>OY747124.1:81435931-82865607 GCA_963556465.1 Berberis vulgaris | reverse complement strand
GTTTCTTGCCCGGGTTCTTCTCACGATGATGTTGTAAAAGGATATTGTGAATCTCTTCAAGAGGCTAATGAGTTAAGACTTGCATTGGAAAGGAGATAAAAGGAGACTATTCATCCACTGGACGATGATGAAATGAAGTTTCTTTCTGTTTATGGTGTTTCGGACACTACCGAGTTGTCTAATGACGATCCTTGAGCCATTAATGAGAAAATGCTATAGTTGGCGATGGAGCAATCTAAATGCAATGTTGGCGGTTGAAGTTTTGGAGATCATTCTCCCCCTCATTCCATTGATGTTAGCGAGGCAGCCGGGTTTCTAGTTTTTTCTCCTATTCGACAGATTTCTCTCGTTTCTGCCGCAAACGCCAGTCCTTCCTTTGCCTCGGATACTTCTCGACGGGAGGGCAAACGTGGTTTTTCCACTATTTACTGTTATTCCATCTCTTCTCCCTGCTATCGAAAGTGGTTCTTCGGTGCTTCTGGATCCTCGCGTGCTCCACCCACAGATTAGTTGGACTGAGCATGGGTCGAAGGATATCCGTATTAAATCTGACGACAAGTTCTGTTGGTTTACCTAACTCGACATGCAGGACAGTGCACGTAGATTGGTAAATGAATGGTCCAGGCAGTTGGTAGAAAGGCCCTTGATGTCCGTACTTGAACCGTTTGATCATATCGACCATGGTCTTGAGCAGTTAATGGATGAAATGAATCATCTTGCTTACGCGGGGGTGATGGGCTCGGTTTATTAAGCTGGTCATGATCAAGTGGCTCTTTTGGAGAGGAGGTTGGTAGCGCTATTGCTATTATTTTCTCATGTCCTTTCTCAATTTGATGTGTTGAAGATGCAATGCGCGGACTTGGAGAAAGTTGTTGTGGCCGCTCGAGAATCTTTGTCGAAGGCGAAGAATCTACGTGATAAGTCTGTTGTTGATCTTGATTCCTTGAGAGCTAAGCTAGATGAGGCTTGTTTTCGTTTTCACGATGTGGAAAATGAGTTATCTATTGGGAGATTGGCTTTCAATGAAGCTTCTTGTTCTGGATTGGAACAATCTGTTATGTGTAACGCTGCTGAGATGTGGTTGGAACAGATAACTGTTGCGCTTTGTGAGGTCAAGGCAGGTGCTTCCGGTATGCTTTCCACTGCTGAAATGCAGCTTCCCGCGACCAAAACTGAACTCGCTGCTACTAATCATAAGCTTCGTGTGGTAAAAGCTGAGGATTGGAAGCGAGTTGTTGACGGGCAGATTAAGCTTCTTGATTATATCGAAAGGCTCGGGGAAGACTTGTCTAGGTATCGTCATTTGATAATGATGATGCCAAGAAACTTGCTCCAGCAGCAGAGGAGTCATTGCCCATTCTAAGCATTCTGAAGCCGTTGATGCTCCCTTCTCCTTGAATGATTTCTTCTCCTGTTTCTACTTATGTTGATCATGCTTGTTTCCTCTTCTACTTCTTTATTGCCTTCTCCAGATATAACAGAGTAGTGTTTATCAATAAAGGTTAACTTTTTTGTTTTTTGTAGCTTTTGTATCAAGCTCTTTTATAACTTCCTTCATGTTTGTTTCTTGTTTATCTACCGGTCATTGTCGTTCTTTTTTATTTGTTTGCAAGTGGTTTTTTTTTCTTGTATTTTTTCAGACCGTATTGATTTGTTTCCTTAACTCGGACTTTTTGTTTGACTTTTAGGTGACTCGGGTGTTCAACCTTTAATTTGTTAATTTGACACCTCGGTCGATTCAAAGTTTTTTGTGTTTATGTGACTCGGATGTCCAACCTTTACTTCATTAATTCAACACGTCGGTCGATTTGAAGTTTTTTGTGTTTAGGTAACTGGGGTGTCTAACATTTACTTTGTTAATTCGACACTTCGGTGGATTTGAAGTTTTTTGTGTTTAGGTGACTCGGGTGTCCAACCTTTACTTCATTAATTCGACACTTCGATCGATTTGAAGTTTTTTGTGTTTAGGTATCTTGGGTGTCTAACCTTTATTTCGTTAATTCGACACCTCGATCGATTTGAAGTTTTTTTGTTTTTAGGCGACTCGTGTGTCCAACCTTTACTTCGTTAATTCGACACCTCGGTCGACTCGAAATTTTTTGTGTTTAGGTGACTCGGTGTCCAACCTTTACTTCGTTAATTCGACACTTCAGTCGATTTGAAGTTTTTTGTGTTTAGGTGACTCGGGTGTCCAACCTTTACTTCATTAATTCAACACCTCGGGTGACTCGAGTGTCCAACCTTTACTTCGTTAATTCGACACCTCGGTCGATTCAAAGTTTTTTTTTTGTGTTTAGGTGACTCGTGTGTCCAACCTTTACTTCGTTAATTTGACACCTTGGTCAATTCAAAGTTTTTGGATTTTAGGGTGTCCAACCTTTACTTCGTTAATTCGACACCTCGGTCGATTCAAATTTTTTTGTGTTTAGGTGACTCGGGTGTCCAACCTTTACTTCATGGTGGATTAGACCAGAAATTTTGTGTGTCCGACTTTTACGGCCTGACAATCTTATACGATCGATTTGTTGTCCGTGCGAGAATTTGGAGCTTCTAAATCCGTAATCTTTATTGATGTTTTCTTGAATATTTCATCAGTTTTGGCCATTAAGGCTTTTATACTGATTCAGAATCTTGTTTGTTTTGTCTTCCTTTGCTCGTTGTCAGTCTTTGTGTTGAGGGATGGTGTTTCGTTTTTTTTTTTTTTCCCTCTCGTGTTGTTTAGTAGTCTGACTCAATCTTGCAATTGCTAATGAAGTCCTTTTATTTGTACGGATTGGATGATGCAAGCTTTTCCATATTGTATGAAGTAGGGGTGGGCAAACGGGTCGAGGATCCGCGGGTTCAAACCGAACCAGACCGTTTTACTCATAACGGTCAGAATTTTAATTTTGTGTTTTTAGATACGGTCCGGATTGAACCCGTTTCAAATCACAATTACAATTAACTAAACCTAAATAGGAAGTTGAAGTTAGAATAGAAATAGAAACTAGAGTCTCGATCTTCTATGTAGCCGCACAACCTGCATCCTCTCTTTTCCAGTATACTCTTCCCCTATCTTCTCTTTAGCCGCACGGCCTGCACCTGCACCTGCATCCTCTCCTCTCTGGTCTTCTTCTCTTCTCCTATCTTTTCTGTAGCCGCACAACCCGCATCCTCTTCGGTCTTCTCTTCCCATCTCGATCGAAGAAGAACAATCAAAAAAAATTTCTTGAATAACTGATATGTAGAAGAAGAAGGATCTGTAGTGTAGAGATCTCAGATTGCACAATCAGGTTCTTCGATCCTCCTTATTTCCCTAAAATTAATGGAGAGATTATTTATACTTATAGTTGGTCCCTCCCCTTTCGGTGCTTGGTCTGTTCACTGTAGAAGTTCTTCGATAATGTGAAACTTATCTAGCCGACACAACTTCACATATTGGTTTGTGAAATTGATATAGTTTGTTGGTTTTGTGAAATTGATATTGAAACTTCAGAGTAGTATATCTTTAAGTTGCTAGCTTGTTGGCTTTTTTTTTGATTTTTTTTTTGAGCTGATGTGATAAAATTTAGACAAGTTTTATGAACGTCATGTTCCTGTACATATAAAAAGATTATTTGTATGTGTGTCGAGGGGAAACACTTGATTTGGAAAGATTTAGAAAGGAAATTTAAGAAGGAAATCATAGTAAGATTAACTGAGTTTTGCGATTACGAAAGTAGTGTATTGGAAATTTTTGTGTCCCTTGTTTTTCCAAATTTATGTTCAGTGCACTTAAGAGTACTGGCTTGCGGCATGGACAAAGCTATGCCAATTGCTCTCAAGACATCAACGGTAAGATTGAGTTTATTATGACAAGCTACTTGCAGTTTACTCGATTCTAAGATGTGGTTTTAAGTTGTAGAGTGACCTAGAACACTTGTTTTCTGAAATACATCTCTCCATGTAGCTCTGAATGTGTAGCATGGATGTAGCTCTGAATTTGAAGTTCCAGATTTTGTAGCTCTGAATTCTGTGTTGTTGTTGTAGTTGTTGTTGGCTTGTTGCTGCTTGCAGCTTGTGTAAGACATAATCAACTTAGATTTGAGTAACTATAATCTATCATCATATACAGATGCAGTGTGACATTTGCTTGTGTATGACATAATCAACTTAGATTTAGAACAGTTTGGAACGGTAGGAACCGGACCACTCCAAACGGTTCGAGTTAGGTTCGGTTCCAATGTTCAAAATAACGGAATCCGGACCGGACCGGATCCATTAAATTTAAACGGTCTGAGTTAGGTTCCTCAAAATTTGGAACCGATCCGGACCGTGCCCACCCCCAGTATGAAGTGTTTCATTGGCACCCTTGTTTCGATATAGATGAGTGAGGGGTTTTCCTTGCTTCCCTTGTCGGTAAAGCGTGTGGTGTATATCAATTCTCCGGATTGTTCTTTTGATCCCACAACATTATCTGCTTTATCATTCCGTTCGATTTGTTTTTCTGGCATCCTGTTGCGGGTTTAACCGGCCTAAATAAATAGACCAATTTGACCCACTTGTAATAACCGCAAGTGCACGGTTCTAACTGGTAGACATCGAAAAGTACGGGTCGATCCCACGAGGAAAGTGGATGCAATTGAATTTTAGAATTTATCTAAACTAATTTACAGAAAAATGAGGCTACAGTGTTTTTAAAACTAAACTAAAAATAAATTAAAAATAAAAAAAATAAAATAAAAGGGAAAGATGGATGAGATGGATTTTGTGGGGTTTGGACTCACCAATGAGTTAGCAAATATATTTAAATCTAAATTACTGAAATTATAAATGATAAGCTTTAGGGATGAGGATCCCTTGCTTGCACCGAAGATGTGATCATTAAAATTCAATTCCTATCATATCAAGTTTCTTTCAAACATTAACAATTTATCTCAAGCAAATAAACTATTACCAAGCATTAAGTGTTTTTTTAAGACACACTTAATCAAAGTCTAAACTTAATCAAATTTCTGAAATAAAATTCTAATTAACAATTAAGCATTTAAGTCAGTAAAATAAATTATACAACCCTTTTGGTTTGTCACCGCCTCGATGCGGTGGTACTCAGCAGATCAGCAGGTGGTCCGAACACAAATCTCGAGAAAATGTTACAAACGCTATATGGCTGCTCTTACTGAATCTCGGGGTGCCAATAACCAACTGATTCGAAAATCAGTTGTTTCCCGCCCGAAAATACTGCACCTTCGTTTCCAGCGAGCAGCGCTGCCTTTCGTCTTCGCTCCTCGCGAGCTCTTTCTCCCTCCGAACGGCTCTGGTACTCTTGCGAGCTTTGTTATTCCTTGCTGTTTATCTTTCAATTCACGATTACTTCTCTGCTCCGGTACTGCTTCTCTATTCCAGTTCACGGTTGCTGCTCTGTTTCGTGGTGGGTGATGGCGGCTATTTGTGACGGTGGTCGAGAGAGAGGGAGACAAGGAGAAAGATAGAGAGGTTGCAAAACAAGAGAGGTCGAGATAGAAAGGAGGGCCGAGATATGGAGGTGATGGCTCTGTCGAGAGATGGCGGTGATGGCTCTGTCTGGCTCTGTCGCGAGGTGGAACAGAGTGGTGGCAGCGTTGGTTGTGTTGAGCAGCTTGTGACGGTGAGAACAGGGGATGAGGAGAGGAACAGTGAGATGGTGGCGGCTGTGGGTGTGCGAAACAGGGTGAGGAGGTCGTGTCTGATGGTGGTGGCGGCTGTGATTGTTGGTCGGTGGCGAGGTGAGGTGAAAGATGGATGGTGATGAGATGGATGTGATAAAAATCACTTTGTGAAGGAAAGAGGATTTGTTTTTTGCTATTGAGGCTTGATTCCCTTCTCCTCCTTCCCTTTCACATTCATTTTCTATTGTATTTATAGATAATGAACAAAATGAATAAAGATGAGATAAAGGGATGATTCATGAAGTGAATCAAGGTAAAATCAAATCGGGATATGGGATAATTGGGAGAATATTATTTGGGTGGAGTGGGCTTGGCAATGGTTTGGGTTGATGGATTTGGTTTTGGGCTTAAGCCAAGGGTTCAAGTTATTTTCACCTTCACTTTCTCTGAAGTCACCATCTGTGATTTGTTCATTTCATTTTTCTTTGATTTCTTCATTATTGCTCCAAATTCTACAAAAACACAAAAATTTAATAATTAATCTAAAATAAGATAAAACAAGAATTAACAAAAATATAATAGGAGGTAAAAAATGTTATAATTATGTGATTATTAAATACCCCCAAACCTATATTTTGCTAGCCCTCGAGCAAAACAAAGAAGAAAACCGAAAAGAAAATCCTAACTCACTTTCGCAGGGATCGTCGATTGCACTTACCTTTGAAAACGTGCAACAAGGCTTTGAACCCCTAGATTACCTCTAGGGGACGAGTTATAGTCTCGTGACGGTTTCCAGAAAATGTTACCCACAAACATTACTGACTCAACAAAACTTGGTCAAATAGTGTTCATTTTAAAACTTCAAGAAATGCAAGAAACCAACAGTGTCATTTTCGTGTATCAACAAATCTCCAAATAATTTAATATTCTCCAAAAGTTAGAAAAAAATCATAATCATCCTCAACTCAATGTGTGTGTGGGGATAGCACTATCAAAATAACTTTTCATTTCAGAGTAAAACAATGACTAAATCTCTTGTAGAAAGTTTGTTTTGACTTCAAACCTCTCATGTCACTCACAATAAAACACTTAGAGATTTGGTATTTCACTCAGTTTTTATGTGAGGAAAAGAGTAAATAATGGAAAACAATCATCTCACATATAGTAATATGAAGAACGAACTTTTCAAGAATGGAATGAACATGATCTCATGGACAGGAATATCAATTACTTTTGGGAATGTTGAATCAAACACCATAGGTCTTGGTTATTAAATCTCCACATCTACGGAACCAACCTTTACCTAAGATCAACTAGGACTTTGTTGGGTTGTAACGGGGCTTGGGTAATGGTTAATAAGGAATGTCAAAATATTCTAACAAAAATTTCTAGGAATGTATACACCCATTCAACGAACAATTAGGGTTGTCAAGAATAAACCAATGTTGCGCACCATCAATTTTTTCTTCATTCTCACATCTTTATCCTCATTGAAGAATCATTCATTTTTTATTTTATTTTTCATATAGAGGATTTATGAAATATCTCATATTTTGCTCTTTAATGCCCTTTTTACACCAAGTATATTCATCCATACACATTCCCAGAAAAGTTGGGTAAAGGTTAATGGGTTAACAAATAAAAGTTATTCTAAGGCTCAAAAGGCTACAAAAAGGTTAATGTTATGGGTAAGTTAAAAGGCTAGTTAATGGTCTAAAGAAAGAAAAGGAAAAAAAAAAATGCCTAGATCATTTCCTAAATTCGGGTCAGTATTATGACATCTCAATTGAATAAGCCAAGAAGTTCTAGTGTAATAATTCAATTTTGATGTCATTCCCAAAGCAATTGATCAGAAAAATGAGAATAATGAGATCATCAACGAGATAATACGGACTCAAGAAAAATCAGAGTTTATGTATAACCCTCATAAAAATAGAAATGTTCAAAACTTTCAGGGTTAAGTCTCTTCTATTATTCTAAGGTTTTCTAGTATATACTTCACTCATCAACTTCAAGTTATGCTAACATGGCTCATGGTGCAAAGATAATCGAGTTGAAAAATCTTATGAACTAGATCTAACTTAAGGATCATACTAAACTTTCAGTCTTTATCAATACACCAATATGTCAAGTTGGCTTGCATTTTCTTGAGCATAAAACATTTAAATCCATTTTCATAATCGCAAAAGACCAAGTTTTCTTGACAGAAAAGCACAATTTTTTTAATTTTTTATTTTAAAAATTTTTATTTTATTTTATTTTTTATTTATTTTTTAAGAATAAGAAAAGAAAACACTATGAAAAATTCACCGACTCATGAACCCTACCCCAAACCTAATCCAAACATTGTCCTCAATGTTTAACAAAATAATTTTGACAAATGAATGAAAAAGTACATGAGAGGAGGTTAGAACAGTATTACCGCGGTGAAGATTTTATCAATTCTCACAAGTCGTAATCCATCGATGAGAGCTCAGAGACAAAAGAATTGTGGATTAGTTAATAGAGATAGATAAAATACACACTCAACATGCACCTTTACAACAAAAGTTGGGCTGCCTTCCAGTAGCGCTTGATTTAACGTCATCAGCCCGACAAATATTCTTCCTAAAAAATGGTGTATCAAAAAGTGGAGAGGAAGAACATGACAAACACTTAGTCCATGGTCGTATATCAACAATCTGAACAGTTGAGGATCAGTCCACCCAAATATAGCAATCACACGGGGCACCAAATACACTAGGACATCCCAAAAGTGTCCAATAGTCATACACAACAGAGGATTCTTGCGTGCTCCAAAAAGTGAACATCCTAAGTCTGGTTCCAAATCAGAAGATTGAATAATTTTTACAATAGGATGGTGAAAACTGAAATCCTCACAGGGATCGGTGAAAGTAGCCTCAGTAAATGGGAATGTGATGCAAGTAGATGAGACGATGGATATATCAGGTGGTACAGGCTCATCACATGAATCACATAGAGATATTTCTACCTGATTTTCAACCAGTTTTTCATTTTTAAGGGTAGTAATGCATTGGACATCTTCATCATCTGGCTTAGATGTGCCACTAATTTCGAATTGACCCTTTTGATTAAAAATAGGTTGATTAGGGAATTTTTCTGACTCTATCTCAGGAAGTGACTCAGCTATCTGACTCACAGTCATCTCAAGTTTTCAGATAGCTTGGGAGTTTTGTTGAGAAATAACTGTCAGTTCTATAATATCCTGAAAATTTTGCTCAAGCATTTCTCCTGTTCGCTCTATAAAAAGGTTCAAAATATCCTCTAACCTTGATGTGTTGGATGGAGGAACAACCTGATGAAATTGAGACTCATTATCAGGAATGAAAGCTTGAGGAATCTGAGGAGTGTCTAGAGGGCCTTCATGGTACTGACCATGAGCCCATGAGAAGTTAGGATGATAGGCTAAAACTGGGTTGTAATAATCTAAATATGGATCATAATCAGGTCGTCGCATGTCATAAAATGAATTGACTTGCTTGGAAAAATAGGCTGGATAATCCCTTGTGTTCATTTTTTTTTAAATCACTAACTCTAAAAATATACACAGACTCACACGCAATCAGCAACCAATAAATGCACAAGAAACATGCCACCCTAAGCAATCAACGTTTTTTAGATCAATTATCTTTTTATCTTTTGGGGACAATTATTTCTTATGTAATCTTTATGACAGAGCAGTGGGTGCTACAAGTTGATCCTAAGAGTGTACACTTTACACCGCAAAGTTCAAAATCAGTAGGCTAGAGTTTTGTTTCAAAGAAACCGGATTATCGCACAAGAGAATGAGGTCACAATGGTCCAATTAAGTACTTCCTTGTGCTACCGCTCTGTAAGCCAGTAGATGTGAGAACGATGTGACGTTAGATGTACACTTGAGGCTTGTGTTCCTAACCAAAACTGTTGGTTACACCAATTCTTTTTGTGGATCGTAGCTTACTTATGACTCGGTGTACCGGGTAAATTACCCTTGTGGCAGTGGCCTCTCGGAATTCATTGAATGATTAAACCCATCGTCACTTTTAGCTTTGGTCAAACACAAAAATTATTTGATTCACTTTGGTCTTGGTTGTCTTATGAACACCGTACCTAAAAGATGGCTCTATCTAACTTGCTAATTGATTTTAATTATGTTTGGCTATTGGTTGCACACAGCTGGAGTGATGAGGTAGGGATATCAAGTCCCACCAGTTTCTATTTAGAACATGGATCTGCTTATTATGAATTACTAAAGTTTAGCATCAACAATTACATAATTTAAACAACCAACACACAATTGCAAACAATTACATAAAGCACCCGGTCGCTAATATGTTGCGTGAGATAGAAGTACGCAGTCTGCGCATTCATCTCTGCACAAAGAGTTAGCACAATTCAAAAAAAATGTCCGACTTCTTTTTATCCGTTTCACTCAACATACAAGCACATTCAAATAAAATTACTGGTCTTGGTCTTAGAAGTCGGATTTCTAAATCACAAGAAATTATTGGGTAACAATTAAAATTGTTTCCCTATATTTTCTTTTGACTTAAAGAATTTAGAGGGTTTTTTTTAGGTGATTAAAAATGGAAAACAATAGAGTTTAAAAATTATTACACCACACACTCGTAAAACGAGGTGAAAATGAAATTAAAACTCTCCTCAAAAAATAAAATAAATTTTTTTTAATTAAAATTAAAATTTACTTGATGTTTGCAGGATCGTCCAATTTTCTCGAGAAGCGTATATTCTGCAAAATCAAACAAATAACACGAAATGAATATAAAAAGAACTTAACAAAATAATAATAAAATTTTGTTTTTTGTTTTTTTTTAATTTAGTGAAAATAAATCTTAAATTCAATTACACAGCTACAATCCCCGGCAACGGCGCCAAAAAATTGTTGCGGGTTTAACCGGCTTAAATAAATAGGCAAATTTGACCCACTTGTAATAACCGCAAGTGCACGGTGTCTAACTGGTAGACATCGAAAAGTACGGGTCGATCCCACGAGGAAAGTGGATGCAATTGAATTTTAGAATTTATCTAAACTAATTTACAGAAAAATGAGGCTACAGTGTTTTTAAAATAAACTAAAAAAAATTAAAAATAAGAAAAATAAAATAAAAGGGAAAGATGGATGAGATGGATTTTGTGGGGTTTGGACTCACCAATGAGTTAGCAAATATATTTAAATCTAAATTGCTGAAATTATAAACGAGAAGCTTTAGGGATGAGGATCCCTTGCTTGCACCGAAGATGTGATCATTAAAATTCAATTCCAATCATATCAAGTTTCTGTCAAACATTAACAATTTATCTCAAGCAAATAACTCTTACCAAACATTAAGTGTCTTTATAAGGCACACTTAATCAAAGTCTAAGCTTAATAATTTTTAGCACATGCTTTGAATATTGATAAAATGTGAATCTAACAACCAAACATATCAAGTTTTAATCGAACATGAAAGGTGAAAGCAATTTATCAAAATTTTGAAATAAAATTGTAATTAACAATTAAACATTTAAGTCAGTAAAATAAATTAAAATAAATTATACAACCCTTTTGGTTTGTCGCCGCCTCGGTGCGGTGGTACTCAGCAGATCAGCAGGTGGTCCGAACACAAATCCCGATAAAATATTACAAACGCTCTGTGGCTGCTCTTATAGAATCTCGAGGTTCCAATAACCAACTGATTCGAAAATCAGTTGTTTTCCCCCCCGAAAATCCTGCACTTTCGTCTCCAGCGAGCAGCGCCTCTCGCTCTGCCTTTCATCTTCGCTCCTCGCGAGCTTTTTCTCCCTCCGAACGGCTCCGGTACTCTTGCGAGCTTTGTTATTCCTTGTTGCTTCTCTTTCAGTTCACGATTGCTTCTCTGCTCCGGTACTGCTTCACTGTTCCAGTTCACGATTGCTGCTCTGTTTCGTGGTGGGTGATGGCGACTATTTGTGACGGTGGTCGAGAGAGAGGGAGACAAGGAGAAAGATAGAGAGGTTGCAAAACAAGAGAGGTCGAGGCAGAAAGGAGGGTCGAGATATGGCGGTGATGGCTCTGTCTGGCTCTGTCGCGAGGTAGAACAGAGTGGTGGCAGCGTTGGTTGTGTTGCGCGGCTTGTGACGGTGAGAACATGGGATGAGGAGAGGAACAGGGAGATGGTGGCGGCTGTGGGTGTGCGAAACAGGGTGAGGAGGTGGTGTCTGATGGTGGTAGCGGTTGTGGTTGTTGGACGGTGGCGAGGTGAAGTGAAAGATGGATGGTGATGAGATGGGTGTGATGAAAATCACTTTGTGAAGGAAAAAGGATTTGTTTTTGGCTATTGAAGCTTGATTCCCTTCTCCTCCTACCCTTTCACATTCATTTTCTATTGTATTTATAGATAATTAACAAAATGAATAGAAATGAGATAAAAGGATGATTCATGGAGTGAATCAAGGTAAAATCAAATCTGGATATGGGATAATTGGGAGAATATTCTTTGGGTTTGAGTGGGCTTGGCAATGAGTTTGGGTTGATGGATTTGGTTTTGGGTTTAAGCCAAGGGCTCAGGTTATTTTCACCTCCACTTTCTCTGAAGTCTGTGATTTGTTCATTTCATTTTTCTTCGATTTCTTCATAGTTGCTCCAAATTCTACAAAAACACCAAAATTTAATAATTAATCTAAAATAAGAAAAAACAAGGATTAACAAAATTATAATAGGAGGTAAAAAATGTTATAATTATGTGATTATCACATCCCGATGAATTTGTCTAGTAGTCCTTTCTGAGCCTAGTGTTCGATTTCGTCTTTTCGGTTGTAACATTCTTCAGTATCGTGTCCATGATCCTTATGGAATGTGCAGTATTTACTTTTGTATCTTCATTCTGGGTCTCCTTTCATCCGAAGCGACCAATTAATGTTACTCCACTTCGCTATGTGTTTTAGTATGTTCACTCGACTTGTCTTTAGAGTTGTGTATGGTTTGTATGCAGCTTTCATTACGCTCATTACCCATTCGTGTCTAGGTTGTGTTGGTTGCGACTTCCCGAATTCCAGTCGTCGCGAATCATTTTTGCCTCTACTTCGATGTTTCTTCGATGGGTTGCTACCTTCCTTTTTTTCTTGTTTTCTAGAGAAATTTTCTCTTTCCTAATCATTTTTCTTCCTGGCCGCTTTCATCTCTTCTAGGGAGATATGGTTCTGTGCTACTTTTAGCAGGATTGCCATGCCCTTTGGATGCTCCAAGTTAAGAGCGTCAAAGAAAGGACATTTCTTTAATCCGGCCATGAAGGTTGTTGCGGCTGTGTCATCGCTACATCCGTCGATCATTGTCAGTTCATTGGTAAAGCGGGTGACATACTCCCATATCTTTTCTTCGGGTTTCTGTCTGATATGCAGTAGGTAGTGTAGTTGTTTCCTCATCTATTGGTTTCCAATAAATCTAGTAATGAAAACGGTGGCCAGGGCTTGAAAGGAATCTATCGATCTTGGTGGTAGACTATTGAACCAGTTCATTGCTGTTGAAGTAAGGCTGATCGGGAACGTGCTGCACAAAATTGATTTTGTGGTCTCCTTCAGGGCCATCATATGGTGGAAATGTCTTAAATGATCGGTCGGGACGGAAGTACCATCATACACCTAGAACTTTGGCGGAATGAACTATTTTGGCATTGCTATTTTCATGAGGGTGTTGGAGAATGGCGGTTTCGCCAATTCGTATAATACATTAGGATCCGTGACCCCTATTCTGAATGGGATTTCGATAAGCGTCCCTTCATAAAATGGATTATTGCCTCGTGGAAACTCACTACTTTCAAAGTTTCCTTGTTGGGTCTCTGCTAGGATTTCAAAGTTTCGATTGGCAGAGTTTTGTTGTGTCTATGTTCGAACTGGGTTAACTAGTTGAATGTGCTTCTGCATGATCTTCTCCAATATCATTGTTACAAGTTCCATCTGGGTTATAAGTAAATCTACCCCGGGATCCGTAGTAGCGTTGGCAGCTGTCTGGACCATTGTGTGTAGCGGATCCTCATTTTCAGATGTTATTGGTTCGACAATTTGGGTCGCGTTTTCTCCTTGAGTCATCAGTGATGCGTCGGAGGGAGAGTTGTTGCCATCATTACTGGATTGTGGATCTGTAGATTGCATCATTCTTTCTGATGGTCTCGTTGATATTTCGTTAGGTTGTGGTGAGCCTTGTCACTTGTATGCTTTGTAAGTGGAAGGAGGAAACTCGTTGTTCCCCATGGACGGCGCCAAACTGATGCGTCCAAAATTCGTTCTTCTGTGAGTTTGACCTGCAAAACCACTATTAGACTGCCAAAGACCACATTTTTGGTGATCGAAGGCATTTCGATGCTTAAGTCAGTAACTCTGTTGGAAGAAGAAAGTAAATCTGGACAAAACTTAGTTAAAGTTGCATACCTTTGTCGAAAGTTCCCTTTACCTTTTATAATGGTCGTAGTTAACTCTTTGCGTGACTTAAGCATGTGAAGCGCAACGGAAAGAGATTTTCTGTAACATTCTCCTCCTTAATAGAGATGCGCTCATGGAGGCGTAGGTCCCTCCACGACTCTTTTTTGGTGCAAAGTTTTTCTTCTTAATGAGAGAACGCGTGGTGGTCTTTGGATTTGGGTTTTGATTCGTCTGGGCCTGGATTTGGATCATGCTTACGCCTCCTTAGAGGTGGGCCTTGTCTGGCCCTATGGAATTAGTTTTATTACCATCGGGCTTCATAAGCTGGCCCAATGGGTTGTTTGTTGTGTCCTCGTGATGGGTCCTTGTGCCACGTGTATGGTCATGAGGATCAGTTTATTTTGATGTATCATCAAGGAGTGTGAGAAGGGAACCAAATGGAAACAATGAAAAAAATGGGAGACTAAATGGAGACGATGAGAAAGTGGGAGAAAATAATGTAGCGTGAGATAGGAGGGTTCACATAGGTGTTTTAGGGTTTACTAGTATAAAAATAGTTTTTGAAGCTTAGTCAGGTGCATCAACCAGAGATCTGAAAGTGAGCATAGCAAAACCCCTTGTAAATATACACATTGTCTTTCTTTTGTACTTGCACACAGTGACTTCAAAGTTGCTTCAGGGTATCTTTGGCTTCTTTGCAACCACCCAATCTTTTCCAAAGCACCTCAATGATTAAAACCTTGAGTTTCAATCATCTAGGGTTGATGAAGTATGTTGAAAAATACATTTAGAAACAGAGTGGAGAACAGAACCTGCTGGAGATTAGCTTGTCGGCAACAATCAACAACAACTCGTAGTAGCTGGCACCAACTTATAGAAGATGGAAGAAGCTGTGATCGATGGCTTAGCCGAACTTGTTGACTGCGTATGAGCTGGATCACGAAGAATGAAGATTGTGGAAGGGATAAGGTGGTTGTGGAAGGGAGAAGAAGGTGGTGGAAGAGTTTCCACCGCCACATCAAGCTATTAAATGAAAAATGGTTTCCCCTTCTTCATTATCATCAAATTGATTTAGGGTTCTTGTATGAGAGAGAAGAGATGAGACAGGAGATAGGAGAGAAGAGAAAGTGTGTGTGTGTGAGAGAGAGATATATGCACCCCACGTATATCTGTGGTGTCATTTAGACACATGTGGATTTAATGTCATTGACGCTGTGTTGGAGACTCTCTCCATTTATATTCTTCGATCTCACTAGTAAAGTTGTTTTCTTCCCCCCATGGATGTAGGCAAATTTGTCGAACTACGTAAATTTATTGTCTCCGATATTATTCATCTTTTATTTGGTAACTTCGCATTTAAGTATTTGTAACGCTTCGCGCGCAACAAATTGGCATTAGAGCCAGGTTAGTTCTTTGGGTTCGTTTGAAGGTGCATGAATCAGTGGTTGGTAAAAAGCATGTAAGATCCGTCAAGTTATGGATCAAAGATGGTTACCGCTATAGTCTACAAATTTGACATCAAAAGGTTCGATGGGAAAATAACTTTGGCATGTGGCCGCAAAGTTTTTAATGTGTTGGCAAAAGAGAATTTGGGGGATGCTTTAGGAGATAAGCCGGAGACCATGAGGGAAGAAGAATGGAACAAGTTGAATCGGCAAGGATGCAGGTCAATAAGGTTGTCTTCAGCAAATTAGCAAAAATACTTTGTTATGAAAGAGATCTCTGCTAAAGTGCTTTGGAAAAAGTTAGAAGACAAGTACATGGCGAAGAACATCCAGAATAAGCTATTCCTCACGAAACCACTTTTTCGAATGAATATGAGACCCAATATCACTCTGTATGAGCTCTAGGATGAGTTCAATAGGCTTATTGTCAACTTATTGAATTTGGAAGAAGATGTTTCAGAAAATTACAAGGCTTTGTGCCTTTTGAATTCCCTTCCTGGAGATTATGAACATCTCGTTATAACTTTGTTAATGGGAAAATAAGATGAAGGATCTCAAGGTCAATAGGGATTTAATGTTTGAAGTATGGGTTGCGAGAGGAAGATCTGAAAATAAGAATGATGCCAATAGAGGAAGATCACAGTCAAGGGAAAAATATGTGGACAAAATGTTTTTGCCAAAAGATGAATGTGTCTTCTGTCATAAGAAGGACCATTGGAAAATTGGCTATGAGGAATTGAAAGTAGTTATAGAAAAGAACAAGTCATATGCAAATGTGATGCACAATGTGGATGAAGATGAGGATGATGTGTATTCGTTGTCTGCAACTTCAACATCGATGAGTCTTGCACTTCATTTGTATTCTACCTATCATATGTGTCCTCGTAGGGACTGATTTTCTAACTTTAAAGATATGGATGACGATGTTGTCAGTATGGGCAATGATGATAAATATAAAATTGCAAGGATAGGTAAAATCAAGTTGAAGCTGCACAATGGACCTGTTCAGGTTTTGAATGATGTTCGGTATATACCTGATTTGAAAAAAAAATCTCATATTCGTCAATGTTTTAGAGTCCAAAGGTTACAAGGTTGTGGTAAAAGGTGGAGCTCAAAAGGTCGTTTCTGGTGCACTTTTGTTGATGAGGCTGTTCGAAAAGGTAACTTGTACTTTTTGCAAGGGAATACGGTTACAGGTAATGAAAAAGTTAAATTTTGTGGAACAATTTATATTGTTGATGCCCCTGTGGATGTTGCTTCTGGTGGAGTTACTGATAGCTCCAAGGATGTTTGTACAAATACCTTTAGGTTTGACATTTGCGTGTAGGTAGTAAAGGTGAGAAGGTTTTGCACGAGTTGTTGAAGAAACATTTGGTAGAAGATATGAAGATTGTCAACATGGATGTTTGTGAACATTGTGCTTTTGGAAGTTTTGATTCGAAACTTCATCCTAGCCAAGGTGGAGTTGGTGGATGGCACCTTCAGATGTATGGTGCATTTGAAGAGTTGAAGCTTATATCTGTGTTTTCGAGAGCTGACATTTGTTTGTTCATGTTTGTTGTGGTCGGCTCAGATATGTGAAATCTTCACCAAGGTGGAGAATTGTGGAAAAACATATTTAGAAACAGAGTGGATAACGAAACCTGCTGGAGATTGGCTTGTTGGCAACAATCGACATCAACTCATAATAGTAGGCAACAACTTATAGAAGATGGAAGAAGTTGCGACCGATGGCTCAGGCAAACTTGTTCGCGTATGAGTTGGATTAGGGTTGGATCAAGAAGAATGAAGATTGTGGAAGGGAGAAGGTGGTTGTGGAAGGGAGAAAAATGTGGTGGAAGAGTTTCCAGCGCCATTCTTCTACCGCCTCATCATGCTATAAAAGGATATGGGGTCCCCTTCTTCATCATCCTCAAATTGATTTAGGGTTCTTGTATTTGTGAGAGAGAAAAGAGAAGATAAGAGAGAGAAGATAGTGTGTTTGTGAGAAAGATATACGCACCCCGCATCTATCAATGATGTCATTTAGACACGTGTGTCTAAAGTCATTCGCATTGTGTATGAGACTATCTCCATTTGTATTCTTCGATCTCACTAGTAAAGTGTTTCTTTTTGCCCCATGGATGTAGGCAAATTTTTCGAAACACGTAATTTTATTGTCTCCGATATTATTCGTCTTTTATTTGGTAACTTCACATCTAGCTATTTGTAACGCTTCGCGCACAACAAATTGACATCACAGTCGTCGATGGTTCAGCCTTGGGCTTGGCAAGTTGGAAGTGCAAGATAGCACGTTGAGGTGGAGCTTATCTCGGGTCAGGGCAGGCTCAAGTCTCACTAAGGTAGAGATTGTTGGAGATGTTTGCTCGAGTAAAGCGTGTAAATTTAGTCCCACATCAGGTAAAGGGCAACATCATATGAAATTAATAAAGGATCGGACATTTACTAAAAAAGTGATGATGCCTTTTGGGGTGGGGGGAAGGGGTAATCCCCAATTTATAAAAACCCCACACTCGAGTGTGACGGGTGTCTAAGTTGGGGACAACATCGTTGCTTGAGACATGTCCGATGGCTAGTAATCTTGTGTGCACCAAGTTGGGGACAATATCGTTCCCTCGTGTGCACCTAGTTGGGACAATATCACGCAATCTCCTGTGCATGCTGTGAAGGTGGTTCCATGTGGCTTCGCTATCTTCACCCCCGGTCCCAACAAAAGTATGTGTTTAGTTCAAATGGATGGGAGTACACTTGTTCAACATTCCTACCTATATCATAGTTTGAGGAGCAATAGACTTTCATTGAGCACATGTTCAACTAGTAAAAATGAAATGGCAAGAAAGATCACCAAACATTGTATACATGCATACACTATCATTTTAGGATTATACTTGGACCAATTAGGATTATCATATCTATTGTTTTTTGTCGTCAGAAAACACAGTATGTAGACATCATGAAAGTTAATTAAAAGCAAAAAATATAATACGATAGTCCATATGTAGAATATTACATCCAGGCAACATTATGCAAGATGGTGGTGTGCTGGTTCACTAACAATCAATAAGAATGCCCGTAAACAAACTTGAATATGTCAAATATCGTATAAGCCAATACATGAGAGCATATTTCGACAATATGAAGGCAATTCCCCTTTCAACCAGACAACATATCTGACCATTTCCACCGGAATTGGCACTAACGTTGATATCATCTTAAACATACAATAAAAATAGTTATTATCACTAATAGTCTCTAAAGCATGGGCACTACAAAAATTCCAAAGTGTCCATGTCGAAACATTGTCGGACACCGACACTCCTCGGACACGTGTCAGATACTTGATCAACGTGTCTGACATGTTTGACCAGGTCAGACACTAGTTGGACACTGTTTATTTATTAAAAAACTTTGTTTGTACATTTAAAAAGTGGGTGTAATTGAAAGAGTGAAGCATTTTGGAAGATGAATGATTGAACTTTAACACCAATATGGTAAGATTTGACTTGTGATGTGAATTATAAATTTGTGTTAGTTCAGTTATTTGAATGTTTTCGACTCACCCTATATTTTAATATGGTTTGATATATATAATAAAACTACATTAATTATCATATTATTCTCGTGTCTGTGTCCTATTTTTTTTAGATTCGTCTTGTCACCGTGTTCGTGCCCACATTTGTTCTTCCTAGCTTATATTTGATGTAGCCATCTAAGAATAATCATAATCCTTGTGAGGGGATATGTTAGGACACAAGAATGAGAAGAAAACTCGGTGAAAACTAGTATGGGGGCTTAATACATAGGGTGCTATTTGTATTGATCTTGATGAAAAAACCATCAGGAACAAGCTCTGTACAAATATGTAGCAACAAATTTAGGACGAACTGTTCTAAGTCCAAAAAAGAAAATTGCATTTTTATGAAATGCTCATTACCTTGTAAACATGTGTTGCCCATAGAACAATCTGTGCAAAGTACTGAGGACAAGTAATGGTAATTAAGTGATCCTTTATTGACATGTTCTTTAGGAAACCATGCTTGAAATCAACTTCCTTTTGAACGAATTTCTCGACTTGAAGAGCGAGAGAGAATACGTTTTTTCACACCTTTGATGTTGGAGGAGAGCATGATGTGCGTCAAAAGCCTCATAGTTTTCTCTTCTTATTTTTTGACTTCTCTCATTGTCTTTCGAATCAATCAAACAAATTAGTTTTTGTTTCTCCCCCTTTCCCTTCTCTCGGAAAAATTGAAGAAATAGTGAACGAAATAAGCAATAAGGTTTTCTGCTTGTGTTTCTACGGTCACTCGTTTTGTTAGGAGCTGTTATAGGGGTGGGCATGGGACTGGATGGACCTCATCCCTATCCCATCTCGTTCGCTTGGGATCGGGATGAGATGGATCTCATCCCATCCCAAATGGGTTCGGGACTGGACGTGATGAACATGTACTAAATAGTCCTCCAATGAAGAATAACAAAAAATTTCTTCTCACATTGCTCACACACAATTCATGCCTAATTTATGTACACATAACTTTCATTATAACAATATTAAATGTCATATAAAATTTATGGTCCAATGAACTTACAGTTTTTTGTGTTAAACATCCTCTATATGACACAAGAATAATTGTCTTATAACCAATCTAAAATATGAAAAAACATAAATTTTCATGGGTTCTATTTGAGTTAAAATATTCAAAGTAAAATTTCTATCTAAACAAAAAGTACCAAATCAAACAAGTAAGTTTTTAAACAATATATGTTTTGATTTAATTTTAACACATCCTAAACTTTCCTTTAGAAGAGTAGTTTGATGAAATTTAAAAAATATTAAATATTAAATATTAAATAAATAAGTTTGGGATGGGCGGGATTGAAAATCTTCATCCCTATCCATCCCACTCTAGATTGGAATGGGATTGAGATGAGTTTGATCAATCCCAAAAATGACTCAAAAAAATCGGGACGAGATGGGATGAGACCTGGACGGGATTAGGATCGCGGGATGGGATGCCCACCCCTAAGCTGCTATGTGCACTAATATAAAAAAAGAATTGCATACAACTAAATCTTTGTGCCATGGTTTTAACTTTGTACCGCCACATTTTTCTGACTACTACCATAAAATCATGCCATTGATGGTTTGAAACTTTTTCTCTTCGACTCTCCCTCACCCATGGAACCCTAACATATTTTCTACTCTCAAACCACCGTCTAGACCTCCATTTTGAGTCTCTTTATTTTGGGTTTCATGCGAGTATCTTTCATGCCACTCATATGGTTTTAGTCGAGTAGGTTGAAGGATACTTTCATAAAATTTAAAACTTACAAACTTTAAAGAAATTTAAAAGAACAACAAAAATAACAAATTTATCTCAAGTGGATATGTTTGAGTATTGGGGGACGATCGTGGGATTTGAACAATCAACATTCTCTTCAAAGTTGTTGGAACATAGAATCCACAAAGTCTCCATGCTTTTTAATCATCTCTTTTATCATCGAGCAAGCTTTGATTTTTCTGAATAAAATTCGCAATGATATTTGGTCATTGTTCAATAAGATTATGACATGTGGCATAATTACATCGTGATTATTATATTTTTTACTTTTAACTTTTTTTTATTTACAATAAGCACCCCCAATATTAGCATTCGAAGTCATGCGCCGTTCTCCCATAGAACATAGGACGCAAGGAAAAAACAAACTCCTCATTAAACTCCAACAAACATCCAAAAATATGACCAGTGCTCAAAATCGAGCAAAGGACTTACAAAATGACCGAGATCAAGCAATGTAGTTTTTTTTTTTTTTTTTTTTTTTTTAATTGGGTTGTTGATCCTTTTTTATTGATTAATCCATGCCTGAAGGCTACATGATTGACCTTATAGGGCGAACCAAACTAGGCTCGAAGGCTATAATGTTGTTGCCACTTACTATCCTCGTCGCCTCCATATCGCATGGAGACTTGCTTTCGCTCCGGTCCATCGCCTTTACCTCGTATGAAAACTTGCTTTCGCTCCGGTCCAATTTATCTAAGTAGCTACATTTAATACCCAAAGGCTTATCAATGGCGGAGCACATGTGCTCCTAATAAATGGCTGGCAAGTGGACTGCTAGTATTTTTTTTTGGCGTGTGACACTAATGGAACTTTTGATTACATTTTGGGGGGATTTGTGTGGTCTGCAGTGTTTATGTGAGTGCACATAAAAAACTCGAAAGCCAGATTTTAGGACGTCATGTAGAAAGGCGCCAAGCGTTGAGGTCGGAAAAGGGGGAAAAATGGAGTTACTTCAACTCTCCAAGTTCAAGCTTCAGCTTCGTGCCCTAATTATCGAAGCTCGAGAACTCAGAGTAAACCTTCTTTCCCTTCTCTCTCTCTCTTCACCTCCCATTGTTCATACTGAAAGTAGGGCTCTCCTTTGTAGGAAAGAGAAGGATTGGCCACAGAACAAGTTCACCATTTGAGCCAGGTTTCTTCTTCTTCTCCATCACTATTATCGTCATCATCGTCTCATTACTTCAGTTGTGTTAGATTCTACAACAAGTTATGATATGAGAAAACTCTGTTGTATTTCATATCTGAAAATGTACAATATACAATGTTTATATAGACAATTCTAATGACTGATTTAGCTGTCAAAACAGACTAACAGATGTGTTAACAAACTGACCAACAACTTCTCAATTCTTATGTAATGCTATTGCTTAACATTCCCCCTCAAACTAAGCGTAGCAACATCTACCACACTTAGTTTGTCACGCAACAATAAGAACCTGGAATTACCAAGTGCTTTAGTGAAAACATCAGCAACCTTATCAGCAGCTTGAATATGATGAACATGAATAATCTTTCGAGCAACCTTCTCATGCACAAAGTAAATATCAAGCTCAATGTGCTTAGTTCTAGAGGGAAGAACTGGATTAGCACTAAGCATGACAGTGCTCTTGTTATCACACCAGATATTAGGAGTTGAACAACCAATCTTCAACTCATGAAACAGAGATTGCAACCAAGTGAGCTCAGTTGTAACCGACGCCAGACTTCTACTTCAGTACTACTTCGAGAGACAGTACTCTGCTTCTTAGATGACCAAGAAATGAGGTTATTACCCAGATAAACACAATAACCAGAAGTAGACCTCCTATCAGTAGGATCAGATTCCCAATCAGCATCACAGTAGCCAGTTAACTGAAAAGAAGGGGTCGAAACTATGTGAAGGCCAAAAGTGGGTGTAGCCTTGAGATAACGCAAAATTCTTTTCACCACTCTCCAGTGTGACTCAAGAGGATTCTGCATGAATTGGCACACACGATTCACTGAATATGCAATTTCAGGCCTAGTAATTGTAACATACTGTAATGCACCCACAATGCTACGATATAGCTGAACATCTCTGACTGGATCACTACCTGTAGCAAACAATTTCTCCCCACCACTCATAGGAGTAGGTAAGCCATTAGCATACTGCATCTTAGCTCGACATAATAGATCACTTATGTATTTAGACTGAGATAGAAACAGGCCATTGACAGTATGTTGCACTTGAATACCAAGAAAGAAATGAGCAAGACCC
Organism: Berberis vulgaris; assembly: GCA_963556465.1. Taxonomy (NCBI): domain Eukaryota; kingdom Viridiplantae; phylum Streptophyta; class Magnoliopsida; order Ranunculales; family Berberidaceae; genus Berberis; species Berberis vulgaris. The sequence continues at coordinate 82,842,587 of OY747124.1, read as the reverse complement.
AAATTTTTTAAGGAGAATTGATCATTTAGCTGTTGAATTATCTGAGCAACAACATGTGAATCAACACCAGTGATGAGAATATCATCAACATACACTAAAAGAACAATAGGAGATGGAGAATGTCTGATGAAAAGAGACGAATCAGACTTAGTAGAGACAAAACCAAGCATGAGAAGTGTATGTGTAAGCTTATCAAACCAGGCTCGAGGAGCCTGCTTTAGACCATATAATGCCTTATGAAGCTTGCAAACAGCCTTAGGCCTTGAAGGATCAATGAATCCAGGAGGTTGCATCATGTAGACTTCCTCTTGTAGATCCCCATTCAAAAAGGCATTGTTGACATCTAACTGAAATACAGACCATCCATATGTGACAGCCACTGTGAGCATAACTCTTATTGTAGTTGGCTTCACAACTGGACTAAAAGTCTCTGCATAATCGAACCCAGCAACTTGTTGAAATCCTCTAGCCACTAAACGGGCTTTATATCTGTGCACAGTTCCATCAGTATTTTGCTTAACCTTGAAGAGCCAACGACAATCAACTATAGATCTAGCTTGAGGAAGATCCACCAGTGACCATGTAGTATTTCTCATTAATGCCATATATTCATCTTGCATTGCAGAGAGCCAGTGAGGGGTATCCAAAGCCTCCTGCAAACTAGAAGGTTCAGTGGAAGCCATGTATACCTTGGGTTTGTAAATACCTGCTTTTGACCTTGTGATCATAGGATGACCAGGAGCAGCACTAGGACTGGAAGCAGGACTAGCATGATTCACTGGACTGAAGGCAGTAGGATGACTAGGAGCAGTACTAGTACTAGAAGCAGGACTAGCATGATTCACTGGACTGAAGGCAGTAGGAGACATATTTGAACTCTTGGGTTTGTAAATACCTGCTTTTGACCTTGTGATCATAGGATGACCAGGAGCAGCACTAGGACTGGAAGCAGGACTAGCATGATTCACTGGACTGAAGGCAGTAGGATGACTAGGAGCAGTACTAGTACTAGAAGCAGGACTAGCATGATTCACTGGACTGAAGGCAGTAGGAGACATATTTGGACTCTGAACTGGATTATAAGATGGAACCAGTGGACTAGATGAAGAATTATTATTATTAGGATTGAATGACCTAGTGACAGTAGGTGACAGAAAAGGAATATCTGCAGGAGTAGGATTATGGACAATAGGAGTGGAGGTAGAAGAATGACTATGCCATCTGATATATGGAAAAGAATTTTCATTGAATAGAACATCCCGAGAGATGTATAACCGGCCAGTAGATGATAGACATTTGTACCCTTTATGCTGTAGGCTATAACCAAGGAACACACATTCAACTGATCTAAATTGCAGTGTAGTAGAATTATAAGGCCTAGTGTTAGGAAAACAAGAACACCCAAACACCTTTAGAGTATGATACTCAGGGACTTTGTGATAAATAGTTTCATATGGTGAGAGACCTTTAAGAACAGCAGAAGGAACTCGATTGAGAAGAAAAACAGATGTCCTGACTGCTTCATCCCAGAATTTCAGTGGAAGTGAGGCATGAGCAAGAAGACTAAGGGCTGACTCTATAATGTGTCTGTGTTTTCTTTCAGCAACACCGTTTTGCTGATGTGTAGTTGGGCAAGCAAGTCTATGATGTATCCCATGTTGACCAAGAAACTTTGAAAAAGACCTATACTCCCCTCCCCAATCAGATTGAACACACTTGATGGGAAGACCAAACTCTAACTCAACTTGAGCTTTGAACTTAAGGAAAGTGGAAAAGGCATCAGACTTGTTTTGTAAGAGAAAAACCCAAGTGAAACGACTAAATGCATCTATGAAATGAATGTAATACTTAGACCCAGATGAAGACATGGTAGATGCAGGACCCCATAGGTCAGTATGAATTAGTTCCAAGGGTTTTGTATACACAGTAGAAGAACTGGAAAAAGGGAGTTTATGTATTTTGCCTAAGCAACAAGAAGAGCACAAATCCATATTGTCACATGTAGGAACATGAATATTACTTGTTGTAAGTATTTTCTTTACAAGTTGAAAAGATGGATGTCCTAATCTAGCATGCCACAAACACAATGAAGCAGACGACTTAGCAATAGAATGAATAGAAACACAAGCATTCTTATTGACTGAACTGCGAAAATGCTGACTAGAATGCTGAAATGGAAGAATGCTGGAATGCTGAGCTGAAGGACACACTGGAATACTGGAATTCTGAAATGCTGCTTGCTGAGATTGCTGAACCTGACTTATACACTGTGATGGAATATGAACTGAACTATTGGGATTAGATCTGATGGATTTGGACTGTGAGTCAGCAATGAAAGACTTGAATGAATCATCACTAATAGATGCAGACTTTGAATCAGGAAGAGTCATTGATAGAAACACATATAGACCTCTCTTAAGCTTCCCTTCCAAGAGGGTTTGATGTGTGACCTAATCCTTGGCAAAACAGAAATTGGGGTGAAATTCAAAGAAAACATTATTGTCCCTAGCAAACCTAGACACACTTAATAGGTTCTTGGTTAATTTAGGAACTTGAAGGACATTTATGAGAAGTAAAACTCTTGAAGAGTTAACAGAAAGAAGAGATGACTGACCGATGTTTTCAATTGGTAATGCAGTTCCATCTCCCACAAAAAGTTGCTCATTTCCATGATAAGGCATAGCATTCATCAAGTTCTAGGAATATGGTGTGCAATGGTCAGTGGCTCTTGAATCTGGATACCACCTACTGTCAGCATTTGACTGTACTTGAGGTGTGGAAACAACATTCGATTGCATCTGAGGCTGTGAATCAGCTCTCCAAGAAGGATGATTATATTGACTTGATGTAGAGAAAGCCTGTCTTGGAGTTGAAGATGCTGATTGAGATGAATATCCAGAAGAAGAAGGAAACTGTGAATTAGACCATGGATTTGAGACAGAATTATCAAACCGATTGTAGCATTTGAAAGCAAGATGACCAACTTTGCCACATATTTGACATTGGGGACGATTTGATTGAGAACCAGATCCAGATGGCCGAAAACCTCTCCCAGATCTAGCACCCCTGGGATTGTAAGAACCTCTGAACTGAGATCTCCAACCTTGTGAACTTGACTAGCACCCCTGGGATTGTAAGAACCTCTGAACTGAGATCTCCAACCTTGTGAACTTGACACCAAAGACCTAGGTGAAGGTTTGTATGAGGACTGAGCCATATTTACAGAACTAGAGACATCAAGTTCTTTTGTGTCTTTCAATTCTTGCTTCTTGAGCAAGTAGAAGTGACTCCACTTCTGCAACACTGTACTCATTCGATCTTGAACTCACTGATACTACAAAAGTATCATATATCTGTGGTAAACCATCAAAGATGGCATTGACATGATCTCTTGAAGACAACTGATGTCCTACGGATGCCAATTGATCAGTGATGGACTTGAGTTTCAGAAGGTATTCATTGATAGACAAGTCTCCTTTCTTGAAATTTTGTAGTTGATTTCTAAACTGGGAGATCTTGGCGACTGTTTGTGAGTTGAAGAAGATCTCAAGAATGTGCCAAATATGTGCTGATGTTAGACATCCTACTAACCTTGTAAGTAGTGATTATGGAGGAAAGCAGCCAAGAAAACAGCAGTTGATCTTGCTGTTCCCAGATGATAAAATCTGGATTGACATTATTTCTGGCTTGATCTTCATTGGAGAGAAACTGTGCTGGAGAAGAGTCTTTTTCAATGAACCTTTGAAGCTTGTGTCCTCTGATTGTTGCCAATACTTGCTGTTTCCACAGCAAGTAGTTTTGTTCATTCAACTTGACAGACAACACATGTGTGAACATTACAGGCATTGACTCTGCTAAGGCAGAGTTAGCAAGCGGTGTAGCATTAGAAGCTGTTGAATCTGCCATTAGAGCTACTACGAAAAATGGCTAGAGAAAGGCTCTGATACCATGTTAGATTCTACAATAAGTTATGATATGAGAAAACTCTGTTGTATTTCATATATGAAAATGTACAATATACAATGTTTATATAGACAATTCTAATGACTGATTTAGCTGTCAAAACAGACTAACAGATGTGTTAACAAACTGACCAACAACTTCTCAATTCTTGTGTAATGCTATTGCTTAACAAGTTGTAATTTTGAATCTGATGTTTTGAATTCAGAAGCAAAAACAATCAGAAGAAGAGTTCAGTAGGAAGTTGCAAGAATTGCAAGCGGAGTTGGCTTCATCTCACGAATCCCGACTCAACTTTGAAAACAAGGTCCGTCTCTACAATTTTTTCAAAAGTTTTATGATCTCTTGTCAAAATTTTTAGGTTAAGCAACAGAATGAGTAAATGATTGGGATTTTTTCCGAAAATGGGACTAATACTGACTGTTTGTCTTTGCAGGTGAAGCAGCTTGAGAGTCACAACTTGTTGCTGGACAACAAGCAAAAAGAGTTAAAAGGAACAATAGACAGCCTGCTTCAATCGAGGGAGGCTTTTCTCAGCCATTATGAGGTTCGTTTATCTACGTTCACATTTAATCTGTATTAGACTAGTGCATAGCTTCCATGTAAACTGATATCGTCTAGACTTCGTAACCAATCAGATCATCAATTAAAGTATAAAACTTTGAGAAATACATGGTAACAATGAATTCTGAAGTTCTGAACAAGCATTCCAATGTGCATTGTTAAAGGAAAATCAATGTCCAATAGCTGTGTCATCACATTTAAGAATAAAAATATTGAGAAGATATCGATATTCGAATATGTAAACAAGCATCCTAATGCATATCATTCAAGAAAATTCATGTCCAGATATAAGTATTGTGTTACAACACCATAGCTATATCTGTTGTTGTTGTTTTTTTTTTTTTTTTTAATCAACAAAAATAAATGAAAATAGAAATGTAAGAAACCACCTATAGAGATGGAACTGATTGAAGAAGGAAAAAAGTCCCTTCCCCTCAATTCGGTCTAACCACTGTGTGCCCTTGTCTCAACCAAATGTGATGCATCCCATTTCCGCTTATTCGAGAGCCAACAAAAAAAAATCAATATTAAACCCTACATGTAATAAAATGTGGTGCATAATCATGTTGAGAAAAAAAAACCCAACAGATATAGCTATGCTGTTGTAACACAATACTTCCATATCCATTAAAACAACATGTAGGGTTTAGATACCATATATTCTCCATGTAACAAAATCAACACGCTGAACCTAAACCCGGCACAGTGAATTAGTGGGTTGTGTCAGGTTGGCATGATTATTACCATGTCGTTCTTTGTCCAACCCGAACCTGCTAATTAGTAGGTCCTGTCGTTCTGAATAATAACGTCAGGTCACAAATTGTCATCCATACATGTACTATTATCTCTTGCAGTCCTCTGTCATGGTCATAGCACAAACCACTGGTCAATTTTAACGGAACCAATGCTTTCCATAAAATGGTTTCATTTTTGGTCTCTTAAGTAAATGGTTATTGTTTATTCTCATATGATCAAATACAACTCAATGGAGATATTGATGTAGAATTCACCAGGAGACGATGACTCGTGAATGTGACCTATATACCATCTACTTTGCAAGAGATTAGCATATTTTGATACTCATAGAATGATTTTCAATTTAATAATTTCTTAGTTGTCCGGTTTTACAATTAAGTTTTAAACCACATATACACGGGAAAGGCTTTTATAATACATTGAAGTATTGAACCATATGATTAACCTAATTGATGAAAAAATATACTCACACAAAATGACACAGTTCAGTCTCATAAAACCAAGTTGCAAACTAATGATGTAATTATGTGGTTATCATTAGATTCCAAATTTTTGATAATTTCAAAGTCTAATAGTTGTATGAATCTTTCATGTGATTATAATGTCTATGATAGCATTAGCATGCCTTTGTCATTGCCAATCCCATACTTTTGACATACTCATTTTGTGTTTTAGACTTTGTATGCCTTTGGCACGCACATGTGAGTCAACCTTCTATATATCACTGTTCACAAGTGCATCGAAAAGAAAAAAAATATGGATTTGTGTTTTTTATTTATTTATTTATATTTTATTGAATTCGGTATTATATATCAACATCTCATTTGAAATATCTCAGTGAAAATTCTTGAAAACTCTATATTCCATCAGAAGCTAGCTTATTAATCTAAAGCTATGACATTCTCTCAACCACATCTTGGTATTCACTCTAAACATTCACCTTTTAGCTCTTTTTCTATTTTGCTTTTTACGAACATGTATACAAGTAGTAGCTAGGATTCCGTCAAATGAAGTATTGGTAATGGATTTGGGTTGTGATACAATTTCATTCAATGGCATATTTTGTAAATAAGTCATATTAAATTGTGAAGACAAGCAAAAAGGGTATGGAATAGAGGAAGGGTATATGTGGTTGAGAGAAAGTTTTTGTAAATTTAAATTTTTTTTAAGTTTAAAAGTGCTATAACTTTTGAAGGTGATCCAAATGTGGGGTTCCAACAAATTGGTTATAGAAGCTTGTCAAGATCTTGTAAATGAGACGGTTGATAATACCATATTTTGAAAGAAAAAAATACAAATATAGCAGTGAATACACCTGCATACATCATGTACCATAAGATCCAGTGCAAAAAGCAAATTATATATTTTTAAGCATATAAAAGACATAACTAAGATTTATTCAAGCAAGAAGGTCCAAAAAACACTGTCTTGTGTAACACATATTAGCAAGTTATCATCCCCCTATTCATTCATGTCACTTGTACAAGGATGATACATCCTTGCATCATTTTATATTAGTATATGTATATATATATATATATATATACAAACCGTATTGTATTTATCGTAAGATATTGATAACGATGCCTTAGATTGACCCAAATATCATCTCAAAACCAAATCATAATGATTTTATGATTTGTGAAATGCCTCACTGATTTGAAGACCTCTCTTTTGTCTACGAAAGCATCCATCATGCCAAGTTATTTCAAAGAGTTCTACTTTAGAACTGAAAATGTAATTCCATCCATTCATTGTTCTAATTCTGACATGCAGGATAGTACCTGTGAAATGAAACGCTCAATCCAAATAAGAGACCGTAAGATTGCTGTTATTTCAGAGAAGATACAAGCTCATTTGTTGTTATTTGACTCTATAGAAAAGGAAGCTGTTTCTATCAAGCAACTTGTTGATAATGTGCAACAGGTTGTGAGTGATAAAGAGGATATAGGCATGTAGTTCCATAGACCCTTTCCATATTTTCCAGCATACATTTTGGATTATGGAGGCAGTGAGGGTCCTTGATTTTGATGGCAATAGTCCCTTTTTTCTGCCTTCCATTTCTTACCCTTTGCTTATGTATCCTAAACCAGTTGCTGGATTAAAGAAGAAAATGGATGAGGTTTCAGCATTTGGAAAAGAACTCTTTGGTGAGTTCATATTCCCTAATTCCCATAACTCTTTACATTGCTTAAGAGTTGGTAAGTCCATATCCTTTTACATGAAGTGGACAACTATAGTTTGGTTTAGATGCTCTTGTGTAGCATAGCATGCAATATTAGTCCATCTTTAAAATTGTTAAATTTGTGGTTAATGCGTTTCTAATCTGTAGACAATTTGTATCTGACATAGGATTGCATTTTCTTACTTGTCCTAATGTTAACCAAAATGAATTTGTGAAAGCAGCAAAACTTTTAATTGTATAATTCTTGTTGTGATATTTACAATCTAAATGTTTGATTCCTCTATTCATACAGAAAAATTCTATTTCTTGGAGAACAAGCTGAGATCTAACCAGTATGAACTTCGAAGAAAGGAGAAGGTTTTATTTGAGTTACATGGACAGCTTGAGGCAGTGAAAATTAGTGACAACAGCCAGCAGCAAATACAAGAGATATCCATATAACTACGTATTTGGTATTAACTCAAAATTTCAACTTTCAGAATTCAGTCACTAGATAATGTTGAGTGAGTGAAACTCTGATACTAGCAATACCAAACCTGATGAAACTACCTTTTTTGGTTGTTGGGTGTTCACATGTGTGTATATATATATATATATATATATATATATATATACAAGTTTAAAAGTTCAAAACTTTTGATAATCACTATTGCAAATCAGACAAGCCAAGGGCACGTTAAAAGCGTTAAGGTCCCAAGTCCCATACAAGGATTCAAAGAGGACCCTTGAAAGAACGCAGATGTGACACCCAAACCGAAAGAGTAACTACGACATCAATATTAAGCCCTCTAAAGTCTTGACTCTTTGTTGTTAATCACTCTTGCAACTTACCTATTCTTGAAACACGAGAGTTGCACGAAACAGTGCTTTCAGCTCCAATCAAAATTGTAATTGACATATGACAGCGTTACATGTTTTAGAATGCACAAACACATTCCTATACTCCTACTTGCCGTGTAAGCATTATTTAGATAATTACTTATATCTTGGTCGCTTTTCACCTTGTAAAGATTAATATTATGCACTATGCAGTTATTTATTTTCCTAAGTTGATATAATAAGAAGGGTTCAAGTTTCCTGGACTCTGATATTTAAGGTATTCCTTTTCCAAGACTCGGACTGTTCTATCCTAAAAGATTGACACACTCAAGTGTAGGATGAATTTGTCTTTAAAACTCTGGTATGATGCGTTCCTCAGTTAACTTTGGTTTCCAAACTCTAGATCCTTACATGTCGGTGTCATGTTCATTATTTTGTGACTTTTTCCAATGTATGTTTCTTCTGAGGACCATATGTGTTGTTAAATTAACTAGGAGGGTATATCGAGGTCTGGATTCCTTATCAGCAAATGGAAAGTGACAGATGGAGATGTCAGAGATCAAAAGATAATTTTATTTTTGTGAGATATGTGGAGAAGTTAAAGCTTGTTCAAGCTAAATAGGGTTATGCTAATTCTAAATTCTTAGATGTCACGAGCTTGGCTTGAATCTAGGACCTTTCACTTATTTCTCACCATTAGTTTTTCTGCAACTGTTTGCAGTGCAGCAATGTATTTCTCTTGAATAACAACACATTTTTAGAAGATTTGAACACTGTTATGCCTTTAACTTTCATTACCTTCAGAAAGCTTTATCGTTGAAAGAAGAGGTTATACAAAATATGATTACAGAGAAGAAGGTATGGTTTTAAGAATGTAAATTTTTTTACTCTGTTTGATAGTGATTGTTCGATACCAGTTGCCATTAAATTTATCATTGCATTGTTGAATATCAGGCATTGCAGTTTGAAGCTTGGAGCTTTGAGAGTATCTTACGTAAGATTCAAGATGCTGCTATGAGTATGAATGTAGAGGTAGGGAAAGAGTGATCTTAATTTGTTTCTCAATTTAAGAATAGCACGAGCATCATCCTCAGAATCATTAGACAGTATGGGGAAGGCCTTCTATGAAGACACTGGTAAGTCTGATAACAATGTATAAGTGCCCAAGGTTTGAAGTCATATTTTTCATCTGGGAGATGGAACCCCATATTTTATGGTATGCTATCGAACTTTAGAATATCTACAATCAGGTTTGGTCCTGTGTGATGAAGGTCTGGACAGGCTTCTATCACAGAGATATGAAATAAGCGACGAAGGCTTATTACTTGTTACACCAAAAGAGATTGAATCTGACCTCTTCATATCTGGTTATTAATTCTGACATATGAGCTGCCAAACCTGGTTAGAAAGTGACACACAGAACCTGTGGTTTAAGAATATGGAAAATGCCTAGACATCGTTGCAATGGTTCTTTTGGGTTGGTCTATAGTTATTGGTGTGGCCCAAAAGAATGCCAGATACGATAGATGCTTATAATAATCTTACGTAGCCTGTTGTTCTTGTTTGGGCATGTATACTGGTTGGCTCCTATAGCTTAGTTAAGATATAGCTTATATAGTTAAATCGTTTTTCGGACCCTAATCGGTTAAAGAGTGATATGAGATTAATCGGGATTAACCATAATTACTCGAAATTAAACAACCTATATTTTATAAACATATATTCTTTATCCTTCTAAGTAATATGTTTACTTCAAGAAAAAAATTATTGTGACAATTTAACGCAAATATAAAATTTATCCTTCTAAGTAATATATTATTTATCCTTCTATATTTCTTGTCACAATTTAACCCAAATTATAACAAAATTAAGAATTCAATATCAAACAAAGATGCGACTCCATACTCTTTTAGTTTAATTTATTATTCTTTTGGTCATTCTCTCTTCTCTTTATATATATATATATTTCATCTTTCATTCTCTGGCCTCTTCACACATTCTTAGTATTGGGTAGGTATTGATGAGGTTGGGGGGGGGGATGGAGCGATTAATTGGTGAGTGTTGAAAGCGATTAATTGATAAATCAACCAAAAATTGCCAATTGCTTGGCCAAGGAATTATTCAAACGATTAATTTAAAAATCATAACGCTCTTGTAGCGAGAAGAGATTAATCACCGATTTAATCTGGAAAGAGGATGGGGATAAAGTCTTTTCTGTTGCTTCTTATTTCTCTACTTTGGCTGTGGAATTCTTGTCCATTGTTTATTTTAACAACTTCCCTTTGAACTTTATGTGGAAAAGAGGGGTTCCTTCAAAGGTATCATGATTTTTTTTACGTGGCATCTTTCTTCTAAATTAGAGGTGGTTCACAGAGGTATGGATATTGATGTTATGTTTCTTATTTGAGGTGGATCCTGAGAATATTGTTCATTTGTCTTCTTCATTGTAATTGGTTTACGAGGTCATGGATCCAGTTTATAAGTCTTTTTGGCGTGATGGTTATGGAGGTTTAATCGCATTTGAGGGATGGATTTGTCATCAAGCAACTTTCAATGCCATATTGTTTGAGTCATTGTAAGCTAAGCGTGAAAGCTTGATCTTGGGGTCTTAATGCTTTCAAGGAACGGGTGATATTGTTTGCTAAGTCTGTTGACTACCTGCTGATTAAATGCAACTATGCTAAGAGGTTTGGGTTAGTTTCCTCAATGAATCAGGGTGACTATACCCAGCCAAGGCACAATTCATGATTAGGTGAAGGGGTGGAAAACCAACAATCCCTCAGAATTGGGGAGTGGGATTTGGAAGAGAGGAATTCTCTTTTGTCACTGGACACTACAGGAATGCTTGATATACATTAATAAGGATATTTAGCAATGGGGATCAGCCCACAAATCTATCCAACATGTGGCTTTTGATAGATTCATGTTCAGTTACGATAATAACGTGAATTTTTTAAAATTTTTTATTTATTTTCTCCTTTTGTTTTCTACTCCCCAACACACACATACAAATAAATTAAAATTTTTGACAACCAATATACTCTAGATTCGGTCCTTATTTTATATTTCTTCAACAACTATTCAGCTTGATCAGACTGCCATTCACATTTTTTTTTTCTTTAAATTTTTTATTTTAACATTTCGTTCTACTTTCTATTATCCATGAATTGTCCACCATTGGTAAATTGCTTTTTTTTGCTCAGGATCAAAAGAAAATTTCGTTAGTACTCAAAAATCAGGAAGAGGGTGCAACAGTGAGCGTGAAAGAAGATGATAGGTATGATTTTTCTTCTTACTGACATTAGTGCATCAAGATACTTTTGCGAGTAAAATGCACCATCCCCTGGCTAAGGAGCCAATTTATTCAGGAGGTTGTTCCTAAGTGTTTTATCATGGAAATGGTTTCCAAGTTGTACTGTGCCATTTGTCCCCTATTGTTATGTGTATAGACCGATTTCAAACCTGTTCTTGTTTTCCTCAAGGGACAAGGCAAGGCCGCAATTTTTAGCTTTCAGGCTTCATTTATTCAAAAGTGGCCCTGTGACACCCAAAATTCCAAGGATGAGGATGAGGTGATGTGCTTAAAAGATATAGTAATGGCTGCACCAGTGCACACAGACAATCATAGAAGTGAAGATTGCCAAGTGTTGATTTGCACTATTCTAACACCGGGTTTGGACATGTCTATGCTTCTGACCCTATTGTTGGTTTTTTGTGAGAGAATGGAATATTCACTTTAGTCCCACAGTTAGTAGGGATCTCTCCTCTTTCGTTTTCATCTTCCTCGTTTGTGTTGATGAGTCACCCATGTGCACTTGTGTGTGTGAGTGATGGGTCTTGGGCTTGGCTCGGCTGCCTAGGCTAGGTCCAGTCTTTGATAGGGTCTTGGTCTTAGGCTTCTTGACCCAAATAGGTTTTTTTTTTTTATTCCTTTTATTTTTCAACGGATTCTCTAGTCGTTTTTTCGTTTTCATCTTCCTCGCCAAGGGCAATGCACACACTGGTTCTATTGGTCTGGAGAGTGGGGTTGCACTTAATAGAACTCGATCGTTGAATCCTGGGGACAGTGTTCGGTGAGCTGGCAACAATACACGACAAATTTCTGTCTTAGGACTGCACGTCCAACTTGCACCTTGCTCATCAGATAAGTCGTTCTAATTTCACTTTTACAATTGAAGCGAAGACGACCAATGAGCGAAGGCCTTTCTTACAATACAACCAAAAAAGTCGCTGATCTTCCAACAGTAGGAAGGGATTCCATAACTTTTGTCTTGTTTCTTTAATCTCTTATGCCTTTTGTTTTAGTGAAAACGAAAAAAAGGAGATATATAGAAAAACAAAAGAGTGAGAGCACATGCTTTTATTTGCTAAATCCCACCCATTCATTTTTTGCTAGTTTGTATTCTTCATTGCCACTGGCTCATATTATCCATCATTGCCATCACAACGGGTTCATATTCTCCACTGCTATTAACGTATAGACAAACAAATAAGACCAAATAAGACTCGAACTATCTGATCTTACATATCTATAAGAGTTTCACAATTTATAGGTTGGGTCACGTATGGGTCAACAATTACAAAAAGGCTATGGTCTTTAGGGGTTGGGTCCAAGTTGGAAATACAAAAGAATGTTTTAGTGTTACTGATGCAGGAATATCTCCTCTTAGGATCTTATTGATCTTTGGGCTTGTATGACTTGTGGATGATGTGAGCGCATGCAGAAGATTCTGGGTGGAGTTTCCTTCTGAGTTCACAAGCTCCAAGGGCAGTACCCGGAAAGATCTACAATATTTTGGAACTTTCTTAAGCGATGCTCCTTCTTTAATAGGAAATAACTATCCTATTTGGACTGGGTTTCCTTGGTCCTCTTGACCAAGGCTATTCCTATAAATATAGCCACATGTTGGATGTTGCAAGCGATTTGCTTTAAGGGAATATTCTTGAGAGAGCCTTGTAATCTTTGTTATACTAATAATGTTTCCAAGGGTTGTAATTTCTCTTACTATTTTTGTTATTCTTTTATTACTTATTCCACATATTCTGTAAGTTGCCGTGTATCTGTTTTCCTGGATTGGGCTCTAAGCGGGATATCTATTGATGTTTTAGTACTTTCTCGGGCTTGCTCATATGTGAAATGCATTGAATGTTTTAGTATTTTTATTAAATTCTCATATATAATGTTTTTATCTTTTATTTATTCTACTTATAATTTGCAAATCATATTTTTCTAAACAGTAATTCATTACTAAGGATGTCCATATCCATGATATTTTAAATTCTGTTTCATGCTCTCGTATTCTGTTCCCTGCATTATTGTTTTTAACCCCCAATCTTTCAGTGAAGAGTTTGAATATTTACTTTGGTCTTCCATCTTAGGGTTTTGCTAAGGGAGCAAACTGAGAATTGTGATGTCTTTTTTTTTTTTTTTTGGAAGGCGAGCTGGGTTTTTAAGGATCCCATAACCTATCAACTGGGCGACCTATGGGTCAACACCCATTAGAAAGTAACCATGCCGCAGGTGAGATTCGAAGCTAGGACGTGGGGGACAAACCCACACAGCCCTAACCACTAGGCCATAACACTATTGGCGAATTGTGATGTCTTATTAACTTATAATGTTATTCCACATGTTTTGTGGTGGGTGCTAATGGTCCCTGCCATTAGCTTTTGGACCAAAGTTCTGTTTATTGCTTTGTCCATTATGAGTGTCCTTTGCTCTTGCTTATCTAAATGTTCATTTGTTTTTTATATGAAGTTCATTTGTGTAGCAGATCATGCGCGGTGGACCTAAAAAGTAAGGAAGTGTCTCCACAAGAAGATACTGTGCAGGAACCTGTCGGAAGCAAAGGTTTGTTCTGCCTTCTGTTCCATAGTAATGGCTACTACGAGTCTACAAGATGAATCAATCCACAAATAAACATTATGATATAAGAACCACATATAAATGTTAACTGATATATCTTTCCTGCTTTATGGATACCTTTATTTGAGATTGTCGTATTTGATCATTTGTCATGAGTACATGTCTATGAGGAGTTTTAACTATTATAGTCCTGCTGTGCAGTTAAATCAACGATGAATCTCTGTACCTCTTCTTTTGTCCTTCCACGTTTTGCTCTTCTTGCCAAAGAGAAACTTATGTAATGATATCTTCATGGGCGATAACTCAATGATGCACTCCTACCCTTAATCACTATTCGTTCCTGGACCAAATATCAATCTATTCCCCATGCGATCATGAATTACTCAAAATGCTGCATCGGCCTATCTTGCTTGTGGGTGTGAATGATAATGTGTTATCCACAATTGAGATGTATCATCACGCGTATAAAGGAGAACGTAGAGCAGGTTAAGAGCAAGAAAACATAGGTTTACCTTCCATCCCACCAATGGGACCAGAACGTATATAAACCTCCCCTCTTAAAAGAACTCTTTTCAAACTCCATACTGAACCAGTCATAATTAAAAAAGACGGAAATATCAATTATGTACAAGATAACCATTTAAGAATACAGTCAGAGCCAGAGGTATCAAAATTGTGGTGACAACTAAACTCCTCTGGCTTAAAGGTAGCTAAATGAAGCCACACCACTGAGCTTTGCTTAAGAGGATTCTGAAGCTCAGCATAACAACTACACAAAATGGCAGTTTGATGACTTGCATATTACATCTTTTCAAGAAACACAAAAACCATCCCAAATAATTTGTGCTTCTCCATTACCTAATCGCCATTCTTTAAGTCCTTTATGACCAAAGCAGTTAGCTCAGATATTTTATTATTAATTTTTTTACTAGAAATGTAGACATTATGACATGAGATTCAAATATTACATGTTTCCTTGGGACTTACCTTTCATTGTCTGTTTATTGCCTTGGTGCGCAATGAGTAGGGACAGTTGGAATTCTTCTCTATCTTGTCTTTATTTGTGTATTGATCTATGTTTTCAAGTTTCAATGAGGGGAAGATAATGGCAAAATGTGCTTTAAAAGATTTTTGTTATCATAAACTCTTAGAAATTGTATTGCTCCATTTATAAAAGTTAATCATAGTTTTCTCTATGCAGGCATGGTTCTTCATCTGGAAAAGAATTCAGCAAAGAGTCCCTCAAATGAAATGTTGAACCCCTGCGTATCAGAGGCAAGTGAATTTTCTGTGTTTTTTACTGTTGACAGACTGTCAAATTCTTAATACGGAATACTGACATAGTTGGCTCTTCTAATGCTGTGAAGCAGTTTGTATGTTCTCCCAAACAGTCTGCTGGCTCAAATCCACAGTCCGTAGTCTTCAATAAAAATACGGTATTACAGTAGTAATAACTTCCCATCGATGTTTTCTTTTTAGCTAGGCTGGGAATTGTAGGACAGTTTTCTATGTTGCTGGATTTGTAAATTATTAAAAATCTGGTGGTTGGGGAGTTTTTTTTTTATCAACTTTACAAATTTTGTACGGACATACGTGTGAAGAAACCACTAAATATGTTTGTCTGTCAGAAATCATCTAAGTTTACATCCATTATTTTACAGGGTAAACCCACTGTATTGGTACAACAGCCCCTAGATTCTGAAAGCTCAACAACAGAAGAGGAAGCTTTGAAGGGTCCAGGTTAGATAACTATATTTTCATATTACACTTTGATAGTTGGATTTTGTGAAGATAGCAGCACCTTACATTTTCTTTTTCCATTTATTTATCCCTTCAGAAGGTCATGTGTGATGGTATTAAGAAGTGAGATCCTTGAATTAGCATCTGGAGTAGCACACGCCCAGCTCTTGCCTTTAAGGAGTATCAATATCCGCGTTTGACTTAAGCATGAAAAGCTATCTACTGTGTGCCCTCTTAGCAGAAGAAACTGTTCAGTCCATGACTCATCTTCACGGCTTTCACTTGCTACTACTCACAGCTTCGATCTTTATGTAACTCAATGAGAAAAATCATTTTCAGGAAACAGTGCGGATGCAAGTTTACATGTGAAACTTTCTTTTAGGGCTCGTTTGGTTCCTCGATGGAATGGGAATGGGAATGGTAATGGTAATGGTAATGGGAATGGGAATGGTAATGGTAATGGGAATGTGTATGTTTGGTGTACCTATAAATCACAATGGTAATAGCATATGACATTGTTTGGTATGTGAATATATGGTAGGAATGGAATGGGAATGAATTGTATCTTTACCAAAATGCCCTTGGTTATTATAACAATGGATTTTATGTCATCTACTATATTATGTAAAACATTGAAGCAATAAAGTTTACAAATGAAGTTTATGTCATCTACTATATCTGCATTCAGTGTGCCTTTGTTGTACAATTCCAGCATAGCAACAACCAATACATCATCCTCTGCGTCGGTCCATTTATGCTTCTCATATTGAGACATCCCTACAACTTTTTTTTATACAAAGGATACATAATCCATATTAATTTTAATACAATATACAATATTCATACACAAACTTAAATATACAACAATCATAAACAAAATACACACATATTTCAATATAATAAGTCAAAGTAAACTGAAATTTAAAATAACTCTTTTGTAATTGAATAAAGAAACCCCCAAAGTCACATGGCTTGATACAGTTGCCAACCCAGGTCTCTCTTTCCCAGTTTTTATAACATCAACACCCAACACCTTGCAAGTGAGTGAGTGGGAGTCCTTGAACAAGTTAAAGGATGAAGCAGTCCACTGTCCACTGTGTGTCTGAGTCCTCCCCCACCCACACATGTTTCTCTTTATTAGTTTAAGCTTGTATATTATCTATTTACGTGCTCCCCTCTCTTTATTTCCACTCGGTTTCAGTTTGATTGATTTGGGGTAGCTTACAATTCAGAGCTTCTACTGAACAGGATAGTCATTCAGAAGCTTCAGTACAAAAGGTAAGTACTAGTAAAACTAAACCATTCCTAATGTAGAGGTTTCTATTTGCATCAATTAAGGGGGTGTAGATGTCATGCTAGATATGTCATACAACCTACAAGGTGGGTCTGATGACACTATCATATCTCTGTAGTCTCTTGAATTGAAGAAAATGAAAACAAACAGAGATAAACAACAAACCAAAATCGAGATAAAGGTGAGGAACAATATGAGGTCGAATAGGGTTTTGTTGAGAGTGAGGGTAAAATAGTCTTTTCCAATGGCATTGACCATTACACCAGGGAATGTAATCCCCATTCATATGGGTTAGGGTCGGAATGGCAATTACAATGGGGAATGTAATCTCCATTCCCATTACAACACTTTTTGGACCAACCAAGTATGGGTTTGCATTGGACCATTGTATTGACCATTACAATTACAATGGTCAATGCCCAACCAAACATGCCCTTAGGGTGTTTGATAAGCAGTGTAACAACAAAAATAGTGTTTTTTTTTTGTCATCATGTAAAATAAAGTGTAGTCGCTTCTTTACCAAGCATAATGGATTCTTTAATCATTTAAATGCTTTTGACAATGGATTTGTGATACCATCTGCCACACATACTACAAGGTAACAAGATCAACAACACCATGTCTAACTTCGATATAAGTCTCCAAGTTATACATCCATGGGCTTTAAAATGTGGAAGGTTTAAAAAGAAAAAAGTTTGGCAGAGGGCGTTTGACTATAAAACCCTAAACAAAGCTCGCTCATCTATCCCTTCATTCTCCCTGTTCTTCCCACTATCTTTTCTTCCCCTTTTTTGTGTGGATATTCTAGGGTTTTGAAACCCTATTTTTCTTGCAATTCCCCAATTTGTTTCCTCAATGAATTTTGTCATTTGAGTTGATAGAATGAACTTGACGTGGCAATAAATTACCAAAAAAAAAAAGCTCCACCAAACATAACGAGTTTTTATTTGCACTACTTATAAATGGCCGAGTAGTTATAATGGTGGTCGCCCTAAAAATATGTATTTGCTAACTAGCACTTGTAACTTAGTAATGGATAATTTCTATAAGCGCCAGAAGTTTATGCTTATATTCACTTATAATCCCTAATCACTTGTAAGTGGCAAGGCGCTAAGTTACCTAAGCAAAAAAATAAAAAATAAAAAAAAAATCCCAACACCCTTGTCCTTTAAAAGTGTATATCACAATCTTGCATTGAGATAAACTTAAAAAAAAAAAATACTGCTTAGCTTAGGGATGTGACATTGCACATCTCAATGGATATCAAGTTTTTTTTTTTTTTTTTACCATCACCCTCCGTCTGCCCCACCCCCTTTTCTATCCTTTACAGTGGTAACAAATTTACTTGAATTAAAAACGGGATACAAATCTAACCTACTACAAATGGGTATGAGTTGGGGGTTTGCATAGACCTAGTAATGGGTCATGCTTGTGTCGGGTCATTTGGTTTGACAGATCACGTATATAGGACATGAACATGACCGATTGATTATCGGGTAAAAAAATTAAAACACGAAACCTCGACATGTCGAGAAACGAGTTGACCTGACCTTACCCGATCCATTTGACTTGTTTCAGCACAAAAACCTGTTGCAAGTAATTGTTTTGGCTTAGAAACTTGTAACGGATGACATCACAAGTCGAGGGTTTGGGTGTAAACATGTAGTCAAAGTACCTAGTCATATTGCCCTCAAGACACAAGTTCGGCCCGACCCGACCCAACCCAACCCATTGCTAACCGAGTCAACGGGACGACTGCTTCACTTGGCACTATACAATCTTTGTCCGCAGTGAGAAATTTAGGCACACAAGGATAGAATGAGGGAAGTAAGACAAAAACTGCCGTCGGCTTCATATTCGGATTCTTTTAGCCTCTGCTGATACTGAGTGGTGCAGAGCAGAGATTATGGGTGGTCACTGAAAGAGTCCCTGCATAATTTTGTGAGTCTTTTTGGTAAGACCTACGAGCATGCCTTGATTATTCGATTATCAATTGTTTATTCTTGTTTTAGGTTTGCTAAATTTCTATTACAGTGGATGTAGCTTACCAAATTCTAATGGTTTTTCTTGATAACAGTTTATCCAATTTGTAGAATCTTTTTGTGTTGGAGAATTCAGTGCCACAATTGCAACTTTTTAGTTTCATGTCTCTGAATTATTACTTCTGGTATGCCCAGTAATTAAGAAACAAACCAGGATGAACTCAACTAACCAAAACAAAGAAAGTGTGAAAATTAATTTTGAGGTTTAGGATAACATTCAACTTGATGTTTTCAGTGAAAATTTTGTCCCCACGGTGATATTAAACTGCAAGTCCGCAACGAAGAATCTTCATTTGGATGGATGTAGCTGACAAATCGGAGCAGTCACGACCACATTTTGGTGTAGGCGCTTTTCCAGGGAACCATCTCATCGTCCTCATGATTTGGGGTGTCACTATAAATAAATAGTAGTAGGCACTAGAGCTAATGATTAACCTAAAAGCCAAGTCATATTTCCATTTGTTGTCATCCTAATTTTTGCTAATGCAATTTGTTAGTCAGTTGTTCTCTTTTCTCTTATTTGCAAAATTAGTACATGAGAAAGTAATATTGCATGAAAGTGCTCCTTCGTACTACGCACATCTCTAAGATTTCTAGTGAATACACTTGAACTGGTTACTGCTGTTGCAACCATGGAAGCATGGTTTGATTCAGTCAAAAATTTTATTTCTGACTTCAATGTTGTATTATTAAATCGGTGATTAATCCCCGATTAATCTCTTCTCGCTAGTAGAGTGTTATGATTTTCAAATTAATCATTTCAACAATCTCTAGACCAAGTAATCAACGATTTCTTGCCAATTAATCACTTTTAATCAATCTACATCAAATGTTATAAATAAACGAGAAAAAATTAATGTTAATTTTTCTAGTTTTGACGTAACCTCATGAATACTCTAACCCATAGAACAATAACAAGTGTGTGAAAAAGTTTAAAAGAAAGAAAAATCAATATATATAATCTAAGAAGAGAGAAAAAAAACAAATTAAAATAACAAGCTAAGCTAGAGAATAGAAAAAAATGAAATGAAGTAAACATATTATAGAAGAATAAAGAAAATATGTGTATAAAATGTAAGGTGATTAATTCCGATTAATTTTGATAAATCTCATATGCTCCTTAATCAATTAGGGTCCGATTAACGATTTAACTACATATGTTCAATGAGGATTATCAAAGTGTCAAGGATAGCAAGCGATAGGTACTATAATGATCCGTGGAGCCTGCAATGCAAGTTAATCAAAATTTACTATCTCAGGTGTCTCACGAAGGAAAAATGACGTTGAATTGTCCATACTTCCAATTCCTGTAGGTGCTTCTTCTCCACATTATTTTCAAGGTGAAATGTTATCCAGTATTTCATCACTGAAGGATGTGAAATATGGAGATCATAATGATGATGTTCCACCCAACACTTTACATGATGAACAACAGAAACAAGGGAAGCCCCTAACAAGAAACTCTACCCTTCCGATTGTTGAAATTGAAGCCTCTAATTTAAGTACTGCTGATTCTCTGCCAAAACAAGACATCCATTTGAATGATGCCGAGTTTCCCTTGCTCCTTGATGCAAAATCTAGCCCTTCCTTTAAGGGAAGAATTGATAAGGACAAAAGGGGAATGTCGGATTTCTGTGGTATTCTTCCAAATAATTGTTTGCCTTGTCTAGCTTCTTCTGTTATGTCAAATGATAAGAGACGTGCTCTAAGTTGTGATCCACCATGTACTAGGAAAAAGGAAGGCCAAAAGTTTTCTTTCAAAAGCAAGGAAGGACATGCTAATACCGAACTATGTGAGTGTTACCATTTACTTTGTATATTGAAGGTTAATTCCCATTTTTAGCATGTAAGGATTAGATACTACTCTAATTTGAATCTGCAGCTACGATCCTGTGTGACTCTCGATGGCCGGTAATCTTTGTTAGGAAACTGTATAATGTACGATGTTCCATATCGTGCAATAACTCATGGGTTTTGTATTAGGCATGATAAATAAGAGAGTTAGAGGCACAGCTGACAGCCTTTTCTATCTATTCAGTTTCCACAAAGATTATCCTAGAAAGGCCTATAGCAGGTTCTCAAGTTGCGTTCTGGTCAAATGAGAAGAAAACATTTGATTGTTGGTCAAATATTGAGCCATGTTCTTTTAGACTACGCGGACTAAATTATCACAGGTAAGACAAATAGTCCTATAATCCTATTAAACTTGGATCTTCTGTGAGCTAATTTGGGAAACGTACTCATGAAATGTCACTTTTTGAATTTTTATTATCTATACCATCGATTAATTCTCTTCCTTGGAGACTTTATGTCAGCATCTCTCACCACCTTGCATAAAAAATTTATTTTTATACCAGGGATAAAAAGAAAGAGTTTGCCCCCAACTATGCTGTATACTATCCCATTGGTGTTGATGTTTTCTTATCTCAAAGAAAAGTTGGTCATATTGCTAGATTTGTGGAACTTCCTTCTGTTAACTCAACTGAAAAGTTGCCTCCAATTCTTGTTGTAAATATTCAGGTATACTACCTCTTCCCAATGTTATTAATCTAATGATATACATTCTGTTACTGTCAACTTTAATAACTTTGTCAACACCCCCCAACCCCCCCCCAAAAAAAAGAGAAGTATGTTTTAATTCTTGAAGTTATTGTAACATCTCTGCCAATAAAAACAGTATATTAGGAAGAAAATGCAGCCGGGTGAATTAACCCTACAAAGCAATGAAACTAAAATAACTACAACTGAACGGAACACCTTTGAAATTCTTCCAGGTCTATCTCTAAATATTATGATGAAAACTTGAAAATAAAAAAAAAGGTTTGAGAAATCTCCCAAATCCTCAAAATTTTCCATAGGGCCTGGCACAACAAGGACTTGCCATGTGTAAATTACAGTCACAAAAATCGCAAGATTAGTTCCTACTAGGATACATCTCCACTCAATAATTAGATCTTTTCGAATCCCTAAATTCAGGAGAAAAATATACCAAGGGTAAGAACTTAGAAAAAGGATGAAAAGTAGATCAGTACTTTGATAGTTGAAAACTAAGTACCAGAATCCAAGTGTCATTGGTTTTGTCCTTTTGGGTTTCTAATTAGTTAGTCACTTATATATGTTCATTATACATCATGCAATTTCTCCATCATGCCTGATGATATTCTGTATGATTTGGCAGATGCCATTATATCCTGCCACCATCTTTCTGGGTGAAACTGATGGAGAAGGAATGAGTTGTGTGCTATATTATAAGCTTTCTGAAAGTTATTCCAAAGAAATCTCACCTCACGTCCTCGAAAATTTCAAGGTATGATGGAGCCATTCTGTTTCATTTGACATAAGGTTATATAGGGTCAGTCCATTATTTATAAGGAATGAGTTGCGCACTATACATATATTTAAGTGGTTTTTTCTTTCTTTCATTTAATTTGTGTAGAGCAAGCTGGGGTTAGGCAGGATCTCACTCCATTTTTCCAACCAACATCTCAAATATATGCTGTTTTTAGAGTCTGGATATATGAGGTGCCCCATATTACAATCAAGGGTAGGAGCAAGATGATCAATTGATATTCAGTCTCCCTAGGATTGATCAACAATAATCCACACATCCATTCTCCTTGTTGAGGTTATGGAGCCTGGATCTTCTTTGGTTCCAGATTCTTATGGAGTTAATTGCCACTAATTTAGGGATTCCTTTTGAACATGCTAAATATTTCAAACTCTTACATCAACTGCAAAATGAAAGACCCCACAAACCCTTTTGAGCTAAAGGGCGAAACAAACAACGGTCTTTGGATTCTACTCCATCAAATTGACACAGAACTCCCTAACTTGCACGTCTTGCCTAATCAAAGTGATTGACGATTGTCTCTCGCCACACCCCTCCACCACCCCCCCCCCCCCCCCCCCCCCCCCCCCCCCCCCTCTTCTTCTCTTACACCAATCCAATAGCCATCTCCATACCAAGGCAAACAGCCTCCAGCTCTAAGCCTAGGATGTTCTCCATTTGAACCACACCTGAGTAGGTAGCCAACAAAGCCCTCATCCATCATGGTCTTTGACACATCCCTAACTCTGGCAGAGGATGGCTCATCTATATAGGGGTTTGCTGGTCAACAAAC
Source organism: Berberis vulgaris (assembly GCA_963556465.1). NCBI lineage: Eukaryota > Viridiplantae > Streptophyta > Magnoliopsida > Ranunculales > Berberidaceae > Berberis > Berberis vulgaris. The sequence goes on along the minus strand of OY747124.1, from coordinate 82,819,240 downwards.
ACTGAAGTCATACCCCATTTCTCAACCAAGGTTCTATTACAACTTGAAGTTCTATCTCCAGTTCACCATGTGCACATTGTGGAATTTGGTTCAGTATTCAAGATGCAAGCCAAAATATATGTATTGGCATGGGAGGTTTTAAACTCGGCATTTGAGGGTCAAATATCACCTAGCTGGTCTGAAGCTAGACACAAATTGCTGGGACTGAAAAGTACATAAGTTGTCGATTTGGATGTGTTTTTCGATCTGTTTCAGTTACCTAGTTTCCTCCTGTCTTGCTATAGTTATTTCCAATATATGTATGTATATGTCTGGAAAGTGAGCTGAGTGGTAAGGACCCCCAAACCTTTATAATAGTAAAAAGAACACGAAGCAAACACAATGTGATAGATGCGGACTAGAAAATAAACGAAATTGTAATGAAAATAAACGAAATGCAATAAACTAAATAGCGAAATAAGCGATAATCCAAATAAACTAATAACGAATAACTTTTATTCAATCAACCAACTAACAATGGGCAACCTATTCCTTATTCATAAGTTACCTACTGTACAAATCAAACTATAAACCTAATAGGAAATCAATGTAAGAACCCTAATTGAAATCCCTATTACACGAATAATAGAATTGTCTAATATTACTAAAATACTCCTATTCCCAATATTAATATATATGCTAATTCTATTAACCTCCCCGGGTTGAAAAAGTTTTTCCTTAAGCTTGAAGCCAAGGAAGTCGTATGAGCACAAGCAATCATGCGAGAACACACGGTGAAGTGTCCAAGCAAAAGTAGACCCCGAACTGCACTTGCATAATTGCTAGCACCCCAAAAAACTTTGCACCAAAAATAAAATCCAATCTAAATAATGATCCACTGCCTAAGTTGAAAGTTGTGCGCAAACCAGTCTTCAAAATGTGCCAGGGAATTGAACTAGATTGCATCATCAACACTGTTTTGTGGCAGTACATGACCTATCATGTGGTGTTGAACAACTACAACATCATAACCAGAAAAATCAGATCCTCGTGGTGTTACATATTCGTTAAATCAGCTCAAATAACCTGATTCTTAGCACGTGGTGGTATTGACATACTTTGGGGCGAATAACGTCGACTCCCCAAATGAGTTCTCTCAAGCTCAGAATTAACAAATAATGGGTGGCCTGTATTGAGTGAATGAAGGCGGCAAGGGGATGGTGGCGAAAGGGTGAATTTGAGTGGGCTAGTGGAGTTGGTGGCAGTGCGGAGAGAGAAGGTTGTGGTCGACACTACTATGAGTGTGATCGGCTAGTGGTGCTATCGGTGTTTGGTGTGATCTATTGTGTGTGTGATCGAACGAAAGAGACAGGGGGTGGGGGTGATAGAGGAGACGACAAAAAGGTGTTGTGAGGCAAGACCAGGGGTTTCGATAGAGGACAAAGAGGTGGTCGACCGACTGGGTGAGGGAGGTGAAGATAGTGGTGAGCACGGAATGGGATGGACCTCATCCCTATCCTATCTCGTTCGTTTGTGTTTGGGACCTGATAGACCTGATATCCTATTTGGGACGAGATGAACATATACTAAATAGTTCTCCAATAAAAAATAACAAAAGAATTTCATCTTCCATTGCTCACACAACATTAATATCAAATTTATATACATATAACTTTCATCATAAATAATAATAGATATTAAATAAATAAATATTATACTTCATTTAGAATTCATGTTTAATTCATTTAGAATTTCATCTCACATTGATTTAATTTCAACACATCCTAAACTTCAGTTAGAAGAGTATTTTGATTAAAATTAATAATAATAAATATTAAACAAATAAATTCGGCACAGGATGGGATGGGCGGGATTAAAAATCTTCATCTCGATCTCATCCCACTCTAGATCGGGAAGATTGAGATGGGATCGGGATGAGTTTGATCAATCCCAAAAGGACTTGAAAAAAATTGGGACGGGACGGGATGGGATGGGATGCCCACCCGTAGGTGAAGAGGTCGATAAGTCGACTTGAGATTGTGGAGCTGGCGATGGATTTGTTGATGTTGATTGACTGTTTTTTGTTGTTGTCGATCAGCCAAGATAGGGAGAGGGGTGGCAGAGATGCCAAAGGTTGCGAGCATATTTGGGATGACGATCGACTGGAGGTTGTTGATCGAGTTGTTGTGACCGTTGACGATCAACAGTGGAGGAAGGGTGGCAGTCTGCATGTTGCAGGGGTGGGTAGTTTGTCGACTAGGTGGTCTATTGGGTTGCGACTCCGCCATCGACGATGCTGGGCGCGGTCCCTTGCTGCGCTGTTGATGACGGTGGTGCTGCTTGGGTTTGTCCCACGGCTATTGTGGTGCGTGTCAGGTATTTCTAGAAAATTTGATTCATCCTCTCCTTTCTGGCGAAAATTAGATCCATCGTCTCCATCAACGCTCTTTGAATTGCTTTTCCGAACTGCTAGTCTTTTTTCTTCCGTCATTTTTTTTTCAAATCAAACAAACTAAAATCGTTCGGCTCTAATACCAATTGATAGATGCAGACTAGAAAATAAATGAAATTGCATTAAAAATAAACGAAATAAACAATAAACCAAATAAACTAATATCGAAATAACTTTTATTCAATCAACAAACATTGGGCAGCGTATGCCTTATTTATAACTAATCTACTTTCCAAAAATTAAACTATTAACCTAATAGGAAACCAATGTAAGAACCCTAATTGAAATCCCTATTACAAGAATAATAGAATTGTCTAATATTACTAAAAGACTCCTATTCATGGGTCTCGAGATGAGCAACAACACGCATCTCGAGGGGAATGGGTGGTTACACTCATCCCTCGCTCTCTTTCCCTCGCGCGTTCCCTCGACAATTAGAAAAGATGTCAGTACATTATCAATAGAAACAAAAGGTTCACCAAATCCTCCACAAACTAAGAAGCTATAGCCCAACGGGTTTGCAACTGTGGTAGAATGTACCTCATAACTACCAAAGTTAACTTTTTTTGTTGCTTTGGCTGAAAATCTTCATAGCCTATGAGCTTGGGATTTGCTTTCTTCGATCTATTTGACCTACGGAGGCTTGACAACACCCATTTTAGTAGAGCTAGAGTCCAAGCATCCACTTGCCGAAATGGATTGGACCGTCTTCACTGATTTCCTTTTCTTAATTCTCATCACTTCCTTCATTGTCTTCATCCTCATCGTTCTTCTCTTAACTGCAATCTTTCCTCTTCATTGGTGCCATTTTTACTGCTTTGTCAATGCTGTTCATTTTCATTTTCATTTTCACTGTTGCAAGCAATAGATTCTGTAATAGCTTGCCTTGTACCACTTCTCTGTTTTGATGAACTCTGTTTACTATTGCTAACTTCAGTCTTGTTCAAGCTCATGCCATCCTTACCTCTCTTCTAGTTGCCTTTCTCTGTGTTTTCCACCTGTCCGGTCTTACCTTGTTGGATGGTTTTGAGCACCCTTGTTGGATGGTTTTGAGCTTGTCTTTATCCACTGTCATCTTTGATGAAGTTTTAAAAAAAAAACAAAAAATTATCTTAAAACTGATTACAAACTTTTAATTATGGCCTAATTAAACAAAACAAAACCTAACCCTAATCATACTTGGACTAGTTCTCCTACTTGGGCTTTAATGTAGACTGGTCCAATTATTTAAATTAAATAACATATATTCCACCAGATGAATTGTAGGTGGTGATTTATCAATCCATTTTTTTCCAGTGACCAACATCTTGAACTGGCATCACTTCTTTTCAAGACAGGCATTCAGGAAATCTATAATAAGCATTCATGCTGATCTCTCAAATTTGTCATTCATCATCTTTTACATCTTCAATTGTCATGCCATCACATCTTCACGAAGCATTCGTGCTGTATCACATATATTTCATTGATTAGTTGATACATTTTATGCTATTCTATCTACTAATAATTTATTATTATTATTATTATTCTTTGACTTATTTTCTATTTTCTTATCATTTTGAACGATATTTTAATAACAAATTGAGGCATAACCTTGGTAATCTTGAGGCTTTCGCCTCAATATCACTTTGCGTCTCACTAGGATTGTGTCAGCTCCCATTTCTGCCTTTTAAAACTTTGACTTCAAGTTTGTTGGCCGACTGCTTGACTTCAAGTTTTCAGTGCAATATAACTTGTCATGTTGGGTCTGGGGATGAAGGTGCCCCTCCCCGCCGCGACACCACCTCTCACAACGTGCACACTAGATTGTTGGCCAACAGACATGCTTCGAGCAACAATATTGTCCCCAACTTAGACACTTGCCATGCTCGGGTGTGGGCTTTTTATGAATTGGGACTAAATTGCACGCTCAACTTCACATGATGTTGTTCCGTACCTGATATGGGACTAAATTTGCACGCTCAACTCGAGCCAACATCTTCATCAATAGGTACAGACTAACTTGATCAGCTAAAAAAAGATGAAACTAGCTGAGGGAACCTCCCTAAGATTAAAGAGAACTTGCTACAGGGGGCAAATAGCTCTCTTAACTTTCTCTAGCTTATCAATATGAATTTCTTTTTCAATCTCTCTACTCTTTTATTTCTTTGAACCAGTCATTACGTCAAGGATTATTCCGTTACTGAAATCGACTACTCTTCTACTAGTTTCTTGCTGCTTGTTCTACAATGTTTTATTTTCGGATTTACCTACAAATGTTGTCTTTTCCTTTTCAATATTATTGTCATATAGTATTAACAGTTTTTTCTTTTTCCTTTTTATTTTATAACAGAGGATAATTGACAACGAAGTAGAAAAAGTAAAAGGTTTTCCCATGGATCGAACTATGCCAGTACGAGAAAGGTTAAAGATATTGGCACGTGTGGTAAACGTGGAAGACCTCCAATTAAATGCAGCTCAGAGAAAGCTAATACAGATGTACAATGAAAAACCTGTTCTTTCGCGACCTCAACATGAATTTTACTTGGTAAGATATTGGTGCGGGTACAACTATGTCCTGCCTAAGCTGAAAGTTCTTCAAGGAATAACCATCTGATTAGTTTGTTTTACTAATAATGAAAGTCTTGCAAATAGTACTCTACTTGTGGTTGTGACCCTAATGCAAAGTTTCCTATGTCCACTGGTTTGTGCCTCAATGCATATTTAATGGTAGATACGGATAGACTGACAGACATGAAAACACATCTTTCCATCAGTTGTGAACTTGTAAAGGGTTAATTATGTATAGAGAAATTCTACATGGCGAGGAAACGAGCGAGGGGAGGGAGGTGGAGGGGGTGGGGGGAACCGTTCACCCCCTCGGGATGCGCGCGCAAAAAACAACGGCACACATCCCGAGGGGGTGAACGGTCCCCCCCCTCCACCTCCCTCCCCTCGCTCGTTTCCTCGCCATGTAGAATCGCTCTTATGTATATCATAACATCCATTTGTTGGGTTGATAACAAAGAGGAGGAATCATGCTATTATTTGCCAAATATTAGTCTACTGCATTCTGAAGTTTGGTGGATGCTTATCCAGAAGATATGTTCACTGGGCTGAAACAGATTAAGGCTTCAAAAGAGAAATCCTCATGAATGCTATGTTTTATTATTTTATTGCATCATTGGATCTGCTAACTTTGCTTCATTACACATTTTCACAGGGAGAAAATTACTTTGAAATTGATTTGGATATGCACAGATTCAATTACATACCGAGAAAAGGGCTTGAAGCATTTCTAGACAGACTAAAGCATTGCATTTTGGATGTTGCGCTGACCATTCAGGTAATTGGATTATATGCAAAGTTACATGAATACTTGTATACTGGAAACCTACAATGTTTTACTTACTACCTATGGTTGTATTGCCTGATGAAACAGGGGCACAAGGTGGAAGAATTGCCGGAACAGATCTTATGTTCTGTTCGACTGAATGGTATTAACTATGAAAATTACAACATATTAGGGGTGAGTCAAGATCCCTTGTAAACCTGATAAAACACTCTTAACTGTACAAAATTCCATAAATATCCATCAAGCTTATAAATCTAAACTTCTTTCTCGTCTTATTTGTTTTAACCAATTAGTCACATTAGATTACTTCATAATTGTTGATTCCATCCGCCCTCTTGTAGCGAATAGATTCAACATGAGAGCTCCATGGACCATGGGTTCTTTTTGTTCGTCGACCCTCTCATGTTAAAACAAGACAAATGTTCTTGAACAAGGTCAATGTTAACCAAATATCTAAGGAAAAGGAATATATAACGTTAAAACATGTCATGTCAGTATAGGATGAGAAAAGGCACCCCACACAATCGTTAATGGTGTAAAGAGTCAAATGGACGATGAAGGTGATAAACAAAGAGCTAACAAGCCAAACTTGGGGGAGCAGAACCTCAACAGGACCCAAGGTTGGTAATACGCATAAGTCATGTAATGCACCCTCCAAGTGAAGGGTGCTATGTCATTGGCTTGATGGGTGACATGATCAGAAATTCCAAAGGAGAAGCTCTGGTATGGTGGGGGATACAAGCACATGAACAAAACACAGTGTTTGCTGCCTGCAGCCAAACAGGTTCTATATGTGCTATTAAGTGCATCAAAGAGAAATCCAATTCCAATGGGGCTGCTGGGAGCTGATAGTAGATATCAAGAACTCGTGCATTAAGTTGCAGAGTATGGCTTACCCTTGATTCACAGGGAATCCAACCAATGAGCTAATTAGGTACTTAGGATCCCACTAATGCTTCATTTCACTTCATAAAGCTTTCTGAGTTGATTCTTCGACTTCACAGGACACAGATAGCAACCCCACAAAGCTAAATCATGTCCTCCGCATTTGAAGAATGATTTGAATGGTAATTCTTAGGGACTACTCAGCAATTTTCAGACTAACCCATGTCATTTTAAATAATTGCTTTTTACTGAACTGAAGTTTCTCTGTTTTCCTAAATTCAAATATTTGTTTTTCTTAATTTTTAAGATGCCTCATCTTTTCTTACTGTAAATTCGTTTTAGAAAACATTTTCACTTAAATAAATCCATGATTAATATACTTGGATGAGCCACTTTGACTTTTTGCCTTATATACATTGTCCATTTAGATCTCAGCTAACTATAACTGTTATTTAGCTACAATTTTAAGAAATATGCATTTCAGAGGCAAAATCCTAACTTTTCTTTTGATGACAATATGCACCTGTACCATGTAGAAACATCAAAATTAGCATCATTCAGCCACAGGTCTTTTGACAGAAGCAGAGAAAAACAAAACTATTTGTGCTGCCACAATTAAGAATTCCTCAATAAATAAACTATAAACTACCAAACATTAGCCAATGGCATGACAGTTCAACGGTTAGAGTTTGGCGGATGGTACCACTAGGTCATGGGTTCAAACCCAGCTTGCGGCATCTTTATGGATTCTGGGATTCTATAAAAACCGCCTTTCAAAAAAAAAAACTACCAAACACTAATTGCAAAAAATACCAAATAAATTAAAGAGTGATCTTGAGTAAGCATTTTCATAACTACGGTAACAAAATTTTGCATTCTATAACGTAAGCTCGAGGCTGCAAGTTGTGGAATGGTGTCCGAATAGGTCTCACTGGTTTCAGTATTTGAAAACAGAAGAATGATTTTGTAGATTAAGAATATCAAAAGAATTCAAGATTGCTAAAAAATCATCACCGCGATTATGTTCATGATCAACAACTCTCATGGCCCTCTTCATTTTGTTTTTGAATAGAAGAAAAAAATTAGCAGAGGTTGGATTTATATGGTGCTATTTGGTGGGGGAGCCCATACATTTACCAAAAACAGCAGAAATAGCACATCTTTGTGGCCTGTCCTGAGTTGCTGCAGAAGAAGAAGCAGATGGAGAAGATTGGGAGGAATGGGGGGAAGCAATGTCATTACTGAAGGGATTATTTGCTCGTTGGTGGTTATATCTCGGGGTCTCTGAAACATTGGATGTAGCTCTTGACAAAGTACCGGGGGGTCCTCCTCCTCCACCAGCTCGCTGATCATTCCAAATGTGGCCTGAAGAACCTTGCCTTCGGAACGAAACAGATGATCTTTGCAATGTAGTCATGAAACTCCAATCCTAATTAGAACCTTCTGATCATCCAAATTTATTCTTCTGCTGCCTTTTCTCTCTCTCTCTCTCTCTATATATATATATATATTTAAACCAACAAAAACAACATTTTTATTCTTACTTTGTGCTGATTTGTTTGGAAAGGAAGAATTTTATTTGTTGGCTATTTATGAATTAAAAGAAACTTAGAAAATGAGATGACAGTCAACCATTGTAATCGAAAGTCCCTATTTTGGTGGGGAACCAATGGTTTCCGAGTCCTTTGCTTCTTTTATCTTATAACGATTTGAGTTGTATTTCCGTGCAAAATAAATTTTTCTGAATAAAACTTCAACAGTTGGCAGTTTATACCTTTTCCTTGTAGTTTATGATTGTTAAAAATCTTTGTTTTAGTTATGTTCATATAATACTAATTAATAGATTACTCTCGCGTGCTAGTTATTGGCATTGCCATTTTTCTTTTTCGATTTTTCTCACATCTCATTATAATAGAATTTTTTTTTTTTGAAAGGCAAGCAGGGTTTTTATAGGATCCCAGAACCCATAAAGATGCCGCAAGCTGGGTTTGAACCCATGACCTAGTGATACCATCCGCCAAGCTCTAACCGTTGAGCTGTCATGCCATTGGCTAACAAACAATTGATTTCACAAAATTACAGTAAGAGTACTATCAATTTGTACTAACAAATGATTTCACAAAAAAGACAAAAATAATTTGACATAAATTTTGTATGAATTATTGTAAACTAGAGTATGGTCCGTGCCGTAGGCACTTCACATAATGTTTTTTTGCCAAATATTCCTAAAAAAATTGAGATTAAAGATTAAAAGAGGATGAAAAGAAGCCCTAAATTATTGCAAGAGATGAAAGGGAGAAAAAAAAACTAACCAAATCATAAGATGATATCTAAGCTTTATTAATATGAGTTGTTCATGAAGATAACCTTGAATGACATCTTATAAAAGCAACATATGTGGAAACAATAAAAAACACATACAGAGAATGACATCTTATTAGAGAATGACATCTTATTAAACAGCACAATGACACATTTGAGATGAAAATGCAATAGCAAAGCAACATATTTGGAAACAATAAAAAACACAAACCAAATCAAAATTGAACACAACTGAGATCTATTTAAGAACCATTTGAAGAAGATAAATCTGAACTTTCTACATTACAGTTAAGAGAATATTATTCCTTTATTGCAATTTTAAAATTTTCTTTCTTCCATTAAAGCTATTATGATCCAAGATCTAGGGTTTTTAAACCCAACTCGTGTAATCAAGAACAACAACATAAACCAACCGACTCTGATAAACAAGGGTTCAAATTTTTATTTTTCAATATGAACTAATGGAACTTCATAGAAACTCAAAAAGATTGGATTTTGAACAAAGGGGTTGTTTCAAACGTACTTGGGAGCTAGGAACCTTGAGGAGAGGCAATTTTGTGTGGATCCGGTGGTGGAGATTGAGAAATGTTGCCTGAATCTCTTTGAACCCATTAAAAAAAACAACACCAAATTAATCAAACCCATTGAGCAAAAATTTGCAAAATATGGCATACAAAAGGATTAAAAAAAAAAAAAAAAAGTGAACTCGAAATTGGGGGAACTCACATCCGTTTGCGAGATTCTCCTCCCCGAACTGTTTGGTATGTGGTTGGAGGCAGAAGAAGAGATGAATCTCCTCCTGTTTGGTCTTTTGGCACAAAGTACACAATAAACAAAAGCAAATGGTAATTGATAAAACAAAAAATTGATTTTAGAAACATGATTGATTTGAAATGAAAAATGAAACAATGGGCCCTTTGTATGCTTTGTCTAAAATGAATGCAAACAAATTTGTATTCATTGGCACATTTCCATAGTCTTTATGAATCAGATTTGAAGCACTAAATGTCAAGGAAACAAATGAGAGAAATTATTTCACCTAACAAACGGGAAACAAAACATGAAGCAATTCATCAATGATGCAAAGAATCAGATTAACATGGAAACTCAGTTTCAGTTTAATACAACGTACAGAGAACAAATTCTCACCTAACATATAATCAAATTAATCATACCCAAATGCACCTTCTACCAACAAAACCCAAACTTGATCTGCTCAAGTTGAACAACACCCACACTTATGAAACGCGATGCCTATCAATTACAATTATTGAAATAAAACATTCGATAACACTAAGAACATCATCATGCTACTTCCTGGAAGAAAATAGAATACATGAGTTTATTATCAAGACAAAAGGATCATATAGATTGTTGCCCAAAGGGTAATTGCAAATGCTGCAAACACACAAGTCCATAACATAAGAACAACACATTCCTTTTCACTGGCCTTAAATAATAATTGTACTTGTTGATGTCACGATAATCTCACATTAGAAGTAATCAAGAAAGCAAATTGTTCTCTATTCAAACTATAGCCATCAAAACAGTAAAAAAAAAATGGAGTTATATATGATATATGTATTTTTTAAAATAGCCTGTGTATTTTTCATTCTCGAAGTCGAGCACAAATAAAATATCCACTGTTGCTAAGGGGTGTCTAAATGAAGATAAGACAGAACAAAAGTTTATGATAAGAATGGATATCAATTAGCAAAGGCAAGTTTCATCTTTATGATTAAGGTCTATTCTATTATCAGATATAAAAAATACAACAGAAAGTTTCAGAACCATCTCCAAATTCTATATTGATGTTCCAAGGAGGAAAAGAAGAAGAAGCCCCCAGTACTCGTCAGATACGCTCGATTATGTTTTCTGGGAAAAAGTGAAAGTTAAATACCAGTTCTAGCTGTTGCAGATTTCGCAAAAGGGATAAGAGAACTGAACTTGAAGCTGAATATGACCTTGCACTTCATTCTTTTAATAGAACGGTGCCATCCCTTCCTCTGAAGTGGAGTTTTACCTTATTATGGATAATAAACTCATGCAAGAGATGATTATTTGATTAGTCAGAGGAGGGTGCATCTTGATGGGCTAGCTAGGCCTCATTCTAATGTTGTGTATGTTTAACATAAGTATGAAATCATACTTATGTTTGTCACTGGTGGAAATGCAAATTGAAGCATAAGAACAAACTAGTACTGTGCCTCTGATTTTACAAACCCAACACGGTGATTGCAATGGATTAATTGTCATTCCCCATTTTCATGTTAAAGTTGAAAAATATTCTCAAAAGTTATACTACATATATCTGTAAGTCATTGCAAGTAACTACCATTAATGTGTACCATAAACTGTTTACTACAAAATTTATTTTGGACATGCACAAAGATCATAATTTCCCTTTAGCAATACCAAAGAAGAAAGTAGGTCTCTTCATCATTGTTTCTCTCCATAATGGAAAAAGGGGATTTTGATTGATTGATCTTCTTCACCAAATTGCTTATCCGTTTGTTTTCTAATTGAACAACACCCTCACTTCAAAACTCAATATCCATGCAAATCTGAACAAACCCATGTAGTACAGCATGTAACATCAAATTAAAGAGCATAAAAATCAAAACTATATAATCAGAAACGCCAATAACTCTCTTTTAAGTGGTTGGGTTCAAATCTTCACAATCCTCTAAAACCTATAAAAAAAAAATCTGCAAATCCTAATAAAAACTTCCATTAAACATATTAACCAAACAAATCAATCGCAAATCAGAAACACACAACAAAATCAAAAGAGATCGAATGGAAGACGAAGAACTCACCCGCAGTTCCGAGCATTAGATTCGACTATTCAGTGTGTTCTTCACTTCTTCAGCAAGGTACTTCTTGTTCTTCTTCTTCTTTCGTCCTCTCCTTCTTTCGTCCTTCTTCTTTTCTGCTTCGAGAATCGGTGGTGGGATAGGGGCAGTTGTAGAGGATGAGAGGGAGGGGGAGAGAGACAGGACGAGGGAGAGTTAGAGGAAGTATTGGGGGTTCCAAAATTTCACTTAAGTTCTGCCAATGATATAATTTTGCCACAAAGGACAAAACACCTCTTTGAATTGTAAGATAGACTAGAGTATGGCCTGTGCCGTTGGCACTTCACATAATTTTTTTGCCAAATATTCCTAAAAAAATTGAGATTAAAGATTGAAAGAGGATGAAAAGAAGCCCTAAATTAACAAATTGCAAGAGATGAAAGGGAGCAAAAAAGAAAAAAACTAACCAAATCATAAGATGATATCTAAGCTTTATTAACATGAGTTGTTCATGAAGATAACCTGGAATGACATCTTATAAAAGCAAAAAAAAAAACTATTATCCTTAAACTACACAATGACACATTTGAGATGAAAATGCAATAGCAAAGCAACATATTTGGAAACAATAAAAAACAAAAATCAAATCAAAATTGAACACAACTGAGATCTATTTAAGAACCATTTGAAGAAGATATTAAATCTGAACTTTCAACATTACAGTTAAGAAAATATTATTCCTTTATTGCAATTTTAAAATTTTATTTCTTCCATTAAAGCTATTCCGATCCAAGATCTAGGGTTTTTAAACCCAACTCATGTAATCAAGAACAACAACATAAACCAACCGACTCCGATAAAAAGGGGTTCAAATTTTTATTTTTCAATATGAACTAATGGAACTTCATAGAAACTCAAAAAGATTGGATTTTGAACAAAGGGGTTGTTTAAAACGTACATGGGAGCTAGGAACCTTGAGGAGAGGCAATTTCATGTGGATCCAGTGGTGGAGATTGAGAAACGTTGCCTGAATCTCTTTGAACCCATTAAAAAAAAACACCAAATTAATCAAACCCATTGAGCAAAATTTGCAAAATATATGGCATACAAAAGAATAAAAAAAAAGTGAACTCGAAATTGGGGAAACTCACATCCGTTTGCGAGATTCTCCTCCCCGAACTGTTTGGTATGTGGCTGGAGGCAGAAGAAGAGATGAATCTCCTCCTGTTTGGTCTTTTGGCACAAAGTACACAATAAACAAAAGCAAATGGTAATTGATAAACAAAAAATTGATTTTAGAAACATGATTGATCTGAAAATGAAAATGAAACAATTGGCCTTTTGTATGCTTTGTCTAAAATGAATGCAAACAAATTTGTATTCATTGGCACATTTCCATAGTCTTTATGACTCAGATTTGAAGCACTAAATGTCAAGGAAACAAATGAGAGAAATTATTTAACCTAACAAACGGGAAACAAAACATGAAGCAATTCATCAATAATGCAAAGAATCAGCTAAACATGGAAACACAGTTTCAGTTTAATACAACAAAGAACAAATTCTCACCTAACATATAATCAAATTAATCATACCCAAATGCACCTTTTACCAACAAAACCCAAACTTGATCTGCTCAAATTGAACAACACCCACACTTATGAAACGTGATGCCTATCAATTACAATTATTGAAATAAAACATTCGATAACACTAAGAACATCATCATGCTACTTCCTGGAAGAAAATAGAATACATGAGTTTATTATCAAGACAAAAGGATCATATAGACTGTTGCCCATAGGGTAATTGCAAATGCTGCAAACACAAGTCCATAAAATAAGAACAACACATTCCTTTTCACCGGCCTTAAATAATAATTGTACTTGTTGATGTCACGATAATCTCACATTAGAAGTAATCAAGAAAGCAAATTGTTCTCTATTCAAACTATAGCCATCAAAACAGTAAAAAAAAGGAGTTATATATAATATATGTATTTTTGAAATAGCCTGTGTATTTTTCATTCTCGAAGTCGAGCACAAATAAAATACCCACTGTTGCTAAGGGGTGTCTAAATGAAGATAAGACGGAACAAAAGTTTATGATAAGAATGGATATCAATTAGCTAGGGCAAGTTTCATTTTTATGATTAAGGTCTATTCTTTTATCAGATATAAAAAATACAACAGAAAGTTTCAGGACCATCTCCAAATTCTATATTGATGTTCCAAGGAGGAAAAGAAGAAGAAGCCCCCAGTACTCGTCAGATACGCTCGATTATGTTTTTTGGGAAAAAGTGAAAGTTAAATACCAGTTCTAGCTGTTGCAGATTTCGCAAAAGAGATAAGAGAACTGAACTTGAAGCTGAAGATGACCTTGCACTTCATTCTTTTAATAGAACTGTGCCATCCCTTCTTCTAAAGTGGAATTTTACCTTATTATGGATAATAAACCCATGCAGGAGTTGATTATTTGATTAGTCAGAGGAGAGTGCATCTTGATGGGCTAGCTAGGCCTCATTCTAATGTTGTGTATGTTTAACATAAATATGAAATCATACTTATGTTTGTCACTGGTGGAAGTGCAAATTGAAGCATAAGAACAAACTGGTACCGTGCCTCTGATTTTACAAACCCAACACGGTGATTGCAATGGATTAATTGTCATTCCCCATTTTCATGTTAAAGTTGAAAATATTCTCAAAAGTTATACTACATATATCTATAAGTCATTGCAAGTAACTACCATTAATGTGTACCATAAATTGTTTACTATAAAATTTATTTTTGACTTGCACAAAGATCATAATTTCCCTTTAGCAATACCAAAGAAGAAAGTAGGTCTCTTCACCATTGTTTCTCTCCATAATGGAAAAAGGGGATTTTGATTGATTGATCTTCTTCACCAAATTGCTTATCCGTTTGTTCTCAAATTAAACAACACCCACACTTCAAAATTCAATATCCATGCAAATCTGAACAAACCCATGTAGTACAACATGTAACATCAAATTAAAGAGCATAAAAAATCAAAACTATATAATCAGAAATGCCAATATCTCTCATTTAAGTGGTTGGGTTCAGATCTTCACAATCCTCTAAAACCTAAAAAAAAAAAAAATCTGAAAATCCTAATAAAAACTTTCATTAAACATATTAACCAAACATATCAATCGCAAATCAGAAACACACAACGAAATCAAAAGAGATCGAATGGAAGACGAAGAACTCACCCGCAGTTCCGAGCATTCGATTCGACTGTTCAGTGTGTTCTTCACTTCTTCAGCAAGGTACTTCTTCTTCTTCTTATTCTTTCGTCCTCTCATTTTTTTCATCCTTCTTCTTCTCTGCTTCGAGAATCGGTGGTGGGATAGGGGCAGTTGTAGAGGATGAGAGGGAGGGGGAGAGGGACAGGGACATGGACAGGAAGAGGGAGAGTTAGAGGAAGTATCGGGGTTCCAAAATTTCACTTAAGTTCTGCCGATGATATAATTTTGCCACGTAGGACAAAACAACTCTTTGAATTGTAAGATAGATTACAAATTTAAAATTCGAACTGTTTAGAGCAAAACAATCAGGATCGGTTTGGATCTACGGTTCTTCGACTCATTTGCCCACCCCTAGTCAAACCTACTTAATGAGAAGATATTAATGAAACGTAACAAAAATTCCTTAGGGTCTATTTGGTGAGCCATTTTCCTTGGAAAAAGGGAATCAATTTTCCTTATTATACAAATTTCTGCTATTTGGTTATCTATATACTGATATGAAATCGATTATTTATAAGACTGTTTTTCCACTACTCATGGGGAATCCAAGT
Organism: Berberis vulgaris; assembly: GCA_963556465.1. Taxonomy (NCBI): domain Eukaryota; kingdom Viridiplantae; phylum Streptophyta; class Magnoliopsida; order Ranunculales; family Berberidaceae; genus Berberis; species Berberis vulgaris. The sequence continues at coordinate 82,803,651 of OY747124.1, read as the reverse complement.
CCGTCAGGGAGACCTCGAAATTAGATTTACAAAAATGGTTTAAATTTCCATGTCAATTTTCTGTGCAACCAAACAGACCCTTAGTGTATTTCTCCCTCTGGCTTTTTTTTTTTTTTTTTTTTTCCTAACCTTGGTAAAACATATTAAAAAAACAAGTTTTGGTTCAATGAACAATATCAATATTACAGTGGAACTAGGTCCATGAATACTTTGAATTTATTTATTTATTTTTTAAGTGTAGAACGCAACTCTTAAAAAAAATTAACATATTTGTAAGATAGAACAATAAGCTTTGGAACAAGTTTCTAGTCATTAAAATTACAACAACTTAAACCTAGTTAGGAGTCTTACAAAATTTTATGATGCCAATTCCCATGGTTATAAGTATGGGGAGGTCACTATTGAAGATATAGTTCGGATATCATCGACATTTAAAAAAAAACCCCATGCATAATTCACCCTATGAACACCATGTGATCAATTGTAAATTTCTTGTAGCAAACCAATAATGTTGAGATAGGTGGAGAGATTTTCTCAGTTAACTAGGTTTGACCAAGAATTAATAATATGAAACTTGATTCATCCGACTAAGATATACAAAACCTAGGACCAGAGGGCTTGGTCAACAAAATTGCATCCCCTCATTTTTGCTCCAAATATATATATTTAAAATGTATGTTGCTTGGCCACCAATTTTTTTGTGCCTTCATAGCCCAAACATATAATTTTCAGTCACATATTTTGTAGTTTGATTCAGACCTCTAAAATGCTAGGGCTGACTTTTCATGCACCTCTAATATATATTTGGTCCAGATGGATTTAAGCCCCTATTTAGTGCCTAGCCATCATAGAGAAGAGTACGAATGGTCAAAATTGTTTCACCATCAAAATTAATAATTCTGCCCATATTCTAGATTTTCAACTTAAACTAAAATAAAACTGGGGCTTTATCATGTCAACTATTCTTCCAATACACCTTCATAGTCGTAAAGATAAATAAATAAGTGAAAAAAATATTCAACCCTACTTCAACACTTGTATGCCGTCTAATTTTTATTTTATTTTTTGTTAAAAGCATATAGCAAATAGATTAAAAATTACGATTACAATAAAGATGTTTGGTTGTAGTAGCTAAGTTGCGAGCCTTGAAGTTGAGGTCTCGAGTAATAAAGTTATAGAACCGGGAACTATGATAAGTAAGAAGATGTCGAATGGTGCTAATAAGAGGACGCCACATCCAACACATGGTCGTCACCGGCTCTTGCCATTCCTCTTGCAAAATGGTATGTGGCATCAGAGTCTCCCAGAAGAATTCCCGTCCTCCACTATTTAGCCTGGATAAGCAAAAGATTTGCCTCATCAGCGTAACACTCAGCCATTGTGTTATCCAACACTTTCCCTGAGATGGGTCAGGCTACTCGAGCAAGAACCATACCAAGAGCATTCACTGCCAAAATCCAGATAGCTCCTTGTTTAGATGAGTCAAAGAAACTAGCATCATAAGTGACAATAACCGTGTCAGGTTCCAAACTAAGGGAATGGGCCTAAGCTGAAAAGATCATGAGTTAAGCCTATGGTGTCTGGCTGACTGTAATTGGGCTTGAATCAACTCCATTCTGGTGGTTTTCGTCTTAAAAAAGGGTCTCAAAATAGCAGTCGATTCAACCATATCAGTGGAATGAATCGATGGACTATCGGTTAAGGTTGTTTCCAGGATGTGGTGGATGGAAACAAGTCACTCTGTATCCATAATGGTATAAGAGCAAGAGTGATCTGATAAGGTGGGGGGATTTTGGTGAACCATTGGTGTTGTCAGGATGTCCAAGTTTGGTGAAAGGAGGAGAAGAACATCTGTGTGCAGAATTTGCTTTTATTGAAAACAATTTTGTTGTGCATCAGTCGTAAATTGAGACAACATTTAATCTTTGACCTTCGGATGGGCCTTGGTTGTGTCCCACATAAAGTTAAAAAACCTTGAAATAGAGGCTAGATTAAAATTGGCATTGAGCCAACCAATTGGCAGAGGGGATGGGTGCCAAAGTCTAATGATGGCTGGGCAAAGGAAGAAAAAGTGAGTGACATCCTCCGTGTGATCCTGACAAAAGATGCAACAATCGTCGATAGGCGTGTGAAGCCTAGTCAAGTTGGTCATGGTAGGGGGAATGTTTTGACTGATCTTCCAGAAGAGGAAAAAAACACAAGTAGGGGCTTTAACTTTTCATAACTTTCTGTATTGTTTAACTCGAAATTGCAGATTTGGTGTGTTGGAAGTGGAACTTTCATGTTGATCATGTACAAATGCGCGAATTGCACTTTTAACAGAGAAAATGCATTTTTTTTGTCGAACAACCAGATGAGTTTGTCCAGGCTTAGCGATGATCTCATAGTTATATCTAGAATATCCCTAGTCATCGAACCAGGAAAAATGGACATGATCAAATTGGTGTTCCACTGTGACACTTGGCCCGAGAAGAAAAGCTAGAGATCTGGAATGGAACAGGGGGTAGTCAAGGTAATAGGTAGAGATAGGCAATCAGCAAGGACAAGTACTGGCTTGACCCAACATTCCAGCCAGAGGTCAATGTTAGTTCACAATAAAACTTGCTAGATGAGATGGCGTTTCATTTTTTAAAAAGCGGTGATATTGCCTCTCCAAGAAAAATAGGCGATGGTTGGAGGTTTGGAGAGTTGAAAAATGTTATTTTTATTGAAGTAAAAAGTTTTTTGAGTTGAAGAATACGAGGATTGAAGGGTGAGGAAACTGTCTGCCATAAGTTTTTTGCCATTAAGGCAATGTTTTTATTCCTGGCAGATGGAATGTTGAGATTGCCTAAATGGCGAGACAAAGTAAAGAGATCCCAGGCTTGACCTTACTATCCACCGCTCCATTCCACCAGAAGTTTCGGGCAAGATTATCCAATTTGGTGGTGATAGAACATGGAAGTAGGAAATTTTGCATTGTATAGACGAGGATCGAGTTCAGGACAACTTTGATCATGACCGTTCTCCCAGCCTGGGAAAAGACCTTAGATTTCCAGCTCGAAAGTTTTGTTGACTTTATCCAGAAGAAACTAGAAATCTGAAGCTTTCTTTTTGGACAACAGCAGAGGGAAACCCAAATATTTATCTTTAGGGTTGTACAACTTAGATCCCAGAATCTTGTTGATCATTTTGACATTTTTCAAGTGAACATTTGAGCTGTAGAAAACAGATGATTTGTCCTAGTTTACTACTTAACCCGAGGCCGAGCAATATTGGTAGATAATATCTTTTACTGAGTGGGCTTCCACAAGAGAAGCTCGACAAAAAATCATGAGATCGTCGGCGTATAACAAATGGCTGATAGAAGGGGGAGTGGCGTTAGATTTGGACATCTCTGATGAAACCTGATTTTCAGCTCGGGCCAGAAGTTTGGATAAAACTTCTGCCATTAAAATGAAGAGATAAGGAGAAAGAGGGCCCCCTTGTCTGATGCCCTTAGTGTGTTTGATGATATGGAGTGGAGATCCATTGAGCCAAACATGGAGAGAGGAGGTGGAGATACATTGTTCTATCATTTGAATCCATCCTTTAGCAAAACCTAATTGTTTAAGAATTTGAAGCAGAAATGTTCATTCAACCCTACTGTAGGCTTTGGATATGTCCATTTTTATAGTCATCCAACCTTGTTTCTTTTTACGACAATGTTTCATTTGAAAAAAAAGTTTCATATGCTAAACTGATATTGTCAGCAATTGAACGACCTTTAAGAAAGACACCTTGATTGGGGGATATGATGTTTTCCAACAGGGGTTTAAAATGGTTTGCTAAATTTTTTGAAATGACCTTGTATATGACATTACAAAGCCCAATGGTTTGAAATTTATCAGGAGTGGTAGGATTGGATACTTTCGGGATCAGGGCTATAAATGTTTCATTGAGATTTAGGTCTAACTTCCATGTGGTGAAAAAATTTACCACTACTTCAATCACAACGTGCTTTACAATCTCTTAGTAATGTTGAAAAAATAAAGTGTGAAAGTCATCCGGGCCAGAGGCTTGTGACTACCCATATCAATGAGGGTGATGCAAATTTCTTCTTCACTCGGGATAGTAAAAAGGTGTTCATTGTCTTCCATGGTGATGGAATGAGCGAAAAGATAGAAGATTTCAGGGCACAGAGTAGGGTTGGATGAATGGAAGATGTCTTCAAAATAATTGTTGAGAACCCGTCATACAGAGTTCTGGGTGGAGTGTCAATTGTTTGAAACATATTTACGACGAAGAATGATGTTCTTTTTCTTACGCAGCAAGAAGGCCAAATGAAAGAATTTTGTATTCATATCACCTTCCATGAGCCAGGAGTAGCCTGATTTATTTCGTCAGAACAATTATCCTCTTAAATATAATTCAGAGAGACGACCTTCTAGAAAAGAGGAAACAATGGCATTATCCGTGGATGGAGTGTCATTTTGGAGTTTGTCCAAGGCCACTTGCATGTCCGTAATGCATTGTTGAATATTTCAGAAATCCTTTTTATTTTGTCTAGTGAGACAATGGCTGAATTTTTTGGTCTTAAGATGAAAGTCGTGGGAGGGGATATGATGGTGCCGGAGAGCCCAGAAGTTATTGATGAGTTGGTGGTGACATCGGGGGTCCCTAGCCCACACGTGAAAAACCCTTAAGGGTTTAGGGTCCCTATTGACATTTAAGACAAGTTCGAGTGAGATGGCTCTATGATTAGAGGCTGAAGGGTGAATAGTGTGGGCAAGAGCCGAAGTGAAGCAGTCCATCCAATCAGTAGACACCAGAATGAGATCAAGTTTAGCTTTAACCTTATTTTTATCCTTACGTTTGTTATTCCAAGTAAAATGTGAACCATTGAGAGGAAAATCCAAAAGATTGTGTTTATCAATGAAAGTCCTTAGATGCATAAAATTGGAGAGGCAAACTCCCCCCCCCCCCCCCCCCCCCCAATTTGTCTTCTGGAAGTAAAATAGATTTGAAATCTTCTATAAGGAGATTTGGCAATGGTTGAAGCTCATAAATTTGAGACAAACTAGTCCATAAATGGACCCGAAGGGATGGGGACCAAGTAGATTGAGCAAAATACTTACCAATGGTGCAGTTGAAATAATATTTGCATGGAGAAATGATAGTAAGATGAATACAATTTTTTTCAGAAAAAAAAAAAAAACGAGACCACCAAACTGTCTATTTGCAGGTACTGAGGCCCCACGACTAAAGCCAAGTTTTCGGCGAATGTAGTCCATCTTGACAGAAGTAGCCTTAGTTTTGAAAAGGAAGATAATATCCTTTGTGTTTGGGAGAGGGCCTTTAGATTTTGGAACACGCAGGGAGACTCGATGCCCTTTGCGTTCCAGGAAAGGATCATGGTTTCTTTGGCGGCCCTTTGTCGACAATCGCTAAAGCCTTTGCAAAAGGAGTGATATCAGTGGTTGAGTGGCTGGAAGACCATTCGAATGTGCAGCCACCGTCATGTCACAGTGATGGAATATCATGCTCGTCCTGTTCACTACTCCCCGGGACGCGGAGGATAGGGTTCGGAGTGGGTCCTGATTTGATTTCTTTTGAATGGACATGGTCGTGAGTCGTATCTTTCTTCCATAACTAGAATCAATGACAAGGCTTCTGCAAATAGGGCTAGTTATCGGATCAGAAGGTATAGGGGTCAATTTGCGTTTGCACAGTCTAATAACATCTTCCCTTCCACTATGTTTGGTAATAACCACATATCGCTGCCTCTTGGCGGGGATAGAACTGAGTCTAGGGGTTCATATTTAGCACGACTAGTGGAGCCATACAGACAACTGGATATGATTATGTGATCATAACATGCTTTTGTATATCTTGTGTGACTATCTGAACTGACTGTCTCTGTTGAAGGTTTCATTACAGCAGAAGAATCAAGGTGAATTGTGTGATGAGATGGAATACTACTCTGATTTATAGGATCTTCATAGGGTGCCATGTAAGCTGATTTGAGAGTTGTTTGTTGTTCTGGATTGGGGTGCATATATTGAAATAACCGGTCCAGGGTAGGGTTCATGGTATCAAGTAGGGAAGTATAGAAGTTTTGAGAGAAGCATTGATAGGGGTAGGATTCAAGATAAGTGGGTGTATGTGAGATGTATTTGCAGGGAATGTTGCTAGTGAATTGGTTTGGGGAAGTGGGAGTGCTGGTTGATTTGTAGAGAAAAAGAAATTTGGGATAGGAGTATTGGGGTGGTACTGAGTAAATTACGTGGTGGCTGTAGCACCTGGAAATAATGATTGGGCTGCATTAAGAGGGAGCACATTGTTTAAACCCAATGGCAGTAGTGTATGTGTCGTAATCTCTGTGGAGACAACATTAATAGTTGTTGAGAAGGTCACCATCGTCTCATTTAATATCCATTATCTATATTCATTGGAGTTGTCTGCATATAAAAAAAAGTCTAATTTAAGATGTTCAACGGTTGTTCAGACAACATCTCCTTTGTAGTTAAGAACAATGTTGATTCACCCGAGTGAGGATTTGAATACTCACTTCGAAACAAAGGAGACTCTATTGATGCTAACAACTTTGTTAATTCACTTCGAAACAGAGGAGACTTTGTTGATGCTAACAGCTTTGCCGAGCCAACCGAGTGAGGACATGCAGACTCATTTAGAACCTGTGGAGAAGGGAAAGTCGTGGAACTGAGGTGAGTAGAGCTAACTGAGTGAGAGGCTGACTCACTAAAAACCAGATAAGAGACCTACTCTTTCATGGCCTGCAGTGAGATCTTGGAGAGATTTGGTGGCTTTGGTGAACAGGGGGCAAGTAGAGCCGAAAGAATGTCCAATCATCCCATGACAAAATTAGAAGTTTGGGGCGTCCTCATAGCAAAATTTGAGGGTGAACTTGTGCCCTCCTTCAGTCTCAAAATTGGTTACCATTGAATAGGGGAAGGGTTTGGATGTGTCCAACCATACCTTGAACCAGATGAAAGGCAATGAGACATCCTCCAATGATGCAAGATCAACTTCCATTAACATACCAATGCATGTGGCCAACTGTTGCAGTCTATCAGAGAAATTTTTTTTTGCTAGGAATTCATGAAAATGAATCCAACAGGGAACAATAGAGAAATTGATCGTATGGTAATGTTATACCCAAGGTTTGATTGACACGAGCCAACCAAAAAGCACCCAAGGGCCAAAATTGATAGCTTTTGCCATATCATCTTGGTGAGTAAATTGGATGAGGTAGTATGTGTTTGTTGTATCTCGCCCTCGATCAAGGTGTTCCACGTGAAAAGGGTGGGACAGTTCCCATTGGCCAGCCATCCGGTAAGCAAAAACTTATTTGTGGAGTTTTTGAAAGTGAAAGTATTTTCTCACTGCCCTGACTCCCTATTGTCACTGTTAATTTCCTTCATTCTTTCAAAGGTAGGAGCTGGAAAGGTGAGGTTGTTTGCTTGTTGTTGTTCCAGGTTGTGAATCAGATGTTCATGGTGGGTGTTTGAATCTTGGTTGGGGAGATGGGGACTTGGGTGAATTACTGGTGCATTTGCAATAGTAGGTGTATTATGAAATAGTTGCATGTGATTGAAAAGAATGGGTGTTCGGACAGGAGTGTTGGGATGCATGGGATGGTTGGGTAATAGGATCGCTGTAGGGGAGGGGTTTCGGCCCGAGGTGTCCATGAACAGAGCTTTGTAGCAATGGTGGGCTTGGAAAAGGTAAGTGAAAGTTCCACAGTGAGAAGGGGATGTGGTGATTATATGGTTGATGGTGCGAATGAGTGAATGGGGGAGCTGATATATCATAAAATGGTTAATGCAATTGTTGGCGGTGGGTGTAGGGTGGGAGTGATTACTCATCTTAATAATATGGGGCGAGTTGATGTTCATTGATGGGATTCTGACGACTCTTAAAGGGAAATAATGATGGAGGGGGAGGCGGTGGACAACTAATTAAGATGGTGAAATGATGAAGAGGGATAGGATGGAGACACACTTCACCTGAGACCTACACAATACACCAAGAAAAACACAGTAAGCAAGGGGCAACAATGATCTCTCTCTATAGTCCAGAAAGAAAGATAATGGAAGGGGGAGGTTGCACCAAGAAGATAAAGGGAAAGAGGAAAAGGTATTGGATAGAACAAGGGAGGATATGAGGATTTGAGAATAAGAGTTTGAGTTTACTGGAAATTGAAACTCAGAGAACTCATACCAAAAAGAGAAATAATAGAACCCCAGATGATACTATTTAATAAGTGTAATTTGATCTTGTATGCCTTCAATTAATGTAACCAAATCAAAGACTTTTACTTACAGGTTGAAATTGTGTACTGCTATGTTGATTCAAATCGAACTTAAAATGCCTTGAATTCTTAATTTTTGTCTATGCTAATGCATCAATTAAATTAGTGTTTGAAAATAGTAGGTTGGTTGGGAAGATTGATTCGTAAACATTCAAGCAAAAAAATAATAATTTGGCTAATGCGACAACACTAAACGTCGATTTCTCAAACTAACTATCCCAACTAGGGCAACGACATACTCGTTTGCGCCAACTTCCTTATTTCTCAGTTGATTTCTTTATTTTAATTCAAGTACCCAATAAAAAGAAAATACTTAAATTAAACTTAATTAGCTTGGTATTAGGTTTCAGGTCTCATGTCAATTACTAAATACCGCATTTGTTGCAAGGCTTCCTAACCAAAAAACAAAAGGGCTTCTATTCTGAAGGAGATATGTTAGTTACTTTTATATATTAAAAATTGAGATTTGGTGATATAATGGCATAACGTTGGGTCTTCCAAAAGTAGAACAAGTATTAAAAGTGTGTTCGATTGATTCACTACTCGTTTGCGCTAACTAAGTGGAAGTCTCTTGGGATCCATGTAGTCAAATCGTTAATCGAACCCTAATCGGTTCAGATGCGATATGAAATTTATCGGGATTAATCAAAATTAATCGAAACTAATCGACCTACATTTTATACACATGTTTTGCCTATTTTATTAATATATTTACTACACTTTTTTTTTATTAATGCATATTGAAAAAAGTATTAGACATCTCATACCATAATTTAAGGCAAATTATAACAAAATAAAAAAAATTCAATGTTTGATAAAGGTGCATTTCCATATTCTTTGGCTTAGCTTGTTATTTTCATATGGTCATTTTTTCTCTTCTTATATTATATATATTAATTTTTATTTTTCTTAAACATTTTCACACACTTGTTATTGCCCTATGAGTTAGAGTATTCATGAGGTTAAGGAAAAATTAAAATTAATTTTCTCTTATTTATTTACAACATTTATCGTAGACCGATTAATCAGTGAGCTATGAAAGCGATTAATCAACAAGAAATTGTTGATTACTTGGGCTACATATTGTTGAAATGATTAGTTCGAAAATCGTAACGCTCTACTAGTGAGAAGAGATTAATCGAGAATTAATCGCCGATTCATCACCAATTTAATAACACAACTTGGGACCCCGACATGGTATTTATTTTTAACCAATGACTCGTTTTTTTTTTTTAAAGAAAAACATGGTGGTGAGAAGTAGTTTAGACTGAAAGGTACTTTATCGCCCATGAATTCTCTTTCAGCCTAGACTTTCATTTTCACTTCAAGTTGAAATCAAGGAAAAAAAAAAACCAATATTTATATAGCAAAGGGTTGTTTGTTGCACCAACAACTTAGATTAGAGTTAGCACCAATTGTCAATGCTTTAGTCAAATTTGTATATGAGTCATAACTTATCTCCTTTTGAGTTATATGAGCCACCAACCCACTACCCTCGTCTCTTTCGCCATAACCACGTCTATGCCCACAACAGGTCATTATCTTTACAGCAAGTTTAGGCAACAATTTTTTGCCAGGCATAAACTTTTTTACAAGGTCACTCATTCTATTTAAAACACAACTACAAACATTATTTATAAAAGTGGTAAAATTGTTAAAAAAAATCCAACCCTGACAAAAAAATGGCTGCCTAGAATTGTTGCTATCTTTAATATCATGTTTAAATAGCATGTATACTCCCATTTGAAAGTTCAAAAACAATTTAGGATCGGAGTATTTTCCCTTGAATGAATAATACTACAAAATCAATTCAATTTTAAATAAACTATTTCTTGATTTGTAAAGATTATGTGAATAATAATTTGGTCAAGTTTAAATCATTTCCTAATTTACTAAAAAAAAAATAAGATATATAATATATTCTTACAAATTTTAGTTGCTTACAAGCATATACGGGTCAAAATGGGTTACATAGGCTCAACCCGAATCCGATCTTTTAACGAGCTTGGGGCACTAGCTCGAGATGACCTAAAACCTGTGAAGTCTCAACTAGAACTCATTTGCAACAAGTAGGTTTGGGATGAAGTTGGTGGATTTGGGCCAAATTGCCTGCTCTAACCACCACCATAACCAAATTAAGTTATCACCACCTAATTTACTCCTTCCTCATCCTCCCCTCCTCCCTTCAGTGTTTTTTTTGTTTTTTTGACATTTTCCCACAACACTTGGCATTGCTGGCTATAGTCTGAGACGAAACAGTTGGGGATATTTATTTTTTTCAGAATCGGCTGGTCTCAGACCGGTTTGAATCGGGTTGGTTTGGGACGGAACCATGCAATCCCAGTTCAAAATATTCACTGGCCTAGGTAAAGCTCAATATTGAATTAAGTTGGGCTGCCCATTGCCCATTGCCCATTGCCCAACCCACCTAATTTGTAGGCGCAATCCCAATATTGAATAAATGAAAAGCCCTTTGCGGTTTCTTCTTCTCAAATGCTTCCCTTGAATTGAATTAGAATTGGAGAAGAAGAGAAGTGGATCGATCCCTTCGCCTTCACAGTTTCAGCAACCGATCGATTCAACCACACTCGAAGGCTCATCGTTCCGTACCAATCCCGTAAAGCCAGTGGTGAAATCTTCTTGAAGAACTCGTCATATGAGAGGTCCGCACCATTAGAAGTGCCACCGAGTAACAAGGACGGAAATGGAGAGTTCGAGCTGAGTTCAGTGTGTTTGGCGAAAATGGTTCAGAAGTTCATCGAAGAGAGCAACGAGAAGCATAAGTGCGGACGCATCGCTGCAATTGATTAAATGGCAACCATAGCTTTGATGACGAGCTTGAGTTGTTCGGTGGATTCAGCGACTCCATCGTTTCCTCCTCCTGTGCCGGCGGCCCATTCGAATTTCTCAAGGTCTTGCTTCATTTCTATCGACCCACAATTGCATCCTCTAGTGATCGATCCACTGCCACCCCCAACTGATCTATCCACACCGAAATTGAGGAGTGTTGTAGCGAGGGAAGGAGAGAAAATATTTGTTTTATTCTGACAAATTTTAGCTTTTGGAGAAGAAGAGTTGGGGTGGTGGTGGAGTTTGGCTAGGGTTTGAATTGGGCTTGGATGTGAAAGGTGGCTACAGTATCCGGGAAGGTTTCGATAAAAGTTGTTCCAACCAGTTCCGGATGAAAATGGTAGGACTCGGTTTGTCCCTGTTTGAAATGGGTTGGAACCATACCGATCCGGGTCGAGACGGGAATTCTTGCCCACCCCTAGCTGGCTAAGTCTTCTTTATGAGATTATGTCAACCAAACCAAGACCTACTTACGAAATTTGACCCATAATTCTAGCTGGCCTGGGAGGTGCGCCTGGGTGGCTGCCTGGACACCCCCTGGCACGCGTTCGGGAGCCTCCCAGGCACGTGCATGCTTCTGGCGGGATTTCGGCGAGCCAAATTTTTGGGGAAAAATTTCGATTCTTCTTCAATGGTCTTTCAACACATCATTTGAAATCGAAAATTTGGGGAAAATTTGGGCGAATCGAAACTCGAGTGAAACCGAAATCTTGGGCGAATCGAAACTCGAGAGAGTAGAAGAAGAGGAAGAAGAAATAGAAGAACTTGTTGAAGCAACTGGAATCAGCAACCCAAACGGAGGAAACCCGCGAAAGGTAAGTCCCAAACTTGAAACCTCTTGATTTCTTCTAGATCTAGGGTTTGTAGATCTAGGGTTCCTGACGGTTTTTTTTTTTTTTTTTTTTTTTTTTTTTTTTTTTTTTGTATGTGAGAACAAATAGAAGAACTTGTTGAAGCAACTGGAATCAGCAACCGAAACGGAGGAAACCCGCGAAAGGTAAGTCCCAAACTTGAAACCTCTTGATTTCTTCTAGATCTAGGGTTTGTAGATCTAGGGTTCCTGACGGGTTTTTTTTTTTTTTTTTTTTTTTTTTTTTTTTTTTTTGTATGTGAGAACAAATAGAAGAACTTGTTGAAGCAACTGGAATCAGCAACCGAAACGGAGGAAACCCGCGAAAGGTAAGTCCCAAACTTGAAACCTCTTGATTTCTTCTTGATTTCTTCTAGATCTAGGGTTTGTAGATCTAGGGTTCCTGACGGTTTTTTTTTTTTTTTTTTTTTTTTTTTTTTTTGTATGTGAGAACAAATAGAAGAACTTGTTGAAGCAACTGGAATCAGCAACCCAAACGGAGGAAACCCGCGAAAGGTAAGTCCCAAACTTGAAACCTCTTGATTTCTTCTTGATTTCTTCTAGATCTAGGGTTTGTAGATCTAGGGTTCCTGACGGTTTTTTTTTTTTTTTTTTTTTTTTCTTTTTTTGTATGTGAGTTATATGACCAGTAGTTTGTCTTGGTTTCTTCTTGAATTATCTTTTCTTTTTTCTTGAGTTTATGTTTAGAACTTGTTATGAAATGGCCAAATTTATAGTTTGAATTCACTTTTTTCAGTAAACACTATCACATTACTTTCTGGAACTAAATTAATTAAAGCATTTAATTATTTTGAAAACATAGGATGGTTGTGATTTGGTCAGTTTGGTTTTGCTTGATTTGGTGGTATTCAAGTCTGTTTGATTTGCTTTTGGTTGGCCTGAGAAGATAATAAGTTTGCTTATGATTACTTATTTTGTCCATTTTGATTATGAAATAGTAAAAATTAGCAGTTTAGATCAGTTATCAAGTTTGGCTCAAAAGTCAAAACGGGAACAAATGTTGGGGAAGAAAAATGTTGGGAACAAATGTTGGGGTTTGAAGAAAAAATTTGTTGGGGAAGCTTGAAAAAATTGAGTACTTGAAGTTGAAGATGAATTTATGATTTTCCAGGGAATACATGCCTTGCTCCCTCCTTAGTTGAGGGTCTTAAAGCTAGTTTGTTGGCCAAGGGATTCACTCAGATTTGTGGAGTAGACTAGATGGAAATTTTCTCTCATGTAGCATGGATGGATTTTGTTTTGGGATTGTTATCAATTGTTGTTAGTTGTGATTGGCCACTTTATCAGTTGGACATTAAAAATGCTTTCTTACCTGGAGTGTTACTAAAGGAGGGGGATTTGGATCAGACCTGGGTATGTTGTGTACAAGACCTGGGTATGTTGTGTACAGGACAAAGTATATGGTGTCAAAACTGAAAAACCAACACAATCTGTGTATTGAAGAATCACCCTGCATGACACAGTCTATGGATTGAAGAATCACCCTGTCCCTGCACTTAGTTTGATAATTCATTTCAGTTGTGATCCAATTGTTTATACTCTTTCCTAGCCAAGTTTGTGTTTTTACTATGCTTACCACCTCTACACCTAATGAAGGAGGAGAATGAAGCACAATGCATTAACATGCTTCTATAAGCATGTGAGTTAGAAGCCACGTGATTTTCTTTCTGGTGTTCTTAGACGAGTTTTTTTTAATCATGCTTGTTTCATCTCTTTTTCAAATTGAACAATTGAGATGTGTCCTTGCTTCAACCATATCACTTATCTTTTCAATAGGTTCTTTATCCTGAAACAATGCGTCATTCTGTAACTTTTCTGTGCATTAAGAAACTATTATGAATATCCATAATCCAAAACTTGGGCATCTGGCTTACAAGTTGTTTTACTTGATGCTTTTTGGAATTTACTTCACTTAGTTATCTCTTTGGTATATTCATTGTCATTCCTAGAATGTTTTAGCACAATGTCTGGCCCATGGAGCCATTTGTTGGGTCTTGTTAGATATACTTGTGATAAAACTTCTCCCAATTTCATATACACAAGGCATGCAACAGTAAGTTTAAAAACAGAATGACCAAATAGTATTTGCTGCATTAAGAGATTGATGTAATTGTTGGTGTATTTTCATGTGATTTTAGATAATATGGTAAATGGAATTGAATTGTGTGAATGTTATAAGGTTTGGCTTGCTATGCATCTTGCTTGATATGTTCATTTTCCATAATGAGTGTTGTTGTTACTTGAAAAGAGCATTCTGTTGAAATAGAACTACATGAAATTTTTTTTTTTTCAAAAACCTTTCAGGAATGGATAGTGTAGAGGAGAATGAATTGATGGAAAATGAAGAAAATTTAGAAGAGATAATGGATCCCACAGATACACACCTCATTCACTAACCCCAAATACACAGGTTTGAATTTAATATATTTACTTACGCGAATTATCACTTATGATTGTTCACTTATGATTTGTATTTGTCAACTTGAAGGATCAAACAATGCTGTCACAATCTGGTATTCCAATCTCATTCATGGATCCATATTTTTCATTGATGTCACAGGTATATATTCTAACCAAGGGGTCATACTATTTTTTAGTACTATTGCAATTATATATATATATATATATATAATCGTTTTTTTTTTTGCAGCCACCGCCTTCAAGATGAGTTTCTGAAATTTTAAATGCTGCGAAGATGCTGAAAATGTTGTGAAGATGCTGAAAATGATGATTTGAAGCAGTGAAGATGCTGAAAATGAATATGCAACAACGATGAAAAATGAAGATGCTGAAAATGAATGCTGAAAACTCTGCTTAATGCTGAAAATTCAAAAATGCTGATTGTTGTTTATCTTTCACTTATAATTGATGTGAAAACAACAATTGACAGAAATTCTGTGAATTGTTATAACTTATGAATATCTGACAATTCTTGTTATCACTTATGAATATTATGTGAATTCAAAAATTCTGTAAGAATATCTGTGAATAGTATCTGACAGAAAAATTCTGTGAATTGTTGTTTAGATATCTGTGAATTAAATTATGTGAATTGTTGTTGAGAAAAATTCTGTGAATTCAATTAGATAAATGCTGTGAATATCTGTGAGGTGCTCTGTGAATTGCTCTGTGGCAGTGCCATGGAATTCTGTGAATTGTTGTTTAGGTGCTCTGTGACTTCACTGTGGCAGTGCTATGGAATTCTGTGGTTGTTTAGGTGCTGTGAGTTCACTGTGGCAGTGCCATTGGATTAAATGCTATTGTTGTTTAGGTGCTCTGTGAGTTCGTTGTGGCAGTGCCATTGAATTAAATGCTATTGTTGTTTAGGTGCTCTGTGAGTTCACTGTGGCAGTGCTTTGTGGCAGTGCTATGTGCAGTGCTCTGTGTCAATGGTTTGTTTGAGAGTGGCATACAACTTGGTGGAGACTCGTATATGGCCAAGCCATAGAGTTCTGTCTCCATTCTTTCGATAAATTTGGATTCAAAACCTTACACATTCCCGAAAGCTAATTGCCATTCAGTAATCAAACAAAGAGAAATGAAAACTTTCAATACACAGTACATGGTACCACAATCAAGAACATAGATAGCATTAAAAAGCAAAATAAAACAGAAACTTTATTCAACCATCAGACATGAAATAAGAACAGATTGTGCATTAAAAAACTTGAAGGATCTGTTACAATTCTTTCTGTATGAAATACAATCCTTCCTTGAATTCACATCAAACTGAACATCTGTCAATTACACTGTCTTGATTCAATGCAGCAGTTCTTTAGCTACTCGATAGTTTTATATAGCTTTGTTGATTTCAGTACCAGCAGTTTGAAGCACAAAAATCAAACATGAAAAAGCTGCAAGAAAAAACTGGAATATTAGAACTCCAAAACTGCAATAAAAAAGCTGCAAGAAAAAACATGAAAAAGATGCAAGAAAAAACTGGAAGGGATCTATAACCAACAATTCATCTAAAAGCTGCATGAAAAAGCTACACATAATAATGTATCTAAAACCTCCTCAATCCATTGTAATATGGCATTAGCAATCACATACATGTATATTTTCCAAGGAATGCTTTCAACAGCAGTGAACAACCTGTGCTTCTCTTTGGAGTCCTTGATGTAGGTCTCCAAGAGTAAGCTGTACATCTCTGACAAGAAACCAAAGAACTCCATGATAAGATCAGTAAGAACTAATATAGAAAAAAGGATTATGTAATTTCAAAAGTTTTACCAGAATGAACATTTTCCATGGGAATTTGGAATCCATAAAATGCCCGAGCCTGTAAAGTATAAGTTTTGATAATATTAGTCAAAAGAATTGAAATTTTTCAACATATAAAATAATTAAAAACCATGTCATCACTCAATAACATAAATGAAGAACCAACCACAGAACAAATTCCATACATCTCCTATGACAGACTTGATAAGAATCAAGTTGTAAGGTCCAATAACATATGTTGTTAAAGTGAAAATGTGATGGCTACAGGGTGTCACCCTCTAATTGCTTGTTTAATTATAAAAGATAAGGACATCCATATAAATGGAATACATTACAAAAAGAGAAAGGAGTAAAGAATGACCTCTGGAACTTGAATGTCTTTTAAAAACCTCACTGCCAAGTTCTCCAAAACAATGCCATCGGAAGCAGCGAAGAAGGCCAGCACATGGCTTATGAAGTACTTCTCAGAATCCGAGAGCACTTCCCACTGCTTGACATCTTGGGAGAGATCAATTTCTTCAGCTGTTGATCAATTGACAAATAATCATGTAATAAATTTTTAATGCTTTAAGGCCAAGAATTTCCCAATGAGAGACCCTTATGAAACAGCACATGGCGCCAGTTTAGGTATACTCCAGGGCGATGACCTCGATAGACAACATACGCTCTGAATGCCATTCCTGCATTTAACAAAATAAATGCCCCGATAGATACGCATGTGGACACAAAAAAACAATGTTTGAAGATCGAGTAGTTTGAAATGCATGCATTTCTCCTTTGTGAGCATGAATAGTTAGTGAACACAATAACACTTGGTTTGGGGATTTTTAAACTTATCTTGAAGAGATCCACCACATAGTAGTAGAGAAGTTGGAATTATAAAGGGAATCCCCAGGATGACTAATGAGGATCATGGTGAGATTTTAATGGAAAACAATTAGACTTTTTTGGTGCAATATATTGTTTTTAACAATTTTTTATAGACATGTACGTTTCTCCCCAAAACGAGTTTTTGTATTGTCAATGTGAATTTAATTAGTAATGCTTCCTAATGACTTACTCTGCTTTGCAATCACAACAAACAGGGCTTAAGAAGAAATGGAACTAGAACCATTTAGAGTATGCCAGATTCTAAGTGTCGAGGAAATGAGCGAGGAAACGAGCGAGGGAAGTGAGGTGGCGGGGTGGGAGCCGTTCACCTCACTCGAGATGCGTGCGTTGACTTTTTACGCGCACATCCCGAGTGAGGTGAACGGCTCCCACCCCCGCCACCTCACTCCCCTCGCCCATTTCCTCGCTGTGTAGAATTACTCTTAGAGTATAAAACAAAAACATCAAACTTACGATTCTGAAATCAATATTTGGAAATGATAATCACATCAAAGAAAATATGCACATAGGCATCTATTTTTCTGTTCTGTATATTCAGGACATCTATCTCTTACTGACCCAAAAAATGTGATGCTTCAGGCTAAAAAGTTAAACAATACGAAATCAAGCTTCAAGCGCTGATCACAATAAATGCTTTCCTAACAAATTGGAAATTGCAATAAAAATGATCACATCTACCAATAATATTAATCCCTGACTCAAAATTTTATAAACTATTCCCATAAGACAGTTAGGATTATTGAAGTGCCTTGAAATTGTTTTCCCTAAACCTTCGTAAGTTGAATGTGATCTCTCAGTAGTTATGGATTCAAAGCAGTATCAAATAAATATTTGGAATGAAACACACAGAAGTTCTTCAAAATAAATTTCAAATTTTGTAGAAGTCACAGATACATGGTGTTTGCAGAAAAAACTACTGGTCATATAACTCACAAACAAAAAAAAAAAAAAAAAAAAAACCGTCAGGAACCCTAGATCTACAAACCCTAGATCTAGAAGAAATCAAGACATTTCAAGTTTGGGACTTACCTTTCGCGGGTTTCCTCCGTTTGGGTCGCTGATTCCAGTTGCTTCAACAAGTTCTTCTATTTGTTCTCACATACAAAAAAAGAAAAAAAAGAAAAAAAACCGTCAGGAACCCTAGATCTACAAACCCTAGATCTAGAAGAAATCAAGAGGTTTCAAGTTTGGGACTTACCTTTCGCGGGTTTCCTCCGTTTGGGTTGCTGATTCCAGTTGCTTCAACAAGTTCTTCTATTTGTTCTCACATACAAAAAAAGAAAAAGAAAAAAAAACCGTCAGGAACCCTAGATCTACAAACCCTAGATCTAGAAGAAATCAAGAGGTTTCAAGTTTGGGACTTACCTTTCGCGGGTTTCCTCCGTTTGGGTTGCTGATTCCAGTTGCTTCAACAAGTTCTTCTATTTCTTCTTCCTCTTCTTCTTCTTCTTCTACTCTCTCGAGTTTCAATTCGCCCAAGATTTCGGTTTCACTCGAGTTTCGATTCTTCCTCTATTTGTTTTTCTTGAGTTTCGATTCGCCCAAATTTTCGATTTCAAATGATGTGTTGAAAGACCATTGAAGAAGAATCGAAAATTTTCCCCAAAAATTTGGCTCGCCGAAATCCCGCCAGAAGCATGCACGTGCCTGGGAGGCTCCCGAACGCGTGCCAGGGGGTGTCCAGGCAGCCACCCAGGCGCACCTCCCAGGCCAGCTAGAATTATTGGTATAAAACTGAGGGCCAACTGACAAATCATGTCACTTCATAGACATTCGATTTGGCTAGCCAGATCTCATTAAGTACATTCAGTTTGGCTGGTTGAGTATCGTTTGTTGTTTTTTTTTAATTTATTATTTATTTATTAATTCATGTCCGAAGGTTATATGACTGATCTTATAGGGTTAACCAAATCAGATTTAAAGGCTACAATATTGTTGTCACTTATATATCCCCACCGCCTCCATCTCACATGAGACTTGCTTTCATTCTGGTATATTCTATACTGCATTCAATACCCGAAGGCTTATCAACGGCGGAACAAATGTGCTCCTAATAATCGAGCAAAAACTCACAAAATTCTAACTGATAAGTCTCGAATTCGCGACTTTTCACAAGGAGAGTGAATGTCCGACCAACTGAACTACAATTGGTGGACTGGTTGAGTTTGGTTACCATCAACATGTCGACAAATAATGCAAAATAAATATAATGAAAAGAAGATGATGGAGGGAGAAATGGAAGTAGCTGTGAAAAAAAAAAGAGTTGTGGGTGTTGTAGTATATATGGCCGTTGAAATATATATTTAAAATTTTTTTTATCAGAAAAGTGAAATTTCATTAAAAGGAAAAACCATTCAGGTCTAAAATACATCCCATCTCAAAGTCATTATTACTACTACTATTAATAGCATAGACTGGTGCAGCCGGCCGATGGACTATTCAATTCATGTTCCTTTTAAAGTGAATTGCTCTTAAAAATTCTTTGTGTTTCAGCCGATACTGTCAGGTTATCTTCTGCTACCATGATAAATGTTCGCTTCTGTCATTGATTGCTTCCATAATGTCTTTGCTATTAGTTATCACTACAACATTTTTGTACCCTTTCGTCGTCGCCCAATCGTTTGCTAGTCTGACCCCTTCCAGTTCAACTTCAAAACTTGTTGTCATGTCTTTCCTGCATCATCCTTTATTTATTCCTATTATTTTACCATATGCATCAGTCGTGTAGAAAAACAAAACATCCATTACACCTGTTCCTATGGAAAACAACATTAGTGACCAACAAAATAAAATCATAACCTGCCAATATTTTTGTCTGCTCAAAGATCTTTGAAATAACATGATTATTCGCATATGTGTCTTCTTGTGGTATGTTAGTGTTGACAACAGTAATATCAAATTGTTGTTGTTCCATGTTGCTTGAAACTTGCCATAGATTAACTGAACTATTTGTCAATTTTGCTATCACCTGTACTCTAAATTGTTTGTGTTCAAAACTGTTTCTAGCCTGCCAAATATGATCAAGGACTGCAACTGCTGTAACCATATTTTGTTCCCTTTTATACTCGTTGTTGTGCATGTAATATAAAAACTCCAAAAAATCATTTTCATGAGAGAAATCCACTCTATCTCATCTAACCAGAATGTTAGAAGTACTTCATACTTTAACAATAAGAGGACAATGAAAAAAAATGCCTAGACGTCTCCTTTTTTGTGTTGCAAAGTGGGCATACATCGTTCACTACTATATGATGTTGTTTAAGAAACTCTCATACAGAAAGCAGTCCTTTCGTACATTTTTCCAAAAAAAAAAAAAAGTAAATTCGATTAGAAATCCTGAGGTTCCAAATACCTTGTAGCAATCACGTATAGGGATGGCAACGGGGCAGATTTGAGCAAATCCATCCCCGATCCGTCAGAAATAACGGATCCCCAGATCCGCCCCGCCAATCCGTTTATAAATTTATTTAAAAACCACTTCCGCCCCGCACTGATTGGCGGATATCCGCCCGGCCCAAATATCCATTAAAATTTTTTCTTCTCTAAATCAGTTGTGAGATATCTCAGTTCAATCCTAAAAGCAGGTTATTCATCTAACTACAGTAAAATATACTTCATTCATTAGATCAGTAACACAAAATTATAACAAAAAATTACAAAGAATCCATACAAAAATTATAACAAAAAATTACAAAAAACCATACAAAAAATTACAAAAAAAAATATCGATTTAAAGAATCTCAGATCTGATATCAGATCTCAGAACTCTTTGATTTTTGTTGCAGCTAGGGAAAGGCGGGGAAGGGAGGGGAGAGGGATGCGGCTGGGATGGGTGTCGTTCTTTCGAAGCAGATAGATGGAGAAGAGACAAAGATGACCACGATGGCCATGGCTCGACTGTGAGAGTTTCGAGTATCCGTGAGAAGAGAAGGAGACGACCCTTCGAGTGTTCGTGAGAAGGAGAAGAAGGAGACGACCCTTCCGTGAGAAGGAGAAGAAGGGACGACCCTTCACTGTGAGCTTCGAATCTTCGAGTGACAATAAGGGGAGAATGTGAGATGAGAGTGAAAGATGATAGGTTTATTTCATTTATATAGTCTAAGGGTATTTTTGTAATTTCACCGATTAAACGGATATCCGTGGAGTGGATATGGCCAAATCTGTATCCGCCCCGATTAATAAACGAATACAAATAAACGGATACGGATTGGAAAATCCGTATCCGCCCCAAGATTCAGGGACCCTTTACCAAATTCGCCCCAAACGGGACAAGTGGGTTGGATATCCGTAAAAATCCGCCCACTGCCATCCCTAATCATGTATGGATGAAGAGAGGTGATGACAAGAGATTGCTACAAGGTATCATCATCATCACCTCTACGTCTAGAGGTGATGACAGGAGATTGCTTATAACAACAAGCTTACTAATTTTTTTGATATATAACATAAACTTTTAAAATGCTTAACCAATTAGCCTTATTAATGTAGGATGGTGAGCTAAAAGACCTTTATCAGCATGTGGATCTATAGTTTGTTCAAGTAGAGGGTAGAGGAGGACTTAACCAAAACTGTATTGATAGATTTAAGCGCGTAGGAACTGCCTATGCCACTCACTCAAATTCATGCATTTAGTTGACTATTAGGTACATACATGGATTGGGTGAACAATTAATAATTTCATGGCTGCTATTTGGTGGAAATGATTTTTAGTTTTTACCCTGTAGACCAATTATTCCTTGTCGTCCAACCTAATTTTTTGCATTTAAATATGTGATTTTTCTCAAATCTAATTATTTACATTGAAGTTTATGATTTCTGGATTCTCAAGTAATCATAGGTTTGCTTCTGGATCTGGACAAAGAAATTTGTAAAAAAGAAAATTCCCCATTAAGCTTTGAAATTCATTTTAAACTACACCAAAAAATAATAATCAATGCCGTCATTTAATTATAAAATAATTTCACAAGAAAAAACTTGCTTCCTGATCTACATGGACCGAAAAAAAAAAATGTCACAAAATAGAATAAGGAGCCAGTGTAAAGAAATATAGGTGGGATATTATGGTCTAGTGGGCTATGAATGCACCTCAAATTAGGTCTCTTTCCTAGCTCCTATTATTATTAAAGGCACATCGCTGTGCTTAAATTAGTTATATTACTATTATTATTATTTGTAAACAACAATTTTTTTTTTGTAATAACCAATAATGTCAATAAACTATATTTAGTTAAGGTTTATTCCATTCTAAACAACCCAATAATAATAGATAGCAAAATTTCCAACAGAAAATGGTGTGCTTACTTGAGACTTGAAAGTTTTATTTTTGCAAATGCCAGAGAGTATTTCTTTGTTGGAAACAAATATTTCTTATTTCATTTTCTTGTTTTCCATATGACCTTTTGATGTCAAATTCAATATATGTCAAGGAGACACTAACATAAATTTGTATTATTAGATAAGCCATGTTAATTAGCTATATAGATAGTGAATTAGATCATATCATTATCTACTACAAAGTGAGGAATAAAAATAAGGGTAAGGGATGCGATATTAACAAAGAAGGCTAACGTGCGCTAACTGGCACCTTTACTACAAAAACAAGAGTCGCCCACACACCCTCTCGTTGGATCCAATGTTTTGTTTTCAACTTAAATAACTCCCATGTGTTTTGTCTTCTCTTCCTATTCCCTTTATATAAAGCTTCACTGATTCAACAACAACCATTTCAAGCCATCTTAATATTAGTTAAGTTTTAGCTTAATTAGTATTTAGTAGCTTTACAAGTATCCATCATGGGTGAAGCAGTTCATGAAGGTTTTGCGACATTCCTTACTATAGAGAATTGTGCTTCCATTGGTCGTGAGAAGCATACTGTGGTCGCTGACATGGATGGAACTTTGCTTAGGGGACGTAGTTCATTTCCTTACTTTGCATTGGTAGCTTTTGAGGTTGGTGGGATTATGAGGCTTCTCTTCTTGCTTTTCCTTTCACCCTTGGCTGGATTTCTCTACTACTTGGTCTCTGAATCTGCTGGAATCAAAGTCCTTGTTTTCGCCACATTTGTAGGTATGTACGTATTCCATTGATACGTACTATAGGTCTTACCTTGGTTGTTGCTTGACACAGTTGATATTATGTCTCGTACAAGGTTAAAACTTTTATAGTAAAGGAGAATTTCATATATAGCTTTAGGATGGGAATTTGGTTGTTACAACAGTTGTGAAACAAGTAATAGCATAATCGGAACCTTGGCAAACTGGGGATTCATAGAGTTTTGGAATAGGAGCCAATTAGTATTAGTTTACTTTTGATTCTAGGCAGTCCCAAAATTTCTTGGCATACAGTTTATACTATAATTCATTCTAGATAAAAGGGATGTAATACAACAATAGTTGATACCAGTTTAATTTGTTAAATTGCAGGAATGAAGGTCAAGGATATTGAATCAGTGGCTCGTGCTGTTCTTCCAAAATTCTACTCCACTGATCTTCACCCAGAGTCATGGAGAGTATTTTCATCATGTGGAAAGCGTTGTGTGCTTACTGCCAATCCTAGGATCATGGTTGAACCTTTCTTGAAGGAGTACTTGGGTGCTGATATGGTTGTTGGGACGGAAATATCTACTTATAAAGGTACAGCAACTGGGTTCATAAATAGTCCTGGAATACTAGTTGGGAAGAACAAAGCCAATGCCCTTCTCGAATCATTCCAACACGAGTCACCTGAAATTGGGCTTGGAGATCGCCAGACTGATTTCCCATTTATGAATCTTTGCAAGGTTAGTCTCTAATTTTAATATAATTAAAAAAGATTTAATTTTTTTTTATATAAACATGCCATTGATATTTATTTATGAACATACCTTATTTTCTCTGTATTGTCCTGCACAGGAAAGTTATGTGGTTCCAGCAAAGCCTCAAGTGGAGGCAGTTGGAAGGGACAAATTGCCAAAGCCCATTGTTTTCCATGATGGTAGACTTGTTGCAAAACCCAACCCTCTAATGGCTTTGATCACCATCCTTTGGATACCAGTAGGCTTTGTATTGGCTTGTCTACGAATTGCTGCAGGATCGCTCCTACCCATGCCAGTGGTATACCATGCATTCTGGGCACTTGGTGTACGCGTTTATGTGAAAGGCACACCACCTCCCCCTCCTAAGAAATCCACTGGCCAGTCTGGTGTCCTCTTTATCTGTTCCCACAGAACTCTACTTGACCCCATATTCCTCTCCACAGCATTAGGTCGCCCTATTGCTGCAGTGACTTACTCTGTTTCCAGGCTCTCGGAAATTCTCTCACCTATCAAGACTGTTCGACTATCAAGAGACAGAGAAAGAGATGCCTCCATGATTAAGAAACTACTGGAAGAAGGAGACCTTGTCATATGCCCTGAAGGGACTACTTGTAGAGAACCATTCCTATTGAGATTCTCAGCACTGTTTGCTGAACTCACTGATCAAATAGTTCCCGTTGCAATGTCAAATAGGATGAGTATGTTCCATGGGACTACTGCAAGAGGGTGGAAAGGGATGGATCCATTTTACTTCTTCATGAACCCAAGTCCAGCATATGAAGTGACTTTCTTGAATAAATTGCCACATGAATTGACATGTAGTGCTGGAAAGTCTAGCCACGACGTGGCAAACTATATTCAGAGGGTGATTGCTGCTAGTCTTTCCTATGAATGCACAAGTTTTACCAGGAAGGATAAGTACCGTGCACTTGCTGGAAACGATGGAACAGTGGTGGAGAAGCCCAAGGTTGAAGCTAACAAAGTCATGGGTTGCTAAGAAGCAAATTTACTCCAACTCAACCAACAAACTTGTGGTTTTTAGTGAACTAGTGTGGTTTTTGTACTAAAGAATGGATGTGAGGTAGGGAATCAAGTAATAAAGAATTGCCTTAACCATGTATTTTGTGTTTTTACTGTGAGATTGAAATGTCTTTGCTCTGAAGTGCATCATGTACATTTCAAGTCTGATGTAATTTTACTACTACTAAAAATACTTGAGGTGAAATGTTTTAAGTAAATTTTATAGACTATTTTTTTGCTTCGCTGTGTTTTAATGAGAATTTTGGATTTGCACAACAACATGCATAGAGGATAAATTGAAACATTGTAAGGTTCAAAATTCAAATATAAAACAAAGATGTCAAATATAGAACAAAGGATGGATTAATCCAACAAAAACTGAATCTTTTGACAATCAAGTTATACCCTTGAAAACTCCAAAACACACATCATATAACTTTGAACAAATCCAAGAAAAGTTCTATAAACAAACTAATTGGTCTCATAATTTGTACCAGTCTAGCAAAAATAGAGTCCTACGTTTATCAAGGTTAAAGTCTGGATCTCAGAACCATATTGACTTCGTTAACCATATGACATCTGTCAATTCAAGTAATGTTTTGCCTCATTGAGATGATGAGTCAATGAGGTTAGAGGGCCAAAATAAATATAATTTGAAGCGGTGGAAGTTAGACTCATACTGTAACATGGTCAAACTTAGGATTTGCTGATTTGGTCAAATGATGAAACCCAAAATCTAAAATTTTCAATATAATATTACGAGGTTATGGCATAGTATGGAGAACCCTATGGTGAATATATGGAATGAGGTTTAGACTCAAGGTTACTCCACTGTTGCTATAACCAATGTAGGGATTAACAATCTCAAGGTACGACTTCTTCATCCTTTGCACCAAAAGCAACAAAGAAAAAGACTAGAATTGCTTGCATAGGCTAAACTCAAAATTGCATTAGTTGTATTTTTTTTCCCAAGTTAAAAGGGAGAGATTTATATGAACATGATAAATGAAAACCTAATAGCATTGAAATCATGCATTAACATGGCATACCCCTTCTTTGCGACAATATCAAATTAAAAATGTCGAATATGAACTGTTTGTAGGCACTTTTCTTAAATAAAACACAGCAGTGATGAAGGGGTTAAGCAGTCCCCGACCAGCATATTAAGCATGTGGGAACTAATTCTAAGAAATTTCTCTATATGTAGTTAATAAGAATAAATTTGAACAAATGTCATCAGGTACCACAATTTTGTAAACTGTTTTTCACAATTAAAATGTATGGATTGAATGGGTAGAAACTATATTAAAGGAGAGTGCAACAAAAATAAAGGGATGGAAGGGGGGAGAGAGGCTTTGGCGAAAATAAAAAGAAAGTGAAATGGGGGATAGCCTTTTTAAGTTAGGTTTCTAAGTAATAAAAAAAAAATATATTTTTTAAGTTAATATTATCTTAATAAATTTCTTCTAAGTTTAATTTAGTACACTTTTAAATTGAAATTTAGACAAAGAGAGGGAAAACTAGATAGTTGAGAACTTTGGTAAGTAAATAAAATGTAATAGTCAAAATCGATTGTAATATTAAAATAAAAAGTGATTATGCTGGGTGAAAGACCGACTCATTGGCTTAGAGCATCTCCATTGGGAAAAGTTAAAATCGGGGATGAATCATCCCCATTTGAACAAAAAGCTAAATTTAGAGGTCCCTCTATTTTAATTTTTTTTTCATTATTTTAATATATCTTCAATTTTTCTATACTAATTTAATTTCAATTACTATTATTAATTTCAACTTAATATAATTATACTATTATTAATTTCAATTATATTATTAAATATATAATATTATTAATTTCAACTTAAATATATAATATTATTAATTCCAATTATAATATTATTTAGATATTTTTTTAATTATATTATTTTTAATTTCAACTTAATTTAAATTTGACTAATTACAAGATTTGAGAGTTTAAAAAAATAGTAATAAAATAATTAGTATTAAAAAAAAATAGGAAATCAAATATTTGAAATATTTATTATTATTTTAGATATAGAGGATGGTTTGGTTCCCCTAATTTATAAGGAAGTTGGACGTGGAGTTATCATATGAGATGGTTTAGGGGATTGATTGGAGGAAAGATTTTCTCCATGAAACCACTAAAATAGCTTTTTGGATTGATTGGAGATGCTCTTACGTAGATGATTAGATAATGGCAACGACTACTCCACACCACCAAAAGCGCTTTCTCACACCACCATTGAGTTTATTTTTTTTTTACTTATTTACTCATACCACCAATAAATATGTTTATCCTAACAGAGAAACCCAAAGCCAAAATGAAAAAAAACGCAAAACAAGGTAACTTTTGACTAATTTAAATCTCAATTAAGACCGATTCTCAAGCTCATCAAAACACAAAATTTGTAGTAGTCTGATTTATCTAATAAACACAACTTGAATCACTTGAAAATGTTTTGAAATGAGCAAGTTATGGTCATTTTAATAAAGTCGTGCAAATTTGTTCGAAAAATTTTGCTAAAATTTCCTATTCGCTCAAAATAATACGAATTTACAAAAACCTCGCATTGTTCCAGACGAATAGGAAATTTCAGAAAATGTTTTTACTGTTCGCCCAGATCAATGCAAGGTTTTGCAAAAACCTCACATTGTCTCAGGTGAACAATAGTTTTTTTTTGTGATGATTTCTGAAAATATTCTGAAATTTACTTTGTTTTTGTGATTGAAAATATTTCTGAAGTTTCCATGAGATTACTTTGGTTTTCTGAAATTTTTTGGGGAAGTAGAGATTTGGGGTTCGATTTTTAAGGGTTTCGATTTTGACAGAGAGGGAAGAGATTTTGAGGGAGATGGAAGAGATTTTCAAGGGAGAGTGAAGAGATTTACAAGAGATTTGAATGTGAAAAAAGATTTGCAAGAGATTTGAATGTTGGAGAGGGAAAAGATTCGAATGGGAGAGGGAGGAATCACGTTTCGATTTGAATAGGGAGGGGAAAATGTTTGGTTTTTTGTTTATATAGGTGGTGTGAGAAAGTGTGGTGGTGTGAGAAAGAAAGTAGGTGGTGTAGAAGAGTAGAATGGTGTGAGAAAGTACTTATGGTGGTGTGGAGTAGTCGCTGCCTTAGATAATTGCTTAGGTGAAAGAATAAAAGTCAAAAACATAAAATCGAGATATTTTTGTTGACTAGTATTGAATACATATTAGTTATCACATTAATTAAAATTTTGACTTGTAAAAATAATTATGAAATCAAAGACATGTTATAATATGGTGGCTTTATTTGTTTGAAACTAGAGTATACTCCATGCCGTTGACACTCCATATAATTTTATTTTTTATAGATATTTTTTACCGAACACCTCCGTCATTATCCTTATTTTCGTTCTCAATCAGTATTGAAGTGTAAGCTTATTCTAAGGTAAAAATATATATTATAAATTTCAGGGTTAGACTCAGTCAAATTTGAATTAGTTAGGGAAAAATTTTAAACGCCGATAATGAGTTCTCCCTCAATATTTGAATTCGCCAAAACTTGAAGTTTACAGTTTTTGTTTAAATGTGCATTAAGATGCCCGACTCATTTTTTTATATTACCGGCCCGTCTCATTGCATTAAAAAATATTAAAGACGTGAAATACATTATACATTTTTTTAATTATAAAATATATATTTTTAAAATTTTAGCGCTTGTATTGATCATTGATTTTGTTGGAAAGATCTTCAAAAATGCATTTGAACGATACTAAGTTTACCAAAATCCGACAACGATGTAAATAGTTATGATAATTTTCATTTTGCTAAAAGGAAAACACAATATGTTATCTGTCCACCACATGTACATTCCACCAACTTTTTTCATAAGTTTTTCATTATCTTTGCCTTTCTAAATGCTTTATATTTACAAATATGTCGTCATAGAAAATGAATTTTAACCATCAAATTCAATATATTTCTCAACTTTCAATCATAACCATCTTTTATCTCTAATCCTTTCGATTTGACTTTGTCTCAGTTAGCAATGAATAGTAAAACATCATTATGAATTGTAATATAGATATTATTCAAAATTAGAAATTTGAGCATGGATTAGTGCAAAATGGATGACCAATACAACAACCCATTAAACCCATAAACGATTTGGGCAACTCATAGACAATAAAGGTTAAGATGGGTTTAGTGATGAGTATGAGTGGGCAGACCTCCCCACTAAGCGACCAACCCACCACATTCAACGATAAAAAGAAAAAGGAAAATGGTAGTTGGAGTCTAAATAAGTAAGTATTATGTGCAAGTGCAGCCAGGGCAGGAAGCATGAGAAATGTTGGTACCTGAAACCAACCAACAAAACCAGTGGGTGCCTAAATCTTTGAAATAAAGAAGAAATCCAAAGAATCTCAATTCATTTCATTCTTTCTTTCCCGTGTGTGTACAGTACATGTAAACTATTTATTTATGCATGAGTAGAGAGATAGATGGTGCACACACTTGATCTTTTTTCTTTCTCTAATAATGATCATGGAGTGTCTAAGAATTTCTAATTCTCTATATTATGTTATGTTTCTGTTGTTAATACTTGGGTCTCTTGGAGCTGGAGCAAACAAGGCGTATGAAACATTCAGTCAATCTCTCGTTTGCTTTCTTCTTCTTGTTATTATTATTGGATCTGACATACTAATTATTTGCAGGCATGGCGAAGGAGAAGGAGGTGGAGGTGCTATTATTAGAAACAAAAGAGGTGTTTCTTCTACTTCTTCTTCTTCTTCTTCTTCTGCTTTTGATCCCACAAGAGTTACCCAACTCTCCTGGCATCCCAGAGCTTTCTTGTATAAACGATTTCTCTCTGATGAAGAATCTGATCATCTCATCTTTCTTGTGAGTATTATTTTTACCCCAATTCTATCTTTCTTGTGAGTATTATTCTGTTTCAGCATTTGATATATTATTTGCATTAATTTTATATACATACCACCAAGTACCATTTACCGGTTTGTCAGTGGATGAATCTTGTAAAACAACTGTCTTCGATTTCAGTGATAAAAATGACAATTGTCGAAATGAGTGTGTCATCCCCTTGTGGGTTCCACTTCAATTTGAGCTTCCAAAAATCTAGATAGTCAGGCTCTTTAGAGTCAGGACAGCGACAGGGGGCCTAGATAGTCATGAGATTGTGTTCGATTGTGCCATTATGAGCATCTCTAAGATGATGGATGGTATTGAGCCTAGCCTGCGGCTGGCTGGCTCCAACAAGTCCATGTCTTACCCTCTCTCTCTCTCTAGTACCACCAAAAAAAAAAAAAATACTGCATAGAGAGAAAGTGAATAATAATCCAGAGCTCCAACATCATAAGCATTGATCTTCCTCTTGCTTTGCATAATTCGCATTTTCATGGTTTATTAGGGGTGCATACAGGTGATTTCTGCTGTCTTAAATATAAACCCGGTGGAGTTGGTTTTAAAAGGAGCTTTCGCAACAAATCCTTCAAGACTACTGTTGTCCATTACAAAATTGGTGCGGTGATAGTAGTGGTGGTGGGAATTTAGGTTCAGCTGGGGAGGGAGAGAAGGGAGTGGTGTTGTGTGATAGTGCTAGTCTCCTTACGTGTAAATATTATGCTTTCTCCAAATTATATATTCTGAGTGGAAGGGCTGGCCTGCTTGGATAAATTACAAGATGTATTTCCTCAGTATACATATAAATCCTTAACCTCATACTTGATCCATGGATAAGAAATAACCAATTCAGGCCCCCGTTGCAGTCACGGGGCGTTTAGTATGTTCTCTTTTTTGCATTGGGGGGAAATATTGAGACTAAATTCCACTCCGCAGGTCGATTGCGCAGGTCACTTGATTAAGAATAGATAATAGATACCCACCGGCAGTAAGCTTGCCTTTAAAAAAAGAAAATAGATAATAGATATGCTTTCTTTTAACAAAATTTAACTTCAAGCTTTTACAGCAAACGACAATGTTTACTAACAGTAGTGACATCATTTCCCTAATTTTCAACCGTAAGTTATTTTCAGAGCAAATATATGCGTCATTAACTTTATATTTGATTCATGGATAAAACGTTCTAATCCTCTGTATTGACTCACTTGTTACAAATAGGCAAAGGATAAGTTGAAGAGATCACTGGTGGCAGACAATGAATCAGGTAAAGGCATACTGAGCAAAGTTCGAACAAGCTCAGATATGTTTATCAACGAAGGGGTCAGTAATTTACTCTACTTTTCTCCATCTAGTTCAATTTTGGCTTAAGTTACAGATCTTTCACTTTGATTTGGATGTCTTGAATTCCTCATATATATATATATATATATATATATATATATATATATATATATATATTCATACAATAGAATCAACTGAATTTTTTTTCCTGTTTTCCTTTTGAAGGATGAAATTGTTTCGAGTATTGAGGAAAGAATTGCTGCTTGGACCTTCCTTCCAAAAGGCAATAAATTGATATTTATGTCTCATATGTTGGGCATATATTCTTTGTGTAATCTTAATTGAAACTGTGTTTATCAGAGAATGGGGAGTCCATCCAAGTACTGCGTTATGAGCGTGGTCAGAAGTATGAGCCACATGTGGACTATTTCTATGACAAGGTGAATCTAGCATATGGTGGCCATCGAATTGCAACGGTCCTCATGTACCTATCTAATGTTGCTAAGGGCGGCGAAACTGTTTTCCCCCGTTTGAAGGTAAAAAGGATTTCTATAGCAGTATGATCGAACCAAAGTTATCATGGCCGTGACACATCACCATTCATGTGCAGCTACAAGAAAATCAATCTATGGACGAGAATTGGTCAGAATGTGCAAGAAGAGGTTATGCAGGTATTCTTATGAAATCTGCACGTTCCAACTATGATTATCATTGGAGATTATTTCATGTTTTCCTACTGCATGTTTAATTTTGATGGTCGCAGTGAAACCTAAGAAAGGCGATGCTTTGTTGTTCTTCAGTCTTCATGTCAATACAACAACTGATCGATACAGCAAGCATGGAAGCTGCCCTGTCATTGAGGGTGAAAAATGGTCTGCAACCAAGTGGATTCATGTGAGAAGCTTTGAAACTAAACATGGGAAGAGCAAAAAAACTGGGGGATGCATTGACGAGAATGTAAACTGTCCCAAATGGGCTGCTTCAGGTGAATGTGAAAAAAATCCCGATTATATGGTGGGATCCAAAGATGATTACGGGTATTGTAGGAAGAGTTGCAAGGTTTGCTAAGCTTAGATTGATCAAGTTATGTCGTGAAAAGAGGCAATAATTGTTCTTCTTTCTTGTTTACAACATTGAATTGCCGTTTTCCATCATCTACATAAAACAAAAAATAATAAATAAACAAAACAATGGAATATTAGTTTTTAGAAACGCTTGCGTATATTTATGTTCACACTCTAAAAGTGAACCCATTCACAAAGAACGAACTGTTGTTAGTCGTACCTGCTTGGAATTTAGACTTCATTGAGTTTTCTAGCATTAGCAAAAATGGTTTGCCTCTACAAGTATTATCCTGAACTTGTATAGAATTCCTATCAGCCATCTGAAAAGAAAAAAGAAAAATGGTGTGGCATCTAAAATTGAAGACTACTACTTGAACTGCAAACTGGACGTTGCATAAGAAATCGTCACTTACGAGAATGATAACCAATGTCTCTTGGGTAGAGAAGCAAACGACATTGCCTATAACCAGTGTCTCTTGGGTAGAGAATGATAACTGGACGCTTCACGACTCTACCCCCAAGATGTGCAATTATGTGCAACATTGCCTACACCTTGCTCAAAGGAAAAAAAAAAATCATGGGGGAAGAAAGAAATTTTTTTCCACCATTTTTTTTAATGGAATTTCACCATAAACTTTGTTCCTATCTTCTAATATAAAATAACCACCAACTTGGCGAGGATATTGGGGGAAATTAACTTAACGACCCACGTAATAGTTACAATATTATCAATAAAAATTGGTAATTGCTGCAAATCTAAGTCAAAATCGAATTTTTTTTTTCATTAGTTAAATAATAGAAAAATAACTTTTGAAACGCTAGCTAGCATTTAATCAGACATATTCATGTAATTCATTGTTTTAAAATGCCAACTAGTTAAATGTAATTTGAAAGAAATTTGTGTGTGCTTGTTCCATAAAGCTTAAACTTAGAGAGTGTTTGTTTTTGTTTCTTAATAGAGTGAGAAGTCTTAATAAGAAGTGTGACACCTTGTTTAGATTGTTTGTTTTTAGTTCTGATCAGAAGTTGAAGTTCTGAATGGAGTAAGCACCCCCATGGTACTGAACACTTAGCACTGAGTGCTCAACGAAAATTCATTCCAATAAAAATCTCATAATAAATTCATAATGATTGCTACTACCCCTGTACTCTGCTAACCATCCCCTCTTTTCTTCACCTACTCTTTATCATGCAAGCAATGCCACCACTATCGCCACCACCCTCCTCCTCTTACTCATATTCTTATTTCTCTTCATCTCTAGTGAAAATTGTATGAGGAATGGAAAAAAAGTATAAGGTGGTTTCTGGTAGTGGTGGAAAGTGGTCTCAATGGTATTTGGAGGAGAAAAAAATAAGTGGAGAATGAGGTTAATATTGGTGGTTTGTAGTGGACGGTGAGAGCTGTGGTGGTGGGCAAAAATGTCATAAAACTTCAAGTCAGCGCCTAAAAAAAATACTATTTAATTTTACATATTATAGTCAGCAGCTCGTTCAGAAGCAAAATAAACAGTTCATTCATAACTTCTGATTCCAATTAGAAGTTAGTTTCTTACCACTTAAAAAAATAAGCCCCATTTCTTAAATTACTGACCAAAACTTGCATATACGGTCTTTATTGGTGATTTGGTGATTGGCGGAGTTAATGAATACCTCCAAGTTTATTTTTTTCATTATGATGATCGATAGTCTCGCAAGGATGCAAATTGAAGTTTTGAACTTCATGAAAAAGGTTGGAATGCCTACTATTTCATAGTCGGAACTTGAAAACACATCTAAAACAAGCTATTTATACCGTTTTATGTGGATTACGTATAGTGTTTGTAAGCACATTTGGTTCACCAAAGGGATGACGCTTTCTAGGGCACTACATGTAAATCTTTGGAAACTCTTACCAACAAATGAATCGTATCATTGCGGAAGTTAAATGTAGGATTTTTTGCTCTTTGGGTTCCAAGAGTTTAGATGTAAATTTAGGGTCCAGCGTATTACAGTTGTCCTTGGAGGGAAAATTGGAAAATTCTAGGGGTCGAGGGAGGGAACGAGGGATGGGTGGAAGCCACCCATCTACCTCAAGATGAGCGCCATCGCGCATCTCGAATTTGATGCGCTCATCTCGAGGCGGATGGGTGGTTACCACCCATCCCTCGCCCCTTTTCCTCGCTCCCTCCCTCGACCCCTAGCAAAGCTCGGGAAAATTAGACTCTTGACTAGGGGTGGGCATCCCATCCCGCGATCCCGATCCCGATCCCGTCCCGTCCCGTCCCGATTTTTCCGGGTCTTAATGGGATTGAATAATTTCATCCCGATCCCGTCCCGTCCCGATCTAGAATGGGATGGGATGGGATGAAGATTTTCAATCCCGCTAATCCCGTCCCGTCCCGAACTAATTTTTTAATATTAATTATTAATATTTTTATTTATTTATTTATTTATTTTATGAACATTTGCATAAATTAATTACTGCTTACTTTTCTTGTTTTCTGGTCTTATGAGCCGCTACTTCCAGCTTCAAGTGAACAATTGTACTATATACCTACAGAAACAAAATAAATCTAGGGGAAACAGTTGTATTTGAAGTCCAAATAGAGAAACAATGAGTAACTCATATTAGCTGTTGTGATCAGTGGTTTCGGAACAAATTCAACATTTCTGACTATTGCCTTAATCGAAGTCTTATTGCATAGATTGGATGGCTATATTACTGAGTTTTGCATTCACACTGACTATATGATCTTTTAATGTTGAGTTTTCCTGTTTGGTGACCTAACACTATAATGTTATTCACCATTTCATGTTGCATACTTCTAACTTCCTTGCAGAGAGCAACTCTGAGATTGGCAACACTTCCATTTCATCTTTGAAGGAGCAACACTTCCATTTCATCTTTGATTACAGTAGTGCCGTTGAGTTGAAACTGAGATGAGCATTTTCATTATAACCTAACAAATTGTTACAGTAACTCAATCCTCCTCATTTACAATATCCCATTAAATTTTACCCGATATCTCGATCTCCTCGTCTTAGTTAAGTTTCAGCACTACCTTCTCATTTATGATCTACGTGTAAGAGAAAATTAAATAAAGATTATTCCCATTTCTTCCTTCTACCTCCTACAACTTTTGCAGTGGAAAAAAAACTACTTCCGACTGCCCAACATTGTATGCTCTTTCTGAGATTGTTTTCTCAGGCTTCATCTACCATTTTTGGTGCCAAGGTTAACACTGCATCTGCAACTGTGAGGAAGATGTTGTCATTGCCAATCAGGTCCGTGAGCTTCGATGCGTGGAGCTTGTCAATCACTGCTTGCCCAGGGTTTGCTAGAACAAGCTGCACAATAAAATTGAATATATTAAGTATTTTCAACACATTGTTGGCGTGACAAACTATATGAACTTATTGCATGATTTAGTATGATTCGACAATGCTTTTATGACTCTGAGTAGTATTAATATTGCTTACCTGAACATGTCTCTTTTTTAGGCTCTTGTACAATTCTTCTAATGCATGGATACCGTTGGTGTCTATGTCAGTAACAGCTGCACAATAAACATAAAGTAAGGGAAATCAGTTGCAACATATTGATTATTTCTTTAGTAAGACATAGAGCTAAGGCAAAGCTGCAACTCTTACGTGACATCTCCACGATCAAGAACTCGACTTTTGGTAGTTCTTTTGCCATGTTGTGCTCTTCCTCATCCGCTTACATCTGTTTCTACTGAAAATGCTCCTCAAGGGGGAAATTCAAGTGGTACTGCTCCTCCCAAATTGGATTGGGATCGGATGGGTGGACTGACTGGGAATCAAGACATGCGGATGGGTGCTGGAAAGAAGCCATTTATGGATGAATTGGAGAGCATTGTTAGGATTAAACAGGTAGAAGCAAAAATGTTCCAAGCACGCTTATATTTCAGACTCAGACTCAGACTCAGACTGCAAGTGAAGAAGATTAGCACGCTGATCTCGTCCCGTCCCGTCCCGATCCCGTATGAACCGGATGGGATAGGGATGGGTATATCTCGTCCCATCCCGTCCCGTGCCCACCCCTACTCTTGACAGTTTGGTCAAGGACACAGATTTTGGTAAATAAGTGGTGATCCAATTGAGTATTTGACAAGTGTGCGAAGACAAATATAGGGTGTGACCTTAAAAGCAAGGATTTTAATTAGGGCATGATAGGGAAAACAATGTTTTTGGGGATCGTATTCCTACTAAAGATTAGAGCTCTAACAAGTATTTGTGTGTTTGAGGAGTTAATTGGAGAATATCCATTTTAAAATCCCTTAAGAATGCAAGAGATCTACGATTAATCATCATCCTTTCTTTTCTTCCCGGACAATGGTGTGTGTGCAATTAATCAAAATGGGCTTTGGAATTTCTAATGCTCTATTATTCAATCTCTCCCTCTTCTCACTTGTGTCTTGGTTTGGAACAAACAATAATGCCGCCGCGTAACATTCCCTATATCTCTCTTTCTTTTGTTGATGATGATTCTTGCATTATGTAATGAATGACAGACAATTAATTTTCTACAGAGATGGAGCAGTTGTTAGAAGAAACAAGATAATAGATCCCACAAGAGTGACCCAACTCTCCTGGCATCCCAGAGCATTCTTGTACAAAGGGTTTCTCTCAGATGAAGAATGTCATTATCTCATCTCCCTTGTGAGCCTCTTTTTTTTTTTTTTTTTTTTTCCCAATATTTATGTGTCTCTGTATTTGCATCATAGGCATTTTCAATTCACACTGAAGATACCTTATTACTACTAGAAAATCTTCTATTCGCCGAATTCTAGTGACAAAATCCACCAATTGCTCAAATGGGTATGTGAGTCCCACTTAAATGTGATCCTTGATTGATTAACTTGTATTGTGTTCCTCGTCCTGTTTTACAACCACTTTCTCCAATAAATTCATCATGCAGAATTTCTTTCTACAGCACCCGAAAATTGGTAACAAGAGGAGGTTTGTGAATTTATTCTATTAAAATTTCCCTTGTTATACTAGTGGTAAATCTTTTGTATCTAAATCGTACAAGTGGGAGTGTTTGTTCCCCCAACTTTTTCAGTGAAAAATTATTTATGTATGGTAGTGATTTACCATGTTCTAATCTGCAGTAGTAGGTACTTATGGTACACTATTATATGTACACAAAAGATGTGTATCATTAACAATTTTTCTGTGCATTGACAAAAACCATTTTCTTGTATCGAGTCATTTGTTTTTACTAGGCAATGGGTAAGTTGCACAAATCAACGGTGGTGAGCAATAAAAGTGGGAAGAGCATAATGAGCCAAGCTCGGACAAGCTCAAGCATGTTTATCAACACAGAGGTTAGTTATTTCTATTACTTCTTTGTCTCTGATTAGAGTTCAAGTTTTCGGTTGTTTGTGATCTTTTTCTTTGGTTTGAGTATTTTCTTGAACTCACCAGACATTCGTCCCAATTGCTTAAAAGTTATTGTAGAACTCACCAGATAAAGATCCCACCATGAGAGGCAGTAAGATGATCAGTATACTGATTGAGTGGATACATGTCTAAGCGATTCCTAGAAAATGGTGAAATTTTTAGAAGTTGAAAAAAATAGTTTTTTGGGGGAAAGCAAGCTGGATTACAGGGACCCCTAGGTTTTTTTAAAGAATTCAGAAAGTATAAAAATGACCAGGAAGGAGATAGCCAACCCCCTCAATAAGACACAGTATAACTCACTCAAACCCACTTTTAAATTGCCTTTGATGCTCAACAACATTTGAGATTTCTTATATGGTCATCAAAATTTGAAACTCCTATTTAATTGAAAACTTAGACATTGCTTATCAAAGTTATATATGAATTAGTTTTATACAATGTGGTTTCCCTGCCAATTATAATTTAACTTTTACACATTCCTGAAAATACTTATATATGAATCATTCAAATCTGTGGCATGAGTACATCGGATCCAGAATTTAAAAGTAGATCTCACTTAGATGAAGATATCCATGAACCAAAGGACAAACTCATGTTGAATGTATGCTTTCTCTTATCTATTTACAGCAAAATTTTGATTTCCTGATTGGAATCATGGCCTTGGCCTTCATCCTTTTATTTTCACCATGCTCGACAAGTAATGCGGTCAGAGCTTCGTATAAACATGGAAAGTTTACTTTGTTTCCTTCTGCTCCTTTTGAAGGATGAAACTGTTGCAAGTATTGAGGAAAGAATTGCTGCTTGGACCTTCCTTCCAAAAGGTAAGTGGTAATTCAAGGATCCATGGACCAACACTAAAATTCACTTCCATGTACTTTTAAAATTTAAAAGTTGTTGATGTTTTGTGAGTATGGCCATCTCTCCTGCTACTTTTTGTGTGTTACAATATGCATAGAATTTTAGTGGTAATGATAAACATGGTAGAGATTGGATGTCACAAAAAATCATTGAGTTTCAGAGTTTCTATGTACATAAAAGTTAACTTCGAGTCAACAGATACCTTCCCATATATATGTACGTGTCTGTATGACCTTATAAACCTCTTATATTAAATCTGTGTTGATCAGAGAATGGGGAGTCCATCCAAGTACTGCATTATGAGTATGGTGAGAAGTATGATGCACATGTGGATTATTTCTATGACAAGTTGAATGGAGGAAATGGTGGCCATCGAGTTGCAACGGTACTCATGTACCTATCTAATGTTGAGAAGGGCGGTGAAACTGTTTTCCCCAAGGCAGAGGTAAAACAATTTCCAGTAGCAGTATGCTCCATTTAAAGGTTATAATCATGGAAATGATGCATCATCCATCATATGCAGCACAAAGTGACTCAATCAGAGGATGAGAATTGGTCAGAATGTGCAAGAAAAGGTTATGCAGGTACAAGCTAATAGTAGGCTGTCCAAAACTCCTGACAGCGTTATCTTCAATAGTTAGGGTGTTTTTTTCAAAAGAAAAATTTCCCAAACTCTATATGATCCTATAATTAACCTTACTATTCCCAACAATCACAATCTATTTAATGGTTCTTTGTTTACAGTGAAACCTATGAAAGGTGATGCATTGTTGTTCTTCAATCTTCATATCAATACAACGGCTGATATAAACAGCTTGCATGGGGGTTGCCCTGTTATTGAGGGCGAGAAATGGTCTGCAACCAAGTGGGTTCATGTGAGAAAATTTGGCAAGAAACCAGTGAAGCGTGATCGAACTCGGGAATGCACCGACAAAAATGTACACTGCCCCTTATGGGCTGCTTCTGGCGAGTGTCAAAGAAATCCCACCTTCATGGTAGGATCTGAAGGGGATGAGGGGCATTGTAGGAAGAGTTGCAAGGCATGCTGACCATAGATTGATTGAATTTTTTCATCGAAGTAGGTAATTATTCTTCTTTGTTGTATATAACAGTAAATTCTGTAGCTTTCTTCTGAACTTTATGGTTTAACATATTCACTGTAATACCTCATTTCTTTTATGTGCAAGGCAGTTGATATGGTATGAGAGCGATGGAGGATGAGATATAAATTCACGAGGCCTGATCAAGAGAATTAGATCAACTGATCTACTGTGCAAGAGTTTGTGGTAATCTGATTTACATTTAAGAATTAATTGATGTCCTCTGACAATTTAATTGGTGTTTATAGGTTTAATGGATAATATGATCTACTAACTTTGGTACACTATATAATCCTTAAAAAAACAAAGATCTACTACCTTTGGTACACTATATAATCCTTAAAAAACGAAGTACCATGGCGTTCACATGTGATTGCTTTTTATTAGGACTTCAACAAATGAATTCTGGGTTGTTTTCAGTTAGTTTACTTTCTAAGAAAAAGGGCATTTTTCATCCCCTAGTTTTTTTTTTTTTTTTTTTTTTTCTCTTCACCTGCTCCCTCGCAGCGGTTGAGGGGATAATATTTTAATGTGGCGTTTAAAGTTGGGCTGGCAAAAAGAGTGTCGTCCCATAAAAAAAATTTGAGCCAAAAAGTGGAGAGATAAGGGAGGATCTGTGTTTTTGTGGGGTCTGTCCCTTATCTCCTTCCACTTTGAATGAGGGGCGACACTCACGGTTGAGGAAGATAAGAAACCAAAATAGCTTTAGCGTGTGAACTTCTCCTCGTAAGGTGATGTGTGAGAGGGATGCTTTTGCTTTCCATTGAGTCGGGTTTTGGGATGGAAAGCTAAATTTATTGTTTTCCACCCCATGGGTGGAAATGCTCTAAGTGAGTGTGGTAATAGTTCTAGGATATTAGATAATGTTAATTTATACCCCAAAATCCACCTCCATAACCTGTTTAGCCCAAAAAAAACGTAATATTGATTTAGTCCCTACTTTTGAAATCAGGGCAATGATCCCTATTCTTCATCTTCTTCAACACTTTTTCTCCCCCCTTCTTCACAACGACCACCTCCACTAATCCGCATCTTCCACCACCAAATCCATCACCGATGGTCACCACCACCACCGGCACCCACCACCCTCCACAACTGCCACTAAACCCAATTCAGCCACCACCACCCACCACCAATAGCCAGCAACACCACAATCCCTTATGAAGCTAGGTTCAGGCCAGTGAACCACCTCTGGCCACTTCCACCACCATCCCCAACCAAAACCCTAAAATTTGTTGAGTTTTAGGGATTAAATGAACAATGCATTTTTTTCTGCCTAAGGTGGACATTTAAGTTTCATGCAGGGATCATTTACACTAACAGAAGGAACAATAACTTGTACAGTACTTAAAAGTGATTATAGTTCTGTTACTTGATGTTGCTCACCTAGAACCAAAAGTACAATTATTTGGAAGCCAAGAATTGTAATCAATTATTCCTTGGTCTTGAAGTCTAAAACCTTGTCCTTTGATTTCATACACCGAGCAATACCATGTCAGAAACCTTCTTCTTTACTATCATGCTGAGTAGTACCATGTCAAGTTTTTGCAAAACTTGTTCTTGGAGTCCAAAATTTAGAATTCAATCCAAACTCTTATACGGTCCCTTGTCAATTTTAATGTTTGAAAAGAATATTGAAGTAGTCCATGCTGATGTTACTCAATTTATTTCATTGAATATATAGGTTTACAAGCAGTGATCATACCCATGTGTCCCTGGATAGTTTACTAACAATTCTGGTTTTTCTTTCCTAGATTTTTTTTCTGGATTGTTAAACACCATAACTAACACTGATATGCAATCGACATGTGTGTTTTTTCTCTCTGCAAATCACATTTAACTCGTGTCATCCATTTCAGATAGCTGGATAGCAAAATTAGGACAATGAAACATAGTCGTTAGCAAACAATGTGCTTAGGTTTCCACAAAATCCTTGAAAATACACTTGTTTCAACAAATACATTTTACCAGATGAAAACGATCTTATAGCTGACATGTAGCTAGAAACACTAATTTATTAAGGTGAGTAAAACTATAAATCTGAAAGCAAACTCTAGAAAGCTCTCTATGCTAATCTGTAGACTATAATCGGATTCGCCCTTATAATATATCTACTTGATAGAACATGCATAGATAGTTAAGTAACTAGAATACTACTTAGTAGAAAGGTTCCTCCAAAAGGTTAGGGCATTCCAACCGCAACTGGCTGTCCCTATCCAAGAGAGCCTCAATGAATAATATGTCATTCGACGAAGATGCTCCAGAGGATTCTCCCAAATTCGTTACAGGATCAGTTCTATCTTCACATTCATATTTGATGTTGTAATTCTGGTTAGTCTCTCCTCCTGCACTGCTGTGCTCATTTGGTGTGGTCATCTGGCTTGAAGAGTCTGTTGATGAAAATCCATATTGCAAGTCTTGCTGGATTGAAGGTAAAAACGCATACTCAAGAAGAAACTCTCTCCAGCGTAGTGGTTTGAACTGGGACGACTGGGTCATCGGATTGTTTTCTGTACCATATTGGTAGAGGAGGAGGAAAAAGATGAGGATCCTTCATAGAAGAAATGGGGTTGATAGTAATTGATTCCTTGCTTTATTGGTGAGGTTTGATGGGTAGTCATGTTTATCACTTGAAGCTGGGCTAGAAGCTCTAGTGATTGGCTGTTAATGAAAGGGTTATATTCTTGGGTTGGTGGGATCCCAGTTGTCATAATGCTCTGATTCACAATGTTAAGATAACCATCTAAGTGTGGGATCATTGGAGATGGTTGATGATCAGGTTTCAACATGAATGCATTCTTCATGTCTTTAATAAGAGATCCTTCAATTCGGGCACCTCCTGTTTTGTTCTTATGTAGACCACCGATGTTTCCATAGTCGGATAGGATCTGAGAAAAAGGCTTGTGAGTGACAGGGTCGATTCCCATACCGAAAAGCTTCTTCCTTAGCTTAGTGTTCCAGTGGTTTTTGACATCATTATCAGTTCTTCCAGGTAACTGCATTGCTATGAGTGACCACCTGTGCACCCACCAAAAAAATATAACATAATTCAAGGAATCATGACACGAGAGAATCGTTTTAGTTGTGCATATTCGTAACAGAAAACAGGCTGTTTATTCAGTTACATGCACGGTCATTCATTTCACACGTCATTTGGTTTGGACAGACGTCATTGGAAGTTAAGCTTGTTATTGGCTGTCATAATTTCTCTCCTGCATCTCATTTCCCATGCATGCATAACCTCTAGTTATACATATTATTCTAGTTTTTTTGGCAGGGGATTGACAAATAATTCAGAAACTCTTCCTGTGTCATCAATATAAGAACTTAAGGCATTTTGAGCGAACTTGACAAAAAAGAATATGGGAACAGACGTAAGTCTTGTTTGGGCTCATAATAACAGATTTATTTGTTCATTACAAGCATAGAAAAATTTGTAAGGATGCAGTTCCCTACAGAACCTTTGGTTTTGGTTATTTGGGGCAGAAGAAGTTAAACTTTAAACCCTGGAAAGGGCATGAATTTTTGGCTGAATTTTTTTTCAGGGAAAACGAAAACCCATAACACATCAATCGAGTCATTTATACACGGATTCAAGTGCTCACAAGCATGGTTGTTTCCTTGACACTGATTATGTCTTTGTTTTCAGTTCCCTTACTAAAATCCTTCTAATGGAAACCAAAGCACCACTAGAATTCCTTTATACAAACTACATATGAAGTGTATCTTAAAGAAGTTAAATGTAAAAAGACGAGAAAATAAACTCCTCAAATTATACTGAAAAAAAAAAAGAATGAAAGAAACAAAAAAAAATCTTATGGCAAAAACTGCACCCACCTGCTACCACCAATGGCTCTATGAAGTTTGACAATCAACTCTTCTTCTTCAGGTGTGAAGTTGTCATGCTTGAGATCAGGCTTCAGGTAATTAGTCCATCTAAGCTTGCAACTTTTCCCACGTCTCTTAAGTCCTGTTTCACATCTCAGTATTCACACAGAAGAAAAAAAAACTAATAGATAATTTTTCTTGTTGAAAAGTTAAAGAAAAAGAGAAGGAAAAAAAATGATCCAAACCCCAGATTTAGCAAATGAAAGAAATTCCTGACCTGCCATTTGGGAACGGAAGTCCAATGACCAGGTCCGTTGGTAGAGACATAATGCAAAATCTTTGCATCCTCTTCTGTAGTCCAAAGGCCTTTCTTGACGTTAGATTTATCACAACATGGTGGTCTTCTCATATCTCTCTTTCTCTCTCAATCAACAAGCACACCCGGGAAACTACCAAAGGAAGATTTTTGGTGATGTAATGTTGAAGTCTCACAAATAGTATAGAGAAGAGGGACAGAGAGAGAGAGATGGGGTTAAACATTTAACAAGCGTGGAGGCAAGAGATGCATCTGTGGTTTATTCCCATTTAACTAACTATAATCGCATGTCATCTTCTCTAAACGGCTTCTGATCAAAATATCA
Organism: Berberis vulgaris; assembly: GCA_963556465.1. Taxonomy (NCBI): domain Eukaryota; kingdom Viridiplantae; phylum Streptophyta; class Magnoliopsida; order Ranunculales; family Berberidaceae; genus Berberis; species Berberis vulgaris. The sequence continues at coordinate 82,759,619 of OY747124.1, read as the reverse complement.
ATTAGAGAATGCAAATACTTGCTTCTCTCTCTCCACGCCTCAATCACTTGGCGCTGTGAGTAGTGTGAGTCAGGTTCATTTTGAGTGAATATTTGATTATGCGTTGATCACCTATGTAAATTACTTAATTTCAATAATCCAACACTCGGCATTATGCATAAGTTAGCATGAAAATATTCACTATGTTTTCATTTATACATTAAGTAGGATTTAGACTAATTGTGGAAAATAACATTGCAGTTACTTGCAACCTATTCTTCATGTATAACAGCTGTGACGTTTGCATCAAGGTTCACGTTTAATCTCTAGCATTCGAAGGCCCTCATGTGTATCTCATGAGAGTAAACCATTCCGTTCAAACTTAAACCCTAATTACGAATAACTGTGCCTAAACCCAGGTTCACAATATTATTAATTGGGGTGCATGGAACTTTAGTTCATATCTTTCCTAAACACCTATGTTTCGGCATGTTCTTTTAATATCTGTCAAAATTTTAATTTCTTTATTAATTTTTTCTAAGAGAATACTTTTTTTAATGTTTTTTCTTCCTATATTATATCACTACTCAATGTTGAACACGTATCAATGTTTTTGTAAAATTTTAGCATCCTTCTGAACTTGTTGGTTCAACATATTCACAGTAACACCTCATTTTTTTAATATGCTAGGCAGTTGATTTGATTTGAGAGCAGCGGAGGGTTGAGATCTAAATTGACAAGCCTAGATCAATTGATCTATTGTGCAAGAGTTTGTGGTAATTCAGTTTACAGTTAAGAATTTATTGATGCCCTCTGTCATTTTAAGTGGTGTTAAGGGTTTAATGGATCATTAGGACCCAGACAAATGAATTCAGGTTTGTTTTCAGGCTCTTTTACTTGATGTGCCTATGTAGAAGCAGAAATGAAAATTTATCTTTCATGCGTTAGTGTTGGAGTATAAAACCTTGTTCTGTATCATCATAGTCCATGGTCTGAGAAATATTATGTCAATATTAGGACAACTATGTTCTTAGAGTCCAAAAGTAGTTAAGAAAAGAAAGAATAACAACTATAGGCCTAGCTACAAAGAGTGATTCACACCCATGTATCATTGGATCATTTACAATCAAATCTGCTTTTTTCTTTCAGAAATTTGCTATGGAGTTGTTGTAAGACACCATTTACTACCACTAACATACCTCGTGTGTTCGTTTTCGTGAAAAATCACATCCAACTGTTGTCGGATGGAAAAATTAGGTCAAGGTACACCATTGTTGGTAGCAAAGATACTCCTCCGTAAATAGATAAATGCTTCATCAAATACAGTTTATCTGATGAGAACAACCTCATTCATATCTGACCAGAGACACTAATTTATTGATGCGAGTAAAACTACAACCTTGAAAGCATATATAGTAAAACTATTTGATATAACGTATGTAGCTATGTAATTTGAGTACTAGTTATTAGAATGGTCCCTCCAATATGAGATAGTCTCTATAAATGATTTTTCATTCGATGACGATGATCCAGCGGATTCTCCTACATTAGTTACAGGATAAAGAGCTTTACCTTCATGTTCATATTTGTCAGTCATATCTGGTCAGTGTTTCTTCCTTCACTGCTGAGCTCATTTTCTGTTATTTGGATTGAAGAGTCAGTTGTGAAAATCCATATTGCAATTGTTTGGGGGTCGAAGATAGAAACACATCCTCAACAAGGAACCTGCTCCAGCTAACGGAAGAAGGTGCAGTGGTTTGAATTGGGACGACCGGAGCTGTTGAGATTGCTTTCTTGTACCACATTGGAAAGGAGGAAGATCCTTCACAGAAGAAATGGGGTTCATAGTACTTGGTTTCTTGCTTTTTTGATGAGATTTGATGGGTAGTCATGTTTATGGCCTGAAGCTGGGATAGAAGCTCTAGTGATTAGTCACTACTCCTTTTAATGAATCGGTTAGTTTCTTAGATCAGTGGGGTATAAATATAATGGACTGATTTAATTGCCATGTGAGGGTAATGATAGAATTAAAACAGAAATGAAAAATACAATGCACGAATTGAAATAAAATAAATCTACGAATAAAATAGATAAACAAAATGGAAACTATTTTTTTCAATCAACCGTGTAACAATGAACAACCTACACCTTATTTATAATTGACTTATTTTCTCTGGCAAGCAAACCTAATCCTAAACTTAATTGAAAATTAATTACCTAGTGATGTAATCGATTTCTGTTTTCCTTCCTCACTACTTACCTAGACCTGCACAGGTAGCAAACGTGAGCCAAGGACCACTGTGTGGTGGCCAATGACACTCCGATGCTCAAGTTAAATAAGGCTTATGAGAGACTTAAAATTGTAAATTGGGTTATATTGCGTACCTTTAATTCATCGACCTTATCTCCCTTTTATAGTGAATGAATCTTTGTTCGGCTAGGCCTTTGGTGGCGTAGTTTAGGGAAAGTGATCTTGTTGTGGAGATACTTTCCTAATTGGGAGCTGTCCATGTGAGATATTTTCCCTACACGACTCGTGCTCCTAGATCTGCGGAAAAGTTTCCCTTTATAAGTGTTGTCCATGCAAGGAAGTTTCATTGCCCAACTTATAATCTAATATATGTTTTTTATTCAGATCCAATGTGTTGCTGGTCTGCCTGTCTTGGTTAGATCTTTTAGATACTTGCATTAGAGGTTTTACGAGTATTCGACCTGACCGCGTGACGTGTGGGCTTACTGGCTCAATGCAACTTGGACCCGACTGTCTGAATTCTACTAATGATGAGTTTGCTGCTGTTTGGGTCTCATTGGATTGAGCGTGCAATCAGGCCTGCTTCATTTTGTTAACGAGATTATCATGACATATATATAGTGTGATCAGAGAACGGTTTGATGTATCATCACCTAGTATTATTGATTGTTACTAAATAAGCTCAATTACAATATTACTAATACTAATATTACTAAAAAAACATGTTTACATCAACCTCCCCAGGTTGAAGAAGCTTGTCCTTGAGCTTTAAGGGTGCAATCAGTATCTTCTGCCACTGAGGAAATGAGTTCGCCTTTACCATCAACCGGAGGGACCTGGTCCATAAATGCTTATCCATCAACTTCATCTATCAGTAACACAAACTTCTCTTTCGGACAATTACTTCGAAAATGCCCAGCCTGACCACACCCAAAGCACTTGAGAGGGTCCTCGGGAGCGAGTCGCGGTGTGTAAAAAATGGAAGTGTATGGAAGGGGTGCCAAAGTCTTCTTCTCAGAGCGATCTTGCAACTATAATTGCATTCCTGCACGTTTAGTCATGCTTTCAACTGGCAAAAGTGTATCAAATTCCTCCAACGCTAAGACAAACTGGAGTCGTGCATCCAAACCATGGTAGAAATGGAAGGTTGTTTATCATTATGTTTCTTCGTGCTTAACGTGCGTACATATAGTATGGAATTGTGTTGCATAATCAGTAATTGTGTGCCCATATGAGTAACTCCCATTAACCGTCCAAGGAGGTCATGCTCATAATCCATAGGAACAAAAGCATACTTCATCAACTCACACATATCATCCCAAGTTGCAATAGGAAGTAACTTCATTGCTGTTCAATGTGCACATTCCTCCTGCAACCAAAGATTCGCAATACTTTTTAACTTAATAGCCACTAATTGTATCGCTTTCGGACCTCAAATTTGCTTAAAATCAAGCATACGGCCAATCTTCAGGGACCAATCTATAAAAGCATCAACAATGGCAACTCCATCATATGAAGGCACATCGAGTTTTAAACTTGTATCATCCCGATGACCAATAACAGTTATCGGCCAAGCCAACCAATCATTATCAAAATAATTACCTCCACGGGAGTCTGATCGCCTAAGTTAGGTGGTGGAATACAACAGAAGTTTCCATAACCTCCTCAAGTGATTTGGCTTGAAGTTTGTGAAAGCTTCTAGAGCAAGATTTGGCTTGCTTAAGGATCAAGCAAAGAAGAAAGCAGTTTGAACAAGTGGTGAGATAGCTACTATTGTTGACTTTGACTTAGTTTTCTTAAATATGAAGTAAAAAAAAAATGTTTGGACAAGTAAGTGGAGATAGCCATTATTATTGACTTTAACTGGCTTTCTTAAGAATGAAAAGAAAGAAAGGAGGTGGTTTGAAACCTCCTCAGTTTGCCTGTAAATAGGGACTATGTCCCTTCATTAAATAACTTCAAGCCAATATGTGAAATGTGAAGTTCGGGGCGAAACCCATCCGTTTGGGAAATCCAAAATATGTTTCGTTTGTTTACCGAATTTTAATTTGTTTGGTTTGGGGTTTCATTTGTGTTTCTTTATTTCTAGAAGCCAAATTGATAGGGAGTTTGTACTATGTTTGCAATCCCTTATTTGAATCAATATTTCAATCTGATTTTACATCAAGAGATGTGAGAGACCCATTACCCAACATGTGGAAAGCCCGAGCCTGTTTTCGAATTTTGTTCGAAAATTTGTTAGTTGGAAAATCTAAACCAGTTTGTTCCTTTGTTCGTCAGATTTCCATTTGTCTGTTTGTCAGGTTTTCATTTCATTTGTTTTGACTGGGGTTTTGATTAGTTTCCATTTGTGTATTTGTTTGGGGTTTTATATTTAGTTTTTTTTTAGAAACCAATTTGTACGAGGGTGTTTGTAATCTGTCTGTAATATGAACTTCAAACAGTAAGGTTTGTTTGTTTGTCATGGATGTAGGCGAGTTTTTCGAACCACGTAAATCTATTGGCTCCGCTATTAGTTGTTTTGGTTTCATAACTTCACATTTTGGTATTTGGTATTTATAATACTTCCACGTGTAACAAATTGGTATCGGAATCGAAGGTTATTTCATTGGGTTCATTTGAAGTTGTGTGAAATAGTGGAGCTCTAAAGGTTGTTTGTAGTGCACTTGTAAGTTCTGAAAGTTGTTTGGAAAGGTTACCTAGTACTTTTTGTAGAGTAAAACAATTATAAATGATCGAAAACTTGAATTTGGTGAAGCAACCTGTATTGTTGATATCCCTGTAGATGTTGTTTCTAGTAGAGTTATATAGCTCCAAGGATTTCGTTTGGATACCTGTATTGTAGATGTTGTAATATGGATGTTTATGCACACTATGCTATGTAAAGTTTGTTTAGGAAGTTGTTGGTTTGTTGGTGTGACACCTTTGGGCGTGTGGCGCTTGTGAGCGAGTTTGGAGGGGTGGTGCCCTCACTTTGAATGATCAGTACGCCACCTTCAGGTGTATGGCGCCTATGAGCGCATTTGGAGGGATGATACACTCACTTTGGATGCTCAATATTTGTTGCTTATGTTCATGATAATCGGTTAAGATTTGTGAAGTCTTCACCGATGAGGAGAATTGTTGAAAAGTATGAGAAAAGATGGTGGACTAGACAGAAGCTTCCATCACCTCATCAAATGACTTGGCTTGAAGTTTGTGGAAGCTTTGGCTTGCTTAAGGATTAAGCAAAGAAGAAAGTAATTTGAACAAGTAAATGGTGAGATATCCACTATCGTTGACTTTGACTTAACTTTCTTAAAGATGAAGTAAAGAAAAAAAAGAAGTTGTTTGAACAAGTAAGTGGAGATAGCCACTTTTGTTGACTTTGATTGGTTTTTTTAAGGATGAAACAAGGAAGAAATGATGTGGTTTCCAACCTCCTCAGTTTGTCTATAAATACGGACTAGGTCCCTTAATTGAATAACTTCAAACCAATATGTAAAATGTGAAGTTCAGGGTAAAACCCATCCGTTTGGAAAATTCGAAATATGTTTTATTTGTTTGTCGAATTTCCATTTGTTTGGTTTGGGATTTCATTTAGGTTTCTATTCGTAATTCCTCATTTAGATCAATCCTTCAATCTAATTTAGCCTCAATAGATGTGAGAGACCTAACTCAATGTGTATTGGAGTCTGTTTTTGAAATTGGTTCTAAATTTTATTAGTTGGGAAATCCAAATCAGTTTGTTCCTTTGTTCGTCATATTTTTATTTGTTTGTTTGTCAGGTTTTCATTTGTTTTGTCTGTGGTTTTGATTGGTCTCTATTTGTGTATTTTTTAGGATTCTATTTGAGTTTCTTTTGAGAAACTAATTTGTACGAGGATATTTGTAATATGACTTTGAAACAATAAGGTTTGTTTGTTTGCCGTGGATGTTGGCGAGTTTGTCAAACCACGTAAATTTGTTGGCTCTGCTATTAATTGTTTTGGTTTCGTAACTTCACATTTTGATATTTGTAACACTTTCGCGTGCAACAAACTCTATATCTTCATCCTGCTCAATAATACTTGCAAGATTATTGTGAGGATTTTGGAGACAAGATTGCAGCGAGTAATGGAACATGTGATATTTCCCTTCGACAGTTCAGGAAAGGTCAACAGATAATCTAGGGGTGACGTTACTTGCAAGTGAGCTAGTGGATTCCAAGCTCAGAGATGATATCGAGGAACTGATTTAAAATCTTGATAGAATAAAGGCATTTGACTGTCTAAACTAGGATTACCTTGATGGGATCCTAAAAAAACATGAAACATAAGTGAAAAATGTGAATTAGGTGAGTACGATTATATTAGGGACAACCAGTTTTTTTTAGCATCGATTAATATAAAATGGTTTCTTTAAAGTGTCTAGGGAGATTAGACAAGGGCCCCGTTTTCTTTATAATTCTCCACATTAGCTGAAGGACCGACATAGATGATGATATTGACATAACAAAATGAGCTTCTTCATAGAAGTGCACCAAACAATGACATAGGATAGGGCCCTCAATTCCTATCCTTCAATACTTCGGCAATTCTGTTATATTTATTCAAACAATCTATCCCCCTCGTGATACGTGTAAGGGATGGGATGCACGCATCGCGAGGGGGATGGAGGGTCCCCCTCCCTCCCTCGCTGTTTTCCTCGCTGGTTTCCTCGCCAGTTAGCCAAGTTCAATTTGGTGATTCACTTGCGTGCAAAACAGTAAAGTTACCATGTATACGGGGCTTCCATTGGGAGAAAAATACAAGTGGAAACAGGTATGGGATGATGTGATAGAAAGATTTGAGAAGTTGGCTACTTGGAAGCATAAATTTTTGCTGCAAATATTTTGGAGGGGAATATGAGGGATTTTTTTTTTTTTTTTTTTTTTTTTTTTTTTTAAATTTGGGTCGTTGACCCTTTTTATTTATTTATTAATCCATGCCCGAAGGCTACATGACTGACCCCATAGAGTTAACTAAACCAGGTACATGACTGACCCTATAGGGTTAATCAAACCAGGCCCGAAGGCTACAATATTGTTGTCACTTAATATCCTCGTCGCCTCCATCTCTTATAGAGACTTGCTTTCGCTCCGGTCCATCGCCTCCACCTTGCATGAAGACTCGTTTTCGCTCCGGTCTAGTCCATCTAAGCAGCTGCATTCAGTACCCGAAGACTTATCAACGGCGGAGCAAATGGGCTCCTAATAATCAGGCGAAAACTCACAAAATTCTAACTAGTGAGTCTCGAACCCGAGACCTCTCACAAAGAGAGTGAATGTCCGACCAACTGAACTACAATTGGTGGACGGAATATGAGGGACTTGTTGTGGGGTAATATAGAGGTGAAGAACAAATACAGTTTGGTTTCTTGGTATCAAATATGTAGGCCTATTCTCAGAAGATTAAGAGTGGTGCTAGTTTTTATTTCTATCTGAACTTTGGTTCTGATTAAGAAGTGGTCCACTTTGATCGGATGTTTATTTTTATTCCTAATCAAAAGTAGAATATCGTAACAGATTTTGAATCATAACATTTTTAGTAAGCACCAAGGGGTGTGCTTTAGTGTTGACTGCTGAATAAAATTATACACCACTGCACTATGATTGTGAGATGGAAGCCCTTTGGCGCAAATTTATCTCTACAAAATATGGTGAACTGGGATCTCGATGGTATATTTTAGAGACGTGGAAATATCGTTGGATGCTGAACTTGGAGAGCGATGATGAATAACAAAGATCATTTCTCGAAGAGCATTTCGTTTGGAGTAGGAAAGGATTCAAAAGTTTTGTTTTAGCAGGATGTTTGGTTCATTGGTTGGGAGACAACCCACTGATGATGTAGTTCCCATTTTTGTTTAGAATCACAACTAATTAACTTGGATCAGTCAACTCCTTCATTGAGTCATCCTGTTATAGAATGATGTAGGATCTGCATTGAAACGAGCAGTCAGGGATTGGGAAAGGTATAAGTTGATTGAGCTCATCGCTAACTTCATTCAAAAGTGTTAGTGCAAAGGGAGGATAATTCCAATGGCAAGGTAAGAGTGGTGGGTTTTCAGCCAAATTTTTCTACAAAAATTTTTGCGTGGCCCAATTAATAGAAATGACCTGGTTCAACATAATAGAGTTTGGAACAAAAGGACATCTCTTCGTATTTGTACTAGTTTTTGTGGATTGCATTGTGCGCAAGGTCCCAAGTAGATATAACTTAATTAGGAAAGGGTTGAGATTAATGCGTGATGGTTCCAACGGAGCGGAGATAATCAACTATCTATTCCTAAACTGCGAGACAACTAGAAGGCTTCTGTTTTTAAAAAAAATGAAAAATCCAGTCCTTGAAAACATATCGTGCCACCAGTTTGAAGTTGACGACAATGTAGCCACTAAAGGGAAATGGTGATGAACACTCTGCTCCCACTACTAGGAGCGATAGTGATTACCTATGATGCACCTAAGAATCACATGTAGCAATGTAGCAATAAGAAACTATTGGAGTGAATATCTCAATGCTAGCCATTTGTTCACTACTATCATTGTTGGGAATACCATGGTCTAGCCCAGGATGAAGAATGACTTGAAGCTTGGAGATTGTAGGAAGTAGTTGGTTGGAAGCAGTTGGTAGGATCAATTAATGAAGTAGGTGGCTGGTTCATTTAATGCAGGGAGTTCCATCCATGCCTATGAATAGAGGAGCTCTTCTCCAAGTGGGATCATCCAATCTAGATTCAAGCAAAGCATTCCACTCCAAGTATAGAGTGAGAAGATGAGTGTTCCACATTCAAGTGTGAGTGAGATTAAAAGTGTAAGTGAGTGTTCTCTTGTATTCATCAAGCCTTGGTTGTGGCTTAGTAAGATTGATCTTGATGTACCCATTATTCAGAATAGTGGAAGTGTGATTTTTGTTCTGTGGACGTAGACATGTATTACTGAACCATGTTAAACCTTTGGTGTCTAATTTCTTTCTATTTACTTCCTGTTTGTCTTTCTCTATCTCATAGTATCCACCGATCATAACAAGTGGTATCAGAGACATATTCTCTGCAAATCACTGGTCATAGGAAGGCGAAAAACTTTGGTGCTACGAGATGGAAAGAGCTAGCACTATGAACAAGCTCACCAATTCTAATTGGGTGACGTGGAAACCAAGGATGGAGGATGATGATACATCAAATCGTCCTCTGATCAGCACCGTACACGTGTTATGATAATCTTGTCAACAAAATAAAGCAGACCCGATTAAATGCTCAATCCAGCGAGGCCCAAACAACATTAAGCCTATTATTGGCAGAATCCAGACAATCAGATCCAAGTTGCAATGAGCCATTAAGCCCACATGTTACATTGCCAGGCCCAATACTCCTAAGACCTCTAAGGCAAGTATCTGAGATTTCTACCCAAGACTGGCAGGCCAGCAATGCATTGGATTCGACTAGGAAATAAATACCAGAGTATAAGTCGGGCAAGGAAACTTCCTTTCATGGACAACGCTAAAAAAGGGAAACCTTTCCCGCAAATCTAGGAACTTGAGTCGTGTTGGGAAACTATCCCATATGGACAACTCCCAATTAGGAAAAGATCTCCAGCAAGATCTCTTACCCTAAACTACGCCACCAAAGGACTAGCCGAATAAAGACTCTCACACTATAAAAGGGAGATACGGTCGATGAACTTAAGGTTCGCTATAAAAATCCAATTTTGCAGCTTTAAGCCTATCTTAAACCTTCTCTAACTTAAGCATCGGAGTGCCATCGGCCTCCACACGGTGATCCTTAGCTCACGTGTGCTACTTGTGCAGATTTAAGTAAGCAGCCAGGAAAGGTAGCAGGAATCGACTACATCAGTTTGGCGTCGTCCGTGAGGAACGATAGAGTTCCTAAGAAAAAACGGTAGTACCACTTTTTCTAGAGAATCAGAAAGATGATGACAACAAAGCCTCGCAACAATGAAAATGTTGCAGAACCCTCGAACGCTCAAACCGGCGGAGCGCCGCCCATTCCACCACCGCCATGGGAGGAACCTCCTCAGACCCTCGCATCGGTGGTAGCTGCAACAGACCCAAGGGTGCACCTACTTTCAACACAGATGCATCAAATCACAGAAATGTTGGAGGCACTCAAACAGCGGAATCCTCCACCTGTAGAGGGAAATCGTGAGCAGCGAAGGGCCCAGTCCCCATAGAGTTCTAGAGAGCATGTTCAGGAGAGCCGCGTTGCCCCAGAAGCTTATAAATGGACAAGAGGCAGAAGAGCGGTCAATAGAAACCCAGCGACTAGAGTCTACAGGCGCATCTCGCATAACCCCATCCGTAACGGGGTCGCGAACCCAGTTGTACTGTTTAGTCTCACGGTCCCTCCGTTCATGGATCATATCATGGACGAACCATTGCCAAAGAAATACATACCACCGAAGTTGGAGTTTTACGACGGAACATGAGACCCGTCCGATCACTTGCGCCACTTCCAGCATGTTATGGTGCTCAAGGAAGGATCTGATGTGATAATGTGCCGATCATTCCTTGCAAGCCTGAAGACGTCAGCACTAACGTGGTTCCACATCCTTCCTCTGAAATCTATCGATTCATTTTGGATGTTGGCATTCCTCACACGCTTCGTGGGCAGCCAACGGCTCAGGAAGGGCTCGCATTATATGCTGACCTTAAAACAAAAATAGAACGAGACGTTGAGGGAGTACGTCACTCATTTTAACGATGAGTTGACCCTCATCGATGGTTGTAGTGATGACACTACCGTTACAACTTTCACTTCGGTCTGAGAAGAGGCAAGTTCTACGACTTCCTTACCCTGGACCCCCAACCAATATGACAAACTTGCTCAGAGATGCCCAGAGATACATCACTCTGGACGAAATGCTAGCCGCCAAGAGGGACGCGGAGTCAGAGAAGAAACCCTCTGTCCCCAAAGACATAAAAGATGGGGAAAAAAAAGAGGACGAGAACAAGAGGAAGTGCATAGATAGTAAGACCGATTCAATCTGCACAACGCAGGACAAGGCCTCTAATTATGTCGTGTCCAGATCTGTCACTCCTCTCAATACCAGTATGTCCGACATCTTTGATTCCATCAAAGATTGGGAAGAACTGAAGTGGTCGTTTAAGCAGAAAGGAGACCCTGCTCAGCGTGACAACATAAATAATGCGCCTACCACAAGGAAGGCAGACATTATATTGAGGATTGCAGAAACCTCAAAGGAGAAGTCGAGTACTGGATCAGGAAAGGCAAGTTCAAGGAGTTCCTAGGCTCGGACAGGAGGCAAGGTCAAGTAAAGGAAAGAATAGACGCTTTCAAGGAGATTGAAAAAGGAAGCTCCTGGTGTCATTTATGTCCTCCACAGGGTCGGTCTCAAAGGGGAACAATCTAACAGGTCCCGCAAGAGGACACTGGCCGAGATGGGGACACCATCTCAGTATGAGGACCGACAAGTGTAGCACACATGAGTTCATAGCCTGATCTCATCATTGACGTTTACGGAAAGGGATCTCCAGATGGTACATTCTCCTCACAGTGACGTCTTGGTCATCTCCGTCCTCATCGCTAAGTGGGAGGTAAATAGGGCCTTGGTGGACATTAAAAGCTCACTGAATGTCATGTTCCTTAGAGCATTTTGCAGCATGCAACTACAGAAGAAAGACTTAACACCTGCCACCCACCCCATGGTCGGATTCAGCAGAGAGGAGTGCTTCCCCATCGGGAAGATCAATCTAATGGTGGTGGTAGGAGAGACACAATTATTGAAGTACCTCGTCCAAGGGTTCATGGTGGTTGAATCTCCATCCACCAACAACATTATTCTGGGAAAGTCATGGCTTCATCATATGGAAGCATTGGTCTCCACTCTGCACCAATGCATAGAATATACAACCAACCAGGCCCAATGAACTATTCGAGGAGATCAACCAGCAGCAAAAGACTGCCATTATGCAGTCCTGAAGCAGCTGAATTGTTGCCAATTGCAGCTCGGGCCCACAGAACCAACATGTCAGGCACCGGGCCTAGACAAAAGTGGATAATCACTCTATGAGGGCGGAGGAGCCTCGATAACCAAAGTGTAGCTATGTGAAGAGTTAGCAGCACAATCCAGACTAATAAAGAGCTAAGTAACGATACTTCAGCAAACGGGCACCTACTCCAAGAGTTGTTAATCAACAAGGAACTGCCGGCGGCACGAAGTTCACTATTCAGCAACTTCACTAGCTTTTAAAAAAAACTTCACTAGAAGGACAATGCAAATCTGAGCCAGGACCATTTGCGCATCCTTCAGGGTCAGATTAGCTCAGTCACCGCTCGGAGTTAAATTATTTGTTGTTTTGATTTCGTTTCTTGTTTTATGTTTTTCATTTCATTTTAGAAGAGTTGTTCGTACAAGACACATTCCAGAAATAAAACAGATTTTATTGATTACAATGAGAATTATTACAAAGCTTGCCGACCAACTAGTACATCAAGTTATACATTACAAGTATCTAAGTCCGATGCAAGTATCTATCCGCTGAAACAAGGGTAGCAACTTCAATTTGCTAATTTGTCTCCAAAAAATAAAGTGGTGAAAGTAAAACGTCTGCAGCAAAAGGTGAAGGAACACATTCAATTCATTGCTCCATCGAATCACCCTACAAAAATGATTTGAAAGTAGCAAGCAAAGTACTTGGAGAATGCTGCGAGTACTCCCTCGATTCTTTGTTCCGCCAATCTGCCTCGTGAAAAGGAAAAAAAGGAAGCAACAGAAAGCTGATGAAAATATAACGGAACAACGGGACCGTCGAGGTCTCACAATGCTGCCAAATGGGGATGCCTCTCAAACGTGTAATGCCTGGCTGGCGCAAAGATACCACCCCAGGAACGAGAGTCACGACCTCCATCGCTCCCATCAACCATAAACTAGTCACGATGACCATCACCGACAGCAGTAATGGATGAGAGAGTGTTTGAGCACCGGAAGATGGAAGACAAACCTGACCCTCGAAAGGAAGTTCGTAACTCTTCTTCGCAATGTAAAAAGATATATATTACAAGATCTCATAGGATCAATCAGATGCCCACCTAGATCAGGCGACACTGCATCATAGCAAGTCTTATCAAGACTCATCGGTGCAAATGTCAGAACATTTGAAGATTCCAGTAAGGAAAATCTTCCTTCAGCCTTTGGAAAACCCAAAACAAACTCTCTAGTAAGATGCATTAGATTAACATGCTCTACTATTCTCATTGCAGTGCTTGAACACAGAATAGCCAGCTTATATATAGACGAACTGGTTTACGAAACAACGTGAACAAGCAATTACTTCAGCATTAAATGTCGAACGATAAATCAGAAAATGACAGTTCCAATTGCAACCGCACAAGTCCACGTCTTTTGAATTAATGACCCTGCAAGCAGCCCCATTAACTGGGGGAATAATCGATATTGAACCGTCTTGCAGCATGCGTCGTATCCCTGGCACGCTGATTTACAAAGATTTTTCTAATTGAGCCCCTCCACTGATGGGCCCCAGCTTATGCCCTGCCAGATCCGGCCCAGCACATGCAAAGGAACAAACAACAAAGGCTCTAAGTGCCCACATAATAAGAAGCGCACCTACAGAGTATTATCATTAATCCAAGGCATCAGCTCCATTTTTATTCTGTTGTTGTTCATTAGAGTCGGTCAATCTATTTTAGTCTGATCAATCGATCTGACTCTGAAATCAGACCGCCAAGCAAACTAAGTAAGTTAGGACACCCAAGTCAGACTTACACGCCAAAATCTTATTCTAACCAAAGCTTAATCAGGTCTGACTTATTACAATAGTTTTTTTCTGCTCTAACACCTAGCCCGCCAAAAGCGGTTGACGATGGGTTAGAAAGTAAGAGCTTAGTCAGTGTTTGTAACACCTGACCATGATGGCTTTCCAGGGACCATTGTCCAACTATAGATAATGGTCACCAAACCTAACCAAAGCTTAGTCGGTTTTGACCAATGACAATAGCTTTTGGTGCGCTTTAACACCCAGTCCGTTAAATTAAACGGGTGTTAACGGTTTAGAGAGTGGCAGCTTAGTCAGCGCTCTGATGCCTGATCAAGACGGCTTGCCAGGGATCATTGTTTAAACATGGGCAATAGTGATAAAACCCGACCAAAGATTAGTCGGTGACGACCGATGACGATGGCTTCTAATCTGCTCGAAGCCTAGTTTGCAAATAACGGATTTCGGCGACTTAGAAAGTGAGAGTCTAGTCAGCGCTCTCGATGTCTGCTTAAGATGGCTTGCCAGGGGTCACTACTCGTACGTAGATAATGATCGCCGAACCCTGACCAAAGCTTAGTCAGTGACCGCTGATGTCGATGGTTTTGGTCTGCTCGAAGCCTAGTTCACTGCGCGTGGATTATGATGGCCTAAAAAGTAAGAGATACTTTTGGCTCGCTCCAATTCCTAGTATGTCATGAACAGATCAAGATGGGTTGGAAAGTGGGAGTCTAGTCAGTGCCCTCGACGCCTGATCAAGATGGCTTGCCAGGGACCACCATGGTCCCCAAAACTTGACCCCGATTTAGTCAGTTATAACTGGTGATAACAACCCCTGGTCCAATTAAGCTTATTCTATGAATAGCAAGTAAAGACGAGTCAAAAGTCCGGTCAAAGTTCTAGAAACTTGACCCAAACAACTCGCGAGGGTTATTGTCCAACCATCTACAACAGTGCACATGTTGGGACCGCAGTCTGACTAATCCGCTTATAACAGCAACAACAACTACTGGTTCAACAGATAGCCAAGCTGCCAGACAAATAGTGTATTACACTCCTCGATCTCTAAAAGGAGTCTGACCAGAATTGCACGAACTATGGCAGCAAAATAAATCAGAACTCTAGCCAGCAGATCGGTCATAAAAGCTCCCTAGCCTAGCAGGGCCTCTCGTCTGACAATTAATGTCGAAGTAAGACGAAGCAGGTAAAGGCTAACTGAAAAAGCAAAGAAAAAACAAACATGTGCAAAGTATTATTCATTTGTAAGCAAAAAAAGAAAATACAAGGTTCACCCCTCATCAGGAGGAGAATCAGATACAACAGAACCAGACTTAGTAGGAGAAGAAGCAGGAAACACATCTGTAGGTGTTGCCTCTCGATCCCCTTCATCAGGGTCGCGTTCTTCTTCAGACTAATTGGAGGTCGTTCCAAACTCTGCATATGCAATCTCTTTATAATAGGAGAGATCCCAGTTGGGAAGCTCTTCCTTCATTAGATGCAACAACTCCAGCCTTTTATGCACAACTTTGCTGAACTCAAATGTGCCTTGGGACTTGAGAAGATTCACCTTGCGCCCTTTTGATTCAGCGAGCTCCCGCTCCAGTTCGCCAGACAGCATGTCAATCTTGGACTACTCAGCACCCAACTTATCATTGACGATACTCAGCTCTTTTGCGCCAGAAGAAACTGCTCTTCAACGATCCACGCACTTTTGACATTAAAATCAACGTCGGCCTCCAACTGCTAACATCAGACTGTCCATTCAGACTCCTTCTTGATTTCCTCAGCATGCAAAGCCTGCAGTTCAGCCTACACTCCAACCACAGTCTCACGGGCAAGCTGCAAGTCACGACGGACAAGGTTCAATTCATTCTTGAACCGATCCCTTGCGGACACTACCCCTGCCAAGTCGGACTCAAGCACCTCCAAGCGAACCTTCTGAGCCTCCCACCTAATGGACCAGGACTCACCTTCAGTATCTGAGAAAGCTTCAAGTTGTTTCCTCAACGACTCAATCTTGTAGAGAGCATCAAAGTATGACTTCTGCAAATTTTTAAATACTCACTCTGTAGTATACACTCTCTCACGAGCGGCCTCAACTTCAGTTCCAGCCACGGCCACGTGATTCAGGTGTGACATACCCAGCACGAGATGTTTTTGTCCTTTATCCATATGTTCTTCTAGCATCTTTCCCACTGGCTCTAGAGCACAATTCACCAGCCATTCATTCCACCTGATAATATGTTTCCTCGAACCGTGAGAAATGTCAACCTCCTGACGCCAAGCTTGGTTTTTAATCCGTACTACGTTTAGAGGAAACAGACTAATCCGAGCATTCGGATGAAAATCATTCAGAACCGAAATTACCCCAGCACTGTCGTTGGTCGTCTTCACAGTGACAGGGCCCTCATTAACAACCTTCCCTTTGCTCGCAACAATCAGATCTTTTTCACGCATCGATTCAAAATCAGTTGACGGATAAGAGGGAAACAAGTTATTCCTTAGACCCGTTGTCAATTCATTATGAGGACATGAACAAAATGGAGCACATCACGGGCGACAAGAAAGGGAGCCTTCATGATGGCGTCGACGATCAGACGACTCTTCAACGGGTTCATGATCCAGAGAAAGGCGGAGCTCAAAGTCCTTTATTGAAAAGGTACGATCAGATAAAGCTTGCATGCTCGCCTGCAACAACATTTTATTCAGAAAATCCGCCTGCTTGGTGCTCAGTTTGGTTACATCCTCCACTCCCACCATTGGCAGATACTCACTCTCCAAGTCAAGAAGGGAGATAAGGGCCATGGCCTGAGCATCACGCCCCTTAGAAACAACAGTCTCATCCGACACTTGCTCGACAGCTTCACATCCTTCGGACAAAACCAAGCGCCTACGGACAGATCTAGGCAAAGCACGAGACATCTTGAGATGCACAGGAGAAGGAAGCGCCTCATTTATTTCTACCCTCCTCGAATGGCTTGGAACCTTCATTTTGGGAAGTTTCATCTTTCTCAAAGTAGAAACACCTTCGGGCTTTGGTTTCTTTACCCGAAAAAGAGTGGGAACCAATGAGCCCACAGTCTGCTGAGCTTGACATTAGAAGACTCAACGACATCCTCTATGAGGCATGTTGCGGAACGCATCCAAAGTTGTTTTATCTTCAGCAGAAAGTGGCGAAGTTGGAAATCTCCCTGCGAAAACCACAACGGGTGAATCTAATATGCAGTTAACACAAGCAAGACTAGAAAAAGAGTCAAACTTACTCAAAGGTCTAAATTCATGCTCGACCGGACGACCAACAAGCTCAAAGTACGTCAAGTTCGTTGGAGCAATGAAACATAATTCTGCCATGATTTAAAATCATCAGGCAGGTTGTCGAAGCAGTCTGGCAACATCAGCACACGCATAACATGTTCATTTATCCGAGGAGAACTAAGCAATTGCATTTCCCTTGAAGACACTCGGACACCAGCGTCCTTAACCCTAATTAGAATGACAATCACAGTCCTATTCTCGTTCGACACAAGTTGAGCGGGTGCAATCTGAGGTACACCAGGAACTCCCAATTCTCCTTGATAACAGGAAAACGAACACCCAATTAAAGCATACCTCGGTGAAGACAAATAAACCCTTCATGAGGGAACAATGGCGTCAGATCAGCACGTAGAGTGAAGAACACCAGATTGTCAGGAATCCCATATGTGTTACATAGGACTTCCAGATCCAATTCAGATAGCAACCTCTCTTCAAAAAACTTGTGGTCGTTAGCGAACAGTTCTTCAGAAAGCTGATTCCGATCCGCCATGAAAGAAAGTACAAGCTTTCGAATACGAAGGTTAAGCGAAATCAAAAGCACAGAAGGCGATACGGCAAAGAAAAATCTCTAATATCAAATAGTAAAGGGCTACACTCCACAGGTAGGAGATCTATATAGAAAATTGTACTCCTGCCTTTCCTCATTTCAAGTTGGCACATACCCAATTAATGAAACTCACCGCTCAAGGAAATAACTCAAACTCAACCATCTCTGCATAGTTGCTTCATGAAATGACCTAATGGGCCGATAAGACAACCCACCAACTTGGGGGGAGTAGCTGATGATACATCCAACTGTCATCTGATCAGCACCGTACATGTATCATGATAATCTCGTCAACAGAACAAAGTAGCCCCGATTGCATACTGAATCCAGCGAGGCCCAAACAACACTAAGCCCATAATTGGCAGAATTCAGACAGTCGGATTTGAGTTGCAATGAGCCATTAAGCCCACGCGTCACGCGGTCAAACCCAATACTCGTAAGACCTCTAAGGCAAGTATCTGAAAGATCTACCCAAGACTGGCAGACCAGCAACACATTGGATCCGACTAGGAAACAAATACTAAAGTATAAGTCTGGCAAGGAAACTTCCTTGCATGGACAACGCTCAAAATTCGAAACCTCTCTCGTAGATCTAGGAGCACGATTCGTGTATGGAAACTATCCCACATTGACAACTCCCAATTAGGAAAGTATTTCTAGCAAAATCTTTTTCCCTAAACTACGCCACCAAAGGCCTAGTCGAACAAGGGCTCTCGCACTATAAAAGGCAGATAAGGTCGATGAACTTAAGATACGCTACAGAAACTCAATTTACAGTTTTAAGCTAGGGTTGTTAAATGGTTTCCTAAAACCGGCTGAACCGGCCTAACTGCACCGAGTCAAACTAAAGAAAGCCAAACCGTATGAAAACTAAAATCGAAGACTAAAAATTGAACCGAACCGAATTAATTTGGTTCGGTTTCGGTTGTTGTTTTTCACACCACCAAGTAACCGAACCGATTGCTGCCTTTTTGTATTTTCTAACTCCAAGCTAACCCCATTCTCCCTTTTTTCTCTCATTTTATTAAAAGTTTCCAGCAAACCCCACGGTCCCCACCCACATATCTCTCTCCTTTTAATGTCCAGCCAACCCCATCCACTTTCTTTCTCTCTTATTTATTCTCTCTCATTTTCAACCCTCTCCCATCAATCATTTGACAACATCATGAAAACATTAATAAAGAAACACAGTTGCATATTTAGCTTCTTAAATGCCTATTCCAGTCATAGTTTCTCATATTGGGAGTCACATTTTTCTACGATTAAGAAGTTAAAACATAAGCTAGTACAGTAGCATGAGATAACATCTCCCAGAACACCTATATTATGAAATCAGCATGACATTTAAAAAAATCGAAAAAATTGAAAACACCGAAACCGAATCGAACCGATCGGTTCGGTTTGGTTCCAACTTTCTTTTTTGAAAAATAAGAAAACCTAACCGAACCAAAAATCGAATCTCAAGTTCGGTTCGGTTTGGTTTTGTTCCAATTTCGGACCGTTTGAACCAATAAACACCCCTACTTTAAGCCTTATCTAACTTAAGCATCGGAGTGCCTTCAGGCGCCACACGGTGGTCCTTACTTCACATGTGCTACTTGTGCAGGTTTAGGTAAGCAACAAGGAAGGAGAGCAGGAATCGACTACATCAGAGGATATTCTCTATTGCAAATATTTGCATGAGCCTATTGAAGGTGATGACGCCAAGCCCAAGAGCATGTCCGATGTCGATTGGAAAAAGATGAATTCAAGACCATTGCCACTAGGGGTGAGCATGGTTCGGTTCGGTTCCAAATTTTGAGGAACCTAACTCGAACCGTTTAAAATTTTGACGGTTCCGATTTAGATCGGTTCCTCTATTTTGAACGTTGGAACCGAACCTAACTCGAATCGTTTACAACGGTTCGGTTCCTACGGTTCCTATATTATATATCTCCAAAAATATTAATAGGCCACGCCGCCACGGACTTGTGCAATGTATTGCCATACATGGATCCAAAATCATGCAATTCAGCATACAAAATTTAGCAAAATCAGCAATTCAATTTCATCATACAAAATCAGCACTTTAGATTTCAGCATACAAAATCAGATTCAGATTCAGCATACTGCATACAAATCCAAGCTACAAAATCAGATTTCAGCATACAAAATCAACAATTCAGATTCCAAGCTACAAAATCAGATTTCAGCATACAAAATCAGATTCCAAGCTACAAAATCAGCAATTCAGATTCAGATTTCAGCATACAAATCCAAGCTACAAAATCAGATTTCAGCATACAAAATCAAATTCAAAGCTACAAACTCAGCAATTCAGATTCAGATTCAGATTTCAGCATACAAATCCAAGCTACAAATTCAAATCTACTTGTCACAATTCACAAACTTATAGTTATAAAGGAGAGACAATCAAGCTGTACACACAAAACCCCAACACTTTCTTCTCCAAGAGGCAAAAAAGGTAATCAATTCTTTCTCAAAATATGCAAACACTTATGGTTTCAACTCGTCGTTCTGCTAAGTTATATTGCATATGTATTTAAGACATTGATAGTGGTTTTATTGTCTTTAGATAAGGAGAAATATTTAAGACACATATTGATATATTGGGATGTCCATGTGTGATGATATCAAGCCCTGAAGCAGCAAAGATTGTGTTAGTGAGTCAAGCTCATTTGTTCAAGCCAACATATCCACCAAGTAAAGAGAAGATGAACTGACTTTCATCAAGGTGATTATCAACAAGGCAACAAAAAGCATTCAAACGGTAAAAGGGATCTCAACAAGTTTAAATCAACCATACAACTGAACTGACTGGACACACCTGAGACGAGAATCAGATCTTGATAAAATCAGATTAGAAAATCAGATCTGATACTAGGGGTGTTAGAAAATCCAGATCTTGAGCATCGTCGTGCTCTGCCTCTGTCTGCTCACTGCTAGTGGAGAATGAGAGAGAATTAGGGATCATTCATTTGTCACTGCTTGTGCTCTGCATCTCTGCTTGTGGAGAATGAAAATGAGAAAGACCGAGAATGAGATCGTCGATGTCGTGCTCTGCTTGTGGAGAATGAGAGAGACCGAAGCGGCGAGGCTTATGGAGAATTGAGAGAGACCGAGGCGGCGAGGGCGAAGCTTGTGACTGCTCGGCTCGCTACTTGTGGAGAAATGAGAGAAGAGAACTCTATCGAGTGTCGAGTCTGTGTAACTGTGTTAGCCTGTTAGGAACTTAGGGTTAGAATTAGAAACCTTTTTTTTCTACCCAATCCCATTAAGACACGTGTAAAGGAGGTATATGTAATCGGATCGGAACCGAACCGTTTTAAAAAAAATTTAGGAACCGAAACCGAACCGTTTAAGAACGGTTCCGGAATCGAACCAAATCGTTTCACAATTTTAAAAATCAAAACCGAACCGTTTGGAGTAAAACGGTCCGGTTCGGTTTGGATCCGCGGTTCCTCAACCCGTTTGCCCACCCCTAATTTCCACAATTAGACAATTGGTGGATGATAGTGTTTTTCACCATGTGTCCAATGAAACTAATGCTCACAAGTTCGATAAGAAAACCCCTTCCAAGAAAGCCTTCTTGATCAAGGAGCTCATTAATATGAAGTACAAGGATGGTTTGAGTGTAGCGTAACACTTGAACAATTTCCAGAATATGATCAACCAGTTGGCTACAATGAACATGGCGATTGAGGACGAGTTGCAAGTGCTGTTAATGCTAAGATCCTTGCCAGATAGTTGGGAGACCTTCGTGGTGAGCATAAGTAACTCTGATCCTAATGGTTTTCTTACTCTTAATTATACTAAAAGTAACATGCTTAATGAAAAAACAAAGAGAAAAGTTTTAGGCAAAGATAGTAGCCAAGTTTTTTTTCACAAAAACAGAGGGAAGAGCAATAGCAGAGGGCCTAGAGGCCAATGCAGGAGTCCTAGCCGATCCAAAGAGGTATTTGCCGTCATTCTGGCAAAGGACATAAAAAGAGGAGTTGTCAAGCTTGGAAAAAATAGCAAAAGGAATGCGACAGGTAGAAGAGAAATGATACCAACAATACCACTACAGTTTTATGTGGCGGTGTACCTGAGATATTGTCTGTTGGTGGGTAACCACATATGGGTAGTTCTGTCAAAGACACTGAATGGATTTTTGACAATGGAACTTCCTTTCATGTTACTTCCAAACGGGAGTTCTTTAGTACATACAAAGAAGGTGACTTTGGCATAGTGAAGATGGGAAATGAAAGTCACTCCAAAATTTTGGGAATTGGTGATATTTGTCTTGAGACTAATCTTGGGTGTCAGTTGTTGCTGAAAGATGTGAAACATGTTGCTAAATTATGTCTCAATTCAATATCCATCGGTACCCTTGATCGACAATGTTTTGATAACTATATCGGCCAAGGAAAATTGAAGCTTACCAATGGCTCAATGGTGGTTGCTAGAGCACAACTTTGTTGTACTTTATACCAATCAAATGCCAAGGTCTTGAAAGATGAGTTGAATGTTGTGGAAGACTCATTTCTAGATTTGTGGCACAAGAGGCTAGGTCACATGAGTAAGAAAGGCCTGCAAGTTCTGGAAAAGAAGTTTTACATTCCCTTTGCCAAAGGTACATCGCTAAACTCTTGTGAATTTTGTTTATTTGGCAAACAAAATAGAGTCATTTTTTTGTTCCCTCTACAAAGAAATAAAATTTGTTGGATCTTGTTTATTCAGATGTATGTGGTCCCATGGAATTTGAGTTGTTAGGAAGAAACAAATATTTTGTTACTTATATTGATGATGTTTCACGAAAGGTTTGGGTGTTTTTTGTTAAAATCCAAAGACCAGGTGTTGCAGATATTTAACAAATTTCATGCCATGGTGGAGATGGAGACTGGGAGGCCTCTTAAGTGCCTCCATAACAACAATGGCGGTGAATACACATCTCATCAGTTCAAACAATATTGTGCAAAATATGGCATACGGCATGAAAAGACATTTCCTGACACTCCCCAACATAATGGTATAGCTGAAAGAATGAACATAACCATCTTTGAGAAAGTAAGGTGTATGCTGAGGACTGCAAAGCTATCCAAGAAATTCTGGGGTAAAGCTGTAAGGACGACCTGTTATCTGATCAATCGATCTCCTTCAGTTCCATTGGGCCTTGATGTTCTAGAGAAAATATGGACTGGTAAATATGTGTCTTACTCTCATCTGAAGGTGTTTGGCTGCAAAGCTTTTGTACATGTGCCTAGATCGAAGTTAGATTACAAGGCTACACCATGCATCTTCCTTGGCTATGGTGGTGAGGAGTTTGGCTATAGATTGTGGGACCCAAATCAAATAAATTTTATCAGAAGCAGATATGTGATCTTCTATGATGATCAGACACTTAGTAATTTTGATAAAGATGCATAACTAGAGGTTGAAGTCAAAGGAGTTGATCCCTTAGCTTTAGATGAATAAAGCCATGGTGACATGCCTGAAAATAATCTCAAGAACCAGATAATACTGATCAGGGGGAGCCTGATCAAGGAGAGCTTACACAGGGGGAGCCTCCCGCTCCACAAGAAAATGAAGCCCAACACAGAAAATCCTCAAAAAATAGAAGACCATCTACCAAATATCCTTTATCAATGTATATCTTGTTGACTGATGATGGAGAACTAGAAACTTATGATGAGGCCCGAGCTCATATTGACTATGACAAATGGATGAAGGCAATGGAGTCAGAGATGAATATTTTTATTAAAGAATGATGCCTATGAGCTAGTAAATCTTCTAGATGGTAGAAAAACACTAAAAAATAAGTGGATGTTTAAACTAAAAAGATATGGCAATATGACAAAGTATAAGGCTGGCTTGTTAGTCAAAGGCTTTGGTCAAGAGAAAGGCATTGACTTTGATGAGATTTTCTCACCAATGTTGAAGATGACATCTATCCACAACAAGCATGGATCTTGAGCAGTTAGATGTTAAACTTAAAATTGCATTTCTCCATGGTGATTTAGTCGAGGAGATATACATGGAGCAACCAAAAGGCTTTCAAGTCAAGGGAAAATAAGATTTGGTATGCAAACAAAGAAAAGCTTATACAGTCTTAAGCAAGCTCAAATACAGTGGAATAAGAAGTTCAACTCATTCATGGTGAGTCATGGGTACCATAGAACTAGTGTTGATTCTTGTGTTTATATTAGACGATTCTCTGAAGGCAAATTCATTATTTTATTGCTTTATGTTGATGACATGTTGATTGTTGGTCAAGATGCTTCTATGATCAAGAATCTTAAACAAGATTTATTCAAGTTATTTGACATGAAGGACTTGGGGCCAGGCATGCAGATTATTCGTGACAGAAAGTCCAAGAAAGTGTGGCTGTCACAAGAGAGGTATGGTGAACGGGTGCTTGAAATGTTCAACATGAAAGATGCTAAACAGTAAGCTCGCCTCTAGCCAATCATATCAAATTGAGCAAAAATTCATGTCCAAAAACAGATGAAGAAAATGAGAAGATGCCAGTTATTCCTTACTTTTCGGTAGGAAGTCTTGTGTATGCTATGGTGTATACATGACCAGATATTGCTCATGCAATAGGAGCAGTGAACAAATTTCTTTCTAATCCAGGGAAGGAACATTGGGAAATTGTCAAGTGGATTCTCATATATTTGAAGGGCACTTCTAAGATGTGCTTGTGCTTTGGTAGTTCCAAACTAATCTCGGAAGGGTTTACAGATGCTGACATGGGAGGTGAACTTGATGGTAAAAAGTCTACATTTGGGTACTTGTTCACTTTTGCAGAAGGAGCAGTGTCTTGGCAATCCAAGTTGCAAAAGTGTGTTGTTTTGTCCACAACCGATGTTGAATATATTGCCGTCACAGAAGCATGCAAGGAGTTGTTATGAATGAAGCGGTTTCTCCAAGAGTTGGGTTTGAAGCAAAATGATTATGTTGTTTATTGTGATAGTCGTCAGAGTGCTCTTGATTTGAGCAAGAATTCTACATATCATTCACGCATCAAGCACATTGATATTTGTTATCATTGGATTAGAGATGCAATTGATAATAAGTTGTTGCAGCTGAAGAAGATTCATACTGAGAATAATTCCTCAGTCATGTTGGCAAAGGTTCTCCAAAACAAAATTGGAAATTTGCATTAAGGCTGTTGAGATGGACTTCAAGTAACTTGGAGTCATGATTGGTGTTCCTCCCTCATGCACTGGATGGGATAGATTGTTGGGAATACCATGGCCTAGCCCATGACGAAGAATGCAGAGTTATCTAGATAATGACTTGAAGCTTGGAGATTGTAGGAAGTAGTTGGCGGGATCAATTAATGAAGTAGGTGGCTAGTTCATTTAATGCAGAGAGTTCCTGTCGTGTCTATAAATAGAGGAGCTCTTCTCCAAGTGGGATCCTCCAATCCCAATCCAGATTCAAGGAAAGCATTACATTCCAAGTAGAGAGTGAGAAAAAGAGTGTTCCACACTCAAGTGTGAGTGAGATTAAAAGTGTAAGTCAGTGTTCTCTTGTATTCATCAAGCCTTGGTTGTGGCTTGGTAAGATTGATCATGTTGTGATTGCTCAGTGGTTGAACAATGGCGGATGGTATCACTAGGTCACAGGATCGAACTCAGCCAGCGGCATCTGGGGTGGGAGGGGTTAAGGGATAAAAAAAAAAAAAAAGATCATGTTGTACTCATTATTCATAATAGTGGAAGTGTGATTTTTTGCTCCATGGACGTAGGCACGTATTGTCATACCACGTTAAACCTTTGTTGTCTAATTTCTTTCTCTTTACTTCCTATTTGTCTTTCTCTATCTCGTATGTCCACCGATCATAACAATCACAAGCACCAGAACTACACCATCGACGTCACTGAATAGACACCCAAAAATTATATGTTTAAGAAAGAGAACATGGCCAAGAAAAATATTTGCATTTGGTGTACGCATCTGTGTTCTGCAGTCCTCTATTGCATTCTGTGTGATCTATGTAGTGTTTAACATAGCAATGCTAATCTGAAATCTTTCATTTCTAAACCCATGCACTTGTAGTTTCCTCAAGATAAGATTTAGTTATTGAAAATAAATGAATAAACTATTTTACACTCACTATATTTATAGTAAAATTCACCACGCATATATTTTCTGCATAGTTAATATTTACTTTAAAGTCTTTATGTGAACCGGCTACATCTTTTTGTTAATGAGTCTTTCTACTCTACTAACATTCAAGATTTACACTTATTTTGACATTAGTAATATGACGTGCTCTTATTAGTTAATACTTTTTTTTCTTTTAAAAAAGTTATGTAATGGAAAGACCATTCATCCAATAAAAAACATATCATGTCAAAATGAATGTAGATTTTAAATATTAAAGTAAAATTTTTCTTTTTGTAACATGTGATAAGAAAACTCATGAATTCGTTAGTTGTCGATGCACTATATTGATGCAACCCAAGAAGGATACATACAAAAGATATACCCCACATGTTGGATTCGTTGCGAAAAATTGCATTAGCGAATTGTGAACTAGGTTGCTTTACTACAATGTTTTGAATTGTGGTCCCAACCCAAACTCCATATAAGTGGCTATCGATGGATGAAACCAAGGCAACAATAACAATCATGGAGACAAAGACCTTTGTGATGGATGGACAAAATAAGCTTCAGAATGTAGCCGTTGTAGGTCTTTAAAGTTTAAACTAAAGGGAAATGCGGAATTAAATATATATTAAAGAAGAGATAAAACAAGAAACTATGACCATAGAATCATCATTATTAGATCCCCCTTTTAACTCCTTGTCTTTAAATTATTTGAACTAATTTTGTGATTAAACAAAGGCAAAAGATGAGCAAAACAATGCCAAGTGCCAACTAAGAGATGCAACATGGATAAACCATTCACTCTTCCACTCTGTTTCTTCTTATTCCATTCATTATCTCCTCGTAAAGAAAGAGGAAAATTTTGATGTACATTTTAACATTTTCAAATGACAAGGACAGGTATTTCCTTCCATGGAAACAACCAAAGTACCAATGACTATTAACTTGGGCTATCTGGTGAGCTCAGCCCTCACTCTTTTCCAATCTGACTTGATCATTCAGTTCAGTTGCAAGCATTAGGGATGATTTGTTAAACAGCTTAAAACGTGTTAAATGTTAGTAGGTTGATTATGGTCCAACCCTCCTAGTATTTATTATCATCTATGAATTGAATTGTAGGGTTGTTTACTGTTTGGTTCGGTTTTGGGTCAAAATTGTCAACCAAATCAAATTAGCCGGTTTGATAAAATGGTAAACCAAAACTAAACCGAACATCAAGAAAACCAAACCAAAATGGAACCTATCTTAATTTATATAAACAACAAACCGAATAGACTACCTAAAATGCTTCTAAAAAAGTCGATATAAAACTGAACCAACCATATCAATTTCAATTTTCAAAAACGAACAAATCGATTCCTTTTTGATAGATTCGGTCAGTTTATTAGATTTTTTTAACCCTAATGAATTGAAGAGTTTTCTAGAGCTAGGACTGGTCAAACAATTGAAATAATCAGGCATTGGGAATCACATTCAAACTTAACTAGTTTTGTAAACATCACCTATATCGTAGAATTTTCAAGTTGATAATCTTGTTGAGATATCTAGGTGTGTAGTCTATGTCTTGTCCAATGGTCCATATATAACTCTAAGAGTAACTCCAATCATCTCCCTAAAATAGCCAAAAAAACTATATTAGGGATTTTATAAAGAAAATTTTTGCTTCAATCATCCCCCTAAACAATCCTTTATAATAACTCTACATACAATTTTCCCCCAAATTCAACTTTCCCCTAAATTTATGGAGAAGTTAATCATCCCTTATATCTCATATAATAATAAAATATTATCAATATTTAATTTTCTAAATTAAAAATAAATAAATAATATAAATAATAGTATAATTAAAAAATTAATTATTAATACTAATTTAAATAATGATAAAAGCATTACTAATAATTATTAATACTAATTTAAATAATAGTATAATTAAAAAAAAAGTAATTATCTAAATAATGATATAAAAAAGTGGAAGATATGTTTTAATAATGATACAAAAACTAATTATTAATACTAATATTTTTGTAAAAACTCACAAATCTTTTAATTAGTCAAATTTAAATTAAGTTGAAATTAATAATAGTATAATTAAAAAAAGTATCTAAATAATAGTATAATTGAAATTAATAATATTATATATTTAAGTTGAAATAAATAATAGTATATATTTAATAATATTATAATAATATAATTGAAACTAATAATAGTATAATTATATTAAGTTAAAATTAATAATAGTATAATTGAAATTAAATTGGTACAGAAAAGTTGAAGGTATATTAAAATAATGATGAAAAAGTTAAAATATGGAATATGGTTGGAGTGGTGAAGAAATAAGAGGATCCCTAAATTTAGTTTTGGCTAAAATGGGGGATGGTTCATTGCCCATTTTAACTTTTACCATTGGAGATGCTCTAATAACAAGAGTTGCAATCTTACTGGAGTCAACAATATTGGATCATGGCGATAGGTCACTCCTACATATCTCAATTTTCCTAAAATTGAGTTGAAAATTTTGACAATTGTCATTCCAAAGGGATTTTAGATTATTTATTCTTATCCTGTTTCACAATTACTTATTGGCGAGTCTAACTTTAGTGTGCACTTTCTGAGGGACACTTGATAACCCATAGAGCATCATTGTCGTTAATTTCAACTAGTGTATCAGCCGTGTCGTTGGCACGGTCATACATTTTTCACATAGCGTGTATCCGTGCCGAAGGCATGACACACTGGTCCTTAGATCATGCATTCGACACTCCCCAAATACGACACTATTGGATCTCTGTCTTCACTGGGCCTAATTTATAGGCTTGTGGGACAAAAGTTTGCCTATATGTAAGATTAGGTTGACCTTGCCTTATAAGAGAAAAATGGGGCATTCTTGAAAAACCAATGTCTTGAGGAGTGGCATTTAGTAATTTAGCGAATAAGGATGGAAGGGGCTTTTTCGGGATTTGGTGAATGGGGAAGGGGCAATTTTGAAATTTTGCGAATGAGTAGGGGTAGCATCATAATTTGTCGATGGATGGGCATTTTCGTAATTTGGAGAATTAGGGAGGGATGGGAGGGCATTTTCGAGATTTAGTGAAGGGGGTAAGCTTGAAATTTTGCGAATGTGTAAGGGCAATATCGTAATTTATCGAGGGAGGGGCATTTTTGTAATTGAGCAAATAGGGAGGATGGGAGGGCGTTTTTGGGATTTTGGTGAATTGGGAGGAGTAAGTTCAAAATCTTCTCAAGTTTACTGCACAAACACTTATGTTGCAAATATGTGTTTTTCAGTTAAGATATCAAGCATATTATTTGAAAATGTAAAAAAAAACATTCCTTCATTTAACTCATATTCTATACAGGAAATATTCTCACGCCCAACTTGAATTTGTAATCCAATTCACTATATTCACATGTCTTTACACATCCGAGAAAAAATAATACGAATCTCAGTTAATTCGGTATTCCTAAATAACTAAAATCCATGTTGATGTGTTATTCCTAATTATATAATTACTATTCATGTTAACACATGTATCATGTGAAGTAGGGGTGGGCACGGGATGGATGGACCTCATTCCGATCTCATCTCGTTCCTTCGGGATCGGGACGGGATAGACTTCATCCCGACCTCGTCCCATCCCAAACGTGTTCAAGACGGGACAAGATGAGCAAGTATTAGTTTTTATTGGATAGACTTCCTTGAGGTCTCATATGTTAGTTTCTAGATTGATATTTATAGATGCATTTGTTGAACTTTACTATGAGCTTGGATATACAGGGCATACTTTTAGAATGGTCATGAAGCAAGTACTTTTTAATTATTAACTTGGATGTGCAAATCGAGTTATGTAAGGAAAAAATAAGGCAGTGACTACACCACACTACCATATCCTCTTTCTTACACCACCATTGAGTTTTTTTTTTCCATCTCACATCACCTATATAAGTAAAAACCATCAATTTTTTTCCCTCACCATTCAAATCGACAATGGTTCCTCCTCCCCCATTCGAAATCTCTTGCAAATCTCCCCCCACACTCAAATCTCTTGCAAATCTTCCACATCTCCCTCGAAAACTCTCAAAATCGAAACCCTTAAACCCAAACTCAATAAATATACATAACTTAACATAAAAGAGAAACCCAAACTCAAAACAAAAAAACGCAAAATAGGGTAACTTTCTACCAATTTAAACCCTCAATTGAGACTGATTCTCAACCTCATCAAAACACAAATATTGTAGTACTCTTAGTTATTTAATAAACACAACTTGAATACTTGAAAATGTTTTGAAATGAGCAAGTTATGGTCATTTTACTAAAGTCACACAAATCTGTCTAGCAATGAAAATGGGATAGTGTTCTTGACATTCGGCCAACTTATGTGCTCGATTGAGACCAATTCTCAAGTTGATCAAAACACAAATATTGTATTACTCTTAGGCATCTAATAAATACAACTTGAATCACTTGAAAATGTTTTGAAATGAGCAAGTTATGGTCATTTTACTAAATTCGCGCAAATCTGTCTCGCAATAAAAACGAGATAGTGTTCCTAAGGCGAGTCCTCTCTCGCGTCGTGATAATAATAGATTTATTCTATTCAATATATATCTCGAGGCACACATGTCGAAATGAGTTGAAACTTTGATAAGTTGTATCTAGTGTTAGTCGGGACACTATTTCGTTTTCATTGCGAGACAGATTTGCGCGACTTTAGTAAAATGACCATAACTTGCTCATTTCAAAACATTTTCAAGTATTCAAGTTATGTTTATTAGATAACTAAGAGTACTACAATATTTGTGTTTTGATGAGGTTGAAAACCAGTCTCAATTGAGGGTTTAAATTGGTCGAAAGTTACCCTGTTTTGCGTTTTTTTTTTTCGTTTTGAGTTTGGGTTTCTCTGTTATGTTATGTTATGTATATTTATTGAGTTTGGGTTTAACGGTTTCGACTTTGAGGGAATTTTGAGAGTTTTCGATTGAAATGGGGGAGATTTGAGTGTAGGAAGAAATTTGCAAGAGATTTCGAATGGGGGAGGGAGGAACCATTGTCGATTTGAATGGTGATGGCGAAAAATAGATGGTTTTTTTTTATATATATAAGTGGTGTGAGAAAGTATGGTGATGTGAGAAAGAAAGTAGGTGGTGTGAGAGAGTAGAATTGTGTGAGAGAGAGAAAATGGTAGTGTGGTGTAGTTGCCGCCAAAAAATAAATAGTGAACGTATACCACAAGAAAGTTGCTAATTATGTAATGATGCATATATGCAAGATTTCTCCAATGGGCATGATCTTTATTCCATGTTTTAAAGGTTTGTCCCTTCTTTCTTTTCCAAACTTATGATAGAACTTCTTTTTTCTACCCTATCATTTTGAAAGGTCATCAAAAGGGTTGTTTTTTATGCCTGAATAGAACCATATATAGGATTATATGACCTTGCAGTTGATTACATATTTATGCAAGAAGAATGTGTCCCTTTTAAAAACGTTGTTCATCAATAAAATCTACACTTTGAAGCCATGTAGACTCCAATGCACAACAATATAAATAACATAGAGTACATGTATTTGTTCAACATTTGTTCTAAGGCGATCTAATTACTGATTAAGTTATTTTAGAAAATGAGAAATAATTTCTCTTTGTAGTAGGTTTTAAGCTTCCATATTCATTGTCTTGTTTCATCCATTACAGTATATGTTGCACAAATCACTGATGCCCAAAGGCTTCCTATTCTTAGTAAACAAATACACAATCCCGACATCACATTGTATATTAATAATAATAAATATTAAAAATATCAGTTCAAAACAGGACGGGATAGGCGAGATTGAAAATCTTCATTCTGATTTCATCCCACTCTAGATCGAGACGGGATGAGATTGATCAATTCCAAAAAGACCCAAAAAAAAATTGGGACGGGATCAAGATTAAGGGATGGGATGCCCACCCGTGAAGTGTCAAAAAAAATTTGAAAGACTAAAACTTTAGCTTTCTCAAGGAGAGTTTGAAAATGTGCCCTTAAAATCTTTCAAATAAATTTTTGTAAACCACATCATAGGTTAGCACTTCGTGTTTTCTTCACTCTACTGTCCGTCGAAATATGGAAGTTAAACTTGGGCTTCAAATTGTAGGTACGAATTGTCCAAAGAAATTAATTTGCCGAACAAATTTCTTATGTATCTTGTGGGCATATAATCCCTGCATGTTTGAGAAATGACATTGAAACGATAAATTGCCGATACAAATTCCTCAAATCCTTCATATTGTTATGAGGTCTAAAATTATCTGAAAAGGCTTTCAAGTTAAGAGTATGCAAAGTGTCATTGTGTGTATATAATAACTTGTTGCAATCACACTATTTCAAGAGGAAGATGAGAACTGCCAAATCAAAGCTAAAGTGAAACATTATGTGCACTCTAAATAGAAAGGCAATGACTTTTTAGCACCACGGGTTCTATTGTCAAACACCGTCCCACACCACCAATTTAAAAAAAAATACACTTTTTTTTCTCCCTCTTCACTCCCTTTTTGCTCCTCTATTCTCCATCAAGCATCACCACCACCATGCCATGCCCCATCACCGCGAGCCACCCCGCCACTGCCTCCTTCTTCTTCTTCTTTTTCTTTTCGTCTCTTCTTTGTTTTTTTCTTCCCCATCACTACCTCCTTCTCTTCCTCTCTTATCTTCATCTGCATCTTCATCTTCATCTTCTTCTTCTCTTTTCTCTTTTTTCCCATCGCCCTTGCAGAGGACTCCGCGAGGATGGGTTCCCCACTCGCGGCAGCCTTTGCGAGGGCAAAAAAATTGGCCACTGAGGCTCTTGCAAGTGGAGAATCCCCACGCGCAATGGTCTATAAGAAGAAGATAAGAGGAGTCCTCAACACTGCTATCATCACATTCATCACATGTGAAGAAGAAGAAGAAGAAGAAGAAGAAGAAGAAGAAGAAGAAGAAGAAGAAGAAGAATGAGGCGTGGTGATGCGGCCGACGGTGATAGATCGTGTCGTGGTGGTGTCGGCGGTGGCAGAGCGAGCGAGGTGGTGATGCTTGATGGATCCACTATGAAAGAGAGCTCTGCAGAGAGTAAAGACGAAGATAGATTTTGGGTGAAGTTTTTATTTTTATTTTTATTGGTGGTGTGGGAGAAATGTGGGATTGAAAGTGTAGGACAGTATAATTTGTGGTGTTAAAAAGTCGCTACCAAATAAAAACTAAAAAACCGCTACCTAATAAAAAACTATGCACGATACTGCGGTGCGAATAAGATTAATTAGAAAAAATTTCTAATGTCCCAAGAAATAAAGTAAGTAATCATGTCCAAGCATCAACTGATGAAAGCCAAACTCAACCCCTTCAAATTCAATATATTGCCACCCTAATAAAATGTGAAGTTATTGAATCGTAAATCTAAATGACCGTAAATTTAGTAGACACTCCTTAGCCTGGCCCCACTGTAATGTGGGACTATGGGATGAAGGAGTGTAGTGTATGTTATGCGAAAATTCTAGGGAGCGAGGGACCTTTTCCTCGCTCCCTAAAAGGGCTCGTATGTTATGTTATATTCCTTGATCTACCTGTTTACTTATTTGTATAGAGTCTCCAACAGAACATTCATTCTCTCAATTAAATATTTGAGGTTTCGAGGACAAGAGAATATAATGGTTTTGGTTTTGCAAGCAAGAAATGAATGATGTCCGTACTAACTAATAGAGGACAGGTGGATGCATTGCACATGTTTCTTGACCAAATTGAATCTAATTACATTTTATTGTTAATATTAAGAGAACTGAATTCAAAAGAGTTATAAAAGCCCAAAATTTTCATCCTTTTTAATGAGCCCTTCTAGGGAACGAGGGAAGGTGCAAGGGTAAGGGGCGAGGGATGGGTGTAACTACCCACGCCCCTCGAGATAAGCGATGCTATGCATCTCGAGGTGATTTCGCTTATCTCGAGGGGGCTCGCTCCCTAGAATTTATGTTTCGTAATTGTTTAAATGATTAAACCGGTCCTATGTGCTTATTGCATTTTTTGTTTTTATTTTAATTTAGCAAGATTGGACAAATATGAGTTTCAAAAAAAAGGAATGGAAGTGTACGTACATTTTTAGGTATTAATTACACTCGAATCCCATGTGACCTTGTTTGTAACTTGTAACAACTATTAGTCAACAGCTCAACATATTTCATATTACTAAACTTAAATGAAAAACAGTCATAAGTAATGGTTTTATGAGGTCTAACTAAAATCCCAAATTTGTAATGTATAAGTACATTAATACCTCGCTAAACCGTGTTATAATTTTTAACACGGTAATTATAGTGGTCAATTTAGGAATAAGGTAAGGTATTTGAAATAAAAATAACTTATAAGAAAAAACAAACAAACAAAATGGTGTCCGGCGCGTCCAAGGAAAGGAAAAGAATGAGAGACAAACCCAAAGGAAACCAAAAATGTCGGTCAATTCCTTTAACTCCTTAATCATTAATTAATATTGAATTTTCGTAATTAATTAGATTTTTTCAACTGGTTGTGTTGCGTTTCGTTGTCCTTTGAAACTTTCCAATCCAATAAAGCTAACACTGAAAGCAAGCACCAATTCAATTCCCTTGTCAAACTCAAACTTCTTCTTCTTCTTCTTCTCGTTCAACTGCACCAACACAACACAAGTGCTTGCACCCATAAGTAACATAACATTACCTCCCCCTTCTCTCTCTATCTATCAAGTCAAGAAAACGTTATTTCTACTTATTTTTTGCAGTACAAAGAGAGAGAGAGTTGTGTGGGTGTGTTGGTGTATTTGAGTGAGAGTTTCATTTTGAAACTGAAACCTTTCATTAAAAACCCCCTCATTCTTTTTCATTGCACAAACTCACCCAACCCCCCCAATTCAATCAAATATCAAAACTGTGGGGTTGGTTTTGGTGAGTACTAGTGTTGTTTCTCTGAAGATGAAGAAACCAAAGATGGATGTGTTTGTGTCTCTGAGTAGGCAGAGATCAACCCAGATGTTGATTGCACTTGGGTTTCTGTATCTCATCTTGATGAGCTTGGAGTTCCCTTTTGTTTTCAACAAAGGCTTCTCTGGGATATCTTCATCCGGGGAAAACTTTAATGGGTTTTTCTCTAGACCCTTTAATAGGCTTCAAACTGAAGAGGAGATGGAGAAGAGAGAAGCCCCAGTTAGGCCTTCTGAGATCCCATTCAGGGTTTCTCAGAGAACCATTACACCCACAACAACTCAAACCACAACCCCAAAGAGGCAGATGAGAGATAGGACTGTATCACTCTCTGGGTTGAGCTTCGATTTTCAAGATTCAATCAATAGCAGTGGTACAAAAGATGGGTTTTCTGTACTTCAGAAATCAGCCAGGGATGCTTGGGTAGTGGGGCAGCTGATGTGGGAAGAGCTCGAGTCGGGTAAAGTTTCCATGGATGAAGAAGGGGAAAAGAAGAAGGCGGTGAATCAATCTGAATCTTGCCCGCATTCGATTTCGCTATCTGGGGCGGAATTTCAAGCTTTGGGCAAGCTTATGGTGATCCCTTGTGGGCTGACACTGGGATCACATATTACGGGGGGTGTATTGTATATGGATTCTTATGGAATTGATAAATAATTTGAAAACTCCACGGACTCTTTAAATTGTCCACAGACTCTTTAAATTGTCCACGGACTTCTGCTGATTTCTTAAATCCATAGACTTTTGCTACAGACTTTCTAGAGATTTATGAAAATCCACGGACTTTATATGAACGACTTTTACAGATTTCTAATTATTTGCAAGATAAAAAAGAAGTTGGTAAATAGTGATTAAACAAAAAAACGTCCGCATATAATTAACAAAAGTGAGAGATACATGTGCTAAAAAAAACTAGCCCTTTCAATCCCAAACTTATGCGTTCTATCATCTACATATGGTTCCCTTCCAATGATATTTTAAATATTTGTATGTTGATTTATCAAACTCTACTATCAATTTCCCACAACTATTGTTGAATCTAATGAAGGTCATCAACAGTTCATACTATCAATTTTTCGTTCATTATGTGAGGTGAAATCAGAGACCCCAAAACATGAAATATTGAAGATTTTTATTCAAACACTGAAGATTAGTAAAATTCATAGAAAATAGAGAAATGGGTATTGTTACCTTCCATTGGAAATCTCATTTTTCTCAAAGAGCCCAAAGAAGGGACCTTGACTAGCTTCCCCAAGCTTCTTTTGACGAAAGTAATCTTGAAGCTCCTTAGCCATTTTCCTCTGCAATTCAACAGTCACCACTAAATTACTCTGCTCCACCACACTTGAAGCTGGCTTGGATGGAGATGGAGATGGAGGAGAAGGGGAAGGAGCAGGCTTGAGAGTGGGTGAAGGGGGTTGTCTTAGAGAAGGAGCACTGGGTCTTCGAAGAGGTCCTTCGGCATTGGAGCTCCTTATAGTGATGAACTTGTATGAAGAAGAAGATGAAGAGGAAGGGCTGGAAGAAGAGTTGGAGGAAGAAGAGGATGAAGAAGGGAGTTTGTAGCAAGGGAGTGAAGAAGCTAAAGACATCTCTGTCAGCTCAGCACAGCTCTAGTTTTGTTGGGATTGTAGGAATTTCGGCAGAGAGAATGAGAAGAGGAGGAAGAGGAGTAGTCCTTTTTTGTGTTATCATAGATGGAACCAAAAAATATTTAAAATATCATTGAAATCTTTGATATGGAGGCTGGCAAACTATTGAACTTTGTTATTTATACTTAACACTACAAAGTCCATGAGAATCCATGATTTTCCAAATCCATAAATATGAATGATATTTTGAATACCCTAAAACTTTTGTGGACTTTCTGAAATCCATATTGAATACCCCTAGACTTTGTGGATTTCAGAAAGACTTTTTAAAATCCTGATTGAATACCCCTAGACTTTTGTGAACTTTTTAAAATCCAAATTGAATACACTTGGATTTTCAGAATCCATGGAATTTATTAAATTGCCCACAGAATCCAGATACAATACACCCCCCTACGATTGTGGGGAAGCCAAAATCGGCTCATAAGGATGTGAAAGGTGATTCTGAGCCTATGGTGTCTCAGTTTATGATGGAATTGCAAGGTTTGAAAGCAGTTGATGGAGAGGCTCCACCCAAAATCCTTCATTTCAACCCTAGGTTGAAAGGGGATTGGAGTGGCAAACCTGTCATTGAGCAGAACACTTGCTATAGGATGCAGTGGGGCTCCCCCCTTCGTTGCCAAGGATGGAAATCTAAAGCAGATGAAGAAACTGGTATATTAATGTTACAACCTTGCATTTTCAATTATTTTGTTGGATTTACATGCAAAATTTTACTTGTAAACTAAAATCAACTTCTGAAATGTTTGTGTGTTTGATTGACTTGTGAATATTTTTTCATGTATCTGTTCTTTAACACCTTAATTGTGAATGCTCAATTGATTTTACATGTCAAATGTGTTGTATCTTACATGATGGCATAGTATGATTTAGGCCTTCAGCAATAATGCATTGTTTGAACTTTTTGCTCTGAAATCTTATGCTCTTAAAGTGAATTAATCAGTGGGGTTTTTCTTTTGATCATGTATGTACAGTTGATGGACAGGTAAAATGTGAGAACTGGATTCTTGATGACTATGATCACTCTGAGGAATCTAAGGCCACATGGTGGTTGAACCGGCTAATAGGCCAAACTAAGAAGGTTCCTCTCAACTGGCCATACCCATTCGTAGAGGATAAAATATTTGTTCTTACTCTTAGTGCTGGGTTGGAAGGTTATCATGTTAGTGTTGATGGAAGGCATGTCTCGTCTTTCCCATATCGCACCGTGAGTTCTCTCATCAACCTCTTAAGCTGTTCTACTGATTTACATGACATGAATAACCACTAAAGATTGTTCTTTCATATGAATAGGGATTTTCTCTCGAGGATGCAACTGGTCTGT
Source organism: Berberis vulgaris (assembly GCA_963556465.1). Classification (NCBI taxonomy): domain Eukaryota; kingdom Viridiplantae; phylum Streptophyta; class Magnoliopsida; order Ranunculales; family Berberidaceae; genus Berberis; species Berberis vulgaris. The sequence goes on along the minus strand of OY747124.1, from coordinate 82,721,747 downwards.
ACCTGAATGGCGACATTGAAGTACAATCAATATTAGCCGCATCCTTACCCTTAACCCATCCAAGTTTTGCACCACAAAAGCATCTTGAGATGCTGAGTAAATGGCAAGCCCCGCCTCTACCGGAGGGGCCAGCAGAACTTTTCATTGGTGTTCTTTCTGCTGGAAACCATTTTGCTGAGAGGATGGCTGTGAGGAAATCATGGATGCAGTCTGAACTTATCAAGTCTTCAAATGTGGTTGCTCGTTTTTTTGTAGCGCTGGTAAGGATTGTCTTTACCAGTTCGTGTGTCTATAGAGTAACAAGTAAATGAGCATTTGCTTGAAAACTTGATTTAGCAAAATTTGACAGTTTGAGGGTTGTTTTGGACAGAACGGGAGAAAGGAAGTAAATGCTGAGCTGAAAAAAGAAGCAGAGTACTTCGGTGATATAGTTATAGTGCCTTTCATGGATAGTTATGATCTTGTTGTTCTAAAGACTGTTGCCATCTGTGAATACGGGGTGAGTGGTGAAATAAGACTAATTTCAATATATATGAATAAGAAAAGAAAATACTAATTTAGTTATTGCATTGAATTTGACACCATTTTCTATTGCAGGCTCGCGTTGTGTCTGCAAAGTATGTCATGAAATGTGATGATGACACATTTGTTAGGGTGGATGAGGTGATCAAGGAAGCACAGAAAGTTCCCGAGGATAGGAGCTTGTATGTTGGGAACATAAACTACTACCATAAGCCCTTGCGACATGGTAAATGGGCGGTGACCTATGAGGTATGGATTGACCTTGGATGTTTAATTTCATTGAAGAATTATCTTTGTTTGATCGCATGAGAATATGTTATTATTTAATCTATGATTGTTAATGCTTCGAAAATAAATGGAGAGGTATTACAACTTCTCGTTTATGATTTGTTTATTTTCTCGTTTAGTTTTGTAAATTTTTGTTATGATCGACTTTGATACACAAGTATTTGTGACTTCTGTTACTAAAGTATTTGTTCATTGCTTTTACTTACTATACAAAAATATGTTTTATGTGTTTTTTGTTTGCTGTGTAATTTCTCTTTCATAGTAACTTATTACTCAGTAAAAGATTTTCCGAGCATAACATGGTTTGATTATCATTGATAAATCCATTAGAAAAAAAAATTCGTCATTGGGATGATGGGGTTGGTAAATGTCGAGGTAATTGTAGTGACGGTCACAACAGCAGTGGGCATTTGGTGATAGTGGTGGTGTGGATTTTTAGATATGTGCATGAACTTCCAACGGATAATAGAAACGAATAGCACACTTTAATTTGTAATCACGCGTGTCGAGGAGAATATGTTGAGGAAAATAAGTTACTCAACAAACAAACTAATCTTTGGATGAAAAGCTTGAAAATATTCAGATAAACTCACGGTGTAATAAAAAAATAGAAAAGAGTGTTGTCATTTAGTTCTTGTGGTATTTGTCAATATACCTTTTTTTTTTTTTTTTGGCAATAGATACTTACTATTCGATTATCTTAAGAGTTTCCCTTAAGTGCAACTGTGTAAGTTTCTTAGAAATATTTTTCTTCTTTTGATTAGGAATGGCCAGAAGAAGACTATCCACCATATGCAAATGGACCAGGCTACATAGTGTCATCTGACATTGCACAATACATTGTATCAGAGTTTGAGAAGCACAAATTGAGAGTACGTTTTTATTCTTGATATATTTTGTTTCTAGAACTTTCTTTCCTTCATTCTAGCCCAGTGGATTAGATAGCCGATATTTTGTGAATACCGATTACTGATAACTGAGTTACATATGCAGCTGTTCAAGATGGAAGATGTGAGCATGGGGATGTGGGTGGAGCAGTTCAGTGCTTCAAGACCAGTAGAATATGTACATGACTTGAAATACTGCCAGTTTGGGTGCTTTGAAGGTTACTACACCGCTCATTACCAATCTCCTCGACAAATGATGTGCATGTGGGACAAATTGCAAAAGCAGGGAAAGCCACAGTGCTGCAATATGAGATGACAATGGCAGCTAAAGGTAGCCAGGTTGGTTGGCTAACGCAGTGCGCGTTTGACCCCCACGTCTTGGGTTCAATACCTATCAGCGGCATGGGGTGGGGAGGGTTAAGGATTAAAAAAAAAAAAATGACATTGGGGAAAGCAGAGCTTTACCTGATACTCAAATCTTGAAATTCAAAAGAATGGAGACCCTGATGCAAGTTTTGCAGTTCTCTGGGATGTGGTATAGTGATTCATTCATTCTTTTTCGTATCTGCTTTTGTTGTTTAGATTAAATTAGATGGATATTGAAGGGTGTGAGTGGCTCACATTGTATAGGAAATTCTAAAAGACTCTGGGTCCAATAGAAAGTTGCTTGCTTAATTTTGCAACCTTAATATGCTCTGTTTCGTGAACGCTGCACACTTATCTTTATCTTTCTAAAATATAAAATGCCCAGCACGCCATCATCGCAGAAATGTTTTGAAATTAGTTATTATGGCTTGGAGCGTCTTGCAGGCTGGAACCAACCGCAATGTGATGGAAGGTTATGGGGGCAGAAGGTGCTTGCTTTGGGGGAGTTTGTTAGTAGTCTACTAAAACTGTATGGTTTAATTCATGTCGAAAATGACAATGACAATGTAAGATTTGTCTTTTGTTAATGCTCCCTGAACTAGAAATGGATGGTTGGCTTGAGTTTCCATATCTTTTACTAACTTTTTTTTTTTTTTTTTTTAGAATTTTTCCTTTTTAAATGCCAGATAAAATGAGGAAGGAGGTGGAGGATAGTTGTTGATGAACCTTTTCTTTATTTGATGCATGGAAAAGAGGTTTCAACTTTATAATGAAGAAGTGTTGGTTTAGACGTTTTTGGGTGGTTTCCCACTTGATGAATGGATCTGACAAGTCTTTTTGTTTTGAAAATAATAATGCATCCCAAGTGACAAGAAGAAAGTTGCCTCTCCCTCTCAATCTCAATTGGCCTTCCTCGAAAGGGAACTCATGAGCAACCTTACTCGTGAGCCTGCCGCGTACCCCACACCACACGGAGTGTATGCCAAAACGAAGAAGAATGACAAGTAAGCATCTGAGTTGAGAAGTGCTTTCTGGAATGTGTGGGTGTGTGGCTGTTCCTCAAAATGGGAGTGATAACTTGAGAGCTTCACCAGCAGTTACCATAGAAAACTGGATTTTATTTAGGCAGCGACTGCACCCCACCATCATATCCTCTCTCTCACACCACCAATGTTTTTTTTTTTTTTTTTTTAAACTTTCTTACACCACCATTAAATATGGTAAACCCTCAAAAGAAACCAAAAAATGAATCGAAAAAAATCGCAGAATCCTTTAAAAAAAAAAGCAAAACGGTCTCCCTCCCTCCTTCAATCTTTCGCATTCCCTGCTGCGTCTCGTCCCACACTCGGCAACCAAACTTCACTTCCTCGCAAGGTTGTCATCATCGTCCTCCTCCTCTTCCCTATCTCTCCCTCTTCGCAAAAACCTTAAAATTGCAAAGGGTTCATCTCCTCGTCCTCCTCCTCTTCCCTATATCTCCCTCTTCCGTTGCATTCTACTACATTTCACTTGGAAGAACTTAGTTCATTTCATTAGATGAAAATGAAAGGGTTCAGTGAAATTGATGATGTCAGAAATGAAGATTTTAAGGTGAACATGAGGGTGAAGAAGATGATCAATCTAAAGAGCAAGGACAATCTTTTTCAAGGAGGTAATTTGAAAAAAAAAATCATCTAATTTGCATGTAATTTTTTTTTTCAAAATAATTGATTGATTATTGTATGATGCATTGGTGCATAGGCGTTTCTAATGGATGTAATAGATATGGAGATGCCTTTTAACGATGTTGAGAACCCAAAGACAAACCATTTAGAGGTAACCGCCATTTTGTTGTTAAGTAAATTAAAATTTTAATTAATATATGAAACTAATTATAAATTGAATCATTATGCAGAATGTTGATAATAATGTTGATAGAAGTGGTGCCAATAACAATGAAGAAAGATCATTAATACTCATAGTCGATGATAGTCAGTTATTTGTTACGGACGAGGTATGTAAGTTTTGACTTATTTTCGCTTTCACCATTTTTCATTGTTATAAATATGTTGTTATTAACAAGTTTTTAATTTTTTTAGATATTCTCATCAAGGTCTGCATTGATAGGTTGGGTCCATGGGATCGGTAGGGATAATAACATGGTTGTTACTATCACTAAATCGAAACCGGCTAATCAAAGAAGAAAGGGAATTGTCCATTTTGGTTGTGAAAGGGGAGGGAAGCTTGATAAAAGGTTAAAGAATCATATTCGATCAAACAGTACAAAGAAGTGTGGGTGCAAATTTGAGTTGAGAGGGGTCCCACTAGAGAATGGCCATTGGAGGTTGCAAGTGACATGTGGAACCCACAATCATCCTCGATCAAAGTCACTTGTTGGTCGTTCGTTTGCTGGAAAATTGAACGTAGATGAGATTATTTATGTGCAGAATATGGCGACGTCCGGTGTGAGCCCTCGCAACATCTTGTCTCGGCTGAAAGAGAGGTCGTCGAATAATACATCGACTTTGAAACATATTTACAATCTAGTGTGTCGACTAATGGTACTGGAACAAAGAGGCGGGACGGCTTTGCAACATACTTTAGAGTTATTGAGGGAGCACAACTACATAGAGTGGCATTTTGCTGATCAGGGAAATAGAATCACCAACATTTTTTGGGTGCATCCTAAATCTATTCAGTTGGCAAAGTATTTTCCACAAGTAATGCTTATGGCGTACACGTATAAAATGAATCGCTATAGGATGTCGCTGTTTGAGATTGTGGGTGTGACGTCGACTGGGAAGACCTTCAACGTTGCATTTTGTTTTATGTGTTCTGAGAAAGAAGAGTCATATGCTTGGGCATTGGAAAAACTTGCAGGAATTTTCGAGCCAGACAACTTGCCAAGCGTGTTTGTGAGTGATAGAGAACTAGGTTTGATCAAGGCTATTGAGCGAGTTTCTCCCAAGGCAAGGAGATTATTGTGCACATGGCACATCAATACAAATGTCGATAAAATTTGTAAGAGACACTTTGAGGACAATGACCGGTGGGTCGACTTTATAGATTCGTTTTCAGATTTGTATAGATCAAGTTCAGAAGATAAATGGATCAAGGACACAATTGAGTTTGATAGAAGATGGGCAAAATACCCAAAGTGTTTGGAATATCTTAAGACAATTTGGTATCCCCATAAGGAGTACTTTGTCAGTGCATGGACAGATAAATTTATGCATTTTGGGCAACGCACAACGGGTCGAGTTGAAAGTGCACACTCGAAGTTGAAGCACTCGTTGGAAAACTCCCAAGGAACATTCCTTAATGTCTGGAAAAAGATACATGATATGATCGAAGTCCAACTGATTGAGATAGAATCGTCATTTCAGTATAGTCTGACGAATGTGAAGTCTAAACATAACTTCACTTTATTTTCCTTACTTCATGGGTCGGTGGCGTACAGGGCAATTGATTTGAAAATTTCAAAAATTTGGAGTTGTGAAAGTGTGGGGGTTGACCCTATCAAGTGTGGTTGTGTGCTTTAAACGACGCATGGATTACCTTGCACTCATGAACTTATAGGTTATCTAACTCCCACAAGACAAATTCCAGTACGCACCGTAGACAAGTATTGGCTTCAACTTGGCACAACACCTATTCGTGAATATGGCGATGTAATTATAAACCCAGTGTTCGACACCCTTATGAATAGGTTGAATGAGTCAAGCCATGATTAGAAGTTGGTTATGAAGAGGAAGCTTATAGAGTTGAGTTCTCCGGGTGACAGTGTCATGATTGAACCATTAGCACTTCTGGCTGGAAAGGGGAGACTGAAAAAGAAGAAGTTGGCTAAGCACGAAAGGTCCACTAAAATGGATCCCTCGGGTCACGAATACGCCATGACACAAGAAAAAATGATAGGCAAAAATAAGAAAGTGTCAATAAAAAAGGAGAAGTCGATAATTCATAACAATAGATTGATGCGGCAAATTCTGTCTTGGATACGAGACTACGTTTACGACATTGTCAACGTCCCAGATGACAGAAATTGTGGCTTTCGATGCATAGCCAAATTCCTTCAGTATAACGACGAAAACGGTTGGAAACAAGTAAAGAATGAACTACTGATGGAGCTTGAGTGTAATGCAGAGTTGTGGCTTGCAATGTGGCACGAGAAAGGGGTAAAGGTTGTGAAGGACGCCTTAATAATTCCAGAAAACCAAGTGCGGATAGAAAGGGAAAGTTGGTTTATGAACCCCGACATGTTAGAGCTAGCAACGACCCGTTACCAATGCGTCTTTGTTTGTTAAGGGAACCAAAACACGACATGTTTTCCCTATGTTTACTCGGTACCACATTTTGCCTCAGGACGTGTTTGTTTCATGGCACACTTGGCTCATAGCAGTCACTATGTCGTCCTTCATATGCAACCGAACCCACCATTGCCTCTTACAGTACCAACCTGGCCGGATCAAATGTTTCATCTGGCCCGCTTGTTGAAGAGTAGTTTCGAGGTCCAGCTCGGTATTGGTGTGACGATGGTGAACAAGTTTAATGACAAGAATAAGAAGAACGTGAAGAAGTCGAACGAGGTGGTGACCATATTGGACTGATGCACATATTGTATTTTGTTAACCATTCTAGTGATGACAAATGTTAATGGAAGTCGAAGCATTGTTTTGTTAGACAAGTCACCGTATATTCTTTTGTTAACGGAAGACTTGTATGTTTCGAGATTTTGTTAATATATTATATGAAATTTCACTCATATTAGTTTGTGTTTTTGTTTATGTATGATGCGAGAATGCGAGATCAGAAAAAAGATTAGTTTTATGCGACTATGCGAAATCAATAAATAAATAAATTAATTAAATAAAATAAAATATCAAATAAAATTTAGAAAAACCTAGTTTTATGTGCCTTGTATGGAATTCACATAAAGTCTAAAGAAAATGTGCAAAAACAACCTAGGGCGACCACATGTTTGTTGGACTAACCAGAAAACCTCAACCACAAGCTATTTATTACCTCTGGGAGATGGTTGAACCTTTTGAACTGAAATTGAAGCAAAGGTAGTTTGTTGCTACATTTTCTTCCCACAATTTCATTAACGGTAAAGAACATTGGATAATATGCATGGACAATTTGGCGTGAGAATGATTATAAATCCTTATTAGACTTTGTTTCAGAATATTGATCGAGTTGAAGAGTTGATGTGGACTTGTTCAAATATTGTTTGCTTCCTATTATCTTCTTATCTACTTGACAACAACACATATTGATGGTACTAGTATTTAGGCCTCCTTCAACTTGGAGTTGTAAAACTTGAAGGGCAAAACATAACCATTTCAACCATGACAGACTGGTGAGACGTGTTGTTATCTTAGAAAATTAGGAACAAAATGTTGATGCCTAACGTTTGATCCAAACTTGGTTTTAGGTCAAAAACATCAGAAATTTCCAAATAACCAAACAATGAGCAAAAACATCAAAAAACTAAGTTTTAAAAAAAAATTAATTTGACAAACTACAAAATTTTCCAATTTCAGGAAAAAAAATGGCAGGTTTTAGGTCTCTCCACGGTACTAAATGCGGGTTATTCCATGATTCCCGCATTGGCCACAGCGGACAAAAAAATATTTTCAAAAAATTTCCTGTTCGCATTTGCAAATGTGGGTTATCTCAGATTGCCCGCATCGCGAACTGGGAAAATGATTTTTTTTTCCTGTTCGCAGTGGGCCTTACAGATTATCTAGGATACCCCGCATTCTCTACTGTGAACATGAAATTTTTTTCTTGTTCGCAGTGGGCAATGCGGAGTATCTGAGATACCCCGCATTGGTTGCTGCGAATAGGAAACTTTTTAGTTTTTTTTATCCAAATTTTATTCAAAATCTACTACTGTGTATACCAGTGTTCTAAAAAGCACTAGGCTGTGGGCGGGCGGCGAGCAGGTGCCTAGCGCCCAAGGGCCTAGGCGGTCTTAGGTTTTGTATTATAACTTTAATAATTTACAAAAGTTAAGCATAATACCTTATCAATTACATCTAATTTAATGCCAAGATACATATGTAAAATTTAAAAACATGAAAAATTAACAATCATGAACAAAATTTATTAAAACTCAAATGACTGAAGTTGGTCATGATGGGTACTTTATACAAAGTTGAATTTGTGGACAAATATTCAAACCTACTCTTTTATTTTTCTTCAAATTGCATTAATAACCTCAGTCATGTTTGATAAAATCTACATTAGTAAAATTGGTACCGGCAGATCCTTTGAGAATTTCATTAAGTAATCATCATTTGCTACATTTAGACATATACTGAATAAAAAACAATTAAATTGTTTATTTCTAAAAAAAGAGGAAAGAAAAATAAAATAAAAACACAATCAACCTTATTAAAAAAAAACTTGCCCAGACCGCCTAGACTTCTGCTAGGCCGCCCGGACCCCGCCTAGGCCGCCCAGACCCCGCCTAGACCGCCCAGACTGCCCAGACCCGCCCAACCATTAATCTGGGCGTTTTTCTACCTTCTAGCGCCTAGGCCGATTTTTAGAACATTGGTGTATACTAATGGTTTGACTGGTCAAAATTAAGAAATTGGTTAGAAACCTAATATAAATTACCATTTACTTAGAAGTAATGAATAAAGTACTTCCCCGTTGAATAGGTAAATTAGTAAGCAACCATAAACGACTAGCAATTAAACATTTATAGAACAACCTCATCTTCATTCTAACAAAATTTTAGATTCCAAACATATAACAAAGGGGGGAAATTTTCCAAACAAAATGGTTGTTCTCAGCCTCTAATGCGGGAAATCAAGGATACTACGCAATGAACAATGCGAACAAGAAAAAAATTTCTTGTTCGCACTACCCAATGCGGGGTATCCTTAAATTTCTGCATTGGATGATGCGAACAGTACTTTTGTTTGGAAATTTTTTTCAATATATTCTTTACATATAAAAATGTTATCAAGCAATGGAGTTTTAGGAAAAGATGAAAAACATGACATTAGGTGTGGAAGATGAAAAACATTGTGTTGCTTCACCATAGAAAATGAAGATTTTATAAAGGCTTTGAAGCTACTCTCCATAGTTTGGTGAGAAGACAAAGACGATGATGTTGATGTATATACACACACACACATAAAAGTTTCTAATGTGGGGTATCCCAGTTTTTCATATCCTAGTTTCCAACCTTCTAACAAAAGTTTAAAAAAAAAAAAAATTGGCTGCTGCGAACAGGAAAAAAACCTGCATTTTTTCTGAAACTGGCAAAATGTTCAGTGTGTTTGAAAAAACAAATTTTAAGTTAGTTTTCAAATGATTTTGTGTGGCATCAAACCTAAACTCGAACCTTCCAAGTAATCCGAACTAATACACCTAAAGTTTGTCATGCCAAAACATTTTTTGTTTAGATGTGTTTGTGTACATGAAAACTCTTGAACACATTGGGTGGCTGAGTGGACATGAACACTCTTGAACACATTGGGTGACTATATTTGAATGAACACTCTCAAACACTCACCCTACTCTTGAACTCAAATACATAAGTAATAAGCTTTGAATAGAAAATAAGTAACAAGCTTTGAATAAAAATATAAAACCATGTTTACAAAATTCCTCCACCACCATGAAGACACTACAAACAAAACAAAAGAACATAGAATCTTTGAATAGAACATAATTAACTGAACAAAACAAAATTTTTATCGCCTCCAAACGTAGAATCTTTGTTCATGCCTCGACTTGCTTCGACGTTCACTTACTCTACCACCAAGTTAACCACTGTCAACACTGGTGCGTACGTCAGGCTCTTCTTCCTCTTGTTTGAAGGTAACGGGCATAGACATTTCATCTAGCAAATCTCGTAATCTATTTTGCTGGCCGAGCAAAATTAACTTGTCGACGTTCACCCCTTCTTCAATGGAGGCGTTGATCAAGTCACGAGCATGAGCAATGGAAATTTCCATCAGGGAAACATTAGATGTTAGTGCAAACCATGTAATTTTTTTAAAATACATAAAGGGAAAATGTTTGTACTTACCATTTTATTTGAATAAAACAAATGTCTTCATAGGGGATAACTTTTCATCTTGTTCGGTGGTTGTACGAATGGATGGCTAATGCGGTGAAACCAGTTTAAGTAATCCACCGCACTGTCCCATGGAAGCTTCACGTTGGCACATTGTTAGTTAGTTGGCACGACACAATAATGCCACCTTCGAGCAAACGAAGTCAACACCTCATACTGGACTTAATAGTGCTTGTCGGATCGAACTATATTCTTCCTTATGGCTTGGATTGGTTGGATTGGGATGTCTTGTACATTTTTCATTTGTCTCATAACTCTATCGGGGTGATATGGTTCTTCTATTTCGAGACATAACAAACATCCTATGAACCATGTGATGCCATGAAGGGGAGTGTTTCTCTTGGACTCCACGTAAGGGTTCCAAAGTACCTTCGAATTATAATAATTGGACTTATTAATATATGACACATACAAAAATATTATTTAACTTAAAGATGCATTTTTAACACTTCAGGAGACATGTCATCGAGAAGCTCCTTGAGAGTGATGATTTGTTCGTCCAAAACCCCTATAATTTGTGGGGGTTCCCACTTAGCTATGGTGGGGAGTCTAGCATCCCACGACAATTTTGCATTACCCCAAAGTCTAAAGTGATCATATTTCCATACCTATAAATGAAAACAACATAAACAAATATTAGGAGATTCTTATATGTTATGAGGGTAATTAAAAAAAAATCGAAACATACCTCCAAAATAGGCAAATATCCAGCAATTTGCCTTGTTCCCTCTTTGCTAATGTTGCCCAGCTGACAAAACAAGTATGCCAAACTTGCTACGCCCCGTGCATACTTGTTAACATCATCCACCTCCATCAACGTTTTCAAATATTTAATATAAACCTTTGTTCCACTTTTATCGGCAAATAGAGTCATACCCAGAAGAAACAACAAGTAACCCTTACACACTTGTTGTTTCATTTCAAGAGAATCAACGTCTATGGCCTGTCTACAACATTGGTCCTGAACAAACCTCATTTCCACAGATTTCTCATGCTTCTTGATATGGGCCTCTGCTTCTTTACTTTCAATCCCCAAACCATCCACCCATAATGTAACACATTCATCTACCGTCATTGAAGTTGTTGTTCTAACCGACTTACCAAGAATCGACAAATGAGTTATATGGTAGACATCGTCCAAGGTGATGCTCATATCTCCAAAATGTAGGTGAAAAGTGTTGGTCTCGGGTTGCCAATGCTCCACGAAAGTACAAATTGTCACATTATTAGGACGTACCCTATGATATTTAATCAAGGGATACAGACCACTATTGTAGACCATTCTCTTTACATCATTCGACTCTTTTTTCAAATCTCAATCCATTAAGTTTCCATATTGATGTCGACACCGCAATGCGCCTCGTTCCTAAATACAAGAAACATATACATTAATTAATTCAATGTCCAAATATATATAAATAATGCGCTTATATAATTTAACAAACTAAAAATATTGACTTACCGGCTCACCATCCCAAATGGCACGAAAAATATGGCCATGGTAATCGACTAATGTGGAACAATCCACAGGACCACCGGGATAAGAATGTCGTCTAGCATCTTCTTTTTCCTTACCCTTCTCCCCCGCTTCCTCCTCATCCCCTGTTTCCTCCTCTAACTCCTCATTTTCATGTCCAACACGCGCACCACTCGAACATCTTTTCCCTTGTGATTGGGCTTGACTTTGCGATACAACTACTTGTCTGTATGCTTCTTGAGGATCTATTTGAATACCCATTTGCTCCTCTCTCATCTTCCTCCTTACTTCTTTGTCCCTATTTTGTTCATTTCTTAATTTTTTCGTTCTTTTACCACTTCTTTGCCCTTTTCTGCTCTCTGTTTTCGAGCAGACACTTCCTCTATCACCTCCATCATCCCACCAACAGAAGACATGATAAACCTTCAAATAAAATGAAACAAATACTTCAAGACAATTTTTTAGTACAATATTCTACTAATTTTTAAGTCATACTATAGCCAATTTGGATGTAAAACAACATTATATATATCATTTCCCTACATTTTAATAAGAAAAATATCAATTTGGAGCCCTAGAAAAATACCAATATTATATATTCAACATTAATGAAGAAAAAACATAAACAATTCTACTTTAAACATGGAAACAAATACACAAAGGCTGCCATGCACAAAAGCAAACAATGGATGTTTCAATTACAATCCAAACAAAAATCATAAACCCAAAGATAAATTCACTTACCGAAGAGTTGGAGTGCAAGAGATATTCGTTTTGAAAGAGATTTTCGAACCAAACAATGCGTTTTTGAGCTTATAGGTTTTGGAGACTTTGAGGGTTTAAGGGTTTCGATTTTGAGAGATTTTCGAGGAAGAGGGAGGAGATTTGCAAGAGATTTGAGTGTGGGGAGAAATTTGGAAGGGATTTGAATGTGGGAGAGGGAGGAACCATTGTGCGAGAGGGAGGAATCTCTTGTCAATTTGAATGGGGAGGGAGAAAATGTTGGGTTGTGGTTTATATAGGTGGTGTGAGAAAGTATGGTGGTGTGAGAAAGAAAGTAGGTGGTGTGGGAGAGTAGAATGGTGTGAGAGAGAGGATATGGTGGTGTGGTGTAGTTGCAGCCTTTTATTTATTTATTTCTGTGTGTGTGTGCGCGCGCGCACATTGTAGGAGGTATGCTAAAATTCAGGGATGGCAGTGGTAATGTTGTCCTAGAAGAGTTTCAATTTTATTTTATTTTAATGAAAAAGTCTTAAAATTTTTATTACTCTTTTTCAACAATATTTTATATATTCAAAATGCTTTAAAGGAAAAAAAAAAATAGAGTTAAAAAAAAAATCAAACACCTCCAAGGGTTTCTAGGGCAATGTTGCCTGACAAAGCCGAAGCTTGGCCAATTGATTAATGATTTTTACTAACCCAGAAGGATCTCGTAAGTTTTCATTGTAAATTAAGGACACTACATACACATGACTATATGAAAGCTTCATTTGAAAAAAAAATTACAGACTAACATTAGATACAACTTATCAAAGTTTCAACTCATTTCGACATGTGCGTCTCGAGATATATATTGAATAGAATAAATCTATTATTATCATGAAGCGAGAGAGGACTCACCTTAGGTGCGATACAAGGCGATAGGCAATCCAATGCCCATTGTCCAAGACCACTGGAAAGGGTGGTCCTTAAACACACACAAAGACCGTTAATCAAGATATTTAACGGTGGATACCTAAACATGTATCTTGTGGAATGGAGTTGAAAAATTCTAAAACTTTGGCACGTTGTTTCTAATATTAATCCGTAATTTTCTTGAAAATCTTAACTTAAAAAGAAGTTCAATGAAGTAAAAAATAGTTTTTAAATTTAATATTGTTCTTAATGTACAATAAAAACTTAGGGGGTCATCCTTATTAGTTAATAAAAACCATTTTTGTCCCTAAAATGCCAATGCATATTATTTTATTTTACAAATTGTCCCCTGAAACATAATATAGGTGACTATTAACGCTGTTTTGATGGGCAACTTGTCAAATTTGGGACGAGCTTTAAGAGTTCATTTTCATACTCCAACGAACGACATAAAACTCATTCCGTTTGAGGTTTTACCCCAAACCATTCTAGAAAAAAGTATGAGCCAATTTAATTTGGGTGGGCTACCTAGTACCCACAATCTTGTGCATGATTTTTCTCCGTAGGTGTTCCAACAAGTAGTTTGACCCCCTTTGATTTAAGACTCAAATGACCAAATAGTACAATAATGGCTATTTGCCCCTCAACATCAATCTTTCATCGTTTTCAAAGCCATTTAAATAGGCATCGACTTTTTAACACCACAGCCTCTATTGTCCCACACCACCAATCTAATTTTTTCTTCCCACGACACTCCCTTTTGTCCCATACCACATATTCTCTTCCACACCACCCATAAAAGGTTCCTAAATTTTTCTCCCCACCCAAATAAAAACGATCGAAAAGTCCATCTACCCTCCCAACTTCCTCTTCTTCGCTCCACACAACTTCTTTTTCTTCGCACGCACTCTCCACTCGACTCTCTCTTCTTCCCTCCACAGTCCCACCCCCTCCACTTGCACTTGACTTGTTCAACTTCATCGTCCCTCCCACTACAATCACCCTCTCGATAGGTTTTCCACCCTCCACGAAAGACTGTGTGCGATTTGGTTTGGCACTAGGTGTAAAATTTGGGGTCGTTCAATGAAACCCACATTGTAGATAGGTAATTTCAATCTCGAAATTGAACCCTAAATTAAACTCATATTATGTCATTTTAATTTCCAATGTAAAATATATAATTTTCATGTAATTTTTCCAATGGAACCCTAAGTTGTTATGAAAATTTCCATTGTAAATTATTTAAAATTTTCAAGGATTATTTATGCAAGTTTGAATTGATTTAGTTATTTTTTAATTGTGTAGTATGGCAAACACGATCAAAGATGTTGTGTCTTCTTTTGTTGGTGGTTGTAGTGGGGATGATCCAGGTGATAGACGACCTCCCAATGAAGGTAACCGAAAGGTGACTGCAAAAAAACGTAAAGAAAAAATGGAAGAGATAAAAAAATGAAATAACAGGAGGAAAAGAAGTGAAAAAGAATAGGAGAAGGGATGAAATGGGGAGTAATTTGATAAATGCATAAGAAGCAGCGAGACTCTTAATCGTATCGCCAAGTGAAGCCCAATCACAATGTCAAGGAGGTGGGGTTGGTGACGGTGTTGGACATGAAGGTGAAGGTGAGGGTGTTGGACACAAGGGTGAGGAGTTAGAAGAGTTAAAGGTGGGTGAGGAGTTACACGTAGGGATGGCAATGGGGGGGATTTGAGCAAATCCATCCCCGCCCCGTCAGGATTAATGGATCCCCAAATCCACCCCGCCAATCCGTTTATAAATTTATTTAAAAACCACCTCCGCCCCACACGGATTTTTTTTTTAATTTTTATTTTTTTTGGATTTTTTTTTTAAATTTGGGTCGTTCACCCTTTTTATTTATTTATTAATCCATGCTCAAAGGCTACATGACTGACCCGACCCTATAGGGTTAACCAAACCAGGCCCAAAGGCTACAATATTGTAGCCACTTAATGTCCCTGTCGCCTCCATCTCGCATAGAGACTTGCTTTCGCTCCGGTAAACAGCTGCATTCAATACCCGAAGGCTTATCAACGACGGGGCAAATGTGCTCCTAATAATCGGGTGAAAACTCACAAAATCCTAAGTGGTGAGTCTCGAACCCGCGACCTCTCACAAGGAGAGTGGATGTTTGACCGACTGAGCTACAATTGGTGGACCGCCCCACACGGATTGGCGGATATCCGCACAGCCCAAATATCTGTTAAAAAAAATTTCTTCATTCATACATACATACAGTACTTCTACAGTAAAAGATACTTCATTCATACATACAAAAAATTACAAAAAACCATACAACAAATTAAAAAAAAAAATCGATCTAAAGTCTCAGATCTCTGATATGGAGGTGGGAGGCTGATTTGATCAGATCTTTGATCGCAATCTCTGATGGGGAGAGGAAGGCGGATATGGAGGTGGGAGGCTTCGACTTTGACTCGACTGTGAGAATCTGAGAATGTCACACCCCGATTTTTGAGGAAAATGAAAATCCCAAAATCCACGTAGGATTATCCGTTTCTCCTAAAACTCGGGACGTGAAATTCAATAACAATAGAAAACATTTAGCAGCAACAACAATTAAACATGATTTAAATACTGAACAAAGAAAATCTCCAACTAGGAAATACTGACGTTGCTAGCCCCACTAGAAAAACTCCAGTAATGCTGCTCAAAAGTCTCTAAACCTGAAAGGCTAATCGGCACATTCCCAAAGGGATGTACCCAAGAAGCAAAAGCTCACTTGGGTCAGCAATAAAGCTGGTGTGAGTAATCTTCATTCCAAAATCAATAAATTCGCACGTGATAAACATCAAGCTAAACACAAACAAGAAACCATCACACCAATAGGCAGCTCCTCAACGAGGCAAAGGTGTCATGCAAGAAAACACAGTTCAAAGAATTTAGTTCATCATCGAGGCCATCATATCATCATCCCAATTAAGTAAAAATGCATTTACTTATACTTACACAATAGAGGTTGATTATGGCAAGTCTGACCTGCACAAATATTAGTGGACTTGCCATCCTGAATGAAAAGGATTAGAAACAATGTAAAAGTAATTTATTCATTTTTATTTGAATTTGGTTCATCTTTTAATGAATTGATCACTTAGACGATACCACATTCGCACCACCTCTGTGCCGAACATACATGCCCGTATACCTCTCTCATATAAAGGAGGACTTTTTTGTCATCCATGCCCAAGTGGGGACACATCACATACATGCATGCATCACCGGATACTCCTAACTATATGAGTAACAAAAGCCACTCTTGGGCTATCAATGCGCATAAAGTCACGTCACATTTTTTACGGATAAATATCAAAGCCTATTTTAGGCATTCCAATTCACCTCATTTCCGCAATACTAACCCAAAGGTTATTTTAGTTTCTCTAGTAGGAAATAGGCGCCCCACCTCCGCAAGACAACCCGCAGGTTATTTAGTTTCTCTAGTAAGAGAGAGGAAATAATAAACAAAATAGGTGTGGTAGTTCTAAGTGATACAATTCCAGGTGATTTGAATTTTCAAAATCAAGGATTATCAATATCATTTATTTTTTATATTTCAAAATTTCCTTCACAGTGACATTTCGTCATTCATACGTATATCTACCCATTCTTTCGGGGAAGCATAGCATATTCATAAATCATACTTTATAACAACATGGCGATCAAGTGACATTTTGTCATTCATAAGTAAATCAATCCACTCATTATTTTTGGGGAAATGTAATCATTTCAGATGCATACATTCAGTGTTGGCAACAACATGAGTCGCACACTCACCATCCTATAACATCATAACTAAAATATTAATCAATAGATTAGTATGACTTAGCAAAACAATAGATTAGGATGTACAATGGTAATTTTTAACAAGACAGTGGTAAGCACCACTCCAACATAATTTAATAAAGTATTCATATTCATAGCATCACTCCACATTTCACTATTAGTTACATATTTACAAAACCACAGAATGCACACAAACTACATGAAAACTAGACAGATTTGAACAAGTCCAACAAGCCAAACATAACATCTCATTGGCAAAAGGATTTATACATGTTATAGACAAGCAATGTGTCATCACGCTTCTCTTACTCACTCAAAGTAGACTGACTATCTTGTGTAAGACTTGATTGTGCTCTAGCAGAATCACAACATAGGCAGAGGGAGTTCCATGGAGACAAAACATTGACAACACTATGTAAAGGTTCTTGGTTGGAAGATAGTTTAGGATCTAGGACAAGCATCAATATATGTTATACTTGGTACCATTGGTTAGGTGGTGTTTACCTCATTGTAGCATCTGCCCCTGGCTAATTTGGGCTCACAAACCAAATAGCCATTACAGTACTTGGACAACTTGAATACACATCTACAAGCATAAGCATGGGTTTAATGACTAATTGGTCCAGGCGGCAAGACCTTAACAATATAGCAACTGACTTAGTTAATGAAGTTGTGATTATGGGAGTACAACTTGATAAATTAGGACAATACAAGCGTGTCAATCGACCAATGTGTAACTAAGTAAAGTTAACCATCCATTTCAGACTACATCCATAAACACCCATACCAAAATGCGATGGAAAGAACAACACAACAACCACATCAATAAATAAAAGTGAGGGAACTTGCTTGATTTCAACTGGTGATGGACTCCATGACTGTGTGAACAATGTATCACCTCTAGAAGTAACAAACAGAGAGTAATCCCTAACACACCTCTCATCTTCATCCTCCACAACTCTCTTAATAGCAATTTCTCTCCTTACATAAACATCAACAAACCCAATTTACTAAGCAATCCCAAGCCCTTCTATTTAGACAATTCTAAGATATTACCTAACTAGAATATTAACAAGATAACCCAATGTCAGAAATCAACAAACCCCTATATTTTTATTTTTATTTTAACAAATGACCTACACCATAACTCACATCTACCAGTTCTAGGATATCATCTGGCTAGAAAAATTAACAAGATACACCAATGTCTAAATCAACAACCCCCAATGTTTCAACTACAGGAACTCACTGTACTAAATCATATATAGCTCATATCCTGATTACCAAACCCATGATGAAAAATCTACTCAACTACATATGAATATCATTTCAAGGACCTCATTGTACTACTTCACAGCTCAGCCGATGAAAATTTTCCTCAATTAAATAAAACCCAACACTTATTAGCCCCAATTCCAGCAATACTTATCAACCCCCAAAACCCTTAATCATAATCAACTTACAAAACCCTTTTTGATAGATACACTAGACAAATAGCTTCAATAAAGTCGAATTCATAAATAATGCATAAAGCCATTTCATACCAAACCAAAGGCCCTCTTCACAAATTTCCTAAGACATCGCGTATAGTATTCTCAAATCCGAACCCTGATATCTTGTTCTATTGCTTACAGAAAACTTCAGACATCAATACAAAACATCACTAAATGGTAATCAAAACAACAAAAACAGATAAAACTTTCAGAGATTGACGTTTAACCTGTGGAGATATTAAAGTGACCCAAATGACAAAAATGGATTAATGGGTCCTATAAAGCACATTGTCTCTATTTATGAAGAATTCAAAGAAGGGTTTTTTTTTATTTGATTGACTAAAGAGCAATAAAAAAAAATCAAATCTTGCAGAGTTGCTGAAGGAAGGTTGAGAGATGGAAGGAAAACCCATATCAAGAATCGAAAATGAACTCACAGTAAAAAGGAAGGAGATGAAGAAAACTCATTGATTTTATTTGCACACCACACAACCCGCAACTCCAAATCAACCCGCGGCGCAGAAAGCATGACCTCTCGCCTATGATCTCCACACCATCGATCGCCCGGAACACCTCTTCCTTGTCGTCGTCGCCGCCGAAGAGGATAAGAGGAAGAAAAAACTTTGCTCTTCCTGTTGCACAAGAGAAGAAGGAAAGGAGGGTTTTTGTTTTATATTATGGGTGGCTATTCGCCCCCGCTAAAATTCTGAGGGCACCCACCCTTTAACTTCACAAAATAAAACCCTAAAATTTTGAAATTCACATTCAATTAAATGTAACCCTATTTTATTTAATTCAAAATAAAATAAATTAGTTTTATGAAATTTAGGGGTGACACAGAGAATCTGATCTCAGAACTCAATCTCTGATGGGGAAAGGAAGGCGGATATGGAGGTGGGAGGCTTTGACTTCGACTCGACTATGAGAATCGGAGACTTCGACCCTTCGAAATCCTTGGCCGTGAGAGGCGAAACCCTTGGCTTCGACCCTTCGTCTTCGAGTGAGGAACTGAACTTCGACTCTTCGTCTTCGAGTGAGAAACCCTGATATCTGTGTCACTGTGTGAGAGGGAGATATGTGTGAGAGAGAGAGAGGCGAAGGGAGATCTGTGTGAGAGGGAGAGGCGAAGGGTGTGTGTGAGAGAGAGATAGGTTTAATCCCTTTATATAGTTGAAGGGTATTTTTGTAATTTTACCGGTTAAACGGATATCCGTGGCGGATATGGCCAAATCTGTATCCGTCCCGATTAATAAACGGATACAGATCGAAAATCCATATCTGCCCCAACCTCCACAAACCCTTAACCAAATCCGCCCCAAACGGGGCGAGTGGGGCGGATATCCGTGAAAATCCGCCCCACTGCCATCCCTAGTTACACGAGGGTGACCAAGTTGCTGGTGATGATGAGGAATCAATTATATATGTTGATCGTTGGTAAGCCGATTACTGTGAAAAAAAAACTAAAATGAAGGCAGAGAAATGTGTTAAATTGTTGGTTAATGATTTAGGCATTAAAAAGACTGAAGCAGATAAACATGTCCACATGAATCTTAGTTTTGTTGAGATGAAGAGAAAATCATGATTTACATCATGGATGCACACATCATGCAATTTAAACATTTTCTAGACAACATAAGGTTATCACAATTGGGATAAGTGATGAAATAATAATAATAATAATAATAATAATAATAAATTGAAAGACTACAAAGAAGTTATTTAGTAAATAACTTTGAGAGCAAATTAGGAACCCTAAAAATCCTCTCTACATCAATAACTCAGAAACATGCAAATTCAAAAACCTCGATCTGACTTTGAAAATAATGAAGAAAACAGCATAGAGTCATAAGAAGATGAAACAAAAGAATAATTTTTAATGATGACTAGATTGTTACTCATTAAGAGAGGATTCAAGAATTTCGTTAGTAATTTCAGTGGGTGCACTTAAATGTATTTGTAAATGCAGTGTGTAATCTCTATATCATTAAAGCTGGGCTAGCTAATACACATTAGTGGAGGATAGATCGAATTAGAGAGAAGGGTTTACTTAATAGCAAAAAGACTGGATTTGATAAGAGGAGCATAAGCAAGATCATAGATATTCATGGACTGAAATTGCTTTTGTATTTTAAGGTCGTCAACGTACTGCATCGCAGTGGGCAATTCCATTGTAGTATGAAAAAATAGGACAGAGAGGTCTTTGGAATAAAGGGCGCACCTATACATTCCAATTAAAACAAAATACGCATTGGAGATTTAAGAAGAAAAAAGTGGATAAGAAGAACAAGAGAAAGATACTGACTTGAGTCAGTGCATGGAGGAAGCGAAGAAAAAAGTTGAGCCCGAAGTGAGAGTAATAGAATGGAAGTCTAAAATTACGAAAAATTGCTTCATGTTGGAAATATAATGCTACAAATTAAATAGCAGGAACGAAGTTACCAAAGTTTTTTGGGTTGAGTCGCGGACTAGGTCGCTCTCTTTAAGACGTTTCGCGGCTCTGCCCAAAAGTGTGCAAGTAGTCTGATAGCCCCGCCGTCCCCAGGATAAAACAGCCCAGAAATCTTATCTGTCTTGTTCAATCAAATGCACCGCTGATGAACGAAATACTATTCACCCGAAATCTTCTTTTGCTCGGAATCAACAATACAACGAATAAAAACTCAATCCAAAAAATACTCTGAAAATATAGGTGCTAAAAGATCTTTTAAATTCGAAGAGATTAAACTCTGAAATAACTTTGAAAGAGTTTCTTATAAACAGAACTGTAGAGCTCTTTAAACAAAATTGGTTAGTTTATTTGCTTTTGATATGTATTTGAAACTCAGTTTGCGTTTTAATTTATAGGCAAAAAACGAATCATATGAAAACAAGAAAATCCCAAAAAATTTGGATCAGCCCTCTGACTCAGTCTCCTGCTCTCTAGAAATTCAGCAAAAGGATATTAAATAAAATTCCAATAAAAAGAATGGGTTGATTTCTAAACGACCCGACTCGGCCGGCAGCGGCGGCGTGCGCGTGGAATAGACCAACATTACACGCACAACCTTACCAGGGTGAAGTCTAAAGAAGCCCGTGCCTTACGGCCTTGCACGTATATCCCAATATAGTGAAGGCTCTTGGAATTTTGCCCACAAATTCCATAGGAAGCGGCCAAACTTTCACAATCACTTAAGTGAGTCTATCAAGAATACTCATGTAGCTAGGTACTCCACTCCACATAAAGTATAGATCTCATTAAGAGTTTTTAACTCATCCTACTATTGCTTCAGGAACTCATGTTTTAATCTAGGAATGAAATTGCTATTGTGTCAGCATGATTCACTTCATATCATTCATGACTTGTTATTATACATTGAACATATTTCTTGGGATCTCCAGTCTATAAGTTGGGTTACCGTCATGAATAACTCATCAATCTAAGGGCATTAGTCTCATTCCTTTCGAGGTTTTGAAAACCTTCTCTCTAGCTAATCCTTTCGTCAAAGGATCAACCAAATTCTCATCAGTACGTACATGATCCACTCTCACAGCACCAGTAGATAGAAACTCTCTAACTGTACTGTGCTTACGACGTATTTGTCGTCTCTTGCCGTTATAATAACGGTTCTGTATCTTTGCAATAGCCGTGATACTAGCACAATGGATCAAGACAGCTGGTATCGGTTTTTCCCATAAAGGGATCTCTGCTAACAGGTTTCTTAGCCAACCTGCTTCCTCACTAGCCGTGGCTAGTGCTATCATCTCTGACTCCATCGTGGACTGTGCCAGAATAGTCTGTTTCTTTGATTTCCAAGAAACAGCTCCACCAGCTATACTGAAAATATAACCACTGGTGGCTTTGGAGTCATCTGAGAGGGTGTTCCAATCAACATCGCTATATCCTTCAAGGACAGCGGGAAACTTCTGATAGTGTAATCCGAGGTTCTTAGTCTTTTTCAAGTACCTCATGACCCTTTCAATTGCATGCCAATGCTTTATACTAGGTCTACTAGTAAATCTGCACAATAATCCCACAGCATAAGCTATGTCGGGCCTAGTGCAATTGGTAGCATATCGTAGACTACCAATTATGCTCGCATACTCAAATTGTCTAACATCGTTACCGGTGTTCTTAAACAACTTTACACTAGGATCATTAGGAGTACATGCAGGTTTACAGTCAGTGTAATTATTTTCTTTAGGATCTTCTCAATATAGTGTGATTGATCCAAAGAATTTCCTTTTTCAGACCTAGTAATCTTGATTCCAAGGATTACACTTGCCTCTCTCAGGTCTTTCATATCAAAGTTCGCACACAATAATGCTTTCAATTTATTTACGGCATGAATATTAGAACCAAAGATAAGCAAATCATCCACATATAGACATATAATAGTGCAAATGCCATTTTCAGATTTATAATAAATGCATTTGTCACTTTCGTTAATTTTAAAGTCATGTGAGATAACAAGACTATCAAATATTTCATGCCATTGTTTTGGAGCTTGTTTCAAACCGTAAAGTGATTTATCGAGTTTGCAAACTTTATTTTCTTGTCCCGGAATTACAAAACCTTCAGGTTGGTCCATGTAAATTTCTTATTCCAAATCACCATTAAGAAACGCAGTCTTAACGTCCATTTGGTGCAATACTAGATCGTGTATTGCCGCAAGAGAAATTAACACTCGAATAGAAGTAATTCTAGTAACAAGAGAATATGTGTCAAAGATGTCAACATTTTCTCTCTGTCTATACCCTTTAGCTACAAGACGAGCCTTAAACTTTTCAACATTCCCATCGGATTTCAATTTCTTCTTAAATACCCATTTACATCCTATTGTCTTGCAATCTGGTGGCAAGTCAACTAAATGCCAGGTTCTATTAGACTCAAAAGAGTCCATTTCATCATCAATAACCTCTTCCCAAAAGTTGGCATCTATAGAAGATAAAGCTTCTTGAAAGATAAGGGGATCCTCCTCGATTGTAAAGGCATACTAATCTGGGCCATAGTTTTTAGAAGTTCGGTTCCGTTTACTTCTCCTAGGCTCAGATTCTGTGGCTTTATCGTTTTCATTCAACCTAATCGTAGGCACGTTATTAGAGGGTGTACCCCAACTATTCCTTGAGATAAAAGGAAATCTATCTTCATAGAAATCAACATCGTTTGATTCTATGATAATGTGATCATTTAGATTATAGAATCTATACGCTTTGCTGTTCACGGCATACCCTATGAATACACATTCATATGCCCTACTGGCAAGCTTGTTCCTTTTAGGATCAAGAATTCTAACATAAGCTAAACAACCCCAAGTTTTGAAATATGACAAATTTGATTGTCTATTTTTCAAAATCTCATAAGGAGATGTTTTACTTTTCGATTTAGGGACTCTATTTAGCACGTAAAAAACCGTCAAAATAATTTCTCCCCACCAGTGCGATGCAGCACCGGAGTTAAGTAGAGTGGCAACTACTAACTCAGTAAGAGTTCTATTTTTCCTTTCAGCTTTGCCATTCATCTCAGGAGAATACGGTGCAGTTTTTTCGTGAATAATTCCATGAGAGTTATAAAACTCTATGAAGTTATTACTGTCATATTCAGTGCCTCTATCACTCCTAAACCTCTTTATTTTTCTATTAAACTGATTTTCAACTTCCGTTAAGAATATTTTGAACATGTCAAAAGCTTCACTCTTATTTTTCATCAGGTAGACAAAGGTATAGTCGGAGCAATCATCAATAAACGTAATAAAATAACGTTTTCCATTTCTAGTCAAAATACCATCAAACTCACATATATCTGAGTGTATTAAATCTAAGGGTTCAGATTCTCTAACAACAGATTTATGTAGTGTTTTGGTTATTTTAGCTTGGCTACAATGGTTGAATTTTTCAAAGTCATTTAGGGACAATTTTGGAATTAGTCCTAAATTGCTCATGTTTTTAATAATTCGCTTATTAACATGACAAAGTCTAGCATGCCAAATATTAAAAGAACACAACATGTAAGCAGAACTAGAAATTTTATTAGCATCAACATTCAGTTTAAACATACCATCAGTGGCATACTATTTTCCCACAAATACATTATTCTTAGTGATGGTATACAAAACAACCCCTATTATTTTAGTAAACCCAACCTTGTTCAGAAGGTAACTAGAAACTAAGTCCTTCCTCATTTCTGGAGTATGCAGGACATCCTTCAGGATAACAGTCTTTCCAGAGGAAAACTTCAGCTCTACTTCTCCAGTTCCAACAATGATAGTGGAGTGGGAATCACCCAACAACACTTTCTTGTCCTCAGCTTCATAATAGGACTTGAACATTTCTCGATCATAGCAGACATGTCGAGAAGCACCAGTGTCAACACACCATCCCTTGGATCCACCAACAAAATTGATCTCAGAGATCATGGCAATAAGTTGGTATTCGGTTAGGTTCACCTGCGGAGCAGGACGAGATCCATTCCGGCAGTTCCTGGCCATATGCCCTGGCCTACCACAGATGTAGCATAGGAACTGTGCTGATTCATTCCTTGAGGGATGTTTTTGTCCATTCTGATTTCGCGGAGGATTCTGATTCTGTTGGTTGCGGTTCTGGTTGTTCCGGTTCTGATTCTGATTGTTCTGATTTTTATTGTGACTCTGATTTTTCATAGTCTTTCCACCGGATTTCAGAGCCACAGGGGTAGATTTATTCGGGTTTGAAATAATCAGAATTTCATCTTTCTGATCTTGTTTAGGGGCTTCCTCCTCAATCCGAAGTCAGGTAATCAGGCTTTCTAGGGAAAACTCTTTCGTTTTATGCCTAAGGACATTCTTAAAATCTTTTCAGCTAGGGGGCAATTTGTCTATCACAACAGCTACTTGAAATTGCTCATCTAAGGTCATCCCTTCAGATATGATTTCATGAGCAATTTTATGAAGCTCGTGTGATTGAGTTTCCACAAACTTATCATCAGTCATTTGGAATTTTAAATAACGACTGACAGCATATTTTTTTATGCCAACCTCCCTCAGTGTCATATTTTTTCCTAAGGGCTTCTCAAATATCCTTAGCAGTTTTTTCAGAATAATAATAATCATACAGTTCATCAGAGAGATCATTCAAAATAAAATTCTTACACAAGAAAACATCTTCAATCCAACGATCTAATTCCTTAGTGTGGGTTTCATCAGGTTCAGCAGACAGTTCAGGTTTTTCAGTATTACAGATATAAGCGACCTTTTGTGTCGTCGTTAAGAAAAACAACATCTTTTAAAATGTTGGCCCTCAAAAAGAAAGGGTCTGTTTAGGTCTTTTGCAGCAAGTTCAGTAATTGTAGACATGGCAGATATAAACGTCTTAAAATTGTTGGAAATATAATGCTACAAATTAAAGAGCAGGAACGAAATTACCAAAGTTTCTTGGGTTGAGTCGCGGACTAGGTCGCTCTCTTTAAGACGTTTCGCGGCTCTGCCCAAAAGTGTGCAAGCAGTCTGATACCCCCGCCGTCCCCAGGATAAAACAACCCAGAAATCTTATCTGTCTCGTTCAATCAAGTGCACCGCTGATGAATGGAATACTATTCACCCGAAATCTTCTTTTGCTCGGAATCAACAATACAACGAATAAAAACTCAATCCAATAAATACTCTGAAAATATAGGTGCTAAAAGATCTTTGAAACTCAAAGAGATTAAACTCTGAAATAACTTTGAAAGAGTTTCTTTTTAAACAGAACTGTGGACATCTCTCTGAAAGAGTTTCTTATAAATAGAACTGTAGAGCTTTTTAAATGAAATTGGTTGGTTTATTTGCTTTTGATATGTATTTGAAACTCAGTTTGCGTTTTAATTTATAGGTAGAAAACGAATCATATGAAAGCAAGAAAATCCCTGATATTGTGGCGTACTCTACGGGAAAAATCTGGGAGAGAAATCGTGGAGGGCGTGTGTGGTGAGAGAAGACCGGATCAGCCCTTTGACTCAATCTCCTGCTCTCCAGAAATTCAGCAAAAGGATATTAGAATGGGTTGATCTCTAAACGACCCGACCGAATGGATGGTGTGCGCGTGGAGTAAACCAACATTGGTCTATTTCTCCCCTCTTCATAAAGGTGTGGTACCCCCAAGGGATTCAAACCCAAGTCTTTCACAATAATTTACATAGAAGATGTGAGACTAAATAATAGAGAGAGATTCAGAGATCAAATCCAAGTTCAAACCCATTTTCTTTTATTTTTAAAATTCATATATTCAACAACTTCATGGTTCTATAGTTTGCAAGGCTGAATACAGAGTTGGTTGTGTGTTTAATAGGTAGAAGAGAGAAGAGAGCAGTAGTAGACATGATATGTTTAAGTTGATAATGGAGAAGTTGTAGTAGAGTGCAACAAAGTAGTTAGTTTTACGTAGTTGTTGATCAAGTCTGGATTTGAATACTGAAAAGGAAGAAAGAATGTCGGTTGATGATGGCTAGGCCTAGGAGAGAGGGGTCGACAACATCAAAAGTGTGGTCTATATCTATTGCTCTGCATGGTTTAAATCCAAAAGCTTGAGACAGATGGTGTGTACTAGGAAGTCTAGGATGGGGCACAAAGTAATAAAAAAAAATCATCAAACGACCATCTGGTTCTCATGTTGAGACATACATTATTCAGAGCATGTCCAACTGGGAAAGGTACGGCGCACACACACACTTAGCGCAATCTTTTAGGGTGTGTTTGTTCCAAGGAAAACGTTTTCATGGGAAAAAAAAATCCCCCTTACACCACCATGCAAATAAAACACGATTGCATTTTTGTATTTTCCCATAAAAACTCGAGTCTCTCTACGGTTCGTATGCAAAATACTCCTATCCATGTGTTTTTTTACCTCTAATATTCAATTTCTATCGTTTTTTAGGTCCCTTGCTCAAAGCTTTTTTAAGT
This sequence comes from Berberis vulgaris, assembly GCA_963556465.1. Classification (NCBI taxonomy): domain Eukaryota; kingdom Viridiplantae; phylum Streptophyta; class Magnoliopsida; order Ranunculales; family Berberidaceae; genus Berberis; species Berberis vulgaris. Next base: position 82,694,294 of record OY747124.1, on the reverse strand, counting down.
TTCATTTGGAATGATCAACTTGAACATGTATGACAAAAGAGAGTGTAGAGAGTTTGTGGATTCTTTAAAGTATTCCGATTACTCTGAAGAGAAAGTCAGTTGCACGAATCCCACACAATCATCTCTTGATGCTCAAAAATATTCATTTGAGGTATATTTGTCAAACTTTATTTGCATAATGAACTTATTTAGAATCATCAGTTGAACATGGAAATTTGATATACCGAAGTGATTATGAGCATGACGCTTTTCAAAGTGGAAAGATGGATATAGCTCCCAGTTCTATTGCAGTTACTGGAATTAGAAGAGACTTTCATGTGGAAATGCAAACAATGAATACACCAAAGCACTCAAAAAGAAAAAGTATCGATCCAGCTAATTTTCGCATATTATAAGTATGTTAGTCGTGTCTTGGTAGCACAGCAGTGAATGCTATGCGAGTGCGGTGGTGTACTTCAGAATGTAGACCCAGATAACAGAGCTTATTCCACAGGGAAGTTTTGCCTGTCTTGCAAGGCTCCTGACCCCAACAAATGATCTTCCAGGGAAGAGCACAAATTTTTTTATCTCCCAGAACACGATGAAACCGATGACGACAATTTGGACAGGTAAGGTACACATGAAATCAAATACATCGAGTCTGCAAAAGATTGAGTTTAATCTGCACACTGAGTTGTCAATGCCTATCTCTCCCATCTGAGCATAACAGATTGAAGGTTCCAAATTTGATCAACAATGAATCTTTAAACCACTTGAATCCAATACTAAAAACTTCTTATCATCAGCCTTATATTACAAAACAAAACAAATGGGGACATCATTAGCCTATGTAGGTGTAGTTGCTCTTCAAATATACCACTGGGACTCACTGCTCAGAAAACTATTATTGAAACTCCCATCATGAAGCATCCCACTGCCACCCAAGGGCTCAAACGTTCACCTGTTGCATCCACAAGATGAATGATCAACTCAATATTAAAAATGATTTCTTGATCTGGAATAAAGAGCATTCCATAGCAATGATTATCTCAGAGTAGGGATCAAGCGCACACATGGCTAGAATTTAAGTTTTCGGATTTTCTTTTTCAAGTGATCAAGTCAAGCATCAACTAACCAATTAAGAATGAAAGAATGATAAGTTAAGAATTGATATTGCCGACAAATCTATTTTAGTCAATATCCTTGTCTGTGCATCATGCATCATAATTTGCAGATCAATATTGATAATGTACTGCCATCTTACTAAAATATATATATAAATAAATAAAACCCATCTTACTATGGTATCCAAAAGCATATGCAAAGAACTGAAACTTTTACAAAATAAAAATGATAACGATCAACATAGTGACAATCAGTGGCCAAATCTAAGGAAACTGATTTTCTATGTTTTTTAAGGAAGAATCCCTGTTGTTACAAACAACATTTGAAAAGTTAAGATGCCTCTAGCCACAAGGAAATCTCGAGTTAAACCACCCTATGCAACAATGACACTTGGTTTTCGAAAAAAATTTGTGTCGGACACAAATTGGACACTTGAACACTCATCGGATATTCCCATCACACACTCCGTGTGCTTAGGTCATCAACTTGTTCATATATTTTTCAAAAGTTCTAATTCTTTAGGAATGTTACAAGCATTTATGGCGTGATGGCATGTTAGTGATACATGCCTAGCAATATTAGCATACATGAAAAAAAATATGATCAATAATTTTCTGAAAATGTATATAATACTATAATGTACAGGCATATCCCCTTATTGTGTTTTTCTGACCAAAATGTCTTACACCTCGCATCTGCGTCAGACACCGACACCGTATCCGTGTTGATATTACATAAGAACCACCCTATTCATACTCTACCGTATGGTTAACTTTGCTCTTGGAAGACCTTAATTCCCCATTCTGCCTTGGGTATTTTACATCCAAGAGCTTGGCTGTTCTGTTTGATGGAGGTCTTTGGCTTGCATGAACGTCCCTCCACAGTTGTTGTCACTCCACTTTTTAGCTGGATAGAGTGAGGAAACAGTAGCCTCTTTACAAATTTAATCTCTTTACAAATTTAATCTGTTGGTTTATAATAAATCACCAGTTTATTTGTCACCATAGAATATTGGTTTTGGCATTGAAAACTAACAATATAGTCATGCATTTTTTATTTTACAGGAAGGGAGAGATCGCGTGTTCCATCGCAGAGTTTGTGCCACAGAAGTGAGAGAAGCTTTAAAAAGAATGAAGACAGGGAAGGCCATTGGACCGGATGATATACCAATTGAAGCATGAAAATGTCAGGGAGAAGTTGGGATTCAATGGCTAACTAAGCTCTTTAATAGGATTTTGGAAACTAGAAAAATGTCAGATTCATTGAGGCATAGCATTGTGGTACCAATTTATAAGAACAAAGGGGATATCCAGAATTGCTCGAACTATAGAGGGATAAAGCTTATGAGTCATACGATGAAACTTTGGGAGAGGGTTATAGAACGAAGACTTAGGAGTTTAACCACGGTTTCGAAGAATCAATTTGGATTTATGCCGGGTAGGTCTACTACGGAGGCCATCTTCCTGCTTAGGCAAACTATAGAAAGTGTCCCCAGGGAGTTAATTTGGTGGATGCTTGAAAGGAAGAAAGTGTCTCATTGTTATATGATATCATTAAGGATATGTATGAAGGGGCTGTAACAAGTGTTCGCGTCGTAGGTGGGATGTCCAGTGAATTTAGGACTACATCAAGGGTCGGCGTTAAGTCCATATCTCTTTGCTTTGGTCATGGATGAGTTGACAAGACATCTGCAAGAAGATGTATCTTGGTGCATGTTATTTGCAGATGATAGTCTTAATTGATGAGACTAGTGCAGGTTTAGGTCATAAATTAGATAGGTGGCGGACGACTTTAAATAGTAAAAGTTTTAGAATTAGCCGTTCGAAGACGAAATATCTAGTGTGCAACATTGGTTGTGAACCACGAGGGAGAAGTAATGCAATTGAGATCGAAGGTGTAGAGGTCCCAGAGTGTGAGGCTTTTCGATATTTAGGATCTATAATTCAAAAGAATGGGGTTATTGGAGAAGATGTAGACCATAAGATTAAAGTTGGTTGGTTGAAATGGAGAATGACGTCAGGAGTATTATGCGATAGAAGGATGTCTACAAGGCTAAAAGGAAAATGCTATAAGACAATTGTTCGACCAGCCATGCTATACGGTTCAGAATGTTGGGCTACTACGGGACAACATACACATAGGATGGCAGTAGCAGAAATGCGTATGTTAAGGTGGATGTGTGGTAAAACTCGTAAGGATAAAATTAGAAATGAAAGAATTATGAGATACTTAGGTGTAGCGCCCATAGAGGACAAAATTAGATAAAGATGTTTAACTTGGTTTGGTCATGTGCGAAGGAGACCAACCACGGTGCCAATTAGAAAATGTCTAGATTGGCAAGTTAATGGAGGGTGTAGACGGAGGGGACGACCGTTGAAAACTTGGATGAAGGCGGTGAATGAAGATATCATTGAGCTTGGATTAGGCGAGGATATGTGAAAGACCGCATTGCTTGAGGAACCAAAATCCATGTAGCCGACTCCGAAAATATCGGGAATGGGCTTTGATGATGATGATGAGGAGTACTATCAAAATTCTTCCAGTAACAAGATTTCCTAGTCAATAGACAAGATTCTCGCTCATGTCACTCCTGAATTTGAGGAACTGGAGTATCATAGGCCAAACATATTGACTATAACCTCTGAGATCTAATGTAGATGCATGGATTTAATAATTTAATAATTCAAATGTCTCCAACTTTTGTCCAATCATACAGCAATCGGAATGCTGGTAACACTGAACTAACCACATGCCAAAACATTGGAACTAAACACATGCCATATTCAAATGCACAAGACACGTTGTCACTAGAGCAGTTAGTCCGATAAATCAGTAGGGGAGGAACGTACCTATTCTTGCTGCCTTCCAGAAGAAACCTCGAAACCTGCAAGATTTTAAGCTTAGAATTAATGGATCTGTCAAAATTTACAACAAGTCAATGGAGGAAGCAAAGTACTGCCACAATAATTGAAGAGTTTTCTCTAATGAGCATCGTGGGAAAGTGGAGGTTAAAAATATTTGTTTGCCTTTTGAACAAGGAGACTATACTACTGTACTTTTATCAACTAAAAACTTTATCCTTGACATTGGAGTGAGATTTACGTGGCGTTGGTTGTAGTTAAACAAAATGTAGAGTGTAAACCATATGAAGCACGAACACAGCTCATATATGTGGTTTACATTTCAAGGGGGTGAAGACAGTCTAAACACAACATAACTTCTTGATTTATTTTATCTTATTTATCATTTTTTCTTTCCAGTCTGTAGGCATGTTACAAATCATTTAAATGCAACCCTACTGATTTTCTCCCTGCCAATTGGTAAAAGATATGAAACTTTACCATATTGCAAGCTCAAAACTCTTGTAAAGAATGGGAGAAGAAAATTTCATTCTGCAAGGCCTGCCTGACGGAAATCAGCTGCAAATGCAAATAATTTTTCTTATAAAAAATATGAAGGGCAAATTTTATTCGGTTCGGTCCGAAAGATAATGGTAGTTTTAGTGGTACTTATGGTTGTGAAGGTGTTGGTGATGCAAAGTGTAAATTGAGGGATGGAACAACTTAACACGTTAGGAATGAATCTCCTAACACCAACAAGAACTTAGGCCAACTGATATCTATTGAGACTACCTCAAACTTAATCCTCTTTTCTATTCCAATCGATCTTTCTAATCTAGGTAGTCACTAGACGGGACTAATCTAGGTAGATAGCTTGGACAAGAAAGGCATCCACACCTTAAGAAATCTCCACCTTTATAACTGACTCATCAAAAACCCAACTTACGACACCTTCAAATAAGATATTTATACACTCAGCTAATCACAGTTGAACAGACAAAATATCTGAAAAGACCCATTGCACCCATAAAAAAAAAATTATGGACTTGGATTCTTACCACAGTCCATAAAGGAGATAAGAACATAAAAGCTAAATTTCTGAAGGGAATGTAGGTTGATTAAAAAATTGTTGACTCAATTCAAGTTGTAAAATGGTATCTACCAGATTGATTCAAGTGTTGCTTTCACAGAATTTTCTTGAGGTGGTTCGATAAAGTTTGAATTGGTTTAAGGACTGTTTCATGCTTTGGGCTGCTTCATTGATCACTTCTTGTCTTCCCAAACATGTAGTCTATGGATGAACTTTACATCATTCTCCCCTCGATGAGAAAGAATTTGCTGAGCGCTTGTAAAGTCATATATGGAAGGCAACAATCTCTCATTCTTCCAATCCATCACTCTCCGTAAATCACTGTCAATACATATCCATGAGAATGATAACCACTATCGCCAACCATAGAACCTAAAATACGCTTGAATCAATCATTATGAAACCATGAAATACCCATTGGTGAGAAACCAACATCACCAACTTAAAGCACATTGATAACCCAAACATGTGAATATTTGCTAGTTGAAGTTCCATGACACCAATATCCAAGTGACCCGAGAAGTGACAAAAGAAGAACAAGAACCATATATGAAAACCACTACCAAGAAGCCAATTCCATTATGCACCAATGACCCACAGATAGAAGTAAAAAACCCTTTATTTCATTATCTGCTAGTACTCTACATAAAATCCCAAGGCATTAAGAGCCCTACGTTGTCATGGGCTCCACAATGTCTCTAAAGGTTCCATTTTTTTCTTCAAAGTGCCTCTCCTTAGCCTTAGAGCATCACAGCGTCATACACTAGTCAAGTTGATGACTACCACACGAAAATTTCTACTTTTTAAAACAAGGCTGAGCCACAGCAACACTTTGCCTCTCCCGTGACAACATATCTGAATCACCCTAGTAGCAAACACCACAAGGACTATATGCAACCATACCTCTAAAGTACTCTTCCACACCATAACTATCCACAAAGAAACATAGTCAATCCTTCCACGTACCATACCCAAGTATTTGCTAGCTTTGGAGTACTTCCCTTGATGTTTAATCTTGCCAACCATGCCCACCACATACATCCTCCCAAGTGTAACAAAGCCTGACTCAAGAAACTGATTCTTCCTTTCCCAAATGAACTCATGGCATAGATTGTGACATTAATAATCACTTGACACTTGTAAATCTACTATAACCTTCACTTTTAACTAACATGGCCCTTCCCCTCAGCAAAATGTCTGCTTAATCATATAATGAAAACAGCCTCTCTCAAGCTCTTTTCTCTCCTCATGTCTCGGGAGAGTTCTAGTGAATGTTATTGTTCCGCCATTGGCTTTTGTTCCCAACATTTTCCTTTTTGTGCTATCCTGAAAACAACTAACCTGTGTCGGGTTCTATAATAGGATAAGTAATTTACAACCTTTGTACGATGAAAGATGCGTATCTCATACTAGGCCTACCCTAAAATAACTAATTTTTTTGTAGAAATTTATCATAAAACTACAGGTTATGAATCCAAGACCTATGTCAATTATGAATCCAAGACCTATGTGTACCCCTAATACACGTTTTAAAAGGAAACAAAAGAAATAAAGTTTAGGGATGTGATCTTACCCAGTTTTTTGTTGTAGAATAGTGGGAAATTGAATCTTAACATAGGTGCAAGTGCAGATCACCAACAACACCACGGTAAGAAACGAATGGAAATTGAAGAGTGCCGACTAAAATAATCCAACAAGCAACAAGATACCCTTAGATTCAGGAAAAGCAACGAAATCAACCCAAAAAAAGTGAGTTGGAGAAATTTTCTTACCATTTGTGTGACAAGGATCTACAGAGAGACAAATAAGGGATCTTGGGGAAAGAAAAACTTGCTCGCAATGGGATCACAACACAAATGAATCTTGCTTGCAATATTATTACCTGCAACACCCAAAGCACCAAAAATTAACTAACTACGAACACAAATTATCATGTAAATACAAGTCATCTTTATCGTGTTCTCCAAAATGAAGACTATAATGCATATGGAAAAAAATGAAAATTGCAATCTAATAAAATAATGTTTTCCTTCAACCAAAAACCGCCTGAATGGATGTTTTTGCCAGTGCTACATACACATATGATGACTACCATTAAAAATGATTCTTTTTTTTTTAATGGTGAACAGAGTTTTTATTGGATCCCAGAACCATTAAATGCCTCCAGCAGTGTTCGAACCTGGATTTGTGATGTCATCCACCACAATTCTATGAGCTAGTACTCTGTTGGCAAAAAAATGATTTCTTTTTTTACAAACTTATTACTTATAATTTTCCCTAAACAACAATCTCTTCACGTGATCTAAGCCACTCTTTTTCACTTTAATTTAAAAAAAGTGTTTCACAAATTGACTCGCAAACACCTTGGAAGCTAGGATGAAGGTGTTGTTTGCTTATTTAAATCCACCTAGCTAAAGATTTGAACACTTAGGGAACTCATTCCCACTGAGATTCTTTTTGGGCATGGGAAAGTGTTATACGGTAAAAACAAGTCTGAATACACAGGTTTTGATCTTTTTGCTTCTAATCTCGCTTAATTTCACTAAATTCAATTGAAGTCGCTCACTTGGAAAAGAAGACATCGCTCAGTTGGAGAAGAGGACAGATAGGCATGCTTGAGAGGGGAAGGTGTTCACATAGGAATGACTTTTGGTTTGTCAGTCTTGATTAGAATGTAACTCATTTTGCATAATTTAAAATACTAATAACTAATAAGCATGCACTCATATGACATATATTCAACATTCATACTTCTTTTAATGAACTGATAAACAATATTTCCAAAATAAAATTTATTTTTCCAGAGAAAACATTACCAAACAACTTTAAATCACTACAAGATCAGTTTAAGCAAGCTTAACAAACAATATACTACATTAATAACCCAACATAAACATATATAACCTTCTATGTAAAATATCCAATACACAAACTTGTTGCAAGGTTCGACTGAAACAACAGTTTATTATTTCTCGAGGCATATAGAGTGTTTATTATTATTTCGAAATTTTGAGCAGAAATTGTGAAACACGGCGTTTGGACCAATTAACAGTTAACTGCAACCCAATTTACTTTTCCACAAATCTTAATCATCATAATTATTGTTCAATCTAAAAGGTGAAACAGAAGGAACTTAGTATCACACCAAGGCCCTTGGGCCAATCAATTACATGGGTAAAGAGAAATATTTGGAAAAGAAAATAAAATAGAATTTAGAGTAGTCAAAGAAGATGTTACATTTGAAGTTAAGATTGCAAGCTCAGACGATTGATAACGAGCCCTAATAACTACAAAACCAAAACAGAAAGTTAGAGAACATTCAAACCAAAACAACTGAAAAGAATCTGGAGAATTAGCCAAAAAAAAATGAAATAGTCATACCTCTATGCTTCCTTCGATCGATTGAAGGTCTCAATCACGACCTACAAAGAGAGATTATTATGGATGGGTTTTTGCCCAATTTTGTGCTTGAAAAAGGCCAATGTTATTTGCACCCGCGTGTTGAATACAAACCACCACAACTCCATTTATGGTCAAACAAAATTGACTAAACCCACTCCCTCTTCAATCAATGTTCCTTCACCTCCAAGGCTCCAACACCTAGAAATTCTTGATTTGATACTTACCAGCTGTCATACTATTTTGCATTTTTTTTTGGTTGCTTTTAGTCCATTTATATCATTGTTTCAATTTTTACATTTTCTATTTGAATCTCTTGATTGGAAAATTCTAATTGTCGAGGAAACCAACGAGGGAGGGAGGGTTTTCTGCACCTTTTTATTCCTCGACAGATAGAATCACTCCTCTTGATTTATTCCTGCACCTTTTTTTTAAGGTGTCTAATAACTTTGTTGCCTGAGCGACATTCAAATTGGTCGGTCATTTTATTATTTCTCTGACCTCGTGGTTTGTTTGTTCCATGCCATTATTTTTGTTATCCCCTGCTTGTGTTTTTGCATGAGTGAAATCACATTCAATTGATTCTTGTAATCAATGGTTGGCTTGCTCGAATGATGATCGACTGGAAGTTGATCCTTAGCTTTAGATTGGTTTTCTGCACAATATTTCATGGCTATGCACATCATATTAAAAGACGTTCTGACACTATACAATCAACACTATTATGGTAGAAGTGTAGATTTAGACCCTAATCAACTAGGCTCTGATTTGTTCATTCGATTTTTTGCATTGGTCGAGTCTTCTGGGTTACACATGAATGATCTATTTTCTTTCATCACTCACAAATCCTACTTTAAAATTCAACAGTTCATTTATACGCTATCCTTGATTCACTCAATCTATATTGGTTTTATAAAGTTAACTAATATTATTTTATACTAATTCACAAAATACATTTTCAAATTTCTTATCAATTGTGTCTAAACTCAAAAAGGTGAGACATATCTATTTGCAAGTACATGACTCTCTTTGTCTATATATTTATAATGTAGGTCTAGCAACATGCATTTTTTTCATTTATAGGTTCTACAACGTTAACAACATGTTTTAACCATTCTTTGTCGTGCCCAGACGTATGCTTCAAGTAGATGATAGAGTTTTGTAAGACGTTAGAAGGTCTTTGGCCCTTGGATATGAGAATTACGTACAACCAAATCGTATTTGATGTTATGTTTGCTCATTTTAAACTTATTATTCAAATAATCTCTTAGGTTGATATTAAACATGAAAGGTAGCGTTTTGCACGATCATAAAATGGAAAACACGAGTGCAATAAAAATAAGGGTTATTTTGACTTTGGTCCCTTATTATAATACCGAATTTTATTCTCATCCCCTGTTTAATTAAATTAGAAAAGGGTCACCAAAGTCACAAAAGTCTTTACACCTTCACGTGTTGCTCATGTAATGATGTGTGGAAAATGACCAAAAACGTCTTTTTTCATCGCACGCCTCCCACACTAACTTTGCTTGGAACCTTTCTTTTGTTTTGTTCCCATCCTGGCCCTCTTCATATATGATCGTTCGTCATTAGTTAAGGCTACATGGACAGTCTAGATGCTGACATGGCTGGCACATCCAATCAAAATAAGTGACTTGTATAGCAGGAAATAGAGTATAAAGATAGAGAGAGAGAGAAAGTGAGTGAGAGAGGGAGAGTGTGTGTTGGCTCTTCATTTACAGTTGGTCCCTTTATCTCATTTGGTCTAGATCTGGAGTTCTTCATGGGGAAAAGTTGGGTGCTGCCAGTGAAAGTTGGTTTGTAACTAGAGTTCTCCGCAAACTTATTGTAAGTAGATCTAAATGATTTAGGTTTGATCTTACACTTGTGTGTAGATGAAATCATAGTGTATGCGCTCGAAATAAAAAAACTTGTTCATGGTCTGTTGTTGAAGTTTCAAAGATTTTTCTGATGTTTACTTAGTGTTTCATGCTTTGGTGCTAGTGTTTGCTCATATTTTGTGTCTACTACAATTGGAAACTCTTCTCGTTAAGTATGCCATTTCCCCACGGGTTGGGGATTCTGAATCCCTAACTGTAAATTTCTGGGAAACGCCTTTTTTTTAATGTTGTAAATGATTACATGGTTTATATGTAGAGTATGCATGGATTTGGTATGTTGAGCTTAGGTTTCATTTATTGCGTTCAACTAAAAACCCAAATGTTTTCATTTCATCTACATTGAGTCATCTTTATTCAATGGTTCACACATGGTTGAAGTTTGTAAGCTGAAATTATTTGCTTGAAAACTTTTTTTTTTGATATGCTTGATATGTTTATGGGATGCATCAAAGTTTTAAGACATTGATCATGGTATAGTTGTAAGTGTTGGTGAGTATGGTAGTCAGTGTATGCTTGCAAGTCTTAGTCAGTAGTTAGTGTTGGTATGTTTTAGTTTGCATCTAAGTGTTAGTGAGTATAATAGTCAGTGTTAGTGACAGATGATGTTATACTTTGCAACTTATTTGGATATCGTTATAGCAGCTTACATAGTTGGTATAATCTAAGTTGGATATGATGGTAGTTTATATGTAAAACTTAAGCTGCATGTCTATTCATTTGCCATTGTTTAACTTGTTTTACATGCAGTAAAACATGTGATGTGAAATATGTGCTCATTCATTATGATGGTATTTGGGATCTTCCGAAAAATGGGATCCAAAACATTGATGATTATTGGCTGGATGACAAATATGGTATAGTTGACCTTGATGGAGATAAATTAGGATTGAATAAGTCGAGGGAGCGAGGAAGAGAGCGCGAGGGAGGGCCTCCCACCGCCCACCCTCCTCGAGATGGGCGGTGATGTGCATCTCAAGGAGGGTGGGCGATGGGAGGTCCTCCCTCGCGCCTCTCTCGCTCTCTCTCCCTTGCTCCCTAGAATCAGGGATTAGGATTGGAAAACTTCAAGAACCTCATGCAAGAGAGGGAACCAATTTTGTTGAAGTATACTTCTAATGTTGGGTGATTAAAAGATGGTAAAAGGAGGATCATCTTGAATGATGAAAACTTGTTCATGTGGGAGCACAATGTGTTGGATGGGGATGACATCATGCACTTGTTTTTGGAGTCCATAGAGGTTAATCATACCATAACCCATCCCAACACCACTTGAGGTGTGTCCAATTGCTCAAACTATAGTGGAGTCTCAGTTTGATGGCACCCCTAAAGTGTCAAAATTTGGTGATTTGTCAGCACCAAAGACATTCAAGATGTCAACAAGGTCAACCCCATCTCCTAAGTTTAAAAAAGTCTATTCCATGACTTAACTTGTCTAAAAAGTCAACCAACAATCCAAGTTTGACTATGAAGTCAATGCATGTATATGATCATAAGAAAAGCCAAACCCTATACAATCGTTTAAGCAAGAAGTTGACTATGCAGTCAAACCAAAGTCCAAGTTTAAACCAGAAGTCAAAGTCAAGCAAAAGTCAGCAATATGTGTGAAGTCAACCGCAAGTCCCAAGTTTGCTAGGAGGTCAAGTTCAAACATTGTTCGGTCTTATAAAAGGAAACTTAGGCTAGGATTTCATTACAACACTCCCACTAAACATGTAACTAGGGCTACAGCTAAGTAATTGTTCCTAAGTGCTGTGAGGGCAGCCATGAGGAATGAGGTTAGAGATGCAATATTTATTGAACAAACTGCCTACCAAGAAGAGCTTCCACATACTACTTGATGCGTCCAAATCTCGTCTTCCTGAGAGTTTGACCTGCAAAACAGATGTTAGACCGCCAAAGACTACCTTTTTGGTGGTCGAAGACACTCCAATGCTTAAGTCAACAACTCTGTTTGAAGAATGAAGTAAATTTGGACAAAACTCGGTTAAAGTTGCATACATTTGTCGAATGTTTTCTTTACCTTTTATAATGGCCGCGGTTATTTTTTTTATATGATCATAAGAAAAGCCAAACCCTATACAATCGTTTAAGCAAGAAGTTGACTATGCAGTCAAACCAAAGTCCAAGTTTAACCTAGAAGTCAAAGTCAAACAAAAGTCAACAAATGTGTGAAGTCAACGCCAAGTCCCAAGTTTGCTAGGAGGTCAAGTTCAAACATTGTTCGGTCTTATAAAAGGAAACTTAGGCTAGGATTTCATTACAATACTCCCACTAAACATGTAATTAGGGCTACAGCTAAGTCATTGTCCCTAAGAGATGTGAGGGCAACCATGAGGTTAGAAATGCAATATTTATTGAACAAGCTGCCTACCAAGAAGAGCTTCCACATACTACTTGATGCGTCCAAATCTCGTCATCCTGAGAGTTTGACCTGCAAAATAGATGTTAGACTGCCAAAGACCACCTTTTTGGTGGTCGAAGACACTCCAATGCTTAAGTCAACAACTTTATTTGAAGAATGAAGTAAATCAGGACAAAACTCGGTTAAAGTTGCATACTTTTGTCGAATGTTTCTTTTACCTTTTTATAATGGTCGCGGTTAATTCTTTGCGTGACTTAAGCATGTGAGGCGCAACGGAAGGAGATGTTTCTCGTAACAGTCTCATCCTTTATGGATATGCGTCCGTGGAGGCGTAACTCCCTTCACAACTCTTTTTTGTGCAACGTTCCTCTTCTTTATGAATGAACTCTTGTCGAGCCTGGATTTGAGTTTTTATTTGTTCGGGTCTGGATTTGGACTTTGATTATGTATTTTATAATGGGTCTTGTTTGGGCCTCTATGGTTGGCTTTAACCTTCTTGGGTTTCATGGGCTGGCCCAATGGATGGGACACCGGATCCTCGTGATGGATGCTTTCTGCCACGTGTATGGCTTCAATGACAGTCTATTGTGATGTATCATCAGCTACTCCCCCCTTAGTTAGTGGGTATGCTGACGTGGAGTCGTGACGGTTTGTCTTTCAATTTCATCATTGCCTTGTATTTAATGTTGTCAGTAACTTTTTTCGGGTTGTTGTCTCGATTCCTTACTTGCTTGTTCATTTTTTCGCACATTTTTGGGATTTCACGTAGCCATCATATCTTGCACGTTGTCCCATGACCAGTCCATTCATTGTTTGGCTCTATAAAAGGGAACGTGACGGGTTTATTTTCACTATTTACGCAATCTTTGAAATTAGGGTTTGTTTCTTCTTTTGCCTTCGTCGTTCTCTTTGTTTTTCCATTCTTTAACGATGTTTGTTGGCAATAAATTAAGTGGTAAGCCGCTAGCTATTTGTGAGGCTCATTTTTCTCCCAAAAAAGCTTCTCAGGCGATGCTGGACAACCTTCGTTCTGACTATAATCTGCCACCCGACCTCGAGATTATTTTGCCCAGATAGAAGGATAGTCCTTGTCATCTAAGGTCTGGGTACATTGCATTGTACCCGTGCATGTTTTATTTTGTCCTTCGATTCCCAGTTCCATATTGTGAGTATCTGGATTTCTTGGGCATTCCTCCTGCTCAAATGGGTCCTAATGGTTGGAGAGTAATGGTTTCTTCTTACACGAGGACTATTCTGTCCGGCATTCCTTTGACTGTGAGGGATCTGCATTCGGCGATTGGTCTAATGGTGACTAAGGATATTTGCTTCCTCCGTTCTCCTGCCAGCTTCGTGAAGCTTAATGATGACATCCGCGATTGGTCGAGGTTTTGGTTTTATGCTTCTGTTAACTCTAGCTACTTCCAATTGCAAGGTCGTCTGATTTTTTTATCGTTTCGAGTTCCCAACGAACGGAAGGATCTTTAGTTGATTGCGAATGAGCAGAGGATCAATGAAAAATTCTTGAAGCTTCCCCAGTTTCCCGTGGAGGCATTTCTTTCTGACGACATCTTGTATCGTAGTGGTTTGTACACCATGAATGAAGTGGAGTGGGCTTTTCTTATTGAATCTCGTGTTGAGGATATCATTACTCGTGTTGGTGTTAGTGGTGCTAGCATTGATTGGAAAGTGAGCTTGGACAGACGCGTTATGGATCTCGATGTTCCTATCAATGTCGCAATCTCGGCCTCTAGGAAAAGGAAGCTTGCAAGGTCTATTAGTCCATCGAGGTGATTGTCGTTAGATCCTGGTCGGGTTCCAATAAAGAAACAACTTTCTACTTGTGGTTATGCCCAGATTGTACCTCGTCCGAGTCTTGTCAAGGATGTTACAGAAGCCATCTCTCGTCCAAGTCCTTCATGAGAGGATGTCGTGAAAGAGGATCGCGCATCTCTCGAGGATGTTGAGGAGATGAGGCTGGTGCTGGAGAGGAGTGAGAAGGAGACTACTCGTCCGTTGGACGATAATGAAAGGAGGCTTATTGCTGCCTATGGTGTTTCAGACGTTGTTGAATGTGGTCTAATGATGATCCTTGGGCTATTGATGATAAAATGCTTCAGTTGGCGGTGGAGCAGTCTAAAGAGGTTGTCGGTGGTAATCAGAGTTTCGAGGTTCACTCTCCTCCTTTTCCTTCTATTAACGTCAGTGATGCAACTGGATTCTTAGTTTCTTCTTCTGCCTGTCTGGACTCTTCTGTTCCTGCTGCCACTACTAGTCCAGTTCCTGCTATGGTTGCTCCTCGCCAGGAGGGTAAAAGCGATTTTTCCATTATCATTGTTGTTCCTTATGTCCTTCTGGTTGTTGGGGGTGGTTCTTCGGTGCTTTTGAAACCCCGTGTTCTTTATCCACGAGTTGGCTGGACTGAGCCTAGCCCAAAAGATATTTGTATCAAGTCATATGGCAAGTTTTGCTGGTTTACTCAGCTTGACGTGCAAGATGGTGCGCACATGTTGATAAATGAATGGCATAAGCGATCAATGGAAAGACTTTCGATGCTCGTATTGGATCCAAGTTATCACCTTGATTATGGTCTTGAGCAGATAATGGACGAGTTGAATCATTTCACCTATGTAGGGGTGATGGGCTCGGTCTATCGAGCTGGTCGTGATCAGGTGGTTTCATTGGAGAGAAAATTTGCAGCACTGTTGCTAGTATTTTCTAACGTCCTTTCCCAATTCGACGTGTTGAAAGCACAATGCATAGAGTCGGAGAAAACTGTCAGGGCTACTCAGACTTCATTGATTGAGGCAAAAAGTATGCAAGATAAATCTATTGCCGAGCTTGAGTTTTTGAAAGCCAAGTTGGATTGGATTCGTGCCCATTTACGTGATGTGGAAAAGAGTTATCCGCCGAGAAGGCAGCTTATGATGAGTCTTATTGTGCTGAGATTTAACAATCTGTTAGTTGCGATATTGCTGAGAGGCAGGTGGAACAATTGATGGTTGCGTTCAACGAGGTCAAGGCGGATACTTCTGTTATGCTTACCACCGTTGAAGGGCAGATTACCGCGGCAAAAAATGAATTCGCTACTGCCAATGACAAGCTTCACATTGTCGAAGCTAAAGATTGGAAGCAAGTTGTTGATGGGCGGGTTGAGCTTCTTAATTATATCGAGGGGCTTGGTATGGATTTATCCAGGTACAACCACTTGGTTGATCAAGCTTTCAAAGATGATGACGGTGAAGAAATTGCCCCGCCCCCTTTGAGCGCCCCAGTGGTTGAAGAGTCATTGCTTCATTCCCCTTCTAAAGAGAGAATTCCGTTCTCTCCAGTAAATGATGTTGTTGACGATCCTGTGGTTGCCTCCATTTCTTCTCCTACTTCTTCATCTTCTTCTCCGGATGTAAAATAATAGTATTGTTAATGAAAAGAGCTTCCTTTTTGGTATTGCATGTTTTCGTAGTTTATCTCGTCGACTCGTTGTGTGATGTTTGCTCCTTTTTAATCCAGTTGTGGTCGTATGGGGATTTACTTTGAATTCCTTTATGGCTACTTTCACGCTTTGACGCAATAATTGTCTTGAGATGGGTTGACTTTATCCTTCTTGATGCATTGGAGCTTGCGCGAGGAAGTTGATTTTTCGCCTTGATTTTTACTTAGTTGGTTTAACATATTGGTCGATATGTAGCTCCTTGAATCAAGTCACTTCGTTCATTCAATTTGACTTCGTTGGTTCGACGTATCATTTGACTCGAAGTTTTATGGATTAAGTTGACTCGTTCGTCCAACATTTACTTCGTTGGTTTGACATATTAGTCAACCCGAAGTTGTTTTTTACTTAAGTTGGCTTATTTGTCCAACTTTTACTTCGTTGGTCTGATGCATCAATCGACGTGAAGTTTTTTGGATTAAGTTTACTCATTCGTCCAACTTTTATTTCGTTGGTTCGTGATAGCCTTATAAATCATACATTTTAAGTCCCTAATTCTATATTTATTATGTCCCAATATCTAATAAAAATATCTCATTATGTGTATTTTGTATAAAATCAAGCACTAATCTCAAATCATACACAAAGTGGCACAATAAGGCTAAGTTCAACAACTAAAAAGTTCATTTAAGTTCACACATGCATTGTCAAAGACTAAAGATCTTCAAGCCCAAGACCCTTGAAGTCATTCCTACAAAGTATCATCATCTACAGATCTCAAGGAAATCAACTTAAAGATTTGGACATCCACATGGAAACTTCATCATAGCCAAATAATCTGTACAAACTCCATTTTCCATTCTCACATTTGTACTCCATCACTTTTACACTCCACCTTATTTCACTTTTACACTCTTCCATATTTTCACTTCATCATTTTTACACTCCACCTTATTTTACTCCAATACTATTCCTTATTTCACTCTAACACTCCACCTTCCACCCCATTATCTCTACACATAAGTCTCACACTCCAACACTCTTCCTTATTTGGCATTCCGATGAAGTCGTCGAGTCATCCTTTCTAAACCTAATGCTCGATTCTGTCTTTTAGATTGTAGTAGTCTTCGATATCGTGCCCATGGTCCTTATGAAAGGAACAATATTTGATTTTGTCTCTTCCTTTTGGGTTTTCTCTCATCCTGAGTGGCCAATTGATGTCATCCCATTTTGCTATGTGCTTCAGTATATTGGTTCGACTCGTTTTCAAGGTCATAATGGTTTGTATGTCTTCTTCATCGTGCTTGTTACTCGCTCATGTCGGGGTCGTGCTGACTGCAGCTTCTCATACTCTTGTTCAGTTCTTCCGCTATTCTGATGTCTCTTCGGATGAATGTTATCCTCCTGTGGTCCGTCATCTCGTCTTCTTTATTCCTTCATTTCCTCTTTCCTCGAATGATTTTCCCTTTCTTGGTCATTTTTCCTCCTGGTTGTTTTCACCTCCTCAAGAGAAATGTGTTTTTGGATTGTTTTCAATAGGACCGCCATGCTTTTTGGAGGTTCCAGGTTGAGAGCATAAAAAAAGGACCTCTCTTCAGTCTAGCGATGAAAGTTGTGGCAGCTGTGTCGTCGTTGCATCCATCAATCATTGTCAGTTCGTTGGTGAAATGAGTGACGTATTCCCGTATTGTCTTTTCAGGCTTTTGCTTGATATGAATGAGGTAGTGTGGTCCTTTCCTCATCCGCTGACTTCCGATGAATCTAGTGATAAAGGCGGTGGCTAACGCCTGGAAAGAGTCTATTGACCTCGGCGGTAGGCTGTTGAACCAAATCATCATTGTGGAGGTAAGGCTAGTAGAAAATGTTCTGCACAAGATTGACTATGTGGTCTCCTTCAATTCCAACTTGTGGTGGAAGTGTCTCAGGTGATTTGTTGGGTTGGTGGTACCATCATATACTTCGAACTTTGGCGAAGTAAACTTTTTTGTCCTGGGAGTTATCATGAGAGCGTTGGAGAATGGCGTCTTGGCTAATTCATACAATACATTGGGATCAGTGACTCCTATTCTGAACGGGATTTCAGCAAGCTTTCCATCACACTGTGGAGTCTTGCCATGGATGAGTTCATTGCTCTCGAGGTTTCCCTGTTGAGGTGCTGGAACTTCGTTACTCCCTTGAGTTCGATTGGTGGAGTTTGGCTGGGGTGGTGCCTAGACAGGATCAGCTGGCTGAATGCGCTCATGGGTGAGTTTTTCTAGCATCTTCGTCATGTAGTTCATATGGACCATAAACAGGTCTACCCAAGGATCCGTGGCAGCGTCGCTGGATGTCTGAGATATTGCAGGTTGTGGATCTTGATTTTCGGGTGCCATTGGCTCGATGATTTGAGCAACGTCTTGTTCGCAAGCTGCTTGTGATACATTGTCTCCAGTAGGAGAGTTATTATTATCGTCGCCGGGTTGAGAATCTGTAGGGTGTGTCATTTGTTTTGACAACTTGTTTATTGTTTTTCAGATTTTGGTGAACTTTGTCACTGTGGATCTTCTTTTTAGAAAGGAAACATGTCATTCACAACGGACGACGCCAAACTGATGCTTCCAAATCTCGTCCTCCTGAGAGTTTGACCTGCAAAACAGATGTTAGACTGTCAAATACCACTTTTTTGGTGGTCAAAGGCACTCCGATGCTTAAGTCAACAACTATGTTTGAAAAAGGATGTAAATCTAGACAAAACCCAGTTAAAGTTGCATACCTTTGTCGAATGTTCCCTTTACCTTTTATAATGGTCGTGGTTAATTCTCTGCATGAGTTAAGCATGTGAGGTGCAACGGAAGGAGATGTTTCTCGTAACAGTCTCCTCATTTATGGAGATGCGTCCATGGAGGCGTAACTCCCTCCATGACTCTTTTTTGTGCAACATTCCTCTTATTTATGAGAAAACTCGTATTGGGCTTGAATTTGGGCTTTCGTTCGGGCCTAGATTTGGGCTTTGATTTTGCCGTCTTATAATGGGCCTTGTTTGGGCCTTTATGGTTGGCTTGAACCTTCTTGGGTTTCAAGAGCTAGCCCAATGGATGGGACGCTGGATCTTCGTGATAGATGCTTTATGCCACGTGTATGGCTTCGGTGACAGTCGATTTTGATGTATCATCACTACTGTTGAAGAAGAGTCTACCATTGGTGACGTAAAAATGGGTGAAGATGTGATCAGCATGGGGCAGGATGAAGATGCATACATACAATATCCTGATTTGAGAAAGGATGAAGTTGATGGGGTTGCACCATCAATAGTTCATAAGAAAAAGAAATGGTTTGTAAGTCTTATAGATGTTGATTTGTCTGAGGAAGAACTTGACGAACTTACTGATGTGTTCAAAGAAAAAAAAACTTCAAGTTAATGTCAATGTTGGTGTACAGGGTGGTTTAGGTCTTGATGCAAATATTGTTAATAATGGTGAAAATGTGGCTGAAGGTCGTGGAGTTGATGTGTCTAATCAGGGAAATGGGAATGGTGGTATTGATAGGGTTGTGGTTGAGAAGTTTTACATTCCTCAACGAGGTGATGTGGAACCAGAGGAGGAGTATCACACAAACAAAGATAGCTGGATGGATAATACACCAAAGATCAAGGTACTTTTTGACTTTGTTGATAATAGAGATAATGTGCATGCAAGTGATGATGGGGAAGATGCAGAGAGAGATAAAGCTCCATCTGAGGTGTTGTTTGAAGGCATGACTTGGCCAACAATACACAAGTCCCGGCTAGCAACGAGGTTGTATGCAATCAAGATATATTTGTGATGAAGTTTGTGAAAAATAACATGTTGAGGTTGAGGGTTGTTTGTAAAGCAAGTGGATGTCCTTGATTATGCAACATTAGGGTTCAAAGAGATGGTATTTGAAGAAGATATCAAGTCTCATTATCAAACTCACGGGCCCAAGGACATTGCATTGGACGTGTGAAAGAAATTTCTACAGAAGATCACCTTAGGTGGCATGGCATGAAAACAATTGTGATGCACAAATTATATGGTAGCTTTGAGGATAGTTACATAAAAATTCATGAATTGTGTAGGCAAGAACTTTAAGTAATCCAGGTAGTATTACTACATGTTCTAGGATGGAGGGTGATGTAGATTTTACTAACCTAAATTAATAGGCTAATAAACCTAATTGTTATACCGCATGTGCATGGTTGTCTAACTAGTAGACAATGACAAATACGGGTCGATCCCACAAGGTTTGAAGACACAATCGAAAACTAAAATTTATTTAGACTAATTTAAAATGAGGATTACTGAGATTGAAAATTTCTAAACTAACAGAATAAAATTAAACAACTAAAAATAGAATTAGTACTGGCTATTGGGAAGTGAACCAAGGCATTGAATCCACCATAGGTTCTTCGAAAATTATTTAAACCTAACTTATTGTTTTCATAAAGCGAGAAGCACTAGGGATGAGCAATCCCTTGCTTGCACTGATGAACAATCCCATGGTTTGATCTTCGCCTCAGCGCGGGGTTTAGAAACTCATGCTGGAAATGATTGCGGTAGGGACTTTGGTCAGCTTCACCTCCTCCTCAACGAATTTGTTTCAATAAAGGATGTGGCTTGTGCGATGGACTATTGTGGATTGCAGGCATATTTGAAAGGATGGCGTGGCTGTGTTGCGTGTGTTGCCCTACATCTAGGTATGATTGGAAGAAAGGAAGATGGTCAGTGGCGACGAGAAATGGTGGCGACATGAATGGTGGTGGAGATGTCAATGTATGAGGATAGTTCAAGTGATGGCGAGATTGTGGTTGTGATGTTGTGTTGAGATGGAGAGAGGTATGTGGCCAGATGATGGTGGTTGTGGGGGCAATGGTGAGAAAAAGAGAAATGGCAATTAGTGGAGAAAGAGGGAGCATGCGAGATGGTGGCTGGCGTGATAGTGGCGAGATGGGTGGTTGGTTTTGTAGCTGCAAGGGAGAGAGGAGGGTCGCGATGGTGGTTGTTTCTCTCAGCAACGGGGAGAGGAAGAAAAGGGTGTGATGGGTCTATGGCTGTTGTGGGGCGATGGTGAGAGTTGTGGGTCGATGGTGTTCTCTCTATGTCTACCAAGAGAGAAGGAAGATAAAAATAAATTGGGGGTTTTAGGTTAAGACCTTGGGATTGGGTCTAGATTAAGAAAAAGATGAAGAAATGGGTTGTTAGGTTTTAATGGATTTGGTCATTGACTTCACCGTCCGCGCCACTTCGTAAATGTCTAGTACTTGTTCTTACAAATTCACCATACTAATGCGATTTCATCATTTGAGCTCTGAATCCTATAAAACATGAAAATGAAATAACTAGAATAAAATACAAGACTTAAAACACTGACAAATATAAGTTATAACGTAATTAAATAAATTATGTGAATATCAAATACCCCAAAACCTATATTTTGTTAGTCCTTCAACTAAAAAAAAGAAGAAAAAACCTAACTCACTTTCGCTAGAATCATTCGCTGCGCTTACCTTAAAAGTGCAACAAGGCTTTGAACCCCTAGATTAACTCTAGTGGGCGAGTTATAGTCTCATGAAGGTTTTTAGAAATGTTGCCCACAAATGTCACTTACTCAATAAAAGAAAACTTACTTTCTAAAAAAAATGCAAAAACATGGTCACTTTCTTTTATTTTCAACAAAGTAATCATCTAATTGCAAAAAGAATTCAAGAAAAGCAACAAACTAACAATGTTACTGTATATCAAGAGACTTTGACAACATTTTAATAGTATCCAAAGGTTAAATAAATTTCATCATCACTCTCAACTCGAAGTGTGTGTGTGCATAACTTTATCAACATAACTTTCTATTTCACAATAACGATATATACGATTAGACAGCCTTTAGAAAATACGCTTCGACTACAAATCTCTCATTTCACTCATAAATAAATCACAAAGAGATTGATTATTTGTCATTATGTTTATATGTGAGGAACAAAGTAATTTATGGAAACACAAACATCTCACATATAATTATCATGAAAATCATATTTTTCAAAGAATGAAATGAATATGATATCATAGACGAGAATATCAATTACTTTTGATAATGTTGGATCAAACACCACAATTCTTGTATATTCAATCTTTACATCTACGGACCGAACCTTTATTTAAGATCGATGAGGTCATTATTAGGTCGTAATGGGGCTTGGATTATGACTAACAAGAATGAAAAATGATATACAAATATTTTCTGATAATGGATAATCCCTTTAATAAAACATATAGGGCACTAAAAGAATAACACAATGTTGTACACCATTAATTTTTCTTCCTTTTCGATTCTTCTTTATATCTTTCTTTTGAAGCATCAATTTTATTTTTTTATGACATGTTTTTCCCTTCCACACAATAAAACATTTCAAACTTGAGGATTCATGGAATATCTAGTTTCAGCTCTTTTTAGTTGCCTATTCCAAAATTATATATATAAACATACACATTCTCAAAGAATTGACTAACTCCATAATTGGAGTAGGTAATGGTGAATGAGTTAGCAAAGAAAAGGGTATTCAAAGGCTTAAAGGACTGCAAACAAATATTTATTACTGGGTAGGCCAAAAGGCTAGAGAACAGTTCAAAGAGAAGTGATATAAGTTCTAGTCAGATTATTAGATCTCAATTGAATAAACCAATAAGCATTAGTGTAATGATTCAATTTTAATGTCATTCTCAAAGCAATCAATAATAGAAACAAGAATAATGAGATCATCAACGAGATAATGCAAACTCAAGAGAAATCAGAGTTTATTGAATAGCCACAAGAAAAATAGAATGACTCAAAACTCACAAGGACTAAGTCTCCACTATCATTCTAAGGATTTCTAGTTAAATATCTCACTCGTCAACTTCAAATTATGCTAACTTGGCCTATAGTGCAAGGATAGTCAAGTTGAAAAATTTAATAAAATACATTTATCATAAAGATAATGATGCAGTCATTTTCCACTCCCTCCTTTGACCTTGACCTGCATAAGGAACGCACTTGTGGTGGTCGATGGCACTTGGATACTAAAGTCAGATAGGGATCTGAGGAAGGTGTAATGTTATAACCTTGTAATTTGTAGCGTACCTTAGCTTACCAACCTCATGTCTTATTTAAAGTGCTGGAGTCCTGGGTTGACCAGGCCATTGATGGTGTAGTTTAGGGAAGAAGATCTTCTTGGATATCCTTATCTAATTAAGAGTCGTGTTGTGGAGGAAAGTTTTCTTGTTAGCCTTGTGCTTCTAGATACGCGAGATATAGTTCTCGTTCCGAGAGTAGTCTATAGGTAGAAGTCTTCATATGTGACATATACTTTGGAATTTGCTTCCTAGTTGGAAACAAAGAGTTGTTGTACTTGCTCGTCCGAAGCTGATCCTCGAGATACTTTCCTTAGTAGGGCTTACGGGTATTGAGGATAGCTGTGAGATAAGTGGGCTTAGCAGGCTGTGAGAATTCGAGTTTGTCTGGAGGACTGCATTGGATGAGCTTATAATCACTTGGGTCGGTTATTCCTCGAGATCATTATGACACGTGTACAACGTAGAACTGGGACCATTTTGGTGTATCATCAGCTACTCCCCTCGAGTTAGTGGGCCATCACATCGGTTTGCTAAGTCACTTCTTGTAAATATATGCCGCTCATGATGATTGAATTTGAATCGTTGCTTGAGTCGTGTGTTTCATTAATTGAATGTGCATCGGTTCGGTGGAGAAGAGGCGGGAATCTCATCCCTATTTAGGCCACATTGGCCTCTTTTGAGAACTCGAAAAAGTCCCATGTTAGAACCGGGTCGTCTTCAAAACGATCCGCTCTAGTAAGTAAAAAGCGTGAGCCCGATTGACCCGTCAAGGTGGAGTTCGATGTATCCACCTGGGAGAGGGACCACCTGCGACTAGCAGGGGTTGAAGATGTGTCGAATCTTAGTGCCATGTAGGCGGAAGCTCTGAGTGAACAGCTGATGCTAGCTGCAATGGCGGCTTCTACTGGTGTCGATCCGCCCGATACCATTCTGATAAAAAGTTCCTATGAGGATCTGCCTGAGGTTCTGGAATCCAATCGTCCCACTGGTGGGCTGTCCGATAGTGGTCGTGGTTACACGAGCCAAGTTTCTCATAGTTTGCAGTGTTCCCCGTCTCGCTCCAGGCCATATCTCATGGTGTTTGAGGGTCCATTGGACAACTCGCTTCCTTCTCTTCTTCTGGATCCTACTAAGTTGTCTCACACTAAGGGGTCGACTACTGGTGACAAAGGAAAGGCTGTGGAGGAGGGCCTAGGAGCAATGGTGACTACAAAGGGTGGTTCTGGCGTAATTCCTCATCCGGGAGAGCTTCATCTGGATGCGCGAATAAGTCTGTTTGCCCAGGACTTAGTAAAGATGAGCACTCAGGTCTGGCACCAAGAGGTTGATGTGGACTATGCTTTGAAAAAGCATATAAGCAGGTGTCATAGCTGGCTGATGGATCACGTTCCAAAACTTGAGGAGGATATGCTAAAAGGGCGTATGGATAAGGGTTTAAAGTACCTTATGCTGAGAATGTCTCACTTGAGCCAGGTGGTCGTCGATGGGACAGAAGTCGAGGCGACCCATGAGAGGGTGTACACTATGGAGTGTGTCTTCTCGAACATGCAGAGGTTGTATTCTGACGAGCTTTTTGAAATTGAGCTGCTGAGGAAGCAAGTTGAAGAGGAAAGGCTGGAACAATCGGTCGTTGCTGCTGAGGCTCTGAGGGTTCGTCTGGGCGCCCTTGAGTCTGACTTAGCAGAGGTGGTGTTTGCGAGAGACAAATTCTAGTAGGAGTTGGATCTCACCCACCATGAACTGGATGTTGCACGAAAAGTTGCGGCTGAGGCGCGTTCTGAACAGCGGCCCCTTGCTGAAGAGAATGCCTTGAAGGAGGCTGATTGGGTTATTCAGAAACAGTTGTTGGAGTCTGATGTGTAATTTAACGCTAGAGTGGCGAGGAAGGTCGAGAACCAGCTTGAACTGGAGCAACATGAGCTCAGTGCTGTAAATAGTTGTCTGATTACGGAGCAATCTAATGTCGATGTGCTGACTGGCAAGCTGGAGCTATTGGAGCGTGAACTTGCTGAAGCGAAAGCATGTGAGGAAGAGCTTCTCCAGGAGCAAGGCAAGTGTGAATTCTGCTGGGTCATACATGGTAGAATTGAGCCACTGGCGCTAATGAAGAAGGAGCATCTGGAATGGGACCTTGACGTTATAAGAAGATGTCGTATTTAGACTTATCAGTGGCTTCTGCATCAGTGGACGAAGAGGGCGGTCTGGATCATGATGCTCATACTTCGGTGCCTACGGACGCAACTCATGCTCCCTCATTCGTTAAGCTTAGCTCTTTTGTTTATGTACATTCTCCTGATAAGGAGTAAACTTTGTACACTAGTACCTTTTTTGTTTCAACTGTTAATGAAAATAGGTTTATCTTGAGGACATTTCGTATCCGTTTTGTGTTCGTTATCCCTATTGCGCGTTTTTCGTTTGCCTTGTCGTTTTACTTTGGCATAGGCTGGTTGGCTCAATAGGAAGTCGAGTGGTCTGTCTGCAGTTGAGAGTCTGACTGTTTGCGTAACGAGTGACTCGGAGTCATTGTTGCTTAGTCACGTCCGATAGTGGGCATTCCACGGATGGTTCAGAAGCGTGTTATGCTGCTCAGCTTTGGCCCATTATTAAGGTAGGCCTCTGGGGGCTCATTTTGCCAATCTGACTGTCGATCGCGATTGCTGGCATAAGTGAATTGTAATGGTCGAGCACATGCGTTGTCTCTGACCTAGAGCGTTTATCCTGAGTCAGGTTTCGTAAGCTCGGGATGGCATTCCATGTAGCACTCGTTTGTGTGTTGGCGGGAGGATTTATGGGTTGGCATGGGCGACATTTGCTAGTGAAGGAATGTTAGCTTGTGTGAGCGTGGAGACAATGTTTGAGCTGTGATTTATCTTTGTGGCGGCTTTTTCAAAGGAGAGCGATATGGTCGCGTGGCGAGCCATCTAGGGCTCCAACCTTTCGAACCATATATGTCCGAACAGAGTGGGCTACAGGTTTGAGGAGCAAGGATTTGGCGATCATGGTCTATTGAAGAGCGATGATCTCGTGGCGAGGCGTCGACATCAGTTCGGGACTGACTAGTCTCCCACCTTTCACCATCTACACCAAGCGTAGCGGGCTACAAGTTTGAGACGAGGGGTTCGGCGACCATGCTGAAGAGCAGTAATCCTGTGGCAAGCCGTCGAAATCAGTTCGGGACTGATTAGGCTCCCACCTTCCAAATCATCTACACCCGTTCGCATCCAGCTACAAATTTGGGGGTTTTCGGCAACCATGGTCTGTAGAAGAGCAGTGATCCCGTGGCGAGCCGTCAAAATCAGTTCAGGACTGACTAGGCTCCCCATCTTCTAAACCATTTACGCCCGAGCAGTGGGGGCTACATGTTCAGGGTTGGTAATTCGGCGACCATAGTCTGTAGAAGAGCAGTGGTCCCGTGACTAGCCGTCGGAGTCAGTTCGGGACTGATTAGGCTCCCACCTTTCAGACCATCTACACCCGCGCAGTGGGGGCTACAGGTCTGGGCTTTGATCAGAAGATGTCGTTGTCAATCACTAGCTAGGCTTACCTGATCGGGTTCGGCGACCGTTGTCCGCGAAAGGGATAGCGATCCCTGGCGAGTCATCGTCACCAGGTGTGACAATGCTTATTAGACTCCCACTTCCTAAACCCTCGGCATCCGTGCTGGGCGGACTAGGTGTCGGGATGAATCAAAAGTCATCGTCGTTAGCCAAGGTTGACTAAGCTTGCCCGACTAGGTGAAGGCTCCGCCAGCTACGGGCATGCGAGCCTATTTCCATGAGCAGAGTGTGTTGTGTAGATGAGTTATGAGGAGATAGGAGTACCTTGAATCACCTGGCGATATGTGAGGGTGATCTGTGTGTCATGAATGATTAGGGTTTCTAATACTCGTGTCAGGCACGTGGTAGAATATTGTTTGAATAGTGGGCCAAACCCATGGGCCCGTAGAGTGAAAAGTAGGGTTTTTTTGTACGCAATATGCTAAATGTACTGCGTAGATTGCATGGTAGCACATGTACGACGTGGATTGCGAGACGGTTGAGTATTGGTTACTCTCCCTCAATTAATGGGGTGTGATGCAGCTTCGTTGATTAGATGAACGTGGACCTGCGCAGTTTCCTTGGGAACCCTCATTTCCTCGTTTCCCATACGGTATTCAATGCCGATAGTTAATGTTGAATCGCTCATTTGGTGAACCATTATGTCTATATAATGGTGTTTCTTCATCGTTGTAGGCACTATCTTCTGCAGAGCGTATCTCCTGTAATGTTCTTACTTGAAAAAAATGCTTTGGGTTTTCCAAAGGCTGAAGGGAGATTTCCATCGTTGGAGTCTATGAACGTTCTGACATTTGCACTGATCAGTCACGATGAGAATCGTTGTTATGTGTGGTCACCTGCTCTAGGTGAGCACCTAATCATTCCGTTGAGGTCTCGTAATTTCTTCTCATGTTGCAGAGAAGAAGTACGGACTCCCTCCCAAGGGATGAGTGTCGTTTATACACTTGCGCTTCGGTGTTACCTTATGCCACTATGCCTGCATGTATGCGGTTCCTGCTGCTAACTTATGGTTGATCGAAGTATTGGCAGATGCATCGATGCTTCTGGGATGTTATCTCAATCACCTCGAGTATCGCGCATGGGAAAAGTGCCATCCCTTGGCAGCACTGTGAAACCTTGACCGCTACATTGCTTGCGACCATCTTCATCTACCCCCTTCTACCTCCTTCGGGGGCCGGAAGCCGTTTGAGGAAGTCTGCAACTCGTTGCAAGGTTTGTGTTGCCGTTTTCAGTCACTTTCTGGAATGATTTGGCAAAGCAACCAACCGTTCTGTACTTTCAGCCCCTTTTCACACTTTTGTTCTTGATCTTTGGACATGTTTTTCAGAGGAGTCATCTAGCGAAGTTTACTTGGGGTACCTTTGCTCTCTTCTGGCATCAGACTATTTAAGCGAGTCTTTACTTTATGTCGCATCAGATTCAGATGCTCGTAGTATGTAGTTTTTTGTATCCGCCTCAAGGCGTCCGTTGTTACATCTTTCCAGTAATCAATAGAGGGTGTTTGCGTAATTCTTTCTTTATTTCTTAAATGATTGCAAATCACATAAGTTTTTAAGAGCTAAAAATCTACATTGACTATGGAAAGGAAAATAAACAACTGAAATAGACTAACTGATGGCGGAGAGAAGTTGACTCGGCCCTGAAGTGAATTCAAATGGCCCTTGCTGTATCGTTGATACTTTCAGTGAACTGTCAAGCTTCGCTGATGTCACTGAGGCTACTGAAGAGTAATTCTTGCATGGGAGTCAATCTTCGCGATGACGGAATGTCGGGGGATTGTACTCCCGTCTGCATTGACCTCTCCATTCTGCTGGGTTGAAGAGCGGATTGCTCATGTACCGTCTGATGGTCCTTTTTTCCAAAACGAGCCACCGCTGTTGGGTCCTTTTTCCAACATTTTTTAATTTTAATTTTTTAAAATAAAAACAACGTTGTTCCCCCCACACTTAAACCTAACATTGTCCTCAATTTTAATAGATTATAGCACATGTAATGAAAGATTTAAACGCGGAAAAACAAACTACTAACAAACAAAAGCAAAAATAACGAAAAGAAAATAAAGGGATAAAGAAAGCAAATCTGATTGGATTGCCTCCCAAGAAGCGCTTGTTTTAACGTCGTGCAGCCTGACTGTATCTGCAATTAATCCTCAAAATAAGTGGGAACATGGAGTGATACGTCCTCCACGTCATGCTCCACAAATGACTCATAATAGGGCTTAAGTCGATGATGTTTCACTTTAAACTCCTTCCCGGATGTGACACTCGTAATCTGTATAGCACCATGGGGAAAAACATTAGTAACAATAAAAGGACCAACCCATTCAGAACGTAACTTACCAGTTCTAAGACATGATTGGAAAAGCAAGACTTTCATTCCAATGACAAAAGTATTTCCATGGATTATCTAATCATGAAAAACTATGGTGTTCTCATTATAATTGCTTTTACTACCATAAGCCTCATCCTGAATCTTTTCAAGCTCATTCAACTGAAATGTCTTCCGCTTATTTGTGTCATAGGGAACTCCATTGCTCTCATATCCAACGGTAGTAGTGATGTTGGTCTCAAGTTCATCCTCGTTTATGAGGTCTGACAATTTCTGGGCCAAATTGTCATTTACATTAATAGAAAAACAAGAATGATTTTTAACAGGATATCTCGTGGCTTCAAAGATGTTGAAGCCAATCACATCACCATCAAATTCCATGGTCAGTTTCCCCGCATGCACATCAATATTTGTCTTTGCAGTTTTCATGAAGGTGCCCCCTAAAAGAAGAGACAAAGGTGTTGAAAATTCTGAATCTTCCATCTCAAGCACATAGAAATCTGTTGGGAATATCAAATGGTTAACCTGCACCAACACATCTTCCAACAAACCTCGAGGATATGCATTAGAACGGTCAGCCAATTGAATAATAACACCATCATTTTTTAGCTTCCCATGATTCATAGAGCGATAAATAGAATACGGCATAACATTAATTGAGGCACCTAAGTCTAACATTGCATTTTCAATTTTAGTATTATCGATAACACAAGGGATAGTGAAACTACCTGGATCCTTGCATTTCGGTGGCAAATTCCTTTGAAGAACTGCGGAGACATTCTCACTTACCTTAACTACCTCTCCATCCCGAAGTCGTCTCTTTGTTGTGCAAAGCTCTTTAAAAAATTTTGCATACTTAGGCACTTGCTTAATAGCATCAAGAAGCGGAATATTGACTTGAACTTTTCGGAAAGTTTCCAAAATTTCCTTATCATGTTCATCTTTTCTAGATTTGGCAAACCTACCTGGAAAAAACACAAAAGGTGGAACAAGATTAGCAGAAACTGAATTTGGAATGCTCACCTTCTTACCTTGGAGCTTTGGTGTTTCAAGGATGGCGGGATTATCCTTCTATAACTCAGCTTTCTTATTTCGACTATGTTCAGGGACTATTGGCTCATTCTCAATTTGCCTACCACTCCTCAATGTAATTGCTTTTGCGGTTTCAAACCCACTTTTCGGATTTGGAATGGTAGAACTAGGAAGTTTTCCTTGCTCGCGAATTTGTCCAATAAACTCAGCTATCTGTCCCATTTGTAAATTCAAATCTGTTATATCCTTTGATTGGTTCTGCTGAGAAATAGTCAACGATTTCAAAATCTCATCATAATTAAGGGGCATTCCTGAATTGTGCTGAGGTGGTTCTGATTGCCTTTGAAAGAAACCAGGGGGTGGCCGATTCGAAGTTTGTTGTTGAGGTTGTTCTGAATTTCTCCATCCAAAACTTGGGTGATTTCCCCAACCTTCATTGTAGGTGTTCGAATAAGGATTATTCCTATAGTGATTTTGCCCTTGAAAACCTACTGCATTGACATTCTCCCAACCGCCATTATCAATCAGTTGAGGACATTGATCAGATGGATGTCATGGCTTTGTACACACGCCGCAAACTTGTGCAACTTCTAGCACATTCGGCTTCCCTAGGGCCTGAGTCACAAGTGAGGTAAGATTAGCCATTTGAGCTTCCAAACTAGAATTAGTACTTACCTCATTGACTTGGCGTGAAGGCTCTCCAATTCCTTCATATTGTTGGGCATTTAAAGCTCGGTTTGCAATCAAAGTTTTTGCTGCTGCTGGAGTTTTATCAACCAAAGCTCCTCCTGCCACTGCATCTAACATCTGTCGCTCAAGAGGAAGCAATCCCTCATAAAAGTATTGAATCAGGAGCTCCTCCTTCATCTGATGTTGCGGACATGATGCTATGAGAGTTTTGAAGCACTCATAGTAAGCCGGATATGATTCTCTTGGACCTTGCTGTATGCCACTGATTTTCTTCCTCAACAAGATAATTTTGGAAGTTGGAAAAAATTTCTTTAGAAACACCTTCTTCATGCTCTCCCAAGAATATACTGTTCCGGAAGGTAGTTCATAGAGCCAATCCTTAGCCCTATCAGCCAGATAAAAAGGGAATGCTCTCAACTTTAGGATGTTTTCATCCACATTTATTGGCGTCATACTGGAGCATACAACTTCAAATTCCTTTAAATGTTTATTTGGATCCTCCATAAAAAAATTATGATACTTCGGAATATGATGAAGTAGACTGGATTTCAGCTCGAATGACTCTGTTTTGCCTTGCGCGGCTATTGGATACTGAATGCACAAGGGCGCGACACTGTCCAAGGTGGATGCCGAAAGTTCTTTAATAGATCTATTGTCTCCCATGTCGAACTCTTCAGATTCAGATTCAAAGTTAGATGTTTGTGACTCTTTTGTTTCTCTCCTTCGTCTTCTAAATATTTTCTCAGGCTCTGAATCGTATTCTAATAAGTTTTCGCTGGATCTCCTATTGTGCATGAACTGGTACCTGAGATAAAGATAGAAAAAAAATCAATAAAAAGAAAAATAAATAAATAAAAACTAATGAAGTAATTAACAATTTTTCTAATTCCCGGCAATGGCGCCAAACATTGATGCGCTATTTTAGTAGCACACAACTTAATACCCTGATTTTTTATTGTAGTATAGAATAAGTAGGGATCGTTCTAGACCGGGGATTAGAGGGTTTGTCAATAAACACTAATAATAACTAAAAGACAACTAACAACCTAATTAATTAAATAATGGGGAATTGGATTTTCTAAATTATACTATGAAAATAACTACGAAAATTACTATAAAGATAATAAAACTAAAGGGATGGCAAAGATGAGAAATTAGCTAAGTGTTTATCTCCACACACCAAACATATGCTTATAAATCAATCTTCAATAATCACTTGCTAACTCGTGAGAGACAATGCTCAAGATTAACCGTGACCGCACTGCATTAATCTTATTATTTTTCCAAGTTCGTTGAATTAAACTAAGCGTCGCTTTCAAATTATTCTTATCATGCTATCTAAACAGGAATCGCAAGTTAGACAACAATCTAAGATCATTAAGTTTTGTGGAAAATATGAACACTGACTAGGAAATTACAAGTATGATCAACATCTTGTTCTTGCCTAGGTTTTTACTTAACCTTACCAACGTTCCTTGGTATTTACTACTTGTGAATACATGATTATAACAATTAGGTGAAACTCTCCTATACTCTAGCCCCAGATCCTAGCATGCTTACTAAGTTGGCCACCTTAACAAACATACAAAGAAAAGTTCTCTATAAAGCAGTTAAGCAAAACACAATCACTAATAGCAAGGAAGATTAAATTCAATTAATTTATAAAACACATGTCCGGGGCTTCGAATCCACCCCTAACTAAGAGAGGTTTAGCTAGACATATTAATTATGTTCAAACAGTAATCCATAATCAATAATCAAACTAAAATAAGTAAAAGAGTTAAGAGATGAAACAAAACACTA
This sequence comes from Berberis vulgaris, assembly GCA_963556465.1. NCBI lineage: Eukaryota > Viridiplantae > Streptophyta > Magnoliopsida > Ranunculales > Berberidaceae > Berberis > Berberis vulgaris. The sequence continues at coordinate 82,661,658 of OY747124.1, read as the reverse complement.
TAGCCTAATCCGTGGTGGTAGAGAGTGGAAGCTGGGGTGCAAATAGCGCAAAGACACTCTTCTTTTTCCTTCTGCAATTTGCTCCTTCTTTGATCTATGCTTCTTTACTTTTCTTCTTCTACTTGTGTGATCTGATCAAGAGGCTGCGTGAGGGATGTAGGCGAGGGCTTTGGCTAAGAACGAGAAGGGACGAAGAGGGAAGGAAGTGAACAGAGTGGCGATGTGTCTCAATTGGGTTTAGGGTTGTGTGGTTGAGATCAGAGACAGAGATATGAAGAGATGGAGGTTTGTGGTTGCGGTTGCGGTTGCGAGATTGAGTTGCAACTGTGATGAGGGATGGAGGCTATGGTTTGGTTGAAGAGAAGACGAAGATGAAGGCAGAATGGAGGCTTGTTGCGGCTGAGGGACTGCTGCGATGAGGGATATGTGAGGATGGGTTTGTGATGGCTTACGGCTGCAAGGATGGGTGGAATTTCGGCTGTAACGAGGGTTAAGGCTTGTTGTGGAGGTCGTGGATGAAGGCTATTGCTGGATGGCTTTGGAAGCTGTGGATGGATGATTTCTCAAAGCCAGGTATCGTCCCCTTTTTATTCTTGTTTTCTTCTTTCTGTGGTTTCCTTGTTTGTGTGATTTCCTTGCTTGTGTGATTTCCTTGTGCAATTAATATTTCTAAATTGCCAATTTGTTTCTATTTTAAAATATTGTAATTGGAAACCTACACAAACATGAAAATAGCAATTAGTACCGTAATTAACAAGTAATAGCTAAAAATATATATAGAAATATGGTACTAAAAATAGCCTAATTATGTCCCTATCAAGTATTTGCAACAGTCCCACTTGGAGGGGTCTTTGCGCTGCTTCGGGGGCCACTTCAGATCTTTCCAGTTTTTCATGGAATTCAGGACGTCCGATTAGCTAGAATTGAGGGGGTTACGGCCCTGGATCCAACATAGTTGGATGCTTTCTCTGGCCTGGCCCGGCTAGGGTCTGACATGTTTTCATTGCGCTTCCGCTTGCTCATTTCGTCATCCTCAAGCCTATTTCCCTCCTTCCTGTCTTTAGGAGCAGAGGGCTTCTTATCACCTTTTGTTTCCTTCTTCACAGTTCTCAACTCTTCTAAGGTGATGTACCTCTGGGCGCTATTGAGGAGCTCTATCATATCCAAAGGGGGTTCCAAGGTGAGACATTCATAAAATTTTCCCTCCTTTAGGCCCGCGATGAAATCCGTCACAGCTGTGTCGTCGCTGCAACCATCAATCAGTGTCAGCTCGTCATTGAAGCGCGTGACGTACTTTCTGAGTGTCTCATTAGATCTCTGCTTCAAAAAGAGTATGTAGTGTGGGCCCTTTCGGAGGCGCTGGCTTTCGACAAACCGCGTCAGGAACTGTTTCGCCAACATCTTGAACGAGTCGATTGACTTTGGTGGGAGGCTGTGGAACCATGTCAATGCTGACTTATTTAGGTTGATAGGGAAAGTTTTGCACATCACCGACTCAGATCCTTCCTTGAGTGCCATTACATGTTGGTAATGGCATAGGTGGTCGAACGGGTCTGTGGTCCTGTCGTAGAAGTCGAGCTTTGGAGGCATAAACTTCTTAGGAAGAGCCCCGTTCATGATACGGTCCATGAACGATGGAATAGAAAGACAGTAGAGCACGTCTGGGTCGTGCGCCCCTCGGCGGAAGGGGTCCTGAAGGCCTGGCCTCTTTACTCTGAGAGTCGGTTCTGCGTTGGCTGCGTTGCCTCCTCTAGTCCAATGAGAACTAGTAGGGGCTTGACTTTCCTGTGATTGCTATATGTCGTCTCCTGAAGATGAAGGCTTGTGTTGCTCTGATCTCCATTAGCGGGTGAAGGGTTCTGTTGTACGAGAGCCTCCATCGCTTTGGCGATTTGTTGTACTTGAGACGACAACAAATCTATCCTGGGATCCATCATTGTTGTTGCTAGCGGAGGGGTGTGAGTCTGCTGCCCTTGCGTCACCGGCATCGTTGAGAGCGATGACATGGCGCCAGTCTGAGCATTTGACGTATCCCATTGTTGCGCGATCTAGTGGTCACCATCTCTTTGTATTTTGAAGAGAGATGATGCTAGTGAAAGATTAGGAACTTTGTCGTCCCCACAGACGGTGCCAAACTGATGTAATTGTTTTTTCGCTCCCTACTTTGACCTTGACCTACAAACCTGCTGACCTGCACAAGGGACACACGTGAGCCACGAACCACCGTTGTGGTGGCCAATGGCACTCCGATGCTAAAGTCAGACAGGGATCTGAGGAAGGTGTAATGTTGTAAACAGAGAATTTGTACCGTAATTTAGTTTACCAACCTTGTGTCTTATTTATAGTGTTAGAGTCCTGGTTCGACCAGGCCATCGATGGCGTAGTTTAGGGAAAAAGATCTTCTTGGAGATCCTTTTCTAATTGGGAGTTGTGTTGTGGAGGGAAGTTTCCCTATTAGCCTTGTGTTCCTAGATACACGATAGATAGTTTCCGTTCCGAGAGTAGTCTATTGGTAGAAGTCTCCATATGCGACATATAATCTGGAATCTGCTTCCTAGCTGGAAGCAAAGAGCTGTTGTACTTGCCTGTCTGAAGCTGATCCTCGAGATACTTGCCTTAGCAAGACTTACGAGTATTGAGGATAACTGTGAGATATGCAGGCTTAACAGGCTGTGAGAATACGAGTCCGTCTGGCGGACTGCATTGAGCGGGCTTAGAACTGCTTGGGCCGGATCAGTGTTCGGCTAACGCTAGGGACTGTTATTCCTCGAGATCATCATGACACGTGTACGACGTAGAATTGAGACCATTTTGGTGTATCATCAGATAATATCAAACCTTATTTCTTCCTATTAATATATCAGTGTGACAATATATAACATGTATTTCCTCAATTTGAAAAGCATCAAGCACTTGAAAACATATTTTCTTCATTGGAAATGAACATTCTACAAGCCCATGAAAAAAAAAACTAAAACTTTCTTTTTAAATTCACTAAAACTTCAGATTTTGAATGCATTTTCATATAAAATACAAACGATTTTTCATAATTACCATATTTATAATCCTAAGTAAAATATATAGGATAATCATTTTGCAAATGACAATCAGGTGTGGAATGAACAGGAATCGAACATGCACCTCAAACCTCATATTAAACATTTGTGGGAGGTGGGAGTTGAGTCCTATCAATTTTATGAGCCATAGTCATCATAATTGGTTCTAGCTTCGATGAATAAGGGGAACAAACGAATGTTTCCCTAATTTCATACATACCACCCTTATGCCTATCATAATCCTTTCTCGAATAATCCCATTGTTGAGAATTTTCAGAAGAGTTTTAAAGAATTCTCAAATCTCATTAGCACTCATCTTCATAAGTGATCCACCACTACTGTCATCAATTATACGACGGTTTTGAGGGGTTAACGCACATTGGATGTGTTGAACAAAACGCCACTTCTCAAATCCGTGGTGGGGACACTTAACAATGAGTGCAAGCCTAACATTCATAAAAATGTTCGCCTTTTTTTGTTGATAACTAGAAATATCTCTTCGGAGGGCACTCATTTTATGAATGTGGAAATATTTTGACAAAAAATTTCTTGATAAAGCATCCCAAGTTGTGATGGTTCCCGTCTCTAAAGAATTTAACCATGTCTTCGGCTTATCTTTAAGAGAAAAGGGGAACAACCTAAGACGGACCGAATCATCTAAAAAGTTTGGGTACTTAAGGGTAACACAAATGTGAAAAAATTATTTGACATGGAGATATGAATCTTTTTTCTCAAAACCATAGAAGGTAGGCAAAAGATGGATGGTGTGAGTTCAAAGCTATTTGCAGTTTCTTAGGTAAGACAATGCAAGATGGAACTTTGCTGGAAAGAGAGGAGAAGTAATCTTAAAAGGCTTTCTCCTAAGCCTGCTCCTTGCTCTCGATAGAAAAGGAAGGAAACTTAAAAAGGTAACGAAAACTTTAAAGAACTCATCGGTGTCTTTTCAGACTAACTTATACTTAGAATCAAGCACCCAGGTACGCATAAACTAATGGACACCAACGTTTCAAAGTTAACACTCCTTAAAAGGGTTAAAGTTTTTTTAATGCAAGCCTAACCACTATATGAAGATGATCTAACTCTAAAAAAAATTAAAACAAATGAACCTTAAACGAAACATAAATGATGCACAAACAACATGAAGGACAAACATCTAATAGAAGCTCAGTTTTTAGCTATAGTTTTGCTACTAATGAAGGTGATTAGGGCTTGAAAATGCATTTTATACAGAGTTAATTATTTTCACTTGTTAAGATTATTTTGATAATTGATAGAATTATTTGACAAGTGTGGTCTCTTGGAGAATTTTGTGTTTTAGTATGCTATTCAGGTAAAAGGCTCTCAAATATATGATCAAGGTGATCCACAACACCTGGACCAGCCCAAGACAGCCTGAAGCAAGCCCACATGTGCATTCAGCCCAAAACGAAGAAGAGGAAGCAACCTGTGGGGCGTACTGGCCTGTGAGGTGTTGGCCCATGAAATGAAACCCTAGGGTTTCGTTATGTTCTCAAGGGTTGCCTCATTTTTTCTATGTTTATAAAAGACTTCTTAGGCATATTCAAGGGAGAGAATTTATAGGAGATTGCATACAATTTTCGTTAGACTTTTTGCAGATGTATTGTCGGCTAGGCTAATTCTTCAAATAGGGCAAAGAGATGAAACCCTAGACGTAGCTGGTTTGGTTTGTATTTGAATAAGTTTTTACATTTTCACGATGAATAATGGTATTTGAGAATTTTCCCCTTTATTTAATATAGAAGTTATGTTTTCGTGTGATAGCCGATTATGTTTTCTTCTTCCATAGATTCTTTTAATCCGGTGATTATTTTATTCTTCCCATATAAGTCTAGTCATGCTCGTCTTATGCGTGGAATATTATGGTTCAATTGATTCCGGTAGATTGGTTATATGTGATTGTCTTTTACTGCATTATTGTCTCCGGATATATCATCGATTTAAGATATCATATATGATAAGTCTTTGTGCTTTCTAAAAAAATGAGAATTCTCATATCTATTTACATTAGAATATAGTGGCGCATTAAAGATTAATTTTCGATTAGGTTGTTTGGGACGTGAGACACATAATTGAATAATCATAACTTAATCAATACAAGTTGAAGCAGTGAACTTTAAGAGGGATTCTTGGACCCTTGTGTTTTTACGTTTTTGATTTTCGTTCACCTAAATTCAATTGCTTCTTTTTCTCAAGATTTTCTTAGTTCGAGTTCTTTGTTTTGTTGGTATTACTTTGAACCTATTTTGTATATCACTTTCCTCGTGGAATCAACACTTCATTCTCTACTGCATTGGCCTTGTGTATTATTTGGGCGCAATCAAATTTTGGCGTCGTTGCCGGGGACAAGCGTCATTCTACAAGGGAGGTTTTCAGTATTATCTTTCTTAGTTTTTCTTTTAGTTTTCCTTAATTTTAGGTCTAATTTATTTTTACTTTTATTTTTTGTTTATTTTTTTATTAAAAGAAAAGAAAGTGTTGCCCAGCTGCGTCTTGACCCCAATCCAATTTTTGGGCCAATTCCCTATTCGTATTACCAAAAAATGAGATTCTTGTCGAATATGAGTTTGTTGCTCCAACCTGTGCTGACTTTGTTGGATTTTCACGAGCTATCATGGCAATTTCTGGCAGTACCATGTCTAATGACTCCAGAAATTTCAGTTGGTATGGGCTTCCATAAATGAAGTGTGTGAGTTGTAATAGAACAAGGAAGACTAGTTAGGGTTCCAGAGTTAGAATACTCACAGGGCCACACTGAGAGCAAGACAAGTCCTAGCTCCAATTTTAACACTATGAGTAATCACGGAGATGACCTTGTTCGGTCCCTTAAGGACCATCTTTACCCCACGCACACTGCTACACCATCATGTATTATGTTCCCATCGAACACACCACAACTAGATTTTAAGTCGAACATGATACAATTATTACCCACTTTCCATGGTCTAGAGAGTGTAAACCATTATGTTCACATTAGGGAATTTGAGGAAGTGGTGGTTACATTTCACAGCAAACTTGAGGCTGCAGACTCGGTTAGACTGGGTTTTTCCCATTTTTCCTTCAGGAAAAAATGAAGAGTTGGCTATACTCACCCAAAAGGAGATGACTCAAGCGTTTTTTAATAAGTACTTCCTTCACCACAAAACCAATGGTCTGAAGAGACAAATTACTACATTCACCCAAAATGATAGTGAGACATCATATCAATCATGGGATAGGTTTAAGGATCTGTTAAATACATGCCTACCATGGGTTTGAGTGTTGGCGCTTGGTTAGTTATTTCTATGAGGGGCTTACAAGTAGAGAATGCCAATTCGTTGAGATGATGTGTAATGGAGAGTTCCTCCATAAGCACTTGATGGATGATTCGAAAGTCCTAGCATCTATCTTTGATTTTCAAACTCATTTCCAATTGTTTTTCTATTTTCTATTAGTTTAGAATAAAAAAATAAGGCTTTCAAATCATCCATCAAGTGCATAGAATTATACTAATGTCAATTATTATTATTTTATTCGAGCAATACTAGATATGAGAATCTCTCATTGTCTTGGAGATGTAACCATAATAAACCAATTATTATATTAATGTAATGGATTGACTTTAGCAAAGATGCAGACCCCTAAAATTAATTGTCTGTTTAAGGCACAACTAATCACAAGTTTAACTAATACGAATAAAACATGCTTAAAAAAAACATATAATAATTCTAACTACAATGGATGCAAAACATACACAGTGAAAATAATAGTGTTTGTTCACAAATCAATCCAATGTTAAACCATACAATGCATTAGAAAACAATAAAAGAAAAAAAAAACTACTAAGTCTGAGGAATCATCTATGCCTTGGCGGAGGGTTTAAAAACCCATTGTCGTGATGAATGTGGCAGTTGCATGGGTTAATTCCATCTCCTCACGTGGGTGCTCTATGGTGGTGCAAATAGAAAAAAATGATAAATTTTAAAAACTTTCCCTCATTCCTTCTTTTCTGCTACTGTGGTGTGATCTTTGTTGTTGTGTGATTGAGAGCTCAGGCGACGAAGTAGCTGCATAGCTTAGGGATGAGGGTCGATGGTGGCTAGACGGTGAATAACGTCGGCGAGATGGTGGTGTGGGTGTTGGCTGGGAGGAAGAAGATATGATGTCAAGGAGAGAATACGAGATGGAGAATGGTGTGATCGCTGCTCTGTGAGTTGTGATGGAAGAAGAAAGGGGATGGGAACAAGGGTGCTTACAAAGTGGCTAATATGGAGGGTAGAGGTTGATGAGAGGATGTCGATATGGATCGAAGAGGTGCGATGGTGGTTTCTATGTTTTTTGGGTGTAAAGTTATGTGGGGGCTGGAGTGAGGAACATAGATAAAGGAGAAGATGAAGTGGAGGAGAAGAAGTTTTGCCTCGCTCTGAGAAGGCGAGACGAGAGTGTGGAGTGATGGTGATGGTTGGGAGATAAGGGGTTGTGAAGCTTGTTGTGTGATGGAGGAGAAGGATTTGTATGGTTGCTGGAAAAAGATAGAAGAATAAGAGGGGGGGGGGGGGGGGTAAATAAGAGAAGAGACTGTTTTGTTGGCATGAAGGAGAATAAATAAATTTTGGTTGGGGTTAGCTTTAGGTTTGATTCACATGGGTTTGGATATGAGGTTTGGTTTGGATGGGCTTTGGCATGCGATTATTATGGGGATTTGGAATTTTACTAGTCACTTTGTACCGCGGTTCGAATCTATCAAATAATTGTTCTCTGAAGTGCTGCATCTATACGATTTCATCCTTTAAGTTTCAAATCCTACAAAAAACATGAAAATTAAATAATTAGAATAAAATACAATACTTGAAACACTAACAAATATGAGTTACAAGGTTATTTATGCATAAATTGCATGAATATCACCTGCCCACACAAGGGTTACACTTTGTTACTATATGTTTAAGATGTGTTATCAAACTCATATTTTATATTAGATGGAGATCCTATTGTGCTAATTGCAGTGAGATGAATACTAATGAAATGGTGTTTTGAAATGGTTTATTTAATTATTGTTGGTATTATGGATATGCTTCAACTGTTGTTCAATTGCTTTGTTATTTGTGGTTTGCTAGTCATCTCCACATAAACACAGAATAGATTGTTCAACTACAACCATTTCATATTATAATGTCACCAATACATTGAATTGCTTAAGTAGACATCATTGAATTGCTTAAGCAAACAATATATCCCAACTTGAACCATTTTCCCTTTACTTCTTTATACTAACCTTCTCCCCAAACAACTTGCATAATTCTTCAAGCCCACCTCAATTGTAATTTTAGGAACATGCACCTCCTTCCCCTTGTCCTTATCCTTCATCTTCTCCCTACTACTCTCCATGTAAACTTTCATTTCTCTTCCAAAGCATCGACCAACCACTTACAACTTCCACAAAACACCACACGCGAGGTATTTTTTTACCCCTAGTACAACTAACTTTAGAGGCTAGCAATTGACTCCTCCCTTCACAACCACTCATATGACAAGGAGAAACATGCCATTGGCAATTCTTCATCTAGTGGTTGGTTTTTCCACAGTTTAAACACCCTCCTAGTGGTGCAATTGGAGGTCTAGTAGTGCTACAAACGTTATTTTTTGATGCTATAGCTTCATCAAGTCATTCATAACCTGCAAAATGCCCACGAATATATCGTAAAAACTTCCTACCCTTGTTGCCATTCTCATTGGTCATAGCAATCTATAGCCTCATAATACCATCATAATTTGGCATCTTGCAACGACTATAAGACCATGGACAAATGTCCCCCTATGCCCAAATTGATTGCATACTTAGCATTCATGTTCAACTTCGCACTATAACAACAATAAAAATGGTCAATACCCATACAGAATTTCGATTGCAATAACAAAGCTTGATGAACCAAAGTCAAACATGAATTCGTGCTTTTACCTTCGACAACGACCTTGATGAACCTCTTCCAGACCCATTAGAGAATTGTACTTCCGCTACAATGAAACTACTTAAAACATAGCTTAATGAAGTTCTTTGGAAGTGAGACAGTAACGAAGAGGGGCACCACACTAAATTGACATTTTTGTAACAACCTCCAAAATAATATCACTTTTGAGCTATAACAGTCCACCCAACAATTTTACCAATTTTCACAAATAAAGTGATACAATAATTGTATCACTATGAAGAATACGCGCTACAAGTGATACTATTCATGGTGATCCAATTTATTATTTCACTTTTTTTGTAAAACCATTTTTCATTTTTTGATTGAATTTAGTTTTGACTTAAAATTATTTGGAGGTCTCTTACAGCTGAAAAGTATTATTTTTTTGGGTGTTGTTACAAAAATGTCAATTTGGTATAGTGGGAGAAGATAAAATCAGAGAAATTACAGAGAAAACAGAGAAATAAGAAAAAGAGAAGACGTGGGGGGTGAAAATATGAGTAACTTTCGATGTGGGTATGACAAACGGTAGGATTTGAAGAGGGGCAGGATGAGAACGGATCAAAAGAAGGTTTCAAACAAAGTCATGTGTGAGAGGCACTCGATGGAAAAACATGTGTTTTTAGTCATTTTCCAACCATCATGTGAGCAACATGTGAAGGTGTTAACTGTTTTTGTGACTTTGGTGACTCTTCTCTAATTTAATTAAAAAAAGGATTGGAGTCAAATTATGTATTATGAAAAGGGACTAAAGTCAAAGTAATCTTAAAATACAGAAAATAAAATTTTGGCTTCAAGGGACTAAAAATCAATTTTCTCATATCAACTAGGAACATTTTTTCAAAGGTAAATGGACTATACATTTTACTAGTCCCTCTAAGTTGAAATTTGGAGGAATAATCTAGATTAACATTAGGAATAATGTGTTAAAATTTTCATTTGAATCAACATACATGATCTTGTTGCACATGAATTATTTTACATTGCTCCGATTGAGCTGAAATTTATCATGGAACGTGAGGAGTGATGCCAAGAATATTGTGAAGTTTTGTTCAACTAAGAAAATCTCCTCAAGATACGTTACGTGCGTATCAAAACGTGTCATGCTCTTGAGCACTCGTGTTTTTTAATTGTCAAAATCATGACTAACTAGCATATCTTGATGGTGGATTGAAAAAAAACTAGTTAGTAGGATGAACAACTACCATAAAGATGATAGTCTTTTGGGCTTTGAAAGGTTGACCTTTGTGCAATGTTTGTTATTTTTATCCATTGTATCCCAATAGGGGTGGGCAGGGGACAGGATGGACCTCATCTTGATCCCATCCCATCCCAACCTCATCTCATCCCAAACGGGTTTGAGACAGGAGGAGATAACATGGTACTAAAAAAATTCTCGCAGTAGCAAATTTATTCAAGTCTAAAATTCGCACCAAACATGATTCAATAACATAATATTACTTGATTAAAGTCTTACACATCAACTACAACAATTATCAAGTTTGAAATAGTTAATACTACAAGCACATGATCATTAACATCAAGAATCAAGTAAAATTTAATTAACATATTAATAATAAATATTAAATATACAAGTTTGGAATAGAACGGGAGTGAAAATCCGCATACCGATCTAATCTCACTCTAGATCTGGACGGGACAAGATTGACATGCGTTTGATCAATTCCAAAAAAACCCTGAAAAAATAGGGATGGGGCGCGACATGACCAGAACATGATCGTAGGATTGGATGCCCACACCTATATCCCAATGCGTGGAAAAAAAAAATTGTATAATCCTGATTGAATAAAAAGTTCTCCAATCCTACATTAGAAAAAAAAAAAAAAAATCAGTGTTAAAATTGATGGCAACAACGTAAGCCGGTGGGATTCCCTTGGGGAGCCACCCCAAGCTGACCACACGCCCATGTCCGGACACTTGACCACCTTAAAAAACACTTGACTCGACGTCACGTGTGATGACAAGACAGCCGGCGTGCAAATGGCCGAGACCCAAATTTTAAACTCGAAAATCAGTGTGTTGGCTAGGCGGGAAATCAAAATATTAATGTCTCATCGAAAAGGCCGTTAGGTATAAAGTCTCTATCGACGCAAAACATCAACAAAAATCAAAATTACAGATATTCAATTAAATAAAGCTGATGATGAGGTAGAAGAAGGAGAGAGGGGGTGGGAGTTGATCCTTTTGGTGCACGTGCATCCGTTGATGGTGGTGAAGAAGAAATAGACAGTGCGGATGGATGGTGTTAGTTCTCCAAAATGTGCTTTGGAGGAGGATAAACAACTTCTTCCACTTACTGCTGCTTCTGTTCGGATCGTAGATGCTCCGATTCCTCTACTGGTTTGCTTCCACAAAGCTTTGAGGTCCGAGCTAGCTCGCAGAGCTACACCGAATTACTTCGTCTTTGCTGGACATTGGGTGCCCTGCTGGTGACTTTGTGGTTGATGTCTGGAATCGCTTTCAATTTCTTAGCCTTAGGTTGGTTTACAAGTTTCACTGTGCTGCTGAGGATGAGGTCAGTTTGTCTTTTAGATTTTCATTTTCAATTGATGGAGTAATATAGGTTTTTTTTATTATATATATATATATATATATATTTTTTTTTTTTTTTGAAAGGCAAGCAGGGTTTTTATAGGATCCCAAAACCCATAAAGATGCCGCAAGCTGGGTTTGAACCCATAACCTACTGGTACCATCCGCCAAGCTCTAACCGTTGGGTTACCTTCAATTAATGAGGTTTGAGAGAATCTCCAATTGGGAATTGGAGATCACCATACCTCAAATTATGGATAATGACATGTTTACCCAACCAACCACTCTAACCTACTAACCCAAATTGCAAACATAACAAGGTCATCTCATAAAAACCACTGGATATGGTATGGTATCGACCGCTCCAATAAAAGTTTGCATTCACACGACTCTGTTTTGAACACATGTCAAGACACCCTAAATCTTGAAAAGATTGGGGACGGAGTTGGTGGGATGCCGTTGGAGATTCTCTAATTTATAAGATTGGATTTTGGGGCGCTTTGACGAAATGATGGTAATTGTATCAATAAAATTTGATTTGGTGTGTTCTCTGTTGCTCTGAAAGATTTCTAGCTACTGCTCATCCAAGGAAGTTACCACCAGTTATAAATTAATTTAGACCATGTTTGGCTATATGGAATCCAACTCCACGGTGCCATGATGAATCCAACTTCCATATTATGTGAGAAAGTTGGGAATGCGATTTGTATATTTGGTATAAAAAAGGACTTAAGGTTGACTATGGTCAAGCTTCTGAAAAAGCCTACATGGAGTTGGATTACCAAAGTTATGTATTTCTTCTTCTTTAAAGGCTTTTTCTCTCTCACAGTGGACAATTATTATGTCTCAAAAAAGTTTTCTCAAATCAATTGTAAAACAGAAGAAATTTGTCTATTGGCTTACCAAAGTATTCATAGGTTGTAAATCCTTGTCAAGTTGGAAACCGAATGGAGAAATTTTAGAAACCAAAAAATCCCATTTTGAAAAAAAAAAAAAACAATCTAAGTTCGAGCATTATGGAATTGAGCTTTCTATTTTTTTATTTAAATTTCTTGGAGTTACAAAATCCGATTTTCGCAAAGTTTATATTATGATACTTTAAAAAAATAGTTAACAAAAGGTATTTTCTAAAATTACCAAAAATATTTCTTTGATAAACTTGAATTTTCAATGAGCCTTCTTGATATAAGTGATATAGCTAATCTCTGTATCTGAAGGCTTGATATGGATCAATTTGCTCCATGAATTCTTCTATTGATGGTGGATATATTGAGACATACTATGTCACTTAATCGACAATTAAAAGCATGAAGTAACAAGGGAGTTAACATTCCTTGGATGCTACCTATGTAGTATCCATGCGCTGGGCGAGGCGAGGAGGGTGGCCTGGGCGCTTAGCATCTTGGGCAACCTTTCTAGGATTTTTTTGAAGCCTCTATATATACATCATTTCCCAAGTTAATTTCACACAAATCTAACTAAAAATATGAACTTTAAAGCATTAATAATCATAATCCAATGACAAACATAGAAAAAGAAATCAATATAAAAATTAAAATAGAGAAATAATAAAAAAAAGTTGGAGTTAATGGTGAGCACCTAGGTGCTAGGTGACTGCCCGAGACTACACAATTATTAGGTGACCCCTGGGATAGACCAGGAGGTGATGTCATGAAACGCCCACTTAGGCATTGCTCTATGTAACTCCGGCCTTCCAAGTGCTAGGTGAGGCGATGTCAAAAGCCTGGGCGTCTAGCTTGCTTAGGTGTCATCTAGCACCTTGGGCAAAAAGCTACAAGCCAATGTTTAAAAGGCAAGAGCCTTTGGCAACAAATTTTTTTATTTTTTTTTTATTTTTTTTTTACATTTAGGCGGCACCTAGGCGTGGAGGTGAGGTCTAGTATAGCATGCTTAATGTGCCTAGGCGTCGCTCGAGATCACATAGATGTGCATAGTTATCAATATCTTACAATATGCATGATATATAGTATGCGATAAATATCGTATCCAAGCCTCATCGATATGGTACATATCTTCTGATATATGTGATACGTATCATATCTAAACCTCATCGATATGGTATATATTTTATGATACATGGATATATGATGTAGAGATATGCCGTCCTTGCTTATATGTGCTACATAAGTCATATATCAATGAAAGTGTTTTTTAGGACCTCCTCGTTTGAATAAATCTTCTCTATGTATATTATATGCTTAAATATATAATAAGTATATTTTTTTAATATCTATATAAATTTAGTTTTGCACCATATCTTACTAAACACGATATGCATATCTTAAATTTAGGTTTTCGATACATGATAACACAGTACAATACATGTTTTGATAACTATCTCTATATGAGTGAAGTTGCAACATGAACACCTGATACAAACTGGAGTAAGGAAAGTTGCTCAACAATAATTTGTTTATATGTGATATAGTTTGATCTCTGTCGAGAACTTTAAAGTTTGATTTCAATAATCACGTACGATTCTCTCCGCAGGTTATCTTTCAAGCTTTGGACCTACGAGTTGGTAATGTTACATGCTCATATTCTCTTGAGCACAGAGGCATAGAGGAGCTCTTTCAATCTATTTTTCAATGTTTAAATGATTTGCTGGAGGAAGATGGGAAGTTATTCGAACAATTTCAGAACCTGACTCTTTGCACTGCTACTATTCAGACATCAATTAGTCATCATATGCTCAAAGAAGAAGAGCAGGTATGCATAGTCTTTATTGTATAAAACTGGACTTGTGTTCGTTGCATGTTTAGAGCGTGACAATGTGAGATGCTATTTTTGTAAAGAACACTCGCAGGTAAATAATGTTCTGTTTAGCCGATACATAGACCCAGAGGACAATATTGAATTTGTTGTTGGCTTGTTAACTTCTATTTTCACATTCCGATGTGTCCCTTGTAAATTATTGAGCGTGAGCGGTTGCATCCACTAGGTATATAGGACCTTAATAATCTATAAGCAAAATTTGTAAGTTTATCTTGGTGAGTTCTTTGGTCCATACTTAGATGTCTGAATTTTTATATATATTGTGCTACGTAATACCAACACGTCATGGATGCGAGGTGTTGGACATTTTAATTAAAATAACAGGATCCAGGGACATGTCTATACATATTATATTATGTACATTTTCAGCAATAAGTTTTACATTATTAGTCATGTTCTTTTAATTGTACATCAACGTTACTAGAAATCTAATACTAACTTGCCATAATATGCTTTTGTAAAGAATTGAAACTTTTGAAAGATGTGTGAAAAAGTTGGTGATCTAAGCATGGAGTCTCGAACAAGTGTCCGGCTGTCGGAGTTTCCAATATGTGTCCGTCATGGGAAAGTTTTTGAAGATGAAGTGTTGTTCCATAGTGTTTATGGCTTTCTACATTAAGTCACATGTTTAGATTTCTTTTCTCTTTCTATTTATGAAGGTTAACTACTTATTACTTTGAAAAATACTTTTTGCTTAGTGATTGGATTTCACCAGGTCTTATTCTTTGGTCATTTGAGAAGAGGATAGAGTGGTAAATTACTATAATGTATCAGGATGCAGGTTTTTCCATTGCTGATGCAGCAATTCTCTTACAAAGAGCAGGCTTCACTTGTATGGCAGTTCATGTGCAGTGTTCCCGTCATTTTGTTGGAGGATTTTTTGCCCTGGATGTCTTCTCATCTTCCTAGCAATGAACAAGCTGATGCTGTCCTCTGCATTAAAGAAGTTATTCCAAAGGAAAATCTGTTGCAAGAGGTAGAACCTCATGGAAAACCTTTAATTCTCAAAATAAAAATTCAGGTCATTGAAAAATGTTTGAACAATTGTTTATCCATGAAGGTGGTGGCATCCTGGCTTGCTAGGACGATATAACTTTCTGTTCGTAATTTCAATGCTAGAGCAAATGAGGAAGTGGCTGCAAGTTTTAATGAGGCTTTATACTTGAAGAGGTTTCGAAAAATATATTCACCTTGGATGAGCTTATATGGAGAAACTTGCCGTGGAGGAAAGTTAGACAGCTTCCAAGATAATCATCGACTCATCCCGTTGATGGACTCTGTCCATGGAATGCCGCCATCAAGAAAGATTTAACAGATATTCTAGCTGTGCTCCATGAAATAAGAAGCTCTAAGGTTTTCTCAACTTTAGCTTCCATCACTTCCCAGCTAAAGTTTTTTGTGGATGTTCTCATCTTTTACAGGTAATGTTCTAATTGCTTTTTTTTTTTTTTTTTTTTTTTTAAAAAAAAATCAAATTGGGATGTTGACCCATTTTATTCATTTAAAAATCTACGCCCGAAGGCTACATGACTGACCCTATAGGGGTAACTAAAAAGCCGAAACAAACTCGCACAAAAGATAAGATTCACCAATACAAGCCTAGACAATAACTCAGTCTTTGTACCTTTTGTTTTCTTTCCTAGTTCTATTGGATTTTCGGGGACAAATGCTGATATCTTTGGTGTGACGCCTCTTATTCATCTTTTCGTCTTACAGCCCTAAATCCAAATCACTATTTGCTGCCTGTGGACCTAGCTCAGATTCTGAGTTGACTTCATCACTATCCTCACTAGTACTTTCGAGTGAATCGATATTCAATTTCGGCAGTCGAAGTAGCCTATTTTCTTTGAGCAAAGATATAGCCTTATTCAAGTTGTCTCCGACTCTTTTATAATCCGGGGAAGTTTTGATAGCGTATTTGTCAAAATGTCTCTTTAACCTGAGCAAAGACTGAAACTCATCATCCGAGGGTTCCTGCACTTCCTGACCCTGCATAGCATCCCCTATCTTTGTGCTAGTAGCACCGAAAAAAAACTCTGGTGTGGTGCAGGGCGCTGGCTGAGGCGAAGCCACGACCCCTGTCTTGGTGCAGTGCGCAGACTGGGGCGAGGCCATGTCCGCTGCCTTGGTGCAGGGCGCTGGCAGGGGCGAGACCATGGCCCTTGTCTTGGTGCAGGTTGCTGGTTGGGGGGAAGTCACGGCCCCTCTTGAAGGGTAGAGCTGCTGCGAGACCGGTTCTGTTTGAAAATCAGACCGTCTCAACGCCCCCGCTGTGAAGGTTGCATCGCTCGGCCTCCCTGAATCAGCATGCATCACTGTATCGCTTGCCGCGTCTCGCGGCGCTGCCATAAGGATATTCTTAGAAAGGCTATTGCTAGTGTCCCCTGAGGCGATAGCATCCTCCTGTAGCACCGACTGTGCTTGTGGACCAATAACATTCTCAATCTCCGAAACTGTATACCCCGCCTCCAAGAGGCAATCCTCCGTAGATTCTGGTACAACCGCGGCACTGTCATGAGCCATTGTCTTGCCCACTAGCTGCTTATCCTCTTGATCACCCTCATCTTCATCGATATTCTCTATAAGTGACTCAAATTTGTTTGACAACACCACCGTTGCCGGAGCAATGGCCACTGGCCTCTTATCCCCAATTTCCTCGTTAATCTCCGCACCCTTGTCATTTTTTACACCACTCGTACCCACTTCTTGGATGGGCAAATTTATTTTTTTGGTAACTGGTATGTATTGTTGCTTGACAGTAATGGTTTCGACTTTTGGTTTGACTGCCTTCGCTGCTGTACCTAGGTCAGAAACTCTCCCACCGCCCTTTAGGCCCAACTTTTTTCTACAAAAATCCTCCTGATGCCCATCAAGGAGCAAAAATCACAGTATTTGAAGCCTGGATATTCTATCTTCTGCCAGAAGCCCCTATTATTAGACATGTCAATCCAAACTCTAGTTGGTAATTTCTCCGCCAAAGTCATCTCCACCCAAACACGGGCAAATCCCGGGCGTGATAGGCATCTAGTATGATCATCCATCCGCAAAAATCCACCAAAAGAATTCACAATTGCTTTTAAAATAGGGGGATGGAATAAATGCAAAGGTAAGTTAGGCAACTCTACCTACAATGGTACCGAGATCGGGTCCTCCTTCAAACTGAAGCCGTCATGCCAGCGGAAAGCTTTGAACCGAACTCCACGAATCAGAAAGGAATCCCGCGACAGGACTTTCTTTGCTTCCACCTCAGACTGGAGACGGACTAACACATGCCGTTGATTAAGTAAACCGAGCGAAAAATTGCCGAGAATTCCCCAAGTTCTGTGAATCTAATCACGGATATCTTCCAAAGTTGGGCGGTAACTAGAGAATTTTAAAACGATAACATGTTTTTCCATGAACTCCTCTCCCCGTACTTCATCCGTTGCCGTAAGTCCGATTGCTGGTGCTCCCTCCTTTCGGAAACAAGTTCCTTCTACCCGAGTCTCCGCGACTTCGTTCACCAAAATTTTACCCAAAATCTGTGCGAAAGTGGGCTTAGCCGATCCATTACCAGGTCCTCCCGGCGTGGGGGGAGGGATGGCGGTTGGAGGCTCCGACATCACATCCAGGGAACAATTTGTTATTTTGTCAGCAGCAAAAAAATCAGCACAAAGCGACACACTGCAACAGTAGCGTGTTGGCTTGTTTCGTATCGGCGGCTGTGGCGGTTCGGTTTCTGTAACAAGTAGCAAAGCAATGCTTCACTTCGCAGTCGCATACCCTTGCAGGGGCTTCTCACAGCCAAACGGGATCAACCCACCACACAAACAGCAGCAACAACACAATGTAACTGCAGCGATTTGTCGGGCGGCGGCTGTATCGTATCGGCTTGGTGACGGCTGATTCGTGTCGGCGTGTCGGACAACGCCTCTAGGCGGCGCAAGAGCCTTGTCAACCTAGCAACGCCGGCCAAAAGCGGCTGAGAAAAGCTAGGTTAATCTCTAGCCGCCACTGTTCAAAGGGCCAGATTCACTCCAACAATCTAGGGACGGCCAGAATCGTAAGATCAGGAATTTATTGTTTTCGTTCTGATTGCTTCTGTGCCCTACAGTTTGGTCAAAGTATTAGGTAGAAGAGTCAAATGAACTTTCAAATGGGTCTTTTGCTTATCAACCTTGTTCTTTCTTTGAGATTTTATTTTTTTCTACTCTTCTTTCTTGAGAGTTGTATTCTGAACAGCAAAGAACTTATGCACAGTGAAGCCTTGGAGAAAGTCTTCTTCTCAGTGTTAAATGAACTTCCAGATGGGTCTTTCTCTACCCAATGTCTCCTGGATGACAGTCAGATTGAAAGTCTCTTACATTTGCTGCAAAACGTCGACTTTGAAGATGAAATAGCTTTGTGCAAGCTTGTGGAGAAACTCTGGATGGAAATTGGAAGCATTCCTAGCGGGACTTGGCAACCACTTCACTTTTCAAGAAACAGAGGTAACCTTCTGGTAAATGTTTCCATTTAGGATGTAGAGTCCCATTGTTCAATATTTCCACCCTATTGGCAGTAGGTTACTACTAGTTCCAATCAAGATACCCGCCCCCTGTGGTTTTCCTATGATCTCCATTAGGGCTCGTATATTTTGACCAATGAAGATAATTGGGTGCATACACTGAGGAACTTATGCAAATAACACAGCAAATACTAGAATATAACTGAACACTTGTACATAAAGGACAATGAGTTTGCATTTATTGTCACAACTTGCTCTTATATGAAACTCTTACCAGGTCTTATATGAAACTCTTACCAGGTCTTCCCTCTCGTATGTAAGCATGTCCACCACGAAATGCAACAAAAGTTATTATACACAAGTCTTCATCTGATGCCTCTGGGGTTGCTAAAACTTGTCATATCTTGGCTTTTGATATGATCTTGCTAGTTGAACAAAGTAATTCATGAAAGAAATCAGCAAGGATAGGATTACCTTGTTGAAGACACTGATGATACGAATCAAATCAGCACCAGAGATAGAAAACAAGTCAGATTGATTGTAGAAGCAATACTGAATATAAGCAAATCAGCACCAGAGATAGAAAACAAAGCAGAACTGTTTTGTATTGAAGATCTGCAGACAGCACCAATGATGAAAATGAAGTTGTATTGTATTTCACTAGGAATCAGGTTGTTCGAGAGAACCTGGACTCTCCATAAGAGCAATTGCTCTGATACAATGATTTACAGAAAAAATGAATACCCACTCCTTCAAACTGACAGTCTTTATATAGCCTTTACATCTGCTAATGACTAACTGATCAAGATATTACACTTGTTTATTGACAGCTTGCACATAACAACTTGCTAACCACTTGGACCTCTTGCCAGCAGGACCACTTGCACCATTTACTCACAGAACACTGGCCATCATCTAACAGAACACTGGCCTCCTTTGCCTTGGTACTGTCTAATCCCCTGAGTTCCTTCATTGCTGAAATCCTGAAGCTTGCATCTGCTCTGGACGTTGGCGCCTACTGTAAGTAAGAAATACATGAGGCTTATCAATTCTCCCCCCCCACCCCCCCCCCCCCCCCCCCCCCCCCCCAAATCCATCACCTTGTCCTCAAGGTGAAACTCAGGAAACGGTTGATGGATTAACGTGTAATCTTCCCAAGTAGCTTCAAAGACAGGGAGACCCTTCCATTGAATCAAAACTTCCTTAGCACAAGTCTGACCCTGTGTTTTAGAACGTACCACCAACACCTTTTCAGGGGTTACTAGCATTTCTAATTCGGAACTTAACTGAGGAGGAAGAGTGGAGGATGCGATACTATTTCCCACAGCCCTACGTAGCTGCGAAACGTGGAACACAGGGTGAATTTGCGAAGATGCAGGCAACTCTAACTTGTTAGCCACGTCACCCACTGTTTGCAGAACCTTATAAGGCCCATAATACCTTGCCGCAAGTTTCTGATTGCCCCTTTTTATCAAAGACTGTTGTCGGTACGGCCTTAATTTCAAAAAAACCAAATCACCTACCTGAAATTCCTCATCACGCCTTGACAAATCCGTATTGCGTTTCATTCGTTGTCGAGCACGAATTAAATGCATTCGTAAATCATCCAGGGCTGCATCTCTTTCCAAAAGAAGCTGCTCCACTGAAGAAACAACGATATTCCCCTGATCTACCTTGAGCAATTTTGGAGGGTCTCTTCCATACAAGACTTTAAAAGGAGAACACCCCAGAGAAGAGTGGGTAGTAGAATTGTATCAGTATTCAGCCCACATCAGCCACTTTGCCCACTGTTTAGGCTGACTGGACGCAAAACACCGTAAATAGGTTTCCACGCATCTGTTAACCACTTCGGATTGCCCATCAATCTGGGGATGGTAGGCGGTGCTCCTTTTCAAAACCGTTCCATGTAATCGAAAATTTTCTTTCCAAAAATTACTCAAAAATACCTTGTCACGATCAGTGATTATGGATAATGGAATTCCATGAAGTCTCACTATCTCCATAATGAATGTTTTTGCTACAACTTCAGCAGTGAAAGGGTGATGTAATCCCACGAAATGTGCATACTTGCTCAAACGATCTACCTCCACCAAAATTGTATCCACCCCATTTGATTTCAGCAAACCTTCAATGAAATCCATCGTTATCTCATCCCATACTTGCACAGGTAGCGGAATAGGCTGTAACAACCTTGCTGGTGACGTCGCCATGTACTTATTTAGTTGACAAACCTCGCACTCCGCCACCATTCGAGCAACCTCAGATCTCATACCCACCCAATATAATTCCTTAGCCATTCGCTGATACGTTTTTGACTCCCCGGAATGACCCCCTTAGGCGAACATGAAATTCGTAAAAAATAAGAGGGATGAAGGAAGATGTCCGAGGAATGACTAACCGCTCTTTGTAAAATATCAGTCCTTGCCTCAGCTCAAACCCGGTGTATGATCTGATCCCTCCCTGAATATCGTTTTTCATTTGGCTGAGTTGCTTGTCAGTTTCCAGTTCCTCTTTCAACTTAGCCCAATCTCTCCGCTGAGGAAGCACTAACATTGAGCATTCATGTGACGGTCGTACTCTTGATAGGGCGTTGGCTGCGTCATTAATTTTTCCTGCCTTATATTGAATCTCAAAATTGTAACTCATCAATTTAATGATCCATTTCTGATACTCCACCCCGACGACTCTTTGCTCTAACAAGAATTTTAGGCTTCTCTGATTCGTTCGTACTATAAACCTCTGCCCCAATAGATATGGCCTCCACTTGGTGATGGCGAACACGATAGCCATTAATTCTTTCTCATAAACTGACTTCTGTCTAGCTTGTTGCCCCAATAGTTGGCTGAAATATGCAATAGGTCTCTGCTCCTGCATTAACACTGCCCCTAACCCATAACCAGAAGCATCCGTTTCAATTTCAAAACTTTTGGAGAAATCCGACATTGCTAAGACAAGAACTTTTGTCATTTTTTGCTTCAAAGCTTGAAAAGCACTCTCGACTTCCTCATTCCACCCAAAACTATTTTTTTTAACTGTTGAATTAAAGGCCAGGCCACATTACTATATCCCTTAACAAACCTTCTGTAGTACCCGATTAGCCCCAGGAACCCCTTACTTCAATGATGCTTCTAGGTGAATTCTTGTAGCCTAAATGATATTGTCTGAACCTAACTGTTGAATCCCCTAACTGTTGAACCCCTTACTCCAGCATTGCCTTGATCTTTGTTGGATCCACTGAGACACCCTTATTAGAAATCACGTGCCCGAGGTAAGCTAACTCCCGCTTGCCAAACTCACATTTTTTTTTTATTGGCGTAAAGCTCATGTTGCTCCAACAAGGATAACACTGTTGCCAGGTGCTCCAAATGTTCATCTAGCCCCGAACTGTATACCAATATGTCGTCGAAGAAAACTAAAACATACCTTCGCAAATACGGTCTAAAAATTTCATTCATCAATGCTTGGAAGGTCGCGGGAGCGTTTGTTAATCCGAAGGGCATTACCAGAAATTCATAATGCCCTTCTTGTGTGCGGAACGCAGTCTTTTCTTCATCTCCTTCCTTGATTCTGATTTGATGATACCCCGACTTCAGATCCAATTTAGAAAACCAGCTAGCCCCATGCAATTCGTCGAGAAGTTCGTCGATGATTGGTATAGGAAACCGATCAGGAACAATCTCCTTGTTTAATGCTCTGTAATCGACGCAAAACCGCCAACTTCCATTTTTTTTTAACCAACAATACAGGATTTGAAAAAGGGCTCTTACTTGGTCGTATAATGCCAGCCACCATCATCTCCCTTATCAACTTTTCAATCTCGTCCTTCTGAAATTGAGGATACCTATACGACCTAACGTTTACTGGGAAAGCCCCCTCATGCAACCTTATCGTATGCTCGTGACCCCTTAGCGGTGGCAGGCCTGGTATAACACTAAATATTGTTCGAAAACGTGCCAACACCTCTCTAATCTCTTCACTCAGTGCTTTCGATCCCTCACTAGAAGCAACCATATTTCCCAATTCGATCAGCGTTCCCTGCTTTTCCTGCTTCAACGTTCTCCACATTGCTTTAAGGGAGATCAAAGATTTTCCCAAAGTTGGATCACCCCTTAATGTTTTTGTCACCCCCCCCCCCCCACTTTCAAACTTCATTACTTGAGACTTCCAATTGGTATGGGTAACCCCTAATGTTGCCAACCACTTGATCCCCAATATGACATCTGAGCTTCCCAACCCTAATGATAGGAAATCCTCTTCCACCTCCAACTCTGAAAGCTTCAATCGAACCCCTTTGCAAACACCACTACCCCTTACTGACTCCCCAGTGCCCATGGTTACCCCATAAGATTTCGTCGATGTTACCTTCAACCCCAACTATCTGACCAAGCTTTCGGAAATGAAGTTGTGGGTCGCCCCACTATCCACCAGAACCACGACCTCCTGTGCCTCGACCATACCCTTGAGACGCAGAGTCTTCGGTGTTGTCCATCCTACCACCGAATTCAAAGATACTTCCACCTTACCATCTACTTCCGTGGCCTGTAACTCGGCTTCCTGCTCTTCATTACCCTCTCCTTCTTGCTCCATGATTTCCTCTTCTTGTGTGACCAAGACACTTAGTTCTTTCCTTTTACACCGATGACCCGACCCAAAAATTTCATCGCAACGAAAACACAAACCCTTTTCACGCTACTACCAAATTTCCTCTTCACTGAGCCGTCGAAAACCACCCCTTCCCCACTCTGATTCACCCCTTTTTGCGGTGGAAGTTTCTTCCTTTTGCAACGATGGTCTCTTTGTTTCAAGAGATTTAGGGTTTTCACTAACCCTAAATCGACCCGCAAATGGGCTTGGACCAATTCCCAACCCCCCTTTGTATAAGCCCATCACTTGTCGTTTCTCCTTTATTCGTTGGGCTAATATCATGGCTCGGTCTAGCGATTGGGGATC
Organism: Berberis vulgaris; assembly: GCA_963556465.1. Classification (NCBI taxonomy): domain Eukaryota; kingdom Viridiplantae; phylum Streptophyta; class Magnoliopsida; order Ranunculales; family Berberidaceae; genus Berberis; species Berberis vulgaris. Next base: position 82,637,851 of record OY747124.1, on the reverse strand, counting down.
CATAATTCGGATTTCAGCTTTGATTTGTGGCTTCAATCCATTGATAAATTTGCTTAGGTATATCTCCTCGGGAAGCTGTTCTAATGGAGATGCAAGAGTGATAAATTTACGACGATAGTCACTTACATATCCTTCTTGTTTGAGTGCCAAGAATTGTTCACATAATGTTCCATTGGCCGTTTATCGAAATTTTAACAAAAGTAATTTTTTAAGTTCTTCCCACATCAAGATAGGTCGCCTTTTGTGTTCCCATTGATACCAAATTAAAGCCTCTCCTTCAAATCCTATCACCGCAGCCTCCAACCTCTCTTCATTAGTGTAATGTTGCAATTGGAAAAATCGTTCCGCCTTCAAAATCCATCCATCCGGATTGACCCCATCAAAAATTGGCATTTCAAGCCTTCTAAATCTGTTTTCCGGTCTGTGGCCATGGATACCACCCCTTTCCTCCATCATGAATGCTTTATGTGCTAAAGTAACCCCTTCGGCTTCCTTAGATTGCTCCGAAAAAGAGGCCATTTTTGAAGATTCTTCATACAACTTTACTAAGTGTTCTAACTTTTGCATCATGGTATTAATCTTTTCATTGACTGAATCATTATTAAGTTCGATCATTTCAATCCTGGCTGCCAAATTGGCTGTTCCAGATTGAATTGCAGATTTTCCTGTCATCTTGGATCAGTGCTCTGATACCAATTGATATGATCTTGCTAGTTGAACAAAGTAATTCATGAAAGAAATCAGCAAGGATAGGATTACCTTGTTGAAGACACTGATGATACGAATCAAATCAGCACCAGAGATAGAAAACAAGTCAGATTGATTGTAGAAGCAATACTGAATATAAGCAAATCAGCACTAGAGATAGAAAACAAAGCAGAACTGTTTTGTATTGAAGATCTGCAGACAGCACCAATGATGAAAATGAAGTTGTATTGTATTTCACTAGGAATCAGGTTGTTCGAGAGAACCTGGACTCTCCATAAGAGCAATTGCTCTGATACAATGATTTACAGAAAAAATGAATACCCACTCCTTCTAACTGACAGTCTTTATATAGCCTTTACATCTGCTAATGACTAACTGATCCAGATATTACACTTGTTTATTTACAGCTTGCACATAACAACTTGCTAACCACTTGGACCTCTTGCCAGCAGGACCACTTGCACCATTTACTCACAGATACTTAACAGAACACTAACCATCATCTAACAGAGCACTGGCCTCCTTTGCCTTGGTACTGTCTAATCCCCTGAGTTCCTTCATTGCTGAAATCCTGAAGCTTGCATCTGCTTGGACGTCGGCGCCTACTGTAAGTAAGAAATACATGAGGCTTATCAGCTTTCAATACATTTAACTGAGGCTGAATTAAAGGCTTTTCTTTGCAGCATAAAGCTGGAAGGTATGCTTTCCTATTAGTTTAGCGCTTCCAGTAGTTTGATGGCAGTGATCTTACTCAAAGTGCATTAAGGATTTCATCTCTCTCCTCTTTTAAATGCACAGGATCTGAAGTTGACATTTCATTTGCATCACTTTTACATGAGTGGATACATATTGGGTACTCAGGTAAAAGTTCCCTTGAGAAGTTCAGAAAAGAGTTGCAGGATATGTTCAAGAATCGAAGCTCTTTTCTGTCTGAACAAATTGAGAATAATCAACCTTAGGTAGATGATGTCCATTCTTGCAACAGATATCACCTGGGTCAAGTAAAGCCAAATTCTACTGCTAAGAGCCTAAGACAAATGAACATGCTTATGATTGTTTATCCAATGACTTGGATCGGAAGTACATCAAGCTATACTCAAGTGCGATCAATCTGCATATATTTTTCCCAAATTGTCTGAAGGACGAGAAAGCTGATGCTGGTTCCAGTCTTACTATAGAACTCAAACCTATTGACTGTATCTTTCTGTTCCACAAAGCGTTAAAGAATGATCTAAATTATTTGGTCCTTGCATCTGCTGAGATGGCTGAAAATGTTGTGTTCCTCAATGAGTTTCGACATCACTTTCATCTTATGAAGTTTCTGTATCGAGGTTATAGTGATAATGAAGATGAGTTTGCATTTCCAGCTTTAGAGGCCAAAGGGAAACTCACAAACATTAGTTTACCGTACACAATGGACCACAGACTGGAATTAGAGCATGTGAACAATATCTCCAACATTCTAGATGAAATGTCCCAATTGACTGTTTCTCTTCGTTCTGAAATGCCAACTGCCGACGTAGCACTGGATCAGTTGATGCTGAGGTACTGCCGGCTGTGTATGAAACTCCATGGCATGTGTAGAACAATGTGTATCATGCTGGGAAAGCATGTTCAGTGAGAGGAAATTGAACTTTGGCCTTTATTTACAAAATATTTGTCGAGTGAAGAACAGGAAAAGATCATAGGATCAATACTAGGAAGGACAAGAGCTGAAGTTCTACAAAAAATGATACCCTGGCTTGTGGCATCCTTGTCTGCTGCAGAACAACATGCTATGATGTCATTGTGGTGCAAGGTTACAAGGAATACAATGTCTAATGAATGGTTAAGGGAATGGTGGGAAGGCATGATATAGAAACTGAAAGTGAGCCAGATATCCATCCTTCTGGAACAGCAGATCCACTAGAAATTGCTGCTAAATATCTATCCAAAGAAAGTAGCACTGAGTTTGAAGAAAAGATCCCTGAAGATAAAGGATTGACATATCTTTCAAGTGGTTCTCTAGGTGCTAAGTTTGAACATTGAGAAATTGCGAATGGAGCTGATGAAACAAAATTTCAGAATGCCTTCCAAAAAAAAAAAAAAAAAAAAATTTCAGAATGTGGAGATGGATAGTGATCATTGTCCAGATTTCACTAAACTTCATAGTCAGCATTACAATGAAAGAGGCCACAAAATAATGGATCTTAAGGACCAGGTCAAGCAATCAGGTGAACTTTCACCAATTATTAAGAAATTAACGTATCATGAAGAACACTTTCTAACAATGAGTCAAGAAGATCTGGAGTCTGCCATTAGAAGAGTGTCACGTGATACCACCTTAGATTCCAAAAAAAGGCTTATATCATCCAGAACCTGCTCATGAGGTTGATATTATTTTTCTTTTCCTATTTGGTTCTGATTACTATTCTATTTTTACGCAAATATTAATGGTAGGTGTGGTGTTTGTGTCAGATATGTTAAGCTTTGTATGCATATTTTTATATGTTTATTTTTAGAGAACCTGAAGCTACATGGAGAATTCCATAAAATGAGTGTATTATGGTATGAACAATGTCATCTTATGTTTGGACCCTACAAGCTAAATGCTAAAATACGCACTCATAATATAACCACTAATAGTATTATGTCAAACAATCAAAGTATAGACTATACTTTGACAAGAAAAAGCCCAATAGGAAGCTGAACCTACCACTCCTATTAGAGATGTTCCAAAAGTAAGCACTGTCGCACTATCCTGCTTGTACGGACTATTTAGCTTTATTGGTTCTTTCTGTCAACCACTAAACAACAAAGTTACCTGACCACTATAATGAAGTCTATTCATTTCTTGGCTTGGAGATGCAATGTGCTGGAGAAAGGAATTAAATGTAGATATATGCACAACTTGTTGTAACAAAAATAGTATTGTTTCATACTGGTCTTGAGTGTCTCTGAAGTACTTATATCAAAGTGCATTGACTTAAGAGATTCGCTTATATAGCATCAGAATGCTCTACTTTCAAGTTCAGATTAAATATCCATAAACTGATGTCTTGATTTCCTTCCTGTAGACTGTGTGCCCCAATTTATGCTAGGCTTTCGTAATAATGGTGTTACCTTAGTTATCTCTTACTCTTCTATGCTATTTCCTGATTACTTTCATGTGAGAAATGACAAGAGTTTCGTTGTTGCAGTCGTTGGATTGTCACCCAGCAAAGGTCTCGTTCAGAAGTAAGTTTTACGAATACTGATGGACAGATTATTGGTCAGTATCCATCTTGCCGAGATCCACTGACTTTTGGTTGTAAACACTACAAGTGGAACTGCAAGCTTTTTACTGCTTGTTCCAACAAGTTGTTTACTTGTAGATATTGCCATGATGAGGAGGCCAATCATTCGATGGATAGGTGTGTTATGGGTTAATTTTTCTATTTTATAATGTGCACTTGCTTTTCCTGGTTGGTGATTCATTTTTTTTTATTATGTCGAGTGTGTCTTCAATTTACAATCACATATGCAGGAAAGATACCACCAAGATGATGTCCATGAAATGCCTGCAAGTTCAACCTATTGGTCCGGCATGCATTAACTCTTCATGCGGTTCATCCATGGCAAAATACTTCTGCAGTATCTGCAGATTATATGATGATGAACGGTAATTGCCAGTGGTGACAAGTGACACGTTAAAGTAACCTTTTTATTAGCATATTTGGTCCTGATGAATGAAGCAAAATATGTGTGTGTGTGTGCGCGCGCGTATATCTATATATATGTGTGTATGTATATGTATATGTATACGTATACGTATGTGTGAGTGTGTATTTTTTTTTAGTCCGTCCATTTTTACTTGTCTTTGTTATGCATATCTGATACTTTCTTTGTGGTTTAATTGTTGCCATTTTCATAGCTAAAAGCAACCACGTGGGTAAAAAAGAAACAGTGACTGTGATGTCGAGTAAAAGCCTTAGCACCATTCTTTGTGTTTTAATTGTTGCCATTTTCATAGTCCATAGTACCAGTGTTGTACGAATCGGTGAAAATCACGATTCAAATCACCGATATGAATTGACTCGGCATGCAAACGGTTTAACTCGTCCAAAAAATCAGACTTCATCCAAATCGGAGTGAATCGCCACCGATTCAGCGGTGAAATCGTTACATCGCGATTGAGGAACAAACGTCCGATTTATATGCTTTGCACAAAATGGAGAATACCAATAGAAAAAAAAAAAAAAAAAACAGAAACAAACAGGGAAGAAGAAGAACCAGAATCTGAGAAAGAAAATCAGAGACATACCTTCTCAGATCTGGCTCAGATCTGCTTCGTCACGATGTCTTTCCCTCGACTCCGGCTCAGATCCGCTGCTTCTCAAGGCCAATCCCTCAGATCCGCTGCTTCTCTGCATATCGATTCTCTGCAAGTTCTCTCTGCATTTTGCAAGTTCAAGTTCTCTCTGCATCTCGACATCTCGACTCTCTGCATCTCAACTCTTTGCAAGTGTTGTGTTGTGTGTTGAATTGATTTCTGCGGTTGTGTGGGTTGAATTGATTTTTGCGGTTGTGTGTTGTGTTGGCTGTGTTGTGTGTGTTGTGTTGTGAATCGATTTTTGGATTTCCTTATATACGAAGGTCAGAGTCAGGGACTTCTAAATAATTTTTTTTTTATTAATTATCATGCTTAAACCCTCAAAGATAATTAATATAATAGAGACAACCTTATTTTCCAGAGAGAGTTTTTGTCTATAAAGAGCAAATTCGATCTCCCATTAACTTTTATAAACCTAACTTTTCCCAAGTAAAGAAAACCCTATCTTTTGCAAACTCCATTTTTCTATGGAAAATCTCTTCTTTCAATGTCCTTCAATGGCTACTACCAACAAGTGATTGTTTCTTTAACTTCTTCCATAGTCTTCTACTTCATACATTAAGTGTTTTCACCAAACAAATGAGGTTTTGCTTCAACCAAAGGTAAAAAAGTTTACTTCTCATTGTCTTTTGATATTTTTCATTAGATTACTTTACTATTATCACTATGCCAGATGTAGCTTGGGAACATTGTGTTGCTGTGAATAATAATAAACAACATATTATGTGTAATTATTGTGGAAAAGAGATGTGGGGAGGGGTTTTTCGAATGAAAAATCATTTTGGAAGAACAAACAAGGATACTTCACCATGCTTGAGCAATTCATATGAAAATTATTTACTATTCAAGAAGATGTGTACTGATAAAGTGGTTGCAAAGGTTGCTGAAAGGAGGGAAAATAATGCTCCAATGTATGGGGATGATGGAAATGTAGGTGGAAGCAAAGTTGATTATGGAGGTAAAAAAAAACAAACTACCATGAATGAGATATGGAAACCAACTGATAGGGAAAAATGTTGTGTCAAAATTTCTAGGTTCATTTATGGATGTGCTTTGCCTTTCAACATTGTGACAAGTGTATATTTTAAAGAGATGACTGATGAAATTTGTAAGTTTGGGAGTGGATTAAAACCTCCCACTTACTATGAAATTAGGAACACCTACTTGAAGAAGGAAGTGGAAGAGGTGAATGTGAAGCTTGAAGCCTACAAGAAAGATTGGAAGAAATATGGATGCACTATTATGTCCGATGGGTGGACCGATGGTAAAAGTCGAAGCATTACAAATTTTCTTGTTAATAGTCCAAAGGGAACTGTTTTCTTGAAGTCCCTTGATACATCAAGCATATTTCATAATGTTGAAAACTTGTACTTGATGTTGGATGAAGTGGTACAGGAAGTAGGTGAAGAAAATGTAATCCAAGTGTGCACGGATAGTGCCTCGGCTTATGTCAAAGCTGAGGAATACCTTATGAAAAATAGGCCACACCTCTTCTGGTCTCCTTGCGCAACACACTTGATAGATCTTATACTTTCGGGCATTGGTGATTTGCCTCTCCCAAGTGAAACCGTTAAAAAGGCCAAGAAAGTAACGGTGTACATTTATAGCCACACGTGGGTATTGAGTCAAATGAGAGAGCACACTAATGGTAGGGAGTTAGCAAGGTCAGCCATCACTCGATTTGCCACAGCCTACCTCACATTACAAAGCATTCTTGATAATAGGGTTGGCTTGAGGAGTATGTTTACTTGCACGAAGTGGGAAGAGTCTCATTTTTCAACGAAGCCAGAGGCACTTGAGGTAATGCATATTATACTGGGGGATAAACAATTTTGGCCCGGAGTGAAGTATAATATTAATTGTGCATCTCCGTTGGTTCGTGTTTTGCGTTTAGTTGATGCGGATGATAGACCTCCCATTGGCTACATTTATGAAGTTATGGATCAAGCCAAGGAAAAATTTGCAAAGAATCTTGGGAACAAGGAGTCGAGATACAAGAAAATATGGAATGTCATTGATGAAAGGTGGAATCTACAACTCCATCGCCCTTTACATGCGGCAACATACTATCTTAATCCTCGTTTCCATTATAGTGACAACTTTCAAGCGGATGAAGAGATCATGGATGGCTATTATGAAACAATTGAGCGTTTGATTCCATCGAGACGAGAAAGGAATCTCATTGACCAACAACTTGATGTGTTCAGAAGAGGTGTTGGGACATTTGGGAGACAATTTGCCATTGAGGCAAGGATCACGAAACAACTTGGTATGTTTAATGTTTATTTAACTTGAACATTTCCATTGATTACATGTTTATGTCTTTTTACGTATTAAAATTATGATATTATTATTGTAGCTTATTGGTGGGAAAGCTTTGGAAGCCATTGTCCGGAATTGCAGAATGTGGCCAGGAGAATTTTGAGCTTGACTTGTAGTGCTACGGGGTGTGAACGTAATTGGAGCACATTTGATCAAGTGAGCAAAAAATTATTGTTTGTCTATTTCATATTTTAACTAATTAGTTGTCATGTATGATGTGGATATTTAGTAATTTAACTTTCTAATATGTTATATGCATGGTAGATTCATACAAAGAAGGGAAATTGATTAGAACAAAAGCGACTGAATGCACTTGTATTTGTCAAATACAATTTTGTTCTTGACCAACGCCAACAACATAGGACACAAGGCACATATCCCATTATATTGTCGGAGTTAGATAATGACAATGAATGGATTGTGGAGCAAGAAGATCCGACACTCCCCAATGATACCTCATGGTTGGACATAGTAGATTGTTTCGTTGATAATGAAGCGGAGTCAAGCCGAAAACGACGTCGTAAGTTAATAATTTATTACTTGTTTGCTTTATTTATTCAAATTTACTTCTAGTTGTTTACTATAGTTAGTTACTACTTTTGAACTTTAATGTGAATAGGACCAAGAAATTTAACGAAGTCGACAAAGGGAAAGAACAAAGTCATTGAAGATGAAGAGGAAGAAGGTTGTGACTTGAAAGATGAGATTGATGTCATTGATAATGCAGACATTGCAATTATTGATGCAATTATCGATGAGCATGAAACTACTTCATGAAGGGATCAAAGTTGAAACCAGGGAAAGACTCTAACTTCTAATTTAATAGTTATTATTGCTTAATAGTTTATATTTTGCCTTTTGGGAGTCATTTTGTATACGCTTCCACACATTCTTGGGTATATTTTGCGTATAAGATAGAATGAACAAGAAGTGATGAAGTCTTATACTTTTTGGCAAGTGAAATCTTTTACTTTTTGGCAAATGAAGTCCACTTTGCTCTACTATATTTTGTTTGTTTTCCTAGAATTTTCAAAAAGACTTGATAAAAGTTATATTCTGCACAAACAACAATATATTGGAACTGATCAATTTTTTTGTAAATCTTCATCACACAAACAAAGTTGAACTTGGATTACATTCATTCATCTTCATTCTAATAATTTCTCTTCAATCGCAATGGTCGTTCTAATGGTCATCTCATTCGCACCTGCCACATCTATTGCCCCACTTTTATACTTTGATCAAGCTGAATCCACTTCGAGTTCCATGTAATTTTGAAACCTATAAAGAGTACAAAGAATGTAAATAAAAAGAAATGATATATTCCTAAATGAAGGCAAATATATATATATATATATATATATATATATATATATATATATTATAATTAAAAAAATCTTACGATTTACGATTAAATCTAAATCTTACACGTTACGATTTACAATATGATTTACGATTCACTAACATTGGTCCATACTGCTATGCTGAGCTCCTCACAGAAAAAAGAATTTTCAAGCATTCATATTGATTTTACCAATCAAATCATATTATTTACTAATCAAACCATAGACAAGGTCCAACTTCCTCCAATAGGTACATTCAGAAACATGCTTGTATCCCTTCAACATCAATTAGATGGTAGCTAGATAAATAATCCACCGCAATTGCTTCCCTTTAATAGAGTAGGGCTTCACATTTGGTTCTACAAACTGAAAAACATACCAAATGGAGTAAGACACCTCAAAGAAGATGATTAAACGACTCTTCAACTGAAGATGTTATCCCACTTTCAAGATGTTAGTAGAGGGTTGCTTCATACTGAAGGAATGACCAATATCTTGTGAAATTTAGAGCTTACATTTTAAATGAAGAAAAGCTTGATGTTAAATTAGAAAAGGTGCTTAGAAAGATTTGTTTGAATGATTTCTTCTTCTGTAATTTTTTACGCCGATGTTTTATATTGGGCCGTTGTTTGATTACGTAATAAGCCTATGGAAGTTATATTATCTTTTAGAACTTTATAAATACAAGGAGGAAGGTATGGTGGTGAAAGGTTGAATTCTCAACACATGACATTTGAATATTATTATTATTATTATTATTATTATTATTATTATTATTATTATTATTATTATTATTATTATTATTATTATTATTATTATTATTATTATTTTCTGTCTTTTCCTGCCCCTTTTTTCCATATATTAATCTTGCAGATTCTGTATTTGTTTTCTGACATTTTGTCTATTCAATAGGGAAATATACCACTGCCCTTACTGCAATTTATGTAGAGTTGGGAAAGGATTGGGGATTGACTACTTTCATTGCATGAATTGAAATGCGTGTATGTCAAAGTCCCTTTCCTTGCATATCTGCAGAGAGAAGTGTTTTGAGTCCAACTGCCCGATTTGCCACGAGGACATCTTCACATCCTGCTCTCCTGTCAAGAGTCTTCCATGTGGGCATTTAATGTACTCCAGTTGTTTTCAGGTACACTTTTTGTGCTTGTGTGCAGTGTTTGTTTATTTGCTTGAATCATGCGTTTAATAAAATGTTGGGTTCTTTTTTATGCCACCAACAGGACAACACGTGTACTCCCTATACATGCCCAATTTGTTGCAAGTCATTGGGGGATATGCAGGTTAGTTCTTATCAAGGATACACATGATTTTACCTCATTCTCCTTAATTTTACTCAAAGATTCGTTTTTTGTTTATCATCAGTTAACAATGAATACATAGTAGTTTTACCTGAAGAATAATGGAGTGAAACACCACAGTTAAGTTATTACCACGACTTCTTAATATCTGTATATGACTTTGTCTGTATAAAAAATAAGACTAGATTTTAGCTCATTTAAATGGGGTATGATAAAAGGTTAAGGTTATTTTCTCATGTAATGCTTAAGTTTTTGCAAGTTTTGGCAAAGTAGAAAAATACAAGGCAGCCAATTTTGGGATTAATGAAGACCAAGGTTTTTAAACGTGAAGGTGTGATGCGAAGAGTAAGCCTCGATGTGCATATATATATATATATCATAAAACATAAATAAGTCTACACATTATCGAAACAATTAAAATGCTAAAATATATATAACCCAACAAAGTTTCACACATTGGCCATGGATCTTATGAAAGGCGCATAAGCCTTTGATGTATTTAGGTCTAATGTAAGTCTTTGACATGTTTTGACTAAGTCTTGCCTTGAGGCAAAAGACTCACATATTTTTCAAAACAACGATGGAGATAATCATCTTTACTAATGTAGTGCATCTATAATTCATAAGCATCGGGAACCTTGCCACACCACATAAATGAAATTCGTCGAGGTTGACTTTTAGTGATTAACAAATTAATGGCCTAATTATTACTGTTTAATAACACTAAGCAATAAAAGAGAGTTGACACAAAGATATAATCAGGAAAAATCTTTTACTTCAACGTAAAGGTAGAGGTTTAAAAAATCAGGGATCTGAGATCAAACTTTCACTATGAAAAAATTTCAAGTGTAAAATACCAAGACGAAACCCACAACCTAGATCAGTGTACCCATGACCCCTTGTCGTTTTCAACTATCCATCCCTTGCACACCACCAGGACCCTCAAGGCCTTGACTCGCAACTTCGCCCTTCTCAATCAAAACAATCTGAATCAGGCACAATGGATCACGACAATCTCCACATGTCAGGTACACACTTTGAGAAACCATTCATATGTAGAACAATAGTCTGGGGAGGCTTAATCAAAGCTTCTTTAACTGTGTCTCAAAACCAATTTCTAAATCTCAAAAGTTTTCTTCAAAAAAGTATTTACACCAGGGTTTATTTTTAAACTTTATTTATTTATTACTATTATGGTTGAGCAAGGATTTTATTGAATCCCTAGAACCATTAAATGTCTTTGGCAATGTGACTACCTTTGTAGGTTCAAAGTTGGAGAACAGAGCTTAAATTTGCTCTTGGGATGACCAAGTTCGAACCTAGAGTTGAAATTCAGACTCTCGAGCAAACCATTATTTTGGTCATAATTTCTTCATCATATAACTAAGAAATTTATCACTCTAGAACAAGCCAGTGTCTTTGTCATAATCATAATTTCTTTGTTATAGCTCAGAATTTGATCATTCATTTTTCCTCGTGCATGTTTCATTGAGTTGTCTTTTTGACATGTAACTTTTGAATAAACATTACTTAAATTATTCTAAAAACAATTAAATCTCCCAAAATTGAAAGTTTGAAAGTTTTAATCTATAGAATTGAACTTATAAAATAAACTAAACTGAAAACAATGCAATAATGGAATAGAATATATTGACGATAATCGAAATAACTCAATAAGAAGATAAATGCATTAACTTGATAAACAAAATATACTTATTTTCATCAATCAACTAACTAACAATGAATTTATGGCTTATTTATAACTAACCTAACTTGTAGAACAAGAAACAAACCCTAAAATTAATAGAAAACAAAAATTAGAACCCTAATTGGAAATCCCATTACAATAAAAGTAGAACTTCTAATATTGCTAAAATACTCATATTGCTAATATTATTAAATATCCTAATTACATCAACCTTCCTGGGTTGAAGAAGCTCGTCCTAAAGCTTTGAAGCCAAGAAAGTCATACGAGCACAAACAACAACAAAATATGAAGTGTCCAAACAAAGTCAAACTCTAATATTTTCTTTGTAGTTGCTCTGAACCCAAACACGTAAAGGAGCCACCAAAGACAGAGAGAAGTCTACGGCTCAAAAGAGGTCCATTTCTAAATGTCAATTATGTGTGCAAATATCTGAAAATGAGATTCAAAACTGTCCCAAAATGGATCCAAAAATCTGTCCTGCGGGTCAAGCGTACGGTCTGGTGGGGCAAATAACTTGAGTAGAAGCAACAACTGGTGGTGGTACTGAATGAATCTGTGGGGGTTAATATCTACATGGGACAGGTGCTTTAGTGAAAAAAGAGAAATTCTAGGTGTCGAGGAAACCAGCGAGGAATTGAGCGAGGGGAGGTGGCGGGGTGGAACCGTTCACCTCCTTCGGGATGCGCGCAACAAAAAAGATGGCACACATCCCGAGGGAGGTGAACGGTTCCCGCTCCGCCACCTCCCTCCCCTTGCTCATTTCCTCGCTGGTTTCCTCGACACCTAGAATTCCTCGTGAAAAAATGGTTGGCAGGGACTGACAGCAAAGACATATTTAAATTAAATTTGTAGCATCTTCTTCTACACTAATTAAAACAGTGAGGTTGGAATGGGGTGGGTTGCAATCGATTGATGGAGGGGCTACGAAGGAAGGCTTTGAGGAGAAATGAGGGGTCTTCGAAGGTGGACGAAAGGTGGCGAGGGTTTGATCGACTAGGGTGCAAGAGTTCGATTGGAACTTGATGGCGACTTTGGCGACCGATTGGAAGGTGGGATGGGTTTGGTTGATCAGCGATGGAGACTTGGAAAGGCTGCAGGGTCGATATGGAGAGAGGACGACGGGAATGGGGGTGTTGCAATCGGGTAGTTGAACTAGGGGGTGAGTTGTTTTGTTGATCGACAGTGGGGAAGGTGGCTGAGGAGGAGAGGGGCGATCGACTGTTTGGGGGCGTCGATCATCTGTGGAGGTTGGCGACTAATGATGTTTGGCGGGAGGAATTGAATTGTAGGTGTGGATCGACTGGAAGCTGTGATGGAGTCTGTCTAAGTGTCGATAAGGCTTTGTGGGTATCTGGTCGACGACAAGTAGTCATTGTTGTCGACGGTTCTGGGTGTGGGCCCTTGCAGTGCCTCCGGTGATGGTGGTGCTGCTTGGGTCTGCCCCGTGGCCTTGTCCTTCCTCCCTGTCATCACATCCATCCTATTTTCCATTTTCTGCATTGTAGTATTGCCTTCACTCACTACTAGAATTTTGTTTTTTCACTCATCTTCGTTTCAACTTTTTTCTTCAAATCAAATCAAGTTATGAGAATCGTTTAGCTTGATACCAATTGATAGAATTGAACTTGTAAAATAAATTGAATTGAAAACAATACAATAATTGAATAATATAAGTTGACGTTAAACAAAATAAAACTAAATTGATAAACAACATAAATTATTTTTATCAATCAACTAAGTAACAATGACAATCTATGCTTTAGTTATAACTAATCTAACTTTTAAAACAAGAAACAAACTCTAAACTTAATAGACAATAAATATTAGAACCCTAATTGAAAACCCTATTATAATAAAGTAGAACTTCTAATATTGCTAACACACTACTATTACTAATATTATTAAATATCTTAATTACATCATAGTCTATGTAACAATGATAGAGATATTGGTATCGGTATCCGACACGGATACGAGATGTTGGACATGTTGGCCAAAGAAAACACAATACGAGATACGTTAGGGACACGCTTGTTTATTTTAGTATTATTTACTTTTTAGCAATAAGTTTAAAATTGTAGTCATATTCATTCACTTATAGGCAGTGTTCTAAAAATCGTTAGGCACTGAGCGGGCGGCGAGCAGGTGCCTAACGCCCAGGGGTCTAGGCGGGCGCCTAGGCGGTCTTATGTTTTGTATTATAACTTTAATAATTTACAAAAGTTAAGCATAATACCTTATCAATTACATCCAATTTAATGTCAATATACATATGCAAAATTTAAAAACATGAAAAATTAACAATCGTGAACAAAATTTATTAAAACTCAAATGACTGAAGTTGGTCATGATGGGTACTTTATATAAATTTGAATTTGTGTAATCTTTTATTTTTCTTCAAATTGCATGAATAACCTCAGTTATGTTTGATAAAATCTACATTAGTAAAATTGGTACCGATAGATCCTTTGAGAATTCCATTAAGTAATCATCTTTCGCTACATTTAGACATATCATCATCATCATCATCAAAGCCCATTCCCGAGATTTTCTAAAAAAACAATTAAATAGTTTATTTCTAAAAAATAGGAAAGAAAAATAAAATAAGAACACAATCAACCTTATTAAAAAATAAAAAAAATAAAAAAAAATAAAAAAAAAAAAAATCTCCCAGACCGCCTAGACCCCGCCTAGAGTCCGCCTAGGCCGCCTAGACCGCCTAGCCCGCCTAGACCGCCTAGCCCGCCCAGACCGCCTAGCCCGCCTAGACCCCGCCCAGACCCGCCTAGACCCGCCCAGACTGCCCAGACTGCCCAGACTGCCCGCCCAGGCATTAATCTGGGCGGTTTTCCACCTTCTAGCGCCTAGGCGGCCGCCTAGACCGATTTTTAGAACACTGCTTATAGGTCAATATTGTTACTCATTTATTACTGGCTTGCCAAAATATACTTGTAGCATATTAAAGAATTGAAAATTTTCAAAGATACGTGAAAATGTTGATCTAAGCATGGAGTATCTGATGTGAGCATCCGTGAGTTTCGACACAAATATTTGACACGATACATGTCGAAACACATGTTTTTGGTAGATACATAGTGTTGTTGTTACGTAGGATTTAGTTAATCTCTTTTACACCCTGTACTTGCAATATCGAAAGATTTCAGACTGATTGGTTACATCAACTCTTCTTACTATTTTTTCATGGAATCCTCAATCTACCGAGTTCTATCCTGAAATTGACAAACAAAATACTGAAGTAACAGTAAAAGCATTGTCTTCTTGATGTGTGGGGTTAATTTTGGCTTTCTTACTTTGCACAATGCTCAAGAGGTAATACAGTTCTAGGTTAATTTTTGAATTTGAGTTGTTCTTCGTTACTCGAAGAATGCTAGCTGCCACATTTATTCCTTGTTAGTGAGGAGTTTGATGGTGTTGGTTCTTCCTTAGGTAGCCTTAATTCCATTGTGAATAACTGAGACATGGATGAATTTCATCCAATCTTAGGTTGAGGTTCCTAGGTACTGGATTACCCACCTTAAAGATAAAGAAAGAAAAGCTGCTTTTCTGCTCACTTGATGAATGTTCCATCATACCACTTAAGAGAAGTGTTGCACCACTCGGCCTGAGGTCTTCCATGTATGTTGTGGTGATTTATGTTTAAAGGTTATTTTGGATGACTATTATGTTGCAGTGGAGTCTAGTGTTTTGAGTTCCTGCTAATTTCCAAATGTTTGGCCTTCTACGTGACAAATCATTCTTTTGTGCGCTTCTTTAGTTTAGACTATGGCCCTGTCTTGGTCAACTTCTTTCTCACAAATAATTTGACAAAGTATATAATTAATATTTTTGCTGATGATTGGCAGGTGTATTTTCAAATGCTTGATGCTTTGGTGGCTGAGGAGAAAGTTCCTCAAGACTACCGTGCCCAGACGCAGGTTTGTTCATCCCCGTGCAAGTTTATATCTTTTGTTTCAGCTACTACTAACTGAACTTACCTTGATCAAAGTAAATGCGTACTACAGGTGGTATTGTGCAATGATTGTGAGAAAAGAGGGGTCACTCCCTTTCATTGGCTGTACCATAAATGTCCTCACTGCGGTTCCTATAACACCCGAGTAGGTTGACTGAAGTGGCGGTACCAACTGTTCTATAAATAAATGCTTTTACAAATTCTTTCTCAATTGTTGTCAACAAGCTTAAGTTTCTAACCATTTAGGATGTGGAAGAAACTCGATCGCCTTTCTTCATTTGTAGAATGCAGTCATTCTTCTTGATGAATTCTTGATTTCTTTCATAAATTTCGTAAAAAGTTTCGACAATAACTTGTATCAAAGGTCCTGGTTGCATCTCAAGGAAACCATACTAAGGATTAGAAATTATTAAGATCATCTTGATAGGTTCGGAAATAAACTAAAAGAACCTTATTTTTGAAACGTGGATGGTTTTCTAACCAAAAGAATTTATTCAAAAGTAATAGAAAACATAATTTTATGATTCGGTTTCAACCTAAAATCGCAAACCTCAAACCGAACAATATTAGTCAGTTTGATAGAAATCCAAACTGAATTGAACTGAACGTGTAATATGAAACCAAACAAAAACCGAAAATCGAACCGATAACTTCGATTTCACAATGTTACGAACTGAACCAAAACAAATTGGTTGGTTCAATTTGGTTTGGCTGGTTTAGTAGTTGGTTTGGTTTTTTGTTAAGCCCTACGGGCTAGGCACCTTTGTAGCAGGAGTCGGGGTTTTGCAAACCTCATAACGGAGTTCCCAACTCTGATCAACCAATTTGGTTTGGCTGGTTTAGTAGTTGGTTTGGTTTTTTATTAAGCCCTACGGGCTAGGCGCCATTGTAGCACACCGGAGTTTGGGTTTCGCAGTCTCCCCACCTCATAACGGAGTTCCCAACTCTGATAACAACTATAATAACCCACTCTTCCGCCACTGATATCCTCTTCACTTAAACCACCCCTCAGAGCAGTAAGGTTTTTTAGCTCAAATAAAATCAACCAACAAATTGGTCTCGGCGGGGATCGAACCCTTGACTTTTGATACATCAATTATAATGTTTGTATTTGAGCCAAAAAGCCTCTGCGCCAGAAGAGTGCACATTTAGACTTAAAAACCTCCACTCGAATGGTGGTTGGTTCCCTAGAAATGCGCTAAGTTGTGATGGTTGCGGCTAGTAGTGTCACCACATCCAGCCCGTCACCTACCAACCCTGACCTAGTGAGTCGAGTCTAAGTGTCTCTAAACGAGCTACGAGTTGGTATATGAGAATAAAAATACAACTCATATCAAGTTTGGACAAGGGGATCACTGCCCAGACCCACCTAATATGCATGTTTATATTGTTTTTATTTTATAATTGTCACTTGAATGTGCTTTGTTAATTTACAATTGTAGTGGCAACATTTCAATTGTAGTTGTGTAGGTCACGATTTTGATTTATGTCACCTCATTGTTCAACAAATATGATAATCAGGATGGATTCAGGGCAATCATTTGGGACTCCAGCGGATCAAACCCAACAAGTAATGACAATCAAGATATGGGTTCAAACCAACCACTTGGGACCCAGTCCAATCGAACCCAAGAGGCCAACCGTGCACTAGGAACTGCCCAAAAGTCAATAAATATAGGCATTGGGCAATCGACTGGAAAGCTCCAACCTTCTAGCACTGTGCGACAAGCTTCAATAGTCTCTTTGAAGCTTTGAGTCATTCATGTTTGAACGATTTCCATCTCATGCTTGAATCTTTGTAGCTCAAAGATGCACGAACAAAAGCACGAGTCAGATACACAAACACACCGACTCGATATTTTAAAAAAATTTAGGAGTTGTCAACACGATGACATGTCAAACCTTAATATTTTTTTCTTCTTCAGAAAAAGGTAATAATCTAAAAAAAACTAAAATATATTATACATCATATTGCATAGCTCATAAACACTCGGGAAGTTCACAAGTCATAATTCATAACTCAAAAGTGAGTCACAAGTCTTGCACACCACAAGCCATAATAATAAGTTACTACAAAACTCAAAAATATAACATCAAACTAAGAATATTTTCTTAATTTCCATGTGTATATTCCATCATACATGTATTGACTAGAAACAACCTTGTCAATCACCTCATTCCCATAATTAAATAACATGGTCTCACACTCAACTTCATCAAGAGAAAGGTTGTCTATCTTAAGCATGCCAGCCAAGAATGCACAGACACAACACAAATATGACAAGGAGGCGAATTTTTTAAAAACTAGGATTAACTTAACCTTATACTAATTTTAAATAAAAATAAGCATAGAATAAATCATGATGGGTAATTCATTAACATCCATTAAGCTCATAAGTCATAACTCATGACAAAATTGAGGATTCTTCTTTGCCATGCTACGAGCCGCTTCAGGAGTCGCAAGTGTTGCGGTAAAACTGTAATATTTTTATAAATTTTATATGATTTATGAGTCATCAAATACTAATAATAAATGAGTTGATAAAATATTAAATTATTGAATAAAGTATGAGTTGAGTATGCTATTAGTTATTATAATTTATTTAAGTTGTTAACATGCTATTTACTGCTACAACAGAGGTGCGTCCCATCTAAAGCTCTGCATTGCAGCGCCAAGAAATGCCCAAAACTTTTGAGGCAGGAATTTCCCAAAATGAAGCGACAAATTCAAAAAATAGAACTTCAGGAGTTTAAATGCCACTAGGGAGAGTTTTAGGGGGGTGTATTGTATATGGATTCTTATGGAATTGATAGATAATTTGAAAAGTCCACAGACTCTTTAAATTGACCACAGTCTCTTTAAATTGTCCACGGACTTCTGCTGATTTCTTAAATCCATAGACTTTTGCTACAGACTTTCTAGAGATTTATGAAAATCCACGGACTTTGTATGAATGACTTTTACAGATTTCTAATTATTTGCAAGATAAAAAAGTTGGTAAATAGTGATGAAACAAAAAAACGTCCACATATAAACGTCCGCATATTAAATTAGTGAAAGGAGTAGACTTTCGTATCAAAATTTGGTATAGAGGGTATCCCTTTTTGTGAATTTTATAGTACAGGATCTTATAGAACTCCAAGAGGTAGGATAATTAGGCTATGAGTGTTAGCGAAACCTCCCTTATGCACATACATGGATCAAAACACAGTGGTTCCATGGTTAGGGAAAAAACACCATTTTACATATGCTGTCTGTTGAGCATCATTTGCTAGTAGGCATAAAAGTGGTTACTCAACTCCCCACCTTGCTCAACTGTGAGCTCAAATGCCAGTAATACAACATACTTTCCAAATCTATTTTCCCCATCCTTCTATCTAATGCCAAGGACTAACAACTGAATTGCGATGAACAATCATACCAGCATAAAAATAAGAAAAACAAAAACAAATAGAAGAAGCACCTTCCACTCTATGCTTGGACTTTAAAACTTAAAATTTTGTTTGGGTGATAGAGAGCATAATACCAGTTTCAAGAGGCTCACACCTCTGTTCGCATGACATATTGAACGAATTTCCTCCAATGATGGTATTTCACGGACAAAACTCAGAACAAGTTCATATTGTGACAATGCATCTTCATACTGCCCAGCCCCAAAAAACTTGTTTCCTTCAATTTTTGCATCATTAGCTTGATCTAAAGCCCTCTACATCACATTTACATCAACCAAAACACCCATTTAATAAAAATCGCAATACAGCAACACCAATTCATTAATGATTCAATTAAGTTGATCCAAGTAATGATAGACAGATTTATAGCACTTAAATTTGACCAATATTTGCAAAATCAAAAGAGAAGCAATCAAACCCAGACCTGTTTCAGCTGCTCATCTTCAAAGGAGTCATCTTTCAATGGGGTGGATTGTTCTTCACTGTCTTTGGGGTCTTCACCGTTTGCTGTCACGAAACCTTCTTGTTTTATGTTTTGGGCTGTTCCATCCATCAACATGATGTGTTTTTTAGCATTTTCAGCCTCATGGGGTGTTGGCTCTGATTCGATCACTGCCATTAGTCCACAAAACATTCCAGATTTATAGACCCTAAATCCAAACCCTAACCCAAAATCATCAACGATGCAACTATGATGCAATTATGCAAAGATAGAAAAAGAATCGAGAAAACTAGAGGATGGGAACCAACCTCTTCGCGGCTGGCACAAGGAAGAACTTTGGGAGACTTTTTTTCCCGTTGAAATCTTTGATATGGAGGCTGACAAACTATTGAACTTTGTTATTTATACCTAACACTACAAAGTCCATGAGAATCCATGATTTTCCAAATCCATAAATATGAATGATATTTTGAATACCCTAAAACTTTTGTGGACTTTTTGAAATCCATATTGAATACCCCTAGACTTTGTGGATTTCAGAAAGACTTTTTAAAATCCTGATTGAATACCCCTAGACTTTTGTGGACTTTTTAAAATCCAAATTGAATACACTTGGATTTTCAGAATCCATGGAATTTATTAAATTGCCCACAAAATCCAGATACAATACACCCCCCTTAGACAACATAGGCTATGTACGGATTATATCCACTGGATTCAGACAAGCCTAATGTCCGATTTCGTATGTAGATTGAATATAGAAGCAATATTCAACTATAAATCAGGTGTAGAAATAAAATTTGGGATAAAACCCCTGATTGTGAAGAGAAAAGTTCCACAATTCTTCCAAACAACCAAATAAAGCTAGTTCCGGAAAGCCATATTAAACCAAATTAACTTTGCTAATGACACCTTTAATAACAACTAGACACTCAACCATGTGGTATCACATGGCATCCACTCTAGGAACACAAATTGTAAAAACTTCACCAGGCAACATGTTGAACCAAGGCTGGATAATATCATCTAATCCAAAATAGTTGTATTACAAAACTAGTATAGAGAAAATTGGAAGCAAATCCAAACTGTAACCGAGTGAACTAGACTAGCAAAATGATTGACATGGGAAGGTGTAAAATTCAACATAACGAGGCTGTAAAAGTTGTCTCACAGAAATCCGTATTACAAGCCTTGTAGCACTGAGTCGATGAGTAGCCATATTTCATAACTTAGGGTTAGATCTTTGCAGCGTAAGAGGGATATTTGAGGACTTAGGCTGGAAGGCAACAAAGAGATAAAGCTACTTAATGTCCAAAATGCCCTTGCGTGCATTCACCTTTTCCAAGGCACCACTTTTGGGCATTAGGTCTAAGATCACTAGAGATAATTGCACATGAATGTGATAACGTGGGATCATGCCATTTGCCACATCACCTACTAATGGTAACTGGCAACAATGATGCACACCCCGTTCTCCATAACTGACACTCCAACTTCATCCCTCTTCGATCGCTATAAATAGAAGGATCGAATAAGTAGGGGATGATCATATTTCTTACTCTCTCAGCTTTTGCTCAGCGCTATGTGGTATCTTTGGCAATATTTCTTAATCCTCTCTCTCAAAACCTCTATCCTCTTTCTCCCTCATCGATGGTAAGGGTTTATCCTAGACTCCCAAAAGGACTCCGATGAACCTGATCACTATCTTCATTCCAAGACCTTATCCACCAAATTTCGAGACCCACCCATACATTTGGCTACTTTGCTGGGGATCAAACCAAGAATCTCTTCTTTTTTCAATGGCAGCGACTATTTGGCACCCTAATTTTTTTCTTTTCAACACTATGCACTTTTTGTCCCACACCACAGTTTTCTTCAACACCACCCATAAAAGGAAAAATCTCACTCTTTTTCCTTTCCCAAATTCAAACGATCGAAAGCTCCCTCTCCCCTCCCAACTTCCTATTCTCTTCGATCCTTCCTCTTCACTTCTTCAATTGAAAGTTCCCTCTTCTTCGATCGAAATCTCCGTATCCCTCTCCCATCCCAACTAAACCATCACTCTCTCCCCCAATCTCTTCCATTCCACTTCCATTCGACTCACCCAAAAGGGTTAATCAATTGAGCGCACGACAACGAGAGATAGAAGATATGGGGTAGCGATGGTGGCCATCACAACGATCGCAGTGCCGACCTTTCCTCTCTTCCCAAAACAACATAGCACTCACTCATTCAAAACATAAAAACATGGTATTGTCCCTGACTTTTGACCAACTTTGACGCTTGATTGAGACCAATTCTCAAGCTCATCAAAACACGAAAAATGTAGTATTTGAGTTATCTAACGAACACAATTTGAATCACCTAAAAATGTTTTTAAATGAGCAAGTTATGGTCATTTTACTAAAGTCACTCAAAGTCAGATAAAGAAAACATGGTACTGTCCCTGACTTTTGATAAACTTTGATACTCGATTGAGACTGATTATCAAGCTCATCAAAACCCGAAAATGTAGTACTTATCTAATAAACACAACTTGAATCACTTGAAAATGTTTTGAAATAAACAAGTTATGGTCATTTTACTAATTACTACAATCATGCAAAACTGTCCAGCAACGACCAAGTCGCAAAGAATCAACGAATTTAAGTCTTCCACTCGCATGGTCCTATGTGAGTGTAAGTCTCTCACTCACATGACCCACTGCAAATATGAGTGGGAGACTTAAACTTGCAGTGGATCATGCGAGTGAGAGACTTAAACTTGCATAGGATCATGCGAGTGGGAGAGATACATTCGCATGATCCTTTGCGACTTGGTCGTTGCTGGACATTTTTGAGTGGATATTTTTTAGTGACTGTAGTAAAATGACCATAACTTGCTCATTTCAAAATATTTTCAAGTCATTCAAATTGTGTCCATTAACTAAATCAGAGTACTACATTTTTTTGTGTTTTGACGAACCTGAGAATCGATCTCAATCGAGCATCAAAGTTGGCCGAAAGTTAGGGACAATACCTTATTTTTTAATCGGACAGATTTTAGTGACTTTAGTAAAATAATCATAACTTTCTATTTCAAAACATTCTGAGTACTACATTCTTCGTGTTTTGATGAGCTTAAAAATCGGTTAAAATCGAGCGTCAAAGTTGGTCGAAATTCAGGGATAGTACCATATTTTCTTTACGGGACAGATTTGAGTGACTTCGCAACTGCGAGTCTTCCACTCCCAGGTCTGCAATGGTCAATTTTTTTTGCCCCGACAGCGGCCCGTGCGAGTAGGGAACCCATCCTTGCATGGTCTGCCGTGAGGGCGATAAAAAAAAGGAGAGGGGATGGAGAAGAAGGAAATGGAGGGGGCGGTGGCCTGTGTGAGAAGAAGAGAGTGGGAGAAGAAAGATAGTGGGAGAAATGGGAGAGGGGAAGGAGAAAAAGAAGATGGAGAGGGGAAGAAGTAGAAGAAGATGGATAAGGGGCGACGGTGGCTGTGCTCCATCTCCTCTATCTCTCGCCAATCGTCTCTCACCATCCCTCGCATTCGATTGCCCCTTCTTTGCTACCCCCTTCCATGCTTTTACTGGTGTTCTTGTTCTTGAGAAGAAAGGGTGAGAGAAGAAGAAGATGAATAGTGGTTCAAATGGGTGGTGTGGGAGAGTAGATAAAATGAAAAAATATGGATGGTGTGGGTGAGAGTAACTTGTGGTGCCAAATAATCGTTGCCTATTTCAATGCATCAACAAAATTATTTAAACTTCATTTTTACTTTAAGTCAAAAAAATATGAAGTATCTTTGTATTCAAGTTATTATTAGAGCCATACACTATTACATCATAATACCGTTTGTCAGGAGCATTTTGGCAATCTTTACTGAATGCTTGAAATTTAATTAAAACTGTCATCATCTTCATTAAATATCTGACTGTACTTCCAACTGATCCTAATTCTTTGAGCATAAATCTCTGCTCAAGGGTATTCCAAACCATAATATAATTAGACATACATGATGTTTGTTTGCGACGAGGCATAGTGGTAACCAGAATATGATCAAATACTAGACATAAGAAGTAGGATTAAAGATCAAACACGGCACATCAAGTCCAAAACAGGAATCCAATAAATTCCCAGACAGGAAATCTAAACAAAACTTGAAACAGTTAGGATTGGAGTGGGAGGAGTCGGTGATGAAGCAATCATTACCCTTATTTGTAATATGATGAACCAATTTTGGGTCTTGGACGTCCGAGAAATTGAATTACTCTTGGATCTTCTGGGACGTAATTCAATTTTTTTTCCCACCACCATGACAACGAAAAACATTGACAGTTTGTCATCCAACATGGGATATTGAGAGTTCCCAGTATGTTGTTTCCTAAAGTGGTCATGATGCTCGTATCATCTAGGCTCGTAACATTTTTAGGGGTTCCAATTTGTATGTACTACAAACATTTATACTGAAGTAGATTATTATTTCAGAGTATTCGTTATTCCCTCCAGTAGTAAATTAAAGTATAAGATGTAAAGATGTGAGGCCATTTGTATGTATCAGCAAGCTAAGAAATAAATTAATCATGTAATAAATGATATTCCAATATGAATTGAACTATGTGTATAAAATTTTGGGTTGGAAGAAATGCCAAGAGTTAAGTTGGTGTTACCTTTGTTAGTGGTTGTTAAATAACTGTTTGGCCATAGTGCTACAAGCAGAGTTATTTGCTTCCTAGAGTGCCAAGCAATTGAATTACGCCCCAGAAGATGCTAGAGTCAGAAGTTGAAAAGCAATCACCGAGAAACTTAATTTGATCGACATCATTATGAGATCTGATAAGAAGTCATTGGTATCACCAAGTGGAATTTCACAACCCAATGAACTCTTCTTAAATGGCAGTTGCCCGACTGTGTGCCTCTAGAGACGCCTTAAGAGCAATTGGTATTTCTGCATACCTTGAGAACTGCAAGTATGCATTCTACTGTTTAAGTGTGTCAGTGGTTGTAGTGACTAATTTGCTGAAGAAAATGCACTGAGGTAAACAATAAAATGAAAAAATAAACACACATACATCCGAGAAAAAACAAGGGGGTAGATCTATTTTGGTTCCATAGGTCTCAGAACTTGGAATGTTGGATGCTTCACTTCAACAAAATGCAATAGTGGCAGCAAAATTAGGGTTGAGAACCGAACTGACGGTTCAGTTTTTCACCCAAACTGAGAACTGAATCGACTTTTGTCGGTTTCAATAATTTCAAGCCACCGAACATGAAGAAAACCGAACTGATTTTAATTTATGTAAACCGTAAACCGAACCGACCGACTAAAGTAAACATACTCTATTATTTTTAATAAAATATATATTATTTATTATATATATTCTGTCGGTTAAAATCACATAAAAACCGAACCGACCGTATCGGTTTTGAATTTTCTAAAACTGAAATCGAACCGATCGGTTTACTTTTGATCAGTTCGGTCGGTTTAATCGGTTTAGTCGGTTTTTTGTTCAACCTAAGCAAAATGGATGAACCCCTAAAGTAAATATAGGCTTCACTATTACTGGTCTAGACATGAATTGCCCTGTTCTAGTTCAACTCCTAGAAACACAATCTATCTTCTAGCATACTTCTCTTCCACTGTACATTATCCTTGGTAACTAACACTTTTATAGAAAGAACTCCTATGCATGTCATCCAAATTCTTGTTTTAACTTTCCATCATTTTCTCTCAAATTATCTCTATATCATGAGCTTACTGGCTATATGAAAAGATTCTGACCATTGTTTCCCATTTCCATTCTGTTTAGAACTTTTGTTGTAGAATGTAAGTTGAAACAAAAAAGTTCTATCCAGTGTCATAAAAATATCGTTATTAGTAAATACTACCAGTAAGTGATTCATTATGACAAAAGAGCGAGAGTCGGATTGCTTCACTAGCAAAGATGAACTTGTTTAAGGGATTGCCAATGGTCCTCTGACCAAAGGTACATGGTTAGTACTATATATAAGAATTGGTTACAGGCATTAGAGAAATGTATTACAGAAAGTCATGAAGAAAAGCATCAAGAAATGAGATATTTTCCAATAACTTTATTCAATCTTCCCATACAAAAACAAAAAAAATTGTGTTAGGGTAAAAAATGAAACGAATGAAGAAACCAGCCACTCTTTTATTTATTTGTATAAAAGTATTATGTAGATACTTATATATAAATAAAGCACCAGTGACCACCTATAACATGTTCAAACTCATCTCAAAATTGTCAAGTTTGATGTACCTGATAAAACTAAAGATAACACAAACAAAATTTTGTGCTCCAATGCTAAATCTAACTCCTAATTCTAATGGCTCAAACAAAAACTACAAATGAAAAAAAAAATAAAAAATAAAATAAAAGAGACCTACTTCTCATCGATCAATCAACGCTTTAGGGTTTGCCATCATCCATTCAAATTGACGTTCGTGAGACTGAAACACGCAGCAGCACTTTTTAGCTCATTGTCTTCCACATACTCAATCACATGTTTTGTATCCTTGAATGACGACTCGGAACAACTGCAAACACATGATTAAACAATAAGATGTCTGTATATTTTGTAAATGTTAAAGAATAGAATACAAACTCATATAGAGCTAACTTTGACATAACCTAATAGAAATAGGAAACCTATCTGATTTTCCTAACCTATTCTGTAACACTTTCTTATTTTATAATATAGGTAGATTTCTATTCTGTAACACTTTCCTATTTTGTAAACTTCTATTCTTTAACAGTAAAGAAACTTGTAATGATGATGCAATTCATAATTTGCAAAAATTGATTGTACCTTGATTCATACAGAGGATCCTTGCAATCTATGACATAAGATTGTCTATCATCGATTTCCTCAGTATCAAAGAAGACAGGATATTCGTTGTATTGCCTTTCTTGAAGTTGTTCATATTGTTGAAGTGGAAATCTTTGTTGACTTCCTGGTTGTATCCATACCGGTTTTATCATGTTTTCTTTAGAATCAAGCAAATAGTTCTGAGAATTGAATGCGCTGTCCAGTAAATAGTTTTGAGGATGGATGATGGTGTTGTTGAATTGGTGGGGCTGAAAGAGTGATATAAGAGCAGGATTGGTGGGTGGTAAATGTGACGAAGGGGAGTACTGTTCTTGTTTAGAAATGTTAAGTTCATTGAGAACCGTTTCGAGTTCAATTTCAGTTTGAAGAATCTGGCACTGGAGATGGTGAATCACTCCAACACAGCCATGAACACGATATTTATCACGAATATTAGATTGATAGATGATCGATCGCATAGCCTCCGACTGTTGGTCTGGATCTAATGGTTTAAGGATTTTCAAAATGTTGCTCACACCAAATAGCCTGTGAGCATTTTGAAACATTTTTGGTTGATCGGCGGGAAAGTAAGGTGCAAGTGCGCAGTCGGGAGCGCATCGCCTCCTTTGGTACTTGCAAGCAGCACAGGCTTGGCTGGTGCCACCTTTCATTGTCATCACTTTATCTGATTTTGTAACATAGATAGAATTGGGTAGGGAGGCAGTACTGTGTTGCAGAGAAAAGAAGAAGAAGATGAATTGCAGTTCTCTTCTCTTTTAACAGCAGCGATTCATAGATTTGTTACGCGTTTTGTGCAATTAAGGGGACTTGGTAAAATTTTATAGGACCTCCAAATATTTCGGGATTTCTATTTACTTGGTTACTTTTTTCAAACTTTCAAAGTCTTAGATTGACCGTTAAGAGTAGTAGTCATAACTAAACTTGTTTCTTTTTGTTTGTTGGTTTTATATTTTCAAATGTGGAGAAGGATCAAAATATATGACCTTTCCTCTAGGTATAAATTACATGGTTTGGAGTTTCCAAATGGCTTGTAATTGTTTTTATGTCAACCCTCGATTTCCAAGACACCAAAATATCTCGGAAGATGGAGATGCGACGCAACGTAACAATTTTATTATTATTATTATTATTTTTACTTTGCTTTAGTTGCCAATGATTATAGTTGCTAGCACACATCATAATAAATTAAATCAAATAAAATTTAGACCTACCTCTCAGCTATTAGATCACGTGGACAACCACTCGATCACCACTACCAACAAGAGCACCAAGGTAGGTCAAATCTCATCAATATATGTACAATAAAAAGGTCAAGGATCGGTTTTTATTTTTCTAAGAGATATTTAGTTTTTGTTGATTATTAAGTTTAAAATTTTGATAGGTATATCAATGTTGTGAGTGTTGAAAAGCATTTAAAAACTCCTGGGCAAGGCAAACAAATAATGTAGAAGGTGTGTGTGTGTTGATCAGATTCCTCTCTCTTTCAATCTCAATTATTTCCAAAGAATCGGATTTGAGTTTTGTAGATACTTGAGGATGAGGTTTTGGCATTGACACGTAAAGAGCTGAGCTAATAAATCAATGAATTGAAATTATTGAGTTGAGGACGACAGGTAGTAGTGGTATTTGTTTTGGAGTTTACGACTTGGTATTGTATGTATGTGTTCCACTTCCCATAACATAACAGAAAGAAAACTGACCATTTTAGTTTTTGCAGACTGATTTCCAACTCAATAAACACTTTTATTCCTTAAACTAAACAAACTCTTACCTGATTTTTATTCATGTCATCTGGGACCATACAGCATTTCAAATGAAGAATCCAACTTTGGAGCAATGGATGTTCACTTCATAATACTCTACCAACTAGCTCGTGGCCTCATCAACAATATGCCCTATTTTTGTGATGATACAAATTTCTTGAATTTTTAAGTTATATTCTTGAATCAATCTACTATATACTAAACACGTGCATTTAGTTTTTTTTTTTTTTTTTTTTTATTAAACCTCCAGTGTGGAGGGGCACCTCTGGAATGCCAGACCTTTATTACTTTTCAAGAAAATTGAGTTACAATCAATACGGGGGTACATTTACCCATGATATAACCAAAACAAAAATTGGGCCGCATCCGAAAACCAAAATACATAAAGCCAACATATCACCAATGCTGGCAATGAAATCTACGATCCACAACCATATTTTTTAACCTCCTCCTCGTGGCCTTATTACCAACCCCACGAGCATTCCAAAACATAAAATTTTCTATCATCTTAAGCGTGGGAGGAAGATTTGCCCCTCTTAGTCTTACGACGCTTGCCCGGAAGGGCCGCCGGTTTGACTTTGTGCTGTAGATCCTTATCAGAGTGCGCCCCCAAATTTATATCATTAATAGCATGTGATTCCGGCCCCAACTCTGATTCCGACGCAGCCTCGTCACTATCATCTGTGGCGCTATTAAGTGTATTAGTGGTCATAGATTGTTTCTTTAGTCGCAAAGCACGGTTCTCCTCAAACAGCTGGACGACGACATCAAACAAGCTCCCGTCCTTGTCGTTCCTTGCTGCCGCGGGCACTGAAAAATTACCAGTTACCGCGGATTGAGCGCGCTTGGCCAAAACCTCTGCCAAACGTTCCATCACTGTCGGCTTCACCGGGGCAACCTCTACTTCCTGTATCATTCCACTCGATTTTGTTTGCGTCACTAAAGAGTCACTGACGGCGAGCAAGTCGCGTGCTGACTGAGGTATCGCGTCCCCTGGGTTGGGGCCGTGAAGAGGCTGGGGCCGTGGACTGGGAGGCCGTGGGCAGGCCGTGCTCGGACGTGGGCCGAGGTCTGACTACTGTCCTGCTCGAGTCAAGGACGGGCTGGGTCCGTGATCAGGCTGGACCCGAGGAGTGCCCAGAGCCGTGGTCTGGCTGAGACCGTGCTCTGACGCAGGGCTTGGACTGGTGGTGAGCGCATTCTGTTTGGGGCCGTGAGCTGGCTGGGGCGAAGCAACTCCTAATTCCCATGCCAATGAAGCTTGTGTCTCTGATCCAGGAAGCCCCAATTGAGCGTCCCCAATGTCATCGTGCGACCTTGCCACAAATTGATGTTCCGGGCAGATAACTTCATTTGGCATGTCATCGGAAAGACCACTCTTGGCCCCTGAGATTATGTCACCTGTTGGCTGTGTCGGCTGTTCTTGAATTCCAATAGCATTTGCAATCTCCGAAGTTGTATAACCCGCCTCTAGGAGGCATTCTTCCGTAGTTTCTGGAACGTGCATTTAGTTCACGGTATTTAAGAGTAGTACTTATTTGACTCGGTTTAAACTCATAATATCACAATTCAAGCACTAAATTATCAATATATTTACAACTTTCAATTAACTAAAGCTAATTTACAACATCCAAATCTCCTTTGTCAATTCTCTTGTTGATGGACTTGGATAGTTCATGCATTTACAGTGAAAACAATATCATAAACATTGCCATGTGAAAATCACAAAGACAACTATAGATGCATTACCATGATTTTAAGTGACTCAAATCAATTTCTTTTGAAAATTTTGAGTCGGTGAAATAAAATTTGGGTCTAAGCTTGAGACACAAATTTGTGCCCCTAGATTCTAACCCTTGTAGTAGAAAATAATTCAAACCCTTGTGAATTCTCAGGTGATGTTTTTTTTGTTTTTTAAAGTGGTTAGAAGCTAACTTTTTCTAACTCAAGTTCTGAACGAGATCTGAATGAACTGTTTGTTTTGCTTCTAAATGAGTTGTTGATTAGAACAATGATATTTTTTTTTTCGGTGCTAACTTGATTTTTTATTTTATTATATATTTTTGCTCTCCACTATAACTCTCACCGCCCATCACAAACCACCAATATTAACTCATTTCTCTCCTCCAAATACTATTGAGATCACTTTTCACTGGGGAATTCTAATTGGCGAGGAAACCAGCAAGGAATTGGCGAGGAAACCAGCAAGGAAACGGGCGAGGGAGGGAGGTGGAACCCTCCATCCCCCTCGAGATGCGCAAATGCACACATCTCGAGGGGGATGGATGGTTCCACCCCCCTCCTTCGCCCGTTTCCTCGCTGATTTCCTCGCCCGTTAGACAAGCCCATTTTCACTACTACCAGAAATCACTATATATCCCTCTCCATTCCTCATAAAATATTCAATAGAAAGGAAGAGAAAGAGGAATAGGAAGAAGATGAACAAGAGGAGAGGTCAGGGAGGGTGGTGGCTACGGTGGCGACATTGCTCGCATGATAAAAATGAGGTGACGAAAAAAGGAATGGTTAGTAAATGAGAGGGTAGTAGCAATCATTACGAATTTATTACGAGGTTAGTATTGGAATGAATTTTCATTAAGCACTCAGTGATAAGTGATCAACACCTCCATGTTGTTTGCTCTAATTAGAACTTCAACTTCTGATCAGAACTAAAAATAAACACTCTTTTTAAAGTGTCCAACTTCTTATTAAGACTTTTGAGTCTATTCAGAACAAAAAAAACCAACACCTTTAGGTGCTAAGCACATCGCTGATTAAATTGTTCTTAATTCAGAACTTATTAAGATATTCTAGTTTTGATTAGAAGTAAAAACAAACAATGGTCAAAGTGGACCACTTTTTTGCGAATATGATTCTGAGGCATTTCCCTTGGACTTGTATTTTCATGAGTAGTGGGAAAAAAATTTAATGAAGAATCGATTTTCTGTTAGTGTTAGTAAATAGACAACCAAACATCGGAAACAAATTTACAGAAATGATTTTAATTTTCATGTCTATTTTCCGTGCAACCAAACAGACCCGTAGTATTTTGGTAGAATTGGACTCAAGTTTCACAGTTGAATTTGTCTAACTGTCGAGGAAAACAGCGAGGATGCTCCCTCGCACGTGCTGTCGTTTCAAAAAAAAAAAAAAAACGAGGGAATCGAAAATTTGGTGGAGAATAGGAGGGAACCTCTCCCTCTCCCCATTTCCATCTCGACAGAGACAAATTGGTCGAAGAAAGCAAGCTCGTTGTTTCCCCAACGAAGGCCGACGAAGACCGACGAAGCACCTTCATCTCCCGCTCGACAGAGACCGAGACGAAGCCCTCCCTCTCGAAGATGAATACCCTCTCCCAAAATGTAAAGCTTCTACCTTTGTTTTAGTTTATTTTCCCTCTCATTCTCTCCCTCTTTGTGTGTGATTTCTTGTTGGGGATTGCTACATCTATGGTTTCTACTAGATCTAGGGTTTCTTTGTTGAAACAGAAACCCTAGATCGAGCAAATGGGGTGAACCCTGTTGATGGGAACCTAAAATTTAGAACTGTTTTCCAATTTATTTTTTTTTTTTTGCTAAACACAGAAAATTTATAGTTTTTAGGTTATGATTGTTGATGGGAATCCTGGATTTTGAACAAATGGGAACCCTAGATAGAGCAAATGGGGTGAACCCTGTTGATGGGAACCTAAAATTTAGAACTGTAAAGCTTCCAATTTTTTTTTTTTTTTTTGCTAAACACAAAAAATTTATAGTTTTTAGGTTATGATTGTTGATGGGAATCCTGGATTTTGAACAAATGGGGTTTTAGATTTGTGGGGTGCATTCTTATTTAGCAAAAAAAAAAATTTCGAGTTGGGACTTCATTTTTCGAAAAAATTTCGATTTGTGTTGAGAGAATATTTTGATGGGTTTTATGGATTTTGAACAAATGGGGTTTTAGATTTGTGGTGAGCATTCTTCATTTCTGTGTTTAGCAAAAAAAAAAAAATTTCGAGTTGGGACTTCATTTTTCGAAATTTTTTAGCATTCTTCATTTCTGTGTTTAGTATTCTTCATTTTTTTTAGCATTCTTCATTTCTGTGTTTAGCAAAAAAATTTCAATTTGTGTTGAGAGAATATTTTGATGGGTTTATGGATTTTGAACAAATGGGGTTTTAGATTTGTGGTGAGCATTCTTCATTTCTGTGTTTAGCAAAAAAAAAATTTTTTTTGCTCCTACTTCATGCATTGCTCAGTGAAAAAGTATATGGAAAAGTTGTTGATATATATTGCATACCCGTCCTGACGACTACAAAATTTTTAAATGCAGGAATGGCATTCACAACGTACGTTGTCTATCGAGGTTGTCAACCTGGAGTATACCTGAGCTGGCAAGCATGTCTATCTGTGGTATCAGAGTATAAGGGTGCTTGTTATAAGGGGTTTAGGTCAGTCACTGAAGCTGAAGAAGCGTATGCATTGTGGGTTCGCTCAAAAGCGGCGAGACAAGATGCAGAGGAATTCAACAACAATGAAGATGTCATGGATAACGATCATGTTTTTGACGATGAAGCTGGTCCATCCAATTATCAAACAAATGACACCCAAGGTAACAACAGTCCTTGGGCTGTTACGAGGGACTTAATCAACACTTTGATAATATGTACAATGATCTTAGTTGTACTATTTATTTTTAACTCCTTGGCTGAATGATGTAATGTAATATGTACAGCTCTGATGTAAGGATAATGATCATGTTTATAAGTTTTATTTTTGCACAATGTTTTTAAGTTTTGTTTTTGCACAATTAGTAACATATTCTATAGTTTTGTTATTGAATTTGATCATTTTTTTGTTTAGTGCTCTGATGTGTTGATTTCTTATACTAGTAATACAGTTCATATAGTATTCGAGCACCTTTCTACGATTTTGAGCACATAACTGAATTTGGCCTAGCAACTCGTTAGTATGAATATTGATCAGTAGGGGATGGTGAATTCGAACGTAGTACATATGGATATTTTAAGAAAGCAGTATGTTTTCAGGATTATGTTTGTTTTGTTTATCACTTGGATTAGGGTATTACAATGAGTATGGTGAATTACAGTCTCCCCCTTCCTCCCTTTTCTCTACCAAGATATAAGGAAGAGGGTTTACTCAAATTGTGGATGACTGCAATTGAGTGCATGTCACGTTTCTGTGATGTATTTGTTGAAGATTAGGAAAGGAACACCATAAAGATTTCTGCTTTCCTGTGAAGTCTAGCTAGTCATGTGTAGTTGTGTATGAAATCATGCACTTTTAGGAGTTTTTGGACTAGTGAAACACCTTATTCATTGTCGTGGAATTTACCTACTAGACTTCAGTATTATTTTTTCATCCACATGCCTGTCAAAGCACCTTATGAGAATGGATTAGCCTCATTTGTGTTAACTTTTGCTACTTATAAATTTCACAATGCACGAAAAAGCTTGGCACCAAAAAAGCTTGACGACTTTTGCTACTTATAAATTTCACAACTTTTGCTACTTATAAATTTCATCCACAGGCTGCTATGTTCAAAAAAGCTGCTATGTACATTGCCACCAAAAAAATTGGCACCAAAAAAGCTGCTATGTTCAAAAAAACTGCCATGTTCAAAACAACACCATAATAACAAACTATCCCATTGTGGCGCCGATTCAGTGAGTAAAGGTACCCTGAACTCATGCATCATCCAATCTAGTTTGTGCAATGCCTTCGATGAATTGGCTGACTTCCTGCATGCAATAAGGTGATGCAGGTGAAACTACAAGAAATTTCAACAGAGAGTAAATCAGTAAAGTGCTATGCAACTCTGATCACAAGGTTATTGGTTCATC
The DNA here is from genome assembly GCA_963556465.1 of Berberis vulgaris. Classification (NCBI taxonomy): domain Eukaryota; kingdom Viridiplantae; phylum Streptophyta; class Magnoliopsida; order Ranunculales; family Berberidaceae; genus Berberis; species Berberis vulgaris. The sequence goes on along the minus strand of OY747124.1, from coordinate 82,603,796 downwards.
TATTCACAGTTGATCAAACTATTTATGCATTTAACAAGGAACACATGATCACCTAGAGCATGAGCATAAAACCTGAAGAATCAAAACTGTCAAACCCAAACACAGAAAGCAAAATGATGCATTACTTTAGTCTTTGAAAACATATCTTTCATCAAATGTTGCCTAGAATCAGTTTTCCAGATTATAGTCATCCATTAAAAAAGGAAAAAAAAAACAACCCACATCTTTTAGTTAGAAGATCAGAACATTCTGAACCCTTGCATCAAATAAACCAAGTTCTTTTAATCAGTTTGATAATCATCGAAAAACTTAAGTTAGAATCAGGACTTGAAACACAAATTAGTAATGAAAATCTAATCCCTCAACAAATTGCGAGGTGGAGTTCATAACAGGGGCTGGGCTAGTGTCACATGGATAAATTCTTGCCTAAAATTTTTGTAAAGGATCCTGTAATGTCACTATCCCTCTACTTAAAGAGTATTTGTGTTAACAATCAAAATAAAATTATTGTCATCATACAAGAAAAAATGTTAAATCAACAAATTGACAACAAAAGTATCAAATCCTAGTGATGGGAAAGAAGTGAGGGCTACAACCTACTTGTAAACCAGAGAGACAGATAAAATAGCATAAATTGGAAAGCAATCCCATTCAGAATATGTTTCAGTGCTTAGGCCTTTGTTGTTGCTTCATGGGAGAATGACTGACATCCAATGTGTCTCCTATGCAATTTGGAGTTGGCTTACAGGCTTACAGCAATAATTGAGCGTCCCTTACATGAAACACGAGTAAAACGCATGGCCAAGGGACAGACCACTAGCAGGTCTACCACTGCCAACATATTTGCAAAGGCAGAAATCTGACTTGGCAACCAAATAAAATCATAAAATATCATCCATGCCTTTGATACAAGTTCAATGGCACATCCGACTAATTTTAGTGTTAAATTTTGCGATTGTGAAGCAAATGTAATTACATCTGGAACATCATAACTCACTTGTTGACAGAAAACATACTCCTTTGCATTGCACCAAATATCATAGTAGCCTATTCTGAAGTTGCCCAAGCACTAAAAGGTGATAGTGTGACATAAATGTAGCGAAGGCAAACAAACTGCTAGACTTGTTTTTTTTTTTTTTTTTTCCAGGAAAGTGAGTTGGGGACTGCTATACTTGTCTACCTATGAGTTCTAACAGAAACCAAACTGTGGCTTACCAGTGCGCAATTTATCTCATATATTGTTTAGTTAGTGATATGTTGATAATTTTTTTAAAATATTGTAGATACCCAAAGGAGCAAGGTTTATTGGGATCCCAGGAACAGAGATTAACCAACCTGATCATAACGTATAGTTTGTATACTCCATCTCGTTGCTTGAACCTGGCGGCTGCAACAATAAATAATAAACAAGATTAATAAGAAACAAACAAACCCTACAAAGATAAACATACAAAGTACAAAATATTTACCTGTGAGAGGATCGAGTAGAATTGACCAATTCTTCCAGGTTGTAAATCGTGTGGCATCACATTGCTTTCACGAGGCATAACATAAGGCATGCACTCTAAACCCTACAAATGACAATTGTAAATAAAATCACTATTCTTGACTTAAGAATATATACATTCATAAAACACATTGCAAAACATACCAGATTTGTGTCAATGGCCTGATTCTTTTGTGTGTCATTCTTTTTTTTCCTTTGTATCCTTTTACATATCTTTTCGACTTTGGATTTCAGCCTTGAATTAGACCGTCGTCCTTTGCTACGAACCGCTAATGGACTACTTTTCCATATACTTTTTCACTGGAGCAATGCATGAAGTAGGAGCAAAGAAAATTTTTTTTTTGCTAAACACAGAAATGAAGAATGCTCACCACAAATCTAAAACCCCATTTGTTCAAAATCCATAAACCCATCAAAATATTCTCTCAACACAAATCGAAATTTTTTTGCTAAACACAGAAATGAAGAATGCTAAAAAATCGAAAATTTTTCGAAAAATGAAGTCCCAACTCGAATTTTTTTTTTTTTTTTGCTAAACACAGAAATGAAGAATGCTCACCACAAATCGAATTTTTTTTGCTAAACACAGAAATGAAGAATGCTAAAAAATCGAATTTTTTTCGAAAAATGAAGTCCCAACTCGAAATTTTTTTTTTGCTAATGAAGAATGCACCCCACAAATCTAAAACCCCATTTGTTCAAAATCCAGGATTCCCATCAACAATCATAACCTAAAAACTATAAATTTTCTGTGTTTAGCAAAAAAAAAAAAATTGGAAGCTTTATAGTTCTAAATTTTAGGTTCCCATCAACAGGGTTCACCCCATTTGCTCGATCTAGGATTTATGTTTCAACAAAGAAACCCTAGATCTAGTAGAAACCGTAGATGTAGCAACCCCAACAAGAAATCACACACAAAGAGGGAGAGAATGAGAAGGAAAATAAACTAAAACAAAGGTTGAAGCTTTACCTTTTGGGAGAGGGTATTCGTCTTCGAGAGGGAGGGCTTCGTCTTGGTCTCTGTCGAGCGGGAGATGAAGGTGCTTCGTCGGCCTTCGTTGGGGAAACAGCGAGCTTGCTTTCTTCAACCAATTTGTCTCTGTCGAGATGGAAATGGGGAGAGGGAGAGGTTCCCTCCTTTTCTCCCCCAAATTTTGGATTCCCTCATTTTTTTATTATTATTATTTTTTGAAACGACAGCACGTGCGAGGGAGCATCCTCGCTGTTTTCCAGTTTGATTGCAACTTGAATTCCTTTGAAATTGGTTCTCACTCAACTTAAAAAGCTAATTTTTAACAAACTTTTCTCAACTTCCATGTGTACCACTTCTTTGCTCCCCTAATAATTTACGTGGGGAGCTCCTATGGAAACAATATCATATTCCCTATATTTCTTTCTTTGCATCAAACACAACATTAATATTTAATAAAAAAAAAACCTGTAATAGAAAGCATTGAAATGCTTCGTAGAGATGAAATTGTTAAGAATTCTCTTGAAGGTACTCTAATAGAAAATTAAAAAAAGATGGACTCTTATAAAAAATAAAAATAAAGGGTACTCTAATAGAAAAAGAATCCAAATTAATGCTTATTAGAGCCAAATTAATTCTAAAGATGGAATCGAAATGCTTATTAGAGCCAAAATTAATTTTAAAGATGGACTCTTATAGAAGTCCATGGAGAATGAGAGAAACGATAGAATTATAAATATGGTTTCCGGTAATTGTATCTCATAAAAGTTGCATGACTTTATATTATGGTTTTGCATGATATCCTATTTTTCACTCTCAACTTATATTATTGGTATTAGATATTTGCACATCAAGGACAAAAAACAGTTTGATTGTGCATTTAGGACCACCTTAGTTATCATTGGAAAATAAGGATCCTACACAAATGACTAGATGAAAATTGTATCATTTTAGCAAAAAATTTGAGAAAGATTAAAGACTTACAATTCGTTTTGACACGTGTGCCTCGAGATTTGCATTAAATTATGAAAAAGTGAATTTTTTCATTATCATAATCACAAAGCGACCTTGAGCGTGACATGGCCAGCCAGTGCCCATTGTCCAAGACCCAATGGAAGGGTAGTCCTTAAACACCCACAAAGATTGTATTTAATGGCATGGACCTAAACACCTATCTCGAGGAAAACAAAATAGGCTAAAACTTTTGACACGTTTCTAGTAGTAATTCGTAATTTTTTCTAAAATTTTCAGCTCAAACAAATTAAGAAATATAAGTTTTTAAAACTTTTGTAGCATCTTTAATTCTAAACAAAAATGAAGTGGATACTCCCAATTAGTAAAAACAAAATTTTCTTCCTAAACTGCTATTCAAAAGAGACATATTTTAAAACATCATAAAGTACTGGTTTGGTAGCATGGAAAACATAAATGGGATTGAAACCGTTTCGTTTGATTATGATTTAGACAAGGGGCAACATAATTGGATTCCATTAGTGATGGGAAAACTAGACACATGCAGAATCTATTTCTTGTTGTCAAATAGACAATTAAACAGTAGAAAATCGACTAACATGAGAATTGGATTTCATAAAAATTGGATATCGAAGTATAGTTTTTCTATATCCAGATCCCCTGCAAGCTTGCAAGAAAAGAACATCTCATTCTTTACATAGCACCTCTCTCCCTGTACGCCCTCCATCGTTTCATTCGAGACTTTGACCAGAACTAAACACTCTAGATGTATAGATTTACATAGTAACATTTATTTGTAGGTTAATTGTACTAATCTTCTTCATGGTAATGGTAATGTACATAAACATCTGGCATACTGTTTTTACAATGGTAATGGAAATGTACATAAACATCTGGTTAATTGTACTAATCTTCATCATGGTAATGGTAATGGTAATGGTAATGTACATAAACATCTGGTTAAGTACAACCAGCTACCCCACAAACCAGTCCAAGGGGTAAAATCGTTTTTACAATGGTAGTTTAGCGCCAAAATCAACTAACTCTTGCTGCTGCTTGGAGGGAGGATTGGAACATCAGAATTGCAAGAATGATGTCCACGCATACTGTTTCTGATGCGTTTCAACTCAGCAACTATTTCTCTAGAATTGGGACGATCATCTTTATCAACCGCCACACATCGAAAAGCCAGTTCTGCCATTGCATCAACAGGCCCCATCGCGTCCCCTTCAACCAACAAAACTGGGTCTACCACCTGATGCAAAGATCCCACTTGTATCTTGGAAACCACCATATCAGCCAATGCCACCTCTCTTTTATCCCTATTAAGATCCACAGCTTTCATCCCTGAAATCAACTCAAACAACACTACTCCAAAACTGTACACGTCGCTCTTTTCAGTTAATCGAAACGACCTGTGATAATCCGGGTCTAAATAACCTGGAGTACCTTGTGGCCCAGTGCATATATAACCTGAAGAAGACGAAGTAGAATCAGGGAAGACCAGAAGCCTTGAAAGACCAAAATCTCCGACTTTGATTCTCATATCTTTCTCTATGAAAATGTTTGATGAAGTAATGTCTCTATGAATGATAGCTGGCTCAACTGAGAAGTGGAGGTATTCAAGAGCCATTGCTGTCTGCAGTGCAACTTCTACTCGTACCTGTTATTGGAATAAGATGCATTAGAATCTCTGTATCGAAATCAATTCAAATCATATATGCCAGGTGCAGCTGGCCTAGATTTTCACTTTTGAAGTTTGCAAACCAATGTAGAGAGGAATAAAGGAACTATTACAGTGGAATAATTAGTTAAGTTAAAGAATGTACTGAAATTATGTACACCAAAGCACAGTTGCTGTAGAGCTCTAATTCAAATTCCACAAACCAATGTACACAAGATTATTCATTGAAAAATCTAGAACATCAGCACGCAATGACAACATATTGCTAATTAATTTGATTCTAACACTGGCACATGATCCATATACATGATGTATACACGAGGTAGTGTCAATCCTGCACCCACAATGTAGCAATAATTCAAACCCACACAACCGCCCCCATGTATGTCATGTTGATCGTGCAGAATTCGAAATTAAAGCAACATATTCTATATGCAGCGAGATGCAGAATTTATAACCACCAGACTTGGTTGATTTCTTGATAAAAATTCTTGTAGAGTTTATTTCTTGGATCATCCACACCCAAAGAGCATATGTACTACGCAGGACCATGATAAATGGTTAGAGCTTGGCGGATGGTACCACTAGGTCATGGGTGGGTTCGAACCCAGCCGGCGGCATGTTAGGTTATGGGATCCTGAAAACCCAGCTCGCCTTCCAAAAAATAAAAAATAAAAATGTAATACACAGGACCATTATAAATGTTTGGACTTTACTAATGATAGGTGCAGGCCACAGTGAAGGCAAATAAATAAATTCAAAGTGACGAAATTTTATTCTACACCCTAAATGTAATGAGGCCAAGGTGAAGAGGTAAAATATTATATACCCTAAAATAGTGCTAGTTGAGATTCTATACACTAATCCAAAGTATAAGAATTTTCAATAAGTCTAAAAACAGTATATCTCAATTTAGTATGTGTACTTAAGGTATTCTACATCCCAAATGCATTTCCTTTTCTTTAGATGTAAAGGGATAACATCCATTGCATTCTAATTCGAACAAAATCCAATGAATAAGGCATAATAGTATGTGCAAATATAAAGCAAAGAAAAAGAGTTGATTATCATTACCTGCAATGATTTCAAAGATCCTTCTTTTCTGTAAAATCTCTTGGACCCATGGAGATGATCAGCTAAGGTTCCATTAGGAACATAATCATAAACCAAAAGAAGCCCTCTAGGGTCACTGCAATACCCATGTAGCTTAACCAAATTCGGGTGATGGATCGAAGACAGAATCAATATTTCATTACAAAACGACTTCATTGAAGCTGCTCTACCCACTTTTTGTGGCCTATGAAGCTTCTTCACTGCTACAATCCTCCCATCATTCAATTGACCCAAGTACACCGACCCGAATCCTCCATCCCCAATTTTCCTTCTAGGGTCGAACTGATTCGAGGAAGCCTCCAACTCCTCATAGCTGAACACTGACGGTAAGAGGTTTGCGGAGCAATGCCGGCGTAGAAACAGCATTGTTGGGTCTTCTTCATTTTGCGAAGACTTGGACCCTTTGAACCTGTAAATAAATGTTGCAATTGCTACAAGTAACAACACACAAGTACAGATGAAGAGAGTGCACAACATAACAATCCGATTCGGGCTGTCTCTACGGATCCAAGGAGGGGGCGGTGCTGATGAATGAAGATACTGAGATTGAAACTCCGAATTATAACATACAAATCTCTTCACGGGGCCGGATGAATTGTACCCACAAACCCCATTGCGAGATTGGCAAAGTTTGCAGCTTGTAAAGAAAGAGTCAGTTTGGTTCCATTCCACTTGAAACCCAGATTCGAGAAAGGTGTCTAAGTGAGATAGAATGTTGGGTTTACATGATCGGTCCGATTCAATATGTCGATTGGGTTGACAGCCATGTAAGAGACGAACAGGGTACTTGAGGAGCTCACATTCCCAGCTGCAAAGACTGCAATTTGGGATCTGAAGTGGGGAACAAGGTCTTAGAAGAGAGAGTTTATTGCAAGATGTTTCGGAAAATCGAAATGGGGTGTTTGATAAACTGATGGATCGATTGGGCAGAGAAGAAGAAGAAGAAGAAGAAGAAGAACAGAGAGAGTGAGATGGTGTTGGTGAGTGAGGCAGAGCAGAGAGATTGAGAGAGGTGGAGTTGGGTTCATGGCGCAAGACAGCAAAGGAAAAGTTGTTGATAGAAATGGTAGAGTGGGGTTGTGAGCAATGGATCTGGAAGTAAGGGTGGCCACAACCAGGAGAGGAAGAGAAGGGGAAGGGCAGAGGAGAAGAAGGCGTGAAAGGTGGACATGAAGAAGGAGGTGGACACGTGTGAGCGAATGTTGGGTGTGTGAGTGATGGGAAAGTTACCAACAGGAGCAGCGGTAGAAGCATCAAAGAGGAGGAGGAGATCTGAATCTGTGTGTGTGATTGGAGTTAAAGTGTGTTTGCACTTTGCAGAGAAGACGAAGAAGAAGAAGAAGAGGAAGAGAGAGGTGACGTGAAGTAGGTGGGTATGAGGAAGGAAGACAAGACAAGAAGTTGAGAGTTTCAGTGGGTCCCATTTTGTTTTACTTACGACGAGCGACTTTGGGTCTTGCCACTAGCCACCACACAAAACTCAGCCCCCTCTCTTCAATTTTTAATTATATCTTATTATAATGTTGTGTGTGGAGTTTAGGGTTACGATGGTTGATGAAGATGAAGAAATTTGCCACAATTTATGCCTGAGTTATAAACTTTTACTCTTCTAGGAGGGAATTAATTTTTGGGGAATTCTAAATGTCGAGGAAACGAGCGAGGAGAGAGAGGTGGCGGGGTGGACGGCGGGATGCGAGCACAAAAAATTGCAGCACGCATTCCGAGCGGGGTGGACGGCTCCCACCCCTCGCTCGTTTCCTCGCCCGTTTCCTCGCTCTCTAGCCTCACTCTTAATTTTTAGATAGAAGCGGCCTTTTAAATTAATGTTGGCAAGAAAGTGAAAATTTTCATGTTCACGTTGATTTTTCGTTAGATATTTTAAAGTACAAACCTAGGCAAGCTTTTGCATATACGTACTTGACTAAATTTTAACCAGATCTTTATTTATTTATTTATTTTATTATCAAAATTACCTACATTGAAGCGTATCATGGCCTTTTGCTACATAATTTTGATATTCATCCAACTTTGTTTTATCCTTTTGAATTGTTTCATTTGAAAAAATGTGTCATAAGCAATGCCAATATTGTCAACAATAGATTAAAAAAAAACTCTTTGGTTTGGGAAAATCAATACGTCAAAGAGAGATTTCTTGAAATCGAGTATAAAGAATTTGAAAAATCTATATAACACGTCTGAATGGTGTCTGAGGTTGGAGATAAAAGATGGTTGAAATTTACCTAAACAAAATAATCTAGCGAATCACAAAGAGAAAGGTTGGAGAAAGAAGTTTTTTTTTTAAACTTTTATGCCTCAACCAATTCTAACCATCAAACATCTAAAACCTCATACTGACTTACAAGAAATACCCTAGTACCTTTATATAACACATTGTATGGATTGATAGACGTGATTTGTTAAAAGTGGTTGGACTTTTGGTTTTGGGTATACAAAAATGGATAATGGATATGGCTTTGAGTTGAGGTACCATGTTAAAAAAATGTGATTATTTCTTCATCTTCTAACATTTGAAGTATGATACAAACGTTAAAATGCCCTCTTCCAAGTTATATATATATATATATATCCCTTAACCCCTCCCACCTCAGATGTGGCCGGTTGAGTTCGACCCTGTGACCTAGTGATACACCATCCGCCACTGCTCAATCACTGAGCCATCACACCTTTAAACTTCCAAGCTTACCAAACTCAGATTTTTCATTACAAATTAAATATTGTCCCTCTATCCTAATATGTTAGTTAATTAGTTTAATAATGACTCAGTGGAATTAATCACTCACCTAGCGATGGGAGCCTTCAAAAGAGGTGTCAAGACTTGTTTTTTCCTCCCTTGTATGTTTTGTCGTTTTCGTTTGTGTCATTAGTTCATTTGGCCAATGATCCATTTTGTTATATATGTGTAGGGTTTGTCTAAACAGCGAGGGAAGGGGCGAGGAAACCAGCGAGGGAGGGGGTGAAGCCGTTCACCCCCTCGAGATGCATGAAAGCGCCTCAAAATATGTTCTTTCATGCATCTCGAGGGAGATGAACGACTTCACCCCCTCCCTCGCTGGTTCCCTCGCCATTTAGAATTTCCCATATGTGTAAGTAGATATCTTGTTTGCGTTGCAAGTCTCAGGGTGCCTCTGACACATAGCCAAGACACTTAATTTCTAGAGTTTAATCATGTTCTTACGCCTTGAGAGTGTGTTGTATTGTTTGAGCTTTCGGGTAATTTTTTTTGTTTTGTGTAGGTTGTGGGATCCACTTTAGTTTTAGTGATCTCGGTGGACCCCAAGAGTGTGGGTACACTTGGATTAGTCTTTTCTTCGAGAGTATAGATTTCTTGCCATATTGTTGACCTTTATTAGCCTAATATGCTAAGTAACACCACTTGGGGGTGTACAGCCACCACTAGTATTTATTTCTTCATCTTCTTCATTTTTCTTATTATTTCTCCATTTTTCTTTGTCCCGTTTTGAGATAAGGGAGAGCTTCAAAGTTTTGAGGGTGTTTCATAGGGGATCCTAGCATTCTCGAAGGGGGTTGAACAAAGGTCTCGAAGTGTAGGTGAACTATGGTGATATGCAGGCATGGATTCACGTGGGTGCCCCCACTGACTTTTGAGATTTTTTTTTTTTTTTAATAATTTATTTGTCCCCCAATTAGTTTTTTTATTTGCCCCTCTATTCTCACTTTTCACTTCAACCAGGACTTCATCCTTCAAATTAGGGGTGGGCACGGGACGAGATATACCCATCCCGACCTCGTCCCATCCCAAACGAGTTCGGGACGGGACGGGACCAGAGTGCTAATTTGGACATATCAAATAAAATACATTCTGAACATATCAACTAGAAGTTTGAAGTTCTGAACATAATCAACTGCAATACATTCTGAATCATAGTCTGCTAGTAGCCTAAAATACATAATCAAATCAACTCAATTCTGCTGGAACATATTAAAACAACTCAATACAAGTTTACAATAACTGCTGGAACAGTCTGAGCATAATCTATTGCTAGAAGTCTGCTGGAATAGTCCCAGTCTGAGCATAATCTTTTTCACTTGTAGTCTGAGCAGTCTGCTGAAACTGCTGGACCGCATTCTACTGGAACTGCTGGACTGCATTCTGCTGGAACTGCTAGAAGCCTGGAACTGCTGAAAGCCTGGAACTGCTGAAAGCCTGGAACTGCTGGACTACACTTGCAGCTGCAAAATATTGAAGGAAAGAAAGTTGCACTTGCAACTGCTGGACTACATTTGACAATATATTTTGTAAACAACACCTGAAAAAAGGAAAGAAAGTTGTTAAGTAAGTTAGCTAACAGTAGTTGCTAGGGGTGGGCATCCCATCCCGCGATCCCGTTCCCGTCCCGATCCCGTCCCGTCCCGTCCCGTCCCGTCCCGATTTTTCCGGGTCTTAATGGGATTGAATAATTTCATCCCGATCCCGTCCCGTCCCGATCTAGAATGGGATGGGATGGGATGAAGATTTTCAATCCCGCCAATCCCGTCCCGTCCCGAACTAATTTATTAATATTAATTATTAATATTTATATTTAATTTTTTATTTTAAAATTGTGGATGCCCTTACAAATATACTAATGTATATAACATATTTAATTTTTTAGCATCTCCATAAATATCTTACACATCTCCATGAATCATTGAGATTGACACCATCCAGCAGCTTACTGTTTGGGCCACCACTTTTGCGTTTGAATTAGTGAATGGATTTTCATTGATGCAGGCAACTCTGGCCCTTTAGTTGTTGTGTTAGTTTCAGATATGATTAATTGCTTCTTTAATGATTTAGTCAGTTAATTTATTGTCGTTTGTCATGGGAAGGTACTATTTTATCGATTTTGTTCACATTTGAGTTGAAACAACCACATTGTTCTTGGCCAGTACTAACCTCAAGCATGCTGCCCTCAAGTGCCCATCTAAATTTTACATTTGGGGATATTTTGGTTGGTAGAGGGTTGTTATAAGGGTTCCGATATCAGCAAGAAGAATGTTCCCATTCCATGGCATGTCATAGAACCTCAGCAAAGAGGTAGAGTCTGCTATGCTCCTACATTGATCACAAAGTCTTACTAGTTATGGATGATGATTGTAAGTTCGCCTGTGAGTGGATTTTAACATTAGAATCACTGTGATGATTTGTCTAAGAGAATTGATAAATACCTGGGAACCAGAATTCAGGCAAATTTCGACACTCACTAGCCACTCAATCATTGAGCACCAAAATAGAAGTCCAACAACACTCGCCATAAGGCAGTCCAAGGCTCCGAGCTAAATCATTTTACTGGAATTCCTAAGATCAACCTACGCTCAATCACTCTGTTGACGCCACATACACTCTTCTAGAATACAACCCTACAAGGTTCATCAGCAAAGTGAAAATGATAATTCTCAGCCGCACTCATCAATACATCCAAGATATTAACATCCCCCGGCCTAATAGTTATCTTTCTTGCACCTTAATTTCATAGGATCCTTATATCAACTTTCTTCCCGATATCATCTCCTTCAATCATTGCATACTTGCATTATTGCATACTAAACTGTCCTTGTCAAGCACATCAATAGATTCAATATGGTTCTTCGCGAAGTCATAAGGAACAGCTGGAATTTGGATACAAAGAACCAAAAAAATGTATTAGGATCATTGATAATGGAGCAAATAAGATTAGTGAAGAAAAGATATGGTTCAAATCAAACCTTCAGTGAGTGTATTGCTTGATGCTACCAACGCCTCCATCTCCAGAAACAATGGCAGCAGCCGCAACACTCTTTGTATCCAAATTACAGGTATATAACTATATATTGTTTCAAATTTTTTGGATGCCGCTGATCCCGTCCCGTCCCGTCCCGATCCCGTTTGGGATGGGACGAGGTCGGGATGGGGTTTTTCCCATCCCGTCCCGTCCCGATCCCGTATGAACGGGATGGGTATATCTCGTCCCATCCCGTCCCGTGCCCACCCCTAGTAGTTGCAAATGTTCTATTGAGAACACCCAAGTGCTAGGACTAATATAACCAAACTGTTACAAGAAAAGTAAGCAGTAATTAATTTATGCAAATGTTCATAAAATAAATAAATAAGTAAATAAAAATATTAATAATTAATATTAAAAAATTAGTTCGGGACTGGACGGGATTGGCGGGATTGAAAATCTCCATCCCATCCCATTCTAGATCGGGACGGGACGGGATCGGGATGAAATTATTCAATCTCATTAAGACCCGGAAAAATCGGGACGGGACGGGATCGGGATCGCGGGATGGGATGCCCACCCCTACTTCAAATCATGTACATATCAAATTCAAACTCTACTTTTAGAGTTAGAGATAGAGGATAAATCCCTCAAAATCTCTCAAAGAAACCAAAATTCACAGTTTCTTCTGCACACTTCATCGATTGGATAAGATGAGGGAAACCCCCATATTTCATCATCTTCAAAGATCTATAACTATTGAGTTATTTGAGCTAATCTTCACAAGATCCAGTAGGATCCAAACCACCTTATTCTTCTTCTTCTTCTAGGTACCAGGTGCCTTCATTAATCACTGTGTTGGTCATCTCCACAAAAAAATCGTAAGCAACCCAATCTCTTCCTCATTTTCTTCATGTAGTAAGAATCAACGATTCAAACCCTTCTCTTGTGTTGTGTTTCTAAAAGTAGTAATAATCTTAAATGAATATAGTAGTAATCATCTTCAATGATTGTCTTTGTTGTACTCCCATTTTTGCTATATTTAAAAAAAAAAATTCATGTTAAAGTAACTAATTTTTATATTATATTTAATTAATTATGACATCACTCCGCCCCCCTCAACAAAAATCTTGGCTCCGTCACTGGTGATATGAGGTTAAATAGAAGAGTGGAATGAGCTATAAGTTGATGATCAAGATGGTGTTGGGCTATTCCAATTATTGCGTGTCAATTTTGAAGTGAACTCAAGTCGAATCAGAATCAATTTCATCGGATTTTTTTTTAGGGAAGCTTAGGATTTCAGCTTGGATGTATTTTGGGAAAGGTTTTCAGTTGGGAATAGGGGAGTAGGCTTCTATCAACTCTGATTTTCTAAGATTTCTCTTTGATCAATTTGCAAGTTAGTACAAAGTCGCCTTCTTGTGGTTTCTTAGATTGCATGTGTATAGTTTGGATTTTGGGTCTAGGTTTCCATGAATTCAAGTCCTAGTGTGTGTGTTTGAACTTTCCTTTATAGGTTTGAAAGCTCGATTTAAATTAATCTAAGATTATTGTATATTTGCCATGAATTGCATAGTATAATGGAGTAATTTAGGTGTTTTGAATGGTAAATTTTGGTATTGAATCTATCAGTTGTTAAATTGTAGTGTTGATATCATATTTGATGAGTATTTGAGAGTTTTAGCATCAACAACTACCCTTAATTTGGCTTTTGAACTTTGAAGCTCGAATGTTTCAAACCCATATTTTATGCTTTGTTGTTTCTGTTGAATTTCAGCAGATACCTTGTTTTGTAATTGAATCTACGAATTAATGGGATGGATCTAGATGATGAACTATATCAATATGCATTCTCCACTAAGTCTAGTTTTTATACCTTTTCACGGAATCACATTTAGATTATTTAAGAGGGAGTTAAACCGTCCGAAGTGACAGGGTGTCAATCTACCTAGTACTGCAGATGACGTAATTTGATTTTACTCAAAAAATGTTAAAGAAGTGAGACATCCGCTGTAAGTTTTGTATTTGAGTCTACTTTTCACAATTTCATGTTTTACTATATTTCACAATTTCATGTTTTACTATATTTCGAATTTCAGTATGGGAGTTATGCACATTTGAGTGACAAGAAGTCAGTCTATCCTAGCAGGACATGTTCCTTGTTTAGGTCTAATTTAGTTGGGTTTTGCAGTCTCGATGAATGGTTTTCATTACTTTACTTGGATCACTAGTCACTTGAGTTTAGATTTTATTTTGCATATCTTATGGGTTGTCTGAGTTGGGTTTTTCAAGTTGTTTGATTTTGGTTTAGAAGTCTCAATGAGTAAATGTTATGCGAAACAATTTTGATGTTTTCGCAGTTGTTTCTTAGTTGATTTCATGTGAAATTGGTAGGATTGCTTGAGGTTTCAGTAGTACGTAAGATTTATTATAAGAGACGATGAAATTGTTGTGTTTATTGTACACTAATAATATCAGCTTAGCATTGTAATGTTTATACCTTAGGTTTTTCTCTGTCAATTCATGTATGTAGTATGGTAGTAAGTATGAGCACGTGTGGATATGTATGATGATGAACTTATACTTATGGAGAAATGTCACGTATAGTGAGGCTTGATGGATACGACTAGATGGAATGCATTTATTACTAAGTGATGATACATCAAATAAGACTGACATCTTAGTCGTATACGTGGCAGAAATTATCCATCACGAGGATCAAGTATCTCAAGACCAGGTCGATGAATAAAGCCCAAAAAGGATAAATCTGGTAAAAAAAAGCCCAAACAGAGCCCATTAGAATAAATCATAGTTAGAGGCCCAAATACAGGCCCGATAAAGTCCTCCCTCAATGGGGAGGAATGTTACATAGAAAAGAGGAGGGAGTTACGCCTCCACGAACGTATCCTCATAATAGAGGAGATTGTTACAGAGAATGTCTCATCTCATTGCGCTTCAAATGGAGCATATGATCAAATACAGTGCAAAAGTTCACCCAGAGCATGCTCAGTCCGCCGACCCCGTCCAAACACCGCCCCAACAAAACCTGGCTAATGAAGTTCTTGCAAAACCTTAACAGGTAAATCTTGAAAGCATTGAACTACTTAAAAAGAGGATCCACAGAACAACAAGGCCCCTACTGGAATCCCGTTCAGGATTTGAATCACGGACCCTAATATATTGTACGAACTAGCCAGACCACCATTCTCCAACGCACTCATGGTGACTACCATACCAACGAAGTTCACCCTACCAAAGTTTAAAGCATATGATGGCACCACTGACCCGATAGACCATTTGCGACACTTTCATCTCATGATAGCGTTCAAAGAAAACACGAAGTCCATCTTATGCAGAACGTTTCTGACCAATCTCACTTCCGCAACAATGAGCTAGTTCAACAACTTACCACCAAGATCAATAAACTCCTTTCAGGAACCGGCCACAGCCTTCAACACGAGGTTTGTTAACAATCAACGAATGAGGAAGGGGCCGCACTATTGCTCCACATCAAACAAAAACCTGAGGAGACAATAAGGGAATATGATACTTGTTTCAATAACGAGTCAACAATGATCAACGGATGCAACGACGACACGACCACCACTACTTTCACCACCGGACTGAAAAGAGGCCCCGTGTTCGATGTTCTAAACCTGGATCCCTCAAATAACATGGTGATTCTATTGAAATCCGCTCAAAAGCACATCACCCTTGAGGAGATGATAGCAGCCAGGAAGAGGGACAAGTAAGAAAAGAGACACTCTTCATCCGACCGAGAGGACGAAAGAACGACAAGTCAAGAGAAGAAAACAACCAACAAAAAAGACATCGAACTGGAGGCGATTCTAAATTCGATTGACGAAAGCTTGAAAGACTACAACTTGGTGGATCCAAATACAAGCAATCAATGGCAAATTGTTCACGACTTTGAAAACGAGTCGAGCTGAGGTCCTCAAGACCATAGAAAAATGGGAAGACATTAGATAGCCGCCCAAAATAAGGGGAGATCTAGACAAGCGAAGCAAAAACAAATATAGCTCCTTCCACGATGACTACAGGCATGATTCTGATGACTGCTACAACTTAAAAGACAAAATCGAGTGCCACATTAAAAAAGGACGACTTGGAGAGTTCATTAAGTTGAGGGAGCCCAACAGAAGAAAAACTGCGATAGAAGAGCAATTGAGGGAGCTAATATACGTCCTACATGGCACAGTCGAAGAAGAAGAGTTATCCAATCGATCTTGGAAGCGGTCAATCCGGAATTTACGAGAAAAAATTAGATACCAAGAACCTTCTTTACGATGAGCGAGAACGACGCAAAGAACTCTGACATTCTCCAACGAGGACGCAGAAATAGTTAATTTCCCATATAATGAAGCTTTAAAAATCTTAGTATTAATAGGCAGATGGGAAATCAAAAGAATACTAGTCGACATGGGCAGCTTGGCTAACCTTCTGTACTTAACGGCGTTCTGCAGGATGCGATTCACCGAGGAAATGCTTTCATCCAACAATCAACCAATGGTGGGTTTCAGTCGAGAACAATGTTGGCCAATCGGAATGATCCAATTACCAGTGGAGGTGGGAGAACCAGGGAGACAATGAGTCTTGACATATTACCTTGTAGTTGACGCTCCATCCGCATACAATATGCTTCTCGGAAGGCCTTGGATACATAAGATGAGTGCGATATCTTCTACCTTGCATCAATGCTTGAAGTACCACACTGACAATGACGTCGGAATAATCAAAGGAGATCAGCCAGCTGTGCGCGAATGTCATTATGTAGTGATTAAAGCTCAACAAAAATAGCAATTACTGCATCGACAAGAAGAGTCGCTGCAGCGATCTAGTCAACCAGACCCCGATCTCATGGATGATAATACAACCCCAACCAGTCCAAGGGATCGACCAAACAATGGACAACTAGAAGAAGAAGCAACAACGGTCTACTTGGGTGATGGGGAAGACAAAGTTGTTAAGATTGGCACCAAAATGCACCCAGAACTAGCCAAGAAGCTAGTTCAATTGCTGAAGGATAATCAAGACGTTTTCACCTGAACGATGAAAGATATGGTGGGAATAGACCCACCTGTCATCACTCACAAATTGCAAGTCAATCCAGACAAAAAACCGGTCTGACCAAAAAGAAGACTTGTAGCCATTGAACACAATCAGACAATAAACGAGGAAGTGCACCATCTGATAAATGCATAAATGATTAGAGAATTTCACTATCCAGACTGGCTAGCTAACACAATGTTGGTGAATAAGAAAAATGACAAGTGGAGAGTATATTTGGATTACACTTATCTGAACAAAGCATGCCCGAATGATAGTTTCCTTCTTCTGTGCATAAACTAGATAGTGGACGCCACTGCCGAACACGAACTCCTAAGCTTCATGGATGAGCATTCCGGGTACAACCAAGTACAAATGTACCCTCCGACCAAGAAAAAACGTCTTTTATAATAGAGAGATGCACGTACTGCTATCGGGTGATGTCGTTCAAACTTAAGAACGTAGGAGCTACATACCAATGATTGGTCAATAGAATGTTCAAAAACCAGATCGATAAAACCATGGAGGTATACATCAATAACATGCCGGTCAAAAGCACACGCATAACAGATTACATCAAAAACCTCGAACATGCCTTCTCACAGCTCCGAAGGTACAAAATGAAGCTGAACCCGGAGAAATGCACATTTGGAGTAGAGTTAAAAAAGTTCCTTGGATACATAGTCAGCCAAAGAGGAATCAAAGCTGATCCAAAACAGATACATGCACTACTCAACATGCAATCACCAACGAACATAAATGGCGTACAAAGTCTTAATGACAGGATAACAACTTTAAACATATTCATTTCCAAGTCTTCGGACAAATATCTACTCTTCTTCAAGATCTTGAAAGGAAACAAGACATTCAAATGGAACAAAGAGTGCAAAAAAGCTTTCCAGAGTTTGAAGGCATTCATGGGGAGCACAAAAACTATTATCAAAACCAAGCACGGGGGAAACACTGTACCTATACTTATCTGTATCTGACCATATGGTGAGTTCGGTAAGAAAAAGGTGCACAAAAACCAGTATATTACATCAGCAAAACGAACGCAGATGCAGAAAACAACTACCCGACTCTGAAGAAACTAGCAGTCGCTCTGATTGTATCTTCGTGAAAGCTACAACCATACTTCCAAGCCCATCCAATCATTGTCATGACCGAGCAACCACTTCAGTCGGTGCTACACAAACCCGAGCTATCTGGGAGAATGGTGAAATGGGCAATAAAGCTTGGGGAATTCGACATCAGCCATGCCCCCAAAACCGCAATAAAAGATCAAGCATTGGCAGATTTCGTCTCTGAATTCACTGGCGGTAATGACCACCAGGCTGAAAGCAACAATGAAGAGGAACGGACCAAACAAAACACTCACGAATGGATCCTCTGTTGCAATGGAGCATCCAACTAGGCGGGGAGCGGAGCCGGAATGATCCTATACAATTCGGAGGGCATAATGTTAGAAAATGCGATAAAATTCAATTTTAAAGCCTCGAACAACGAAGCCGAATACAAAGTAGTGATAGTCAGGCTACAATTAGCAAAACACGTGGGAATAAAAGAGATTAGTGTCTTCACTGACTCAAAATTGGTGGTCAATCAACTGAACAATGAATTCCAAGTCAAAGACGCTCGAATGCAAGCTTATCGTCAAAAGACCGCTGAGCTAGTAAAAGATTCCCAAACCGCAACTATTCGGAGGTGTGCAAGGGTAGAAAACAAAAGAGCTGACAAGTTAGCGAATGAAGCATCGCGAGCTAAAAAAATGAGAATCCATTCATCAATAGCCAGGAAAACTCCATACTGGAAAATCAAACACAAGAGGCATGCGCCATGGATTAGGAAAGCAATTGGATGACCCCAATTCTAGCCTATATAACAAACGAAGAACTTTTAACGAATAAGATGGAGGCCCAAAAAATACAAAACCGAGACAATAATCAATGACAACCTCTACAGAAGATCTGCAGCCAGTCCGCTGTTAAGATGCCTCTCACCCAATGATGCTGACTATGTTTTACGGGAAATTCACCACGGTACGTGTGGAAATCACCTAGGAGGCAGAACGCTATCCCACAAAGCAATGACTCTGGGATACAAGTACCAGAGATTTGCCCCTTATACTCACATACCGAGCCAAAATCTAATCCTGATGAGCAACCCCTAGTCATTTGCACAATGGGGAATGGACATCATAAGACCGTTCCTTATGTCCAACGGAAATAAATTCCTCCTCGTAGCAATGGATTACTTCACTAAGTGGGTGGAAGTACAGCCGCTAGAAAAATAGGTGAAGCCCAAGTCGAAAAATTCTTCTGGAAAGATATAATATGCAAATTTGGAATTCCAAGAGTAATTGTCACCGACAACGGGAAGCAATTCGAAGGCAAGAAGGTCAAAAAGTTTTGCAAAAACCTGGACATCCAACAACATTTCTCAACACCCTCCCATCCACAAGCAAATGGGCAAGCTGAGGTCAGCAACAGAACGATCCTAAAAGCAATCAAAAGGAGGCTCGAAGCATCAAAAGGATTATGGACAACCGAATTGCCTAGCATCCTTTGGGCTTATAGAACAACGAAAAGAATTCCAACAGGAGAAACTCCTTTCACCCTCGCATTTGAGTTTGAAGTGATGATACTTGTACAAATTGGCATGCCAACCTTCAAGATCGAGGAATTTCGTGCATAGGACAATAACGAAGCACTAAGAGTCGGACTAGATCTCCTTAAGGAAAAATGAGAAACGACTTCTGTCAAAGCATCAACCTACCAACATCGTATTAGGGGTGGGCACGGGACGGGATGGGACGAGATATACCCATCCCTATCCCATCCCGTTCATACGGGATCGGGATGGGATCAGCAGGTACCCCATTTCAATTCAAAGGCTGACTTAATTTGTGAACAACAGGAAGCTTTTACTTCTTGTAACTACCTCAACTCAAAGTAAATGGATTATCTTGACCATTAACAATGAACTTTCAGGCAAAATGTGTACAAAATTTTCAGCATTTGTATTCGTTTTGAAGTGTCAATATCTATATTGAATCAGGCAGTGGATAGGATAAATAAATATTTAAATACTGCCGAACCAGGAAAGTGAGGAATGAGCATTAGATAACTATCAAGACCTTCAAACGGTGTTCAATCATATACAGGAATATGCAGGCACCTAAATTCAAAAACCCTGCAGATAACTATCAACATGTATATGACATTGAAGAGGGACAGATGCAATTTAACAAATAATGCAGTAAAGCCTTTCCATTCATCAATTTGAATTATTGATATACACCATTCTCATGGTACCATGAATTCAATGCAGACAACGAAACAATGTTTCAATTGTTGATATAAGAACTAGAAACTTCTCACTTACCTTCCTAGAGCTTTTTGGTGCAAGACGAGTCCCGCCCCAAGTCCATCCATTCCTGCAACCAATCATCAATTCAACACCAACTACTCAACTTTTGAGTATAATAGCTCAAGAAGAATTGTAAATTTTTTTAATAACATTATAAATTTATTATAGTAAGTGAGATTCTAAATAAAAATAAATAATTAAATAAAAATATTAATAATTAATATTAATAAATTAGTTCGGGACGGAACGGGATTGAAAATCTTCATCCCATCCCATCCCATTCTAGATCGGGACGGGATCGGGATGAAATTATTCAATCCCATTAAGACCCGGAAAAATCGGGACGGGACGGGAACGGGATCGCGGGATGGGATGCCCACCCCTACATCGTATGGCCACCTACTGTAACAAAAAAGTAAAGCCCTTTACTTTCTATATCGGCGACTTGGTACTCCGAAAAATCCAAGTCAAAATAAAGGAGTCGGACGCAGGCAAACTTAGTCCGATTTGGGAAAGGTTGTACAAAGTAATAAAAATCAGCAGACCACGGACATACTGGTTGGAGAATACGAAGGGGGAACAACTACCATGACCGTGGAATGCAGAGCACCTGAAAAACTATTATCAATAAAACTCCTTTACACCCCATATTTTGCGTTCAAACAACGAAATTCTAGTCAGGACAAAAAAGTCAGAGTAAAAGTTTTAACTCAAAAAAAACAAAGCGCGACCAGAGTATCGAACTACGAGTAAAACCTAGATTCATGCATCAAGACAAACAAGTAGGGTATGAACACAAAGCTTCTGGTCTGATCAACCATGAAGTAATAAAGTACCAGGACATACGAGCCAAACTTTTTCATGTCGTCTATAACCTACGAATTCAAAATCCAGACGCAAAAAGTCGAATTTCATAAAAAGCTTCTACACGACTAATACGTCGAACATCGAAATACATTTATAAAAACTCGGTCGAACAAGTCGGGATCCTACCAGGAATGTTTAAAGCAAAAGGCTAAGTCTAATAAGTTAGATGGGAAAACATACTGTGTACAAATAATAAAAGAAAAATAAGTTCTCATTGATCTTCAGAAAAGATTACATGAAGTGGTCAAGAAGCGACATTTATGTCAGTAACGAAGTCACTCGATGGCACAGGCTCGGGCGGGCGAGAAACTGATTGTTCCTCAACAATAGGGTCGCTTGGCAAATTTGGAACATATTCATCTTCATCTTTGAATACTTGCTAAGCATAGCAATGATACTCCGATAAATCCAAACCTCGCGACTCGATAAAATCCAGGAAATCGCGGGGACCATCAATGATTCTCTTCCAATTCATTTCCTCCGCAGCCTTTAACCTATCAGTGACCGACGAAAGCTCAGCCCGAGTTGAAACAAGTTCATTGTCAATGGCGGCAAGCTTGGTAAAAGGTACTGACTTGGTAGTGATAAACTTGGAGTTCAGCTGAGCAACCCATGCTACAGAAGCCCTCAGATCAGCAAAGTACTCTACAATAGAACGCTTGGCCTTGCTATTCTTAACGGCCAAATCGGACAACTCCTTCTCAGCGATACTCAGCTTAGAATGCAACTTTTCCAGTTCCACCTCGGAGGTCTCGAGGTGTGAAGCAAACTTGTTCATGAACGACCTCGACTTCCTTTAGCGAAGTCCGCGCGACCTCAACAACCTTTGCATACTACGCGCACTGTGCTTTCAGCGGATTAAACTCACGGAGAACATGAAAAGGAACCAAAGCCTGCCTTGCCATCTTCCGTTCAACAAGCACCACCTGATCGCGGCAGCCCTATAATCCAACCCCATCATAGCCGCATAAGTGAGATAACTCATTCCTTCCATGAGATGATTTAGGCCTTCATCGAGATGGTTGCGTGGCAGGTACACAGGCATGGGATTCCTATTAGCCAACTGCCTCATGACAACCAACAATGAGATTACGAGCACCATTTTGCACATCAATCTCAGAAGGTCAGTAGAACTTCTCAGGAACAACCGCAGTAGAACGAGAATAAGAGTGGATAGCGGGCAATATGGAGACAGCCGCAACAACAAAGGACACAAGGGGCTTAGAGCCCTGACCTTGAGCATTAAGTTGATTTTCCAACAGTGGATCAAACTGGAAATCATTCAGAGTCTTTGTGCTTTTAGGATTCTTAGACATCTCAACACCAAGCTGAAACATCTTATTGTTAATGACACAGGAATCATCAACTAACAAATTGAAAGAACCAAACAAGCCATATGAAAAGAAAAGCTCTTCTCACGAGCGTCCAAAAAATGAGAACCTCCTTTTTGCTCCTCACGAGAGCCTGATCCATCTCCTCAGCTTGAGCGACAGGATCACCAATATCATGACCACCCTTCCCGGAAGATATCGAAAGAGAGGGAGCCATGGTAGAACCATGAATCGAGTAGCAAGTTTTTTTCCTCTTCGAGACACAACCATAACTAACTGCCAACAACTTTAAGGGACTAGGAGGCCTCAGTACCTTCCTCTTCCTGATGCCATAGCCAACATTATTAGAGTCTCTAGTGACAACAGGAGCAACATGGCTCACATACTCCTTATTTGAGCTTGTTTCTCGACTTACATCTGCATCACCAATGCTAACCGGAAAATGATGCCCCAACCCTTTGCCGGATACAATGACTTTACTAGCACACGTGAAGACAATTCCCGAAGCGCATGCCGCCGTGTGCTCTGCATGATCCACTTCACTTAAGGTATATTGACCATTATGATCAATATTGTCCGTAGTAATGAAATCCTCCACAAAACTCGTGGCGACTTATTAAACCGGTCACAAAGCTCCTGCTCCTCCAAAGATAATGACGGTTTGTTCCTCTTTTGCTCTTAGAATGATTGCAAAATTTGGTGATTACGCAACTTGAAATAGTCTGAAGCAATGGATGCATAAAACCAGGGCCTCGACTAGCCCCCATACTCTTCCTACAAATTCTTGAAGCAAGATGGATGACGAAGATAATAAGTGCGTTTAGAATTTACTCCGAGCCCCACCAAGGAGTGCAAAATCCCAACATTCATAGGAACCGCGGATAAAGCGGCCCTTGCCAAGGTCGCGATCAACACCCTCTAGCCATTCAGAACCATCTGAGCAAAAGCAATGCCCACGAAATCTAGGTATTCCCAAATGATGTCAGAAATTGGAAGCCTGAAACCAGAGTAAAACATGTTAGGGTACAAAGCGATATATCCAATCTTTGAACGACAAGGGCTACCGCCCTCTTTAGGAAGGATGATCAAGAAATCGGTTGGCAGAGAGTAGTCATGACAAATGTTATCCAAAATTGCCCGCGTCGCTCGCTTAGGTAAGTAGCAAGCTTCGCAAGCATCAAGCACGCCATTGATCAAAACCTAGGAGCTTGACATCGTTATGAGACAAAAATAACAAAAAAGATGAAATCAACAACTGGGAACGAAACAAATGCAAAAGAAAATATATTGAACCAACTTCCTCCTTTTATAAGGGTAAAAGACCCACTCATGGAAAAATGTATGAGATATGATGGCCGTGCGAAATCCCAGAAATCATGTCGAAACAAACATATGGATAAGACATCGGAGGGACAGAAGCACTAATAGCTGGTAACCGCATTAAATACGCCATGATAGTGGAGTTGAAAATCCAACCGTCATACATTTAGTGGCCACGCGAACATGCCCACTAACTAGGGGGAGTAGCTGATGATATATCAAATAAGACCGACCTCATAGCAGTACACGTGGCAGAAATAATCCATTATGAGGATCAAGTATCCCAAGACCAAGCCCATGCACAAAGCCCAAAAAGGGCAAATCTAATCAAATAAAGCCCCAACATGGCCTGTTAGAATATATCATAGTCAGAGGCCCAAATCTAGGCCCGATAAAGTTCTCTCTCAAGGGGAAGAGCGTTACATAGAAAAAGAGTCATGTAGGGAGTTACGCTTCTATGGATGTATCCTCATAAAGGAGGAGACTATTACATAGAACGTCTCCTTTCATTGCGCCTCCCATGCTTAAGTCACACAGGGAATTAACTACAACCATTATAAAAGGTAAAGGGAACATTCGAAAAAGGTATACAATTTTAACTGAGTTGTCCAGTTTTATTTCCATCTCCAATTGAGTTACTGACTTAAGCATCAGAGTGCCTTCGACCACCAGAAAGGTGGTATTTGGCAATCTAACATTTGTTTTGCAGGCTTTACCTATTGGAGACTGGATTTTGGACGCATCACTAAGTTTGAGGAACGTGGTACTGATATATGAGGAATGTACATATAACTAATGTAATCATTTCTCGCTCCCTGCTTTGACTTGGTTCTTGCTGACCTGTTGACCTGCACAAGTAGCACACGTGAGCCACAGACCACCGTTGTGGTGGCCAATGGCACTCCGATGCTAAAGTCAGTCAGGGATCTGAGGAAGGTGTAATGCTACCTTAGCTTACCAACCTCATGTATTATTTATAGTGCAAGGAGTCCTGGTTCTACCAGGACATCGTAGGCATAGTTTCAGAAAGAGATCTTCGTGGAGATTCTCATCTAATTAGGAGTCGTTCTGTAAAAGGAAAGTTCCATGTTAGCCTTGTGCTCCTAGATACGTGGGAGATAGTTCCCAATGCGAGAGCAATCCGTATAAGGAAGATTCCCTATGTGGAATGTACTCTGGCATTTGCTTCCTATTTGGAAGCAAATAGTAGTTGTAGTTGCCCGTCCGAAGCCGATCTTCGAGATACTTGGCTTAGTAGGACTTACGGGCATTGAAGACAGCTGTGAGACATGTGGGCCTAGCGTGCTATGAGAGTTCGAGTCCGCCTGGCGAACTGAATTGAGCGGGCTTGGAACCGCTTGGGCCTGTTCAGTGTTGGGCTGATGCTGGGGCCCGTATTTCCTCGAGATCATCATGACACGTGTGTAGCTTAGAGGTATGACCATTTTTATGTATCATCATATGGTGATGATGTCATACTAAGTATTGTCAAAATTTTATTTTGACCCTAATAGGAATCTTAGGCTAAACTATTCATATTTTTTCATTAGTTTCTAAGATTGTTACCTGGTGTGGGGTATGCTCATCTTGTGAATAATGTAGCATGAGGTTGGAATATGTATGACATTGTTTTATATATCCGTTGATGAGAGGCTTTGGAAACATTTAATTTTATTACTCTTATGGTTTTCACGCATGAGGTTGCAAAATATGACTATCGTTCTTATTAGGTTGAGAAGAAAAATCATTTGCTAATTATTTATAAGTTTGCTATCTTGTTGAGAATGTTTATGAGACTACTTATTGATGAATTATGCTAGCAAATGATTAAAGTTGTATTACTCGAATGGTAATGATATTCCAGAATTAAGAATGGCGAGCCAATGAAAGTAGTGAATGTTTGGGTTTATGATGTATTTTGTTGATTATATGTATACCCTACCCCGACTTTTGGTTTGTGATACAGCCTTCTGAGATACCGTCTACTAAATGGCTTTATTCCATAAAGAGTGTGGATATTTGATACGAAACATGTCATTCTGTTAGGAAACTAAGCCATCATGTGAAGTATGTCTCGGTGTAAAGTGATCGATGTTCTCGAGGAGTTTCTCAAAGGAAAACTAAGCCATTTTGCGAGACATACCCTAGGCACAATGGGGTGTTCCTGAGAGCTAGGGAAAGAGTTAATAGAGCATAGCTCATCTTCTAGTGCACATGATTGTTTGTTTAGCCCATGTGATTACCCTTGAGGTAGAGTGAGTATTTTGAACATGACACCCCATCTGAGATACACACATACTCGGAGTGGTCATTGATGCATGTTATGGGGGTGTGTCGGGGTGAGACACATTCGGCATATGAGAGGTGCAATAGGGTATGATGTATAACTAACTTAAGATACTTGCCTTGTGATGCTCACTGACTTGAATAATCGTGCCTTGCAGGGATATAGATCGACTAAGCATGTTGGCAGGAGATGATCTACCTCAAGACACATATCATTTGCGATATGTAAAGTTCTAAATAAATGTTTGGGGTCCTATTTTTAGCTATAGTAAATTGTTTTTGCTTGGAAACAAGTCGACTAACCATTTACAAGTGAAAATCTACCTCAAAACGAACTTACGATATTTATTTAATAATGCTTTGTTATTTGAATTGTTACATTTCACTTAAGTTTAGTACTTTTGGTACTTTGTGTGGATTGGGGAAACTTGCGCTTATGATCCTTTCTTGCTTTACCATTTTCGATTATGTATTACCTTACTTAGGCGTGAATCTATTTGTAGACTCATGACTTGATGAGTTCTATATTTAATGTATTTTAGAATTGAAGATTACTTTATGCAGGGATATAGACTGTTTAACCAAATTGTGCAGGTATTGGTCTATCTCAGGTGTGTTATGTGGTAACAGAAAGGATGATGAATTACCTTATTAGCTTTCACGTAGACCATGAGATTGGATTGAAGTTAGATATAAGTTCTTAATCCTACCGCGTATACATGAAATTAATGTTAGATAGTTCAAACAAAGGTACTTCGGGGATCAACAAAGATTTTTCCCGATTAAAGTTTGAAATACGGTTATTACATACTAGAGCAGTCTATTCTATCAATCAATCACCTCTATCTCTGTCATTTCTTCTTCTGAGTTGAGTTTTCCATTAATGGAGATTCCAGGTCCACTTAGTCTATTTTATAGAAAGTTGACATAATTACTCGATTACTTCGTGAACGTATTGGATGATTATAACACCCAAAATTTTCTATTATTAAAAAAAATCTAACTTATATGTATATTTAATTTTTATAAGTTACATTATTCATATTCTTGATAAGACATTAGCAAGTATATTTAGTAATGTATGTTGTGTGTTACAAATTTGTTAAGAATAGCTCGGTGTGGTCAGGCACATTTGAGATTAGTATTGTCCATTTATGAAACACATGTGTTCTCTTTCGAAATTACATTCTATTGGCTATGATATATGTTTGAAACTATTCACTATTTTTTTCTACTTCCGAGACGAGATTCCATTTAAGGTGTGTACAATGTAATGACCTCATTTTTTTAAAGCTACTTAAATTTTTACCAATGTAATTGAACTTCGATAAATTTCTGTGTGTCTGTGTGTGAAATTATTGTTCTGAAATGATGAGAGGGTCAGTCATTTAAATAAATGAATATCATTATCGCTTTGTGCTTGCTTTAATTTTATTTATTGTTTGGTTAATTACTTTATTTTTCTAACACTTTATATTGTTTTATTTTAAATAATGAATGCAAATATATACTTAATTAAAAGCCTAATCGTGAGGGGTTTCTATCCATTTTTAGGTTTAGTTTGGGTATGCTTTGGACTTGGGCTATTTAATTTGATTAGGGTAGTGCTAAGAGTTTAAAAAAATGAAGAGAGATGAAAGGATAGAGAACTCAGTTCTCTGTTGACACATAACAAATAAAAGGACAAAAGAAGAAAAAAAAAGGGAAGAGAAATAGTAGAATAGAAAGAAATGGAGGAAAAGAAGAAAGGTTCTCTCCTCCTCTATTCTTTCCATGCACACACATTCATACCTAGTTACAAGGAGAAA
The DNA here is from genome assembly GCA_963556465.1 of Berberis vulgaris. Lineage (NCBI taxonomy): Eukaryota > Viridiplantae > Streptophyta > Magnoliopsida > Ranunculales > Berberidaceae > Berberis > Berberis vulgaris. Next base: position 82,575,779 of record OY747124.1, on the reverse strand, counting down.
GATTGAGAGGGAGAGGCAACCGATGATGGTTTGTATTTGTTTGTGAAGGGGATATGACGATGGTGGCTATTGGGATTGGCGACGGGGTTGCCGTGGTGGTCCGAGGTGCTCATGAGATGGTCCAAATAGGTGTTTTGGTGGAGAAGATCACAATGTGAGTTTCCTTCATTTTCTGTTATATTTTTGTACAAATTTAAGAATGTTGTGTTGGTTGATTGAGATTTGTACTTCGTTTATTTAGTTTATTTTTTTAACATGTAAATCCGAAGATTTCAATTTTGGGTCTGTGTGACGGTTTTAGTGAAGTTGTTTATGTGGTATTGGTTAATATATATCAAAATTGCATTGCATACAAAACTATTGGAGTGAAATTGGACGGTTGGGGAGGTTGTAGGTTGCAATTGAAGTCGAAATATGAAATAGAGATTTGTATATACATGGGAAAATGGGTAGGTTTCACACTTAATTACTCCCGCAATTTTGTAGATTTTTGTTCAGTTGATTATTCCATTAGAAAGATTACATTGTAAGCTTTTTATTCATATATATAACGCAATATTTCGTCGTGAATTGAGAGAGTTACGATCGTTTGTTTTTTTTAATTGGCTTGTTTCAATGAAACACGACTTAACTTGCAGGTTGTTTGAGGAAGATGATGACATCATGCTGATGTTATAAGGTGACTTTGACTTATTTTGACCTAAACTTTGATTATGTCCAAAAAAATAGTTCGTAGCTACGATTTTGATACCATTTTCACCGTTGTGATTCGTGCATTGAGGTCTATTACAGGAAATTATTATTTTGTGGATTTGATATAATTACATTTTTTTACACCTAAAGCCTTTATGCATTGATACACGTGTTTTTGATCTGCGATTGTGTTTTAAAACATAAGGGTTGTTGTTTCATAATGATCCTTGAGATGTTAGGGGTCGAAGAATATATGTTAATGCATTATGATGAATTTTGATATTTGATTATTATGCCCATTTGACTTTTTAAGGAGCATGAATTCCTTATATTTAATGAGTTTTGATTCCTGCTTTGTTATAGAAAATTTTGTTTAAGAAAATGCTAGTTGCCCCAAAATAATGGGTGGATATTACGGTAAATTCGTTAATGATCGACAAAGTGTCATCGCATAAGAATTTTGAGAAATCACAACAAACGATAAGGATAATCTTGAATTCGTAAATTTTAATTACATTGAATTATATACCTTAGACCTACCACATCTCTTATTATTTTATGATTTTTCCCTCTCCTATAGAGAAACTAAGTAACCTTCAGGTTGAGTTTTACCGAGTAGGGAACCCCATTCTTATAAACAAACAAAGTAACCTTCAGGCTGGTCTTGTGGAAAATAGATGATTTTTATACCTAAAAGAGGTTTGATTATTTATTCGTAAAAAATGTGACGTAACTTATGCGCATTGACAATCCAAGAAAGGCTTTTATGCTACTCATATAGTTATGAGTATCCGACGATGCATGTATGTATGTGATGTGTCCCCACTTAAGCATGGATGACAGAGAAGTTCACCTTTATATGAGAGAAGCATACGAGCATGTATGTTCGGAACGGTGGTGGTGCGAATCTGGTATAGTCTAAGATGATCAATTCTCTAAAAATGAATAATTTGTTTAAGACAAATAAGGTACTTGATTGATCTCAAATCTTACCGCAAGTGCACGGTTGTCTATTGAATTATAAGCAGGCAAGCACAGGTCGAATCCCACAAGGAGGGCTAATATTTGAAAACCAATTACCCTTTTTGGAGAATGTTAACTAAAAATTCGTCTTCGAGACATAACTTTTCAATTCCAACACAACGTACTTATACTTATTCGCTAAAAAAGAACAGTTTTTACTTTGTCGTGGTACTTCTTTCCTGTATTCCAAATACTCCATACAGTGTCCAATAAATTATTGGGAGTTCTTTTAATGGTTTCATTACCAACCAGATTATTAGCAGTACCCTTTTTGGAGAATGTTAATAAATTCCAAAACCCATTTCGTCGTCCAGTAGCTACAATTGTCTTTTTAATTGGCTCCGAGAAATGAATCAACCATTTCTTCTCGAGCTCCACTGTGTACTATTTACTTACAACAAAACTAAAACCAAATAGGAGTTATAGTAGAACAGAACAAATTATGTCGAGTAAATAACACCTTATATAATTTTTTTTTATCACCAATGTCTACTATTTAGGCAGAGTACCGTCGCCTATTTTAACTAAGAAACTGAAAGATTTCTTTGAGTTTCATTCATGCGAACGTACTCCCCAGGTGGGATACTTAACGCTTCAGCTACAACACTGCACGGGTCAGTACACACAACGCTTAGTATCTATCGTTTACGGCTAGGACTACTGGGTTATCTAATCCCATGCACTCCCCTAGCTTTCGTCTCTTAGTGTCAGTGTCGGCCCAGTAGAGTGCTTTCGCTATTGGTGTTCTTTTTAATATCAACATATCGAAAAAATCCAGTCCTTATATTTATTTGTGGCCATGGGGGAGCCGTATGAAGCCAAAGTCTCATGTACGGTTTTGCAATAGCGATGAGACCAGCGATGTTATCATCAATTATGATTATCTAACAGTTCAAGTACAGTTGAAATCAACTTATAATACTTAACCTAGTTAGAACAAAGATTTTTGATGAAAAATCCTAAGATGGAACAACAATGTAAAGCTAACTAAGATGAGAATTTAAGAAAAGATCTTAGGTATTTAGCGATCACCACCATGGATTGATAGCTCCCATTGGCCACTCTTGAGTTAAACCTTTCCTATTTCACTAGCACATCTTAATGTAGACTCTAGTCTCACCTTAGGATGAAAGATATAACAATGTGAGTAATTTGTTTCACACCTAAGTTATACTACTAAGCTAAGCATCAAATAAGATTTAAAAACATAAAAGGAATTCATTTAGCTAGATGAAACACCCAATATCTAACAAATCATGGTGAAGCTTAAACTAATAATATACAAACATAAAATCTTATGGCTTGTTAGAGAAATGTGTGGATAGAAAATTATGTAACTTTGAGTTTGAAAGATAAAAGATAAAATCATAAATTGAATTCAAATATGAAACACTAGACATCTAACTTACTTCATTGATTCATGACATAACCAACCAACATAGTCAATCTAACCAACAATATTTCTCTAATACATGGAAATAGAAAGATATTACTCAAGAGGACAATTTTGGGATCATCATCCTATTTGCTCACCCACACCCTAAGGTGTAGTTTATCCACTCATAGTAGACCCTAAGTCACTCATGGTTATAAACATAACTACTAAAACAATTAAGAGAAACCAAAATCTTAGATGATCTAAATCTCATACTCTCCTTCTTTCTCTCGTCCAAAAGTGTGAACCCAATGAACTCCAAGCATGGGGTATTTATAGGTGAAGAAGACTAAGACTTATGCGTAGGGATAATAGGGTGGAAGGTCGAATGTTGGAGTGAAATAAAGAAGAGTGTTGAAATGAAATAAGGTGAAGTGTAAAAGTGATGGAGTAAAAATAAGGAGAGTGTAAAAATGACGAAGTAAAAATAAAGAAGAGTATAAGAGTGAAATAAGGTGGAGTGTAAAAGTGATGGAGTAAAATATGTGAGGATGGATAGTGGAGTTTGACTTAACACTTTTGGAGTTTGTAGATATTTTTTTGGCTATGATAAAGTTGGCCATGTGGCCAATGACATGACAGCTCAACGGTTAGAGCTTGGCGGATGGTACCACTAGGTCATGGGTTCAAACCCAGCTTGCGGCATCTTTATGGGTTCTGGGATCCTATAAAAACCCTGTTTGCCTTTCAAAAAAAAAAGTTGGCCATGTGGATGTCCAAATCTTCATGTTGATTTTCTCGAGATTAATAGATTGTGGTGCTTGGTGGACTTGACTTCATGGGTCTTGGGCTTGAAAATCTTTGGTCTTTAACAATGCATATGTGAATTTTTAATGCGCTTTCTAGTTGTAAAACTTAGCCTTATTGTCACTTTGTGTATGCATGCTTGAATTTCTACAAAATACACGTAATGAGATATTTTTATTAAATAATTACTTAGCAATTATATATTTGGGGCGTAAAATGTCTCGTTTATATGCTTATAAAATCCTCCAAACCTAGATTTTGCTAGTCCTCGAGCAAAAGAAAATAAAGACTAAAACATAACTCACTTTCATAGCATATGCAACAAGCCTTTAAAGCTTTGGGTTTCCCCTAGTGGACGAGTTATAGTCTCGTAAGGGTTTCCAAAGATGATACCCACAAACATTGATGATACTCAGGATTCAAGACTCTACCCAAGATTTATGCAATCCTTTATTTATTTTTCCTCAGAGAGTTCCTACCAAATTGCTCAAGGAATAAAGGACGTAGTCGTCCTACCTATTTGGTTAGTATAAAGTTGATAATAGACATTATTAAGCATTTCAGATAAGCCAAAGGTTTTCATTCAAGTTTACACTAAGTGTGCGCTTACTAGCATATTTGTTACAAATTTCAGTGTAGAATGGACCTATCTCAAGATTACTTACAGAACAACTGTTTTGACTTCAAATCTCACAAGGTAATATAATTGAACAACTGCTTTGACTTCAAATCTCACAAGATAATATATTCGCTCAGAATGAATCACTCAGAGATTGGTTAATTTCTCTCAATGTATGGAATAAGATGATAAAGATTTGAGATACTTCACATATTAAGCAAAAGATAGAAAATCAAGGGTTGAGAAGATATGATCTCAAGAAAGAATATCATCCAATGAGAATGTTAACTTCATTCACCACAACTTTTCTTAATTTAGCCTCCACATTACAGCCAGACCTTTCTAAGGATCAAAGTAGGATTTTGACTAGGCTGTAATGGGGCTTAGGACAAGGAAGGATAAGGACAACGAATGTGATTTTGAAAAAGTTAAAATTCTTTTATGATAAACATAAGGTTGAAATTCTAATGTTTGACTCAATTCCTTATGTTTTAATTGTTTTTTAGCTTCCTTGTTGATGGTAAAATACTACACTTTGTTTTTAATCGTAGTACTATACAAGATGGTATTTGATATTGAAGCTCTTTGTTGGCTTTTGGTATCGTGGAATACAAATTGACTATAATATACCTTTTGTCTGACAACTCATCTCGAAATCTTTTTCAAAAGCACAAGGGAAATGATAAACACATGTGGGTGATAGTAGGTTGGAATTGGTGGTTAGCAGACTAAACAACAAAATGCCAATATTACATATTTCAAATTGGTTCCAAGGGTAAACAACAAATAAGATAGGCTACTAGGCTCAAACTAGACAAGAAAAGCCTATCTTCATTTCCCTAAATTAATATGGATTCTATGCCTTGGGTAAACTTCAGAAAGAACTGTAATGAAATGATTCAACTTTAATATTGTTTTCAATATTCGAACAAAAATAAGAAAAATATAGAGTTCATGCAACGAGAAAATGACGAACTCAAGAAATTTGGAATTTAGCATTTAACCTTCAGAAAGAAGAAAGGTTAGAAAGCTCACAAGGTCAAGTCTCTACTACTATTCTACAAGTTCTCTAATGAACCAGTCAACTTTTCAATTTTAACAAGTTTAGATAGCTAGGGCACAACTCTACATGCGTACTATCACGAAAGTTCTAGCCAATGTGTACTACTCACTATTGTTTATAATTAACTAACTACTAGACTTCTAGGCTAAGGTCCTATGATTCATTCTTGTGCGTTGATGTTTATGGAACTTAATCTCATCATAGATCAATACTCGGACTACAAAGAAAACTTTTTTAATGCAAAAGACACCATTGAATTTGAAATACACCCAAACCTGAACTGAACATTGTCCTCAATGTTCTAAAGTAAGACAATGTGGGTCAACTAAGAATTGATGAGAAACAATAAGGAAAAGAAAGGGATTACCATAAGCTCATTAGTGCTCAAGCGAATGCAACCTAATCCTGATACACATGATCTTCAAGAAGGATCTCCTCCACTTCTTGACTCTTGTACTCGAGGAATGGTTTTAATCGTTGACCATTAACTTTGAAAACACTACCATCCTCCATGTTTCAATTTTGATGGCTCTGTGTGGAAAAATTGTTCGAACTCTAAATGATCCAGACCATCGAGATTTTAACTTACTAGGAAAGAAATGCAAACGGGAGTTATACAACAAGACATGTTGGCTAGGAGTGAGTTTTTTTTTCTTAAAATCATTTTGTCATGGATTTTCTTCATTGGATCTTCTTACTTTTTAGCACACTCATATGCATCATTTCTAATCTCCTCCAACTCAACGAGTTTGAGTTTTCTATGGGTTCCAACCTTGTCAGGCTCAAAGTTCAACTTCTTAATTGCCCAATAAGCTTTGTGTTCAAGCTCAACTGGAAGATGGCAGGCTTTTCCATAAACTAAGCGGTATAGATACATTCCAATAGAGGTTTTGAATGTTGTTTGGTATGCACATAGAGCATCAGTCAATCTGAGAGACAGTCCTTCCTCGAAGGGTTGACTATTATCTCTTGGATACATTTGATTTCCCTATTTGAAACCTCTACTTAGCTAATAGTTTCTAGGTGATAAGGTGTAGCCACTTTATGGATGATGCAATAGTGTTTCGTTACTCTCTCAAAAACATGATTATAGAAGTGTGTCGCTCCATCGCTAATAATAGCATGAGGTGAGCTGAAACGAGCAAAAATCTCCTTCAAAAAGATGATCACAACCTTATGATCATTCGTTCTACATGCTTTCGCTTCCACCAATTTAGACACATAGTCTACTTCCACAAAAATATATTCATTGCTATAGGAGTTTGGAAAAGGACCCATGAAATCTATGCCCCATACATCAAAGATATCAACTACAAGGATTGGGTTAAGAGGCATCATGTTTCAACGCCCTATACTTCCTAAGCGTTGGCAACGATCACGTGACTTACAATAAAGATGGACATCACTGAACAAGGTAGGCCAATAAAAACCACACTGCAAGATATTTGTAGAGGTTTTCTTTGAACTAAAATGGCCACCAAAGGCGTGGTCATGGTAAAATGAGAGAATCTTTTGTTGATTACTCTCGGGAACACATTTCCTTATGACTTGGTCAGAACAATACTTGAAAAGGTATGGGTCTTCCCATAAGTAATAATTAGTCTTGGCTAAAAATTTGAATGTCTTATTTTGACCAATGGTCAGGCACTTGGCCGGTAACAAGATAGTTCATAAGGTCTACAAACTAAGGAGACCTCAAAAGTGACTGGGACACCACCATTAATTGTTCATCTGGAAATGTTTCATTTATGAGTAGTGAATCTCTCTCAGATTCTACAATCATCCTAGATAGGTGATCTGCTACCACGTTCTCTGTGCCTTTCTTATCTCGAATTTCGAGATCAAACCCTTGAAGTAACTACATCCATCGGATCAAATGTGGTTTAACATCATTATTAGATAGAAGATACTTAAAAGTTGTATGATCAGAATAGATAATGATTTTGGATCCTATAAGGTATGATTGGAACTTATCAAGAGCAAGTGTGACTGCTTACAACTCTTTTTCCATGGTAGAGTAGTTGAGTTGTGCACCATTGAGAGTCTGATGTTTGTCTATCCTCTGCCCTAGGACAACGCCTATGGTATAATCAGAGGCATCACACATTATTTCAAAGGAGGCACTCCTGCCTGGAGGTTGAATGATGGGTGTTGAGGTAAGTTGTAACTTTAATCGCTCAAATGCCTTCGAACATTCTTCATTGAACTCAACTGAGACATCCTCGCTTAAAAGTGTGCACAAGGGCCTCAAGATTTTGCTGAAGTCTTGGATGAAATGAAGGTAAAAGCCATCATGTCCTGGGAATGATTGAACATCCTTGACATTTTTGGAGATGGGAGACTAGCTATAGTATCAAATTTTTCCTTGCCTATTTCAATACCTCTATAAAAAACAAAGTTGCATAATACAATTCCTTCATTTCCCATTAAATGACACTTTTCCCAATTGAGAACAAGGTTTTTCTCCTTGCATCTTTCTAGCACTAGGGATAGATGAGTTAGACATTGATCAAAGCTGGAACCAAAAACTGAGAAATCATCCACGAAGACTTCTAGAAAGCTTTCTACCATGTCTGAGAAAATACTCAACATACATCGTTGAAATGTTATTGGTGCATTGCTCACGCCAAAGGGGGGATGCCTATAGGCAAAAGTGCCAAACGGACAGGTAAACATGGTTTTCTCTTGATCTTCTAGGGCAATTGGGATTTGATTATAGCCAGAGTAGCCATCGAGGAAACAATAATACTCATGACCAACCAACCACTCTAACATTTGATCGATGAATGGGAAGGGAAATGGTCTTTCTAGTCATAGAGTTTAGCTTTCGATAATTAATACATAACCGCCAGCTGGTTTGGATTTGAGTTGGCACCAACTCATTAACATGGTTCTTCAAAACAGTGATACCTAATTTCTTAAGAACAACCTGAACAGGGCTAACCCATTGACTATCTGATATGGGGTATATGATACCCGCATCTAAAAGTTTATTGACCTCTGCTCACACAGAAGTCTTCTGTGTGCTTCTCTAGAGGTTTTTGCATTATCTTCAAGATAAATTTTATGCATTACTATTGAAGGACTTATTCTCTTGATGTCTGCAATGGACCAACCAATTGCCTCTTTGTGCTTTTGGAACACTTCCACTAATTTACCTTCAAGTTCTTTATCTAAGTGAGTAGAAATGATGACAGGCAAAGTATTAGTGTTTCCTAAGAGAATGCATTTCAAATGGTTGGGTAATGGTTTGAGTTCTAGCTTCGGTGGCTCAACTAATGAAAGAATTTGTGGCTTGCTTCCAATGGGTAACGGTTCTACATTTGGTTTCCAAGTATTGGTGTCAAGTAAAAGTAGAAAGTCAAGCAATGAATTGACTTTTCTAATAGTATTTTCCTCGTTGAAGTCCAAACAAAAATGGGCCAAACATTCCTCCAATGGGTCACGATAGCATTATCTAAAAAAAAACTTTTCACCGAGGCTCTCAATCATGTTCACTTCCTCCCGACATTCTTCCTCAACTGGGTGTTGGACACAATGGAATACATTAAGATCAAGTGTCATATTGCCAAAGGACAACTTCATGATACCATTATGCAATGAATGATTGCATTTGATGCTGCTAAAAATGGGTGACCTAAAATGACAGGGATTTGGTTTTTGGCATTCGTTACTGATTCAATGTCCAACATAACAAAGTTAACAGGGAAGTAGAACTTATCAACCTGAATAAGAACTTCTTCAACAATTCCCTTTGGAATTTTGATCGACTTATCAACTAACTTGAGAGTGATGGAGATAGGTCTTAAGTCCCCCAAACCTAAGGACTTGTATACTGAAAAGGGAAAAAAGTTGACACTGGCTCCTAGATCTAACAAAACTTGTTTGATCTCATTATCCCCTATCCTTAAGGCAATTCTAAGACAACCGGGGTTTTGTATTTAACAACAGTTTTTTATTGGATATAAGAGGTTGATTATTCAGCTAAGAATGATTGCCTAGGAACATTGGTTTTCCTTTTTATAGTGCAAAGGATTTTTAGAAACTTGACATAAGAAGTTATTTGCTTAATGGCCTTTAAGAAGGGTATGTTGATATTCACTTGCTTAAACACTTCTAAGATGTCAACATTCAAAGGACCTTTTTTAGTGGCACGAGTCTCTCAGGGTACGTAGCTTTTGGTAGGAAGTGTTTTATTAGTTGTGGTTCTTGGTTTTCTTGGGAGCCACGTTCCCAAGTGGTGGACTCTTGGACGCTTGGGTCTCTTTTTCCTTTTCTCGAGACTAATCTGGTCCAGTCTCCTTAGGTAAGTCGGCCTTATTGTCGACTTTTCTACCACTTCTCAACGTGACAATGGATTTGACTTCCTCATGATAGATATCTTGGTTTGAACAAGTTCCTATTTCAAATTGTTGTTGAGGTGGTTGTGACAGACATTGTCCTCTAGGATTGGGTATTGGTTGGCTAGGAAATTTTCCCTTTTCTCTATCACCCACAATAGTTGCTAACTGACTCAATTGTTTTTCTAATTTGGCTATGGCTTTATTGTTGGCTTGAGTAGCCATGTTTTGGGCTTGGATCATTGGTTCCAACATTTCCTGTACAAAAGATTGACTTGGTTGTGGAACAATAAATTTATTGCTCGGGTGAGGGATACTAGAAGGTTGTTGTCTCAGAGAGTGGAATTGGTTTGGTGCCCTGTAGGATTGATGTTCTCTATGAACTTGAGGTTGATCTTGCCTCCATGCAAAATTTGGATGGTTTTTCAAACCAGAATTGAATGTCTCACTGAATGGTTTGTTCTTTTAAAGGCGTTGATGGCTTGGGTGTGCTCTTCCCTAGCTGACTTTTCAGGATAAAAGATGGGACATGAATGGGTCGTATCTGTTGGTTTTTTGCAAATGATGCAAGGAAAGGTATTAGGCTCACTACTTGAGACCATGACTATTTGAATAACCTCATTTGTTTTTGCTTGAGCCATAGGTAGAGCTTGGATTTGTTTTTTCATATTTTCTAGTTGGATTTGGACATCTAACTCTTCCTTCATGTCGTAAAGGTCTCCTTTTGTAGTAGTGTGATCCCCCTAGAAAAATCCCATTGTTGAGAGTTTTCAGACAACTTCTCAAACAATTGATAGGCTTCTTCATCACCCATCCTCCGTTCATGACTCAATCATGTGACAATTACTTTGGGTTAAATCATTGTAAAAGTAACCTCCAAGTCTTAGAAACGTGATGAGGGCATCTAAGCAACAAATCTTTGAATCTCTCCCATGCCTCATAAAATTGTTCATCTATTTGCCTATAATCTTGAATTTCCTTCCAAAAGGAAATGGTTATGGACATTGGGAAGTATTTGTTGTTAAACTTGAATATTAATTGTTCTCATTGGGTGATGGATCTAGAGGGTAACGAGTCTAACCACACCTTAGCCCTTTCCTTAAGAGAAAAAGGCAGGCGAGGCCTAACAGAATCTTCACTAAAGTTTTGAAACTTGGAGGTGTTACAAATTGTCAAATATTCATTGATGTGAGAATTAGGATTCTCTCTCTCTAACCTAATGCCATAACATGTAGGTAATAACGAGATCACAAGTGGCTTCAACTAGAAATTAGTTGCGGTCGTAGGTGGCAAAACAATGCTCGAGGGTTGACATTGGTTTATTGGGGCAAAATACTCTCAAAGAGTTTTACCCCCAGCATTGACTGGTTTTTTGCTATCTTCAACTCTAGGTTGTCTGTTTCCTTGATCCGCAATTGATTTTTTGACTTCAAACAATGACGAAACACTCTCAAATGGACTAAGTGGTCTATCTATGCGAGTCAAGCGTTGAGTATGGTCCCGTGACCAGATGCTCATACAACAATCACAACTCTCAAATGGGAACCTAAACTAAGTGCAACTTCACTTAGAAGAAGATGCACAAACAAGTCCATGGTGTCTAGCACACAATAAATTGATTATCTTCAGTCAAGTGAAAGAGACAATTTATTTTAAAACCCAATCTAACTGAAGTGGAGAACGATTTTAAGCGATTCACAAGTCAATTCTCACCCTAGTCAGATGTTCCCATATGTCTTGTAAGTAAGTAAGGGGTAGCTTATTACGTAAAAAAAAATTCCCTAAACCACGACACTAGGCAAAGATGTGTTCTAGCAAGATTTTACTCTGTTTGGTATACTACAACTGGCTAAGCCCTTGAAGAACATTTTTAAGATCTAAAGAGTTCTCACGAAATAAGTTACCAATTAAAAACTTTCAAGAACCCCTTTGTTCCTAATCACAATAAAATTAGACTTGTATAAAACTTCGTCGAAACACCACTCTGTAGGCAAAAAGGTAAGAAATGGCGGTGCAGTCACACTGGTCATCACCGGCACATACTGATATTCACATAATTATTACATAAAATGCCTTCTAATTTATGTTTGTTAGTGATTTAAATATTTTATTGTGTTGATTATTTTAATTTCATGATTATAGGTAAAGGAGCTTGAATGAAGAAATCACTTAAGTGCAGCAAATTTGGAAGAACGTGGACACTCACAAAGTGGCGTGAAAGGTGTGCCAAAACCCATCCAAACCCAGACCAAAGTGAATGAGGCCCAATCCCAACCAAAAACCCCAAAAGAAACATATTTATGCTTCCCCCTTCTCCACACAAAACCGCTTCTTCTCTTTCGGGGGCAAAGAAGAGTCGCCCCTCACTTCTCTTTTCTATCTCTGCTCTTTTTCGCGTTTGTCTCCCTTGTCTCTATTTTTCTAGCCACCAAATAATCATTTCATCGTCCCCCTTGCCGACAATTCTCACTCACTAAAAAGACCAGCAACCACCATCTTCTCACTTCCATTTTGTTTCGGTCACACACACACTGACGAGCCACCTCATCATCATCTCTTATTCCTCAAACACAACCACCTTCACGCCATCAACACCTTCTCCTTCTGTTCTTCATCTCTTCCTCCCAGTAGCCCCAACTTCACAACCACCTTTCATCGCTTCTTTCTCACTCGCCAAAAAGAGCTTGCAACCCCCACTCGCCTCCATCTCGTAATAGACTGCCACCTCACTAAACACTAGCCAACGCCCTTGATCTCAACTGCTTCTTCCTCACGCAACAGTCACCACAATAACAACACCTTCACGACCACCGCGCAACATCATCTTCTCCATCTAGCCGGTGACACCTTCTCCCCTCGCATCACAACAACATAGCACATTTGCAGACAAAACATAAAAGGAAATCGCATGGAAGAAGAATAGGAAGGAGGGATAAAAATTTGAATATTTTCCCTCACTATTTGCACCCCACTATTTAGTCTGCACCACCACAGAGCATAGTGACGCAGAGGAGATGATGTTCAACCACACCATCGTTGCGACCACTTCCACCATGGGTTTCTAAATCGTTTGCTAAGGCATAAATGATTCCTCAGGCTTAGTAGAATTTACTTTTTTTTCAATGCATTGTATAGTTTAACATTGGATTGATTTGTGAACAAACGCATATTACTTTCACCGTGTATGTCATGCATCCATGGTAGTTAGAATTATTCCATGTTTTTGTTTAACGGTGTTTTATTCATATTAGTTAAAATTGTGATTAGCCGTGCCGTAAACAAACAATTAATGTTTGGGATTTGCATCTTTGCTAAAATCAATCCACTACATTGCTAGGGGATAATAATTGACATTAGTATAATTTTATGAGTTTGATGGATGATTCGAAAGCCTTAGCATCTCTCTATTTGATTCTCAAACTCAATTTTCAATTTTTTTTCTACTTTCCATTAGTTTAGAGATTTCTGATTGTTGTAACCCCCAATTTAAATTAGTCTAAATAGGTCTTAGCTCTCAATTGTGTCTTCAATCCTTGTGGGATCGATCCGTATTTTCCATTGTCTACTATTTAGGCAACCGTGCACTTGCGGAATAACAATCAGGTCAAATTAGCCAATTAATTAAGGTTATAAAATTTGCATCAAGTTTTTGGTGTCGTTGCCGGGGATCATAACAGTGCAATCAAAGTCTAGGGTTTATTTTCCCCAACTTGTATTTTAGGTTTAATTTTCTTTATTTGGGAATAGTGTTAGGAGTCACTTGCTTATTTGTTTTATTTAATATTAGTTTGAGTTTTAATTTGTTTCATTTGTTTTGTAGACAATCATACACAGGTATTCATAGGAATTCAACTGGGAACAAAGTGAAAAGCAGATATCGTGAAAAACAAGAAGAAAAAAAATAGCAAAGCAAATAAATATAAGAAATATATATATATAAATATTGCATTGTAATTTTTCTTTTCAGGTTTCAATTTGCATGGACACTCTCAGAAGTCGGCGAGCTATCGGGTGGACAATGCTTCTGATCGATAACAACTCTACTTTTAGCCGGCGTTGCAAGTAACCCAAAAGGTTCATGCCGAAAGTAACTTTTCCCCACCACATCTGCACGCGATTTCTGTTGTGATCACTTGTGTTTTTGTTGTTTTAGATATTATTGTATGCACATTTTAATAGTGGCATGATTGATTTGTAACTTTTGTACCCTCTCCTGCGAAGGTTAACCACCATCTATTTTAGGGTTAGGAACCTAAACATTCACTATTTAAATTTTGTAGCAAGATAATTGTCTAGGACATGTTTCACGCTTATAAGACCCCTCTTTGGAAGTTTGAAAGCTTAAAGTAGTCAAGTGAATGAACATATCCTATCTTTGAATAGTTCTAGAATTCGCATTACACACTACACCAAAAATGCCCATTAGCCACGGTTTTAAACCGTGGGGGTAACCCATTGTCACGGCTTAGAGCCGTGGGCTGTAGAGGCATCGCTAAATCCCCAGTAATGGCTAAAAACCGTGGCAAAAATATTAGCAACGGTTTTATGCTCGAGGACGGTTGATGATTTAGCCACGGTTATAAACCGTTGCAAAAATGTTAGCCACGGCTTAAAACCGTGGCAAGTCCTAGCCACGGTTATAAACCGTTGCAAAAGTTTAGCCACGGTTTTAAGCCGTGGCCAGTCCTAGCCATGGTTATAAGTCGTGGCAAGTCATGGCCACGGTTCTGAGCTGTTGCAATAGTTAACCACGGTTTTAAGCCGTGGCAAATATTTTTTTTTTTTTTTTTGCTATCAAATGACTTTTTATTACATCTTATAGGTAAGTATCAACCACCTCTCAGATTGCAATATCACCAGGTGATGCATAAAAGGTTTGTGGCAGAAGATGGTGATCCAAGAATGATGAAGCATACAAATAGAAACGAAATAAGAGCTCCTGTGAAAGCAAATAAGGCACTTGCAGTTGATCGCAAGCCCTCAGAGCAGTTGAGAAAATCAAAAGGCAGCTACACGAAGAAAATCATCAAGAAGAAACTGTCCATTTTACATAAAATCAAAAGTTATCTCGTACGCAAAATAAGTAAATTTTTTCGATAGCTCCAGAAAATTCAGAATACAGCCATCTACAGAATACTACAATCCCTCAATAAAATGGACATTATTTGAAAGAAAAATTGGTTCAAGCCTGTCTTGTGTCTGTGTGTTTGTATTCTCACAAGGGTTCTGACGGCTTCCTTTCATCAGTTACAAAACCTGGAAAAGTAACATTTTATCAGAAACATATAAAAAATTATACCAGTACTAGCACATTTGATCTTCGAGAAGTCGAATGAAGGAACCGAGTTTGATGCCCTTTTATGTTTTTACCTATAGGTTTTGGGATCTTAAATGTAACAAGTGATGTATTTTGATTCATCTTATATTTAAAATAAAGGTTTGGGGATCCTTGAAACCCGTTTGCTTTCAAAAACAAAAATTCCTAACTAATCTACTTGTATTCCAACAAGGGTGAAAAGAAAAAGGATCAATACCTGATAATCTGTCGTCAATCTATTGGCTGCTGGCAACATGGAAAACCTGAACCAATTGCCTCTTTACGAAGTCGGTTAATAGATAACTCACACATTGATGTGTTTGGAGAATGGTGTCTTTGATACTATATAGCAAATCCCAAAGGAACTGTTTAAGTATAATGCAATCGCCAATAACTTTTACAGTCACAAAGTAAATATCATACCAAGGGACTGCCTGAATGCTATTGGAACATCTTGGAATAAGCCTTCCTCTCCAAATCACGTCTCTCAGCTATCTATAACTCATATAGTAGCCTTTAGAACCAATTAGAAGTAACAAACTTTTGCAATAGAAATTTTCCTAGACGAGGAATAAGCTACTAACCTTCTTCATAGCAGCAGCAAGTTCCTTCTTTATAGCACCTGGAAGACATATAGTCAAATACAAGAAATAGAGTTTTACATTCTTACGATTTCTAATTACTAATTAACTTGTACAAGCAACCTCATTGGCCAAACTAATTGAAGATATGGCGTTCAGTTAGTAAATAATCTAGTTTGGTCTAAGGCCATTTACAGTTTGAATGTGCTTCCCAAGACATGAAAGCATAGCTGTGCAGGGATAGATGTAGGATAAAAATCGGTATTTGCTTCAATCATAATAAAAGTTTTGATAAACCAGGTGTTTTAAACTGCAATTTGTGCAATTTGTGCAGGTGTTTTAAAACTGAAGCCAAATAAGAACAAGAGAAGTATCATATATAGTGCTTGAATTCAAATTATGAGGAAGTCACACAGTCAATGAACAAAAAAGATTCTGCCATAATGATCGTTGATAATCACTCACAGTAGAAAAGTCGGTTTCAGGAAGAAAATCTTGCGGATCACATAGTGCCAACACCAAAACATGGTTGTCTTTCCTCGTAAACATACCAGCAAGAAAACTGTGACATGGCAAATGAAATTAGCTTGGTTCAAGCTTGTTGATGTTTAAAAAGCTGAAGGAAATTTCTTCTTTACTTTGAAATGTTTGTTTCCTCGAGTAAGTCAGGAAACATATCAGATATGCTGAAGTACAATATTTTATTGATAACAGAAAGGGCGCCATAACAAACATTCAAGTTTACACCAGAACTAACTACCTGTCATTGAAATGGGTAAGGGTGTTATAATAAACAAAATAATAATAAATAACATTGACATACAAAATCCAAATAAAAAAAAGAGCAAACCTGGACTAAGACAGGAAGAATGTCCATGCCAAACTGTTGCAAAAGTTCAGGCTGATCCAGGACAAGCTTTTCCCTTTCAGTTACCGCCGGATTATCTCCAGTGAAGGAGGGAGTAGCAAATTGAGGAGCCTCAAAACTCCATCTATCTGCAGAAAAAAAGTTTTAATCTCCATGTTACTATCTGATAAAATTTAAAGTTACCTTTTGTTGAAACTTTGAAAAAACTGAAACAAAATCACATTTAACGATTTGCGAATGAATAGTTAGTTTGGACCTAACAGGAGAAGGCGAAGTAGTCATTGTTTCTGGATATTTGTAAAAAGGAAAGCGCCACAAGATTAAAATAAATAAATAAAAAGCGCAATTCGCCAAATATTTCTCATCATCAGTGGAAGGCAAGTAGAATCAATGCTCTGCTCTGCTCCAAATACTCAGTTGCACTAACATCTTGCAGATGCAGATCAACAAATACTAGCAATAACTTCAAACAATTCATACACACTTGAAACAAAAACTAGCATACCTTTCCAAGGCCTACATGGACAATGGAAGTTTTGTCAATTTTGAAATCAATACGACCCCGTTTTGCCTCACACACTGCTTCAGCAACATCACTAGTCACAGAACCTAGCTATATGATATCACTAGCTGTGTTCACTTAAGGAGAAAATTTGCCATTGGAAAACTTGAAAAGACGGTAAGAGATGGGAGAGAAAGCAGGAAAAAAGTTTTCCACCTTAAAGCTTGAAGATGACCATGTATTTTGGAAAAACATTCTATGCTCCTCCATATAGAAAAAAAAAAAGAAAAAAAAAGAGAGAATCGACAACATGAAATTTATTATGATCTCCACCTTCTTGGTTTATTCAAAAATTTTGGAAATTATTTCTTTTACCCCAAAGAATATTTCCCAAAAGACATCGTCATCTTCTACCTCAAGGTGGAAAAGTTTTCCCACTTACTCTCCCACCTCTTCTCTTTAAACTACTTTAAGTCACTGTAGTCAGATTTCACAAGCTGTTAAACTACTTTAAGTCAAAGTGAGAAAAATAACCAAAAATAGGGTAGGAATTTTAGTACAGTGGAGATCATCCACACCCTATTGAAGTCTATTCTAATTAAAGCTCTATAAAACATGGCAGTTTCTTACATGTGTACGCCTGGAAATTTTTGGAGTCCCCAAAAATGCCCAGTTACTTTTTTGCAGTAATATGGAGAAACAACATTCTAATGTATTGCCAAATGCAGCCAAGTTACGCATAAGAAGCTCAATATTGAAGACAAAAATGTGTAAATTGTGTACCTCCATAATATGCAGCAGCCTGAGCACTACTATAATGGTTAAGTCCACCAAATATGCTTGTGTTGTATGCAAGAGTCAGTGCTGACAAAACACCAGGAACTCCAGCCGCCAAGTGCATAGCAAGAAATGAAGAATACAGAGCTCCTATATGAGCAGCCTGACTAACAAATATATAGTGAATGAGGAAGTAAGTTGCCTGAAGCACGGCAAATGTTGCAGGCCAGCTCAATGAGAAAGACTGAAGAGCAGTGGCCACACAATTAGACACCCAGGCGACAATACCCAGGTTAGTGAGTTGGCCTGCCATACCCACTAGAACTGAAAACCAAGCTAAGGTATCCCATGCAGACTTTTCACTTAGGCAATCATTCCAATCCACCACCCCTAACAGCAGTAGTATGGAAAGACCAAGCATTGCAGTAACAACACTGGATATACCCACAGCCTCTCTGCATACAAAGCTTAATAATGTTAGAAAGACTCTAAACAAAGAAGTATACTTTGAACAATAACAAAAAACAACTCAATAAATATTGACAGAAGGAAATGTCACTTTCATTCATACAAAGTAGCTACAAGACACTTCTTATTTATAATTACAATAACATGCGTTTCAACAAACCCACCTGCACAGATTTCCTCACTTTGTCAAGCAAATGAAGGTAACAAAAACCAAGACTCCATGGTTGGTTTTTTTATTTGGTTTTGGTTGCTTACAGGTTTGTCATGGATGCCAAGTTGATCCCAAGTGATGACCTCCAAGAGCTCCTCCAATGTGCCATACCCACCTGCAGCAGGAAAATGAAAAATTTCATAATCTCTAGCAAACAATAATAATGTCATTGAAAAACAGCTGGACAGATAAAAAAATCCATTCTTGCTGCAGTGGATTGAAAATCAATTCAACCAATCAATCTTCTCTCCACAGAATATAATCTAATTTACACAGCACCACCATCACATCCTATACCCAATCTCCCAAACTACTAAAACACAAAACCCAAGCAACCAAAAAAAAAAATTGAACTTTTCTTTCAACATTACAGCCGCATTACAAAAGCATCAAACATTCAACACCCAGTAACCAAAGTTCTAACCTAAACATAACCCTAACCCTAGAAATTCATTCTCTACTAGAAAGTCACAAGAGCATTTCCCCTCTTTCTAGCCCAAAAATATATAGCCTAGAATTCTAATTCTTCCAAGTTCAAAAGTGAAAGCTAATACATCCACAATACAGTTCTTTGACAAAATCCGCTAAAAATTTCAAGAACTCTCCTTAAAATAGAATCCTTTAAAGACCTACTAAAACCTTATGAACAACTTACTCATACCAGTGGATCCACCAACTACAACATGTACAAATCATGCACCCAACATAGCATTTTCAGAATCGAACTTTCAACAACTCGAAACATGCGTCGAAGCACATGAATCCATAAGTAATTAGCTAAATTACTGAGAATAATCTCTGACTAAACAAATTCTAATCAAATCAAGGCCAAAACAGCAAGGGCAACCTAAGGTGTTTAAATTATCATACCTAACCAGATAAAATAACTGGGTGGCATCTGACCCAACAAACGCTAAAACTTGCAAAACCCTGATCTATATGGTCTCGGTGATTAGTTCTCTAATTTTATAAAACGATTAATAAAGAGAAACATAAATACCCGATTGTAGTCTTCAAGCCAACTCACCTCTTCATAAGCTAACATTATATCTTTTCTGCTGAGGGACTCTTCTTTTGGTTGTACTATCTGATTTTCCATATCAGCCAATAACTCAGAGGGTTCAACGTTCCCAGAATCAATCAAAGTCATTATTTATTCTCGAGCAGCCTCTGGATCAATTATTACATGAGCACGGACATATATATCTTCGAGCTCAGTTTGTTTCTTAAAAGTTGTCTCTTTCATCCTACTAGCTTTTAGATGATCAAACCGTTCAACTTCCACCTCAGCCTAACAAGAAGAAAATGTTGGTACAAGTAAAACAAGCTAAACTGCTGAATCTAATCCAATATAGTCGTATGTACGTATAAACAGTAGACTCAATTGGCTAACCTATTCAATCAATTCAAGAGCAAGGGCCCCAGGGATGGTGACTTCATCCACTCGAGCTGAGACGCTAGGTTTTTGAGTGAGCAAATAAATATCAACTAAGAAGCAATCAAAATAAAAAAAACTTAGAGATCTATCATTCACTCACAGCTGATATCTATGAATTGCATCATCTCGCTTGACTAACGATACATCTTTGTCCTTAAACTGAGAGGTATGATTAGTTTGGAAATTGCCTGTAAAAGAGTAATATTCCTTCCAGTAAGCCAACTGAGAGTTTATAGCTTTCATATTGATAACAAAACAAAATAAGTTGTATAAAACTATAACAAAATTTTTTGTCTCTCATTGTAAAGCTAGATAGAAATTGGCTTTGTGCTACGTTAAAATGCCCAACAAGCTCCCTTGATGTATTTAACATGTTCTATATCATTGGATATGTGGTTCAGCAAATAAGTGCAAATAATCATAAACTTTGCATAATTGCATCCCAATAACAGAAACAAGTGAAATGAAGATGAAAGTCGGATTCATGAATCAAAACATAAAAATGATGCAAGTCTTCTATACGAAACTTATTGATGACAAATAAGACGACGGTAACTTATTAACACCAATAATAATGCAGTAAAGATAAAAGAAATAAACAATTGCTGAAAGAGGACCTGCTGCAGTTGAACCTCCATTGTCAAGAACCTTCACTGGGACCATAGTGGTAACAGGTTGCACAACCTGTTCAGGTATGAAGTTAATTTTTTCATAAACCAAATGAACTGTTAACAGAGATACAAGACTCCAAATAAGGCCCATTTGACCGTACTATTCTTTGGGAATTTCTTTCTCTGTTGTCTCTAAAATAAAAAGCGTGTTTCTAGTTTCTAATTGCTCTCTGACTCTCTCCTTATAGGCAAATAGAATGGAAAGTAAACCACATCATCATGCACAACAAAAATGATATTCTTTGTGTTTTGACAGTGAACAATATGCATTAAAATTCTAAGTCACTAGCATACACAAAATTATCAAATTTGATAAACATTTAGGAATTAGGATTAAGAGTGAGATTGAACACATTCAAACTATGAACTAAGATCTACTATTAGAGAAGCTTTCAGCCCTCGTTCCAACTAAATACTAATTTGTCAAAATGGTAGAAAATAAACGAAAGTTTTGACATATTGAACAAAAAAGGTACAAACTTCTCAAGAATAATAGAAATCCGGAAATTTCTTTGAATATTCAACAAACATATGAGACAAAATGAGCAGAGATTTGTACCTAAGATTAGCATAACCTCCAATTGCATACATAATTGAAGCATTTTATCAAACAACTAGTGTTCACTTGAAATTGTTCCATATCTTTCAAACTCTTTCATCAAGGGATAGATTAATTGAAGCATTTTATTAAACAACTCGTGTTCAAGTCAAATTGTTCCATATCGTTCAAACTCTTTCATAAGGGATAGATTTTCACATATTTATTCTCAATGTTAGTAATTCTTGCTGTTAATGATCTTTCCTACTCGAAGTAGAGGGTTTTCCTCTAAATCTTCAAAGCAAGATGAATTAAAGAAGATGAGAGTTCATTGATACATTTACCTTGGAAAATCTATGAACTCAAAGAAAAATTTGTATCTGAAATGAAGCACAAAAGACCTAGAAATAAAAATAGCCATCAATGAAGCTCACTACACCTCCTTTAGATTATCTTCTAGGTCTTCGATTCGATTTCCTTCAAAGACATCTCCATAGGTAAAACAAAAAGAACATATGTCACAGGATGTAACCAATAAGAAGAATAAAAAAAAATAAGAAGAGATCAACAAAGAGATCTAAAGAATAAGGAGATCTAAAGAAGAAGAAGGAGATCTTACCTTCTCAAACTTTCTTCTTTTTCTTCTTCTTCTTCTTCTTCTTCCATCGTCCTCTCCTTCTTTCGTCCTTCTTCTTCTCTGCTTCGA
Source organism: Berberis vulgaris (assembly GCA_963556465.1). Taxonomy (NCBI): domain Eukaryota; kingdom Viridiplantae; phylum Streptophyta; class Magnoliopsida; order Ranunculales; family Berberidaceae; genus Berberis; species Berberis vulgaris. The sequence goes on along the minus strand of OY747124.1, from coordinate 82,553,782 downwards.
GAATCAGGTCCTTCTTCTTTTCTGCTTCGAGAATCAGTGATTGTGAAGAGGAGGTGTGGAGAGAGTCTGTTTTTCCCCAATTTTTTTCGCCAAAGCGCGAAACTGCTCCCCAAAGCGCGAAAGTGAAAAAAATTTTAGCTACGGTTTTAAACCGTTGGCAGTTATAGCCACGGTTTAAAACCGTGGCAACCCTTTTGGTGTAGTACTTTTTGGCCACGGTTTTATTTTTTAGCCACGGTTTTAAACCATTGGTCGTTATAGCTACGGTTTTTAGCCGTGACAATTAAACCAACGGCTTAGAGCCGTGGCCACCTCCCCGTAGCTAAACAAGCCTTTTGGTGTAGTGACACTTTGAGTGGAAAAAGAGGTAGGGGCAATTCTGTAGCGGTGGATTGATAGGAAAGTATCGTGCCTGTCCCACGGTTAGGTAAATTAAATGAATTTCACCACTTCATTTTAGCAAAACTCTAGGGTTGTTTACCATTCATTTTGTTTGTGCATCGTATAGGTGTCATTTAGGTTTTTTTTTTAATTTTTTATTTTTAAGTTGGATCATCTTCATATAGAGATTAGGCTTGCATTAAAAATAAATAAATAAATAAAAACCTTTCTAGGTTCCCCCTCCTTGTTTAGAGAGACCAAGGAGATGGCTGAGCATAAAGCCTTTAAGGATTACTTCTCTCTACCTGCCTTGAAGCTAGAAGTTGTTGTTATAACTTATGACTATGGCTCAGAAAATAGATGCACTTTTGAATTTGACTTAACCCTTACCTCCCATGAATGTTTCATCTGAAGTTTGTGTTGTATGTTTGAGTCTTAGTCATTCCACAGCTGATTGTGACTTGCAAAATGATTATCCTGCATATTTTGCAAAGCAAGTCAATTCTTTTAATGTTACTCGGCGACCTGGTAATAATCCACAGTCCAACTATTACAACCCAGGTTTCGCCAAGCATCCAAATATCTCTTGGCCTCATGACCCACACTAAGGGGGACCTATTTTCTCTCAGGCTCTTCAAGTCCCTAGCCCTGTTAGGCCTCAATTTAACCAAACTCCTCTATCCAACACATCCAGTTTAGAGGAAACGGTTAATTCTTTTATGCAGCGCACAGACCAAATCCTTGAGCAGGATTCTCAGGCTATATCAGAATTAAAAGCCACGACTCGACACCAATCTCAAGCCATCCTCTCTGAGAGAGAGCCAGAAAGATTTTCTGCTCAACCTGTTCAAAACCCAAAGGGCCAATTCATAATTGGTAGCACATCTAAGCCCGAGTCAGATGATGCTTTTGAGGTTAATGTGCTTGAAACTACTTTGCTTCCTAACCCATTCCCTTCTCAACATTTTCATGTTAACTCGTTCGACATATGCCTTCCCAATGACTCAGGCAGGAAGTCTGATTTTTAGTATTCTTTGGAGTTTTGCCTCGATTATTTTCATGATACAAATGACCCCATAATTCAAGAAATAGTTAGGGCGTTATCAAAAGATGCATTTAATGAGAAAATACATGCCATAGGTAGTGTAATTCAAGGTTTGGGGGTGTTGTTGAGCTGTCTAGCCCATCATCTTTGTATAATTCATTTTGTTATGACGAGCTTATACCACCCGATATATTTATAAACACACATCTTTGTATCACTTTCACATTGACTGACACTACTTATGTATATCCCATATTTTTAAGGGATGATTTCAGTTTCGACCATCCCATTGTGCAAAAAAAATTCAATCTTCTGATTTGACACTTGACTTAGGATGTCTCATTTTAGGAGAATGCAAGAATCATTTGCTGGATATCACTGTAGGTGACCCCTTTATTCTTAAGGTCCCTACGAATTTCCTAGGAATGCGAGCTCATTTGCATTTTCTCTATGATTTTGCCTGGTGCCTTCGTAGCTTTTGGGATGTGCTAGTATTTGTTGTGCCGCATGTGGTTGCTACTATTTGTTGGATTGATCCTCAACTGTTTAGGTTTTTGATATACGATTCTTTGACACTTTTGATCTAGTGTACATTATGTACTAAGTGTCTAGGTTTGGGGTGGGTTTGCTATGTTTTTCCTTTTCGTTTTATGTTACATCATTCGTGAAGGAGAATATATGTCGGGCTGACGACGTTAAACCAAACGCTCCTGGGAGGCAACCCAGCTTTAGTGTCATTATGATTAGTCTGGATTGATTTTCGAGTTCTTTCTAGTTGCATTCTATTTATACTCGTTAGCTCCATAACAATTTTGACTTACAACTGGTGCATGTAATTTTTTTCGTTTGTGCAATTTTTTTTGTCATGTATGTGTTTTATCAAATTTTCATGATAAATCCAAAGTTCTTATGTTTTTGAGCTTTCATTGGTGGATGATCTCTTCGAAATTGGTAAAAACTTTACCATGGTAATATCACTCTAACCCTCATCTTCTTCTTTTTTCCCTTTATTTGTCATGATTACCCTTTTTATACATTAAGGACAATGTTTGGTTTAGGATTGGGGGTGGGGTTATATGTTTTTGTGCATTTTTTTCAAAATTTTGAGTTGAAATGTATTTCACAACTATACCGATTAATTAGTGTATTTTACTCATTCTCCATTGTAAACATTGATGACTATGGCGATTGTGAAATTTTTTAATATAAAAATGCATTCAAAATCCGAAATTCTTTTCCAATGAAGATAATATGATTTAAACTTTAAAGTGTGCTTTTTAAATTTGAGAAAATATATGTTAGGACTTGTCACATTGATATATTAATACGAACATAAGGTTTGATATTATCTTTATGTTAAGTATATTTCATAAGATCTTTCAAGTCGATTATTCTTGCACTATAAACCAAGTTAGCATAATTTGAAGTTGATAAGTGAGATATTTACTAAAAAGCCTTAGAATAGTAGTGGAGACTTAACCATTATGAGTTTTGAGCCATTCTATTTTTCTTGAGGGTTATTCAATAAACTCTGACTTTTCTTGAGTCCGCACTATCTCGTTGATGATCTCATTATTCTTGTTTATCTTATTGATTGCTTTGAGAATGACATTAAAATTGAATCATTACACAAAACTTCTTGGTTTATTTAGTTGAGATGTTATAATATCGACTAGAACTTAGGAAGTGATATAGATATTTTTTCTTTAAACCATTATCTAGCCTTTAGCCTACCCATTCTGTTTGCAGCCGTTTGAGCCTTTGAAGCCTTTTTCTTTGGTAATCCATTCACCACTACCTACTCCAATCATCATTCGTTAATGCCCCATATTATTTTTATCTTTACCCAATTTATTTGAGAATGTGTATGATTGGATATTGTTAAAATGGACAAAGAGAAAGAGCTGAAACTAGATATACCACAAATTCTCAAAATTGAAATGTTTCATTGTGCAGAAAGGGAAATGCGCGTCATTCTAAAAAAAAAGGTTGATGCTTTAACAAAAAAATATGAAAAAGAATTTGGAAGGAAGAAAAATTAATGGTGTACAACATCAGTTTATTTTTCAGTGTCCCATGTGTTTATTAAAGGGTGTATCCATTTGTAGAAAAAAAATTTATATCTTTTTTCATTGTTGTCACTAGTTCTTGCATTCAAGTAGTAGCATTCCATCCATGATATCATAATCTGGAAAAAAAAAATTAACATGTCAGAAAATGCATTTCTTTCTTGATATAACATATGTGAGATATTTGTTTTCCTTTTACATCAATTCTCTCACATATAACTAGAATAGGAAAAGCGATTCTACCAATCAATCAATGAAAAAAAGAAAAGAGTGCATCCAGTGAGATTTTTGGGTTTATTCTTTTAGGCACGCATTTGAGTTTTACAGTCACTTGAATTGATTTAATTGTGAATTTTTATATCATTTCTATGAACATGTATTAATTTTCGAATGATGTGGATTTAATCTTGTGTTTATAAATAACCTTAACATGTCATAATCCGTTGAAAATCTCTGAGACAAATGTCGGAAAGTATAGATTTAGTCATTTGAGTATTTTATTTTGTTTCATTGATTTGTTCGAGGACTAGCAAAAGATAAGTGTGGGTGAATTTGATATGAGCATAATTATGTTATTTTAGTACCCTATTTCTTTATATAATTTTGGCTATTTCTTGTTAATTATGGTAGTAATTGCTATTTTTGTGTTTGTGTAGGATTCCAATTACAAGATTCAAAAATAGAAACTAAGAAGTGCAAATTGGTTTGTATTCAGAAGACATTGCAAAAGGAAACTACATTACTTTTACCTCTTCACAACCACGCATCCCTCATCACACTCACAACCTTGCAATCACACAACCCCCTCTTCATCACAACAGTCAAGCAACTTCTCCCTCGACCTCAATCCCCATTGCCTTCACCTCACAGGCCACAACCACGCCTTCATCAACACACCATAGTTTCATGAACATCTGTCTTCTCATCACCATTCATCAACCATCTCTCTTGAAATCTCTTCGTCGTCCAGAACCCTTCTCGCAAGCCTCCATCCAGTCACCGATCACAACAACTAATCACGCCCTCGTTCTCTCGTCTGTTCCATACACAACATAGCAACCACTGATCGAACCACATCCCGTCTTCCACCTGATCCTCTCTTCATCTTCACGCCTTCTTCAATCATGGCTAGTCAAAGCAGGAGTAGATCGAAGCACAACAGAAGAAAAGTCTGAAGAATAGATCGTGAGGAAGAAGAAGAGAGATTTATCTCTTTTCTTCTCTCTGTTATCTGCACCCTAGAAATCCACTTCGTACCACCACGCAGACGATAGCGTTTCTTCTACCCTTTTTCTTATTTAGTTTGATATTTGATCATGGAATATTGTGTGAACATAATTAATATGTCTAGCTAAAATTCTCTTTTAGTTAGGGGTGGATTCGAACTCCTGAACATGTGCTTTATGAGTTAATTTAATTTAATCTTTCTTGCTGATTGGTGATTGTGTTTTTCTTAACTACTTTATATAGAACTTTTCTTTGTATGTTTGTTAAGGTGGCCAACTTAGCAAGCATTCTAGGATCTGAGGCTATAGTATACGAGAGTTTCACCTATCGTTATTGATGATACATAAAATGGTCACGCCCCTGAGCCGTACACGTGTCGTGAAAATCTCGAGGAAATACGGACTCTCACAACACACTAGGTTCACATGTCTCACAGTTGTCCTCAATACCCGTAAGCCCTCTTTAGGCAAGTGTTTCGAGGATCTGCTTTGGACGGGCAATTACAGCTGCTTTTTACTCCCATCTAGGAAGCAAACACTAGAGTATCTTCCACACAGGGAAACTCCATTTTACGGAATGCTCCTGGATTGGTAACTATCTCCCACATATTTAGGAGCGCAGAGCTAACATGGAAATCTCTCCTACAGCACGACTCCTAATTAGAGAGGGATCTCCACGAAGATCTCCTCCCTAATCTAGGCCTACTACGGCTTGGTTGAACCAGGACTCCTTGCACTATAAATAAGACATGAGGTCGTTAAGCTAAGGTATGCTACAAATTCCCTATTACAACATTACACCTTCCTACGAGCCCTGTTGGACTTTAGCATCAGAGTGCCATCGGCCACCACAACGGTGGTCTGTGGCTCACATGTGCTACTTGTGCAGGGCAATGGGTCATTAGGAACCAGATCGGAGCAGGGAGCGAAAAATGACTGCATCAGTTTGGCGCCGTCCGTGGGGACGACATAGCTCGTAACTTTACACTAAGCGTCGTCTCCTTTCAAAACACAAAGAAATGGTGACCACCAGGTCACGTAGCAACGGAGAACCAGGGGACACGTCAAACGTTTCAGCCGTCCCTATACCGCCTCCTTCAACAACCACTATATTGCACACACAACCAACTCACACTTCCATACCAATGACAACAGCGAATTATCCCAGAATCGATACGCTGGCATCCCAAATACAGTAAATCGCCAAGGCGGTGGTGGCTCTCATGCGACAGGATCCACCACTAGCCAACAGAGACCAGGAGCAGCATGGACCTCCGCCTCCGACAGATGATAGGGAGCAAGCACAGGGAAGCCAAGCACCCGTCAATTCCTATTGGACTAAAGGAGGTCGTATGGCTAACACTGAGTTCAACGCCAGAGCAGAGAGGCTTGGCCCTGGGAAGCCCCTCCGCAGAGGGGTGCACGACCCGGATGCACTGTATCACCCCTCCGAATCATGAATGAGGCTCTACTGAGGAAGTTCACTCCTCCGAAGCTCGACTCCTACGAAGGAAACACTGATCCCTTCGACCACCTGCGCCATTACCAACACGTAATGGCCTTGAAAGAGGGATCTGAATCCGTAATGTGGACCTTTCCCACTAGTCTGAAAAGCACCGCATTCACGTGGTTCCACAGCCTTCCACCGAAGTCCATTGACTCATTCAAAATGTTGGCGAAGGAATTTCTGACCCGTTCTACATACTGTCCCTGAGGTAGAGGTCCGGCAAGACATTTCGAGAGTACGTCACGCACTTCAACAAACCCTCATAGATGGGTGCATCAACGATATAGCTGTGACAGCCTTTACTACGGGCCTCAAAGAGGAAAATCTCTACGAATATCTCACCTTGGAGCCCCCTCTGGACATGGTGGAGCTCCTCAAGAGCGTCCAGAGACACATCACCCTGGAAGAGTTGAGGACCTCAAAGAGGGAAACTGAAGGGATAGGAGGCCCTCCGCTCTCAGAGACAAGAATAAAGGAAAAAGACCCCCGGATGAGGAACGAAGCAAGAGGAAGTGTGGTGACAACAGGCTAGACCCTGATCAATTCAGGCCAGAGAAATTGTCCAACTACGTTGGATCCAGAGCAGTGACTCCCCTAAACGCTAACTTGTCGGATGTACTCAAATCATGAAAAACTAGGAGGAACTGAAGTGGCCCCCAAAGACACACAGAGATCCCGCCAAACGCGATAATGGCAAGTACTGCGCGTACCACAAATAAAGCAGCCACAACACCAATGACTGTAAGAGTCTGAGGTACGAGGTCGAGTATTGGATCCGCAAGGGCAAACTGAAAGAGTTCCTGTAGTCTGAGAAGCCAGCGGGGCAGACAAAGGACAAGGGGAGTCAGTTAAAGAAATAGAAAAGGAGATCCAGGGTAATATACGTCCTTATGGAGTCGGACCAAATGAAGACCAGTCACATAGGTCCTGCAAGCAGACACTACTGGATATGCGAATAGAATCAGCGGATGAGGACGGGCACATCTGCCACTCAAGGGTCCAAAACTCTATTCCCACCTTGACCTTTACGGACAAGGACCTCGAAGGAGTCCTATCACCACACAACGACGGCTTGGTCATCTCTGTTTCCATCGCAAAGTGGGAAGTAAAAAGAGTTCTGGTTGACACAGGAAGTTCACTTAACGTTCTGTTCTACAATGCGTTCCACAACATGGACCTCAAGGAGGAAAACCTTACGTCTTTAGAACACCCGCTGACCAGATTCAACGGGGAGAAGTGTTTCCCCATCGGAAAGATAAGGTTGGCTTCTGTAGCTCAGAAAAGTCCTATTTCTGGACTTCATGGTGGTAGATGCACCGTCATCCTACAATCTCATCCTGAGAAGACCATGGTTCCACCAGATGGAAGCAGTGGTATCCACCCTTCATCAGTGTGTTAAGTATACTGCTAACCACTCCGAAGGAACCATACGTGGAGACCAAACTACATCACGAGGCTGCAACTATGCCGCGCTGAAATAGATATAGTGCTCACAGATTCAGCTACATCATGCAGAGCAGCCTGACCCAGTGCAAGGCCAAAAGAAGGAAGATACATCATTTTCAAGCGGTACATGAGTTATCAACTCTTCCTCCCGACGAGTCGTAAAGGCCATGGCAAGCGGGAACACATCCCCCCGACATTCTGTCGGCGCGAAGATCCACTGATGGAGATTTTATTAACCTAAATTAATAAGTTAATAAACCCTACTTGTAATACCGCAAGTGCACGACTGTCTAACTGGTAGACAGTGGCAAATACGGGTCGATCCCACGAGGATTGACAAGACAGTTGAATTCTAAGACTTATTTAAACTAATTTAGAATTGGGGGTTACAGCAGATGTAAATTACTAAATTAAGATAATGAAATTGAACACTTAAATATTAAACTGATAAGATGATAAGAGAGTGGATCGAGACATCGAATCCACCACAGGTTATTTGAGATTTGTGTAATCCAAATTATTGTTTTCAAGAATCAACACGACTAATCTAAAAATTAATCTAAGTTTAAAATTGATTTCAGCAAAGGCATTAACCCCGAGCATTGCATGTCTTTCTACGACACACACAATTACAGGTTTATTTTAACTAATTCTAAACTCCTAGCATTGCATGTATTCTTATGGCGCACACAATTACAGATTCAAATTAATTGATTAAAGCAGGCTTTGAATATCAACAAAGGGAACTTCTAACTACCGATTAGTCTAGATAATTATTTCGGATATAATCGGTGAAAGCAAATTATTGAAATTTAGAAATCAACTGTGTTTAACGTTCAAGCATATAAAAAATAATAAATTCAAATACGACAAACTCTAGGAAACCCTGTGGTTTCATCTTCGCCTCGGCGTGGGGTCTAGAAGATCATGGTGGATGACGTCACAGCACTAGTATAGGTGGAATCCATCAATTCCTGCACGAACACACAACGCGAAGGGCTGCAAGTGTACTGTGGTGGTACAAAGAGCAAGTATCCAGGGTGCAAATAATCAACTGATTCAAAAATCAGTTGGTCCCGTCTTTTCTTCCTGCTCCTTCGTTTCCAGGGAGCCGCACCGCTCCCTGCATTGCTGCCTCTTCGCTTCTCGCGAGCTTCTTCTTCTCCGGTTAAGATCAACTACAAGAGACAGAGAGATGGTGAGGGAGACACGAGAGAGAGAATAAAGGATGAACGGGAGAGAAGCAGGGGTCGTGCTCCCTGATTGCTGCTCCTATCTCAGTGGCGGTGTGCGAGATGCTCCAGTACCTGCAAAAGAGAGGGAGAGGTGTAAACAAAGAGAGTGAGATACGAGATGGGAGAGAGAGGAACGATAAAAGGAGGAAACAATAAGAGTGAACAAATAGGAGTAGGGGCGGTGCTTTGTTGTTGTTCATGTTATTCTGTTTCAATGCGAGAGAGATGGTGGTGGTGCGTGGTATGTTCGTGATGAAGGAGCAGAGAGAGAGAGAGAATAAGAGGAGGCAGAGAACATGGAAGGGAAAAGAACAGGGATGGTGATGATGGCGAGATAAAACAGGGGACGGTGTGGGTGGTGGTGTTATGGTAGTTTGCGACAAGGATGACAAGTGCGATGACGGTGAGGGTGCGCTGGACGGTGGTCGTGTGTGGGTTGTTCAGTGGTCGGTGGTGGACGGTGAGGTTGTATGGGACAAATAGGGTTGTTGCTCTCTGTTTATTGCGTGAGAGATGGGGGCAGGGTGACAGTGAGATGGTGGTAATGGCGAGGTGAGGTCGCTGTCGGTCCTCCTATCAAGCGAGGATCGCCGGCAAGGTGGATTGGCGTGGTGGCTGGAAAAGAGAGGAGGAGAAAAGAAATGTGGAAGAGGAGGCCCCCCGAAAAGGGGAGAAATGAAGACTCTAAATAGGTTTTCTCTATTTTCCTAGGTTGGGTTTGGGCTTTAGGTTAACTTTCGGACTTGGGCTTAGGTAATAAGTAAATTTGGTTTATTTGGGTAAGGTTTAGGCATGTGATATTCGACTTGTCACCCGTTACTTTTTAATGCCATTTGAACCAACCAATTGATCATTCTTCAAATTGTCGCCTTAACGCGATTTCATCGTTTACGTTCAAATTCCTACAAAAACATGAAAATGAAATAATTAAAATAAAATATAATAATCTAAACACTGACATATATAAATTAAGGGATATATTATGTAATAATTATGAATATCAAACACCCCCAAACCTATATTTTGCTAGTCCTTGCCAAAACAATAAAAATAAAATTCTCACTTTCGCAGGAATCATCGACTGCACTTACCTTAAACATGCAACAAGGCTTTAAACCGCTATATTACCTCTAGTGGACGAGTTATAGTCTCGTGAGGGTTTTCAGAAATGTTACCCACAAACATTATGACTCAATAAAATTCCAAAACATGGTAACTTGATTACTCGATATATTATCCTCAGAGTAATAATCTAATTGCCAAAAATTTCAGAAAACAACTAACAGTGTCACAATAATATATCAAAGAGTCTAACGGCGATTTAATAATACCCAAAGGTTAAATAAATTTCATAAATTATTCTCAACTCGAAGTGTGTGTGTGTGTGTGTGCATGGCCTTACCACATAACTTTATTTTTCTCAGTAAAGATACGACTAGATAACCTTTGAATAGTACGCTTCGATTACAAATCTCTCTTGTCAGTTGGAAATGAATCACTTAGAGATTGGTTAGTTATCACTCAGTTTATATGTGAAAAAGAGGATAAATTATGGAAACATAAACATCTCACATATAATTATCATGAAAAATGAACTTTTAAAATAATGAAATGAATATGATCTCATGGACAGGAATATCAATTACTTTGAGAATGTTGAATTATACACCATAGTTCTTGTCTATTTAATCTCCACATCTATAAACCAGACTTTAACTTAAGATCAATTCGGTCTTTATTAGGTTGTAATGAGGCTAAGATACACCCTTTAATAAACACGTGGGGCTCTGAAAAATAAACCAATGTTGTACACCATTACTTTTTCTTCCTTCGAAATTCTGCTTCATTTTTTTTTTAATTAACATGTTTTCCCCTTCTGCACAATGAAACATTTTAGTCCCGAGAATTCATGGAATATTTAGTTACAACTCTTTTTTTATTTGCCCATTCCAAAAATACATCAACCACACACATTCTCAGAGACATTAGGTAAGGATAAAAATAATATGGGATATTACTCCATAACTAGAGTAGGTAATGAAGATGGGGTTAGCAAAGAAAAAGTCTATTTAAAGGCTCAAAGGGCTACAAACGGATATTTATCATTAGGTAGGCTAAAAGGCTAAAGAACGGTTCAAAGAAAAAAATTGCCTATATCACTTCTTAAGCTCTAGTCGGTATTATGACATCTCAACTAAATAAATCAAGAAGTTCTAGTGTAATAATTCAATTTTAATGACATTCTCAAAGCAATCAATAAAAAAAACAAGAATAATGAGATCATCAACAAAATAATGAGGATTCAAGTTAAGTCAGAGTTTATTTAATAACCCTCAAGAAAAAAATGAATATCTTGAAACTCACAAGGGTTAAGTCTCCACTATTATTCTAAGGTTTTCTAATTAATATCTTACTTATTAACTTCAAATTATGTTAACTCGGCTTATAGTGCAAGAGTGGCTGAGTCAAAAAATATCATGAAATATATTTAACTTAAAGATAATATCAAACCTTATGTTTTTTTATTGATATATAAAAGTGACAAGTGAAAGCATGCATTTCTCAAATTTAAAGGCATACTTGAAAGCACATTTTCTTCATTGGAAATGAGCTTAGATTTTGAATGCATTTTCAAATCGAAAAATTTCCACACAGTCATAATTAACTATGTATTCAATGGAGATTGAGTAGAATACAATAGTCAATTGTGAAATACATTTTAGTTCAAACTTTTTGAAGAATGCAGAAAAACTCATAAACCTTACCCCCAAACCTAAACCAAACATTGTGCTCAATGTATAAAAAAAAAATTCATGACAAATGAAGGAAAATATCAAGACGAGAGTTAGAGGAATATTACCATGGGAAAGTTTTTACCAATTTCGACGAATCATCCACCATGAATGCTAAAAAAAGATAAGAACTGTGGACTCATCATGATAAATTGATAAAAACAATATAGGACTAAAAAAAAAATGTAAAATGAAAAAAATTACATGCTTCATTTGTAAGTCAAAATTGTTACGGAGCTAACGAGTATGAGTGGAATGCAACTAGAAATAACTCGAAAATCAATCCAGACTAACCATAATGATACAACCGAAGCTAGGCTGCCTCCCAAAAGCGTTTGGTTTAACGTCGTCAGCCCAAAAAAACACATAGAGTGCCCATAAGGCCATGGGTATCTAAGAAATAGTTCTTCAATCTGAGTACACATGATCCTCTAATAACAACACATCAACCTTGACTTCCTATGTAGGCATCTCTAAGAATGGTTTAAGACGCTGACCATTGACTTTAAAAGCACGGGCATCCTTGGGATCAACAATCTCAACAGCTCCATGTGGAAACATTGTTTTCACCGTGTAAGGTCCAGACCATCGAGATCGCGATTTTCAAGGAAATAGACGCAACCGAGAGTTAAATAACAAAACCTTTTGGAAAGGTTCAAAGGACTTGCGAAGGATGGATTTATCATGAAACACCTTCATTCGTTCTTTGTAGATTTTAGCACTTTGGTAAGCATCATTCCTAATCTCTTCTAACTCATTAAGTTGGAGCTTACGATGTGATCCAGCTTCACCTATATCAAAATTAAAGGTTTTGATAGCCCAATAAGCATGATGTTCCAATTCCACAGGCAAATGACATGCCTTACCAAAAACAAGTCTATATGGAGACATTCCAAGCGGGGTCTTAAACGCTGTCCTATAAGCCCAAATAGCGTCATTCAGACATTGTGACCAATCCTTACGGTCTGGTCGAACAGTTTTCTCTAAAATGTGTTTAATTTCCCGATTGGATATTTCAACTTGCCCACTTGTTTGTGGATGACATGGAGTAGCTAGTTTATGAGTGATGGAGTATTTCTTAACTAGCAGTTAAAACGGTCTATTACAAAAAATGAGAACCGCCATCACTTATAACAACACGCAGAGTACCAAAACGAGAGAAGATGTTATCTTTCAGAAATTTGACCACAACCTTGTGGTCATTCGTTTTACAAGGTACTGCCTCTACCCATTTGAAAATATAATCAACAGCTAGAAGAATGTAAAGATAGCCAAATGATGGAGGGAAGGTCCCATGAAATCAATACCCCAAACATAAAAAATCTCCACAATGAGAATGTTAGTAAGAGGCATCATATTCCTACGAGAAATGGAACCCATTTGTTGGCATCTATCACATGCAGCACAAAATGCATGGGTGTCACAAAAAATAGTCAGCCAATAAAAGCCACACTGCAGAACCTTTGCAGCTGTCTTTGTAGAACTAAAGTGACCTCCACACGCCTGATCATGACAAAAGGAAATGATACTATGAAATTCACTCTCTGGAACACATTTCCTAATGACCTGATCAGGACAATACTTAAATAAATAAGGATCGTCCCAGAAGAAATGTCTGACCTCAGCAAGAAATTTAGACTTATTTTGTTTAGACCAATTAGAAGGGAATTGACCTGTAACAAGGTAGTTCACAATATCTGCATACCAAGGTAACTGGGAGATTGCAAGTAATTGCTCATCAGGAAATGATTCATTCAAGGGCACATCTGCAGTAGATGGTTTTACAAGAAGTCTAGACAAATGGTCAGCTACAACATTTTCAGAATCCTTCTTGTCCCGAATCTCAAAATCAAACTCATGTAACAATAGGACCCAACGAATCAAGCGTGGCTTAGCATCTTCTTCAGAAAGAAGGTACTTCAGCACTGCATGATCTGTAAAAATGATAACTTTGGATCCTATAAGGTATGACCTAAATTGGTCCAATGCAAAGACAATAGCGAGTAACTCCTCCATGTTAGAGTAATTAAGTTGCACATCTTGTAGAGTTCTACTGGCATAATAAATAACATGAGGCTTTTTGTCCACCCGTTGTCCTAAGACAGCTCCAACTGCAAAATCAGTAGCATCACACATAAGCTCAAAAGGTAAATTCCAATTAGGAGTTTGGATGATTGAATTTGAAGTCAACAAATGTTTAAGCTTTTTAAAGGCTTTCAAACAGTCTTCATCAAATACGAAGGTTGAGTCCTTGGCAAGTAAATTGCATAGAAGACGAGTAGCCTTGCTAAAATTCTTAATGAACCTACGGTAAAAACCAGCATGGCCTAGAAAAGATCTAATGTCTTTCACCGTCTTCGGTGGTGGAAGACTCAAGATTAAATCAATTTTTGCTTTATCAACTATAAATCCTTGTTAGAAATTATGTGCCCAAGAACTATACCTTGCCTAACCATAAAATGACATTTCTCCCAATTCAAGACAAGACTTTACTCTTCACACCTATTTAACACTAGGGTTAAATGATGCAAACACTCATCAAACGAATCCCCAAACACTGAGAAGTCATCCATGAACACCTCAAGAAACCTTTCTACCATATCCGAGAAAATACTAAGCATACACCTCTGAAAGGTGGCGGGTGCATTACACAACCCAGAAGACATTCTCTGATATGCAAAAGTCCCAAAAGGGCAAGTGAATGTGGTTTTCTCTTGATCCTCGAGTGCGATGGGGATTTGGTTATAACCTTAATACCGATCAAGAAAACAATAATAATCATGTCCGGCTAACCTCTCAAGCATCTGATCGATAAAGGGGAGAGGAAAATGATATTTCCTCGTGCCTGAGTTCAACTTATGGTAGTCAATACAAACTCGCCATCCGGTGGTCATGCGGGTAGGCACTAACTCATTCTTATCATTTGTGACTACAGTCACCCTCAATTTCTTGGGAACAACATGAACTGGACTGACCCAAGAGCTATCTGAAATGGGGTAAATAATACCAACATCCAACAATTTGAGCATTTTGGCTCGGACAACCTCCTTAAGATTAGGATTAAGTCTATGTTGCATTTCACGTGAAGCTTTGACATTATCTTCCATATGAATACGATGCATGCAAACAGTTGGACTTATTCCTTTAATATCCGCTATAGTCCACCCAAGTGATGCCTTTTGTTATTTTAGAACGTTTAGCAACTTAGTTTCCTGTTCAACAGTCAATGTCGATGAAATAATAACAGGTAAAGTATCATCAAAACCTAAAAACTTATACTTGAGGGTGTCAGGTAATGGTTTAAGGTCAAGCTTGGGTGGCTTCTCAACCGAAGGGACGGGTTTTGACTCACTAAGTGGAAGGGGTTCCACTTTAGCCTTCCATGAAGAACCAGGAACCATACTAGGGGATGCATCAAGCAAAACATTCATTTACCTAATGGAATTATTAATATCGAAGTCTAAACCAGAATGAGTCAAACAAGCCGTTAAGGGATCATCTAAGGCGGATTGTGGAAAGGAATTTTTCACCAAACTCTCAATCATGTCAACCTCATGGATATCCTCGAACTCGGGAGGTTGTTGACTAACATTAAAAACGTTGAGTTCGACGGTCATGTTGCAAAATGACAATTTCATAATTCCATTACTGCAATTAATAATGGCATTGGATGTGGCAAAAAATGGTCGACCCAAAATGACTGGAATGTGACTAAAGGGATTGTGAACAGGTTGTGTATCAAAAACTATAAAGTCCACAGGGTAATAGAATTTTTCAACCTTGATAATCACATCCTCTATATGACCATGGGGGACTCTGACAGACCTATCTGCCAATTGCAGTGTTACTCTAGTCGGTTTTAACCCGCCGAGACCTAATTGCTCATAAACAAAATAAGGCAATAAATTAACACTCGCCCCTAAATCTAATAATGCCTTAACTATCATATGGTTACCAATAATACAAGAATAGTCGGGCAACCAGGATCCCTATACTTAGGCGAGGTTCTGTGTTGAATAATTGAGCTCACTTGCTCGGTGAGGAAGGCTCTCTTTTGCACATGTAGCTTCCGTTTCTGTGTGCAAAGATCCTTCAAAAACTTGGCATAGCTAGGAACTTGCTTGATAGCATCGAGTAATGGGATATTTATGTGAACTTGTTTAAAATTTTCCATTACGTCGTTTACATTTGTTCCTTTCTTTGCCAGAGCTAATCGTGACGGAAATGGGGCTCTAGGCAAATAAGATGCCTGAGTGGGGTTAGAGTCAATAAGAGTATCTATAGAAGGTGAGGCTTTATCAGCCTCCTTGTCAGATGGAGATGCAACCTGCTTTGACTTAGACGGGGATGCAACGACACTCAAATCGGGCACTTGGACCCGATTGTCAACCTGTTTTCCACTCCTAAGGGTAGTAATAGATTTGACATCTTCATTGCAGGACTCAGATGTAATACCAACTGCGAATTGACCCTTTGGGTTTGGAACAGGTTGACTAGAAAATCTCCCTGGCTCTCTCTGAAGAAGACTGAGTAATCATACTCACAGCTATCTCAAGTCTATTGAGGACTTGATATTGGTGTTGAGTCGTGGCTTTCAACTCAGATATGTCCTTAGAATTGTGCTCAATTATACTTTCTGAGCGCTGCAAAAACTGATTAACCGTTTCCCCTAAATTTGATGTGTTGGATGGGGGAACTTGGTTAAGGTGGAGCCTAACAGGGCTAGGGGCTTGAGGAGCGTGGGAGACAACCACAGGTCCCCCTTGGTGTGTGCCATGGGCCCAGGAGAGACTTGGATGTTTGGCGAACCCTGAATTGTAATAGTTAGGCTGCGAATTATTGCCAAGTCGCCACGTCGCATTAAAAGAGTTGACTTGCTCAACATAGTATGCATGATAATCGTTTTGCAAGTCACAATTAGCTATTGAATGACCGAGACTTGAACATGCAACAAAAACTTCAGATGAAGCGTTTGCGGGAACAGCAGGTTGAGTCATGGTCATAACAGCCGTCTCTAACTTCGAGGCAGAAGGGGTGTGAACAGACGTATCTCTAACTTCATATATACCGCCCTTACACCTATCAGACTCCTTTCTCAAATAATCCCATTGCTGAGAATTTTCGGAAAGAGTTTCAAAGAATTCCCATATCTCATTGACACTCATCTTCATTAATGACCCACCACTAGTTGCATCAATCATACGACGGTTTTGAGGGGTTAAACCGTCTTGAAAGTATTGAACTAGCCGCCACTTCTCAAATCCATGATGGGGAAACCTGACAATGAGCTCATTGAACCTTTACCAACATTCATAGAAATGCTCGCCCTCTTTTTGTTTAAAATTAGATAAATATCGTCGGAGGGCATTCGTTTTATGAATGGGGAAGTACTTTGTCAAGAACTTTCTTGACAACGCATCCCATGATGTGATGGATCCTGTCTCTAATTTAACCAAGATTTCGCCTTATCTTTCAAAGAAAAAGAAAACAACCAAAGACGGACCGAATCATCAGAAAAGTTCTGGTACTTCAGGGTGGCCACTACACCAAAAATACCCATTAGCAACGGTTTTAAACCGTGGGGGTAACCCATTGTCACGGCTTAGAGCCGTGGGCTATAGAGGCGTCGCTAAATTCCCAGTAACGGCTAAAAACCGTGGCAAAAATATTAGCAACGGTTTTATCTCGAGGACGGTTGATGATTTAGCCACGGTTATAAACCGTTGCAACAATCTTAGCCATGGTTCTAAGCCGTGGCCAGGAGTAGCCACGGCTTAAAACCGTTGCAAGTTATGGCCACGGTTCTAAGCCGTTGCAATAATTTTAGCAACGGTTTTAAGCCGTGGCCAGTACTAGCCACGGTTATAAGCCGTGGCAAGGTAGCCACGGTTTTTAGCCGTTGCAATAATTAGCCACGGTTTTAAGCCGTGGCAAATATTTTTTTTTTTTTGGTCACGGTGTTAAGCCAATGCAGTTCTTGTATCTTGTAATTGTTTGTTGATCTTAGGCCTCTTTGCGGCTTGTTGAACAAATAAACCTTACACATAGTCCACACAAATGAGACAAAAAAAATCATGAATTGGATGAACTATTTGCTAAGACTGGGTACAAGAAAATAAAAAGTTACCATTGTTTCCATTAGATTCAAAAGCATGATTGTCCCTCTTTTTTGAATAATCTCTCTTTTCAAAGAACACCATCAAGAATTAGACAAAACAATGCTTATACACACTCAATTGAACACAACTAACATATGGCATGTACTGTCTTCTTTGTCCCTCGTGTATTTGATCCATGCCCCACTTCTAGATATCTGCATGGGAGATGTGATTAGGGGTCTCCCCTTGATTGTCCAATGGCATGTACTGTGCCATGATCACGCGGATCTCCGAGTCCATATATCTCTGCAGAAACAGTTTACAACATGAGTGATGTGTGGCAACGGCTAACAAATGGGTATGAACAATGGCAGCAGGCTAGAGTCTCAATGATGACGAAGAATTTCAGAATATAGATACGCCAGTGGGAATTTGTATACACATAAAATCTACTACAAGAAAGCAACTCTTTTTTTTAACCACATCATTTGTCAAAGAGGTTTGTGTTTTCCAAACTTAGGTCCGAAGACCAAGTTAAATTCTATCTAACGTCTGAAAATATAGACATGCTCATTTTCAACCCCTTTCAAGTTAAATATTCGGTGTTCTCTCACATCGGGAAAATCAGGGGAAATTAGTTCATTCGTCATAAAAATGATTTTCTCTACAAAAAACAGACTTAAGCAATAATAACAAGAAAAGAAAGCAAACAAAAAAGCATACCCTGATTCTGTACTTGTACACGGCATACCCTCCAATTGCAGTAGCAATCAACCCGAGGAAAATGACCCACACAAAGTTATATCATACCAAGGGACTGCCTAATGCTATTGGAACATCTTGGAATAAGCCTTCCTCTCCAAATCACGTCTCTCAACTATCTGTAACTCATATAGTAGCCTTTAGAACCAATTAGAAGTAACAAACTTTTGCAATAGAAATTTTCCTAGACAAGGAATAAGCTACTAACCTTCTTCATAGCAGCAGGAAGTTCCTTCTTTATAGCACCTGTCTATATAGTCAAATACAAGAAATAGAGCTTTACATTCTTACGATTTCTAATTACTAATTAACTTGTACAAGCAACCTCATTGGCCAAACTAATTGAAGATATGGCGCTCAGTTAGTAAATAATCTAGTTTGGTCTAAGGCCATTTACAGTTTGAATGTGCTTCCAAAGACATGAAAGCATAGCTGTGCAGGGATAGATGTAGGATAAAAATCGGTATTTGCTTCAATCATAATAAAAGTTTTGATAAACCAGGTGTTTTAAACTGCAATTTGTGCAATTTGTGCAGGTGTTTTAAAACTGAAGCCAAATAAGAACAAGAGAAGTATCATATATAGTGCTTGAATTCAAATTATGAGGAAGTCACACAGTCAATGAACAAAAAAGATTCTGCCATAATGATCGCTGATAATCACTCACAGTAGAAAAGTCGGTTTCAGGAAGAAAATCTTGCGGATCACATAGTGCCAACACCAAAACATGGTTGTCTTTCCTCGTAAACATACCAGCAAGAAAATTGTGACATGGCAAATGAAATTAGCTTGGTTCAAGCTTGTTGATGTTTAAAAAGCTGAGGGAAATTTTCTTCTTTACCTTGAAATGTTTGTTTTCTCGAGTAAGTCAGGAAGCATATCAGATCTGCTGAAGTACAATATTTTATTGATAACAGAAAGGGCGTCATAACAAACATTCAAGTTTACACCAGAACTAACTACCTGTCATTGAAATGGGTAAGGGTGTTATAATAAACAAAATAATAATAAATAACATTGACATACAAAATCCAAATATAAAAGAGCAAACCTGGACTAAGACAGGAAGAATGTCCATGCCAAACTGTTGCAAAAGTTCAGGCTGATCCAGGACAAGCTTTTCCCTTTCAGTTACCGCCGGATTATCTCCAGTGTTTACTGATAAAGGAGGGAGTAGCAAATTGAGGAGCCTCAAAACTCCATCTATCTGCAGAAAAAAAAGTTTTAATCTCCATGTTACTATCTGATAAAATTTAAAGTGACCTTTTGTTGAAACTTTGAAAAAACTGAAACAAAATCACATTTAACGATTTGCAAATGAATAGTTAGTTTGGACCTAACAGGAGAAGGCGAAGTAGTCATTGTTTCTAGACATTTTAAAATTTCAGAGTTCCATAGCCATTATGGCCTTCCCCCTATTCTTAATTGAGTCATATGATTCAGATGGTTCAATAATTAATTATGGCGATTTGAGAATGATTATGTTGACCCAGTTTTAAATTGCTTCTTAAACAGCCTGGTTCTGATTCTGATTAGTTGTTTTACAACATGTACTGGCTGGTAATTTTTTTGTGTTTTTAAATTAATCTGATTTTTCAGAACTAGGGAATTCATTACCAAGTAGAAAACTAGGTCAACAAAATCATTCTCTCCAACTCAACATTATTTTTTAACTAGATAACCCTAAGCCTCAACTTCTCCAATCATTAGAGCAAAATGAAAAGCTGAAACTCAACTTTTACCTCTCAAATAAAAATCAGGATTCTTACAAACTCCCCTGTTTTCCATGGAAAAGAATGATAATAACAATTTCTATAAGAAATTTTACGCGCTTCTTTTGATAGCTCAAACGCTAAATTTTGATTTACATTTCACGTGCATTAGGAATCATTGTGGCCTACGGAAATGTATTTTCAAGTGTGTAAGTTTTGCAACAAGTATGCTATTTATTTCGCAAAAAGAAAAAAGAAAAAAAAATCATATTTATGGATTTGATAGTTGCAAGCAAACAATATATTATACGTACAAGTAAAAGCATACTAGTAATAGTCTGTTTCAAATAATCGACATGATCTTACCTCTCTCTCAATTTCATAATATCCGCATTGACCTTCCTAGGATGATCCAATTACGCGGTGCCTGACTCAGCTCTAATTCAGCCTGAATTAAACAAATTAATTATCAATAATAATTCAACATATTACAAGCAATTGGTCATCGTGATTGCTCCAAACCTCCAACATGATCACTT
The DNA here is from genome assembly GCA_963556465.1 of Berberis vulgaris. Lineage (NCBI taxonomy): Eukaryota > Viridiplantae > Streptophyta > Magnoliopsida > Ranunculales > Berberidaceae > Berberis > Berberis vulgaris. The sequence goes on along the minus strand of OY747124.1, from coordinate 82,532,970 downwards.
AATCAAATACATAATTATTCCTAATACAACTGGGTGATGTCCCTTTCAAAACACCTCCATGTTAGGCCAATCAATTGCCTAGGTTACTAGATGCCAATAGATCCAACAGTTGTCGTTAACATCATGCAAAAAAGGTGGGGTCGAATCCATCAATGATTGCAGATATTCTAATGACATTGATGAGCAAATGGCTAAATACTATGTGAAAGAAACAAAGTTCTTGATTTGTACCAGTTGCTTCATTTGAATCTATTCCAATTTCAACAAAGTCAGAGTTGCATGGGGCTTGTATGGATCCTACTCAGTGCCAGCACCATCACATGGATTTTATTAGTACTGTAAACCAACCAAAATATCTATTGGCGAAAAATAAATAATTACGAGAAGAAAAAAATCACACCTAGTTGCGCCACCTATAAAACCATGGGTTTTAGACCAATGTTTGTGAAGAGATGAATACCAACTTCTCTTTCACATTTCTTCTTTAAATACCTAGTATCTTCAGTTTCTGCTTCTCCATCTTCTTGTTCTTGTCATTCTCATAATACCTGCAAAAGGAGGTAAAGAGAAGCATCAATCAGTAGATATGGCTATCAATAAGGATATTGAAAATGGAGGTCTTGATGTGTTGCAAGAACCATTTGTCCAACACAAAAAAATTATTGGCTCTGATGAAGATGAGAGTGAAACATGCAGCAATGCTGGATCCATGGGGATGGTTAAAACTTGGAAAAGTATGTTGAGGCATCTTATCGTAGTTAAAACTTGGACTTAAAGTTAAAATCATCCTAGGGAAGGAGGCAAGAAGGATATTAACATTACCAGTAACACTGCGAAAATTAAAATCTGCTAGTCCTTTTCCAGATGAGTTCTGCCAGATAGCTTCTAAAGCTGGAACTATGGGAGCTACATCCGTTCCACTAGCAAGGAAACCAAGTCTGGTAAAATCATTTGCCATCTCAGCATAGTCCTCATTTACAGCATGGACAACAGCATCAATCAAAATCTGTTTATTTTGCTGCAAATACAGAAGGATAAAGAGAGTGAGCACCATGTTGCAAATAGACCAGAAGGCAACCTGTTCCTGTGCATGTATATGTGTACCATATGGCACAGCACAGCTTCTAAAATCTAAAAATAGTAGATTTAGGAATATCCAAAGAGATACCATATAACCATTCTGTTCTGAATGAACACATATTTGACAAGGAAAAATTCGGATTCAAGCTGATGAGAAACAATACGCACCACTGTGCGACAATTCTGTTTTTCTTTTCCCTTTTGGTTTTTTCTCTTTTATATTTCATATTTCTTCCTATTCATAATCAAACTTTATTCGATATGTCACTTACATGAAACTTAGCAAATAGTTAATGATATCAAGCTAATATTAGAATGTGAAAATTTTTACAGAAGCAACAGAGTAAGTTCACATATTGGAATTGGAGTTGCATATTTACAGGAAAGTGTGCAATTGAATGGCTGAAAGGGTCTCTGTTGGTATGAGTGCCATTATTTGGTTCTTGACCATTCCCATGCACATTTCTATCTCTCTATATATTGGAGATGGCAAAATCTAATATCTGGGCCGCTTCAGTTGGTGGATATTGTCTCTCAGAACACTCCTGTTCCGTTTAAATAACAAGTAACATGTCAGAACAGAACTATTTAAAAATATACAAAAAGCTGTTGCTCTCGACTCTTTTCAGCTTTTGGATTATGCATGCATGCATTTAAGGTACACACGCACACATGTCACAGAACCTAAATGGAACTGACTGAAAAATGCACAGGACAGATAATTCAACCATATTCAGCACATGTTGTAAGTATGGGTTCCTATATACCTATATCATGAGCAAAGTAGCAACATAGGAGGATATGAGGCCTGAAGGGATTTGTGCTTCAATGCTTCTCCAATCTTTTTTAGAGCATCCTCTCCTTCCTTAAAAGAGGACATCACCTGGAACAATCTGTTAGTGGCAAGATCATTGCCCGATCATGGTGATGCTGCACTGGTAATTTGGCTAGTCACTATCACTATTGTTCTTGCATCTGAAAAATATAAATAAGGAGATATCAGATAACTTTATGAAGGATCTGAATTTCAGACTCTGAATAATCAGGCAAAAGATAGTTTTTGTACTAACGTCTTTTCCCTTCCATGGCTTCTTTTCTCGCTTGACAGTCAGAGCATAAGAATGGGCCATTCCAAGGACCCGTTTTTCCTGGATTTGATGAACCAGCATGCACCGATGTTCCCTTGTTCGGTTTTATTTCTACTTGACAAACCGCACACATGAACAATTTGAACATGTTGCATAAGGGATACTCTGTATTTAACCTGTGATTCACATAAATGCATTAGATTCTGATAATTAGATTATCCACAAACAAATGCATATATCAGTTTTGAAGAAGAAAACTTTAATAGAAAGTGTGATGAAGCTTGCCAAACAATCAATATTCAAGGAACAGAGAACAAAGAAGAAACAAAAAAGGTTTCTTGCCATTAGAGAAATGTGGTCTAAACTGAAATCTTCATAACAATCATTATGACATAAATAAATATGGTTTTTATCGAACCTGGGCTTTGTAGAGAGGTAAGAGTTTGGGAAGATTCTATAGTTGAGAGTGGCAATAAATTCCCATATTGGTGATCATTGGAGAGCTGAGAATCGCGAAAGAAGCTGAAATGCAAGATAACAATCTAATCTGGGGTTTGAGTTTTGCAAAACTCACTTTTTTCAAGACTCAAAGAAAGCGTAAAACAAGAACCATAAAAGGAAGAAAAAATGACTTACTTAGAGATGTCTGAGTTCAGCATCTGAAATTCGTTGCTAAAATAAGACGTACTATTTCTTTGCGAATGATTTCCATTTTCTCCGAGCCTTCTGCTTTGAATTTCTTCTTGTAGTACCTTTCCCTCCATCCATGTAAACCCAATCTGACATGCATAAAATATGTGCAAACAACCTCTCAGATTTACAAATTAGAATTATTTTCATCCTTTCAGAGCAGTACTCTGTATACATGAAGCAGGAAGTACTTCACTATTACATACACGAGAAATTCAAAAAGTGAAAGCACAGACCTTGTCTGTCAATAATCCACCATGTTTGAATAAATCACCCTTCTCACAGATCATATCCTTTAGCTATCGTTTCAACTCCTTCGTGTTCTTCACAACCTAGAAGACAACAACAAAATATTTAGATTGAACTCTTAATCAAGTGGTTCCCAAAAAATTTCATGTGAACATAACAGGCACCAAATTCCAAATATAGCATTATAGTTATATAAGAATTAGCATACATCATCATCATCATCATCAAGTATTGAACAAGCATAACTATTATGACAAGGCAGTTTGCATATGATGGAAAAGACATCTTAACTAACTAAGCATATGATGGAATGTTGAGATCCTAAAGCTTTTTTAAGGCATTGGAATGCGTCATTAAAATGCTTGATTCTCTCAAAACAAAATTAACTCGTTAAAATGTTTCAACTTCTTAAAAATAATTCCTTTTTATTCTTGAGCATGCAGTGCAACAATTTTGTGCAAAACCAGACTGGAAAGCTTAGATCTAAAGCTGATTGCCAAAAAAACTATGCATCAAAAGGGTAAATCAGTAGTGTAACATAAAACCATTCAAATATATGTTTACCTTAATTTGTTTTGCTTCACCTCCCTTCGCTTTCTTTAGGCTAATTACTGTCTTAAACCAGTCCCCAGAGCCCATATCTGTGAATCACGATGTTAGATAACTTTACAGAAGTGTCAATTCTATGGTACCTGGAAAATAAATTTCAAATTTATCACAAATGTGTCAGCTGTGACCATCAAATTGTTCAAATACCATACCTTTCATGTGTTTGTGAACTTCAAAGAGACAAATGGATCTTCCTAAATGGTAAATGCATTTTCCTAAGATCAATAAGAAACGACTGAAAAAAGAAAGGGAATGCAGTTTGTAAGAGATTTACCAATTGAAACCAGAGCTCCTAAGGGAACTACCATAATTTGTTCACATTAATCATATTTCTATTATTCTATTTTATTCAGGATACACTTCGAAGTTTATGTGATCTCCTTTCATTTGTCACACTGATAGTACTCCTAGACCCATTTCATGAAACACCTTCCTAATGTCATTCTCGATTCTTCTTATTCAAAACCAACTTCAACATCAAATCATTTCTATCGAGTTTCCCAAATCAAGATTTGGCAAAGTGATTCAGAGCAGTTCCATACTTCAGTGATTATCAAAACAGAGTCTATAGATCAGAAAAAACATATACCAATGCCACAATGAAGATTATAGACACAAACAGATATTGAGTGCACAGGTAAGAAAGCTCCTAAGGGAACTACTGTAATTTGTTCCTATTAATCTTATTTCTATTCAGTTATCCTATTTCATTCAGACTGACTTGTCCTCGGCCATTTCATCAAACGACTTTCTAATATTATTCTTGATTCTTATCTAAAACCAACTTCAATATCGAATCAACATCCATCAAAATTCCCAAACCAAGATTGAAATAGCAAAATGATTCAAAGCAGCTACATACTTCATTGACTTCAACTTCCTTCAGAACTGAGTCCATTAGATCAAAAGAAATACATCAATGTCACAGTGAAGATCACATACACACACAGACATTGATTGCTTGCATAGACAATTGACTTCATCTAAACTATTTTTCAATACCCAGATCTCTATTTTCAAAAAACCCATCTCAAATCCAACAAATATAAGCATGGGTACACTTGAAACACAAATAAACACCACAAAATATAACAAATCAACACAAACACACCCACCGTGAAGGGGAAACAAAAAAGTAGAGAATCAGTAAATTGAATGCACTTACCACAAACAAGAGATCAGCTTTTTGCAACCAAGTTGAATTTCTGGCCTTCAAATCAGTATCCAATGGACCAACTTCTTCAAAGTTTCCAATCCCAACTCCTGAAGCACCCAACTTAGTAGAATCAGTAAACCCCAAACCTCCAAAACCCTAGATCAGAAGATAAAACACATCAAAGATTTAACAAAATCATCAAATACAAACACTATGCTCTTGTGCATAGAAATCAGGCGAGGCGAGGTGACGGCGAGAGGAGAGGTGATGGTGAGAGAAGAGCGATAGAAATCAGGCGAGGCGAGGTGACGGCGAGAGGAGTGGCGAGGTGGGAGAGCTGCGTTGCGTTTGTGTGAGGGAGAGTTGCGTTTGAGGGAGGAGATGAAATCGTGAGCCAAAAACGCGAGGAATGACTTTCGCCCTCCCGCTCGCGAGAGTTGGGGGGAGATGGAGCGGGAACGCAAAGCGGGAACCCAAATTGTTTTCGCCGAGAAATCGAATCGACTTCTCCACACATCCATGTGCAACACACGTGCAATGTAGCAACGGTTTTAAGCCGTTGGGCACTATAGCCACGGCTAAAAGCCATGGCAAATACACCAACGGTTTAGAACCGTGGCCAAGCCTTTTTTTAGCCACGGTTTTTTGCCGTGGCAAATAAACCAACGGTTTAGAGCCGTGGCCACCTCCGTGTAGCTAAACAGGCCTTTTGGTGTAGTGGGCGCAAATGTCAAGAAACTCTTTGACATGAAGATAAGGGTCTTCTTTCTCAAAACCATAAAAAGAAAGTAGCAGATGAATAATAGATGGTTTGAGTTCGAAACTGTTTGCATTTGTCTCAGGTAAGACAATGCAAGACGGAGCACTACTAGGAAGAGGGGCGAAATAATCCTTAAAGGCCTTCCCCTCAGCCATCTCAGAGGATAAGGATGATGAACCTAAATAGGTAATGGGGACTTCAAAGAACTCCTTGAATTCCTATCGGACAAATCTACTCTTAGAATCATGTACCCAGGTATGCATAAACTACTGGATAACGAAGGTTAAAAGTCAACACTCCTAAACAGGCCAAGGTATTTTTTTTTAGTTCAATATTTTTTTAAATTAATTTTTTTTAAATGCTGCCTAACTGCTATATTAAGATGACCTAACTCTAAATAATTAAAAACAACGGAACCCTAAATGACACCTAAATGATGCACAAACAAAATGAATGGTAGACGACCCTAGAGCTTTTCTTACTAATGCAGGGCTAAAATTCAATTAAATTTACCTAACCGTGGGAGAGGCACGGTAATTTCCTATCAATCCGCCACTACATAGTTGCTCCTACCCTTTTTTCCACTTTCTAGCTCAAAGTAAAATGCAAGTTCAATAACTGTTCCTAGATGGGATATGTTCCTTCACTCGACCACTTTAAGCTATCAAACGTCCAAAGAGGGTCCCTATGAGCTTCACACCTGTCCTAGATAATTATCTTGCTACAAATTTTAAATAGTAAAGGCCTAGGTTCCTAACCCTAAAATAGATGGCGATTAACCTATCCGCGGGAAAGGGCACGGAAGTTCCAACTCAATCCTGCCACATTCAAATTTGCATACAATACTACCTAGAACAAGCTAAACACAAGTGATCACACAGAAACCGTGTGCAGATGCGGTGGGTAGAAGTTACCACCGGCGTGAACCTCTTTCGAGTTACTTGCGACGCCGGGTAGAAGTCGATTTCTGAGAGTTTCCTCGCGAATCGCAATATTTCACTTCGTTCCCACTTGATCTCCTATTCCTACAAAATAAATGCAGAAATAATTCAAACTCAATCAAATAAAACAAATAAGAAAGTGACTCGTAACATTGTTCCTAAAAAGAAAATTAAACCTAATTTATAAACTAGCAAAAACAACCCTATATTTCAATTGTACCATTACAATCCCCCGGCAACAGCGCCAAAAACTTGATGGAAAATCCTTTTATTAACCTAAATTAATAAGTTAATAAACCCTACTTGTAATACCGCAAGTGCACGGTTGTCTAACTGGTATACAGTGGCAAATACGGGTCGATCCCACGAGGATTGACAAGACAGTCGAATTCTAAGACTTATTTAAACTAATTTAGAGTTGGGGGTTACAACAGATGTAAATTACTAAATTAAGATAATGAAATTGAGCACTTAAATATTAATATGATAAGACGATAAGAGAGTGGACCGAGACATCGAATCCACCATAGGTTCTTTGAGTTTTGTGTAATCCAAATTATTGTTTTCCAGAACCAACACGACTAATCTAAAAATTAATATAAGTTCGCAATTGATTTCAGCAAAGGCATAAACCCCTAGCATTGCATTTCTTTCTACGACACACACAATCACAGGTTTATTTTAACTAATTCTAAACCCCTAGCATTGCATGTCTTCTTACGACACACACAATCACAGATTCAAATTAATTTATTAAAGCAGGCTTTGAATATCAACAAAGGGAACTTCTAACTACCGATTAGTCTAGATAATTATTCCGGATATAATCGGTGAAAGCAAATTATTGAAATTCAAAAATCAACTGTGTTTAACGTTCAAGCAACAATAAATTCAAATACGACAAACTCTAGGAAACCCTGTGGTTTCATCTTCGCCTCGGCGCGGGGTCTATAAAATCATGGTGGATGACGGCACAACACTGGTATAGGTGGAATCCATCAATTCCTGCACAAACACGCGACGTGAAGGACTGCAAATGTACTGTGGTGGTACAAAGAGCAAGTTTTTGGGGTGCAAATAATCAACTGATTCAAAAATCAGTTGGTCCCGCCTTTTCTTTCTGCGCCTTCGTCTCCAGCGAGCCGCGCTACTCCCTGCGTTGCTGCCTCTTCGCTTTTCGCGAGATTTTTCTTCTCCGATTAAGATCGCCTATAAGAGACAGTTAGATGGTACGGGAGACACGAGAGAAAGAGAGATTAAAGGATGAACGGGAGAGGAACAGAGGCAGTTCTCCCTGTTTGCTGCTCCTGTATCGGTGGTGGTGTGCGAGATGCTCCGGTACCTGCAAAAGAGAGGGAGAGATGTAAACAAAGAGAGTGAGATTAGAGATAGGAGAGAGAGGGACGAAAGAAGGAGGAAACAGGAAGAGTGAACAAATAGGAGCGGGGGCGGTGCTTTGTTGTCGTTCCTGTTCTTCTGTTTCAATGCGAGAGAAATGGTGGTGGTGCGTGGTCTGTTCGTGATGAAGGAGCAGAAAGAGAAAAGAAGAGGAGGCAGAGAACGTGGAAGGGAAAAGAACAGGGATGGTGATGATGGCGAGATGAAATAGGGGACGGTGTGGGCGGTGGTGTTAAGGTTGTTTGCGACATGGATGGCAAGTGTGATGGCAGTGAGGGTGCGTTGGACGGTGGTCGTGCGTGGGCTGTTCAGCGGTTGGTGGTGGACGGTGAGGTTGTGATGGGGGCAGGGTGACAGTGAGATGGTGGTGATGGCGAGGTGAAGTCGCTACCGGTCTTCCTATCAAGCGAGGATCGCCGACAGGGTGAATTGGCGTGGTGGCTGGAAAAAAGAGGAGGAGAAAAGAAACGTGGAAGAGGAGGGCTCCCGGAAAGGTGAGAGATGAAGACTCTAAATAGGTTTTCTCTATTTTCCTAGGTTGGGTCTGGGCTTTAGGTTAACTTTTGGACTTGGGCTCAGGTAATAAGTGAATTTGGTTTATTTGGGTAAGGTTTAGGCATTTGATATTCGACTTGTCACCATTTACTTTGTATCGCCATTTGAACCAACCAATTGATCATTCTTCAAATTGCCGCCTTAACGTGATTTCATCGTTTACGTTCAAATTCCTACAAAAACATGAAAATGAAATAATTAAAATAAAATATAATAATCGAATCACTAACATATATAAATTAAGGGATATATTATGTAATAATTACGTGAATATCATCTGCCCCTCTGCAAGGTTTACTCTTCAATGACCTATCGCCTCGACAGTCCGCTAAATGATCTGAAGAGCAACCCGTATTCACTTCAAGGCTAGGATCAATTTCTCTCTGTCAACAGTTAGTTTACTTTTAGTTGTTTGTTTCCCTTTCCATAATCAATATTGAGTTTTAATTCTTAAAAAGCTTATGTGATTTGCTACCATTTAAGAAATAATGGAAGAATTACGAAAACAAACCCTTTTCATTATTGGAAAGATGTAACAACAAGCGCCTTGAGGCAAATACAAAGGCTACATACTACAAGCATCTGAATACAGTGCGACATGAAGTAAAGGATTCGATTAGACAATTCTACTACGAGAGGCATCCGAAGAAGACTGAACTAAGCAAGATCAAGAGGACAACATCATGTTCAAATGCTCCCACAAACACACCCCTCAAATATGGTCTGAGGTGGTACAAAATTGGCAACCGAAAGCATTGGCAAAAAATTCGAAGCCCAACTCCCACACTCTGTGAAATTAGGACAAGTATCAGGTGAACTCGGATCGCATATAACTTCCCGTGCAAGGAAAACATGAATATTTGGGAATCAATGGCCCATTCCGACAGGCCAAGTCCAACTCCGCCTCAACTCAGATGTCGACTTCCAGCGCAAAGCGAAGCGACTGGTTTAATCGAAAAGTAACAAAAGTAGACACCACGGAGCAAAACGCAGATGCTATTTCTGAGATCAAACATTCAGGAACAACGATAAGGCACCTGCACATAAAAGACAAACTCTTCCCTTGGGAGAGAATCCGTATTACTTCTCCGCAATATGAGAAAAATTACGAGACCTCAGTGGATCAACTACATGCCCGCCCATATCAGGTGACCACGCATAACGACAACTATCTCTATGCCTGATCAGCGCAAATGTTAGAACATTCGAAGACTCCAGAGATGGAGATTCATCTTCAGCCTTTGAAAAATCCAAAGCATTTTCCTCGGCTTTTGGAAAACCCAAAGCATCTTCTTCAATCGAGAACATTACAGAAGATAAGCTCTGTGAAAGATAGTGCCTACAACGATTGGAAAACACCATTATATAAACATGATGGTTCACCAAGCGGGCACTTCAGCATTAGCTTTCAAGCATTCAATGCGGTATGGGAAATGAGGAGACGACAATTCCCAAGGAAACTGCGCAGACTACGTTATTTAAATTAATGGCGTTGCACGCAACCCCATCAATTCAGGGGGAGTAACCGATACTCAACCATCACACAGCCTATGTCGTACATGTGTTATCACGCGATTTATGCCGTACACACAACACACTGCGCCCCAGCCCCTCCTCTAAGGCCCCATGGGCTTGGCCCATTATTCAAACAATGTTATGTCGCATGCTTGGCACACGCATTAAAAGATCATAGCCGATCCTAACATACGGATTGTACCTACAGATCACCTGCTGATTCGAGGTAACTTCGTCCACACTATGCTACCACTAAATTCACACGCCCCCTAACAGGCGGAACTTTTTTTCAAACCATGCAAGCTTAGTCAGCCAAAGCTGATAACGACAACTTCTGGTTCAACCCGACACCTAGTCCGCTCAGCGTGGGCATCGATGATTTAGGAAGTGGGAGTCTAATCAGCGTTATCAAGCCTGGTAACGACGACTCGCCAGGGATCATTGCCCCCCTTGTGTCCAATTATCGTCGAACCTAATCAGGTTAGCCTAGCTGGTGACGACTAGCAACGAAGGCATCTGATCAAAACCTGGACTTGTAGCCCCCACTGCGAGGGTGTGGATAGTCTAAAAGGTGGGAGCCTAGTCAATCCCGAACTGATTCTGATGGCTCGCCAAATCACCAAACCTGGATTTCAAGCCCACGCTGCAAGGGTGTAGATAGTCTAGAAGGTGGGAACCTAGTCAGCCACGACCTGATTCCGACGGTTTACCACGAGACCGCTGCTCTTCAGCGTGGCCGCCGAACCCTCCCAAATTTGTAGCTTGGTGCACTCATGTGTAGATAATTTGGATGGTGGGAGCCTAGTTAGTCCCGAACTGATTTCGATGGCTTGCCACCCGACCACTGCTCTTTGGCTTGGTCACCAAACATATCTTGATTTCGTAGCGCCCACCGCGCGAGGAGGGTTTAGATGGTTAGAAAAGTGAAAGCCTTGTCAGCCCTGAACTAATTCTGACAGCTTGCCATGGGACCACTGCTCTTCAGCCTGGTAGCCAAACTTTTATTCCCTGAATCTGTAGCCCACTTTGCTTGGTCACACACGATTCGAAAGGTGGGAGCCTAGTCAGTCCCGCACTTATCCCAACGGCTTGCTACGAGACCACTGCTCTTCAGCCTGGTCGCCAAACTTTTACTCCCCCAATCCGTAGCCCACTTTGCTTGGTCATACACTATTCGGAAGGTGGAAGCCTATTCTGTCCCACACTGATCTCAACGGCTTGCCACGAGACAACTGCTCTTTAGCCTGGTCGCCAAACTTTTACTCTCCGAATCCGTAGCCCACTTTGATTGGTCATACACGATTCAGAAGGTGGAAGCCTAGTCAGTCCTACACTGTTCCCAACAGCTTGCCACGCGACCAATGCTCTTCAGCCTGGTCACCAAACATGAATCTAGCCGATCAGCGGCTTCACGCTCAAACGGACTGACATCCTAATATTTGCGAAGGCCATTCTTGCCGATACAAAGATTGTACGGCCAGTGCCCATATAAAAGCTATTTAGGATTCCAACCCAAGCTTACGACGCCTGACTCGGCACGAACGCTCTGACACATGCGCTCAGCCATTGCAACTCGTTCTTAGCAGCAACTGGGGCCAACCGGTCGGACAAACAGGATGGGCCTCAAGGAGCTTATCTCGGGAACAAGACATAACGCGGGCAACCCCTAGCTAAACTATGTGCAACATGCCCACTATTGAACATGGCTACGCAACAACGACCCCAAGTCGTTCACAATACAAACGATCAAGCTCTCTATCACAGACAGACCAGTCAAGCGTCCTATTGACTCAACCAGCCTAAGCATGGCGACAAGGCAAAAGGAAAAAAACATACAATAGAGACAACAAGCACATTACTGATAAAACTGTTTTCATTAACGGTAAAACTAAAAGGGGTACAATCACACCAAGGTCACTCCCTACCAGGAAAAGGTACAAAAACGGAAAAACTAAGCCTAGTGGAAGATGGAGCAGGGATAGCATCCACATGTGTTGTGGTCTGCGTACCAAGGCCCACATTGTCTTCATCATCCAACGATGCAAAGGCAACAAACAAATCAACATATGACGTCTTCTTATACCGGCCAAGATCCCACTCCGGATGCTCCTTTTTCATTAGTGCCAACAGCTCCAGATGCCATGTACAACCCAGTGAAACTCACACTTGCCTTGCTCCAGAAGAAGTTTTTCCTCTCGCACCTTCACGTCGACAAGTTCATGCTCCAGTAGCTCCAACTTTCCAGTTAGCGTGTCGACCTGAGACTACTCTGTGGCAAGACTGCCCTTCACAGCACTAAGCTCGTGCCTCCCCAATTCGAGCTGGTCCTCAGCCTTTCTCACCTCGTGGGCGTAGAACTCCACATCGGATTCCAACTATTGTTTCTCAGTAGCCTAGTTAGCTTCCTTTGAAACGCTCTCTTCAGCAAAAGATTGCAGCACAGAACACGCCTTAGTCGCAACATCCTGCGCAACCTCGACTTCTCAGTGGATCCGGCTCAACTCTTGCCTGAGTCTGTCCCTTTCGGACGCCGCCTTTGTCAGACTACGCTCGAGGTCTTCCAGACGAGCCACCTGAGCCTTAGCGGCCACGGTTGAGTGATCCAACCGCTTCTCCTTAGCCTACTTCTTAAGCTGCTCGATTTCACGGAGCACATCAGAATACAACAGCTGCATGTGAGAGAAGACACGCTCCAAGGTATATACTCTCTCACGAGCCGCCTCGACTTTCGTTCCAGCAACGGCCGTGTGGCTCATATGAGACATACCTAGCATAAGGTACTTCAGACCCTTATCCATGCATCCCTCCAACGTGTCCTCTTCGGGTTTCGGAACATGATCCATCAACCAGCTGTGGCGCCTGCTTATGTGCTTCCTCGAAGCATACTCTATATCCACCTCTTGATGCTAAACTTGTGAGCGGGTGCAAACATGTTTATCTGTGCGTCTGGGTGAAGCCTTCCCTGATCGAGAACTACGCCAGTACTGCCCTTCACGGTTGCCACTATCCTCAAACTATCCTCTGTGCCCTTTCCTTTGTCAAGAACAACAGACCCTTTATTGCGAGACGGCTCAATGGGATCCGGAGGAAGCAAATTATCCAAAGGACCCTCCAACACTTCCAATTGTGGCCTATAATGAGATGGTGAGCAATGTGAACTACAAGAGACACGGCCGGTATCATGGCCACCTTCAGGCAAATCAACAGTAAGGCGACCAGAATCTACCACCTCAGGCGAATCTTCACAAAAACCTCCAACAACAATGATCCCACGGGAATTAGCACCATCGAAAGCTACCATTGCAACCCGCACCAAACGGTCATTCAAAGCCTCGACCTGCGCGTCACTAAGGTTCGACCTCTCCATGACTCCCACCAACCGCAGGTAATCTTTATCCAAGACTGAAATGTCAATCTCCGCCACAACATGCCTAGTAGGCTCACGTTCCTCTCTCACTAGAGCGGCTCATGCCGAAGATAACCCAACTCTAATGCGAGCCATTTTCCTTACCAAAGAAGCAAGCGTCTCAGACAGCTCCTCCACATTGGACAGAACATGAACTTTGGCCTCAGCAACCATCATCTTCCTAGAAGGGACCTCATCTTCCAACTTAATGCGCGACTCACGATACAGAGTGGGGGCAACGTGCCAGTTGTCCCACAACCCACTACGGATGAAGTTGGAAACTCTTATGACATTGACCGCCTTCCTTTGCGGCATGACACAGAACGTCTCCATGGTGTTTTCCTCCTCTAAGGTGAAAGGAGTTGTAGGAAACCTTCCTGCAAAGGAACACAAGTAATGAGCAGTCGGCTCACTACCAAGCATATCAAAATCGATTGAATTTAAAGAGCGATCTGAACTGTCGCTCGAGCAAACGACCCCTGCACCTAAAATACTTCGAATCCGCAAGAACCAAGAAGCAGTACTTCTAAAAGAACTTGAAATCATCAGGCAGTTTACTGAAGCACTTCGGTGACTTCATTTTACAGACAACATTGCTCTTCAGCCGATGAGAGATCATCAACTAAATCACCCGCAAAGTCACGCTAACACCAGCCTCCCTGACACTGAGCATAATCATGAGGATGATCCTATATCCATTAGGCCCCAACTAAGCCAGAGGAATCCCTACGAGATCCAAGAACTCCCAAATCACGTCCAGTATCAGAAAATGCACTCCAGTTTGGAGCATCCCACGATGTAAACAGATGAAATCGGCAGGAGGTGATGCAGGCGTTTGGTCGCCCGTTAGGAGATACAATGGCAGGTCCTCAGGAACTCCAAACTTCGTACGAATTTCGGCAAGATCGGGCTCGGACAACAACTTGTCTTCAAAAAATTTTAGGGCCTTAGCCAAAACAACATCATCAAAAAGGTTTTCTTCAGCCATGAAGAAGACGAACGATATTTTCATAACAATATCTTCGAAAGAGAACAAAGTAGAAGAATCAGACTCTGCACTACAGATGACCTAAATAGAGGATGATTTTCGCCTCTTTTCCGTTGAACCTATGCACGTGCCATTAATGCGGCTCAAGCAACGATTCAGGCTCAATCATCATGAGTGGCGCATCCCTTCAAGAGATGACTTAGCCCGAACTCGGGGGGAGTAGTTGGCGATACATAAAAATAGTCACGCCCTTGAGTTGTATAATGTCGTGATAATCTCGAGGAAATACAGACTCCAACATCAGTCCAACACTGAACATGCCCAAGCGGTTAGAAGCCTATTCAATTCAATCCGCCAGGCATACCCGAACTCTCACAGCACCCTAGGCCCACACGTCTCACAACTGTCCTCAATACATGTAAGCCCTCCTTAGGCTAGTATCTCAAGGATCTACTTCCGATGGGCAATTACAACTGCTCTTTGCTCCCAACTAGGAAGCAAAAACCAGAATATCTTCCACACAAGGAAACTCCCTTTTACGAAATGTTCTTGGATTGGAAACTATCTCCTGCGTATCTAGGAGCGCAGAGCTAACAATGAACTCCCCCCTATAGCATGACTTCTAATTAGATAGGGATCTCCATGAAGATCTCCTCCCTAATCTACGCCTACAATGGCCTGGTTAAACCAGAACTCCTTGCACTATAAATAAGACATGAGGTTGGTAAGCTAAGGTACGCTACAAATTTCATGTTACACCATTACACCTTCCCCAGAGCCCTATCTGATTTTAGCATTAGAGTGCCATCGGCCACCACAACGGTGGTCTGTGACTCACATGTGCTACTTGTGCAGGTCAACAGGTCAGCAGAAACCATATCGGAGTAGGGAGCGAAAAATGACTGCATCAGTTATAATCTTGTACTCACAAGTACTAAATACCAAAGAACGTTAGTAAGGTTAATTAAAAACCTAGGTAAGAACAAGAAGCCGATCATACTTGTAATTGCCTAGTTAGTGTTCATAATTTCTACAAAACTTAATGATCTTGGATTATTATCTAACTTGTGATTTCTGATTAAATAACATGAAAAGAATAGTTTGAAAGCGATGCTTAGTTTAATTCAACGAACTTGGGAAAATAATAATATTAATGCAATGCGATCATGGTTAATATTGAGCATTGTCCTTCACAAGTTAGCAAATGATTATTGAAGATTGATTTATGAGCATGTGTTTGTGTGTGGAGATAAAACCCTTAGCTAATTTCTCATCTTTGCCATCTCTTAAGTTTTATTATTTTCTTATTAATTTAAATTAGAAAAATCCTATCCCCAAATATTTTCTTAATTAAGTTGTTAGTTGTCTCTTAGTTATTCTTGGTGCTAGTTAGCAAGCCCTCTAATCCGCGGTCCAGAACGATCCCTACTTATTTTTTACTACAATCACAAAGCAGAGTATTAAGTTGTGTGTTAGTAAAATAGTGAAGCATTTTTTGGCGTCGTTGCTGGGAATTAGTAAAATTGCTAATTACTTCATTAGTTTTTTTATTAATTTTTATTTTTATTGATTTTTTTTCTTTCTGTCTTTATCTCAGGTACCATTTCATGCGCAATAGGAACTCCAGCAAGAATTTATTAGAGTACAATTCGGAGTCAGAGAAAACATTTGGAAAACGAAGGAGAGAAACAAAAAAGTCACAAACATCTAACTCTAAATCTAAATCTAAATCAGAAGAGCTCAACATGGCAGACAACAGATCTATTAAAGAACTTTTGGCATCCACCTTGGACAATGTCGCACCCTTGTGCATTTAGTACCAACAGCAGTGCAAGGCAAGACAAAGTCGTTCGAGATGAAATCTAGCCTACTTCACCATATTCCAAAGTATCATGGTCTTTCTATGGAGGATCCAAATAAACATTTAAAGGAATTTGAAGTTGTATGCTCCGGTTTGATGCCAATAACTATGGATGAGAACTTCCTGAAGTTGGGAGCATTTCCCTTATCTCTGGCTGATAGGGCTAAGGATTGGCTCAATGAACTACCTTCCGGAACAATATACTGTTGGGATAGCATGAAGAAGGTGTTTCTAGATAAATTCTTCCCAACTTCAAAAATCATCTTGTTGAAGAAAAAAATCAATCGTATTCAGCAAGGTCTAGGATAATCATGTCCAGCTTACTATGAGGGCTTCAAAACTCTCATAGCTTCGTGTTCGCAACATCAGATGAAGGAAGAGCTCCTGATTCAACACTTTTATGAGGGATTTTTTACTCTTGAGTGACAGATGTTAGATGCAGCGGCAGGAAGAGCTTTGGTTGATAAATCTCCAGCAACAGCAAAGACTTTGAATGAAAATACGAAGGACAAATATTGATGTGCATGCGGAGAAACTGACCATGGAATTTGATGGTAATGTGATTGGCTTCAACATCTTTGAAGCCACGAGGTATCCTATTAAAAATCATTCTTGTTTATCTATTAATGTGGTTGACAATTTGGCCCAGAAATTGTCAGACGTCATAAACGAGGATGAACTTGAAACCTCCATTCCTAATGTCGTTGGATATGAGAGCAATAGAGTTCCCTGTGACACAAAGAAGCGGAAGAAATTGCAGATGAATGAGCTCGAAAAGATTCAGGATGACGCCTATAAAAGTAAAAGCAATTACAAGGAGAACACCATAGTTTTTCATGATCAGATGATCCGTGGAAATACTTTTATCATTGGAAGAAAGTCTTGTTTTTCTAATCATGTCTTCGAACTGGTAACTTACGTTCTGAATGGGTTGGTCCTTTTATTGTTAATAATGTTTTTCACCATGGTGTTATACAGATTAAGAGTGTCACAACCGGTAAGGAGTTTAAGGTGAAACATCATCCACTTAAGCCCTATTATGAGTCATTTCTAGAGCATGACGTGGAGGACATATCACTCAATGTTTCCACTTATTCTGACAATTAATTGGAGATACCGTCAGGCTGCACAACGTTAAAACAAGCGCTTCTTGGGAGGCAACCCAATCAAATTTGCTTTTTCTATCCCTTTATTTTCTTTTCATTATTTTTGTTTTTGTTTGTTAGTAGTTTTTTTCCTCTTTTAAATCTTTCATTTCATGTGCTATAGTAGGTTTAAGTGTGGGGGGAACAACGTTGTTTTTATTTAAAACAAAAAAATTATAGTTGTTTTGAGTCTTAGGATACTTTCAAACATAATGATGAGATTTGGTTTTTAATTGCACGACTTTAAGATGATTTTATAAACATGATCTAAGGTCTAATATGATTATTTAGTTAATGCTTATTTATGGTTCTCATATGCAAATTCACATATAATCAACTGAGTAATTGGTATTCATAGCATGTCTAATTGAATTCAACTCATTATGACCCATATGTGAGTTTTGAGCCTATTGTTCCTTTGATTTTGAGGGTTTTCAGTTAGGTCATCTTTAATTTCTTTTGTCAATAATAATTCCTTGCATGATCTCATTTTTGTTTGCTTTGGTTGCTATTGTATTGCTTTCATAATTAAGAATTAAACACTAGAGTTTGTATTAATTTCATTTAAAGCATTATATTGAATTGCACGACATGTTTGACATGATAAAGGCACCTAGTTTCCATCATTGCCAAATAAGCTCGATCTATGATATATTTCCTTTAGGTTAACCCCCGTTGAGTTTGTTATTAAGCCTTTTTGTTTCATTACTCTCAATTCCCATCCTAACCTAATCAAAAGAGTGAAACATAATTTGATTTGCAGAAACTATATTGTGGTTCAGGGCATGTTGAAAAACAAGTGTGGGGGAAACCCTTATAGTAAATAGTTCAAGAAGAAGAGTTGCAAAAAAAAAATGGTACAAAGTTACAGAAGGATACAAGCCCTTGTCTATATTCATTCAGTATTTCATTATTATACAGATAGTCTAGTTCTTTTCATTTTCAGTATGTACAAAATAATGGTTGAAGTTCTTCTTTATCAGTAGGACACTTCTTCCTTTTCATTTTCCTACTTATGTCTTGAACTATGTGATTCCTTGATAATGTCTCTAAGATCTTATCGCATGCTTTCACCATTTCCTTAAGCCCTTTGTAATTTCCTTATCCATTATTTCTCTTCCCTTGACCCCTTGGCCCCATTAAAACCTGAATTAAGACATTTTGATTGAGTGTGTCTTGCAATGTCACGATGTGGAGATTCGAATGAGGTATGAGCATATAGTGTCACTAGTTCTTGCATTCAAGTACTATCATTCCTTTCATGAGATCATATATCTGGGAAAAAAAATTAAAACATGTCAGAAAATGCCTTTCTTTCTTGTTATATCATGTGTGAGCTATTTGTTTCCCTTTTACATCAATCTTCTCACATATAACTGGAATAAGAAGAGTGATTCTACCAATCAATCAGTGAAAAAAATGCATCCAATGAGATTTTTGGGTTTATTCTTTTAGGCACGCGCTTGAGTTTCACAGTCACTTGGATTGATTTAATTGTAAATTTTTATATCATTGCTATGAACGTGTATTAATTTTCGAATGATGTGGATTTAATCTTGTGATTATAAAGAATCTTAACATGTCATAATCCGCTGAAAATCTCTGAGACAAGTGTTGGAAAGCACAGATTGAGTCATTTGAGTATTTTATTTTGTTTCTTTGATTTGCTCGAGGACTACCAAAAGATAAGTGTGGAGGAATTCGATAGAAGCTTAATTATGTTATTTTAGTACCATGTTTTTTTATATAATTTTGGCTATTTCTTGTTAATTATGGTTGTAATTGTTTTTTTGTGTTTGTATAGGATTTTAATTACAAGATTCCAAAATAGAAGCTAAGAAGTGCAAATTGGTTGAATTCAGAAGACTTATTCAAAAGGAAACTACATTGCCTTCACCTCTTCATAGCCACGCATCCCTCCTCGCACTCACAGCCTTGCAATCATACAACCCCTCTCCATTACAACAGTCAAGCAACCTTCTCCCTCGACCTCAATCCCCATTGCCTTCACCTCACAGACCACAGCCACGCTTTCATCAACACACCATAGTTTCGCGAACATCTGTCTGCTCATCACCATTCATCTACTCGTCATTCTAAAAAAAAAAGGTTGATGCTCTAACAAAAAAATATGAAGAAGAATTTGGAATGAAGAAAAATTAATGGTGTACAACATCAGTTTATTTTTCAGTGCCCCATGTGTTTATTATAGGGTGTATCCATTCTCAGAAATTTTTGTATATCTTTTTTTCATTCTTGTTAACCATAATCCAAGCCCCATTACAGCCTAATAAAGAGGTCCATAGATATAGAGACCGAATATACAAGAACTATGGTGTTTTATTCGACATTCTTAAAAGTAATTGATATCCCTGTCCATGAGATCATATTCATTTCATTCTTTGAAAAGTCAGTTTTTCAGGATAATTATATGTGAGATGTTTGTGTTTCCATAATTTACTATTTTCCTCACATATAAACTGAGTGACAAATACCAATCTCTGAGTGTTTTATCTTTGAGTGACATGAGGAATTTGTTTTCGATGTGTATTTTCTAAAGGTTATCTAGTCATGTCTTTACTGTGAAATGGAGAGTTATGATGATGAGGCTATGCACACATACAATTCGAGTTGAGAATGATTATGAAAATTATTTAACTTTTGGATATTATTAAATTATTGTCAAAATTTGTTCATATACTACTGTGATGATGTTAGTTTGTTGCTTTTCTTGAAAATTTTGGCATTTAGATAATTACTCTGACGAAATAAAGGAGAGTGACCATGTTTTGAAATATTTTAAAAAGTAAGTTTCTTTATTGAGTCTGTAATGTTTGTAGGTAACATTTTTGGAAACCCTCACGAGAGTATAACCCGCCCACTAGAGGTAATCTAGCAGTTCAAAGCCTTGTTGCATGTTTCAAGTAAGTGTAACCGACGATTCCAGCAAAAGTGAGATAGGATTTTATTTTTGTTTTGCATGAGGACTAGCAAAATGTAGGTCTGGTGTATTTGATATTCACATAATTATTACATAAAATGCCTACTAGTTTATGTTTGTTAGTGATTTAAATATTTTATTTTATATTAATTATTTTATTTTCATGATTTTATTGGTATCAGAGCTTGAACGAAGAAATCGCATAAGTGCAGCAAATTTGGAAGAATGTGGACACCCACAAAGTGTCGCAAAAGGTGTGCCAAAACTCATCCAAACCCAAACCAAAGTGAACTAGGCCCAAGCCCAACCAAAAACGCCAAATAAAACCTATTTATGCTCCCTTTCTCAACACAAAACCAGCTCCTTTCTTTTGGAGACAAATAAGAGTTTCTCTTTACTTCTCTTCTTTGTCTCTGTTCTTCTTCATGCATGTCCCCTTCATCTCTCTTCCTTCTCTATTTTTCCAGCCACTAACGAACCATCTCATCGTCCCCTTGCTGATAGGAGCATAATTATGCTATTTTTGAACCATATTTCTATATATAATTTTGGATATTTCTTGTTAATTATTGTAGTAATTGCTATTTTCGTGTTTGTGTAGGTTTCCAAATACAAGATTCCAAAATAGAAGCTAAAAGGTGCAAATTGGTTTGAATTAGGTAGACTCATTGCAAAAGAAAATTACACAAAAAAGTAAACTGAGAAGAAAACAATTATAAAAGGAAAAATACGTGTTTTAGAGAGATTACCCATCCACAGCCACGCATCCTCCATCGCACTCACAGCCTAATCACACAACCCCTCTTCATCGCAACAGTCAAACAACTTTCTCCCTCAACCTCAATCCCCATTGCCTTCACCTCACAAACCACAACCATGCCTTCATCAACACACCATAGTTTCGCGAACTTCTATCTGCTCATCACCATTCATCGACCCTCTCTCTCGAAATCTCTTCGCCGTCCAGACCCCTTTTCGCAAGCCTCCATCCAGTCACCGATCACAACAGCTAATCACGCCCTCATTTTCTCGCCTACTCCATACACAACACAACCACCATCGATCGAACCACATCTCGTCTTCCGCGTGATCCTCTCTTCATCTTCACACCTTCTTCAGTCACTGCTAGTCAAAGCAAGGGTAGATCGAAACACTACAAAAGAAAAGTTTGAAGAATAGATCGAAAGGAAGAAGAAGAGAGATTTATCTCTTTTCTTCTCTCTATTATCTGCACCGCAGAAATCCACTTATTACCACCACACAGGCGACAACGTTTCTTCTACCTTTTTCTTATTTAGTTTGATATTTGATTATGGAATATTGTTTGAACATAATTAATATGTCTAGCTAAATTCCCTTTTAGGTAGGGGTGGATTCGAAGTCCCGAACATGTGCTTTATGAATTAATTGAATTTAATCTTCCTTGCTGATTAGTGATTGTGTTTTGCTTAACTGTTTTATAGAGAACTTTTCTTTGTATGTTTATTAAGGTGGACAGCTTAGTAAGCATGCTAGGATCTGGGGCTAGAGTATAGGAGAGTTTTACCTAATCGTTATAATCTTGTACTCACAAGTAGTAAACATCAAGGAACGTTGGTAAGGTTAAGTAAAAACCTAGGTAAGAACAAGATGCTAATTATACTTGTAATTACCTAGTCAATGATCATATTTTTCACAAAACTTAATGATCTTGGATTGTTATCTAACTTGCGATTCCTGATTAGATAACATGAAAAGAAAAGCTTGAACGCTTAATTTAATTCAACGAACTTGGGAAAATAATAAGATTAATGCAGTGTGGTCATGGTTAATCTTGAGCATTGTCCTTCACAAGTTAGCAAGTGATTATTGAAGATTGATTTATGAGCATATGTTTGGTGTGTGGAGATAAAACCCTTAGCTAACTTCTCATCTTTGCCATCTCTTAAGTTTTATTATTTTCTTCTTAGTTTAAATTAGTAAAATCTAATCCCAAAATATTTTCTTAATTAGGTTGTTAGTTGTCTCTTAGTAATTTTTAGTGCTAGTTAGCAAGCTCTCTAATCCCCAATCCATAACGATCCCTACTTATCTTTTACTATAATCACAAAGCATGGTATTAAGTTGTGTGCTAGTAAAATAGTGTAGCACTTGCCGGTGATGCTCGCTCGCTAAAAAGATCGGCAACCACCATCTTCTCACCTCCTTCTAGTTTCTGCCACACACACAAACGAGCCACCTCGTCATCATCCATTCTTCGACACACCCACTTTCACACCATCAACACTTTCTCCTTCCTCTGTTATTCATATTTTTCTCCTTGCAACAACGAACTCCACAACCACCTTTCGTCTCCTCTTTCTCACTCGCTAGAAAGAGCACGCAACCCCCATCTCGCCTCCAACTCCTAACAGACCGCCACCTCTCTAACCACCAGCCAACGCCTTTAATCTCAGCTGCTTCTTCCTCTCGCAGCAATCACCATGACAACAACAACATAATCATGACCATACAACGTCACCTTTTCCATCTCGCCAACGACACCTTCTCTTTCTCACATCACAACAACATAACACATTTGCAGACAAAGTGGGGAAGAAAATCGCAAGTAAAAAGAAAGGATGATGGAAAAAGAATTTGAATATTTTCCCTTGCTATTTGCACACCACAGTTTAGTTTGTATCACATAGAGCATAGTGACACAGAGGAGATGATGTTCACCCACGCCACCGCTGCAACCATCTCCACATGGGTTTTTAAATTCTCCGCTAAGGCATAGATGATTCCTTCGGCTTATTAGAATTTACATTATTTTTTTAAATTTTCCAATGTTTTTTATGGTTTAACATTGGATTGATTTGTGAACAAACGCAAATTACTTTCACTGTGTATGTTATACATTCATGGTAGTTAGAATTATTTTATATTTTTTGTAAGCACATTTTATTCATATTTAGTTAAACATGTGATTAGTTGTGTCTTAAATAGATGGATGATTCGAAAGCCTTAGCATCTCTCTCTTTGATTCTCAAACTCAATTTTCAATTGTTTTCTACTATCCATTATTTTAGAAATTTTCAATTGTTGTAACCCCTAATTTAAATTAGTCTAAATAGGTCTTAGTTCTCGATTGTGTCTTCAATCCTCGTGGGATCGACCCGTATTTTCCATTGTCTACTAGTTAGGCATCGTGCACTTGCGGTATAACAATCAGGTCAAATTAGTCTATTAATTTAGGTTTCTTTAAAGGCGTACATTCAATCCAAGCGGTTGCTCCCAGCTAGCGGAAAAGGTAAATTGAATGAATTTATATTAAAAAGATGTTATTGCACCTTTTTTCTTGCATGAATAGTAATCTTGGGTAATGGGCATAGTAGGGGGTGACTCCCTTTATTTGTGACAGGGTAATGCTAGTTCTAATTGTCTGAGTTCATTTTAGTAAATTTGGCCAAGTTTGAACGAATTGGAGTTATGAGGTGGATGATCAAATCTCACTCAGTTGCAAATAGCCAGAATCGCTCTATGTATTTTAGCACAGTTCGATATGTTGCAGAAATATGAACACCGAAAAGCAGTGCAGAAACACTTCTTACAAGGGATTTGAAGCGGGTTTTGAAAGTTACTTCCCATGCAAAGGTGGGGGATGAATCAGTTGAGTCGACCTAGAGGAAGTGTCTTCTATACTTATGTCGTCTCGGGGAGTACCCAACGTGGCAAGGGATTTTATTATTGCTTTCTTGAAAGCTTTATCTCCCTTGACTTTCGGTTGTATCTTGGACTTTGTTTTAATTATTACAACTTAAAGTCCTCACAATCACTCAAAAGGAAAAAAAATATATCCCAAGGTATGGTCCAAGTGTCCTAATTTGTTCAATAAATTCAGCAAAGCTCTTTGTCAAGTGTTATCTTGTGTATAACTCGACAATTTCACTTTAAAGAATGATTAGTAGTTTTTGAAACAAAGAAACTATTGTCAAACTCGTGTCAACACAAGTTTAAATGAACTAATGAAATCCATAAAAAAAAAAAAAATTTAGAGGTAACATATTGTCTTTGAAAAATCATACAGAACTCAATACTTCATGAAATTCAAATCTAATATACTCAAGTTTTTTACAAAAAATATTCAAAAATAATTCCACAATCAGAGACTTGAGGTGAACTAAGACAAACAGTGTAGATTCCAAGATGTGTAGATGTCACAAGAATTGAAATTCTGAATTAACCAGTTATCTAAATGAGAAACCAAAAGATGATTCAGAAACTAGATTCAACGAGGTACATGTTGGAATCTAGAAACGATCAAAACAGATTTCTCAATCAGTAGAAAATGTCTTCAAACATCAATCATCTACAGCAGTTCAAATTTCAAGACAAACGACCCAACTTCAAAATTCATATCTCCCCAATTACCATTGCAATTAGTAATTGGAAAGATGTTTTGTAAAGCCCATACCATGTATATTTATCAAAAACATCTAAACAAAACATAAAACTAGAAATAGCTTACTAAAGAAATGCGTGAATGCTTATGTTTATAAATTTCCAAACTTAAATCTAGTTCCTAAATGATTAACAATACACCTAAATGATGTACATGCACCCAAGGATTGTGATTTCGTTTTTTGAGTTGATTTCGGTCCACCGATTTCAAGAAATATTCGTGAAATATTTCGCTTTGTGTAGAAAAAACATAAAATTTTCGGTTGTGATTTTGAATTTAGCAATATAAGTTATGCATTTTAAACTCTTAAATACTACATAAAAAGCCTTACTTACATAACAAACTATTGATACTAAAATAACATTATAGCATGTTAAAATATACAAAGATTAAAATATTTATTTCTTTTCTCACAAAAATTTCGACATATTTCGGATTTCGAAAGAGATTTCGATATATTCAAAATAGGAAATATTTCGTGAAATTGCGACATATTTCGAGAAATCACACCTACATTACACTAGTGATAAACATAAAAAGTCTATTTTGAAATTTTATTTTTCATTGCCCTCCCCAGTGACGATGCAAAAAAATTTCATTGCTCTCAAATCTTACCACAAGTGCACATTTGTCTATTGATTTAGAAACTCACAAGCACGGGTTTAATCCCACAAGGAGGGCTAATATTTGAAAACCAATTTTGTAAATCAACTTATAATACTTAACCTACACTACAACACAAATGCCCAATAATAGCATTTGTTAATAGCGTTTTTACTAAATACGCTATCAAAGATCAAATTTTTGGCGTAAACAAAAATGAAAACGCTACAAAAAAAAGGCGGGATTTTTGGCGCTCGCTTCTGTCCTCCCTCTTTTTACTGGGCACTCGAGTTAGATAGAGCTTGATGAAACTCCACCCTCCCCTCAATCTCGTCGTCTCCCTCACTGATTGCTCCCTCATCTCGCCATCTCCCTCCCTGCTCTCTCCATATCTCCATCTCCCTCACTGCTCCCTCCATCTCGCCATCTCCCTCACTGCTCCCTCCATCTCTCCATCGCCCTCACTGCTCTCTCCATATCTTCATCTCCATCTCTCCGTCGCCCTCCCTCTTTCGATATTTATGTTCTTCATTTCTGATATTTGGTTCTAATTTTGTTGGTTTTTCAGTACAATGAGATCCTTGGGAAAGGAGCTTCAAAGACAGTGTAAGAAACTTAAAAAAAACCCCATTTGTTATTTTTTCATCCCTTTTTGAGATTTTGAAGAAATTTCAGTTTTTTATGAGAACTTTTGCAGTTTTATGAGATGGGTATATGTTGATTTAGTTCTATGTTGGTGGGTTTTCTTCCTTTTTGGTTTTGGCTGTTGCAGTTACAGAGCTTTTGATAAGTTCGAAGGGATTGAAGTGGCTTGGAACCAAGTCAAGCTGTATGATTTCCTTCAGAGCCCTGAGGATCTTGAGAGGCTTTACTGTGAAATCCATCTTCTCAAGACCTTGAAGCACAAAAACATCATGAAATTTTACACCTCTTAGGTTGATACGGCCAATAGGAACATCTATTTTGTAACTGAGATGTTCACTTCTGGGACTCTGAGACTCTGAGACAGTAAGTTTTCATGGGATTTCATTGATTTCCATTTTCAGTGTTTACGAGTATGGTACTTGAGATTTGGAATTTAGGGTTGTAATGTTTTTTGTAATTTTGATTCTCTTTTGATTAGATATAGGCAGAAGCACAAGAGGGTAAACATTAGAGCAGTGAAGCATTGGTGTAGACAAATCTTGAAAGAACTAATAGTGAATACCATATCCTTTGCGATGCCTTTCAAGCTGAAACAACTACCTATTAAGATCAAGCGAATTGTAAAGTGATTAGCTTTCAGATACATTGAAAAGGAATTAGATTTCAGATGCATGTTAGGATTCCAGATGCTCTATTCATGAACACTGGATTCAGTTGATATTTCCGGTGATGTCGACATCATTGTAGATTCTGCGTACTTCTTACCCTTTTCAGTTGATATTTTCTTTTACTTTCCTGTTCTATTTTCAGACCAATAATATACTATTTTCCTTGTTTGTTTTCTCTGGGTGTCCCATCTCTTTACTAATTAAAACATTTTACACAAATGGTGGTCTTCTGATTGCAGGCATGGAATACCCAAACTAATGCTGTGATTAGTCTTAGTGCACCTGTTGGACAAGTGTATGCCTTGTTTGCAGACAATGGAATGCTTTTTGCTGGAATTCAGGTTATCATTTTCTTTTCTAATTTGTTTTTCCAACCAGTCATTGAATTTATAAACAACATTTAACTGTTGATATTTTTATTTTTCTGATGTGGGTGTGCCTTGCATATTTTGCACTTGTTGCAGGATGGTAATATACTAGTATGGAGATTTAATGATGCAACCAACAATTTTGAGCCAACTACTTCTCTCACTGGACATAGCCTCTCTGTTGTGTCATTAGTTGTTGGAGCCAATAGGCTCTACTCTGGATCCATGGACAAAACAATCAGAGTAAGTTGGTTATATAATCACATTTTCCTATTTACAGATGTGTATTGTTTCACTTTTGGTATTGATATTCTTAAACATTATGGTTCCCTTGTCGGTTTGTACCATGTTTCCCTTATCGGCCCTGTGATTCTCTTGATTGCATAGTTTTACCTTTTTACTATATATGTATATGTTTGCCTAGCTGATAAATAAAAAAGAGCAAACCGAAGGTGATGACTTGGAATAGAAAAACATATATTTTTCTTCCATGGTCATAAAAAAGGGAATGGCTTCTTAAGTGCTCGTTTTACAAAATTTAATTAGGTAATCACTTTATGACCCTTATGCTGTAAGCTCAGCTTATTGCCAATTGTTTAATTAGTAGCATTTTGAATGTTCAGAGCCTCCAATTGTTTAATAGTAGCATTTTGAATGTTCAGAGCCTCAGAGGTGAATGATTTTTGCTGAGTCCCATTTATTCATGTGTGCAGATCCTTACTTGAACATAGATGCAGGAACCATGTCTCCCTTCGAGCATGGGGAAGTGTTTGTCTTAGATGATGGTGGTGAGGTAAACAACTGTTATTGGTTTTATGTTTTTTAAAGTTATTTACCTCAATTTCTTATCTCTGAAAGGAAGATAATATATTGTAATTTATTTTTATTTAATTAATTTTTTTATTTTTATTATTTTGAAGGTGGACCTCGATCTTGGAAACTATGAAAGGTTCCTAGATGTCAAGCTGACCCGTGACAACAATATCACCACTGGAAAGATTTACCAGGTAAGTTGGTTGACTGCATGGCACTGATGGTTGCATATATCGTGCGCTAGTGTATGAGGAGAAAGTTATACTTTTGATAATCTTAAGGTTACTAATGTCAGTGATATATTTTCTTGATTTGCAAATCAACAGTTTGTACTTGAAAAGGAGAGAAGGGGAGATTATCTAGGGAAAATTGTTCAGGTGTGTCTCAACTGTTACTCTGTTACTTGTCCTTTGCTTTAAGGACATAAGAACATACTAGTGGTTTGAAGCACATGTGCAAGTCAGCTGGTATCATGGATTTACTGCATTCCCTATGATTAAAAGATACAAATTTATGAAATCCTTGAATTTCTTAACCTTTTTTTCTCACTCGCCTAGGTCATTCCACACATTACTGATGCCATTCAAGATTGGATTGAGCGTGTTGCAATGATTCCTGTTGATGGTAAAGAAGGACCATCAGATGTTTGTGTCATAGAACTGGGAGGAACTATAGGTATAAATATGCATACTCTGATAATTGGAAATTTGCCATAGAGCATTGCACTTGAAACAAGAGGGTTACACGAATGATTATATACTTTCTTAGCCTAAGTAGAACACGTCTGCTTGCAGGGGATATTGAATCATTGCCATTTATTGAAGCGTTAGGTCAATTTTCTTATCGAGTAGGTACGTAGATGATGTAGCGATTTCATTGGGCTGATCATTTATTTTACACTAGGTTTGTTTTAACCTATCTATTTACCTTATGTTTTTTCAGGCCCTGGAAACTTCTGTTTGGTTCATGTCAGTCTCGTGCCTATTCTGAATGTTGTTGGTGAGCAGGTATATAAAAACTGTTTGTGGTCATCCTTCTCTGAATGTGATTGTACATATTATGAAATATTGCAGAAAGTACACTAGCCTGTTAGCATGGGACTCTTCTGTTTTCATTTTTCAATGGGTAACTAATGGTGTTTTACACTTACAGAAAACAAAGCCAACCCAACATAGTGTTCGTGGATTGAGAGGACTGGGATTGACACCCAATATCTTAGCTTGTCGCAGCACAAAGGTGTGCTTCTCCTACTTCAACCCTCCTTCTAGGCATTTTCATAGGGACATAAATCTCTAAAATTGATGTCTTGGACAGGCACTTGACGAAAACGTTAAGGAAAAGCTCTCTCAGTTCTGCCACGTTCCAGTATGATAAAAAATTTGCTTATTTTTTGTTAAATTAGTTTTGGATTCAGTGCCTGTGATTAATGGCATCAGAGTTGCTGATAATGTCAAATTATTTTCTCCTAGGCAGCAAACATTGTAACACTCTATGACGTTTCAAACATTTGGCGTATTCCTTTGCTGCTACGAGTAAGTTTATTTGCAGTCATGTTTAATTTTAATTAGCTGCAGCTTTTTGTGGATATATTGTTATTATTATTATTATTAAAAACTTATTGCAACTGTGCGAAATTTTCTATTCAAATAGGATCAAAAGGCACATGAAGCAATCTTGAAAGGGCTGAATTTCGTAGGGTTTGTCCAACAAACTTGGTCCCAATATATTAATGTTTTGGCTCAGAGTGGGGTTCTATTGCTGATGTCAAGATGGGTTCTTTTGAACTTTTTTTGTCAGTGTTGTTGACCTGGTTTTTATCACATGCAGCGTGGCTAAGGAGCCTGCTTTGGAGTTTCAGCAATTGAGGCATCGTGTAGTGTCATTGGACAATCAATTGAAGGGCTCTTCCAGAGTGTGTGATGATGAAATGTCAGGCCACCAACTTGAAGCTCAAACTGCAAAGAAAGATAAGGGTAAGGGTACGTAAGGCTTTGCAAGAAGAAGAAGACCAAACTAGATGTTGATGTTAGAGTTTAGTTCAACAGTATTTTCCATGTAACGGTGGACGGTGGGTTTTCACAAATTGGGGTTGCAGACATGCGGTCTAGTGTAAATCTTGTAAAATTTCGCTGGAACTTGTAAAATCTTGTACAATTTCTCTTGAACTTGTTCAAATTGTTTAGCTTCTATGGTTAAAGAAATTAGTGTTATAATAGTGTTTCTGAAATTTCAAATTGATAGCAAATGAAATTAAAAAAAAAAAAAAAAAATATTTGCTATGTATACCTACCATAGCGTTTTTGAAACGCTATGGTAGACTCTATCATAGCGTTTCAGAAACGCTATAAAAGGATCTACCATAGCGTTTTAAAAACGCTATAACAGGGTAACTTTCTATAGCGGTTTTAAACCGCTATAATAGACCCAGGGTCTATTATAGCGCCGGCAAACATAGCGTTTTTGAACCGCTATTAAAGGGCTTTTTTTTTGTAGTGCTAGTTAGAACAAAGATTTTTATGAAGAATCCTAAGATAAAACAACAATGTAAATCTAATTAAGATGAGAATTTAAAAGAAAATCTTAGGGATTGAAGGATCACTACCATGGATTGATAGCTCCCATTGGCCAATCTTGAGTTCAACCATTCTTATTTACCTAGCACATCTTAAGGTAGACTCTCGTCTCATCTTAGGATGAAAATATAACAATGTGAACAATTTGTTCCAAGCTTAAATTATACTACTAAGCTAAGCATCAATTAAGATTTAAAAGCATAAAAAAAGGAATTCATCTAGCTTGATGAAACACCTAATATCTAACAAATCTTGGTAGTTCTTAGACTAATAATATACAAATATGAAAACTTGTGCTTGTTAGTTAGAGAAATGTATGGATAGAAAATTATATAACTTTGAGTAGGGGTGGGCATGGGACGGGATGGACCTCGTCCCTATCTCATCCCGACCTCATCCCCACACAAACGGGTTCGGGACGGACAGGACGGGATCAACAGGCAAATAGCTATTTGTAATCTTATAATCTATGAATTTTGGTTAGAATGACCAATAGATGGTAACTCTGATTTGACTTCTAAGTGGTTAAACTAAGATTGCTATATATATATATATATATATATATATATATATATATATATATATATTTTTTCTCTCGAAAACTTTGTCACAACCTATTATATTACAAGTTGTTATATTACATCATACTAATTACATTTCCATGAATCCGCATAAATATTTTCTTCAAAAATAGACTACTCATAATATGGTAAAGCCGTTTTCAATGTCTCTCTTCTAGTCTCTAGATTCAATTTACTTGCCTTGATTGCCCTCATATGTGAATGTGATGTGTTTCCTATGAACTATGAATCAAATACCCTCCTTGGGTATGTTTATGAAGAGAGATGCAATGGCCAATATTGTAATATAAAGTCAACTAAAGTAGTTTCAGTTTGAATTCTAAGCTTAATAAGCATAGACATAAGATGAGACCGTTCCAACCCAACATTATAATAACTATAGGCTATAAGTCATTATAATAACAAGCAATACTGCTGATGAAATAGAGTTTCGCTAAACATAGCAGCATTGGAATAAACCAGTCCTAAAAATCTTGAAATATGGTCATCTAGTATAGGATAAAACTTGTGGTAAATAAGCAAAAACGAGTGATCTTACAACAACTTTGGTGGCTTAAATTTGTCTGGTCTCTCATTTGTTCTTTTAATTTTTCTTTTAAAAAATCAACTTCAAGATGGGTGGGATTGAAAATCTCCATCCTTATCCCATCCCACTCTAGATCAGGATGGGATTGATCAATCCCAATAGAACCCAAAAAATCAGGACGAGACGGGATAGGACGGGATCAGGATCGCGGGATTGGATACCCACCCCTAACTTTGAGCTTTAAGGATAGAAGATGAAAGCCTGAATTGAATTCAAATATGAAACACAAGGCATCTAACTTACTTCATTGATTCATGACATAACAAACCTATAAAGTAAATCTAACCAACAATATTTCTCTAATACATGGAAATGGAAAGATATTACTCAAGATGATCATTTTGGGATCATCCTCCCATGGGCTCACCCACACCCTAAGGTATAGTTTAGACACTCGTGGTAGACCCTAAGTCACTCATGGTTTTAAACATAACTACTAAAACAACTAAAAGAAATTAAAATCTTACAAGATCTAAATCACAAACTCTCTTTATTTCTCTCCTCCACAAGTGTGTCCCCAATGAACCACTACAAGAAAACAGGTGTTTAGCGACGGTTTTCAAAAGTGTTTAGCGACGGTTTTAACCGTCGCTACAGAATACAGCGACGGTTGGCCAACCGCCGCTAATAAAGGCGTCACAAGAGCATTCAGCGGCGGTGTTTTGCAACCGCTGGCATAACCGTCGCTGTATGTTATTTAGCGACGGTTAGTAGTAACCGTCGGTAAACCCGTCGCTAAATACCATATAGCGACGGGTGTTAACCGTCGCTAAATACATGGCAAGAATTGACGTTTTACACTATTCTGCGACGGTTCTTAACCGCCGCTATAGTCCGTGGCGCTTAGCGACGGTTTATACCCGCCGCCAAATTCAAATTGGTAATTCAGTTAGTGACGGTTAAAACCGCCGCTAATGCCTGTCATTATTATCATGATAATTCTATTATGCGCACTAGAAATATGTAAACAATCTGTAGTCACATTTTAACCTGTAATCACATTTTTCAACCTGTAAACAACCCACAATTTTACACAACTATTTTATATCGAAATCATCAAAGAAAACTTGACTTCAACTATATTATCATCAACTTTAACAAAAAAAAACCTATATTATCATCAAAGTTAACAATATATCAAAGCTAGTACATGTAGAATTTCTTGAAGTTTGATAGTTAAAATCAAATTTACTACAGCTGAAATTGTACCACGTTCTTGAAAGAAATTAGACAATGCTATGGAGAGTGGAGCCGATGAAGATCCTCATTAGTATTTTGACAGGGTGATGAGGGCCTTGCAGTTGCTGGTGAAGCTTGCCCACTTTCTTCGTCTTGTGCCTGAAAATGATGAGTCAACAATATTACTCTAAACTTGAACCAAATTACAATAATTAATTGATTTATATTTAGTAAGTAACCAATATCATTGTTAACTAATATATATTAAAATAATGTAAAGGCAAAGAAACATACGGGTGTAGTGAATAATCTTGCAAACTCAGCAGGCACATTTCCATCCAACTTCTGAAAAATGTATGTAAATGCTCCCTCATATCCCTTCCTCTTTAATTTCTCTGCCTCTAACTGTGACTCCAGCTGGTGAATTTTCTGTTGCACTTGAAGATCAGTGTTTTGCGTTGGTTGTGAGGACATCATCCTACTAAACCTACTATTGGTGTTGCCAAAAACTTGAGATGGACATGGCCCGAATCCCAAAGCTCGAACTCGGCCTGAATGTTCTTTTCCTAACACCTTAGCAAGTGAATCTTGTTGTGATATAGATCGTGATGTGGAATCTTCTTTCTCAATCTCTAAAATTTTCTCCTACATTAATGAGGCAAGCCATCAAACTTTGAATTCAAAATTTATCTAAACATTAATTAATATAGTTCAATAAAAAAAAATAGTTTAATTACTTACACTTATCTGTCTCGCTTCGTCAGTTACATAAGACCCATCCTTTTTTGTGTGTGTTGCAATATACACCTCTCCCCTACTCACAGATCTCCCAAGTTCATATTCCTACACCGATATTATGAAGTCATATAACCAAATACACTTAATGTGATACACTTAATGTGTTCGCTTCGACATTGCTTTGTCACTCATCCCACAAATACACTTAATGTGATACAGTTTAACCAAAAAAGATAATTTTGAGTACTTTGAACACCCTTCATATAGCTCTTGCCCTCCATCCTCTAGCAACTCAAAAAACTGTTTAACTTCATCATTCAACCCACTGCTTATACCCCCCATCCTTCCATCCCTTTCATGTGGTCCATGTGATGTGGAAGATTCTTCATGGGCATAGTGCCTAGAAAATGCAAAAGCATCATGGATCATGTCTTGCATTGGATCTTGAATAGGCTGACTATCTTGCACTACATGCATGACAGTAGAACTTTGACTTGTACCCAACTCCCCATGTTGTAACCAAACAGTGTACCCTTTCGGAAATGGTATACAAATCAAATGATCATACACCACTTCTCTAGTCTCCCATTTTCTAAAAGCACAACGAGGACAAGGACACTTTATTCTATTATCAGATGACTTGTTTGCAAATGCAAAATCCAGAAACTGATTCAATCCTTCCGCATATTCAAGTGTATTCCTCGGCATAGAAATCCAAGTTTTGTCCATTTCAAAATATCTGAATTCAATCAAAACAAAACAACTAATAAATTCAATCCTACTAATCAAACAATAATAATTTGAGAATGACTATGTTCATATATTTTTGAAACACCATGTTTTGTTTATTGCAAACATGTTGTTTGTAAACATGTTATTTGCAAACATGTTGTTTTGTTTATTGCCAGTAAGAAATCTAAAACATGCCAGTAAGAAATCTAAATCATGTTGTTTTGTTTATTACTAAATACATGATAACATGCTTATGAGAAAGATACAAAAAGTTAGACATACCGTGAGGGATATGGAAGAACTAAGATGATGGACAAATCAAACGAGCACGAGAGACCACCAACAGTCACTTCTTCTTCCTTATTTGAATGTTCCTCCTTCTTCCTTCTTCCTCGAAATAATAGTCTAAGTTAAATAATCAAGTTAACTGAATATTACGTGAAAAAAAAAAAAAGAATAGGAAGTGAAAATAAATTAGAAAGTTACAATAAATTAGAAAAAATAAAATAAAATAGTTAGTTGATCAATTGTTGTATAGCACGCGTTCGTGGTGTTTGGTGGTAATATATACCATATACAAGTGAAATTAATACAATTGATGATAGCCAAGATAGTAATATTATCAGTAGGAATCAGCATGCAGTCTTACTTCACAAAGATATACCAGACAGTACTGCACAAAAATTCTGTCTATAAACACTCGCAAAGATTGAAAAATAAGTTCATATCAAAATTCAAACAACAAAAGCATAAGTATCAAATGATAGGAACTGACCTTTTTATGGTGATATTTCTGCAGGAATTGTAGAATCCAAGACAATCAACACTGAATAACAATGTCAGAGTGGTGATTCTTGGAAGCAAAATAGAGCCTGGCAAGATACAATTCTGGATGAGAAAAGCTACAAGAATCTTATATTCAATGAAGACTGATTTAGAAAGAATAGAAGTATAGTATAGAATGAATTTGTAGGATTACAATGAGATAGAATGAAATGTATCATCCATTCATGACCACCACTCTGCACTAGTATTTCTTCTTCTCTCTTTCTTTCTCTCTATCAAACTGTCTTTTACACTCTCCAGATCTTTCGTGCTCTTAGTATGAGTTGATGATGATGAATTGAGTTGAGATGGTTCCTTGTGTTTTTCAATAAACTTGTATAAAAAAAAAAAAAAAAAAAATTTCTGGGGTACTTTCGGTGAAAGATTTGCTTCTTTTGGTTGCATCTAACAAATCATATTTGGGGCTTTGCTAACAAAGAATTTTAGTGAGGGAGGTAATTTTGTTTTGTTCATAAATGGAACAAGGAAGGGTAGAGGAAACAAAAGCTGGGTTGGTTCAACTTCAACAACAAGATCAGAGAAGGGTAGGAGGAGGAGGAGTGAAGATAAATCAAGTACAAGCCTATCATTAGCACCATCAAGCAGCACCAACAGAGGCACAAAAGTGTCCAAGGTGTGATTTAATGAACACCAAGTTTTGCTACTACAACAACTATAGCCTCTCACAACCAAGATACTTCTGCAAGACATGTAGGAGGTATTGGACTCAAGGAGGGACTCTGAGGAGTGTTCCTGTTGGTGGTGGGTGTAGAAAGGGTAAGAAAATGAAGAAACACTCTTCTACTTCTTCTTCCACTACTTCTACTACTAGTGACTCCCTTTCACACCCACAACATCAAATTGTAATCCCTTCTTCTACTTCCTTGTCAATCAATACTGGTGGTGGTGGTGGTGCTATGTAATGTCTGTTTGGTTAGGCAGAATCTCCACTATATAGCCTTTATATATAGACCTATATAATGTCTACCATTTATAGCCTTTATATATAGACCTATATAATGTCTGTTTGGTTAGGCAGAATCTCCACTATATAGCCTATATAATGTTCATAAAGAAGGATCTCCACTATATAGCCTATATAATGTCTGTTTGGAGATTCTGTTTGGTTAGGCAGTATATATAATGTTGTTTAAATGTGACAAGATAGTTAGTTTCATCAAACACCAACTCATGTTTTCAACATGCATGGGATCAATTAGTAGCAAAGAAGGTTTGGAAGAAGTTCAACCAAACAGACCTTCATTGTGATTATAATGCAGATTGGATTTTGAACACCAACCCATGTTTTCAACATGGGATCAATTAGTAGCAAAGAAGGTTTGGAAGAAGTTCAACCAAACAGACCTTCAATTAGTGCATGTTGGATTTTGAAACTCAAGTAGTACTTCATTGTGATTATAATGCATGCATGAACACAATCATCTAGAGTTGATGAATACAGATCTCTAGGAGTCGAAGTGGTGGTGGTGTTAGTTGGGGCCATGAGAGGGGTGGAGGAGAGAATTGTGGTTTTCTATAATTTTTTATCTTCAAAAGCAAGAGAGAATAAATGCATGCTCTCCCACTTCTTTAGGTCTATTAAGTGCCAGAGAGGGTCTGAACCATTGAAGCAGCTCTGCCATACAGTTCCACCACCACCCATGATGGTTCGACAATCTTCAAGCATGCATTTTCTATAAATACATTCCTCAAACACACCACTATTGCTCAAACAAAGTCCAGTAGTGTCTCCATTTCCCTGTGCCTGCCGTTCCTCTGCCCACTTTTCAAAGGTGTCGATCTCTCATTCAAGCAAGGGATGAACTGCATGACTACTGATCCTAACCAAGTTGATGTGATTGATCCGCATTGAACAATGCTAGTAGAGGCCTTGAACACTGAAATCAGAGGCCTTGAACAAGGGATGAGGCAGTGTTTAATTTTCTACTTTCTTCTTTCTTCTATCAGAGGCCTTGAACAATGCTAGCAGAGGCCTTGAACACTGAAATCAGAGGCCTTGAACAAGGGATGAGGCAGTGTTTAATTTTCTACTTTCTTCTTTCTTCTATCAGAGGCCTTGAACAATGCTAGCAGAGGCCTTGAACACTGAAATCAGAGGCCTTGAACACTGAAATCAGAGGCCTTGCATACTATCAGTGTTTAATTTTCTTCTTTCTTCTATCAGAGGCCTTGCATACTATCAATGTTCAAGGCCGTGAAATCAGAGTTCCCATAATATGCAAGGTCTGTAGTGATTCCCGTTTAGGTTGTTTAATTTTCTACTTTCTTCTATCCAGTGTCTGCTTTTTCTTTTCTTAGCTCAGTTTCTCTACTTTTGTTAGAACAATGCTTTTGTTATAGAAGGAAGTTTTCGATGTCTCATGCATGGTGAACAGATTATACAAACAGTTTTATAGAACCAGAGCAGATTTATACAAACAGAGATTATACAAAAACAGTGCAGATTTATACAAAAACAGAGCAGATTTATACAAACAGTTTATACAGAAATAGATTATACAAACAGTCGAGGTGAGTAGATTTATACAAACTGCAGATTATACAAAAACAGAACAGATTATACAAACATGCAGTTTATACAAAAACAGATTATACAAACATATTATACAAACAGAAGATACAATGAGAAAAACAGAGCAAGTTTTAGAAATCTACTTACATGAGAGGAATCCAACAAGATTGAAAGAATAGGGTTGCTCTACAAAGGGAGGGAAGGGAGGAGGAGGGGAGGTGGAGAGGTATAGCCGTATAGGGGAGGTGGAGAGGTGGGGATGATGGAGAGTAAAATAAGTATAAAATTAGGTATAGGGTTAGTTGGGTTATAAAATCTGATTTTACATATAGCGACGGCTACAACCGTCGCCATTTAAAGGAACCGCCATTAAATACTATTAATCCGCGACGGTCGACCAACCGTCGTTATATATGGCATTCAGCGGCGGTTTTACTTAAACGTCGCTACAAAACCGCCGCTAACATCCTATTTTTTTGTAGTGAACTCCAAGCATTGAGTATTTATAGGTGAAGAGGATGAGACTTATGTGTAGGGATAATGAGGTGGAGTGTTGGAGTGAAATAAGGAAGAATGTTGGAGCACAATAAGGTAGAGTGTAAAAGTGATGGAGTAAAAACAAGGAAAAGTGATGAAGTAAAAATAAGGAAGAGTGTAAGAGTGAAATAATGTGGAGTATAAAAGTGATGGAGTAAAAAATGTGAGAATGGATAGTGGAGTTTGACTTAATACTTTTGGAGTTTGTAGAGATTTTTTTTTTTTGCTATGATAAAGTTGGCCATGTGGATGTCTAAATCTTCATGTTGATATCCGTAGATGGTGGTGCTTGGTGGGCTTGACTTCATGGGTCTTGAGCTTGAAAATCTTTGGTCCTTGACAATGCATATGTGAACTTTCAATGGCCTTTCTAGTTGTTAAACTTAACCTTATTGTGCAATTTTGTGTATGATTTGTGATTAGTGCTTGAATTTCTACAAAATACACAAAATAAACATAATAAGATATTTTATTAGATAATTGGACTTAGCAATTGTATATTTACAAGCGTAAAATGTCTCGTTTATATGCTTATCAGTATAGTCATAATTGTCTTAATTGATGAAATTAAGATTTATTGAGGTATACATCTATTTATTTGTTTTCTAACCATTCAATGTAGAATGACAAGTCTACTAACATTTATGTAGGTTAGACTTGCCATGATCATCCCCAGTATAGGTAAGATAAATATCTTCTAAAGTAGGTAAAATTTTAATATGCATTAGACCTTTGCCTCGTTAAGGAATTACATGTTTTGAGTGATTGTTTTCGGTTGTACTTAATTTCATTTCATCATATACTAAGTTATTGATTTTGGGAATGAATATTATTCATACCAGCTTAATTGTTGGCCCAAGTGAGCTTTTACTTCTCAGGTGAGAGAGTTTTGGCGACATTGTTAGCTATTTATTTTATGGGGGTGGTCATCTTCAAAGAGGTTATGGGTTAGTGTCTCTGTTTTAATTCATCTTTGTAATAAATGTTACAGTTGTTGTTCTGTTGTTAAATTTCCGCGTCCCGAATTTTGGAGAAACGGATAATCCTATGTGAATATAAAGATTTCGTTTCGAGGCGTGACAACGATGGTTTGAGAATGATCCCAATCTCACTTGTGGAGTCTCCATATTGAATTATGGTTGTTTTTACTCCGTATCGCGTCCCCATTGTAATGAACAAACAAGGGCGTTTTTTGCATATTCTCCAATGAAACAATAAATTTTGCCAATCCCTTCCATTTTACTTGCACTTTTTTCAACCATCTTGGACTTTGACCTTCATAACATTTAGACTTGGGTTGATTCCAAATTCTGAATTGTTTATTCTAATTCATAAATTTGGAAAAAACCCGATCGATTACTTATTTTGATAAATCCAATGGTTGATTCCTTTGT
The DNA here is from genome assembly GCA_963556465.1 of Berberis vulgaris. Lineage (NCBI taxonomy): Eukaryota > Viridiplantae > Streptophyta > Magnoliopsida > Ranunculales > Berberidaceae > Berberis > Berberis vulgaris. Next base: position 82,493,390 of record OY747124.1, on the reverse strand, counting down.
TCCTTTATCTAAGCAGAACGAATCGTTTGGGGGCCCAAATTTGTTTCATTCTCATAGTTATTAGCTAATACAGAATGGCCATATCTGAGTCACATAAATGAGCCCAACCCAACCCACTTGTCTTTCTCTTTTGCTCACCAAACGTCATTTACATGTTAATCCAAGACTTTTTGCCTCGTGGTGTGCTGCTATAACAGAGAATTGGAGATACAAACATTGGAACTCTCTTTCCAAGCTAATTAATCTCGGATTCAGTATTACAAAATATTTCCTATCTCTCTCTCTAAAAAATGTTTAAAGAGCTATGCAGAATCGAAGCTCCTACTAGGTTTTTTTTTTATGGAAGATCCTCACCAACATCATTCCATGGTGGTTTAGACTTCACACTCCCATTTAGGATATATGTGCCCTTTGCTTGGCACATAAAGAGGATGTTTTCAACCTATTCTTTAAATGTGTCATTTTTTCTCCATTGGTGGACCTCTTCCTATCTTGTGGGTAACAACCAACCTCAGTGCACTCTCACAATCCAAGCTTTCTCTTTCATTTGGGAAACTACCACTCAAAGGTCGCATCTTAGATTAGAAATTGTGTCCCATTAATTTGCAGCCATCCTTCATTGCATTTCGTTATTCCGAAATATGTGTATTTTTCAAAAAAAAAAAAAAATTTTGAACTTTTTTGCTAAATTTAACTCAGTTTGGTCTCACTGGAAATTGCAATGGTTCATGCCCAATACTTCAACACTAGCCAGCCTCAATTTACCTCTCTTCACCAACTGACTTCAAATGCCCATGCTCAAAACAATAATTCTCATAGACCTAGACATGTTTGATAATGAATTTCCACAAACATGCACTTGGTTTCCATAACTCTTGTTCTATTTATTCGCTTGTGATTCAGGTTGTACACATTTGTGTGTTTTATGATGCTAGCTTCTTCTCTTTTACTCAACAAGGTGTTATAGGAGTGTTTGCTCAGGATAACAAGCGAATATTTTGGCTCAGTGTGCTTTTACAGTTGCTGGTAGACTTTTGAATAGCATCATGGCATAGTGTTTTTTTATTTAAGTAGTATTAGAAATATTAAATTAGGGCATTATTAACCAATTAGGTTAGGTCAATTAGTTTGCCAAATAAATTAAAATTATTATAAATAAGGCAAGAGTTGTTTATTGTTATTCAGTTGATAATTGAAAGAATAGTTGATTTCTTAGTTATTTTCCTTTAGCTTATTATCATACTTATTTTGATTATTTTTCAGTTATTTCAAGTATTGTTCTTTTATTTTGATTATTGATTTGTAGTTCTATCAGTCTGTTAGTATTAAAAAAAATAAATTACTGAAACTAATCGCTCAGTTGAGTGAGCTCAATTAGCGATAGAAACCTCTAGATCTAAGGGCTTCTTAGGTATTTCAAAAGATGGTACTTCGGGGATTAACGAAGACTTCGCCCTATTAAAAAGTTTGAAATAGATTTAATACACACCAAAGTAGTATCTTCTATCAATCAACTACCTTGTTCTCACTCATTTCTATTATGATTGAGTCCTTCATTAATGGATATTCTATGCCTATGCCTATGAAATCACTCGATTACTTCGTGAATGCATTGGACGAGGGTTCAAGAACCATCCTGATCTTGCTTGCGGAGTCTCCATCAGAATTGGAAGTTGTCCTTGACTCCCTATTGCATCCCCGTGTGAATAAAGGAAGGCATTTTTGCATATTCTCTGAGGAAACAACAATTTTTAGCAATCCCTTTTGTCCATTTGATTTGAACTTTCTTGTAATAGACACATAAATAAATAAATACTATTACTAATACTTTATATTTATTATTTTTTGATATATTATAATTTTCCTATTATGTAAGGGGTTTGTTTTGTTTATAACTAGCATATTACCCGTGTCGTTGACACTCCACATATGTTTATTTATTTTTACTATTAATTATCATACACTGGACACCCACATCACCATCCTCACCATTGCCCTCAATCAGTTCCATAAAAATATCATAGTTTAGAATACTAATTTTTTTTAGAATCAAACTCGGTTAAAATTAGAATTGATTGAATGTTCGGAGTTTTTTTTTTTGTATGTTCAATAAAATGCTCTTCCATTTCTTTGGAAAATATTATACTTAGGCATGAAAATCTTAAAAATACTTGCATGTTTTGAAAATAAAATACATATTTTGAAATTTTAACTGTTTGTATTGATTACTGGTTTTATTGGAAAGATCTTTAAAATTACATTTCAATGATACTACGTTTATCAAAACCCGACAACTACGAAAATAGTTATGATAGTTTTCATTTTGAAAAACAAAAATAAAAAAAACAACAATATTTTCTCTCTCCGCCACATGTACATTTCACCAATTTTTTTCCATTTTTCTTTGTCATTCTACATGTTTTATATTTATAAACATGTCATTGCAGAGGATAACTCAACCTTCAACATCTAACCAACTTTCAATCCTAGCCTTTGTCTCAGTCAGTAATGAATAGTAAAACACTTATGTGAATTATAAGATAGATTTGCTAAAGAGATAAGAAGTGTGTGGGTGTGTGGGGGTATTTAGTCAAATTAGGAAAACCTATAATAGAATCTAATAAAGAGACTTTGACCTAGGGTAAAATAGCTACCTAAATTTCCTTTAAAAAAAGGAAGATAATACAAAAGTTTTGTTCAACAACTTACATAAAAGAAAAGGTGAAAGTGTGAAAAGAAAGGAAAACCTTTGTCCAACCTTAGATCTTACAAAAATGTGAGTAGACACTAGTTTTTTTTTAACTTTATTATTAAATTGAGTCAATGCGTTAAATTTTTTCGCATAGGGGTGATACTAATTTGTTTGACTATACATGGTGTGGGAAAATATTGAACTTAGATCTATTAGAAAATCACATGGTAATATATATTGTTGGATTTCTAATATGTAGGGTTTGGGTTAGTTGATTCTCATGGTAGTATATTTTTACAACTTCATCGTGTACTTTTGGTGATTTGTATGGTTAAGTATATGATTTTGATTAATATCAAACAAATCGATGTGTTGGCCATTTTATGAAATATTTATTTTAGCTAGGTTTGATAAGGGCAATGGTGTTTCATGTTTTCCTTTTATTGTAGTTATAATATGTGTTGTACACTTAACCATAAATGATGTGTTTGGTTCTCAGGATTAATAATGTTATTTTCCACAACTTCAAATTTTTTTTAATAAAATGGAAAGGAAAAGTATTTTGACTAGAAAAAAAAATTGGAAGAAAATACGGGGACAATGTCCATCAAATTTATATGGAAATTAGTATACAGACTTGCTTGTATACTCGGTACTTTGTTCCAAGGAAGTTTGGATGTACGTATAGTGATTATAACATATTTGCAGTGTATCGAATTTCACTTGTGATGGCATAACCCTAGAAGTGGCACCCCACTTGGGACATGCGTGCGCCAAGTGGCTTCGAAGGTAATGGAGGCACACTTGGGTGAGGTGTGTTCGACACCGAGGAGTGTGATTGTGGAAAACAAGCGAAAAAGTGGCAATCATGAAAACATCGATTTTACTATAATGCGCAACCAGTATTAAAACTTGAATAACTTTCTGCACATATTAAATTTTAAAAATCCATTGTAGGGTTTTATAGAAATTGAATTCTGAAAAAAAAATTTGAATTGCATTTTTGTTTACTAATTCTCTTGGTTTGGTAAAAAAAAAATGCAAATTATGATGACCCTGTTGGTTTCTGACGAAATTGAATTGATTGTCTCTGCTGTAATAGAATATCTCAGTGTACACGGAGAATTTGTTTCACCGTATTGTACAAAATATAATTTTGAGCAACATTTTTTAAGTAGGTTTTCATGTTTTGCCTTAGTTTTTCCAAAGAAATATATATTTCTACATAGTTGTTTTGTTTAAAATTTTGGGTTGAAATATTAAATTTGCACAAGTGTGAGTCAAACTAATTTTATTTAGGATCGACTCACCCCTAAAATTTTGCATTTGTCATCATGTTTAAATTCTAAATAACTTTGTTTTTCTATGTGTAACAATTGTCTTGAGGGAAGAAATTAAATGTTCGTTCAATTATAGAAGAAGAACTACATGTGTTCCTCACGGCAAAATGTTAATTTGTAGTATTTCGACAATCGTGTTTTGTTGACTATGATGTATATTTTTGTTGAATGTTAGTTACTCACACTAGATTAAAATACTGACCCAATTTGTATTTTTATTTACAAATTTGGGGGCATTCATAACAAGAGCAGCTCAAGAGACTCATCAAGGTTAGTCTGGAGCTTGGAGGCAAGCGCTTCTAACTTCATGGTGTTGGGAATGACATTGAATCATTCCGTTAGATTTTTAGTCTTGTTTATCGCGTATGTAATCAGATATAAGAACTAATTATTTCTTTCTGTATTTGAAGTAAAAGACTTTGGATTGATTGTGTAATAATTCTAGGCATATTTGACTTATGATTTATCTTGATGGATTATGTTGATCATAGTTAAGAGAGAAAGATTTTAGGAAGTTGGTTTATTATTTATTATTTATTATTTGATTCATGTTTGTTAATTGTTCCTATCGTTCCTTGATTTTTTGGATAATCTATTAAATTAAATTATTTAAAAATCGGGGTGTAACATTTATTCAACTATCTTGGACTTCAGTCTTTTTGGCATTTTAACTTTGGATGATCGGTCTTTTGACTTTTATTGTGGTCTAACGTTGACTTCAGTCTTTGATGGACTTTGACTAGCACTATGATTTAATCATTAAGATTGTCGCTTTTAGTTGAGTCTTCTCCATTGCACTTGAAAGATCTAATTTCCCCCATCGCTGACAACCTGGCATGCACGTCTTTGTAATTCAATCGTACATTTTCACAATTTCACCCAGTCAAACCTACAGATATTATATACCTAGGAAATCAACGAAATATCTCAATTACTTCATGAATGCATTTGTAACACAATGTGTGGCGCGAGCTCTGAGGTTGGCATGCTACCTTGTGTGGGCGGGTTCTGAGGCAAACAGCTCATGTGTGGGCGAGCTCAAAGACTAGTAGGCTACCTTGTGTGGGTTGACTCAGAGGCTGGCAGTCTATCAAGTGATGTTATAGTTTCAAATCGACTAGTTAAGGGAAGAAGATGTGATATATATGTGCGAGTTTGGATCCCATGATACAACACGTTTTAAAGTCGTGCAGACATTGGGCCCACAACTGACAATATTGTAACATGTGGATCGGGTTGTTACAGAATGGTATCAGAGTCGGACCCATCCGAAAGTGTTTTAATGAGGACGGTGGGCTCCCTACGAGGGTGGATTGTAACACCTTGTGTGTACGAGCTATGAGGCTGGCAACTTCATGTGTGGACGGATTTAGAGGCTGGTAGGCTACCTTGTGTGGGTGGACCTTGTGTGGACGGGCTCTGAGGATGGCAGTTTCATGTGTGGACGGGTTTAGAAGCGGGTAGGCTACCTTGTGTGGGCGGGCTCAAAAGCTGGCAGACTACCAAGGGGGGTTATAATTCCCCATCGCCTGAGTGAGGTAAGAGGATGTGCTATATATATGTGAGTTTGGATCCCCATGATACAACGCATTTTAAAGTCGTATGGGCATTGGGCCTAAAGCGTACAATATTGTATCATGTGGATCGGGTCATTACAGCATTGGGCGATGGTTCGAGAACCATCCCGATCTCACTTGTGGAAGTTGTGCTTGACTCCCTAACGCATCCCCTTGTGAATAAATCAGGGTATTTTATATTCTCTGAAGAAATGACAATTTTTACTCTAATCCAATTTATCCATTTGATTTGAACTCTTTTTATCTTGGACTTCAGCCTGCTTGGCATTTTAACTTTTGTTGATCGGTCTTCTGACTTTTATTGTAATCGTCTAATGTTGGCTTCAGTCTTTGATGGAGTTTGACTAGCACTATGATATAATCCTTAATGATTGTCAATTTTAGTTGAGTTTTCTCGATCGCGCTTGCACGATCTAATTTTCTCAATCACTGACAACCTGACATGCACGACTTTGTAATTCAATCATACATTTTAACAATTTCGCCAATCAAACCTACGATGATTTTAAATTTTACACCAATATTGTTTTTATTCTAACTCACAAGATACATTTTTATCTCCTCAGCTAGCACCTAATATATATAAGATTAGGTCCCCAAATTGACTGAGTTCCTTAACACACTACATATGATCTACCAAAAGTTTAGCATTACGGTTTTTGCCATGGTAATCATCATAATCAAATGCATCAATACCACTATCATCGTCAAATTCCTCGCTACTAAATAAAGGGCAATCATACTTGGGAGGGCACTTATCACGCCTCTCTCTGTTACCCAAAATAGGTTGTTAAGGTTATCGAATGCAAAGTAAAGCAACATATGCATTGGTCACCATTCACCAAGCCTTCAGCATTGCCTATCGACGACCATCAATCGGAGAAATAATTCAAATCCCATTTTATTAGATCGAATCGAATTTAGGATAATATCTAATTGAAAGTCCTAAACCATTGGATCAAATTGTATGGAAGGCTTATAATTTGGGCATTATTAAGAAAGACAACCAATGTTTAACACAAGCATTTTTATTGTCTCACACCACCACCCCTTACATTTTTCTTCCATACAAAAAAAAAAACTACCCAACACTAAATCTTTCTCTTCTCCTCTATGTTCTTTATCTTTTCTCTCTGTAGACCCATTTCAGTTTGAAATTTTCAAAAGCGCCCAGCCCATGGAATGTCCAGAAGGTGATCAAGAGAAAAAAAAAAAAAAAAAAAAAAAAGGCAATCGAAGAAGCAACAAATTTTTTAACCGTGTAAGGGATGATAAACCTCTGTTAACATTTCTTATTCCTTTGGTTTTGTTGGCTTGGGTTATTGAGAGATGGCTTGTTCCATTCTCCAATTGGGTCCCTCTTGATTGGATGGATTGCAACAGATTCTTATTGATACACAATGGGTATTTTAGATTTGGGTTGTTCTAGTTTCAATTTGGATGGGTATTTGGTATGACTATGTTTGTTTGTCTACCATAAACATCAATGTTTCATTTGTATATCATCGAAACTATTTCATTCCATCACTCATGTGTCATCGTAGAGGATTCCGCGAGGATGGCTTCCCACTCGTGGCGGTCTCTGCGAGGGCAAAAAAAATCGGCCCTTTTGTGTAGGCTCTTGTGAATGGAGAACTCATCCTCGCGGAGACCTTGCGATTGGGGGTTCTCCACTCTCAAGAGCATGTACGATAAACAATTTTTTTGCCACAACAGAGGTCCCTGCAAGTGGGGGACCCATCCTCATGGAGTCCTCTGCGAGGGTGATGTAGAAAAAAACAGAGAATGGAATGAAGAGATGAAAAGAAATGAAGAAAAGAAGAAGGTGTGGCGCCTTGGTGCGGCCGGAGGTGGTGGGAAGTGGCATTGTGGTGATGCCTACAATGGAAGGGTGGTGGTGTTTGATGGAGAATAGAAGAGAAAAGAGGGAGATAGGTAGTTGTGCTTGACGGAGATGAGAGAAAAACATAGGAGAAGAGGGGGAGAGACGTGATGGGTTTATATATATATATATAAGAGTGGGATCCGGGGACAAACATTTATGACAAAGAATTTTACACGCGATATATATCGTCGAATGACATCTTATCAAACGATTTAGATTTAGCCCTAATAACTAACTAATTGTAGAGATTTAAAGTCTTATTTTATAAGAAAACTAATAGATTCTCTCTCTCCATATTTTCTCTCAAATTTTTTTATTACAGTAAAAAAAATTAATACAGAGTTTTCAAAAAAAAATCAAATATCTAACCCAATTCCCAAAAAAATCAAATTAATAATGAGATTAAACGTGTTGTGTTTTTCACGTCATATTTTCTCTCAAATATTTTATTACAGTAAAAAAAATTAATACCGAGTTTCCAAAAAAAATCAAATATCTGACCCAATTTAAAAAAAATAAAATTAATAATGAGATAAAACGTGTTGTGTTTTCATCTTAATTTTACATCATCTTTTCTCTCAAATATTTTATTCATTCATCATCATCATCAAAGCCCATTCTCGATATTTTCGGGGTCGGCTACATGGATTTTGGTTCTCCAAGCAATGCGGTCTTCCCACATATCCTCGCCTAATCCAAGCTCAATGATATCTTCATTCACCGCCTTCATCCAAGTTTTCAACAGTCGTCCCCTCCGTCTACACCCTCCATTAACTTACCAATCTAGACATTTTCTAATTGGCGTCGTGCTTGGTCTCCTCCACACATGACCAAACCAAGTTAAACGTCTTTCTCTAATTTTGTCCTCTATGGGCGCTACACCTAAGTATCTCCTAATTCTTTCATTTCTAATTTTATCCTTACGAGTTTTACCACACATCCACCTTAACATACGCATTTCTGCTACTGCCATCCTATGAGTATGGTGTCTCGTAGTAGCCCAAGATTCTGAACCGTATAGCATGGCTGGTCGAACAATTGTCTTATAGCATTTCCCTTTTAGCCTTGCAGGCATCCTTCTATCGCATAATACTCCTGACGCCATTGTCCATTTCAACCAACCAACTTTAATCCTATGGTCTACATCTTCTCCAATAGCCCCATTCTTTTGAATTATAGATCCAAGATATCGAAAAGCCTCACACTCTGGGACCTCTACACCTTCGATCTCAATTGCATTACTTCTCCCTCATAGTTCACAACCAAAGTTGCACACTAGAAACTTCGTCTTCGAACGGCTAATTCTAAAACCTTTACTCTCTAAAACCTCCCACCACTTAACTAATTTCTGACCTAAACCTGCACTAGTCTCATCCTTTAAGACAATATCATCTGCAAATAACATGCACCAAGGTACATCTTATTGCAGATGTCTCGTCAACTCATGCATGACCAAAGCAAAGAGATATGGACTTAACGCCGACTATTGATGTAGTCCTACTGACACTGAGCGAACACTTGTTACAGCCCCTTCATACATATCCTTAATGATATCGACATAACATTGAGACACTTTCTTCCTTTCAAGCACCCACCAAATTAACTCCCTGGGGACCCTATCATATGCACTCTCCAGATCAATAAAAACCATATGCAAACTCTGTCATCATCATCAAAGCCCATTCCCGAGATTTATATGCAAACTCTGTATTAAAAAAATTAATACAGAGTTTCCAAAAATAATCAAAAATCAAATTAATAATGAGATTAAACGTGTTGTGTTTTTCATCCCAATTTCACGTCATATTTTCTTTCAAAAAATTTATTACGGTAAAAAAAATTTAATACAGAGTTTCCAAAAAAAAAAATCAAATATCTAACCCAATTTCCAAAAATAATAATGAGATTAAACGTGTTGTATTTTTCATCCTAATTTCACGTCATTGAAGGTGAGATAAACTCACTGTTTTCATCCCAAAATATTGATATGTCATGCGGGACCTTGAGTCCACCCTTTAAAAATTAAAAACCCTCCCATCTGCATCAAATTGTATTGCATAAAAAAAATTTGGATCTTCTACATGCCTCTTTTGAAAGTAATTCAAAATACTGACTGTGCGTCCCCACATTTCAACTCCTTGTGTCTAAGGTTTCTCAACTGGTTCTAACAATCCCTTGCATCAAACCCAACAATGACGTGAAATTGGGATGAAAAACACAACACGTTTAACCTTATTATCAATTTGATTTTTAATTTTTAAAAAAAATTGGGTTAGATATTTGATTTTTTTTTGGAAACTCTGTATTATTATTTTTTTAACCGTAATAAAATATTTGAGAGAAAATATTACGTGAAATTGGAATGAAAAACACAACACGTATAATCTAATTATTAATTTTATTTTCCATTATTTTTGGAAATTGGGTTATATATTTGACTTTTTTGAAACTGTGTATTAATTTGTTTACCGTAATAAAATATGACGTGAAATTGGGATGAAAAACACAATGCGTTTAATCTCATTACTATTTTTTTTTTTTTTTTTTGAAATTGGGTTAGATATTTAAATTGTTTCGGAAACTCTATATTAATTTTTTTTTTACCATAATAAAAATATTTGAGAAAAAATAGGGGGAGAGAAAATCTATTAACTTTCTTATTTTATAAAACTTTAAATCTCTATGACTAAATCAAAACCGTATGACAAGCTTCATCAATGTTGTTTCTCATAACTTCCGACTGGGGTTGGGCTGTTTAAGAAAGTCCATGACACTGCTGTTTCTGTGAAGAAGCCAGAACTGAACCTCATGGGATTCAGATTCATGGGGCCCACTTAACGGGCACTCACCAATTGCACGGCAAAAACGAGTGAGATCATTTTCAGTCTCCTCCGCCAAACCCAACTCTCTCTCTCTCTCTCTTTATGAAAAAGAAAACTGTCAACAAAACGAAACAACCGTGAAATCAAACAGGTCAAGAAGAAAGAAAGATTTTGGAACCCGACACCATCCATTCTTTGTGTTCTAGAAGATTTATTATTATTATTATTATTTTCCTTACTTGTGTGAATCCCAGAAAAAATATAGAAACGAGGCAAGGGGGTCCTTCACCAGTCGCATGCATAGCTTTACTTTATTAAATGGAGGAACTTCTTTCCAAACTATATATTTACTCAATTGTTTAGTATAAACACAAGAAAAATAAGGAAATTCAAATAAACCCAAAATCCTCCACTTAAATCTTCCTCAAGTCATCAGAGTAGAGAAGAGGTACCTTACCTACTGCAAAAATAGGAGGGACATTACCAACAAGAAGAAGAAGACACCAAGAGCAACAAAACACCTCCATCATCATCATCTTCAGGTATCAAAGAGACAAACCCCATCTTTTTATTTCCTTTCTTTGTTTAATTATTCATTCACTCTATAAAAAAAAGATTGGTTCATAGTTTATTTGGTTTACATCATCAGTCATGGAATTCTTCACCAAAGCAAAGGAGGTGAGACTCAAAAGCCACCTAGACAAGTACTTAACCGCAGAAGAAGACCAAAAGACAGTAAGGCAAAGTAGAAATGGATCATCAAGCAAGGTCAGATGGACGGTAGAGATTGTCCAATCAAACAACAATCATCAAACAATCCGTCTCAAGAGTTGCTATGGTCTCTACCTTACTGCCTCTGAAGAACCATTTCTACTGGGCATGACTGGTCAAAAAGTTATACAAAGTGCATCAGCAGTTATTCTATCATCTTTGATGTCATGGGAGCCTATTAGAGATGGATTTCAAGTCAAATTAAGGACTAGTGATGGCAAGTTTTTGAGAGCAAATGGGTCTACCCCACCATGGAGGAACTCAATTACTCATGATAAACCAAGCACAGGGGCTACTAAAAATTGGCTTCTTTGGGATGTTGAAATGGTGGATGATGATGGTTTGCCAAGAATTGAGTCTTCTATTGCTGATTATCAATCACAAGTTTCAAGTTTGTCTTCTGAAGTTGATGATCTTGATTCACCCAGTTCAGCTTGGTCTATTGCTTCATCACCAATGCTGTCTTCAGCACAGGTAATCTGGTCCTCCTCCTAACCTTTTTTTTTTTTATTTTTTATTTTTTTGTTTCTGCATAATATTTAATTTGATATTTAATATAAAAAAAATTTAATTTAATGATAAATCAAGAATATCAGTTATTAAGATTTTAAATTCAAAAAATATATATAATAATTTTGATTGAACTGTCAACATGAACAAAAGTGTCAACTAATTTGTATATAGACCACAAATGTAGTTGAGGAATATTTACATAAGATTTTTTGGAGGAAAAAAAATGGATTGACAAGTTCATTATGGTTAGAAGAAACCCAACTGATCTTGTACACGATAAAGATGCATTAAGGGGTTTTGCAAATAGAAAACCAATCTTCGCAGTTGGCAAATTTACTTTTAATTTTCTTTTACAAAGACGTTTCTTTGAAATGAGGAGAAACTTCTTTATTGGAAAACTAACTTAGGTACGAAGAAAGGTAAGAATAGCAACTATGTTGAATGGAAGGGGTGAATTTGAAAAGAATAATAAACATAATGCATGCATATTGTAGTTTGAACATGTGCGTACCTAGCCAAATCCACATACAAGGAAGGCTGAGTCAAGGTTATATTACTTTCACTTTTAAAACTCTCAACCCAACCTAATTTTCGCATGACATATAATTGTTGTTTTTTTTTTTTTTTTTTTTAGGTGGATTGAATTTGAGCCACCCTGATAGGGACCTCACATGGGTCTCACCTTGCTCATTAAGAAATTCGAATTGATATCCAAATCCTCTTCTTCTTCTTCTTCCTTTTTCTTAAAATGGTTTTTTTTTTCCCCTTTGTTGGTATTTTTGAAAATGGAAAGTCTTAACTCAAGTTATTATTAATTAATTAGGATAGGTGTTGAAAATGTTGGAATGCATCCAACTTGATAAGAGATGAAGGATAAAAAATATGGAATTTTGTCAAATAAATGGGATCAAGATATTTTCACTTGAAAACTGAAGGATGTAAATATTATAGTCTAGACAGCGATTAAGATAACTTTTTCTTTGCTTTGCTTTGCTAAGGAATATGCAATTTTAAATGACACTCTTTTAATGGTATCATTTGCTATAGAACTAATCTTGCATGATTTATAATGTTATTCATACATGTTGTTATAAAAAAACAAAAAAGCAAAAGAAAAATCCCAGCTCAGACCTCAACATGCATGTGATAGACCTTATATATGCACCACAATTGTTTTAATTCCGTTTTACTTGTTTCAAATAGTAATATTTCTTTATTCAAGGAAAAGTTTCCAATTTTTTTTCCATGTTCCGTATCAAACAAACAAAAACCATGCAAAAGGAAGAACAAATGCATTTTTTTTTTTTTTTTTGAAAAAGTAAACATGTCGCTGAAAAATTAAACTTCCACAACTTTAACCATCCAACTAAGTTACCCCCGAACACATAGTTACATCCAACAATGGCCTAAATTACCACGGGTTGAATTGTACTGAGCCTAGCCATAAATATAAAATAAAGAACGTGTACATCCAGTCATAAAAAAAAAACGTGTGTTCCACGTATGCATTTGTCATATCAATGTGTTGGTCACACGCAAACGCAAACGCAAACGCAAACGCGAACGCGAACGCGAATGCAATGGAAGGAAAGACCAGACAAAAAGTTGAAAAGTAGATAACTATTGCCTACTACCAAGTCAAGTAACGCGTCTCTTTCATTCATTACCCCTCCAGTAAGTAAGTGGTCCCCACACCTTGTCACGACAGTGACGCCACGTGTCATATCACTCTCAACAATATAACCTTGATCCCTTCTTCCCATCTGTCAAAGTCAAAATGTCAAAACTAGGTAGCAGGCAACGCGCCACGCCCACTTTGTGACTGGTGTGCTGAGCTAGCAATTGCAAACCCGTGAGTGCACAACAAGAAAGTCGAGTGAACCTTCTTATCCAACTCATTCACTACTACTTAACCAACTCTCTCAATTCGATTCAATTCAATTTGCAGTTCACCAAACAAAACCTCCACTAACCCAAACCTTATCATCTCTCACAGCAGCTAGGAATGGAGTTGTTCCGCAACGCCAAGGCGATTCGTCTGCGAAGCCACCACGACAAGTACCTCCTAGCAGAAGAAGACGAAGAATCCGTCACTCAAGACCGCAATGGATCATCAAAAACAGCCAGATGGACGGTCGAGTTCATCCGCGGCCCAGGAGAAGAAGAAGGGGACACTTTCATCCGCCTCAAGAGCTGTTTTGGCAAGTACTTGACAGCATCGAACCTCCCATTTCTACTGGGCATGACAGGTCGCAAGGTGCTTCAGACTCTTCCAAGAAAACTAGACTCTTCTCTTGAATGGGAACCCATCAGAGACGACTCCCACAGCCACAGGAATCAGAAGGTGAAGTTGAAGACTCGTTATGGCAACTTTCTGAGGGCTAACGGGGGTGTTCCTCCTTGGAGAAACTCGCTCACTCATGATGTTCCTCATAGAACTTCTACTCAAGATTGGATTCTTTGGGATGTTGATGTTTTGGAGATTCAAGTTCAGGTTAACCATAAGATTAGTTTCAACACGCCATCAGCTCCTCCAGAAGTGGCTGAAATCGAATCACAACCTCCTTCGCCTACTCAGTCTCAGCCATCTGAACCGGCTACTCCGCGTTCAAGGACGTCTTCATTCAATTCCTTCAAGTCTTCATTTAAGGTGACTGACTACATTCCCATTGGTATAAAATGCTCATTAATTTTGGTTGGTACTAATTCAGGTTTTTTAATTTGTGCAGTGGCATGATTCTTCACCAACACAAAAGGTGGTGCCCGATGGAAGGACGATTTACTTTAGTATTGCCGTTGATGAGGATGATATCGACAATAATGAAGAGGGTTCCTTTATTTTTAAGGGAAATGGGGTTGATGAGTTGACACAAAAATTGGAGCAAGAGATTGGGATGGCAGACCTAATTGTGTGCACTAGGAGTCCCTTGAATCGGAAGCTTTATCCTCTTCGATTGCAGCTTCCTCCAAACAATGCTACTATGCATGTTGTACTTGTTCCATCGTCTTCAAATGGTATGTCTTATGTTTCTTCAAATTACATCTTCAATTACCATAATATCACATCAATTTCTGCAGTTTCACAACCCATGAATTCTGTCCATTGTTTTTGTGTTACAGTGGCAAGAGATTTTGCAAAGTGAGAGATGTTAGTCACATGAATTCGTGCGTAAAGAATGATGATACCCATTTTCTGTATATATGCTGAGAAGCGCTCATTCGCTGCTAGCTAAACATTATTTTTCTGGAGATGGAAGTCTCGTCCATGGAGGCTTAAAGAACTAAATGAGTAATGGGCAGGGATGTTCTTAGAATATACTCTTGTAAGAGAAACTATTAGATGAAAACTTCAGATACACATGTAAATTGCTTTTATTTATTTATTTATTTTCTGATTACTTATGGAGGGATTTGGGTTTGGGAGAGCGTACATAGTTTTAGCTTTGAATATGAGTGTGATTAGTATTGATGACAAATTCTGTTTTGTATTATCCTGTCTACTTGCATTATCTTTCGGGCATTTCGCACCCTCAGTAATGAGATATTTAAAACTAATAGGTTTCAGACTTTCTCACAATTTCTGGCCACTTTCGGTTAAAATTTTGTTCTCGCTTACGGGAGAACCACTCACACTTTGAACAAGTCTTGGAATGAGTTTCCAGCATGCCAACAATTCTATTATTGTTTATTTTAATTAACTCACTCACTATGAACATTTTTCTTCTCATTTTGTTTATTTAGGGTTAGGTGTAAGATACATATAACAAATGGCATCAAAGCTGCTCAATTTTCAGATAATACTTGCAATAATTCACTATTTTAGAAGAATACATATGAAGATTTGTGAAGATTCTAGAAACATATCTTCAGACATCATGGAGGCGAGTTTTATAATTGCATAAATTTCAAAATATAATGGTAAATATTCCTAAGATGCCAACACCAATGGTTCAATGTATAACCTCCCTTTTTCTTTTTCATTGAACAAGATTTGTTTCCTCGTAAAAACAAGACCTTTTCTGCAACCTCGACAATTGATCTTTTTTGCTAAGTTCTTCCACATGCCAAGAGTGACATGAATTTCCATGGAATAGGATTCCATCCAACCAAATACACCCTTAGTTTCAAAAGTTGCTAAGTTCTTCCACATGCCAAGAGTGGTCATTGTTTGTTTCAAAAGTTGGACATTTGGAAAGGATAAAGGTTTCAAGTTTATCGGTCCTTGTAACCAGCAAAATTCAGTAATACTAGAATTTTCACCTGGTTGATATCATTTGCAGAGGATTGTCAGCTCCATCCAACTTGTAACCTGGCACTTTTCATTCCTACATAATCCTTCCATTGTTCTACAACACCTGACAATGTCTCAACAGCAACAGTCAGCCCACCTGACCGATGTGGACGCCTTTACTAATAGCAATTCAAAATTCTCAGAAATAAACGATTGCAGTCACAGCAAAAGGAGTAAAGTAATTCGGAACCTGAAAATAATAAAAATTGTGAATAACCTTTTCCCTTTATGCATCATGCTTTGATAGGTTCTCCATTGACCAGAGTTTGTTTCTATGCACAAGAACTTGTAAATCTCCAAAAAAACAAAAAAACTATGGGAGTATTTGGACCTAGTAAAATTGTTCTACTGTATATGCTGAATTCTATCAAGAACCCTCCATTAAGATGTCAGCACCAAGGGCATCTTCACTTCATCAAAGCTGTGGTTCAAATACTTCACATTGCTGAAAGCCAGAAGGGGAGCTGCAGGTACACCTACTGATACTCCATGGTGTTGTACTTCTCATGTTTCAAGTTCTTCCAACGTCAGATTTTGTTCCTAAAACCTGCTTTCATACATTGTATTCCTCAAAGGGGCTAGTTACTCCTCCATATTCCCTTCTATCAACTTCAAAACTTGGATTGCTTCTAAACTATACATTGCAGGTCCGGCCCCTGAATTGCATGACCAATTAGCGCTGAGAGGATGTGTCATTTTTTAAAATTTCAATCCGTGCCAAAGTTTTCACACCCCATCAGAGAATGACAGAATCTCCAGCTAACTTCTAGTTTACATCTTCGAAGAAAAGAACCTGAGGTTGTAAATGCCCTCTTTTGCACATGTCAAGAACATCATTCCAATCACCAATTACCTGGGTGGAGCCAATAAATAGAGAAAAAATAAGATCATTTAAACCAAATAATAGATTGAGCCAACAGAACTAGATACTTTAGGCAACAAAGGTTACCTTGACAGTAATGTCATCGTACATGATCCAACTTTCATGGTCACGACTATATGCAAAGCAGCGATAATGTCTCCCATAATAGCAAACCTGTGCAGCCATAGTAAGAATTCAATCAATGCTTTCTGAACAAGTCAGTCGTTGACTCATTGGCACATGTCTAAAGAAATATTAACAAAAAAGTTGTGTTTTGTATAGCAAAGATAACACAGTAATTATTAATGAACATAATATAGAATTTCAGAGTTTTCTTTAAACTTCTGTGCAAATCAGCCCGTAGTAAGTGGAGAATAATCTTTCACATCGTGCGGTAAAGTAAAATATTCTCATGAATTGGTGGCTTATATGCCTTCTTATCTCCAGTTATTTTGAATATTTCCAGAGGAAAAGACACGAAGTGATTGTTTTGAGAACCAAAGTAAAGTTTTAGTATTGGATAAAGGGGACAAAGTCGTAGGGTAGTTAGTTCTCAATCTGCTTCATACAAAAGGCAGAATATCCATTGAATAAGAAAAAAGTAGTATAATTGAGAATCTTAAGAGGAAGGACCTGATGGCGTTTAGATATGTCAAGAACTTGAGATTATCCAAAACCAACCTAAATACACGCAATATGTCGTCTGGAAACAAACCACAACCCTTAAACTGAAACAAAACAGAAAAATGACTAGCACAAGTCTAATCCCTCGCCCTCCCTATTTGCTTCATTCCATGATAAGTCAAATAAGGGTACGAAATTGTGTTTGCCATGTTCCCAGTAAGGGGACAAATCTGATTTTTATTTTTATTTTTATTTTTATTTTTATTTTTATTTTTATTTTTATTTTTATTTTTATTTTTATTTTTATTTTTATTTTTATTTTTATTTTTATTTTTATTTTTATTTTTATTTTTATTTTTATTTTTAAACCCTTCTTGTCATAATTTTGCAAAAATTAGTTCAGTAGGACCAGTCAGAGTCCTGGCACATCCTGTCACATGACTGGTCTGAAACCGTCCAAATTATTTTCTTGATCTGGTCTTCTCGCCCAGAGTTTATGGTTTTGAAACAGAATGAAGCTGGATTTCAATATAGTTATTCAAAAAGATTTAAAACAAAAGAAATTTATAAAAATTAATAAAAAAAGAGAGAGAGAAAAACAGATGAGTCATTATGTTCATCAAAGATTTTCCTATCCATCTTGTGAGCCATCTTCAGTGCGGTGATAGTGAGAAAATAAAATATTGTGCTTATCCTGAATTCTCACCTTGATCTACTGAAACTAATTTTCTCGACCAAAGTGTGTTTTGTGTACACATGGCATGCAGTGGGAAGCGAAATTAGAACACAAAGGCTTCTATACCAAGAAAATGATGAGGCTGCACTAGTCGTCTGTCCATTCTCCCAAAAAGACAACAAAGCCACAAGAACCACCACCAACGCCATTCCCCATAAAAGGCATCACCAACAAGAAAACGATTACATAGCAGTATCTTCTACCCCCCACCCCAAAAAAAAATCCAACCTCAAATGCATGAAGGTCGAGCATATCATTTTCGGTAGTCGGACAATAATATGGCCCTCTAAATAACACCACCTTAATATGCTAATTCTTAGTTTGCTGCTTGTATCTAGAGGACTTGCTCTCTTCTGGAAAAGAAAAATGTCAAACTTACTCTTACTTGCCTCATCTCACAGTTTCATCCACATTAACAATTCCATGACGCTTGTATATTCAAATCAGTGTTCTAAAAAACGGCCTAGGCGTTAGAGAAATGCCCAAATTAATGGTTGGGCAGGGTCTGGGAGGTCTAGGCAGGTTCTGGGCAGGGTCTAGGCGGTCTGGGCGGGGTAATGTAGATTTTATCAAACATGACTAAGGTCATTCATGCAATTTGAAAAAAAATAAAAGAGTAGGTTTTGATATTTGTCCACAAATTCAACTTTGTATAAAGTACCCATCATGACCAACTTCGGTCATTTGAGTTTTAATAAATTTTGTTCATGAATGTTAATTTTTCATGTTTATATATTTTACATATGTATCTTGCCATTAAATTGGATGTAATTGATAAGATATTATGCTTAACTTTTGTAAATTATTAAAGTTATAATACAAAACCTAAAACCGCCTAGGCACCCGCCAAAGCCCCTGGGCGCTAGGCACCTACTCGCCGCCCGCCCACCGCCTAGTGCTTTTTAGAACACTGATTCAAACTAACCCTACCTAAAAAAAAATTTGACCACCCTATTGGTGAGAGCTTGTTCGCACCTTGGTTGATTATGGGTGACTTCAACTCAATCACCAATTCAGAAGACAACGGGAGGAGGTAAACCAGTCACTGAAAGACAAACTACCCCTTTCACCTCATTTCTAACACAGACACACATTTCCTTTTCTGACCGCATATACATCTAGAACAACAAGAGCGTAAGAAATTCCAAACAAACTATCACTCCACATCTTCCTTACCTAAGCCCTTCATACTATCTCGGCCTTACTCATTCCCCATAGAGCTTAGATGCTTCTTTGTAAACTTAACAAAGGTATTCTTTCAGTAAATGGAAACCTCCATCGCCATCATATATCAGTGTACACCAGCATCCACTTTGCAACATTGAAGCAGAAAACGTTTTTCACACTGCTTCTTCTAAATGTTCGAATTCCATCCAAGTCTGGTCCCCATTAGATGGGCCTCACTGAATTTCAGATTGAAAAGGACTACTTGGAAGGGTGTTATTCAAAGCGCTGTAAATCACCAACATAACTCACAATTTAAAGTGCATCGCAAAGAATAGCTATAAATCAGAGATTCAATCCACCGAGTCGTGAAATGGTTTCAAATTGTGTACAACTTAAGATCAAAGTCGTAAATTGCGAATTTAATTAGAATCCTACGAACTGCCCAGTGGAAAAAATCTAGCTTTGTTCTCCAAACTGAATCAATCAGGTTTTCTCACCAAACCCACGACGAAAAAGCCCCAAATTACTCATCTTCTCTCATAAAATATCCATTGAATACAGAACAGAGTTGTCTCTGAATTGATCTGAGAGTTTGATGAATAGGCAAGGCCAACTTGTCCAAAACTGCAGCTATTATGTCCATCTCTGACAAGCTAGAAACAAGCTGATTTTCTTGAAACAACAGGTCTGTTCCCCCTCAGTTCCAACAAAATTTTTACCACTGCATGGCTTTGGTGCAAAGAGACCTTTATCCACACTCCCACAATGCCCATATTCAGCACCACCCAGCCACACCCAACCTCTTTAAACAAACCTGACAATTTAAACACCTGCAACTATGTTATCAATGATGGTACAGGCTTCATGTGTATCCAAGCTTTGAATCTGAACTGGAAACGTTAGCGGAACCAACAAAGTTGGCAGAAGAAAAGGGAATCGGATAACATTCTCGGACTCCATGAATCTAATGGAATCGATAGAAGGTCAACTCGAGCATGTCCCCTGCAGACCTGTCTAGCCAAATTCTAAAGTCTTTTCCTAGTTCTTTTGATAACATCAAAACCCTGCACATTAGTAGTAGTAATTCAGTACCAAGCCCATAAGTGCAGTCCTTCAGTTTATGCAGATGCTGATTTGGTAGATGAGCTTGGAATAGTACCTGTTAAAGTGTGTATCTAGTTGTCAATTAGTGTGTATCTAGTTGTCAATTAGGTTGTGTATCTAGTTGTCAATTAGTGTGTATCTAGTTGTCAATTAGGTTCCCTAGTTTACCCTCAATATGTTGTATTTATATGCATCCATATTCTCACTACATGAATAAGAAGAGAAGTAGAAATGTAGTCTCTTAATCTTTTCTAACATGGTATCAGAGCCATAGTTCTAAATTCGAAATTCGAAATTTGGTTCTCACCTATTTGGTTCTCTTCGATCCTTCGAAAGTTTGCAATTTGGTTCTCACCGATCCTTCGAAATTTGTTCTAACTGATCCTTCGAAATTTGCTCTCACAGATCCTTCGAAATTTGCAATTTGGTTCTCAAATCGATCCAACCAGTCGATCCAGTCTTCTAGTCAATCCAGCCATCCGATCAACTCCTCCAGTCAGTCCGATCGTCCGATCGGACTGATCAAGCAAGTCGACTCCTCCGATCGACTGAATCCAGCCCTTCGATCGTCTCCTCCAGTCGATCCAGTCACCGATCGACTCCTCCAGTCGATCGCCTCTTTCGATCGACTCCTTCAGCCGGTTGACTTTTCCGGTCGACTTCTCCAGTCGACACTTCCAGCCTGTCGCTGCCTCCAATCGATTCTTCCAGTCGATCCAGCCATCGATCCTGCCATCATCTCCTCCAGTCGACTCCTCCAGTCCAGTCGATCGACCTCTCCAGTCCAGACGATCGTCCCTTCCAGTCGAAGCTTCCAGTCGAACCCTCCCATCGCCTTCTCCAGTCGACACCTCCAGTCGACGCATCCAGTCGACTCCTCCAGTCGATCGACTCCTCCGGTCAACCATTCCAGCCGATCGACACCTCCCATCGATCCTGCCATCGACTCTTCCAGTCGACCCATTGAAGCTTCCTGATTTGAAGCTCCATTCGACCCTTTGAAGCTCCCGTATTTGAAGAAAACCCATCCCTTAAAGGCCTGTTTGTAAGGCCTGTTTGGTAAGGCCAGTTTGGGCCTGTTTGATAAGGGTCTGTTTGTGCCTCTTCCTGATTTCCTGATTTGATTTGGGAAATTTTCGAGATTTGAAGCTCCTGATGTTGGAGATTTTGGCTATTTGGCCATTTGGGCCTGTTTGTAAGGCCTGTTTGTAAAACCCATCCCATATTTGAAATCTCCAGTCGACATCCGTCGACACCTTAAGTCGATTCTTCGACCTTCGTTCCTTCGATCCTTCGATCCTTCCAGTCGACTCTTCCAATCGACTCTTCCAGTCGATTCTTCCATTCGATCCATTCGATCAATTTTTGGGGTAGAGTTTGTTCCAGTCGACTCTTCCAATCGACTCTTCCAGTCGATTCTTCCATTCGATCCATTCGATCAATTTTTGGGGTAGAGTTTGTTCCAGTCGACTCTTCCAATCGACTTTTCCAGTCGATTCTTCCATTCGATCCATTCGATCAATTTTTTGGGGTAGAGTTTGTTTTTGGGGTATCTTTGAACAATCCTATTGGACCTTTATTTGGGGTAAATCATTCAGCTCATGTTGCGATCACTTCTGATGCTTCTGCCGATGAGGATGCCCAATTCTCAACGTATCAAGAATCACCAACGCTTTAAATGGAGTTCGGGTTAACTATCTTTGTAACAAGCTGGGCATCATTAACATTTATGCTCCAGCTTGAGGGGGAGTGTTAAAGTGTGTATCTAGTTGTCAATTAGTGTGTATCTAGTTGTCAATTAGGTTGTGTATCTAGTTGTCAATTAGTGTGTATCTAGTTGTCAATTAGGTTCCCTAGTTTACCCTCAATATGTTGTATTTATATGCATCCATATTCTCACTACATGAATAAGAAGAGAAGTAGAAATGTAGTCTCTTAATCTTTTCTAACAGTACCAAGCTAAGAAGTGTTTTCTTTTGATGGGCTAAAACCATTAATATGGAGAAATGCTATAGTTTATTTTTCAACTAACTTGACATAATATACTCATAATTATAGTTATCAAAACATGCATTGTTTTGCATCATGTATCCTAAACCTGAATCTAAAATACACATATAGAAACATATTGTATATCATAAGATACAATGCAAAATTAAATATAATACATAAATAAGACTTATTTAAGCATGTAGATCAGAAAACAGATAATATGACTTGTGTTACATAGACAAGTAAGCTATTGCTTATCATTCGTCCATTCATTCCAGCTCGTTCTTATATCGGTTTATCGTACGTATTGGTGTGGCTTGGAGACTCTACTTATAAATTAATGTATCATGCGTTAAGATACAGATAAGTACATTTTAATGGTTCCAAAGAACTAAAAGCTTTATGATAAGGTAAGTACAATTTAATGGTTCCAGAAAACTAAAAGCTTCGAAAGAAATGACGTGAAATGGAGTGTCCATTGGAGTCTGAGTGAGTGTCCAAGATTCGGAATGTTGGTTTACATCGGATTGCTTTTGAAAACGAAACGTTTTTCTGACATAGGTCAGAATAATCAGCAAAGAATTAAAATCCCATTCCCAACCATTTCACATTTGTTGAATAAATCATATTCCTTGTACCTAAGCTCAATTGTCAAGTATGTTAATCTTTTTTATTCTTCTTTTCTTTTAAAAGAAGATTCCACACAATTAAAACCAATTGTCTAAATAATAATAATAATAATAATAATAATAATAATGATGATGACGATGATAATGACACACAATAATAGAAATTTAAATTTCTCATTTCTATTCCTCTCATCAGACCATCTGTAACACTCATGGCTACAGCTCAACTCCATTATGCCCTAATCATTGTTGTACCTCAAAAGTCACACTAATTTCTTGGGCAACAATATCTTGACCTTTAACTACCAAAGCGTCGTAAATATTGGCATCTTCCCCAGCGGATAATAATAACACAATTACAATTATAGAAGTTAGATAATCTAAATTCTTATTACTTTTCACTAGAAGCACTTTGCTTCCAAACAAATGAAGACAATCCTGGAACAAAATCTAGTATGTCAATGTTAGCAACAATAGTAGTACTAACAACACTTGAGTGAGAGGAGTTAAGTTAGCATACCACTGAAACCAGATGGTGCTGGTTCCCGGGATCGAGCCCATGATATAAAACAGCAATATCCAACTCAGTAGCTATGGCTGCCAATGTTTCAGATATGTCATTTGCAGTTTCACATGAATTCTGCCAACCAAGAACTGCAAGATAAAACCCAGTTCCATTATCGATTCTGTGAAAAATGTGCAACCACTATGTAGCATATATAACCATCATTCAACCCACTAGAAAACTTACCTATCGTCAATACATGTGGAGAAGTTGAAAGTATGTGATGGATATGGTTGAGTTTCCCACAGCCACCGACTTCTCTATCACAAGGTAATTGATGATTGATCTCTACAAATTTCAAAAGCTCGTCAAAAGAGCTCTCTGTCGACATACTCTGAAATGTGAAGGAATGAAACTGTACTTAATAACCTTACACAGAACATGGGTTTTTTTTGTTTATGAATTGGTTTAGAAAAATAATGCAAGGTTTAGACAGTCACATACTAATTTTTTTACATTTTCTAAAGGTCAAAATTCCACACATAAGGAGAAAATAATATAATGAAAATGACATGTGCAAAACAAGGTAAAGCCAAAAATCTGGGAACTCAAGGATTTGGGGTAAGCTAGAGACCTAATATAACCTGGATGACCCCCCACAAAAGAACAAAACAAATATATAAATAAAATAAGTACACCAAAGAAACACCACCACTTTCAATCCCCTCGCCTCCCTCTCAACCAAATTGTCGAGAACATGTAACGCAAAAAGACCTTTTACCTCCTCGAGTTCAATTACTCTGAACACCCCCCCCCCCCAAAAAAAACTAGCATTGGATTGTAAAGAAAACCCTTAAGCCAAATAATAAAAGAGGACTAGCTACAGGCCCAAGCTCCAGATGCTCCTTATTTGAAATCACCAATGCAAGCCCAACAAAATTCATTTTTCACTGATTTGTAGGTCCAATAATTAGAAAACAAAAGGTTTAAAATAAAATTGAACAAAAATTGTGTGATTAGAAATTTTGCTTGATGTAAAGCTTTACCAAGTTTGCTAATACATAATTTTTTATAATCCTCAACCAGAATCTTTTTGCTTCCCACTTGTCAACTATGCATGACTCTAAAAAATAAAAATAAAATCAATAGAAATACCTTCATTGCTCGGAGTGCACTAGCATTTATGTTATGAAAAAATGAAGTATATTTTAGATGTCTGGATCCAACACCACAGCTGTTGCAGCTCATTTGTTCAAAGATATTCATTCCAAAATATTTATGTGCTATACAGAAAGTGTCAACACAGTCCCAGGAGCCTCTGCAATTGGTTTCTTTCGAATTGGCATCAACTTCACCAGAGTTGGAAGTAAATGATATATGAAGGCAGTCAAACATTACTGCCAATACTTCGGAAGCATCATTCATTTGTGCCTGCAAATCCACATTAATCCTATCAAAACTATTTGGACAAATAAAAAACAATCACTCCCAAAAATTGCTATTAAATAGCATACCCAAAAAGTATAAAACAAAAACTCATGGACTTAAAAAGATAGACTGTAACATGCAATGAAAGATATACTTCAATACTTTCGACAGTTACCTCTTGGAAGAAGTTGCTATCAGGATACAAATTGCTTAGAGCTGTTCTCAAACAATTAGGAACAACTGCTTCTCGTTGTGTTTCCGTAGTTGTCATGCTTAGTGCAGTAAAAATTTTATGCAACGAACAGACAACACAGGGATCTCCAATATGAGCATGTGATAATGTTGTTGTTCCCAAGAACTCATCTCGAAATCGCCTTATATGCCATAAGGACTGTCAAAAAAAATTTAATAAAAAAAATTTAAATGCAAATTTCAGTGTGGAGAAAACAAGAATAAATTTTTAGCAAAGGTCGTAGATTTGGTGAAGTAAAGCTCTCAAACATGATTGAGTCTCAACCTGTATGATTACATTCAAAAAGCAATTGTATTCACCAATTTCGTTTGTCAGCCCTGTGCCAAACACTTTTATTCCATCCATGCTCTTGACCATTATTTCATTTTTCAAAGCACCAATATCATTTGCTTCTGGATACACTTTTGAAGACACGGTTGACCTTGGGCCTTCTGGCAAATTTTGAAATGATTGAAGAGTTTCTGAAAACAAAGCAATGTGTTTCAGATAAGAATATTACTAATATTTTTGCTTATATGATAATAAAGTTTGTCACGATCTAGATTGTCATGGTTACACATTAAATTTGCAAGCAAAGAGTTGTCAAAATTTGATAATCTTTTTGTGTATCACAATATGTCATTGCATGAACCTATTACTTGATGATGCACACAAAAAAATGTACAAAAAAAGCATCATAGATACTAATCACATTACAAGTTTACAACATTTCAATAATAATTTTCAATGGCAAACCTTTCCAACTGAATAACTTCAATTAGAGGAGACATCAGCAATGATCTATCAGCTACAAATTCTAAATAGTCTCGAGAAAATAATTGAATTGGGAAATCATTAAGATGTCATCCAACCAATCAAGCTCATGGGAACAAAATTAACCCACTTATGATTATTCTCTTGTAATTTCATTTCGAATAATCAACTATTTTCTTCAAACAACTATGACCATCTTTATGGTCATACAACTAGGGAAATTCTTAAATTCTTACCTGAAGAATCAGATGAATAACCAGAAAAATGAAGTAGCAAATAATTTGTCTTTCACAAAAGTTAACTAAACCATTGGGAAATGACTAGGATCCAATGCGGATGAAGCCATCTAATCCACAATATGGTTTGAGTAAGTTTATGATGTTGGCTTCACTAGGTATAGAATTTTATCATCCACTAGAATGGGTCTAGGATATGGATATTTATCTAGATACTAAGTAAGTGATCATTCATTTCCTTGATTTCAGAATATGGAAATCGATATGCTTCTTATACTAAATATTAACATCAAAAAAATTTATTTTAAATATTAAAATTTAAGACTTCAGGTTTTCATCGGGCAAATATTATGATATTTAATGGAAGTAAACAACAACAAACCTCCCCAGCCCAACAAGTTAGATGAATGAAACTTATTTCCCCATTCAGTTCTATCAAAGAGCTATGTGTTTTGGTAAGTTGAGTATCCTAAAATTGACTATCGCAACCAAGATCCATGTCATTTCTAGTCTCTGTGTCGACCTACTTTACACATAATCAAATTCAATGAATTTCCCCTTCATATATTGCTAGAGTGCAGGTACAATTTCAATGAAATAAAGCTAACAATGTTAATGCCACACATTCATAGTTTTGCAGTTCAAACTTAATAATGTAAAAATTCTTTTTAAAGTGCAAAATTCATTAATTTTCTACAAGAATTGTCATGACTGCATAAAATTAGATCATAAATGAATTTTGCGTGCAACTAAGAATCTTTTTTGGTGCCAGATATTTATGTTTTGTTTTTAGCCTATTTCTTTTCTTTTCTTTCTATGTAGTATAAGATCTGTTTCATTCAGAGTAAGTAGAAAACTAAATCCATGGTCTGTTTCATCTGGCCTCTCGCCCCAAGCAGGAAAGATGTCTGCCTGAACTACACAGGACAAACCACACAAATATCAAGCCTATTTTCCCTCTTTTACCCTTCACATGCATTGCCATAATACACTTAAATAACATAGCGTGTGACAGGAGTCACCAAAACCTTATCTTCACCCATAACAGAAATCCCATCAAACCAATTCTTTTTCCAATCCACTTCCACTCCCCACTCTCCACTCTCCCAACTTTCCATTTTCTCTTCAGATCATCCTCACTCTAAGATCAATCCTAATAGAAATTATGAACAGGATCCTAATGTTGTGAAGTCTCCAATTCTGCTCAGGATTGATCCCAAAAGCACCATGTTCAAACCTGTTGAGTGACTGAAACTTTTGTGCTTCTAAGTTCTAACCCCTTCCTCCACCATGTTCTTGTTTTATTGATAAAGTTTAACCCTTTTCTGCTAAGTCTTTAACAAACTCATCCGCCTTCCAAGTTACATCAAATATTTCTCCATCATTTCATACAGAAGGCAATTGTCTTTTCCTCCCTTTGTTTAAAATAAAGAGCAAGGAATAACAACTAACAAGCTTAAATAGTAATCCCCATTTCATTTACCAATTTCCATTTTAGAAGATCCAACTATTCAATTTTATAGTCATTGTTCAAACAAGTAGGCAGTGGGGAATCTCCAAAATGTAAAGTTAACAGAATCGGTGATATATTATGAGTCTATACACCCCATTTTAGTACCTATGGTGAACTCTTCACCAAAACGATACCAACCAAGTGTAATAGCATGCATTGGCAACAGTTTCAGTAATAAGCTTCACTTGGATTTAAGTTGATATTAGAGGGAATGAAATGCAACCTTACCATTACCAGCTGGATGGGCCTTAATAAGCCTTGCATCAGCTTGCTCTCTACTATAACCTTCATTTTGCGAATCTCCAACTTCATGGATTTCTTTCTCAAATGATTGAGACATCCTTCCTGGTGATTTTGTGAAGTTGCACTGCTGTTTCTCTTGACTTCCCTTCTGTTGCACAATTGGCAAAACCGCATTTTCTGGAGTTCCTTGGTTAGATCGAACTACAAAGGTAGAAGATGACTCAGTGTACAACTTCCAAACTATCGAAGATAGTAAATTAATAGAGAAATTGACAAGGAAATGAAGACAGGACATATCAACAATAGAAAATCATGTATAACTGTTAAAGTGATGGTAACCTTGCTGGACTTTTCCATCAGAATGATCGTGTGTACTTTTAATCCTTTCACCTCCGGAAGATTTTCTTGCCAATGCATTTCCCTTTGCATTGTTTACAGATATGTCTACTGTGCCTTCTGACTTCCATGGATCTTCATAAAATTCACGAGGCTTATGCACGATATGCCTTTTTGGCTGATCCAACTCTATTTTCTGATTATCTGAGGAAAGGGGAACTCTAGAAGTGGATTCCAAAGTACCTGTCCATTTTACAGGGCAGGGTACACTACCAATATATGTCACCGACTGACAGTGCCTCAATGGGTCAGCAACAAGCAATCCTGATGCGACATTCCCTGCAGTTCCTCCACTACCCTTCTTCTGCTGTTCTGCAAGCTCTCTAGCCTTGTTTTCTAGTCGCCTTTGATATTCCAGAGTCTCTGCAAGCTTTCTTTCATCCGCTTCAAGTTCAATTTTGCGCCTAAATTCCTCTTCTTCTCTCAAGTCATGCCCACTGGACATACCCACAACCCCAGAATCCAGAAGACCGTCTGAGACAGCAAGAGAGTGACTGCAGCAAGATACTGATGAGTAATGAGGCGACTGTAAGCAGTAAAATACTAATAGTGAAGGGAGAAAAAACAAAAAACTCAGAATTTTAAAGATCATGCATGTCCATGTCTAGCAAAGAGCATGGAAGACACTTACGCTGGTTCCTCAGTTTCTTGATCAAGGAGAAATTGCTCATTAGCAGTATTGGTCTGCAATAATATGAAAACCATTAGCTCCACATGAAGAAATGAAATCTGTGTAGAGTATAACTTTTTCTGTCACAAGGAAATGAAACGAGGATAGATGCTGTAACAACCTTAGTATCCTTAAATTTTCTGTTCTCCTTATTCTTTTTTTTATCCTTTGATCTCTCCTGCATATGCTTTGAGTGATCACCTCCTTTATGCACACTCTTTTTGGCATCAATAGCAAGTTCAGCTAAAAATGCTTCTCTGGCAGCCTCAGATTTCTTTGTAGCATCTTTATCTGCAAGTTCCTCTAGTCGTGCCTGCAAATAAAGGAAGAGAGCAAGATCATGGAAATTTTGGTTGAGAAAGCTGAGGAATTATATCAAAGCAGTCAAAGTGTGAAAGTGCTGACGCGAATGAATGACTTCACAAGAGGCAACATGATTGTCCGGCAATCCTGAGCAGAACAAATCCCAAGCTTATTCTCCAATTGCTGCATACCAGTGATGTTTCGCATCAACCTAGCATCGATTTTGCTGATCTGTAACACAAAACGAATTGTTATAAAGTAAAATGACACAGATCAAATTCTATTTGTCTTACAAATAAAACAAGCACCAAACTAACTAACCTCTGTGGAGACGTTATCCCTCTGCCTCTGTATTGCCACGACTACACAACTGTCTGTTTGATGCAGGATAGCCTCCATTTTCCAATCTTCATCTCCAACACATTCCATAGCTTCTTCGTGGCCAAACTGTGTGGCTTCCAAAGTGTGTGCTTCTTTAAGAACATTCGATATGGCATCTAACTCAAACCTACTGCTTCTTAACAGTACATCATTATCCTTTTCCACAAGTAGTTCTTGACGCTTCCTAAGGACCATCTCATAACTCTGAGGTACAAATTCTCCAATTTGTTCCCTTTTCTTAAGCTCTTCAAGACAGATAACTTCAACTGCCTGTAAAGCCTCCTCGTAGCTGAAGTGCTCACACTTCCTTTCGCACAAACTCTGCAGGAAATGAAATTCCTTTTCGAGCACACGAAGAATTTCAGTTGCACGATGTGTCTTCTCTTCTCTTAGACGTGTCCACGACGCAAGTTGTTCTCCACTGGAAGGCCCAGCGAAAATCCATGACAACAGAAGATCGCTGTTGGGTGGTCCCGTGTATTCTTGAGTACCAAGAATAACAGAACTTGCTGAAGTTCCATCATCAACTGAGGTATTCTTGTCGGAAGGACTTGGTGGACTGAATTCACGTTGGAGTAAACACTCGTCCAAAAGGAGATACAAAAAGCCACCAGTAAGAATGATTCTCTCTTTGATTTCAAATCCAGCAATGCCGCTGAGCATCTCATCGGAGATGCTATTCCTCTCCATAAATCTACCTAAACCACTAGAATGGGCAATCTCCTGCAAACATTTGAGAATTTTCTTAAGCTGTGAAGCTCCCATGAAGCAGATGCATAGGGGCGTTTGGTCCAACCCAATGTCCAGAATAGGTGAACCAGGAGCAAGACCCTGTAGCTCCTCCATGGCATAATGTATAACCCTATTCAAATGGCTCGAAGCAAGATATTTATGTTTCAGTAACACCTGGAACATACCACGAATTTTTTCAAGGAGCTTTGTGCACTCAGAATCATCAGACAACGGCCAACTTCTTGCAAGCGAATATGTCTTGTCCCAGTGATTGCCATCATGTTCCGTTATATCAAAGTTGGAATTATTATCTGCCTTGGACTCCCATGTATCATCCAAGTACTGGACCTCAGTGGAATCCTCCACTCTTGATGTGTCAGTCAATCCATCAACGATGTTCCTAGATTGACAATTTGACTGTTGTTCAAGCAATTGTAATGTTGCACAAACATCAACAGGTTTCCAAGTACCATTCTCAATCATTCTCGTCCAATCAGCATCAAGTTCCTGCGGCATGACTGCTTGCAGTTTTGGCAACATGCTTCCCATGTGCTCCCTCACAACATGATGAATATGTGAATCAGAATCATGGAACTTCTGGATGCAGCAACAGCACGTCCAATATTTCCAAGTTTTATTGGCCTCAGCAAAAGATAGGGCTTCAGACAGAGCCTCTATCATCGAATTATCCTTGGATGTACTGTAATAGGCTTTAAGATCATGAACATTTACTTCGAACAAACTTTTCTTCTGATCCTGACTCATACTGTTCCAGTATGGTCGAACCTGATCAATCCTATCCACCATTGACACAACCTTCCGTAAATTGGCATACTTACGACGCTCACTCAATCGATGCACCCCTGGAGGAGATGATGGAGGTGCCCTATCTTCTTCATAATTTTGCGGAGACATGGGTAATGACGAATCGTTTCTCTGCTGCAACAATCTCGCAGCAGCCACACGCACCTCAATCTCCTTCCTCCTCTCTTCCAGCGTTTTAGTTGCCTTCTTGATCTCATTAGACCGCTTAGTCTGCATCAACCCAACATCCATAGGATCTTCCGGTATCCGTCTCATCGGTATCAACTGAATCTTCTCGCCATTGCCATTGTCATTCCCATTCCCAAGATTCTTCATCCAATTGGAAATGGAAGCAATGTTGGACTTCTGAATAAGCGAACGAAGCTCCTGTTGCACATGACTTATCCTTGCCTCAGCCGTGGGCATCTTCTGCTCATCATACAAGCTCTCCTTTGCAGGATCAATTGGATTCTCAATCGACAACCCTCTCTCACATTCTTGCAAAACCTCTTCATACCCCTTCCCATCATTCGCCTCATACAGCAAATTCGCATAAAAATGAGCAAATTCAATTGAATTCGGCGACAATGAAGCCGCCTTCTTGGCGGATTCAATAGCATTGCTAAGATGCCTCTGCTTAGCATTGGAGTCCTCAATCAAGGAGGCAATCTTGACACAAATTGTGCCGTGAACACGGTGAAGAATCGCCGAGTTCTGGTATTGGTGACACGATTCCTTCATTAACCTTAGGGCTTTGGTGTGGTTTCCGCGCCGAAGCGCATTGAGTGCTCGCTCGCATTCAAGCTTCACAATAGCGTCCAATTGAACAGATTCTTGAAAGCTCTTTTGTTCGAGATCATCGGCAGCTGCATTTGCATCAGCTAGTGAGGCCACCACTGATGAAGCAAGAGAAAGAGGAGTCGAAGAAGGAGGTTTGGAGAGGTGAATAGGGTTTCTCTTCTTATGCCCCATTTGATGGGTTTTAAACTGACTTAATCTTTGACATGCAGAAGAACCAAGAAACGAAAGAGCGATTTAAACTGACTTTGTTGGTTGAAAAGAGTGACAGAAGGACTGAGTTGCTTGTTTGCTAATGTTGATTGAGCGATCGTTGCAGCTCTGAGAGAGTAGAAGAAGAAGAGAGATGACGAGTGAGTTTTTTCAGAGTTTTTTACGGGCTGGGCTGGTAGCCAGATGCCGAGGTTTTTTAACTCGCGAAGCGAAGAAAGAAGAAATGCACATCATACTGAATTGAGGTCCCGATGCTCTCTCATCACGTTGGCCCTTCATCAATGAACATTCGGAAAGGCTAGATGTACTTCCAGGGGGGCTCTACAAAATGGACATGGTCCCTCGCTGCTTTTTCGAGTAAATTTTTATTGATCCACGTAAGACATCCAACATTTTTGTTGTTACAGGGACTAATGTATTACTTCTGTTATTGGCAAAACGGCATAGCCATACATTTTCCTTGTAATGTATAGTCGTGCCTTCGGCACTACCACCCGTGCCTTTGGCAAGGCCACACTTTTTTATTTGTAGTGTGTACTTGTGTGCACCCTCATCATTGGGTCGTACCTTCGCCATTGCTCAATACTTATCAAATGAAGGATAAAAGGTTTTATTGGAGTAATACAGGATTCCACCAAATTATAAGTTGCGGAGCTAAGAAAGTTTTTTTATGGGCTGGGCTGGTAGCGAGATGCTGAGGTTTTTTAAGTTGCGAAGCTAAGAAATAAGAAATGCACATGAGACTGAATTGGGGTCCCGAAGCATGTGACCCTCTCATCATGTTGGCCCTTCATCATGAACATTTGGAAAGGCTAGATGTACTTCCAGGGGGGGCTCTACAAAATGGACATGGTCCCTCGCCGCTTTTTCGAGTAGATTTTTATCGATCAACATAAGACATCCAACATTATTGTTGTTATAGGGACTGATGTATTACTTCTGTTATTGGCAAAACGGCATGGCCATACATTTTCCTTGTAATGTATAGTCGTGCCTTCAGCACTACAACCCGTGCCGTTGGCAAGGCCACACTTTTTTATTTATAATGTGTACTTGTGTGCACCCTCATCATTGGGTCGTACCTTCAACATTGTTTAATACTTATTAAATGAAGGATGAAAGGTTTTATTGGAGTAATATAGGATTCCACCAAAAACATTTCCTTGAAAATTACATGATGCTACATCAAAATAGATTGTCATCAATGCCGCACACGTGGCAGAAAGCACCCATCACTAGAATTTGGTGTCCCATCTATTGGACCAGCTCGTAAAACCCAAGAAGGTTAAAGCCAACCATAGAGGCCTAGACAAGGCCCACTATAAGAAGATATACTCAAAGCTAAAATCTAGGCCATGACAAGTCAAAGCCCAATTTCAGGCCCTACACGAGTTCTCTCATAAAGAAGAGGAACGTTGCACAAAAAAATAATCATGGAGGGAGTTACGCCTCCACGGACGCATCTCCATCAAGGAGGAGACTGTTACGAGAAACATCTCCTTCCATTGCACGTCACATGCTTAAGTTACACAGAGAATTAACCGTGGCCATTATAAAAGGTAAAGAGAACATTCGAAAAAGGTATGCAACTTTAACTGAGTTTTGTCTAGATTTACTTTCTTCTTCAAACAGGGTTACTGACTTAATCATTGGAGTGTCTTCGACCACCAAAAATGTGGTATTTGGCAATCTGACATTTGTTATGCAGGTCAAACACACAGGAGAACGATTTTGGAGGCATTAGTTTGGCGTCGTCCGTGGGAAACGATAAGTTTCCTTTCTAAAAAGAAGGTCCACAGTGATGAAGTTCACCAAAATCCGATAAACGATCAACAAGCTATCAAAACGAATGACACACCCTACATATCCTCAACCGGTGATGATAACAATAACTCTCCTATTGGTGACAATGTATCACAAGCAGCTCACGAACAAAATGCAGCCCAAATCATCGAGCCAATGACACCCAATAATCGAGATCCACAGCATACAATAGCCCAGACTACCCAAACATCCGGTAACGCTGCCACAGATCCTCGGGTAGACCTGCTTATGGTCCAGATGGACTACATGATGAAAACGCTAGAAAAATTCACCCAAGAGCGTGTTCAACCAACTGATCCTGTCCAGGCACTGCCCCAGCAAAACTCCATCAACCGAGCTCAAGGGAGTGACGAATTTCTAGCAAAACCCCAACAGGGAAACCACGAAAGCAATGAACTCCTCCAGGGCAAGACTCCACAGTGCGACGGAACGATTGCTGAAATTTCGTTCAGAATCGAAGTCATTGATCCCAACGTATTGTATGAATTAGCCAAATGGTCATTCTCCGACGCCCTCATGATAACTCTGATGCCAAAAAGGTTCATTCCGCCAAAGTTCGAAGTATACGATAGCACCACCGACCCAACAGATCACCTGAGACACTTCCACCACATGATGGCATTGAAAGAAACCACGGAATTGATCTTGTGCAGAGTATTTCTGACTAGCCTTACTTCCACGACAATGAATTGGTTCAACAACCTACCACCAAGGTCAATTGACTCCTTCCAAGCGTTAGTCACCGCCTTTATCACAAGATTCATCGGAAATCAACGGATGAGGAAAAGACCACACTACCTTCTCCATGTCAAGCAGAAGAGACAATATGGGAATATGTCACTCGTTTCACCAATGAACTGACAATGATTGATGGTTGCAGCGATAACACAGCCGTCGTAACTTTCACTGCTATGTTGAAGATAGGCCCCTTTTTTTACGCTCTCAACCTAGAACCTCCAAAGAGCATGGCAGTCTTGCTGAAAATAGCCCAAAAACACATTTCTCTTGAAGTGATGAAAGCTGCCAGGAAAATCATTCAAGGAAACGAGAAAGGGAGGATAAGAGAAGACAAGATGATGGACCACGATAAGATAGCGGTCAATCAAAGAAACATCGGAATGGCGGAATGACCGAATCCAACTAGCGGAATTCAGGAAGTTACAATCGGCACGGCCCAGTCACGAGCGGATAACTAGCATAATGAAAAAGGCATACAAACCATACATGGCCCTGAAGACAAGCTGGACCAACATCCTAAAGTACATGGTGAATTGAGAGAACGTCAATTGGCCATCCAAGATGAGAGGAGACCCAAAAGGAAGAGACAAAAGCAAATATTGTTCTTTCCACAGGGATCATGGGCATGATACCAATGACTGCAACAAGCTGAAAGAAGAAATCGAGCATTGGATTCAAAGATGACGACTTGACGAATTCATTGGAATGCCAGACAAGCAGATCAAAGAAAAAGAAAAGGCAGATACCACCGCCACAGGATTGGAAAAAACAATCTAGGGAACTGATATACACCTTACATTGCATTTACCCAAGCAAAAAAACGTCTCCCGATCGAGCAGATCTATATTGAAGTAGGGAAACTAACACTTTGAAGATGCTTGCACCAATCGACTCAAGGACTCTACCGACGGATGTGAACCCAATTCGAATTACCAATGAAAGAATTAACAACAACGGACTCGATCAAACCTCAGGAGGCGACGCCAAACAATGTGTTGATGGGAGCATGATCAGACAGTTTGGCACTGATATGGGTGTGATCGATCAAACCATTATTGTTTGGCTATCGTATCAGAAAGCACCTCGAGTCAATTAACTTCAATGATGAACGGTGAACAGGAGCAATAACGAATCAAGTGAGGGTGGACATAGATTAAACGAGAAAAAACAACAAAGGTGTGAACCTCTAACACGAGGATAGACATCAACAAAGCAATGATCAAGAGGATAAAGCAAATCACTCCCCAATGTAGCGTAACTGTTCCAGAAAAATGATTGTTAAGAACGGTCGAAACATCCAAAAGGAAAAATCAATATAATTACAAATTTGGAATCATCATCCCACAAAGGATAAAAGCGTCAAAATGCAGCCATGCAAAACAATCAGCATATAAAGCCAAAAGGAATCAAGATGCAAATCGGATACATAAAATAAATTTCTGGCCTGATCAACCAACGAAGTGAAAGTCGAACGAACAAGTCAACTAAATAAAAACAATTTTGGGTCGACTAGAACATCGAACATACGAGGTAAAAGTTGGACGAACGAGTCAACTAAATAAAAGCAACTTTGGGCTGACTAGAACGTCAAACCAACGAAGTAAAAATTGGACGAATGAGTCAACTAAAGAAAAGCAACTTCGAATCAACAAAATAAAAGTTGGATGAACGAGTCAACTAAGTAAAAGCAACTTCGGGTCGACTAGAATGTCGAGCCAATGAAGTAAAAGTTGGACCAAACGAGTCAACTAAACAAAAGCAATTTTGGATTGACTAGAACGTTGGACGAACGAAGTAAAAGTTGGACAAAACGAGTCGACTAAATAAAAGTAAATTCGGATCAACTAGAACGTTGAACCAACGAAGTAAAAGTTGGACGAACGAGTCAACTAAATAAAAGCAACTTCAGATCTACTGGAGCGTCGAACCAACAAGGTTAAAGTTGGACAAGCAAGTCAACTAAATAAAAACAACTTCGGGTCGACTAGAACATCGAACCAACGAAGTAAAAATTGGATGAACAAGTCAACTAAATAAAAGCAACTTCGGGTCGACTAGAGCGTCGAACCAACGAAGTAAAAGTTGGACGAGCGAGTCAACTAAATAAAAGAAAATTCGAATCGACTGGAAAATCAAACCAACGAAGTAAAAATTGGACGAATGAGTCAACTAAATAAAAGCAACTTCGGGTCGACTCGACTCGACTAGAACATCGAACCAAGGAAGTAAAAGTTGGACGAACGAGTCAACTAAATAAAAGCAATTTTGGGTCGACTAAAACATCGAACCAACGAAGTGAGAATTGGATGAACGAGTCAACTAAATAAAAGCAACTTCGAGTCGACTAGAACGTCGAACCAACGAAGTAAAAGTTGGACGAACGAGTCAACTAAATAAAAGTAACTTCAGGTCGACTGAAACGTCGAACCAACGAAATGAAAGTTGGATGAAACGACTTCGGGCTGACTGGATCGTCGAACCAATAAAGTAAGAGTTGAGCGAATAAGCCAACTCAAAAAAAGAAATTTCATTTGATTAGAGCTTCAAACAAGCGAAGCAAAAGATGAAAGAATGAGTTAACACAACTCAAGAGAGCCTCAGATCAACTAACACACCAACTCGACGAAGTAAAAGACAAACAAATAAAACAGTTTTCTCATAAAAAGCTTCGAGATAACCAACGCGAGGCTAAGACAGACGTATCGGAACATAGGAGAATTCAAATCAACAAAGTTCAGACAAGATAAAAAAATATAGTTGTAAAAATCAAAGCTGGAGATACGTAGAGCAAATCATTTTGACAATAATGACCGACCTATAAAAGGTACAAGCAACACGAACGAGTCAACAAGATGAACTACGACTACAAAGAAAAGTAAAGGAAAAAATTCATGTTCTTTAATAAAGCTATTCTATTACATTCAAGGAAGAAAGTACAGGAGCGAGAGGTCAAGCAGAGGGATCCAACATCGTCAGCAGCACCAAATAACGGACGAGGAACAACCAGATCACTGGCAGGAGCTCTCTCTTCAAGAGGAGAAGGCAATGGCTCTTCAGCTGTTGGATCGTTCGGAAGGTCTTCGACACCATCTTCATCCTCGAATGTCTGATAGACCAAGTGAAGGTATTGAGACAAGTTAATACCAAGACCCTCGATATAGTCGAGAAGCTTAGTCCGTCCATCAACAATTTGCTGCCAATCCGCCACTTCCACAATGCGATGCCTGTCCTTAACAAAAGCAAGTTCATTCCTAGCCGTAATTAGTTGGCCCTCAACAACAGTAAGCATCACAGAGATATCCGCCTTGACCTCGTTCAGTGTAGCTGTTAATTGCTCCATTTTTTCTCGCCAATGTCGTTGTTGGTAGAGTGTTCTATCACGACATGATCAGCCTCATCATGAAGCGACTTCTCGGTGGACGGCTCCTTCTCCACATCATGTAAGCGTGCATAAACAACGTCTAATTCGATTCTTAAATATTTGAGCTCGGTCGCAGACCGATCCCGTGCACCCTCCGTTTCGACCATTGAGGCTTGAGCGAACT
Organism: Berberis vulgaris; assembly: GCA_963556465.1. Lineage (NCBI taxonomy): Eukaryota > Viridiplantae > Streptophyta > Magnoliopsida > Ranunculales > Berberidaceae > Berberis > Berberis vulgaris. Next base: position 82,455,050 of record OY747124.1, on the reverse strand, counting down.
CCAACTACTTTGACATGTTCCAAGCATCGCACTCTTAGCGCGTCAGATTGATAAAGAACGTGGGAAAACAACAACAACAGCACAACGAACTTCCTCTCCAGAGAAACCACCAGATTACAACTAGCTTGATAACCCAAACCCATCACCCCTGCGTAGGCAAGATGATTCATCCCATCCATTATATGCCTAAGTGAACGCTCGGATCTAACACAAGCATCGAAGGCTTCTCCACCGACCGTATGTGCCATTCGTTGATCAACTTACGTGCACCATCCTACACATCAAGTCGGGAAATCCAGCAAAACCTCTCGTCCGGGGTAGGTTCTGTCCAACTAATTCGTTAATGAAGAACACGAGGATCCGAAAACACGAATGAACCACCACCAACAGCCGGGAAGGAAAAAGAAATAGTAGGAGAACCATCCTCACCCTCTCGTTGCATAGTAACCACAGTAGAAGCGGAACAAATGGCAGTCCCAACGAGAATAAAAGAGCCTAAGCGGGCAGGATAAGGCGGGACCTCCGCCCCATCATCAACAGGAGAAAATGAGGAGACTGCGTCTCGGGAACTCGATCCACCAAGTTCCTTAGACTTGACAACCGCCAGTTGGAACATTTTATCATCGATGGCCCTAGGATCCTCATTAGATCACTTGGCAGCGTAAAGACCACCATAAGTAGAGGGTAGCCTCTTTTCACCATCATCCAGCTGGCGAATGGTCTCTTTTTCGCTTCTCTCCAATGCCAACTTCATCTCTTCAGCCTCTTGCAGAGATAAGCGATCCTCCCTCACGGGCTCCCTATTAATAGAACTCGAGTAAAGAGAAGCACGATGAGTAGAATTAATGACTTGTTTCCTCTTCGAAACACGATCAGAACTTAGGAACAACCGCTTTGACGGACTAACATGCCTAAGAGTTTTTCTCTTCTTGGAATTTGAACCAGTAGCGCCAACGCTAACAGGAGCATCAAGATCTGTAACATCCAAACTCACTTTCCCATCAACGACAACATTACGACTATCGACAAGGGCAGCACGGGCAACAATCTCCACAGCTTGCCTCTCAGTTAGCAGAGCCTGCTCAGCTTCATTCATACTATACAAACCACCACGCTCCACCATGACATCAGAAAAATAGGTGTCCAAAGGAACCACAGGAGGTCGTAAAAAACGCTCGTTGATAATTCGTTCCTCCGCAGTCAATTGCAGATCCCTCCGCTTGTTGAAAACCCGAAAAGACTTCACTATCTGCCAACCCTGCAAATCGAAGTAGCCAAAACGGATAGAAGTGTAGAACCAATCGTGACCAACCCCTAATGTCATCATTAAGACTACCAAAACACGTGGGAGAACGAGAAAAACAAGTACTCTTGGTCACCAAAGACTGACCATGATTCTAGCAGTCAAAGGAATACCAGAAAGTATGGCCCTTACATATGTGAAAACCATAACTATCCAACCGTTAGGACCCATCTTAGCAGGAGGAATACCTAGAAGGTCTAAATAAGCCTAGAATAACTCTGGAGCTGGAAATCGAAAATCGGAGTTAAACATACGTGGTAAGTGCAATATACCCCTTCCTCGAATGACAAGGACTGTCATTCTCATGATGTCGAATGATCTCAATGTCAGAAGGAAAATAGTAATCGGAACAGACGCTATCTAAGGTCGCCAGAGAAGCCATATTGGGAGAAAAAAATGAGCTTCGCATGTAGCAAGCTATTCACCATCCAGTAAGTCATCGACAAACATCGTGAATAGGCAAGAAAAATGGAAGAAGACGATAGAAAGAAGAAACAACTCTAATATCAAAGATGGCGTGGGGCGACATGCAGAATATAATGGTGCGCGAAATTCCAAAAAATGTGCGCAAAAATGAACGGATAAATAAATGATCAAGACAATCGACCGACCAAAAGTTGTTAACAACATTAAGTTCAAAACAAATATAGAATTGGAAGACTAACCGCCACGAAAATAGTAGATACATGAACTTATTCACTCACTAAGGGGGAGTAGCTGATGATACATAAAAATAGACTGTCATCAATGCCACACACCTGGCAGAAAATGCACATCACTTGGCGTCCCATCTATTGGGCCAGTTCATAAAACCCAAGAAGGTTAAAACCAACCATAGAGGCCCAGACAAGGCCCACTACAAAAAGATATACTCAAAGCTCAAATCTAGGCTAGGACGAGTCAAAGCCCAAATCCAGGCCTTACACGAGTTCTCTCATAAATAAGAGGAACATTGCACAAAAAAAAGAGTCATGGAGGGAGTTACGCCTCCACGGACGCATCTCCATCAAGGAGGAGGCTGTTATGAGAAACATCTCCTTCCGTTGTGCCTCACATGCTTAAGTCACGCATAGAATTAACCGTGACCATTATAAAAGGTAATAGAAACATTAGGCAAATGTATGCAACTTTAACTGAGTTTTATCCAGATTTACTTCCTTCTTCAAACAGAGTTGCTGACTATAGCATCGGAGTGCCTCCAACCACCAAAAAGGTGGTATTTGGCAGCCTAACAATTGTTTTGCAGGTCAAACTCACAGGAGGATGATTTTTAGACGCATCATTACATATCCAACTAATTTATTCAGATTAAATATAATATATACTATTTAATTGCAAATATTAAAGTGATTTTTTTACCAACCAATTCTCCATTCTATTTAGCTTAATATTATCTTTAAAAAAAATTGTTGGCATAGTAGCCCATAGTTAATAGCATACATTTTAATAACAAAACCAGAGGGCACAATTTGGATTCATTTACTTAAACATCATCTCATCCATGTAACCAATCCAGAACACCTTCCAAACATCTCTCATCCTAATGACCTTTCTAAGTCGAGCAATCAGACTTTCATAAATTCTATTAAGAATCCCTAATTCACATCACCAAATCAAATTATAAATCAATTCAAACTTCATAAGCAATAAATCAAGGTACATACATAAATAATTAGAACCTAAACTATTAATTAACATCTAATCTAATTACCTGATCACTCTATTCTTCCTCTTTTCCGCTGCTACTTGAGGAAGAAGAGGACATGTAAGGAGTCACCATTTCCATGTAACCTCTCCCATCAACCACATCATGTATCTAGGTAGCTCTTGTTTGTAGTATAGACCAATCATGGCTCCCTAAATTTATATCTAAAAAACAACACATAAACAATGTTAGTGATGATACACCAAATCGTCTTCCAATCCATGCCGTACATATGTCATGATAATCTCATCAGCAGATCTAAGCAGACTTGATTGCCCACCCAATTTGGTAAAGCCCAGACAACACGAAGCCCACTTTGGCAGAATCCAGAAGGTTGGACCCAAATTGCAGTGCCCTACTAAGCCCACACATCACATGGTCAAGACCAATACCCGTAAGGCCTAATGAGGCAAGTATCTGGAGATCGACCTAAGATGGGCAAGGGCAGCAATACATTGGTTCCGACTAGGAAACAAATACCGGAATATAAGTCGCACATGGAAACTCCCTTGCATGGACAACACTCCAAAATGGAAGTTTCTCCCGCAGATCTAGCAACACAAGTCGTGTAGGGAAACTCTCCTACATAGACGACTCCTAACGAGGAAATGATCTCCAGCAAGATATATTTCCCTAAAATACGCCACCAAAAGCCTAGCCGAACATAGACTCTCACATCATAAATAGGACACAGGGTTGATGAACAAAGGTACGCTTCATAACCCAATTTACAGTTTTAAGCCTTGTCTGACTTTAGCATCGAAGTGCCATCAACCGCCACAAGAGTGGTATTTGGCTCACGTGTGTTCCCTGTGCATGTCATGGTAAAGGTTAAGGAGAACATGATTCGACTACATCAATTTGGCGTCATCCCTGGGGAACGACGAAGTTCTTTAAAAAAAGTGATATCACCCTTCATCGCAGTCTAGAGTGATGGTTGCAACAATGGAGACGTCCCAGAGCCCTCGAACGCTCGAAAAGGAAGAGTGTCGCCAATTTTGGCATACCGGCACCACGGGGAACAACTTCGAACCCCCATGCCCACAGCAGCCACAGCGGACCAGGGGTGGATCTACTGTCAACCCAAATGCAACAAATTACACGAACGTGGAGATACTCACTCAGCGAAACCCTTCACCCACAGAAGGAGACCGGGAGCAATTAAAAGCCTCATTCCCATAAAACACCAGAGAACACGTTCAGGAGAGCCACACTTCCCTTACAAGTTCTCAATGGGCAAAAGGCGAAGGAGTGACCAACGGATACCCAGTGTCTAGGGCCGACAAACCCACTTCGTAGAACCCCTTCGACTAGGGGCCACCAATCCTGACGTGTTGTTCAAACTCACCGACCCCGTTCATGGATCACATCATGAACAAGCCACTGCCAAATAAATTCACTCCACCAAATCTGGAGTTTTATGATGGAACAACGGGTTTGTCCGATCACTTACGCCACTTCCAGTATGTAATGGCACTCAAATAAGGGTCTGAGGCAGTAATGTGTTGATCATTCATAACCAGCCTGAAGAAGTCAGCACTGACCTAGTTCCACAGCCTAACTCTGAAGTCCATCGACTCATTCCGGACACTTGCAATAGCGTTTCTCACACGTTTTGTCGGCAACCAACTGATCAGGAAGGGCATGCATTACCTGCACACCCTCAAACATAGAAGGAATTTGTCACACGCTTCAATGATGAGTTGACCTTCATCGACGGCTGCAATGACACCGCAGTCACAGCCTTCACCTCAGGTCTAAGGAGAGGCAACTTCTACGATTTCCTCACTCTGGAGCCTCAAACTGATACAATAGACTTGTTGAAGAGTGCCAAAAAATATATCACTCTCGATGAGATGTTGGCAGCAAAAAATGAGGCGGAGTCTAAAAAGAAACCCTCTAGTTCCAGGGACAAGAAGGAGGGGAAGAAGCAGGAAGATGCCAAAAGAAAGAGGAAACGCAATGACACTAAGCCCGATTATGGCCGTGCAAGGCAAGATAAGGCTCCCAACTTCGTTGGTCTAAATCTGTCATTCCCATCAACTCCAGTTTGTCCGATGTCCTCAACTCCATTAATAATTGGGGAGAATTGAAGTGGCTTGCCAAGCAGCAAGGAGATCCCTCCCGGTGCGATAACAACAAATACTGTTCATTTCACAAGGAAGGCGACCACGACACCGAAGACTGTAAAAGTCTCAAGAGCGAGATAAAGTACTAGATCTGGAAGGAGAAGCTCAAGGAGTTCCTGAGCCCGAACAAAAGGCAGGACCGGACAAAAGAAATGGGAGATATCGTCAAGGAAATAGAGAAAAAAGCTCATGGCATCATAGATGTACTCTGTGGAGTCGACTCGGAAGGTGAGCAGTCCAACAAGTCCCAAAATAGGACGCTTCTCAATACGCGGATGCAGCCCACCAGCGAGGACAGACAAGTACAATACGCACGCATTCATAGCCCGATCCCCACTAACGTTCACCGACAAGGACCTCCAAAGCGTCCATTCTCCTCACAATGACGTCCTGATCATTTTGGTCCTCATTACAAAGTGGGAAGTGAAAAGTGCCTTGGTGGACACAGGGAGCTCTCTAAGCGTTATGATTCTCAACACATTCCGCAATATGCAACTGAATGAGGAGAACCTAACACCTGCCAATCACCCCATGATTAGGTTCGGCGGAGAGAAATGTTTCCCTATTGGGAAGATCAGTCTAATCGTAGTGGCGGGAGAGCCACATACTTGTCCAAGAATTCATGGTGGTCGACGTTACGTCGGCATACATCATCCTAAGAAGGCTTTGGCTCCATCATATGGAGGCAATAGTTTTTACTCTACACCAATGCATTAAGTACACTACCAACCAGGCCCAAAAAACTATTCGTGGATATCAACCTTCAACGAGAGACTGCCATTACGCAACGCTGAAACAACTTGATTGTTAGCAATTACAGCTCGGGCCCGCGAGACAAACATATCAGACACCAAGCCCAAAACAGGGGGAAGAATCACCTCACACGGACATAAACAAAACTCCAACAATCGAGGCTCAACTATACGGAGAACCATAATTTAGCACTGAAGGCACAACCCAATCCAATATAAAGCTAAGTAACAACACTTCAACAAACATGCGCCTACTCCAAAAGCTGACAACCAACAAGGAACGACCCGCCCACATAAAGTTCACTTTTCAATAACTTCGCTAGCATTGGCGAAACATAACACTTCGCCAAGGGAGCTACATAGTCTGAGCCAGGACCATGCACATCTTCTTCAGGGCCAGATTAGCTTAGTTCCCACTCAAAGTCAAACTATCTTAGTGTTTTGATTTCTTTTGTTTTTTATTTTTGAGTTTACAAGACTTGTTCGCACAAGCCTATATGATATAAATTCATTCCAGAAATAAAACAAACTTTATTACCAAGAAAGTTGTTACAATGCTTGCCCGACTGACTAGTACAAAAGTTTATGCTGAAACGCATGTCGAGACTTTGCTCCACCAATCTGTCTTCAAAAAAGGATTCAGAAGTAAAAACAAAGGTACCCAAAGTAAGCAACAGGCTGCAGGTATGCGCTTGATTCTTTGCTCTGCCAATCCGCCTTGGGAAGAAGATTCAGAAGGAGAGAAGAAGAAGGCAGATGAGGATGCCTTTCAAGCGAAAGATGTTTGGAGTGATGTAGAGTTAACACCCCAGGACCCCATGTCACGTCCATCCGAACTTTGTTCCATCAATCTGCCTTCCAGTTGTTGCATCACTCATGAAGCCCAGTAGATACAGTAGAAGCAGCCACCCAAAGTTGGTTGTGGGTATTATCTCTAAGATTGGATGACGTGAGACGCCATCGAAGCAACGAAAGATGAATGACAAACTCGACCTCTGAGGGGGAGTCCATAACTCTTTTTCGCAATATGAGAAGAAATTACAAGGTCCCAATGAGCCAATTGGATGCTCACCTAAACCAGGTGGCACCACATAATAGCGGGTCTTGTCAAGACGCATAGCTGCAAATGTCAGAACATTCGAAGAATCCAACAATGGGTTAGAAAGTGGGAGTCTAGTCAGTGCTCATCGAGCCTGATGACAATGGCTTGCCAGGGATCATTGACTTTCCACAGACAGTGATTGTCGAACCTAATAAAAGCTTAGTCAATTTCGACTGATGACGATGGCTTTTGGTCTACTATAATGCTTAGTCCGTCTAGCACGGATGACGATGGGTTAGAAGGTGGGAGTCTAGTCAGAGCTCGTCGAGCCTGATGTCGATGGCTTGCTAGGGATCATTATCCTTCCACAGATCGCTGAACCTGACCAAATCTTAGTCAGTTCTGGCTGATGACGATAGCTTCTGGTCCGATCTACAGCCTAGCCCACAAAGGGCAGATTATAATGTCGGATACAACTTCTCGATCTCTAAAAGGTATAGACCAGGATTGCTTGAACTATTGCAACATAGGCGGTCAGAACTCTCATCGGGATATCGATCCTCCGGTCTTCTGACTCAGCAAAACCTCTTGTCTAAAAGCTAACACCGTGATAAGACAAAGCAAAAAAAAAAACTAGCAGGAAAAGTCAAAGAAGTACACAAGTACAAAGTGTTGCTCAATATATCACCTTTAATTGATAATCCGAAAAATACAGAGTTCACTCCTCATCGGGAAGAGGTTCAGATACACCGGAGCTAGACTTGGCAGGAAAAGAAGCAGGGGATGTGTCCGCATGCGCTGCTGCTCGGACACCCTGGTCTTGATCACAATCTTATTTTGATTGATCAGAGGCTTCCCCAAACTCTGCAAAGGACACCTCTTTGTAGGAGATGTCCCAATCAACACGTTCCTCATTCATCGGCTGCAACAGCTCTAGTCCTCCTTGCACAACTCTATTGAACTCGAACGTGCCCTGGGCCTTGCAGAGCTTTTCCTCGCGTACTCTTGACTCAGCGAGCTCTCGCTCTAGATGCTCAAGTTTTCCAGTGCTAAAGTTATCCTTTACTGCATCATTTTTGGATTGCTCAGTGCTAAAGTTGTCATTTACTGCATAAAGTTGTCCTTTACTGCATCATCAAGTTTCCCGCGTCATTTTTGGATTGCTCAGTGCTAAAGTTGTCCTTTACTGCATTAAGCTCATTTTGTGCCAGAAGGAGTTGCTCTTTCGTTGTCCTCACACTCTTGGCATTGAAATCAATGTCAACCTCTAGTTGTCCTTTTCTCTCTCGCATGAGCCGATTCGGAAGCAGTTGACGGGGAAGAAGGAAGTTAGTTATCTCTCGGACATGTCGTCACCTCAATATGAAGACGAGATCGAGATGGAGGACAATACGGGCGATGTGGAAGAGACTTTTTTCCATAAGGATGACAGTCATTTGACTCTTCCACAAGCCGAGGAGACTCGCGATCCAATGAGGGGTTGTACTTGAAATCCTCAACGAAAAATGATGAATCTGACCCTCATCAGATGAAGTTGCCATACTTGCCTGCAACAACAGGTTGTTCATGACCTTGCCTACTTTGTACTCAACTTTGTTACATCTTCAACCCCCACCATTTGCAGATACTCTTTCTCAAAGTCGGAGAGAGAAATAGGAGTCTTTGCCTGAGCATCGCGCACCTCAGACACAACAGCTTCCGCACCAACGGACGAATCAAGATTTTTCCCCACAACTTTGCGTCCCCCTTCCGAAGATGCCAAATGGTCACGAGCAGGCTTAGTTGCACCACGAGGCTTCTTTGGACGCACAGAAAAAGAAAGTGCCTCATTCAACTCCGCCCTTTTTGATGGGCTCGGAATCTTAACCTTTTGGAAACTTCCTCTTCTTCGAAGAGGGTTCTCCGTCACACTTCGGTTTCAAAACTCTAAAAATAGTGGAAGCCTCATGCCAGTAAGCCCACAGTCCACTGCGTTTGATATTAGAAGGTTGTACAACATCTTCCACCCGCATCTGAGGCATGTTCCAGAATTTTCTATGGTTGCTTCGTCCTTAGAAGAAAGGGGAGAAGTTGATAATTTCCCTACAGAAAAAACACGGGTAACGATTCAATATGCAATCAAAGCCAATGAGATCGAAAACGGATTCAGACTTACTCAGTTGCCTGAACTCCCGCTTGATCGGACAACCATCAAGCTCAAAATACTTCGAGTTCGCAGTAAATTGACCTCTCCTCGAAGAACTTATGGCCTTTAGCGAACAATTCATCAGAAAATTGATTCTAGCCCGCCATGAAAGAACGTACAAGTTTTTTATTACGAAATATAAACAAAGTCAAAAGTATGGAAAACAAAATGACAAATTAGGGTCTCTAAGATCGAAAGAGTAAAGGAAATAAACTCTACAGGGAAGGGGATCTATATAGAAAACAGAATTCCCGCATTTTTTTTTTCGAACGGACGCACGCCCAATTAATGAAGCTCGCCGCTCGAGGACATGATTCAGACAAAACCATCATGACCGTTCAGGTCCTCCATGACATGACTTAGTGGACCAACAAGCTGGCCCACCAACTCGGGAGGAGTAGCTGATGATACACCAAATCGTCATCTAATCTGCGCCGTACACGTGTCATGATAATCCCATCAGTAGATCTAAGCGGGCCTAATTGGCCACCCAATATGTCAAAGCTAAGACAATACTAAGCCCACTTTGGCAGAATCTAGAAGGTTGGACCCAAATTGCGTCACCCTACTAAGCCCACACGTCACGTGGTCAAGTTCAATACCCGTAGGCCTCTAATCAAGCAAGTATCTGGGGATCGACCTAAGATGGACACGGCCAACAATACATTGGTTCCGACTAAGAAACAAATACCGAAGTATAAGTCGTGCATGGAAACTCCCTTTCATGGATAACACTCCAAAAGGGAAGTTTCTTCCGCAGATTTAGGAACACAAGTCGTGTAGAGAAACTCTCCTACATGGACGACTCCTAACTAGGAAATTATCTCCAACAAAATATATTTCCCTAAACTACGCCACCAAAGTTCTAGCCGAACAATGACTCTCACATCATAAATATGACACAAGGTTGATGAACAAATGTGCGCTACATAACCCAATTTTCATCTTTAAGCCTTTCTCAAGCCTTGTCTGACTTTAACATCGGAGTATCATCGGCCGCTACAACGATGGTCTTTGGCTCACGTGTGTTCCCTGTGTAGGTCAAGGAGGACATGATTCGACTACATCAGTTAGTAATGGCAAAACACCAAAATTTGAAACAGTGGATACGACTGCTCTTACCCACCTAGATGCACTTTTTTTCTCTATTAAAAACAAACTAAATAATAAATAAATAATTTGTGTTTATGGCATCCTCGACTCTAAGTTACTGCAAAATGCTTCCTTATGCCCAACATGTGTCAATCCAATATTATGACTTTAGCATATATCATTCTATTATCTTTCCAACATAATTTAGCATGCCTTCTTCGTACGTGTCTCTATTGCAAGTAGCGCATTGTGGATTTTTTTTTATGGGAAGCCAGACATTTATTACTTGAAAAAAAAAAACTTATACTCCTGTCGGGGGTGCATGACAACTTTACCCGAGTAAAAGGAAACCTATTGGACATACATCAAAGATAAACCAAAAATCTAAGTCCTTTTTAAGTCTATTTCTTGTAGCTCTATTCCCAACTCCTCGATCATTCCAAAACATAATATTATCAATCATTGTTAGTTTGGGCAATAGAGTCACACGGCCTCGTCTAACGACGCATGCTTGGGGGGATCGCCATCCTGAATTTTGTATTTCTCCTCTTATTCATCTCTCCTTCTGACGTAGCCCCTAAATCCAAATCACTGCTCACTGCCTGTGGACCAACCTCAAATTCTTAGTCGACTTCACCACTATCATCACTAGCACTCTCGAGTATATTGATATTCAATTTCTTCCGTCGAAGCCGCCTAGTTTCTTTGAACAAGGATATAGCCTTGTTTAATGTGTCTCCTAGTTTTTTATAATCCGGAGAATTTTTTATAGCGTTTGTTTTCTAAATTGCTCTTGGCCCTGACCAAAGTCTGAATATCATCATCAAGAGGTCCCTGCGCTTGCTGTCCCTGCATAGCGTCTCCTAGCTTTGTGCTAGGAGCAACGTGTTCTCCCTGCATGGCACCCCCTGAGTTTTTGGTAAAAGCAGTCGTATCCACTGTTTCAGCCACTGTATCCGACTCAGCCACCGCGTCATCCATTGTTACAGCCGCATTCCTTGCCTCAGCCATTGTTACTGACCCATCCACTGCCTCAACCACTGTTGCAGCCTTAGCCACTGATGTTTTAACAGCCCATACGTCCCCTGTTTTGTCACTAATAGCACCATGAAGCGCTGTAATGTCCTGGTCAGAATCGGTCTTTGCAATCACTTGTAGCCCCGCTGCAATTCTCGATCCTAGCCTTGCTTTGACTTCCTCGCCATCTACTAAAGAACTAGCCGAATCCAGAGTTCCTTCTTCCAACACCGCCTGAATGGCTCTATCAATCCCACAAGAAGAATATCCCGCCTCCTTACAATCAAACTTGAAATTGGAAAGTATTTTCCTCTCCGAGTCAATAATAGTATGTCTATCCCCTTCAAGATTAGCATTTTTTTCCACAATTTTATTTCCATTGAAATCAGGATTCTTTTCTTAATTTAGTCTAGGAATAGAAATCAAATTGGGATTTTTTCCCTCTTTTTCAATTGGCAACTCTTGGTCTCAATTAGCTAAAATATCAAAAGGATTATTTGATGTGCTAGTGTCATGATCTTCCTTTTTAGGGACAATTTCCAATTTTTTTTTTTTTACTAGTTTCCGCCTTCTCCACTCTATTACCTCCTACAATTGTGAATTGTTCCCCATCTTTCTTGACTGGTCTATATACTTTCCTTATTTCATTATCCCTTGATTGAATTCACTTGTCCCTTGCCCCTCCAATTAGAAATTTCTTACTTTCCTCATCCGACTTATGTGTGCCCATTTTGTCTTCCACCTTATGGCTATCCTTGCGTAAACCCAAACGCTTCTTACATGCTTCAAAGGTGTGCCCAATCATTGCACAATTTTCACAATATTTGAAGCTCGAATACGCAATTTTTTGCCAAAATCATGTTGTTCCGGAGAACTCCAATCAGATTCTGCTAGGAAGCTCCTCTGATAGATCCATTTCAACGCACAACCTTGCCGCTCCTGGGCGAGTAAAACCCAAAGTACTGTCATCAATCCTAAAAAAAGACCCAATAGAGTCTCCTACTTTTTTTAAGAAAAATGGATGAAAAAATTGCAATGGCAAGTTAGGAAGATCCACCCACAATGGTGCAAGCACCGGATCTTCCTTAAAACTAAATCCTTGATGCCAACGGAATGCTTTGAATCTCACACCACAGATCATAAAGAATCTTGCAACAAAGCCTTATTCATTTCATCTTCCAACTGGAATCTGACAAAAACATGTCTCTGATCTAACAAACCCATGGTAAACTCCCCCATAACACCCTATGTTATATGGATAGATTCACGAATAGCCTCAAGAGAAGGCCTATAACTAGATAACTTAAGCACAATAACATATGATTCAACGTACATTTCATATCTTTTTGCTTCCGAGATATTCAGAGATAATGTTGGACTTCCATCTTTGCGATAACAGTTGCCTTTCATTGGTTCTCCTACAGTCACACCTTGCTTAACTACTCCCAACGCTTGAAGAAAACTTCGAGGAGGCTTGCCATCAACAACCGAGGGGCCTCCACCCCCAGCCGTGTTCTCCCTTCCATTGGCTACTTGAGGAGCCGCCATGAAAGTATGAAAAAAAAAACAGGGTGGCTAGAGAAAACAAGGATAAGCAATTTAAAGTAGTAAAAAAAGGTGTCTATTTGTGGAAATTCATGATTTATGCATATTTAAACTGAGATAACTGTAGTTTTTATTTTACTGAGATTTGCCTGATTTTGTTTCATAAACGTTCACCATATATTCTTCTGAAATTTTCAAGAAAATGCATGGGTGCAATGTAATTGAGGTGAATGGGGAAGTGAACGAGTGTTGCAGGAGATGTTGTTTACCCACTTGGACATGAAATATATGCGATGTTGGATTTGTTATTCCACCACATTGTGAATCATTAAATTGTTTTGAAAATATCAAAATAGTTACATTATAAAAATGGGAAATTAAATCCTTCATTTCACTAATATGCACTCTGCATGGAAACCTACTAATTTTTGCAGTTTAAGTCCTCGAAGCTGGGTAAAACATGCATTGTACATGTTCTGCACGAGCATTGTGCAAAACATTTTTTTATACGAATTCGCATTATAAACAATTTTTTAAAGTTTCAACTCGTTTCGACATACACTCCTCAAGATACACATCAAAATGTGATATAAACTATGTTTTCCATTGGATTCCTCTACTTGATTATAAAGATAGCGAAGCTGGCTACAGGTTGCCTAGTGCTTATTGTCCCAATCAGTCTCTTAAACACTTGTAAGGATTGTTTATAATCATTATTATGCCACAATGCCATAATATAATGCATTTTGCAAATTATCGCAATTGCATTGGTTTGTAATGAATTACTTTACGGGCGCTTGGTATAATTAAATAAAATTGATGCAATTAGACAAGTGATTTGTTGGTGGTGGTGATGATGGCAGTAGTTGTGGTTGTGGTCATGTTAATGGTGATTACGAATGTGGGCGATGGTGTTGGTGGTGGTGGTGGTTGTGGTGGCTAAGCTATGGTGGTTCGGTGAATATAAAAGGGGGTGGTGGTGATGGTTGTGGTGGTCGCGGCAGTGACAGTAGTGAAAGTGGTGGCGGTTGTAGTGATTATGCTATAGTGGTGGTCATGGTGGTCGTGGTGATTATGCTATAGTAGTGGTAATGGTGGTTGTGCTATGGTAGTTGTGGTGGTGGTAGTGGTAGTGGTGGCGGAGAAGACGGTTATGGTGGTATTAGTGAAGTTGGTGGTGGTTGTGGTATGTTATGGTATCGATGATCTGAGAAGTGGCGGTGGGATGGTGGTGGCTATGGTGGTTGTGGTGGTGGTGGTAGTGGCAATGACGGTGATTTAAAAATGGTGGTGGTTGTGGTGGCTAAGCTATGGTGGTTAGGTGAATATAATGGTGGTAGTAGTAATGGTTGTTGTGGTTGCGGCAGTGGTAGTAATGAAGGTGGTAGTGGTTGTAGTGATTATGCTATAGTGGTGGTGATTATGCTATAGTGATGGTGGTTGTGCTATGGTAGTTGTAGTGGTGGCAATGGTGGCAGAAGACAGTTATGGTGGTACTAGTAAAGTTGGTAGTGGTTGTGGTATGTTATGGTATCGGTGATCTTGGAGGTGGTGGTGATTGTGGTGGTGGCGGTGGTGGTAATGGCAGTGGAGTGGTGGTTGTGATGGTTTTGTTATAGTAGCGGCGCCGATTATGGTGGTAGTAGTAAAGGTGGTGTTGGTTGTGGATGATTATGCTATGGTAGTGGTATTGGTGGAGGTGGTGGTGGTAGTAGTGGGTTTGGCGGTGGTTGTGGTAGTGGCAATGGCAGTGGTTGTTATGGTGGTTGTAGCGGTGGCGCACCATGACAGAGCGGGTGGCGGTAGTGGTGATGGTTACGGTATTGTGGTGGTGGTTGGGGTGTTTATGAAGGAGTTGAGAATAAAATTCAAGTAAGATGAGATGATGAAAGTTTTGCAAAGTAATGCAGGAGATTTTGTTCCGCAAAGTTTTGCAGAATTTTATAACTAGGAGATGCGGAGGTCTGAATTCAAATTCCAATAACTGTTTTTCGTAAAGTCAACCAAGCACTTAAGTTTATGTAACCGCCGTAAACTTTTGCATATGCATTATTTTACCATCCAAGTGAAGCCTAAATGGATGAATGACAACAACAATTGTTCACATTCCATGCAAGTGGTGATTTGGGTTTCATACCACAAACAATTCCTTGTTTTGTATGTCATGCTGCAATGAAGGGACCTATACCATTGGGTTTGCTTGCAAAGCTAACTATGAAAATTTTGAGTGCTAGGAAAAAATTTCAACCGGTGCCTCTTTTTATATACGTATAAAAATTATTGTTACTAAATAAAAATTCGCAACTGGATAAAAAAATATCGTTACTCCTTTCAAAACAAAAGTCATCATTTCTTACTTGCCAACCTAAAAAATGAAAATCGAGGTAAAAGCAAAATATTGGCTTCTCTAGCCGTGAAGGCTAGTACATTGAGAAAGAGAAATCTAGCAGGTGTTGGTGGTCGAAATGATGATCTCCGCCATCGTTAGTTTTAGGTTTTTTGAGGTTGTATTTTTTCAAGTCTAGAGAAGATGCCATTTGGGGTGGGCACGGAACGGGATGGACCTCATCCCTATCTTATCATGTTACTTCGGGATCGGGACATGATAAATTTCATCCCAACCTCGTCCTATCCCAAACGGGCTCGGGATGGGAATGGACAAAATTAACATGTTTTAATATGTAACTTCCAATTTATTTAGCTCACACACATACTCTAATATGTTTTTGGCAAATTTGTTACTTTCAATTTACACTAGAAAGTTGCATGTTACAAAGAGAGAGAGAAAAAAAAATACTACCCACTCCCAACTACAAGAGCATTCCTAATAAAATTATTAAAATTATTAATAATAAATATTAAGAAGTTCAATTCGGGATGGGATTGGAAAAATTGGGACGGCACAAGACGGGAATATGATGAGATCGGGATTGAGGGATGGGATGCCCAACCCTAGATGCCATCGAGCCCACACAAAGGTTATCTCGTTGTCTTCAATTTTTTTTATAGCAAAATTCGAATTTTCATGTGGATGTACAGTCTCCAAAGTGTGGGTATAAATAGCAACTCTTGTATGCTAGTGTGAATTGTTTGAACAATTCGATGAACCAACTCTGTAACTATGGTTATGTTGCGCTTTAACTTAATCAGTTCATCCATGTTCACAACATTCACAAGAAGAAGAAGCTTCTGTTCTTACGTTTGGGCTTCATCCATTAAATATGCCTCCACTCCTGAACAAGCATTACACCTCTACACCCAAATGCACAGCCAATCCATCCCCTTCAACACCTATGCCATGTTGTTCACTCTCAAGTCCTGTGCTCCTCTCAAGAACCCCACTCTCATCCATCACCTCCACGCACTTATTTTCAAGTCCGGGTTCAGTTCCCATGTTTATGTAGCCACTTCACTTCTCAATGCATATGTTATGTCTTCATTTCAACATGCTTGTCAACTGTTTGATGAAATTCCTGAGAAGAATACTGTCACATGGAACACCATGATTACTGGGTTTTTTAAGTACTACGATGTCAAAATGGCTCGTCGTCTTTTTGACAGCATGACTGTAAGGGACCTTTCGACGTGGTCTGCTATGATTGCTGGGTACATGAACTGTGGCCGATGGAATGAAGGACTGGAGCTGTTTCGCGAAATGATGGTTGTCGATGTGGACCTCAAACCTGATGAAGTAACGGTGATATCTATTTTATCGGGTTGTACTCGAATGGGGTCTCTTGGGTTGTTTGTAGGAAAAGGGATACATTGTTTTGTAGAAAAGAATGGGTGGCAGTTAAGTGTGGGGTTAGAGACTGCTCTTGTTGACATGTACTCTAAATGTGGATTGTTGAAGAATGCTATTGGGATATTTGAGAGGATGCAGGAGAGGAATGTGACGACTTGGACAGCAATGATCTGTGGTTTGGCCCACCATGGATGGGGCAATGAGGCACTCCTTCTGTTTGAGAGGATGATAGAAGAGGGTGTGAGATCTAATGAGCTTACCCTGACGGGGATTCTAATTGCATGTAATCATGTGGGGTTGGTTGAAGAAGGTAAAGAGCTATTCCATAACATGATTGAAGAGTACGAGTTGGAGCCTAGGATACAGCATTATGGATGCATGGTGGATTTGTTAGGGAAGTCCGGAAGGGTAGAAGAAGCTTATGAACTCATTGAATCTATGAGGATTGAGCCCAATGTGGTCGTGCTGACTTCTTTGTTGGTTGCGTGTAAGGAGCATAAACAGTATGAAATGGCTGAGAGAGTAATAGAACGAGTTTTGAAAATGGTGACTCCAGCGAAAAATGGAGGGGTTTATACTCTAATATCTGACTTATATGCTCTGAATAACAAGTGGGAGGAGGCAGAACTGATCAGGGAGATGATGGTTAAACAAAATGTGAAAAAAATTGCAGGATCAAGTTGCATTAGTGCAACGGGGGGTAGGCAAACTCGCCAATTTATTTGTTCATGTAACTCATGAGCTAGGGATGAACCTAGTAAACAAGATTCTTTTTGGTTTTTTAAACGAGTACAAGACGTTTTGCACTTTGTTCTCCACTCAATGTGGCAACCTTGATGATAAAATCTCTTGGATACTGATGTAATTAACAGAACTGAATATTTCATGGAGAGTTTGGGCAAATCAATTGTCTAGTTTTTAACAAACTAAAGATTTCTTTAGCTTGCCATAACTCCGCCAAACCCTGTAATCAATGAGTTTTGTCACCAAAAACCCAGCTCACAATTTTTTTTTAACAAAAAAAATAAGGCAATGACTACTCCATACCACCAAACCATTACACTCTCCCACACCACCTATATAAATAAGGAAACAACATTTTTCTCATCCCCATTCAAAATCGAAACGCAGGTCTCTCCCCATTCAAATCTTCCCTCTTGCAAAACGCAAAAACAACTCCTCGGCTCCAACTCTTCTGTAGTCCCTCAAATCAAAGCACAAAACGCCACCCCTCAAAATCGAAACGCAAAATGCAACCCCTCAAGTCTTAGATTTCAAATCCAACTCTTCTGTAACCCCTCAAAATCAAAGCGCAAAACGCCACCCCTCAAAATCGAAACACAAAACACAACCCCTCATGTCTTAGATTTCGACTCCAACTCTTCTCTAAGTGAGCCATCCATATTTGCCAATAAAATTTTCAGAAATCAGAAAAATAATCACAAAACTTCATAAATATTAAAAAATAATCACAAAAACTCCAACCCCTCATGTTTTTTTAACAAAGTAATCTCATGGAAACTTTAGAAATATTTTCAATCACAAAAACAAAGTAAACTTTAGAAAAAATTTCAGAGATCACAAAAAAAAAAAAACCAGTATTCGCCTGAAACATTGCTCGCATTATCTCAGGTGAACAGTAAAAAATTGCCAAAAATTTTGTTGTTCGCCCAGAACAATACGAGGTTTTGCAAAAAGTACTCCTGGGTCCAAGCGAGCTTCATTAAAAATCTCGCCTGGAACTCGCATTGTTCTGCGCGAACAGGCAAAATTTTCAGCAAATTTTTTCGGACAGATTTGTGTGACTTTAGTGAAATAGTCATAACTTTCTCATTTTAAAACATTTTCAAGTGATTCAAATTGTGATTATTAGATAACTCATAGTACTACAATATTCTTGATTTTATGAGGTTGAGAATCGGTCTCGATCGAATATATAAGTTGGCCGAAAGTTAGAAACACTATTTCATTTTCATTGCAAGACAGATTTGCGCGACTTTAGTAAAATGACCATAACTTGCTCATTTCAAAACATTTTCAAGTGATTCAAATTGTGTTTATTAGATAACTCATAGTACTACAATTTTCATTTTTTTTATGAGGTCTAAAATCGGTCTCAATCGAGCATATAAGTTGGCCGAAAATCAGGAACACTATCCCATTTTCATTGCGACAGATTTGCGTGACTTTAGTAAAATGACCATAACTTGGTCATTTCAAAAGATGTTTCAGTGATTCAAGTTGTGTTTATTAGATAACTCAGATTATAAAAATTGTTGAGTTTTAATGAGCTTAAGAATCGGTCTCAATTGAGGGTTTAAATTGATCAAAAGTTACCCTATTTTTATGTTACTATTTTTTTTCAAAAACAGTTTTTTGGGTTGTGTGGGTTAGTATGAAAAAAAAAGTACATGGTGGTGTGAGACAGTACTTTAGGTGGTGTGGAGTATTCGTTGCTATAAACACACAAAAAAAAAAAGGGGTCCATAATGTTCGTCGAAACCTTAACACAATATTCTTGACATTATTCCACATGTTCCCTAAAAAATACATCTCAATCGAAGCTTCAAAACAAATAGTTGATAGGGGTGGGCATCCCATCCCGCGTTCCCGATCCCGATCCTGATATTTTTTGGGTCCTTTTGGGATTGATCAATCAAATCCCGATCTTGTCCTGTCCCGATCTAGAGTGAGATAGGGATGAAGATTTTCAGTTCTGCCCGTCCTGTCCCAAATTATATTTTTTAATATTTATATTAATAATTTCACTCAAACAGAGACAGAATACCTATGAAGTCCAATACATTTTTTAGTCATCAAAATTGGCAAGGGATACATGGTTCGATAACCAATTTTATACGGTAATGTATTGAAAGGGTTGAATGAAGTTTCTCTTCATCTTTTCAATGGTGCTTTCATTTCATAATATCGCTTGGGATTAAGTACTCACTTTGTATGTACTGCAATATACTCTTGGTGTCACGCTCCACACCTTGCAACTCCTATTTGCATCCATTTTTTCCTTCCTGGACTCGCAACAAACAAGAAAAGAAATGCCATCTTTTGATTCCTTCTTATCGTCTTTAGATAGTAAAAAACTTTGAATTTTAAAGGCATCTCTAAATCAATTTCTTGAATAATGATTCTGTTGAGTTTAAAGTGTTAATGACAAGCAAACAATTTCATGCAGAGCTATTTCATATGGGACTCGTTCATGGTTGGTGTAGCATCTTCAATATCCCTGTTGATAAATAATCAGTCCTCATTACATAAAACCAAAAATATGGTTGTTTTAAATAGAACAGGAATGACTTCATTTTTTGCCCTGCAACAAATTTTGTAGTACTTGCTCATCCCGTCCCAAGCCCGTTTCGGATGGGACGAGGTCAGGATGAGGTCTATCCCGTCCCGTGTCCACCTCTAATAGTTTATGTGCAAGTTGGTCCTTAAAATGATTTTTGATTTGTATCAAATTTTTTCGAATTGAGTTGAAACTTTACTATTAACTATTATTCAAAAGGTAGGCTCAATCGGATTGAACTTTACTAAGGAACTAGGATTTGTGATGAGAGTCATGTGACACAATTTGAGAATGCTTACACGTATCTCCAGAAATCATCATTCTCCTAGATTATGCCACATCACCATGGTTGCAAAACCTGGTTTCGTTTTATTTTTGAATGGATTAGTGAAATCATAATTCTTGTGGAACTTGGTCATCAAAAAGTAACCCAAGGAACACTTGTCGAATCTAATTAAGACTTTAGCACGCACAATTCCTCAAATTTTCAGCTATAGTAGACGAAAAACATATTTCATGTGCATGTTGGTCGTGAAATTAGTTAGAACTGAAAATTAATTTGGGACATAGGTCTTATCTGAAAATTAGGTCATTTTTCTCTATTAAAAAAAGCTTCAATTTCAAAAACCCAAATTCTAGACAGAGTATTTCTTTGCGCTTGAAGTTGGTTGGCTAGAACCTTGGCTGCAAAAACAAGAGTTTTTAACTACACCCATACTTTCTTCTTCTCGCCATCAGGAGGGAAAAAAATAAAAAATATCATCTTGCCACCACGCGATATAAACGTTACTCTGACAGTTGTCTCGCTAGAAAACTTCACGAGCTTCAATCGCGATAGCCTCCTTCTCATTAACAGCTCTCGATGATCATCATCATCTTCATCCTATTTGTCTCTAACTTGACGACACACAAACTAAACCTTCTTGTTCTCATGGAAGCGGCTACTGCAGGCAACACCGACAACAATTACCACCACTTTCAACTCTTACAACAGGAGGTCATAGTACATAAACTCCAAATACATCACCAACACCACCACCACCTCCTATGCTACCATCAATATATTTCTTTCGGAGGGATGTTCCAATTATCAATGACTTTCGTTCAAGGAACCAACACCACCACCACCACACAAAGAGTACTCACATAATATTTTTGATAAAATTAAAATCTAGGAGGCGTTTGTAAAGGTTTGAAGGTGAAAATTTAGCCAAATTGGTGAGTTCCAAATAAACTACTCGCCGGATAGTGGCGAGTACCACTTGTGTCATTCAATATTTTAAATTATTTTTAATAAAAATTGAATACTGAGAGGGGTTTGTGAAGATTCGACGAGCTTGAAATAGGCTACTCGTAGGCTAGGCGGCGAGTACTTTGTTTGTGTTTTTATGAAGTTGACAAAATAAAAAGCCAAAAAATTGAGAGTGACTTTCTTGACACTAGCAACCTAGGTGGCGAGTACCATGAAGGTTACTCAAAAATTTGAAACCTGAAAGTTGTTTTTAAAGGTTGGTGTTTTTTTCAATAAAATTCAGGTATTCTTTTTTGTACTCGCAACCTAGGTGGCGAGTACCATGAAGGTTACTCAAATTTTTGTAACCTAAAAGTCGATTTTTGGAGGTTGGTTTTAAAAAAATAAACAATTTGAGTAGCCTTCATGGTACTCATAGCCTAGTTGGGGAGTACCATGAAGGGTACAAGTATATATATATTTTAATGATTTTGAAGCCAGAGAGTCGTTTTTAATTGTTGGAATAGAGAAAAACCAAAAAATTTCAAGTTAACTTCATTGAACTAGTTGGAAAAGTGGGGAGTACCATTATGGTTGTAGTTTCAGTTTTTTTTAAAGGGGCGATTAGACATACCCCAAATCCATAATGCCTAATTAGTGAAACCCCTCTCAAAGATCCAAGTTAACTTCATTGAACTAGTTTGTACTCAGTGGTCGACACTATGTGCTAAGCACCTCCTTGGTGCTTATTAAAATTGTTATAAATTCAAAACCTATTAAAAATTTATTATTCTAAACATAGAAATAAACACCCAGTCAAAGTGGACCACTTCCAAAAAACAAATCCCACCTAACAGTCAAAGGACGGAAATGTCAGTCCAGGGGGTAAGTCTAATTTTGGATTTTGATTGGGTTTTCTCTATTTAGTCATTGTGGATGGGGTATGGCTAATTGCCCATTTTTTAAACCTGAGACACTCGAGCGGCTCAACCCTCTTGTCAAATTCTAGAAAGGGAATACTCCCATATCAATTCAATTGTGATTTGAATGTGTCCATTCGAAAATATTGGCAGACATTCCATCTAAGCTGGATTTATAAATTTTGCTAAATTTCCTTAATCAGTTCAGCTATGTTATTGATATGAATGGAAGTTTTGTACAAAAGCAATTGCTCACAAAGCTCATAATGAAAAGGCAACGACTACTCCACATCACCATATATGCCCTCTCACACCATTACACTCTCCCACGCCACCTACTTTATTTCTCACACCACCACTGCTCTCCCACATCACCAATATAAACACGCATCCACTCTCTCCCCCATTCAAAATCAAAATTGAATTCTTCTCCCCCATTCAAAATTGCATTTTCCCTCTCTGCCCTAATCGAATCTTCCCCCATTCAATTGGTTCGATTGTCTCCCCCTTCTCTTGCTGTTTCACTCTCTCCCCTTATTAGATTTGTTCGATTGCTTACCACTCTCTCCCCCATTCGATTGGTGGGGATCATCGAGATGATAGAGGTAAAAAATTACCCATGACGGTGTCTCACGGAAACGTGAGAGCAGAAAAGGGCGAAAAACAGGCGGAATAACGAAAACATAACTCAGAAAATTTTAAAACAAAGGTAAAATTAAACTTCAGAAAATTTTTAAGAAAAATTTCAGTAAAAAATTTATTGTTCCCTAGGAACAATGCAAAGTTTTGCAATTTCCTCGCTTGGATCAATGCGAGGCTTTGGAAAAATCTCGCAACGTTACAGGCGAGGAAATGGCAAAACCTCGCCTGGGGCAATGCGAAGGTGAGAAATAGACTTTGTTTAGGGACAAATTTTTGTGACTTTAGTAAAATGGCCATAACTTTCTCATTTCAAAACATTTTCAAGTGATTCAAATTGTGTTTATTAGATAAGTCAGAGTACTGCAATGTTCGTGTTTTGATGAGCTTGAAAATCGGTCTCGATTGAGCATATAAGTTAGCCGAAAGTCAGGAACACTACCCCATTTTCATTGCTAGATAGATTTACGCGACTTTAGTAAAATGACCATAACTTGCTCATTTCAAAACATTTTCAAGTGATTCAAATTGTATTTATTAGATAACTCATAGTAATACAATTTTTATGTTTGATGAGCTTGAGAATCGGTCTTGATCGAGCATATAAGTTGGCCGAAAGTCAGAGACACTACCCCATTTTCATTGCAAGACATATTTGCGCAACTTTAGTAAAATGACCATAACTTACTCATTTCAAAGCATTTTCAAGTGATTAAAATTGTGTTTATTAGATAAATCAGAGTACTACAATTTTCTTGTTTTGATGAGCTTGAGAATCGATCTCAATTGAGGGTTTAAATTGGTTGAAAATTACCCTGTTTTTTGGGTGTTGTGGGTTAGTAGAAAAAAAAAGTACATGGTGGTGTGAGACAGTATATGTGGTAGTGTGGAGTAGTCGTTGCCTAATGAAAAACCTTTTTATTTCTTTTCTAATGAAAAGGTTGGCAAACCACAAAGTATTACAAACATCATTAAAATAACAAACTCAAACATAGACACCAACATAAACACAACAACTTTATTCTTCCTCACTAGAACTCTATACAGATTTTGTCTACTACTTTTAGAACTCAATCCTCAAACCAAGCTGGGATAGACAATGTGTCGGTGTACCATGCACTCACATGTCGGCGTGAATTGAATAGCTTCTTGACGGTGTGTTAAGGAGGTAGTGAACGTTTGGGCCATTATGGAGTTCCACCAATGTGAACTTGTCTTCGACAGATTACTTTGACTCACTTGGCCTAAACACATAAACATCCAAAACCTTACTCAGAGAGGCTTCGTGTTCCTTGACGCATCTTTGTTTGCAGGCACCCAAAAAAAGGGCTTGACGATTATCACGAAATCCAATTTGGTACTTGGCATGTTAAATTGGTGAGCCTCGACTTATATCCAACGTCCAAGACTCGTGTTCCTTGACGCATCTTTGTTTGCAGTCACCCCAAAAAAGGGCTTGAAGATTATCACGAAATCCAATTTGGTACTTGGCATGTTAAATTGGTGAGCCTCGACTTATATCCAACATCCAAGACTGCATTGGCTTTGTTTCCATCATGTAGATGTTGGTTTCGTTAGTAGCATATTTAGTTGCTTTGTATCTAGTTATTGATTTTGATTATATAAGATAAAAATCAATACAAACACAATATTAGTCATCAATAATATAAGAATTAAACTAACCAAAATTTCGATTCCATTTATTGAGTTGTAAACTTCGTTACAGACATAGATGATGACAACACTAGGAGTTCACCAAATAGCTTCGTATCTTTATCTTTGAAGAGCTCGACTATCTCTTACTAATGGATCCCTGCTCAAATGCCACTCGTCCACCACTTTGCCCACTACCATTACCACAACCACCACCCACTCATCCACTTCTTCCTCACCTTGAGTATCTCCCTCATTTTGTACGAGCCATCTAATTTAGGATAAAAATAATAACATTGTATTAAACACTTTTAGAATTTAAAAACAAAAATCATCTCATTTTTCTTTCGTTCTAATGTCTACTTAATAATATAAAAGTTCTATAGTTTCTCTTTACTTTACATAGTTCTCGTTGCAACTAATAGTGTTGTTCAAAATAAATTTTAGTGTTTCTCAACGGTCACTAAAATGATAAATTTGTTGAAATGAAAAAAAAAATCAAATAGAATCTTACAAAAAGAAGTAAGTGCTAATATCAATCCAGGAAGAAGTACTGATTATCAAAAAGGGTCGTGCTCAAACAGTCAAGAGTCAGAACTATGAAACCTAAATGACACAAATAACTCGAGTATAGTTAACAAGAAGTATTGATTATCTAAATCATCTAGCTCTCAACCCATGCATGCTTAGCTAATATTCCAGTATTAAAAGAAATCAAATATCAATTGCAATGCAATCCACAACCCCAAAGGCTGGCATGATGCTTACAAAGTCTAGGCACTAATTTTAGAAATGCAATATAAGAAGAGAGATTGTTGTTTAAATGATCGACAATCCCTACAAACCACCTCCCCAAACCGAACTCTAATTGATGAAATAAGAAACATTCAATATTTTAAGCACTCACGTATAAAATGTTTTCATATACATATTATCTTCAAGATTCCAAAATCAGAACAAATACCATATTTCCAATATAACCAAATCTGAACACTCGAAAAACTAAAACCAAACAAAGCCAAGAACTGATTGTGCTCTTAATGCATTCAACATTGAAGAAGTGAAAACCTAATTGCTAAAATGAAGAAATGAAGAAGGAGAAGATAGGACTTACTGGTGGTTGTGGATGGACGGACAGACTGAGAAAACTGTGTGAAGATAAGTGGATCTACTAGTATACCACAATGCGGTGAAACTGAGCGAGACAACTGCAAAAAAAACAAACATCAAAATGCTAAAACAAATATCTTAGAAAATTGCTTGTTGGCATGATTAATTGAACAAAACATCACATTAGGCTGAAAGAAAATTTGCCAAAAGGGAGATTGGACTGGGAAAGAGGGAGAAAATGAAGAAACATGAATTTTGTATCAACAATATTTATAAAACTCAAGGTTCAAGCAAAATTCCAAAAATAAAAAATGGAACCCTCATTTTTTTATGAAGCTAATCAATCGATCTTTACCTTGCTTAATCCAATCGAGTGGATATAACTAAACTGCTCAATTGATTGGATACAAACACCCTAAACTCTGAAAAATCAAAAATGGAAACCCCAAACTTTGAAAATCAAAAACTAAAACACCCCAATAAATACTTTGAATCAATGGATGGATTGGGTACTAGAAATATACTGAATCGATTGGATTCAAAATATCGCGAACTCAAAAAATAAAAAATCAAAACATCCAAGGATTCAATGGCAACCTATCTTTGTTCAAAACATCACAAATATTCTCTGAAAACTAATTTGTACACGAGCATCGCTAACACATAAAACAAGGAGGCAGGCCGAGTTCACTTCATCATGTGTGCATACATACATCAAGCCCATTTGTATAACATAGAATCAAAACCAAAATGTACAAAACAACTTGATGAGATATCAATTAGTCATACGATCACAACCGTACACGTGTCATAGGTCAACCCTAACACGTGAAAGGCTTCAACACAGTCCGAAGTGGACCCATACTTAAACCATTGTTCAGTTCGTAAGTCGGGCGCCCAAGCCCAAGTCACGCCAGCCCACGTGGCACAAACTTTTGAGCTTGGCCTACGACAATAAGGCCCAAATGAAAATCTCTTAGCTACTGCAGACTCGAAATTCATTCGTGCCAATCAGCTCTTAACCCAATCAAGCATTGGGTCCTAGCAGAGCTAAGTGCCGAAGAGACTCAGTCATGCACATGTAAGATCCTGGGTGAGATCTCCTCCCTCCACATGCCCTCGATAGCAGAGACAGTTGATGAGGGAATACTCATTATAAAAGGTGAACAAAGGGAAAAAGAAATGTACACATACACATTGCTAAGTACATCTAGTCTTCATTCTTTCTTGCACCATTATCAGACTTAAACATTGGAGTGCCTTTGGCCACCACATTGATGGTCTCTGGCTCACCGCTATTCCTTTTCCAGGCTCGAGATCAGGAAGGACGAATTTGGATGCATCTCAACCCAAACTCATAAATTTAGTCTAAGCCCATAAACGCCATCATTACGAAATCGTGTTTGTACACAAAATAACTAAAAGATTCAAACATATCGAACCCCAGTCAATTGTTCATACATTGTTGAATCAATTGATGTCACTGTAACCGTAGATGAAGATAGACGAAGTAGAGAGAAAATATCGCGGGGTAGTGGGGGAACATGGTTCGCTTGGAGTTTTGTGGAGGTAGTCGGAGTCACGAAGGAGATGTCGAGATGCTAAGGAGGGAGTCGCAGAAGAGATAAATTAAATTGTTATGGTAGGGTGAAATTTTACAATTAAATTGTGGTGGTGAAAGTAAGAGGTGGCAGGAAGAAGTAAATGTGGGTGTAGTTAAAAGAGTCAGTTGAAACTGGGATGCCTAGGAATGGGCATCCATCCCGCGATTCCAATCCCGTTTTGGTCTGGTCCCATCCCGTCCTATTTTTTTGGGTCCTTTGGGATTGATTAAACTCATCCCGATCCAAGGTGGGATGAGATCGGGATGGAGATTTTCAATCCCGCCCATCCCGTCTCGTCCTAAATTTATTTATTTAATATTTATTATGATTAACTTTAATTAAACTCCTTTTCTAAAAGAAAATTTATGATGCGTTGAAATTAAATCAAAATATCTAATGTTGAAAAAACATGTTTGATTTGATACTCTTTGTTTAGATAGAAACTTTAGCTTGAATATTTTTTGTCAAATAGAACACATGAAAATTTATGGTTTTTTTTTCACATTTTAGATTGGTTATAGGACAACTATTCTTACTGAAAAAAAAGACAAATGATGGTTTGGTTTAGTTTTGCATTATGAGTTATGTACTTGG
Organism: Berberis vulgaris; assembly: GCA_963556465.1. Classification (NCBI taxonomy): domain Eukaryota; kingdom Viridiplantae; phylum Streptophyta; class Magnoliopsida; order Ranunculales; family Berberidaceae; genus Berberis; species Berberis vulgaris. The sequence goes on along the minus strand of OY747124.1, from coordinate 82,427,483 downwards.
AAATTTGGTCAATGAGTAATATTTTCATTTTTGAACTTATATTAAGACAATTTGAGAACTTATATCATTCATGCAAGATATAATTAGGAGTAATGTGAGATGAAATTCTATATGACATTTTATATTGTTACCATGAAAGTTATATATATATAAATTATGCATTATTAGTATGTGAGTAATGTGAAATGATTTTTGTTACTCTTCAATTGAAGAATTTTTATTACATGCTCATCTCGTCCTGATCTCTCGAATGAATGAGATAAGATAGGGATGAGGTCCATCCCTGGGAATAGGAATGAGGCCCACCCGGATGCCAGCCATGATGATGATAATATGATTCCGATTAAGCGGCATTTCCTCATATCGACTTGGGTTTCCTGTTCCTTTGGAGAAGAGAAGAGAAGAGAGGAGAAGAAGAAGTTTCAACATTTGATTTCATGCTTATCCAGAGCACAACAGGTAGGTGCACTTCGAGTTCAGCACTTCCAGTGCCCTGTCACTTAATGTCTCACTAATTTCAATATCTTTTGTTGTCAGGGAAGTGAAGAAGAGCTGTAGGTGGTGGTTGGGGGTGGAGCAGCTGGTGTTTACTGAGCTACAAGAACGAAAACTCTAACACCCCATTTGGGGTTCTAGTTATTGAAAAAGTAAAACCTTTATCAAAGGTCAGTTCTTTAAACTTTGGAATAATTTTGTCAGATTTCACTACTTGGAATGAAACGTCAAAATACCAAAACAAATAGCGTGAACAAACCCTATCTTTGAAACTCCAATGCTTGAAGAAATTACTAGCTTGCATTCTTTATTTAAAAGAAAGAAGAGGAACATGCCATAAAACTCAAGTTCCTCCTCAAAGTATTCGAAATATGCATTGTGGTTGAAAATGACCTTCAAAGAGTCGATTTTGGGTTTAGGAGGGGCGTCCCTAATTCTTGAAGCCACTATGTTTTTTATTTTTATTTATTATTATTATTATTATTATTTTATTTTGGGTTCATATTTTTTAGAAACAAGTCAAGAACTTATTTGGAGTTGCCATTGGGGCACAATTGGAGCAATAAGGGGACGTGAAATACCTGCTATGTGGGATAGTATGCTCCTATCTAAATGTGGGAGACTATTGTGTACTGATAGTATTTTCTGATGTTTTTGCTTGCTATATCTCTCTGCTTTGTTCTCCCGGGCATATGTTGTCAAGAAGATGGAAACGTAATTTTCTTTGGAAGGTTCAAAAGGGTTCCATGCTCTGGACTTGGCACACACTCTGAAAGAGAAAAGGGGGCCTTAGCCATTAGGCCATTCAAAGTCATGCACCAAGCCTTCCTTGGCAAATGGTTTTGGTTGTTCGAGAAGGAAAAAGATAGTTTCTAGAGAAAAGTGTCACGACCGTGACTTTTAGATTCAGAACAATGAAGAAATGAGAATGGATTACTAGAAAAAAACTGGGTTACAACCCTTCCCAAGCTCCGTGAGCAAGAGACCTTGTTTGTTCTTATAATTTCAATAAAGATCTATGTTCTTCTCCTTTCTATTTAACTACAGTAAACATAACAACTTGTGAAAAGGTCCAGCTGATGAGCACCACGTGTGTGGCTCAGATGGTCCTACTCCTAACTAACTAATAAATTGAATTACTAGAATACCTCTTGTTTGAACATTTGATTTTGGTGTCTTAATTTCGCGCTACTACTCCTTCGCTCATTTTTATTTTCACCCATTTTCCAGTCATGACATTGCCCACCCCTTTTTCCAATTCCTTGTCCTCAAGGATTAAAATATGGAAATCTTGAGGTGATGTACGATCAGGGAAGGGAGCTACAAATTCTTTCCCAACTGCCATAGCTACTCCATATCCATTTAAGTCTTGAAGCTAGCCTTGCCGTTCCTCCACCCTCGGAACCAAATTCATAATCATTTCATCTCACTTATCCCTAGGGACCCATCGCTTTGTGGCTTTGTCAAATGGAATCCCATAAAAGCTAAAGCTAGTAAACCCCATAGTAGACATGAGACGATTTGAAACAACACTTCTTTTAGAGGGCATAGAAAGATAAAGTTTGGTGTTGGCAGCAGGAAATGCAGTTGAGGTATTGACAGTATTCTGGTTGGACGTTGAGGAATTAGAGACTCCAGCGTAGCTCGCAAGGTTGGATTTTCCATCAGCTTGAGTGAAATTGATGCCTGCCTTTCTTACCTTCGAGGAAGCATTTTTTGGAGTTATACCAGTTGAACCATTGCCCTTTGATTTCTTATCTAAGAGCAAACTACTCAAGCTACTTAGTGTCCTAGTCTTCAGAGCTCCTCTGTAGTTTTTCTCAAGATGATATGACTTCTGTCGAAGGATACATTCTCTCTTACCTGCATGGCCTGTCCTACCACCCGCCCCCAGACTGCTCTACTGAGCTTGAAGGCTGTGACTTGGCTTGAACGAATTTCTGAATAGCATCCAACGACTTCTCCATTGGCAGATTTAGAAATCCTTTCATAGCAGATGCTTCAGGTTGAAGATTATCAGGACTGAGACTTAAGAGTTTGGTTTTTCAACATTAGGAGATTTATCTTCAGAATATGTAGTATGCCACTAACTTGTTGCACTCCAATTCCTAATTCTATTTATAGTACATTGAGCAGAGAAGATAGCTGATGCAGCTAATAGCGATTGAGGAAAGCTCAGTATGTCATACTCCACCAAGGAAAGTTCAACCAAATAAAAAGACACGAGCTCAAGCCTTCTGTTGGCTTGGATTAACGTTTGGAATCTCCTCATAAAAACATATGGGGTCGGAACAGACATGTTAATTGTACTGTGTTTACCATAAGCCTTTCCATCTCATGAATTTCCCCTCTGCTATACACTTTGTCAGTAATAACAACTAAATCCTCGACAATGGGGACTTGAACTTCCTCATACTTGCATGCTAATAACAAGCCTGTTACTCCGACCAATTGAAGCTTCTTCCTTTCCACAGACTTCTGAGCCAAAAATCTATCTATAACCAGTGTTCTAAAAATCGCTAGGCATTGGGCGGGCGGCGAGCAGGTGCCTAGCGCGGCTTGCGCCCAGAGGCATAGGCGGTCTTAGGTTTTGTATTATAACTTTAATAGTTTACAAAAGTTAAGCATAATACCTTAACAATTACATCCAATTTAATGCTAATATACATATGCAAAATTTAAAAACATGAAAAATTAACAATCATGAACAAAATTTATTAAAACTCAAATGACTGAAGTTGGTCATGATGGGTACTTTATATAAAATTGAATTTGTGGACAAATATCCAAACCTACTCTTTTATTTTTCTTCAAATTGCATGAATAATCTCAGTCATGTTTGATAAAATCTACATTAGTAAAATTGATACCGGCAGATCCTTTGAGAATTCCATTAAGTAATCATCATTTGCTACATTTAGATATATACTGAATAAAAAACAATTAAATAGTTTATTTCTAAAAAAGAGAAATGAAAAATAAAATAAGAACACAATCAACCTTATTAAAAAATAAAAAAATAATAAAAAATAAAAATAAAAAAATAAAAATCGCCCAGACCGCCTAGACCCCGCCTAGGCCGCCCAGACTGCCCATAACCACCCAGACTGTCCGCCCAGCCATTAATCTGGGCGGTTTTCCACCTTCTAGCGCTAGGCGGCCGCCTAGGCCGATTTTTAGAACACTGTCTATAACATTGACCATGAGGAATAAGGTTTCATCCAACAGTTCAAATTTGTAGTGTACCTCAATTAACTAGTCCATGAGGATGGCCCTCATTCTCCCATTAATGTCGAATTGCCGATGCATATAATTAGGTGGGACACAGCTAGATTTCTCAATTCTCTTATGGAAGGCATAAATGTTCTCATGTATTCAACGACCGCAAGCAGGTCATTAACATCATCGCCATCTATATCTCTCCTAATGGACTCTGCAGGTGGCTGAACCATCACTATCTTCAGCTCCACCACACTGTCCTCTTCCATTTCAACGATTTCATCAAACACTTCCGCATCCTTCATGGACATGGGCGCCTTGGAATCGGTCACTTCCGCATCAATGATGATACAATCATCCAGTTCACTTGGTTTTGAGTCTGATTCACTTGTATTCAAGTCCACTGAAGTTGATGTCATTGTATTAGCCCCCTCATCCCATATCAACCCATCATGTGAAACACTTCTTAATTTACCCTATCCCTTCTATCGGTTTCAAATAAAGTGATATTCGAACCATGTGACTTCAGCTTGTATGCAGCGACAAGCCTACTAACGTCGCCACCAACAACAACTACTAATTTAGGCTTTTCAGCGTACTGTAGAAAATACCAATATACGAGCTTCTTGACTGCTACTGACTGAGATGTCACCTTCTTGTCAACCTAAACTTTCATGTTAACCCTTATCCAAGAAGAGTAAGTGATCCTGGGAAGCCTCACATGTGTAGGCAATGAGTTCCAAGAAGCAACATCTCTTATAGACATTTCATCAAATACCTTCCTTTCACATCCCAAATCTCTATCTATGAAATACATAACAGGGGGCTATTTGGAAGTGTCTGGGTCCTGCGAGGCAATCAATCTTCTTTTGTTAACTTTTTTCACCTCTTGCACAAGTTCATATTTTGTACTGTTACATGAAGTGATAATCATAAGTTCACAAGACGCCACCAACTTTGAAACTGAATCCCAACCCATGATCCTTTTGATTGAACCATTAGGATTGAAACCCAATTGAATCTAAAGTTCCTTCATCCATAACTAGTTGGAGTTGTCTGTCCAATTTGATTTCAAGAATGTCATCAACCAAAAACAGGAGATTGTGGAAGCCATCCCGTTCAGCAAAATTGCAAGCAAGTTCAATCGCCTCTTCTTTATTGTCCATTTCAGTCAAATCTAAGAACCCTTGTTTGGCAAGTCCTTGAAAAAAAGACAGTTGCCACTTTGCCAGCCCCAATCCATTTTTCACTCGTATGGCCATGCTCATAAAAATGTGTCAGTTCATCTGTAGATGTGGCATACCAATAATTCTGTAAGCCCAACATTGAAGGTTCCACTTCTACATCTAGTGAATTAGATGCAACTCGAAAAGTACCAGTGTAGAGCGCATCGAAGGCGTCGACATGCTTCTGTTCATCGTCCAAATTGCTTCCATAATCACTCTTTATGGACTAGGAATCTTGGATCTCCATGGAAGGATTTGAGGAAGGTCTTTGTGACTGTTCTGGAGCTCCAGTGAGTTGAATTGAAGGAGAGCTAGTAGATCCAGTACCTTTCTGATGGTTCTGCAATACTTGAACAATCTGCTCCATCCTTGATTCAAATCGCTTTTCTTGAGCCACGCTTACTTGAGCTACGCATAGTAGTTCAGTCCATAATTCTTCTATTTATCCGGCAGTTTCGGTTTGTTGCTTCCTTGTTTCCGTCATAAAAATTTCGATCTCTCGAGCTCCGATTTCCATGGTGGAATGGATTGATTGTGGCTCTAATACTAATTGTCACGACTATGACTTTCAGATTCAGAACAATGAAGAAATGAGAATGGATTACTAGAAAAAAACTGGGTTACAACCCTTCCCAAGCTCCGTGAGCAAGAGACCTTGTTTGTTCTTACAACTTCAATAATGATCTTTGTTCTTCTCCTTTCTATTTAACTAAAGTAAACATAACAACTTGTGAAAAGGTCCAGCTGACTAATAAATTGAATTACTAAAATACCTCTTGTTTGAACATTTGATTTTGGTACCTTAATTTCGCGCTACTACTCCTTCGCTCCTTTTTCTTTTCACCCATTTTTCCAGTCATGACAAAAAGTTGTGCTGGGCTGCCGGCTAAGTACAACCTAAAAGATAGTGAATCCCCTCCCACCCCAGGAAAACCAATAACACTTTGGGATTAAATTATGGGGAACGATAGCTTCTACGAAAAAGAAAGTTTTCACAAGGGGTGGTGCTTAAGGTGTGAAAAGGGGATCTTATAAATTGTGCATGATGTTTGGGTTGGTGATAGATCCCTAAAGATTTTCCTAGAGTAGTCATGGCATCTTCAAGAAAATATGACTCATTGCAGAGTTTGAGAACAGAGTGGGTAATGCATTGTAGTTTGTGATTGTGCAAAGTTTGGGTTGGTGGTAGTTTTTATCACTAACCACTATAGATTATAGTAGTAAAGTGGGGCGACTGATCACCATAAACTGTGGCAATTGTATTATTACTATTATTCATTTACAATTTGATACTCTCAAGTCACGTGACATGTGATATTTTATACATGGCACAACCATTTCACCATGTCCTTTACAGGGCAAAGGCTGTCTAGCACTTAGAGTATTAAAGTTTAAAAAAATTTCTGGCTAAGTTATGAAAAATGTGGGAGCATATGGATTTGACCAGAATGTGCAAGTGAAGTGTATGGACCCTTATGTTTTGTTTTTTGTCAACTTTTGTTACTTTGCTTTGTTTTTTTTGTTTTTATTATTTATTTTAAGAATATTTGTCTCATGAGGTGTATGCCTCTCACTTTGTGCTGTTTATGAAATTGCATGGCATGATTCTTTTGATTGAATGATGGATGACTTTATTTGTATGTTTGATTAGATGGTTCAGCGAGATGCTAATATGTGATTGGACTATAAATCTAATATGAAACTAAGAATTGTAGCATATTCTCTATTTTCTTCTTTCATTGAAATATTTATGTATAGGTAGGATTTCGCTGAAATTGCAAGCATTTCAATCACATTGAGAAGAGAAGGAGATTTCACCTACTTCAAGGCAGGGCTCTGGGCAGGCAAAATTGATCAAGACACCATCGTTAAGCCTATCCTCCAGTCGCTTGATCCCGGCCCAATTTACCTCTCCCAGTGAAACCCCCGACAGGAAGACAGACTGCTGAAAGTTCTCACAAGCAGCAGCATTCTTCTTGTTATTTCGAGGAAATAAAGATACTCAAGAGTTCATAATCCAGGTACATGAACCGTGTGCTGGGGAGCACCTGCAACTCACGAGCATGGAAAACGTGCATGTCCCTCATCGACCAATGCACCAACATGCAAAGCCTAAAAACCATCCACGCCATCTTTATCATGCATGGCCTCCACCACAACAACTACGCCCTCAGCAAACTCATTTCCTTCTGTGCACTCTCAGACTACGGCAGTCTCCAATACGCATCTCTCCTCTTCCACCAAACCCCAACACCTAATTCGTTCATTTACAACACTCTCATCCGAGCTTACTCTCGCAGCTCTCAACCTCAATGTGCACTTCACTATTTCCATCTCATGTTGTTCAATAATGTCGACCCTGTTGTTGTTCCTGATCACCTCACCTTCCCTTTTGTTCTCATTGCTTGTGCCAAGCTCTCGTACGTGTTGTATGGGCAGAGAGTTCACTGTTTGGTGTTAAAGGATGGGTTGGCTTCATCTGATCCTCATATCCAAACTGCCCTTATTAGGTTGTATGTTGAATGTGATAGTTTGGTGGATGCACGAAAGGTGTTTGATGAAATTGTGGAGAAGGATGTGGTGCAATGGAATGTTCTTATGAATGGGTATCTTCGTCGTGGATTTGCTTCAAAGGCTTTGGATTTGTTTCGTGATTTGTTGTTTTCGGAAATAGAGCCTGATGAGTACTGCATTGCTACCGGTATTGCGGCTTGTGCTAATTTAGGGGCTCTTCAACAAGGAATGTGGATACATGATTACATTAACAAGAGAGACGAGTTTGAGAAAGATGTGGTTGTGGGGAGTGCACTTGTTGATATGTATGCTAAGTGTGGGTGCATTAAACAGGCTGTACAAGTGTTTGAGGGGATGTTGAAGAGAAATGCGTTCTCTTGGGCTTCTATGATTGGTGGGTATGCATTACATGGTTGTGCTGAAGAAGCTATCTATTGCTTAGAGAGGATGCTCAAGGAAGATGGGGTTAGGCCGGATGGGGTTGTGCTTCTTGGGGTTTTAACAGCTTGTACCCATGTAGGGCTCGAAGAAAAGGGTCGATTTTTATTAGAAAACATGGAATCACAGTATGGCATTTCGCCTAAACATGAACATTATAGTTGTGTAGTTGACTTGTTATGCAGGGCGGGCAAGCTTGATTATGCACTTCAACTTATACAAACAATGCCAATGAAACCGCTTGCTTCTGTCTGGGGCTCTTTGCTAAGTACTTGTAGAACCCATGACAATGTTGACCTTGCAGAGGTTGCAGTTAGAGAACTTTTGCTGCTTGAACACAATCAAGGTACTGAAGATGATGGTGCTTATGTTCAACTTTCTAATATTTATTTAAATGCACGAAGAAATGATGATGCGGGGAAAATTCGAAAGATTATGGGCGATAGAGGTATCAAGAAGACGCCTGGGTGCAGTGTGATTGAGGTGAATGGGGAAGTGAACGAGTTTGTTGCAGGAGATGTTGTTCACCCGCTTAGACATGAAATATGTGCGATGTTGGATTTGTTATTCCACCACATTGTGGATCATTATCTTGTTTTGAAAAAACCGAAATAGTTATATTATAGAATGGGAAATCAAATACTTTACATTAGAAACAGTGTTTTAAAGTTTTAGCTTGTTTCGACATACACTCCTCAAGATACATGTCAAAAAATTTTCCGTTGGATTCCTCTACTTAATTTATGAAGTAAGCGAAGTTGGCTATAGGTTGCCTAGTGCATATTGTCCCAAACCGTCCCTTACCTGAAACATAAAATTTTTAAAGGGTGCCACAGTGGGTATGAATTTGGAATTAAGGGAGTTCAAGCCCAAAGCTCCATTTGCTACCTAGAATTTAACACTAAGTGAATGAATGACAACAACGATTGTTTGTATTCCATGCAAGTGGTGACTTGGGTTTCATACCACAAACGTTTCCTTCTTTTGTAAATCATGTGGCAACGAAGGGACTTATACCATTGGGTTTGCCTGCAGGGTTGGCTCTGAGATTTTGGGTGCTAGGCGCTAGGCAAAATTTCAACTGGTGCCTATTTTTATACATGCATAAAAATTACTAAATAAAAGTTCATAATTGGATATAAAATATTGTTAATCCTTTCAAAACAAAAGTTCATCATTTTTTACTTTCCAGCCTTAAAAACAAAAATCGAGATAAAAGTAAAACACTAGCTTCGCTGGCAATAAAAACTAGTAGATTGAGATGAGAAATCTAGGGTTCCAAGAGGTGTTGGTGGTCGAAATGATGATCTCTGCCATTGTTAGGTTCAGCTCCTACGAGGTTGTGTTTTTTTTCAAAGTCTAGAGAAGATGCCATCAAGCTCACACAATGTTATCTTTGTTTCTTAATAATTTTTTTTTAGCAAAATTTGAATTTTCATGTGGATGAATAGTCTCAAAAGTGTGGGAGGTCAAAGTACAAGAACTCCAAATACATCATCAACACCACCACCACCTCTTACAATACCAACAGTAGATTTCTTTCGAAAGGATGATGCAATCGTCAATGGCTTTCGTTAAAAGAAACTAACACCACCACCACTACCACACAAAGTGTACTCACATACTTTTGATAAAATTAAAATCAAAAGGGATTTGTGAAGGTTTGAAGGTAAAAATTTGACCAAACTAGTGAGTTCCAAATAAGCCACTCGCACGATAGGCGGCGAGTACCACGTGTTACTTGAATTTTTTTATGGCCCTTGAAACTGGTGACTTCCATACTTAGCTAAACTGAGGAGTTCCAAATAAGCTACACATAGATTATGTGCAAGTTGGTCCTTAAAACGATTTTTGATATCACATTTTTTTCAAATTTGAGCTGAAACTTTAACTATTATTATTGAAAATGTCTGGTCAAATGGGAACTAGGAAACCAGAGTGACATGACACGATTTGGGAATGCTTACCCATATCTTGAGGAATCCATCATCCTCCTAGATTGTGCCACATGACCATGGTTGCAAAATACCGGTTCCCAAGTATTTTTGAATGTATTAGTAATAACATAATTCATGTGCAATTTGGTCCTCGAAACATAACCCAAGCTTGTCGAATCTAGTTTAGACTTTAGCACGTTATTCTTGGTCTTAATCCGCACAATTACTCGGAATTTCAGCTGAAACATATCAGTGAAAAGCATATTTCGTGTGCAAGTTGGTCGTGAAATTGTTGAACACGGAAAATTAATTTGGGGCATCGGTCTTATCTGAAAATTGGCTCATTTTTCTCTATTATATATAAAAAAAAAAAATTTCAAAAACCCAAATTCTAGACAGAGTATTTCTTTTGTGCTTGAAGTAGGCTGGCCAAAACCTTGGCTGCAGAAATAGAGATGCTAAGATGATGATAAGAAGCTTCAGCTTAAGCCGCATTTCCTTTTACCAATTTGGATTTTCTGATCCCCACAACAGGACTTCATGCTTACCCAGAGCACAACAGGTAGGTACATTTCAAGTTCAACACTTCCAGTCCCCTCTCACTTACTGTCTCACTAATTTCAATATCTTTTGTTGACAGGGAAGTGAAGAAGAGCTGTTGGTGGTGGTTGGGGGCAGAGCAGCTGGTGTGTACGGAGCTATAAGAGCGAAAACGCTAGCACCCCATTTGGGGGTTCTCGTTATTGAGAAAGGAAAACCTTTATCAAAGGTCAGTTCGTTAATCCCTTTGGAATAATTTTGTGAGACTTTCTTTATTTAAAAGAAAGAAGAGGAATATGCGAGAAAACTCAAGTTCCTCCCCTAAGTATTCTAAATGTGCAGTGGGGTTGAAAGTAAACTTCAAAGAGTCGATTTTGGGTTTAGCAGGGGCATCTGTAATTCTTAAAGCCTCTATATTTTTCGATTTTGGGTTTATATTTTTTATAAACAGGTCCAGAACTTATTTGGAGTTGCCATTAAAGCCCAATTGGAGCAATTAGGGGATGTGGAACACTTGGTATGTGGGATAGTATGCTCCTATCTAAATGTGGGAGACTAATGTGTATTAATGGTACTTTCTGATGTTTTTGCTTGCTATATGACTCTGCTTTGCTCCCGGGTAATCTGTTGTCAAGAAGATGGAAACACTTTTTAGTAATTTTCTTTGGAAGGATCAAAAGGGTTCTGTGCTCTGGACTTGGCATGTATTCTGAAAGAGAAAAGGGGGTGCTTAAGGTGTGAAAAGGGGATCTTATAAATTGTGCATGATGTTTGGGTTGGTGGTAGATCCCTAAAGGAAGATTTTCCTAGCGTAGTCATGGCATCTTCAAGAAAATATGGGCTCATTGCAGAGTTTGGGAACAGAGCGGGTAATGCATGGAAATGAGACATTCATCTTAGAAGAAACCTATTTGATAGGGAGGTGGAGGAACCTACTTTACTTGGTTACTCAAATTATTAAATTATATTTACTTATGTGAGGATGACAATTGCTCCGTGCGGGTTTGGAAAGAGAAAGGGTTCTTCTATTTAAGGCTTGTTTTGGTGGTGGGAGGAATGGCTAAAGGTTGAACATATCTGGCTTTCGGATTCAGTAATGGCTGAAGGGGTAGTGGCTTTCTGCTGCAGAGGTAGGAGAAGACGTGGTGCTGAATGGAAGTCTTTCTCTTGCTCTTTGGCAAGTTTTGCTTCTAGAAAATTGAAGTTGGGTTTCCATATGTTTCATTGGCGTTCTTTTTTAACAAGACTAGCTTTTGAACGTGTGGGTTGCTAACACTTATCGGTTAAAATATAAAAAAAAAATTGAACATTTGTAGTGTTCATATACCATAGATCACATATTATGTTTCATATATAACTCCTGAAGTCATAATCATCATTAGATTAGATTGAATAAATGTGCATGAGAGGTTTCTATTTTCCCTTATAGAGTTCTCTATCACATTTTCTGGTCGCTTGATTGGTACCATCGACTTAGACCTCTAATTGAAAGTGATCTCAAACTCAACAACGTAATAGAAAATTTTAACTTTAAGCAATTAGATTTGGAATAATTTGACAAAAGAGTTGTAATCACAATGAAAGCATTGGAAACTCCGATACTATATATATCAATAAATCAAATAAATGTAACATAACACTAACAAATTATTCTATTCTAAGAGTTTTGAGGGGTGGGTGCTTATAAAGCAATCAGATTTTGCTTAAAACCATACCATGTCACTTAATAAATTATCCTTCATTGGATACATGTGATGGTGATCAAGTAGGTGTATGCTGCACCAAAGAACCCATTCTTGCATAGCCAGTCTTGAAACTCTAGGGTGAGTGGTTCAGAACATTAAGCCCCTAATGCCTTTACAAACTCTAATCCTTAAAATTTCCGAAAAAGAAGAGAGACGCAGCAAACTGAAACAGATTAACAAAACCTAAAGAGAAACATATGATAGCATACATTAAATCTGACCCCCTAGTTATAATAAATTAATGAAAACAAGAACAAACTGCATACAATATGTGAAATTCAACTCATTGATGAGTCTATTGAATCATAAGCAGGACGCCTGAGGAGATGCTTGCTTGCACTCATTGAAATCTCTACTGGATGCCAAAAGATAATGGCATTTTCCAGGGTTCAGATTACATCTCCCTAGCCAACCAAATTGCCAGAAGGCAATGGTTCAAGTTGTTCCTTTCAATCTTCTAGACTAGTTAAACACCCAAAGAAACCTTCGAATATTCACAAAACTTTGTGAACAATAACTTGCAAAGACTTGCTGACATTTGTTATGATATTTAGGTTCTCCTGGGTTGGATTTAATAGTAAGCCTTGGCTTTATTAAAAAGTCAGAGTTCCAGAAGGACACATCCCCTGGGATGGGGTGCCACTGGTTTTGTGAAAGTTTTTGACAAAGAAATGTTGGGACACACCTCTACATGGTACTGGTTCGGTGAAGTACAACTCTCAGCTCCTAAACTAGGCTTTTCCTTTTATATTATAGATGGAAAGCAAGCTCCTCATCTTACACAGTGTTGGCAGTGACATACAGTACCGATTCAGAAAAGCCTTAGGACACGAATTTATTGAAAGTTTATGTTTCCCATTTTGTCCTTGCTAATTCAGAGTTTGCCCATCTATCAAGCAGAACTATCGGGACATTGTCCTGGGGGAGGGGGGTTCTTTATCTTCAATGTATTCTTGTCTCCTTCTTGGGGTCATTCAAGTGTTAATAGTGGTAGAAGTGAGTGCAATTGGTATTGTGGATCAAGACTTGGAAAAGAGTGGTTGATAGGTTCTGGCAATTTGAGGTGGTGTTCGAATAAAGAGAGAATGGTTGCAGAGAAGATTGATTTTTTGGCCCTCATTGTGATGAAGAATGTGTTTTGACAGTGGTTGAAATCTCTGCTGTTCAAGGATATAGGAAATGATAGTTGACCATGCTAGTATCTTTCCGAGAAAGCCTACTTTTGTGACCGTCAGCTTCATATCTTTTTGAAAACTTATTTTCAAAAGATTTTATTTGACTTACGAATCTCAACTATCTTTCTATTTTAAGTTCAGTGCCTTCTTCTGTAGCATTATCAAGGCATGCATTGAAATTGCATGTTGCATATGATATCTACACAGTCCAACTCTCTCAGCTTGCAATGGAATGCTTCGCTCAACAAGATCATAAGGCAGAAGGGTTTCAATCCAAGCAGTTTATTCGTTTTTTTTTTATAAATATTTTGTGTTGACAGCCATCCATGGTAGAATCGTACCACAAATAACTTGAAGAGGAGAGGCTTTGCTGTGCTTGGTAGATGCATGTTGTGTAAACAACACAGAGAATGTATTTTGCCAGTTTAACTCTGTGCCCCCACTGGAAAGTGACTTTGTCGATGTTTATGATTTGAGTGTCTTCAAGGATTATCCGAGTCTTAGCGATTGGCTGTAGCAGGGATATATAACCAGCTCTCACCCATAGGTGAGAATGGCTGTGGGCAAGGATTCTGTTGAGGGGTAACGTTCCTTGGAGAAATTGAAGCTTTTCTTTGGAATTGTTTTATCTTTAGGCACCCCCAAGTATAACGCAATTCCAAAGAATAACTTCAATTTTTTTGGAATTGCTGACATTTACTTATATGGCTGGGGCAGTTTCTCCTTGTGTAAAGATTTCGCAAGGACACTTTAATAGTTGCACGCACACATAGATAATACAACAAAAGACACAAGTCAAAATTAGCTTAGTCACTGTCAAAATACTCTGGAAATGATTCTACGAGGAATACATGAGCTTAACAATATAAAGATGGACACAGGCTGTTGTAAGTAAGATTAATAGATGTGAAACAGGGAGGCTCATTGCCCAGGTTGTAAATGTTTTTTATTTATTTTGAGAAGTACATGCTTATAATATTTTCTGTGTTTCTTATTTCCTTGGTCAGGGTGATGCTGACCTTTCCATTTTTCGTTAATACGGGGAGAATTTTTCTTGTGAATCAGTTGTCCCAATATTGAATTTTCTTGACTTTCGTGATTTATCATAATTCTATGAAATAGATGTGCAAACGGGAAGCTTACACTGTTAACTAGCTGTATTTTGGGTTTTACAAAAATTGTTTTTCTAATGAACTTGAGACCAAATGGAAGTTTATGGTTTTCAGAAAATTTTGCTCTTTATACTATATGCTGTTTGGTTGAAATCACCCTTATCGAGTCTGAACAATTTGAGTTTTGCAGAAGCAAAATATGCTCAATTCCTTTCCTTCTCGATTTGGACTGGTGAAGAGATTCTGGAAATATGTATTGGAGCGTGAGGTCATATAGCCTTATCACATAGTCAGTAAATATTATATATTTTCTATTCCAGGTGATTCATCTATTTCGCAATGATTATGCAGGGATTGGATGGAGAAACCATGCGGGCTTCCATTTCAAAGAACTCCCTGATTTCAAAGCAGTGTTCATTGAAGTAACAGGGAAGGTATGCATTATTTTTGTTTAGATTTTATTATTATTATTTTTTCAATCCATCTATTCATAATCTCTCATTGTGTTTTAAAGAAATTGAAATATTGTTTTGTGTAGTAGGGACAATTTAAAGAGGAATTCGTCACTGCTGGAGGCGTCCCACTGTCTGTGGTCTCTCTCCCTCTCCATTTCATATTCATTTCTTCAGTCTCTTCTTGCTCAATTTTTTTTGGGTATGCTATTGACATTTATTCCATTCTATGAAGATCTCGCTGAAAACCATGGAAAGCAAGATTCAACCACGTCTCTTCTTTGCAGGAGAGGTAGTAGTTTATCTGCTAAAGATGATTTTAGAGATCTCTTTACTTAAAACTTTGTCCCTTCACATTGAAAGCTCACACGTGACAAATTTGCAATTCTTTTTAGGTACTGAACATTGATGAAATCTCCGGTGGCTTCAATTTCAGGTGAGGAAATGAATTTAATGGTTCCAAATGAAAGTCGTTATTTTTTTGTCAAATACAATCGATGTCTGGAATGCCTTCACCATGTCAAATAGCCACAAAATGCAGATACAAGTCTTAAGAGAAGTGTTTCTTGCTCCCAGTGTTTTCAATAAATCATTGCCTCAATTGGTTAATCTGTTCTACCTGCCGAAAGAAGCCTTTATTCAAAAATCTTTGGTTAAAGTTGCAACACTCATTTTCAGTAAGTCTGTGTTTGATTGCAAGTTGCTGCGTTCTGCAGAAATGTGTAATTTCACGGTGTTTGTTGTGTGTTGTACTTTTTTTTTTGTGTGGGGGGGCTTCTAAAGACTTTTTGTTAGGCATGAGATGGTTGAATTTCGTGGAATTCAAAACACTCTCAAACAACAGAAGTTCTGGCTGCTTACTAAAAAGTAAAAACCGCTTCTTTTCCAGGCTCGTATATGCCTACAGTCGAAGGGCATATGATTTTTTTTTGTTAAGGCATTCCATATCCAAATTAATTCTCGACAATGTTTACGGCCGACACCTTTCATTATCAAAGATTAATTTATAAAACTGTATGATGATGTTTGAATTTTTTTATTAGAGAGACATTTTAGGTGTTTAGAAGCTCTAGATTTGTTTACTGTGGAATGTTTTAGTAGGTTCCAAGTAGCATTGGATTTTAGTAAATTATTTGGATGTTAGTTTTATTTATTTATTTATTTATTTATTATGCCATTTTGGAAGATACATATTTATGATAATGATTTCAGTGGGATGTTATTTCTCTCAACCTTTTTTAACTACGCCTGGGCAAAGTTCTAACTTTGCATTGCTGGTCCCAAGCCCGGATAAAAGGAGGAGAGAACAAGTGTATTGGAAGGTAAGCAATATATATATATATATATATTTTTCCAACACTATTTGTTGCTAAATCATCATCATCTATTTTCTTAATGCAGCTACTATACTTCCAGTAGTCCAGAAGTAGCACCAACTTTTGGTGACTTTGCTTTTTCTGTAATGCTTGTGCTATGGAGGTAATTATTTACCTGAAGCTCATTTAAAGCTTAGACAATGCTATCATTTGGTTTAAAAAATATTCTATGGTAGGTTTTTTTTTTTTTTTTTTTCCCCCTCATAGTTGTTATTTTGATTGGCTGGCATCTGTAGGCACATCCCATATATTTGGACAAGATTTTCCATCCTTTTGGTGCCATCGTGCTATGTTGTGTTTTTCCTATGTTGGTGGCATCTGTAGGCACATCCTTTTCTTAATGTCTGTCTCAGTTATGTTTTTCCTATGTTGATGTGTCAGGTTATTCCTCAAGCAATATGCGCAAAATATGGACTTGCTGTAGGGGTGAATGTTGTATGGCTAGTGCATATTCTAATTATAGTCACCTATAGCATGGGTAGTCAAATTGAGTCTACAAGACAAATGAAAGGAAGACAATAGCTTTTTGCAGGTTCGAGGTGAATAAATTCTCACAGTTAAGTTTAGGATTTTCATTTTGTCAGTCTGTTGTGAGGATTCTGGATTAACCAATTTTGCTCACCATAAGGGAATGGAAGGCATCACGGAGGACCTTGTATTGTAAGTTTGAATTGTAGCTTTTGAAACTTCTTGTTATGTATTGATGGAAAACTATTCTTTCATTTTGGCAGATGTGCACTGTATGAATGTCCCACAACCTATACACATTCCGTGTTTGCACGAAAACGAACAATCCTGAGAAGGTATGTTTTGTTCCCTTTGAATTTTCTCAAGTACTCAGTGCTTCATAATGGAGGATTACTCAAAGACTATCAACCAGGGAATGTTAGCTTCGATAAACTTGCAATTAGAGTTAATTCACCTGTATCTACTCATGTACTAAACCTGTGAATTGCATCATCAATCAGAGTTTATCTTGCTGTCCTGCCCCTTGGGCAAAAAAAGAAGTTGAAAATTTTCATACGACACATAGTTGAATTTATAAGGTCACTGTTTTTCTTCGTGATAGGTTGGGTCAAGATCAGCGGTGCAAAATCTAGTCTTATGACGTCGTTGTTTACAATAAGACGTCGTGCATTACACCCTTAATAATTAGTTAAGTCTCGACTAACACGTCGTTATTCATCAATTACGTTTGCACAACAACATTTAAGGCACGTTATATCCTATATATGTTGTAGTGCACTAAGGTAATCTGATCGAGTAACCTGAAAAGATACCTACAACTATTATTTCCAAAATTACTATATAACGACTTGGTTTGTGACGTGCGCTTTATGTATGTGCATATTAAGCATGTCGTAAATTTAAGTCCTCTAAACCCATATTTGTTGTAGTGTAATCAGGTTTGAGGCAGAGATAAAGATCGGAAGAGGCTAGGTCAAGCCCGTTCCGCATGTTCACCATTGCCTTTCTCAGTTAGGACTTGGACAATTTTAGGGACCTCGACAACAATAGCAGGGGTAGGGGCTTGTTCGGCGGCAATAAGAGTTTCAACACTCAACATCTTCAAGGGGGCCTGGCATGCTTTCCCCAAGCTGTCTATTCGACCAACCAAGCAACATCATAACCATCCTCTTCAAATTCGATATCCAACGAAAGTTGAAGGCAGCATAGAAACACTTTTCTCTTTGTCACAGTTACAAGTAAATCAGAACAAGGAACAAGGGAAGCAATTACGAAATGGCGCCAAAGAGAAACGAAGGCGCCAAATCCAAAAGAATTTGAATTTGAACTCAGGGATAATTTTGTAATAACACCCTCAGGTGGTTATAAACCCACATGGGGGCAAACACGTGTACTAAGCCTATTGGCTCAAATTGTAATTCTGTTATTGCTACTGTAGTTAAATAGAGGAAGCAAAGAGCAGAACAGAGGATCAAAGAAAAGAAAACCCAGGGCCAGATCTGAAGATCAGACTGAGCATTAGCTAGTTGTAACCTTGTTTTCGTATTCAATATAGCATTTCTTCCTGTTTAGCTCTTCAGATTGTTTGATCTAAGCCACAACTGTGACATTTGGTATCAGAGCGTTCGTTCATTCGGGACTGTCATTGAGCTCCACCATTGCAAAGCGATGGAAACTAGGGGAAAAGAATTAGAACAATTCATGCGCGAGACGAGGAAGAACCATAACGAGACGGTAGGCCAGATTGAGTTCTTAAACAGTGGATTCAATCAACTCACTCTCGCTCACGAAGGATTAGCACAACGCCTGGAAGACAATCGAAAACATATGGATTCAAAATTCGATCAACTCTTCCAGTTGATTCGAAATCCACCTGCTCCATCCAACATCACTGAACCAAGTTCCTCAACAGCGCCAGTTTCTAATCAGACGGATCATCGATCCAACTCCCAAATTCATTGGGAGAATCCAGGTATGTTTCCCAGATTACCAAAATTGGATTTCCCTTATTTCGATGGTACAAACCCTAGGTCATGGGTAAAAACATGTGAAAAATACTTTGAATTCTACCAAGTTTCGGAGGATAGCAAAGTAGGCATGGCTTCCATTCATCTATCGGGTAAGGCAGACCTGTGGTTTCTTGACCACCATGTGGGGAGAGAAATTCCTCAGTGGAAGCAATTCTGCAGGGATCTTTGTGAGCGTTTTGAAGAAGCAGTTCTGGACAACTTCGTCGACTCATTCAATAAACTTCTTCAACATGGAACTGTTAACGAATATTTTGATAAATTTGAAGAGCTACGCTCGCTAATGCTGACTCACAACCATCATCTGGATGAACAGTATTTCGTACTCAGTTTTTTTAGTGGCTTGAAAACACAAATCAAAGCAATGGTGCAGCTCTTTAAACCTACTACACTGACGTAGGCTCTTTCTCTGGCTAGGATGCATGAGGTGTCCCAAGCTCAAAACAATTCAAGGTCACATCACACTCAACCATACTCCAATAGACTAAACTCATACTCCACCACAGTTGCCAATCAAACAAGTAATCCACCCAATCAGACATCACACCCCAACCACTCCAATCACTCTAATTACAACTCCAATATACACCACAGACCAACATTCCATTCACCATACCAAAATACTGCTCGACTACCATCATTTATACTACCCATCCGACGCCTCAATCCCAGCCAAATGCGCCTGCGCAGGGAGAAGGGCCTCTGTTACAATTGTGATGAGCAGTACAAGCCGGGGCACTTATGCAAAACTCAGCACTTATATATGCTGATTCCAGATGAGGAGCAACCTGATGTCTCTGAGGACTTCCCTGACATTGTGACTGAGAATCTACTTCAAGAAGTACCTACTGATATGGATATCTCTTTACATGCTCTCCATGGTTGCTCCTCCACAAACACACTGCTAATCAAAGGGTTGATCAGGAAGAAAGTAGTGTCAATTTTGATCGATACTGGAAGCACTCATTCCTTTATTGATCCTAGTGTGGTGAAAGCCACTAAATGGCCTACGTGTCTAACACCACAAATGATGGTTAAGGTTGCTAATGGCGACCAATTACTCAGCAATGCTGTCTGCCAGAAGTTGACATGGTCAATGCAAGGTGTTTCATTCAAAAATCGGGTTCGGGTGTTGCCTCTAGGAGGGTATGATATGGTCCTTGGTGGAGACTGGTTAAAAAAATTTGGAGATGTTACATTGAACCTACAGAAGCTTCGACTGACTTTGCTTGTCAATGGTCAGACTGTCACTCTACAAGGAGGACCCGAAGATGCTGAATTATGCCTATTGGAGTCCAAAGGTCTTTCTAAACTATGGAGAAATCGAGCTTGCTCTTTCTTCTGTCATCTTTTCTCTATGACTGTCCAGGAAACTGTCCCACAACCTGATCCTGTTATACAACCACTTCTTTCACAATTTAGTGATATATTTCAGACCCCTACTTCATTACCTCCCAGCCGCACCCTTAATCATCACATTCCATTAAAAACAGGCCATACACCACCATCTCAGAATCCTTATAAGATCCCATATATGCAAAAAGTAGTCGTAGAGAAGCTAGTCCAAGAAATGTTGGAGTCTGGCTTAATTCGCCACTCTCATAGCCCATTTGCAGCCCCCATTCTCCTAGTCAAGAAGAAAGATGGTTCCTGGAGATTCTGTGTAGACTACAGGAGGTTGAATGAGATCACCATCAAAGACAAGTTCCCTATGCCCCTCATTGATGAACTTTTAGATGAACTTCATGGTGCTAGTGTTTTCTCCAAACTGGACTTAAGGTCAGAATACCACCAACTACTTGTTCATCCACCTGACATTCACAAAACGGCTTTTAAAACGCATAATGGCCACTTCGAATTCAAAGTGATGCCCTTCGGGCTTACCAATGCTCCGGCCTCTTTTCAGGCTCTTATGAATGAAATATTTCAGCCCCTCCTGCGGAAGTTTGTCCTGGTGTTCTTCGATGACATTCTTATTTACAGTCATACTTTCTCCAGTCATTTAGAGCACTTAGCAGTGGTGTTCTCTATTCTTAGACAAAACAAGCTTTTTGTCAAGCTATCCAAATGTTCTTTTGCTCAAACAAAGCTGGAGTATCTCGGACACGTTGTCAGTTCTAATGGCGTTGAGGCAGATCCAAACAAAATTGCAACTATGACCAAATGGCCCAGTCCTACAAACATCAAGCAGCTCCAAGGGTTCCTTGGTCTCACGGGCTACTACCGGAAATTTATTGAGAAGTATGGGGTCATTGCAAAACCACTGACAGACCTACTCAAGCAAAATGCATTTCATTGGTCTCCTGTGGCTACCTCGGCCTTCCTGCAGCTTAAGCAAGCTATGTGTGCTGCTTCAGTCTTGGCACTTCCAAATTTTCAGGCACCATTCCATCTCGAGACTGATGCTTGCTCCGTTGGCGTAGGAGCTGTTCTTTCTCAAGCAGGCCAGCCAATTGCCTTCTTCAGTAAGTCTTTAAGTCCAAAGCATCTCTATTTGTCTACTTATGAGAAGGAACTACTCGCAATTGTATTAGCTGTCCAGAGATGGCGCTCCTATTTACTTGGCTCCAAGTTCATCATATTCACTTACCACCAAAGCTCAAAAGGTCACTACCATGACGCAACAACGTTGGCTTACTAAGCTTCTTGGCTTCGACTATGAAATTTGTTACAAGAAAGGGGTCGACAACAAGGTAGCTGATGCCCTGTCAAGATGTACTGAACCAACAGGCCAAGTTCTAGCTCTGTCCGCAGTCACTCCTACATGGCTTTCTGAGGTTGTTTCGTCCTATGAACATGATCAGTTTATGCAACCTGACATGCAACAATTACTTGTCAGTCCAGACTCCCGACCTCCTTTCACTTTGCACCAAGGAATTTTGAAACACCAGCAACGCATTTGCATTGGCTCTAATGGTTCTCTTCGTACACAACTTCTTCATGAGCTACATACTTCAACTTTAGGAGGCCACTCGGGAATCAACACAACTTACAAAAGACTGCATCAATATTTTTTTTGGCCCAGAATGCAGTCTGATGTCCTCTCTTATGTCTCAGAATGTGATACATGCCAACGTAATAAGACATATAATTCACTTTATGGTGGCCTTCTTCAACCACTACCCATCCCGGAACACGCTTGGCAACATATCTCGATGGACTTCATCGAAGGACTTCCACCATCCAAGCTCGTTGACAGACTGACCAAGTTCAGTCATTTCATAGCACTTGCACACCCATTCACTTCAGCCATGATTGCTGACTTGTTTTTGCGACATATCTACCGACTTCATGGCCTCCCAACCTCGATTGTGTCAGACCGTGACAAGGTTTTCTTGAGTGCCTTTTGGCAAGAGCTGTTTTCAGCACTTGGGACCAATCTTAACCTCAGCTCCTCATACCATCCACAAACTGATGGACAGACGGAAAGAGTAAATGCTTGTCTCGAAAATTATCTCCGCTGCATGACCAGTGACGCCCCTCGTCAATGGTCGAATTGGCTATACTTGGCCGAGTTTTGGTATAACACTTCTTTTCACACAGGGTTGCAGACTACCCCCTTCGAGGCCCTTTATGGGTATCGCCCACCACTAATGGCTCTTCCTCCTCTGGCTACCAATTGCATCACTGATGTGCAACACCTTCTTAAGGACAGAGAGCAAATGTTGCGGCTCATCAAAGAGAAACTTCACCGCGCTCAAGAGAGAATGAAACATTATGCGGACAGGCATAGAGCAGAGCGTGAATTCAACTGTGGCGATTGGGTATACTTACGTTTACAGCCGTATCGACAGACCTCAGTCCAGATGCGCCACAATCTCAAACTCTCGGCTCGATTTTACGACCCCTTCCAGATTTTAGATCGCATTGGTGCCGTAGCTTATAGACTCAGTCTACCTCCCAGCTCCAAGGTGCACCCTGTCTTCCATGTGTCGCAACTGAAACGCAAACTGGGAACCCACTCTATTGCTGCTCCCTTACTGCCAGTAGTCGACCATTTAGGAATCTTTCGAGCCGAACCTGTCGCTATATTGGGTCGTCATCTCATTCCTCGCCACAATCGAGCCGTGACACAGGTTCTCATACAGTGGTCGAACTCCACCCCTACCGACACCACTTGGGAAGATTGGACCCATATTCAGGCTTCTTTTCCTCACTTCAATCCTTGAGGACAAGGATTCTCTCGAAGGGAATGGCAATGTCACAGTTACAAGTAAATCAGAACAAGGAACAAGGGAGGCAATTACGAAATGGTGCCAAAGAGAAACGAAGGCGCCAAATCCAAAAGAATTTGAATTTGAACTCAGGGATAATTTTGTAATAACACCCTCAGGTGGTTATAAACCCACATGGGGACAAACACGTGTACTAAGCCTATTGGCTCAAATTGTAATTCTGTTATTGCTACTGTAGTTAAATAGAGGAAGCAAAGAGCAGAACAAGGGATCGAAGAAGAGAAAACCCAGGGCCAGATCTGAAGATCAGACTTAGCATTAGCTAGTTGTAACCTTGTTTTCGTATTCAATATAGCATTTCTTCCTGTTTAGCTTTTCAGATTGTTTGATCTAAGCCACAACTGTGACACTCTTCAACCCTTCGTTGTGAGCCTTCAGGGTGGCACGCTTGCGCACGTCGACAACCTTGTTCACTTCTTGCTGGTAAAGATTAAAATTTTGCCTTTTGGCTTTCCAGCTCGGCTCTTGATTCTTGACTCTTTAGTTCGGCCTTCAACTTTTCGGCTTCTATCTTTAGTTCAACTTTCCTTTTTTTAGCTCTTTTCAGCAGAGATTTGAAGTTTTTAGCTTCAACACAGTGTGATCAATGCCTAAGAAGGAGCTTTTGACTACTAGATATGGGCGTGCAAGTAGGGTTTTCGACTGAATTTCTAGGGTTTCGATGTTTGCACTTGTGACGCCCTATCAATGGAATTAGAGGAGGAAGAAGAATGAAAGAGAAGATGAAGGACATTTACATGTGCTGCCAAAAGTGCAACGGGAAAGAGGAATCAAGAACGCCTGCGAGAGAAAGAAGCAACACTGACATAAACTTAAGAGGGGAGAAAGAAGAGGATGCATGCAGGACGTGCCCTAAATTTAAGTGGGGTAACTTAGTGAGGAAGTTATTTTGGCAATATAAGGGTAAGTAACATTTGTTGCTTGCAAGGGTTAAAGAATTAAGAGATTGGAGTGAGAGTGAACCTTCGTAGAAGTGAGAGAAGTTATTGCGAGTCTTGAATATACCTCACAATATTTACATGACATTCGGGTTTCATTGTCCACCTTATTCAATAATTTCGATCCACTGGAGTGTCCATCAACATCCTGCATAATATACGTGCAACGATTATATTTTGATTTTTTGCTTTCAAAGTCCGAGTCTCATTCAATGACCAAACACATTAAATATGCCAAACATCAAATATGTGTGGAATGCCTACGAGGTCCTTATTGATTAACTGTTGAGGTAAGTATTGAGTGGCTGTTCAACCAAATTCATCAAACTGGGTGAAGGAGAGATATCCCAAAAGGGGGGGGGGGGGGGGGGGGGGGGGGAGGAGATTTGATACACAAATGTCAATGAATATGTCAATGAATGCATAGTAGAGAGGGGTTCGTTTTCTCTTCGGCTTTAGGCTTTTGGAACAAAGAGAAGTAAAATAGATAGAAACTGCTGTAGAAAATATGGACTCGCATCATTTTTCATATGTTGTCTTCTTTTAGAGGGTCCGGGTGAATTACTTTTTTTTTTGTTCTCTCTCTTTTTTCCTGAGAAAGTTTAATCCATCAATTGATCAATGTATGTACTTTAGAGGGGGAAAAGGTAAG
Organism: Berberis vulgaris; assembly: GCA_963556465.1. Classification (NCBI taxonomy): domain Eukaryota; kingdom Viridiplantae; phylum Streptophyta; class Magnoliopsida; order Ranunculales; family Berberidaceae; genus Berberis; species Berberis vulgaris. The sequence continues at coordinate 82,402,934 of OY747124.1, read as the reverse complement.
GGCCCTTACAGGAAAGAACTTGGTGACAAATGGCATGGCCTAATTGTCACCAAACCATTTACAAATTTTATGTGAGCTCTATTCATGATAATCACTTAACTAATCATTCACGTTTAATTTTTTTTGCCTTTTGCATCATTTTCCAATGAGATCCTGATATATGGCATAACTATCATGTGATCATTGTACTTTTTTACTTGAATTTTCCTTTTGTTCACAATCAATACTCCCCAACACCAACAAATCATTTTTTTAGAAATTAATTACATTTGCAGCGGATTTGGAGTGAGTCTAAAATAAATGAGTTTTCTAAAAGTTATCAATTTCCCAAAAGGTATCAATTGCATCATTTTCGAAGAAGAGAAATGTGGAAAATGGAGATACTGAAGTTTTTTTTTCTCCTCTAACAAATAAGAACTTACTTACTGATAGATGGTTGTCGTTTTGTTGATATGGGCTTCTACGAGACCCTTTTTACTTGGTCAAGCTAAGGCTTTGCGCATGCAACAAAAGACTGAATCTTGCAAAGTGAATCAGGCTTGGTTGAGTAGTTTTCCAAGAACTCAATCTTATCATTTTTTCCTCCTCTATAGGCCTGTGCTGATCATTATTCAAAGCATATTTGCCCCTTTAAACCCATATGTTTAGAGATCTCGTATGGCCTTGTGATAGTCAATCGTAAAAAATCCATCACATCATTTTTCATGGATTTTGGTTAAAAAAGATTAATGCAGAAGGATAGGGCGTCCCCCCCTATAAGCGACGCGCTGCACCTACGCTCGGGTGTAGTGACAAATGAGCAAGGCGCGCTGCAGCGGCTCCCGGCTGTAGTGTTAAATAGGCAAGGGTTCTCGCACCATTCTGGACGGGGGCGAGTAAAGAAGCTAGTCCAGGTTAGAGCTAGAGATAGAATGATTAGATTAGCCTCTTGGAACATAGGAACCTTGACGGGAAAGACAATAGAATTAGTGGATGCCCTGCGTAGGAGGAAAGTAAACATAGTTTGTCTTCAAGAGACAAAATGGAAGGAGAACAAAGCTAAAGATTTAGGAGGAGGGTTCAAACTCTTCTATTCTGGTAAAGATGGAACTAGGAACGGGGTGGGAATAGTGGTAGATAAAGTTTTTAAGGATGCAGTAGTCGACGTTAGGAGGTTTGGGGATAGAATCATAAGTATTAAATTAGCTTTAGAACTAGAGATAGTGCATGCTATTAGTGCGTATGCACCCCAAGTGGGTTTGGACGAGGAGACTAAGAAGGCTTTTTGGGACTCTTTAGAGGAGTTAGTTCTTAGAATTCCCTCTTCCGATAGGGTTTTCATAGGTGGGGATTTGAATGGCCATGTCAGTAAGGATAGAGTTGGGTATGAGAGGGTACATGGAGGTCAAGGCTTTGGGGATCGAAACACTGCGGGGATTTCTATTCTAGATTTTGCTTTAGCTCAGGATTTTGGGATCGTGAATACTTTTTATAAGAAGAGGGAATATCACTTGGTGACCTTTGCGAGTGGGCGTAATAGAAGTCAAATTGATTATTTTCTTGTGAAGAGACACGATTTAGGTAGGTGTAAAAATTGTAAGGTTATACCAGGGGAGTGTCTGACAAACCAACATAGGCTGTTAGTTCTCGATTTTTGTCTTAAGAGTAGGGGTCGTATTGCTATAGAACAGGTTAGACCGAGAATTAAGTGGTGGACCTTACATGGAGATGTGTGCCAAAAATTTAGAAAGAAGATTTTGGGTGGCCAGTCAGTTTCAGAGGGTTGGGAGAATCTAGAACCAAAGGATAGGACTAGTAGCGCGGATCTTTTTGAACGTTTGGCAAACCGAATAAGAAGATGTGCGAATGAAGAGTTAGGAAAGGCCAAAAGAGGAGGTTTATACGGTAAAGAGACATGGTGGTGGAACGCTGATGTGCAACAAACCATTGCGGAAAAGAAAATATGCTTTAAGGTGTGGCAAAAAGATAGGTGCCTAAAGTCTTATGAGCTTTATAAGCAGGCTAAGAAGTTGAGTAGTAGAGCAGTAGGGGAAGCTAAGAAGAGAGCGTATGATGCTCTTTATAATAGGCTAGGTACGAAGGAAGGGGAAAATGATATTTTCAAGATAGCTAAAGCTAGAGAACGAAAAACTAGGGACTTGAGTCATGTTAAGTGTGTTAAGCATGAGGATGGAAGAGTTTTAATGCAGGATAAAACTATTTTAGATAGATGGAAGGATTACTTTTGGAACCTACTCAATGGAACACATGTAGGGGAGTTAAACTTAGAGGGGTATGCTTCATAGGAAGGGAGAGATCGCGTGTTCCATCGCAGAGTTAGTGCCACAGAAGTGAGAGAAACTTTAAAAAGAATGAAGACAGGGAAGGCCGCTGGACCGGATGATATACCAATTGAAGCATGAAAATGTCTGGGAGAAGTTGGGATTCAATGGCTAACTAAGCTCTTTAATAGGATTTTGGAAACTAGAAAAATGCCAGATTCATGGAGGCATAGCATTGTGGTACCAATTTATAAGAACAAAGGGGATATCCAAAATTGCTCGAACTATAAAGGGATAAAGCTTATGAGTCATACGATGAAACTTGAGAGAGGGTTATAGAACGAAGACTTAGGAGTTTAACCACAGTTTCGGAGAATCAATTTGGATTTATGCCGGGTATGTCTACTACGGAGGCCATCTTCCTGCTTAGGCAAACTATAGAAAAATATCGAGAGGCACGTAAGAGTTTGCATATGGTTTTTATTGATCTGGAGAAAGCATATGATAGGGTCCCCAGGGAGTTAATTTGGTGGGTGCTTGAAAGGGAGAAAGTGTCTCAATGTTATGTCGATATCATTAAGGATATGTATGAAGGGGTTGTAACAAGTGTTCGCTCAGTAGGTGGGATGTCCAGTGAATTTTCAGTGTCAGTAGGACTACATCAAGGGTCGGCGTTAAGTCCATATCTCTTTGCTTTGGTCATGGATGAGTTGATGAGACATCTGCAAGAAGATGTACCTTGGTGCATGTTATTTGCAGATGATATTGTCTTAATGGATGAGACTAGTGTAGGTTTAGGTCAGAAATTAGTTAAGTGGCGGGAGGCTTTAGAGAGTAAAGGTTTTAGAATTAGTCGTTCGAAGACGGAGTATCTAGTGTGCAACTTTGGTTGTGAACCAAGAGGGAGAAGTAATGCAATTGAGATCGAAGGTGTAAAGGTCCCAGAGTGTGAGGCTTTTCGATATCTAGGATCTATAATTCAAAAGAATGGGGCTATTGGAGAAGATGTAGACCATAGGATTAAAGCTGGTTGGTTGAAATGGAGAATGGCGTCAGGAGTATTATGCGATAGAAGGATGCCTGCAAGGCTAAAAGGGAAATGCTATAAGACAATTGTTCGACCAGCCATTCTATACGGTTCAAAATGTTGGGCTACTACGGGACAACATACGCATAGGATGGCAGTAGCATAAATGCATATGTTAAGGTGGATGTGTGGTAAAACTCGTAAGGATAAAATTAGAAATGAAAGAATTAGGAGATACTTAGGTGTGGCGCCCATAGAGGACCAAATTAGAGAAAGACGTTTAACTTGGTTTGGTCATGTGCGAAGGAGACCAAGCACGACGTCAATTAGAAGATGTCTAGATTGGCAAGTTAATGGATGGTGTAGACGGAGGGGACGACCGTTGAAAACTTGGATGATGGCGGTAAATGAAGATATCATTGAGCTTGGATTAGGCGAAGATATGTGGGAAGATCGCATTGCTTGGAGAACCGAAATCCATGTAGCCGACCCCAAAAATCTCGGGAATGGGCTTTGATGATGATGATGATGATGATTCAATTTTGCTAGTGTCATCACCCACTTCTTGACTCGTTGGCTTTTTAAGCGTTGGTAAGTATGATTCTTGATAAGCATCCGAAACATTGATTTTTACGCCCCATTTACCTCTCTGTTAGTCTCTGCTTGTACTTAAAATTAATTAAATCTTAATTTGTCTCGAATTTGATTATTGTCATAATTTTTTTTTCCAGGAAATCTAGAAATGCGTGAAATTCAAAACAATTCTATCATAAGTTTGTATTACATGGAGCAATTGGAGAAATTACGAAATCGATAAAAATTACGAAAATTCGAGGCATTTGGGCATGCTCATGGCACATGTGGATCATGAGTTTCATTTCAAGACCATATTATGGAAGTCAAGATTTTATTCTAATTAGTGGTAATTTATGATGGAGACATGTGCAAGATTCAAGATAAGAACTTCAAGTGGAGCATGCAATTATTAAGACAATTCAAGGATCAAATAAAAAAATATTTTATTGCTTTGAGTTTTGTCTCATAATGCATACATGTGCAAATGTATCTATCTCAAATTTGGACTCTCTTGATGTGTCTATTCCTAATTATAACTGTTTTGATTTTATATGATATGATTTGGAGTAAAATGAAGGGATTTGTGAGATTTTTTTTTCTATTTTTAGCTTTGGAGGAGAACACTATAAATAGGCTCTCAAACTCTTGGAGAACAACTCTTATCTCAACGAAAGATTATGCGAAATAAAGATAAGACTTGGAAACAAAAATTATATATATATTTTAAAGTTCTTCAATTCTTCGTAAATTATTATCATTCATTGAAAAATCCCCATCGAAAAAGAGGTCTATTGATGATGGTCAAGAAGTTTTTGAGCTTTCTTTTAATTTGTTAAAATTGTTTAGTAATTTTCATCATTAATTTTCAGTCAAATTTTATTTTTTAATTTTAAAAATCATGTTCTGATCTCTGAAACTTATTTTTATCATTTTCAACTTTTCCACAATTTATTTATTTTATTTTTTAAAGTGTTTTTAAAATTTTAAGCTTGAATCCTTTTAACTTCGTGAGTAGGACGATACTCCATACGAACCACTTTACTTGTATTTTTTTTAGAACTTTGCATGTAAATTGATAAGAAGAAAATAAAAACAAACTAAAAAAAAATGTTGATTTGCTTAGAGTTTTAGGCAACAGAAATTTCGAGTTAAATCAACTCTTAGCAATGAATTTGCTAAACCAACAAATGTGTCCCTTCCTTATAGGTCAAGATTTTTTGTGTTTTATTGATGGATCTTACCCACATCCATTTAAGTCACTACAAAAAAAAGCAAAATTAGCTACGGCAATTAGCGACGGTTTTTTAAAACCGTCGCTATTTAAACGGTTTGCGACGGCAAAAAACCGTCGCTAAAATTTCTGCTACGGTTTTGGGTACATAAATCAACTTAACCGTTGCTAACCGTTTTGCGACGGGTAAAAACTGTCGCTAATACGAACATTAGCGACGGCATTCCGACCGTAGCTAATGTTTAGAAATTTTTTTGTTAGCTACGGTCCAACAACCGTCGCTAACGTGATTTTAAAAAAAAAAAAATTTAAAAAACAAATCAGCGACGGCCATACAACCGTAGCTAATGTTTCTGTGATTTTTAAAAAAAAAAAATGTGAAAACACATTAGCGACGGCATGATAACCGTAGCTAATGTGAATTTTAAAAATAAAATTTTACAAAAGAGCTTAGCGACAATATTCTGCCCGTAGCTAAGGTTTTTTGTTGATTTTTTAAAAAAATATATGAAAACACCTTAGCGACGGCATACCAGCCGTAGCTAATGTGATTTTTTTAAAACAAAAAAAATTAAAAAAAAGCTTAGCGACGGTTGTATAACCGTAGCTAACATGATTTTAAAAAAAAATATATAATAAACTAATTAGCGACGGTAATACAGCCGTAGCTAATTTTTTTTGTGATTGAAAAAAAATATATATTAAAAGACCTTAGCGACGGCTTGAAGACCGTAGCTAATGTGATTTTTTAAAAACAAAAAAAATTAAAAAAGAGCTTAGCGACGGTTTTCTAACCGTAGCTAACATGATTTTTTTTAAAAAAAATAACAAACTAATTAGCGACGGTAATACAGTCGTAGCTAAGATTTTTTGTGATTTTAAAAAAAAATATATTAAAATGAAAAACCAATTGGCCGTAGCTAATCTCTTTAGTTTAATATTTTTTTTTACCTAACCAATTAGCAACGGTTTGTTGCCCTCGCTAATATAAAAAATGAAAAACGAATTAGCCACGGCAAATTGCCGTGGCTAATCTCTTTATTGTTTAATATTTTTTTTTAAACCAATTGGCCGTAGCTAATCTCTTTAGTGTTTATTTTTTTTTTTAAACCAATTAGTCTATGATGTTATTTGATCTGATCTGATGTTCTTTGATCCAATAAAAGAAGATCAAAGAAGATCAGAGAAGATCAGATCAAAGAAAATCAGATCAGATCAAAGAAGATCAGATAAAAAAAGATCAAAGAAGATCAAAGAAAATCAAAGAAGTTCAAAGAAGATCAGAGAAGATCAGAGAAGATCAGATCAAAGAATATCAAATAAGATCAAAGAAGATCAGATCAGATCAAATCAAAGATGATAAGATCAAAGAAGATCAAAGAAGACCAAAGTAGATCAGATAAAAAAAGATCAAAGAAGATCAGAGAAGTTCAAAGAAGATCAGATAAAAAAAGATCAAAGAAGTTCAAAGAAGATCAAAGAATATCAGAGAAGATCAGATCAAAGAATATCAAAGAAGATCAAAGAAGATCAGATCAGATCAAATCAAAGAAGATCAGATCAAATAAGATCAAAGAAGACCAAAGAAGATCAGATAAAAAAATATCAAAGAAGTTCAGAGAAGATCAGATCAAAGAAGATCAAAGAAGTTAAAAGTAGATCAAAGAGATTAGATTAAATCAGATCAGATCAGATCAAATAAGATCAAGTAAGATCAGATCAAAGAATATCAAATACGATCGAAGAAGATCAAAGAAGACCAAAGAAGATCAGATAAAAAAAGATCAAAGAAGATCAAAGAAAATCAAAGAAAATCAAAGAAGTTCAAAGAAAATCAGAGAAGATCAGAGAATATCAGATCAAAGAATATCAAATAAGATCAAAGAAGATCAGATTAGAAACAAAAAAAAGAGCTAATGTGATTTTTTAAAAACAAAAAAAATTAAAAAAGAACTTAGCGACGGTAGTCTAACCGTAGCTAAAATGATTTTTTTTAAAAAAATATAGTAAACTAATTAGCGACGGTAATACAGCCGTAGCTAAGATTTTTTGTGATTTAAAAAAAATATATTTTAAAGACCTTAGCGACGGCTTGCAGACCGTAGCTAATGTGATTTTTTAAAAGCAAAAAAAAATTAAAAAAGAGCTTAGCGACGGTTGTATAACCGTAGCTAACATGATTTTTTTAAAAAAAATTATAACAAACTAACGGTAATACAGCCGTAGCTAATTTTTTTTGTGATTTAAAAAAAAATATATTAAAAGACCTTAGCGACGGCTTGAAGACCGTAGCTAATGTGATTTTTTAAAAACAAAAAAAAAATTTAAAAAGAGCTTAGCGACGGTTTTCTAACCGTAGCTAACATGATTTTTTTTAAAAAAAATATAACAAACTAATTAGCGACGGTAATACAGCCGTAGCTAAGATTTTTTGTGATTTAAAAAAAAATATATTAAAAGACCTAATTGGTTTTTTAAAAAAAAAACATTAAAGATTTAAAAAAAAAAAAAAAACTAAAGAGGTTAGCGACGACCTAAATGCCGTCGCTAATTGGTTTTTAAAAAAATTATCACCGATCCGCGTGAAATCTCATCTCAACCGTTAATAACACCAAAAAATTTAGCTCAATCCAACGCACTAAACCAAACCACGTCATCGATCCGCGTGAAACTAACACAACCAATCCCCTTCAATTACCTTTCTCTATATAAATTTCAATTTTTTCTACAAACCAACTTAAACAAAAAATTTCTCTCAAAATTTTTTTTCTCTCATCTTCCAGAGAAGAAACCCACTGAGGAGAAGTCTGCCGCTTCCTCGACACCGATCCCGGCCGCCTCTCTCTCCCCTCCCTTCATCCGCCGCCGCTCTCTCGGAGATCTGAGACCTGAGATCTCGGAGATCTGAAAAATCTGAGTTCTCGAGATCTGAAATCTCAGATCTCGAAGAGATCTCCGATATTTTTTTAAATATATATATATATTTTTTAAAAATCTCAGAGATCTCGGAGAAATCTGATCTTTTAAAAAAATCTCGGAGAAATCTGATCTTTTAAAAAATCTCAGAGATCTCGAAAAAATATATATATATATATATATTTTTTTTTAAAAAAAACCATTTAGCGACGGCCAAAATGCCGTCGCTAGAATAAAAAAAATGTTAAAATCAGTTAGCCACGGCCAAAATGCCGTCGCTAAAATAAAAAAAATTAATTTTTTTTTTTAAAATCAGTTAGCCACGGCCAAAATGCCGTCGCTAAAATAAAAAAATTAAATTTTTTTTTTTAAAATCAGTTAGCCACGGCCAAAATGCCGTCGCTAAAATAAAAAAAATTTTAAATTTTTTAAAAAAAAATCAGTTAGCCACGGCCAAAATGCCGTCGCTAAAATAAAAAAAATTAAATTTTTTTTTTAAAAATCAGTTAGCCACGGCCAAAATGCCGTCGCTAAAATAAAAAAAATTTTAAATTTTTTTAAAAAAATCAATTAGCCACGGCCAAAATGCCGTCGCTAAAATAAAAAAATTTTAAATTTTTTTTTAAAATCAATTAGCCACGGCCAAAATGCCGTCACTAAATTAATAAAAAATTAAATTTTTTTTTTAAAAAAATCAGTTAGCGACGGATATTTTACACTTTAGCGACGGTTTTATCCCGTGGCTAATTAGCTACGGCTATTGTGCCGTCCCTGAATCAAATAGCGACGATAAATCTAGCTACGGGATAGCGACGGATGTGGTGCCGTCGCTGATTCCTTTTAGCTACGGTTTTAGCTCAATCAGCGACGGTTTTTAGCCGTCGCTGATGTCCATTTTTTTTGTAGTGAGTTCATTGCACATGTAAATGGACAACTTGAAACTATCAACCCTACATACATTTCATGTTTTCCTACACTCTTTCTAAACGTATCATCTCCATGGTTGTTGGTATCTCCTCTACTCGTGAACCTGGGAATGTTTTGAACAACACTTTTCCCAACAATCATTTGTAAATGCTACTAACATTTGTTTCCAACTCCTTTCAATTACTAAAGGATCCAAATCAATCTCGATTATCTCCTGCTTGCTAAATCTTTCATTGATTCCTTGCAGCGGTCAATCAACCTATTTCAAATGTTGATCTTGTTTATGCTATTTTTTTGTAATCTTAGTCCAGACTACACTATGATTGTTGCCTCCATACTCAACTTCCCACGTTTACCACTATTCGTTGATCTTCGTGCTCGTTTACTGTCATATGAAACCCAAATTGCTTCCCCTTCAATACTTGAATCCCACCTAGCAACTGCCTTTCTATCAACATCTTCCTCTCATGGTCGTGGTACCTTTAACCGTGGTCGCAACAACTTCAATTACTATAACCATGGACATGGTGGAGTGGCCATGGTGATTTCAATCGTGGGCATGGATTTGATTATTTTACTCTACAATGCGAGACTCTTTCGCATATAATGAATTCGATAAGGAAGGGTCGAGCCCCATGGTAAATTTTAGAATACTTCTCTAAAAATATAGGTTTATTTAGCTCCAAATGTAGTCCTCCTTAAGCCAGCTATCCCTACCCAGTAAGGATTGGCGGAGAGCCTGTCCTTTCTTACGATCCTATCTCAACTTTACCCTCACACCTTCCCTTTTCGCTTTGTGTACTCCACTCCTTCCCTTTCTTTAAAAGGAATATTCCTTTTCGGCTGATTCTCCTTTGGTATCTGCTGCTTCAGATTCATCGAATTCCCTCCTCGAACCAACCACCTTTAAAAAAATCTCAGTTTGCATAAGTAACCTTTTTATATTTAGGAAAAATTGTTGTTTCCAGGTTGAGTTACCTTATACAGACCTAGCTCTTATTTGGAGAAATTTTTTTTAACCTAGAAGAATGAGTTTGGGTTGAAAGCCCTTCCCACCTCCTTGGAATAAGCAGTTTTTTCCTCTGTTGTTGAATCGCCCTCCTAGATACTGGAAAAGGGACTATGGGCTACCAGCGAGACTGACGAATCTAGATGACTAATTTACAGAATCGAATGTCCGGTCGGCTCTCTCACTCATCTCTCTCCATGAAAGAGTCTATACTGGGGAAAAAGTCCTTAAATGCATATTTGGTACCAAAGGACGTTCTGCTAACTTCAACAACGCTGAAATTTTACGTGTTGCACTAATAACACCATAACATGCCAACTATGCTTCAAGTTCGAAATACAAAGAGAAGAGATAAACATTACTATCACAACACATGTCATGAGTAGCTCCACTTAGAATAAAGGCCTTCAGCATGAGACCAAAAGCAGTACAAAGCATAATGAAGCCACCAACGCATGTGGAGCTGACATACCAAGCTTCAGGAGTATAATGTCAATGAAATTGAAGAATCGGAGCTTCAAGAAGCAGTAGGAGAAACTATAACAGAACATGTTATTGATGACCTTGATAAAAATCATTTGTTGAAGAAGAACACGAGTCAATCGATATTTAGTTTCAAAAGCTTATGAAGATTACATACCAAGCCTTCGGAGATCCAATAGACGATAGGAAAGGGAACAAGAAGTACATTGAGCATATTCCACAGAAAAAAAGAGAGGGTAAGGTCTCCCCCATACCAAATGATTGTTATTGATTTTCAATATAGAACATCCTCCTTCATTTTGAGTCGTTATGAGTGATTTACCCTCTCAAGAGATTGTATTTGAGTTTTATATTTTTTACATTTTCATATAATATAAAGGTTAAGGGGTCATGAAACCCTGTTTGTTTTTCAAAAAAATTGTAATAATAATAAAAACAATTGGGACACTTTGCTGGTACTTGTGAGCTGCGTCATGGATCCAATATGAATGATGCTCATTTCTGTGCTAGCATGCAGATTGCTCAACAACTTGATCCCACTTGGTATCCTGACATGATCGAAATCAGATTATCAAGTGATGTTGGGTAGTAGAGAATACCTTCCAGTCAAGCACATGGGTAACATTCGTCTTCCCACCCCATCCATTTTCATCTTTAATGTTCTCCACTTTCTTGATCTCGTAGAAAATCAATATTCTAGTTCCTTATAAACTTTTCAAAGTGATGGGGGGTATGAAATATGTCAACACATAATTTAAAACCTTGTTTTAAATGAATTCTCCATTGGTTTTTATGTCCTCATATAACCCAACAAAATGGAGTGGCTGAGAGAAAACACTGTCACATAGCCGACATGGCTAGGGTTGAAAATCAAACTGATGGTTCGGTTTTTCACCTAAACTGTGAACCAAACCGATTTTGATCGGTTTCAAAAATCTCAAACCGAAATCGAACCAACCATTAACAAAACCTAACCGATTCTAATTTATGCAAACTGTAACCAAACCAACTCAAACTGAAATAAAACAAACCGACCGACTGTATATTATTTTTATAAAATATATATTAGTTATTATATGCATTCGGTCGGTTCAGTTTTGTCGGTTAAAATCACATAGAAACTGAAAATTGAAGTGGCAAAATCGAACTGAACTTAAACCGAACCGATTGGTTCGGCCGGTTTAATCAGTTTGGTCGATTTTTTATTCAACCCTAGGCATGGCATACAATCTTCTATGCACATGTCACTTAATCTTTGAGTTGATGCTATATATATATTTCCTGTCATTAATAGACTTTCCACTCTCAATTTAAATTGAAAGTCACCATTTGAGGCTCTTTTTGAAATTGTATTGTGTCAGAGTATCCGCTCATTAGCCTCCCCGTGCGTTGAAACTATGGATTCACCATCATCTTCATGAACTATGCATCCCTATTCTCTTAACCACAATGTTCTATTGTGATAATGTAAGTGTGACCTATATGGCAACAAATTCAATATTTCATGCTCAAACCAAGCATATTAATTATATTATCACTTTGTTCGGGAACGTGATGCATCAGGCAGTCATTTAGTTAGGTTTGTTCCTTCAGTTGATCAACTTGTTAATATCTTCACTAAAGGACTTCACAAACATTGGTTTCTTTTTATTCGTTCCAAACTTGCCCTTCCAAGACCTCCAAGTTTGCGGGGGGAGAGTTAAGATGCATTCAGAATCAATAGAATCTCCTATATGATCATCAAAAATATCTTTTAGATATATTTACTTTCCATTCATGTAAAGATATAATTGTATTTTCCTTAGTTGGTAGGATTGATTGAACACAACTTAGGAAGATAATCTCCTTGATTATTGGACAACTTTCTTGAGCATCAGGCTTTCTTGCATTGTTTATACCATCACTAATCAATGAATGGCATCAAAAGTTTGAAACCGTTCCTTTCACTAGGTAACCCAAGAATTTACCTAATGATACACCAAATGTGTACTTTTTTGGATGCAACTTCATGTTGTACCTTCTCAGTGTATTGAATGTTTGCTCCAAGTTACCTAGGCGATTCTCCCACCTCTCACTTTTAATCAACATGTCATCAATGTGCACTTCTGTTCTGCCTGATTTCTTCTTTGGAATTTCCTTATAGTAGTCTTTCATTAGTATAGCTCTAATGTTTTCGTGCCGAAAGGAATTTGTTAGTAGTAAGATTTCATTCTCTGTATAGAACACAACTTTATCAATGTATGCATGAGATGGCTATTGGTGTTTGGTTGTGAAGTAGTCATCCACAACTCACATTGGCCATTCGGTTCACCTGTTCGTCCAGACAAGGTCTTAAAAGAGCAAATGGATCAAATTCCCTTACCATGAGCAACAATTAAGGTTTTGATTCTTCTCACATGTGATGCATGTGTCTTCTACCATGTGTCGAGTGACTCACATAACCGTCTTGATAACTTTGATTCATCTAGAGTTCCACCCATGAGCAGACCTTTCCCAAACATTTATCCCCAGTGTCTATCCAACTTATACAATCATCTTTAACGTACATAAAACACAACTATTGTAAAATGACAATATGCTTATATATATACTATAGCTAAATGCCATAAACTTTACACGTGTGTTTGGTTACACATGCATGTTTATCTTTAAAATTAGCAACATGTTAAATATAATAAGGATTTGAGAGAGATACAACTATTATTTATTTATTTTTAAAATTTTGTAATTTTTAAATAAACACCATCCTCATAAACTTTGGTCAAAGGATAATCATTCAAAAAAGACCATATGCATTCCAAACCATCAAAATCATTGTGAAAACACCTAAGCTAGGTAATTCAAAAATCTTAAGCCAATAGTATGAAAAATGATTAGATTTCGATTCAAGTTCATATTTAATTAGCCACTTATAAAATATGATAAGTGAAGAACTTAGCTGACTCCAAACCTAGAAGATCAACTTAATGATGAATCAAATGTATTAAAAAAAGAAGAAGATAGGTTTGTTATCATCAGGGGTGATAAATGGGAACCACCCCCAGCAAGTCTATCCCCAATCCCCATCACAGCACACCACACTCGAATCATCAGGGTGGCCCATACACCCAATACAGAAACACAACAACATTATCAAAGAGATGAACGATTCTAGCTGGCCTGGGTCGCGCGCCTGGGTGGCTGCCTGGACGCTCCTAGGCACGTGTGCCTGAGAGGGTCCAAGGCACGTGATTCAATGTTTTGGAGGGAATTTCAGCAGAGAGTTTCAGCAGCGAATTTTTATCCCCAATTTCGATTTTGCTTTTGGTTTTTGGCTCCATTTTCTCCCTCCCCATCGAAGAAGAAGCTTCATCCTCCCTCCCCATCGTCGACTCCACCGAGAGAAACATCGAGAGAAGAAGCTTGGTTTTGGTTTTTGGCTCCATCGCATCCTCCCTCCCCATCGAAGAAGAAAACCGATTAGCAATTTCGAAGCTTCGTTTTGGTTTTTGGCTCCATCGCACGAAGAAACCAGAGAAGGTAAGTGTCTCTCTCATTCTTCTTCTTGATTTCTTCTTGTGGGGTTCTAGATCTAGATCTAGATCTAGGGTTCCTAACAAACTTTTTTTTTTTTTTTTTTTTTGTATGTGGGTTTCTAGATCTAGGGTTTCAAGTTTCTGTTAATGGGGTTTTCTTGTTTTGCTGAAATGTTTGATCGGTTTTGAAGTTAACCCATTTTCTTGTTTGTTTTGCTGAAATGTTTATGTCTGTGTGCTTAATCCCAAAGTGAAGTTCTTGATTTCATGGTTTTAAGCTATGCTAGGTATTTTAAGTTGGTAGACAATTTCGTGAATTTTTTTTGTAATTGGATCTCTTGATTGATTATGTTGAAATTTTTTTGTAATTTCGAGCTATCCCAAAGTGTTGCTTGCTAGTGTTGCTTCGATTGAATCTAGTGTTGCTTGCTGTCTTTGTTTCCTAATCTTGATTTTGATTGACTAGTATAGTAATGTGAGTTGCAATTTAGATCAGTTTCGGCACAACGAAGAACATGCGAGTTGCAACTTAGTAGCCATATTTAGAAAAAGATAATCTATCATGTGTGATAAGAAAAAAATTTGTTATAACAAAATGTTATCTTTTATATGGTAACAAAATGTGTTTCTTCTTACTGATTCAGTTGAGAGTGGTAAATTTGCATGGAACAACTATGCGAAACTCTTTGAATGCAATGGTAAATTGAATGTTGACATAAGGACAATTGTTTCGCATAGTTTCGCATAGTACTAAACATACAAAGAGTACTAAACAATTGTCCTTATGTCAACATTCAATTTACCATTGCATTCAAAGAGTTTCGCATAGTTGTTCCATGCAAATTTACCACTCTCAACTGAATCAGTAAGAAGAAACACATTTTGTTACCATATAAAAGATAACATTTTGTTATAGCAATTTTTTTTCTTATCACACATGTTAGATTATCTTTTTCTAAATATGGCTAATAAGTTGCAACTCACATGTTCTTCGTTGTGCCGAAACTGATCTAAATTGCAACTCACATTACTATACTAGTCAATCAAAATCAAGATTAGGAAACAAAGACAGCAAGCAACACTAGATTCAATCGAAGCAACACTAGCAAACAACACTTTGGGATAGCTCGAAATTACAAAAAAATTTCAACATAATCAATCAAGAGATCCAATTACAAAAAAAATTCACGAAATTGTCTACCAACTTAAAATACCTAGCATAGCTTAAAACCATGAAATCAAGAACTTCACTTTGGGATTAAGTACACAGACATAAACATTTCAGCAAAACAAACAAGAAAATGGGTTAAGTTCAAAACCGATCAAACATTTCAGCAAAACAAGAAAACCCCATTAACAGAAACTTGAAACCCTAGATCTAGAAACCCACATACAAAAAAAAAAAAAAAAAAAAATTTGTCAAGGAACCCTAGATCTAGAACCCCACAAGAAGAAATCAAGAAGAAGAATGAGAGAGGCACTTACCTTCTCTAGTTTCTTCGTGCGATGGAGCCAAAAACCAAAATGAAGCTTCGAAATTGCTAATCGGTTTTCTTCTTCGATGGGGAGGGAGGATGCGATGGAGCCAAAAACCAAAACCAAGCTTCTTCTCTCGATGCTTCTCTCGGTGGAGTCGACGATGGGGAGGGAGGATGAAGCTTCTTCTTCGATGGGGAGGGAGAAGATGGAGCCAAAAACCAAAAGCAAAATCGAAATTGGGGATAAAAATTCGCTGCTGAAATTCCCTCTAAAACACTGAATCACGTGCCTTGGACCCTCCCAGGCGCACGTGCCAAGGAGCGTCCAGGCAGCCACCCAAGCGCGCGACCCAGGCCAGCTAGAATCGTTCCAAAGAGATTCATTAGATAAATGAAATAAAGTGAAAAGGACAGAAGAAACAATTTGGTTTTTTTTTTTTAAATATTTTTATTATATATAACCAAATATCGACGTGCTTTTACACGTCCTCAAAGCAAAGCAAAGCCCACATGAATATTCAAGAGGAAATTCTAAATGGCGAGGGAACCAGCGAGGGAGGGGGTGAAGCCGTTCATCCCTCTTGAGATGCGTGAATGCGCGTATCTCTAGGCGCTTTCATGCATCTCGAAGGGGTGAACGGCTTCACCCCCTCCCTCGCTGGTTTCCTGATAAGTTTAAGGCCAAATTGTGTTCTTTCATTCATTCATCAACAATATAAATACTATAGTCAAAATACAATAGGAAACCACCATACACTAGGAAACCTCCCAAACCAAGGAAACAAATCACTAGCCATCGAAAAGTTTCCAAACCCCATAAAACTTCTAACCCCATAAAACTTGCAATACAATATGCTAAAATATATTTTCCTAACAATAGAATGTATTTCCTAATACTGGAAGATATTTTCCTAATAATAGGATGTATTTCCTAATATTGGAAAATATTTTCCTAACAATAGGATGTATTTCCTAATACCCCCCCTCAAGTTGGAGCATGAGGGTTAAGAATGCCCAACTTGCCAAGGAGATAATCGAACTGCGATTTGCCCAAAGCCTTTGTGAAAATGTCTGCCAACTGATCAGTCGTCGGCACGTAAGAAGGAACAATAAGACCATCCTGAATGGCATCACGAACGAAGTGACAATCAACTTCAATATGCTTCGTACGTTCATGGAAGACGGGGTTTTGCGCAATGTATATGGCAGACTGACTATCACAAAAGAGGGGAACGGCCTTGGGATGAAGTACCCCTAAACTCAATAATAAACCTTTCAACCATTTCAACTCACACGTTATGGCGGCCATAGAGCGATATTCCGCCTCAGCCAAAGAACGAGAAACCGTATGTTGCTTCTTAGTTTTCCAAGCAATCGGAGAATGGCCCAAAAACACCAACCACCCCGTCAGGGACCTCCGAGTAATAGGGCAAGCGGCCCAATCAGAATCACACCAACCTTGCAAAGTCAAGTCACTATCCGAGCGCAAGAGAATACCGTAACCCGGAGTACCTTTTAAATAGCGGACAACGCGCAATGCAGCATCCCAATGCTCCTGTCGCGGTTGCTGCATAAATTGAGATAACACATGAACCGAGTACGTCAAATCAGGACGTGTGACCGCCAAATAGACCAAACGCCCCACCAGACGCCTATAAGACTCAGGATCCGAGATAAGAGAACCTGTGGCACGAGCTAGTTGATGGTTTTGTTCGATCGGAGACATAGCAGGCTTCGAACCCAAGAGACCCACCTCCGAAATAATATCAAGTGCATATTTACGTTGACAAAGAAACAACCCTGCAGAGCTGCGGGCAACCTCAATACCAAGGAAGTATTTAAGGACCCCGAGGTCCTTCATATGAAAACAGGAGCCAAGGTAGCTTTTAAACAGATCCAAAGCAGCAGAATCATTTCCAGAGAGTATTAAATCATCAACATACACGAGCACATTAATTTGAACCGGGAATAATCAGAATAGGACTGTAAAAAACCATACCCTTTTAAAGCTGACACGAGCTTAGCAAACCAACATCTAGGAGCCTGTTTCAATCCATATAGAGATTTACGCAACCGACACACCAAACCAGGTTCATCAGAGGTAAAGCCAGGAGGGAGTTTCATATAGACCTCCTCATCTAGATCCCCGTGCAGGAAAGCATTGTGTACATCCATCTGATGCAACTCCCAATTTTTAGACGCCGCAATTGCAAGGAATGCGCGAACAGTAGTCATTTTTGCCACTGGAGCGAATGTCTCGTCATAATCTATCCCTTCGGTCTGATGATTACCGAAAACAACCAAACGAGCCTTCAATCGCTCAATACTAGCATCAGATTTGTACTTTATCTTATACAACCATTGACTACCAAGAGCCTTCTTCCCTGAAGGCAACTTTTCCATAGTCCACGTCCCATTGTCTTCCAAGGCCCGCATCTCTGCTTGCATAGCGGCACGCCACCCTGCATCTTTTACAGCCTCCTTAAAAGACTGTGGCTCTCTTCCAGCTGTAATAGCTGCAATAAAATTTCGGTGTTTCACAGAAAAACTGTCACAACTAACATAATGTGCTATAGGATAAGGTGTACCTGAGGGAGGTGAAGATGTAGAAGCAGGTGAAGCGGAGGATGGACTATTTTTCTTCACCGTAGTGTGTGTAACAAAGTCACGTAGCTTAACCGAAGAATACTTTTCCCGAAAGCCACGACCTAAATGCTCACGTGGCGGAGCATCTCCCGACACTGCCCCCCCTGAATCATCCGTATGAGAAGGCATAGGCAACACCTGTGGCTGCGGTGCAGGGAGCACGGGCTGCAACGGCGTGGCGGTGGGCTGTGGTATGGCTCGCGGCTGCTGGGCTGGAGCAGGCCTAGGTGTGGACGGTGTGGCGGCCTGTGGTGGCGGCTGCAGCTGTGTGGTGGACCGCGGCTGCGGGTCTGGAGCACCCCTGGGCGTGGGAGGGCGTACTGGCTGCACCTCCTCATCATTTTCTAAAAAATCCGAAAGATCCACAGCCACCCCGTCATGCAGATTACCATGAATGTCATTGCGAGCAGCAAAATTAGTAGCCTCAACATCAATATATGGGAACACATTCTCATAAAACGTGACATCCCTGGACACAAAAAAATCTTGCTTGTCCAAATCAAACAAATACCAACCTTTCTTGCCAAACGGATATCCCACAAATACACATTTACGACTCCTACTGGCAAACTTATCACCCTTTGCCTTCTGATTATGGGCGAAGCACAGAGAACCGAAAACACGCAATTCACCAAAGGAAGGCGGATCACCAAACAAGACTTCATATGGAGTTTTATTGCCAAGAATACTAGAAGGTGTCCGATTAATTATATGAGCAGCGGCAAGGGCACATTCCCCCCAAAAATAAAGCGGTAAACCACCCTGAAATCGTAGTGCCCGAGCAACATTCAAAATGTGTTTATGTTTCCTTTCTACTCGGCCATTTTGTTGAGGAGTCCCCACACAAGAAGTTTGAAACAGAATTCCATTGGCCAAAAAATAATCCTTAAGGCAATTAAATTCAGTACCATTATCACTACGAACAATCTTCAATTTCTGAGAAAACTGTCTATCAATCATAGCTATAAAGGACATAAACATTTTAAAAACCTCCGTTTTATCAACTAACAGATAGATCCATACAGCGCGGGAGAAGTCATCCACTAATGTCAAAAAATAGCGAGCCCCACAAGACGAGGGTGTATCATATGGCCCCCATAAATCACAATGTACTAACTCGAAAATTCGAGTAGATTTATTATCACTTAACTGAAAACTATCCCTAGAATGTTTAGCACGGTGACAAATTTCACATGCTTTATTCAAGTTACCACTAGAATTGCTGAAAAAAGGAAGCAACTTCACCACTTTCTCGGAAGGATGACCCAATCTGCGATGCCAAAGCTCCAAAGAAGTTGAAGGATTAACTGAAACTGCTTGTACCTTTGTCTCCTCCCGTAAGTAGTATAGTCCATCCCTTCTGTCACCCGTTCCAATCACCTCCCTCGTGTGTCGGTCCTGGATAGCACATAAGTCTGAGTTAGTTATGAATTCACAGTTTATATCATCACTCAATTGTGAAGCCGAAATTAAATTGCAATTTAATTTTGGAACATAAAGAACATGGTTAAGGATAATTTTGTCAGTAAGTTTGACAAGTCCTTCCTTCAAGGCAACAACACTCTGACCATCCGGGAGGCCAACAGAGCAGGGAGTCACATTTCTTAAATCCGACAAATACGACAAATCTCCCGTAACATGATTGGAGCACCCAGTGTCAATAATCCACTTACCGTTCAACCGATGAGGGGAAGGGTGAGGAGTGCCGAAAGCGGCCATGAGAGCCTGCCATTGTTCGGCAGAAAAACCTGGTAGAGGTGCAGCCGACGAAGATCCTGGCGGTGCGATCAGGGCCTGGTCAGACGTGGCCTTGTTGGCCTTGACGTGTCCGCGGCCACGTGCAGCAGCAACTCGTGCAGCCCCCTTCGTCGCACTTTTAGCCCCATACTTCTCAATGAACCAATCTGGAGTGCCGTGCAGCTCAAAGCAGGTGGTGTCGGTATGACCCGTCTTGTGGCAGTGTGAGCAGACCAGGGCAGCCTTCTCGGCGCGAGTAAGGCGTGGTTTGGAACGATTGTCCATACGTACCGCAAAGCCCGCAACTTCAAATGCCTCGTCTT
Organism: Berberis vulgaris; assembly: GCA_963556465.1. Lineage (NCBI taxonomy): Eukaryota > Viridiplantae > Streptophyta > Magnoliopsida > Ranunculales > Berberidaceae > Berberis > Berberis vulgaris. Next base: position 82,382,805 of record OY747124.1, on the reverse strand, counting down.
TAATGCGTGCTATCCCCCTAACTCTTTCCTCTTGAGCTATTGTTTGGAAAGCTCTATTTAGTGATGGCAGGGGGTCTTGAGACAAGAGAGTAGAACGCAGGGAGGCATAATATTCGGAAACCAAACCAAGCAGAAATTGATGCAATCGATCTCTCTCACGCCTTTCCGCATGTTGTTTACCTACACCACAAGTACACCTGCCACACTTGCAAGAGATTAAGGGTTCATGTTTATCTAATTCATCCCACAACATAGTCAGTTTGCTGAAATAAACTGCAATGGGCATAATTTTGGTCTGCTCACAGCGATTTATGTCAGATTTTAGTTGTTGTATTCTTGGACCATTGACAAGACAAAATCTTTCATGCAAATCATCCCACAATCGTTTTGCATCATCATAGTTTGATAACATAGATTTTACCTCCGAGTCGATCGTGTTCATGAGCCAAGAAACGAGCATGCAGTGAATTGTAATCCAATCATCCTTCGTGCAAGGGGGAACCAAGTCTTTAATGGAGCCATCAAGAAAACCAAATTTTCTGCGGGAAGTAAGAGCAACACGAATTGCATGAGACCAATCATCAAAGTTGTCTAGTTTGAGGCGAATCGGAGTGATAAAATCCCCAGGCCTATCTTGCGGCCCTAGAAAGAATGGTGAATTAGCCTCGATCTTTGGAGGCTGTGATGGAGGAGTTTCTCCACCAGCCATAGCAAGCAATCAAGATAGAAGAAAGTTTTAGGTAGGCTCTGATACCATGATAAGTTTAAGGCCAAATTGTGTTCTTTCATTCATTCATCAACAATATAAATATTATAGTCAAAATACAATAGGAAACCACCATACACTAGGAAACCTCCCAAACCAAGGAAACAAATCACTAGCCATCGAAAAGTTTCCTAACCCCATAAAACTTCTAACCCCATAAAACTTGCAATACAATATGCTAAAATATATTTTCCTAACAATAGAATGTATTTCCTAATACTGGAAGATATTTTCCTAATAATAGGATGTATTTCCTAATAATAGGATGTATTTCCTAATATTTCCTCGCCCCTTCCCTCGCTGTTTAGACAAACCCATATTCAAGTATCGGTATCCTCTCCAATCCCCCACGAGTCGTTCTAGGCGGCGAGGAAACGGGCGAGGGAGGGGGATTTGACCCCCCATCCCCTTCGAGATTCACACGGGCGCGCATCTTGAGGGGGATGAAGGGTCACCCCCCAATTCAATTCACAAATGTTCGTTCCTTCTTGCTTGCGCTCCCCCTCCCTCGCCAGTTTCCTCGCCATTTAGAATCACGCCTTCCCCCGCCCCCCCAATTCAATTCACGAATGTTCGTTCCTTCTTGCTTGCGCTCCGTGACACGGATTTCACTTCGCTCCTACATTTTTATCAAACAAAGGCAAGGCAAGAAAAAAACCTCTCGCCCTCTCTGTTCTCCCCCCCCCCCCCACCCCTTTATAAAGACTCGTTAGAGGAGTCCATAGAGAGAGTCGCTTGAATTCAATCTCAGGCAGAAAGTGTCGGTCAGTCTTTACTTTACTCCTCCACAATACACTCGTCCCGTTACTATTTAATTCGCCAGAGAGAGAGAGAGAGAAATCTCACTTTCTTTTACAACTCTTCTCTGCGCTTCGTTACTGGCGGTTCTGATTCTTTGATTCGTTTTGTTTTTTTATTTGGAAACAATGTAGTACAGCTTGAGTAATACAGTACATCAGTTTTGATTGGAAGGATCAGATAGAGAGAAACAAAGAGGGAGAAAGATGGAGTTGGAAGGCAAGATTAAGATTGGTGTTAGCGTCAAGGAAAAGAAGGTGAAATGCGGATCAGAGGTTCTTTATCTTTTGCCGACTTACCGAATACCTTATCTTCTACATTGCCATAAACTCACGTAACACATTTTCTCTTACATTCCTTGTTGTAAATGCTGTAATTCAAATTAAAAGACAGGAACGAGGTTACCAATTGTTTTTGGGTTGAGTCGCGGACTAGGTCGCTATCTTTAAGACGTTTCGCGGCTCTGTCCAAAAGTGTTGTAGTCCCGTCGTCCCCAGGATAAAATAACCCAGAATCTTATCTGTCTCGTTCAAACAAATGTACTGTTGATGAACGTAATACTATCCACCCTTAATCTCTTGTTTGCTCGGAACCACCAATACAATGTATATAAATCAACAACAACAAAAAACTCTTCTCTGATTGAAAAATACTAAAGCTCTAGTTTGCAAAAAAACTCTTCTCTTGTTTGCAAAATGTTTTTGTTTTTCTTGTCTTTGTAAACTCTGAATTGTGTTTGTATTTATAGGGAGAAAACACATTCGTTGAAATACGAAAACACGGCTAGATACAACGCGTGGAGAACACAATTAAAAAAAGTGGAAAACGTGTGGGATTTAGGAAAACGTCTAGATACATGGACAAAATCCCGTCTAGATGCATGGACAGAAATCGTGGAAAACATGTGGGAATTAACTGTGGCATAACGTGTGAGAGAGGACAGCAAGTCCTAACAATCTCCTTATAAATTCTTCCACAATGAGTTGTATAAAAGATGTGGGACTAAAATTAGAAAGAGATTCAAAGATCAAAACCAGGTTCACACCCATTTTCTTTTATTTTAAAAAGCCATATTTTCAACATTCCTTACTTTTCGTCTCAGGCATTTTCTGGTCCTATGGAACAGATCTTCAATAGGTACAATCATTTGGCGAATTCCAGGTGTGTTTATACTTTTTTATATAAATTGTGTCTACAAATAAGCTGCTACACTGCTGTATTCCTTTTTTTCCTTTAATTTGAACAACTGAAGATCAAGTGTTTGCACATTCTAAATTTTACGGTCTGCATTGAAGAATTACGGTGTAGCTAGCTATCTGTAATAATAATTATAAAAAAAAAATTGTTTATGTTGTGTTTGTCACAGGTCATATATTTTGGAGATAAGGTTATTCTTGAACATCCAGCAGAGAGGTATTTATATTAATCTTATGCTTTCTTTGACATAAAGCATTCGTGGTGTTTGATCACATATTTTTCAAAATGCTAGTCATATATTTTTTTTCATACTTCTGCATCAATTTGGAGATGTCCTTGAGGATACAACTTTTTTAGTATTTCAAATTCTAGGAAAAGCTAATTAGAAGGCAGAGGCAGGGTGTGTCCTTGTAGTGTAGACGGTAGAGTCACAAGTCCATCTTCTTCTGCATTATTTTGCTAGCTTTGTTTGTGTGTGCTCCATGTGTGGAAAGTAGAACCTTTCCAAAAGGAAGAGGAGAGTTGGCGTGGTTCATTATACCAATGCTATTGTCTGTCAGTTGGAAATAACAAAATATTTTAGAGTTCCTCTCAAGGAATCGTGTCATGATGGATGTTAGGGGTGCTCTTTTCTATGTGTGTTCTTCTCATTATATGTTTTAGGGCGCTCCACTCAATGAATTTATGCTAGAGGGGGAACAATTTATGAAGTTTCAATAATATCTCATTATTTTCTTGTTCTTGGTATAGGTGCTCTAACTGTTGTATTGTATTCATTATATTGTTATTTACAATAAATTTTGAACTTCTCACTCAGAAAAAAAAAGAATCTAACATCTCATATGAACAAATGGGTTTCCGATGCTTTTTCTTCTACTCTTTTGTAGTTTGTTAGACATACATATTTTGGAAGAAAGATCCGATGTGTTCAACAAATGTTTTAAATAGTTTCAAGTACACTTTACTCGTTCACTAATGTTGAAAGCTATTTGTTGGTTTAATTGACACAATAAGTTCTTATGAAGGAAATGCTATGCTTTTAGTCATAAAGTTATTTAGGCATTGGTTAAATTAATGCATTGACCTTAATATGAAGACAACGACCCATGAGTCAAGCATATGATAATGTGACTTGGTTTTTGTACAATATTCTTTGTTGAATAGGTTTTAAATGGTATGAAGCATCTAAGATATTGAGTTTTGATGTTTTAGGTATTGCTGCTTTTGTCACTAGAGTATTATCTCATTCGTAATAGCTATTGTTTACATGAAAACTATATCGTACTATCCACTCATGCTCCATGGATTGTAGTATTTTATAAAATCTTACTAGATTGTAGTTCGTTATAATAATGGATGAGTGTTATTACATCATGCAACTTTTTTTTTAAACAAGATTTACGAAGGAGAAGAACCTTGCATGGAAAAAAACCTTGCGCAATGTGGAAAGGCTAATGTCCCGTACTCTATTGACGGTGTTGTTATACGCAAATTCTGCATATGGTAAAACTAATGACCAAGAAGTACCGTGTTCAGATACCAAACACCTCAAGAGATCACCCAAACTCTTGTTAACAACCTCTATCTGACCATGTGGATGAAAAGTAATCGAGAACTTCTAAGAGTAATGCAAATGCTACCATAAAGTTTTCCAAAACTGTCCGTAAATTTTATATTGTAGTCAAACACAATGCTCCTGAGAACTCCATGAAGCCGCACTACTTCTCGAAAATACAAATTAGCAACATGTGGCATATATCAGTTTCTTGACAATGGATGAAGTGAACCATCTTAGAGAAACAATCAAACAATAAAAAATGAATTGTAACCTTGTTATGTAGAAAACCTGAAAACAAAATCCATGGACACGTCCAACCACGACTTCTCAAGAATGGGCAAGAGGGAATACAAACCAACGTTCGTCGCCCGTCCCTTAGCAGTCTGACACACAGAGCACTTTCGCACAAAGTGTTAACATTCAAATGCATAATGGGCCAAAAGTAGCGCTCCCGTAATAATATCTTACTGACACCAGAATGATCAGCCAGACCACGGCTATGGAGCTCTGCAATCAACTTCTCTCGCATAGGGAGACAGGAATACATAGAATTGTACCACGAAACACGAAACCATCCTATAGAAGAAACATGAATACATAGGTTGTGGAATAACAAACAAAATAAATGGTGCCAAAGAAAGGATCAAACCCTTAGAATGCTGGTAACTCATCAAACCCATCAACTAAGGTGTGCAAAACAACCAAACATTATGCCTGTTGGCTGAGAGCATTAGCCACTCGGTTCTGGGAACCCTTAACATGTTTCAGGCAAAATTCTGAATTTCGTTAACCCACTTACTAATACGTCTAATGACGTGTCTCTGCAAGTTAAGGAAACAGAGGACTTTTTGGTCAGAGTGAATCACAATCTCGCGATAAAGAAGATAGTGTTTCCAATGGCAAAGGGTTTGGAGCACAACAAACAATTCAATGTCATTAGTGGAATAATTCAAAACGACTTTATGGAATTTCCACTATAAAAGGCCACTGGCCGCCCTTCCTGTGACAATAAGGCCCCCACACCTGTCTTGCATGCATCATAAGATAGCTCAAATGTCTTTCCAAAATCAAGCAATGCTAAAACTGGAGCAATAGTCAATTTAAGATTAATGACATAAAAAACAACTTGACAATCAGAAGTCCAAGAAAATGGTGCATCTTTCATAATCTCAGTCAGCGATGTCATTATAGAATTGAAACCTTCAATAAAACGCCTATAAAAACTGATCTACCCATGAAAACTGCGTGCCTGAGAAGGAGAAGTGGGCATAGGCCAATCAAATAGCTACCACTTTAGACCGATCAACAAGCATCCCACCTCTCGACGTAACAAATAAAATTGATGGTCTTGCAGAACCTCCAAAACAGTCTTAATATGTTGTAAATGTTCTTATTCCGTGCAGCTAAATATAAGAATATCATTGAAATAAACAACAAATTTATTGTTAAAAGGTAGTAGAATGTGCGTCATGACTCACATAAATGTCAAAGGGGCGTTGAACAACTCAAAAGGCATGATGAGCCACTCTACAAACCTTCTTTTGTATTAAAGGCTGTTTTCGATTCATCCCCGGGCCACATACGAATCTGATAATATCCGCTCTTAAGATCTAACTTCGTAAAAACCACAACGTCCTTGAAAGGTCATAGAATGTGCGCCATTACCGCATAAATGTCAAAGTGGAGTTGGACAACCCAAAAGGCATGGCGTCCACTCATACAAACCTTCTTTCATCTTAAAGGCTATTTTCTCCCAGGCCGCATACGAATTTAATAATACCCGCTCTTAAGATTCAACTTTGTAAAAACCATGGCGTCCTGTAAATTATCAAGCATACTTCCAAATTAGGAGATACGTGACAATGATTTTATTAATGGCGCGATAATCCACACATACGAAAAGAACCGTCCTTCTTGGGCACTAACAAAACAGGAACCATACTCTCTCTGATGTATCCCTTGGCCAAACATTCATTCACTTGTTGCTATAACCCATGTTCCTTAGGGACCATAGATAATGTGGTCTAAGTTGAATATTCCTCAAAGGTAAAACCCTGCAACCTTCACTACACACATCTCTGAATGTGGCAGTAAACTACTGCATACGAGATGGGATGGGCAGATTTGGTAACTGAAATTGTGAAGTGACTGAACCTGCTTATACATATCATCAAGGATTTCCTGGAGGCTACCAACTATTGTACTCCCGTATCATCTCTAGATGGTAAAGCTTTTGTATGTGTTGGACGAAGCGGTATGGTAGAAATTTGCGTCCCTTAGCATCACGAGACTGTAAGTATTGATATACCTATCATGAAGGATCGTTGCTGATTGCTATGGTGTCCCTAATAACAAATGACAAATATTCATCAGAATGATAATACGTCAAACCTAATCGCTATACTCACCAATAGAGAAAGGCTAAATACTTTGTGGTCGCCCTCGCTTTCTTACTCAGATCTAACCATCCCACTATAAAAAGTACAGAAAGTGGTTCCTCTTTAAACCCTAAAGTCATCAATTTTGAAACAAAGTTCTCACTAGATCCATCATCAGTGATCATACTACAAATCTTTCCCCTACAACTGCATCGAGTGCAAAACATATTGTGTTTTCGCAGGTGTTCGCGAGAAGGCAAGGGGCAGACCGAAACTGAAAGACAAGAAAACTCGAAAAGATTCACTATCTCCCAAACAACAATACGATGGAACCATTGAACCACTATCTTTCTCCTTCCAACGAGCCGCCAAAACCCCTGCATGGCCGCATGGCTAGTTGCATGCGCACGTGGAGTCACCGGTCGGTCAAACATTCATACGTGGTTCGAAACACTCGTCAAAACCATCCCGGAGTGTTCTAAAACAAATGTAAACAAATTATTCGAGATCTAAAAGAAAAGAAAATGAACCCCTAGTTTATTCATATAAAAAACCCTAGTTTTCTACAATTCGAACTAACTATAATAAACCCTACTCTTCTCCTAAATACTTCTAACCACAGGGCTAAGTGTCACCCCACCTTATACTAAGCACACTACTACATTAATGTATTCTAGATACCATCGGAATAAAAAGTATCTACTTTGTGATGAGAGTTCCCAACATATGTAACCATAATGTTCATTGCAACTTCCTACTTGGAAACGTAGATGTTGAAAATCCCTATTATTTCTTTCTTTCCACAATACCCATCAAATAGCAAACGTAACTATCCTCACAAAACTTTGCCTATTAAATGACAAAAAATGATTGGGACTTTTGACATCTCAGGATAACCTCATCTGGCATACCCAATCCAGCCCAAAATGCGCCTAAAAATATCTCCAAATCAAGCTGGGTAAAGAGCAATGAAAAGAAACATGTTTAGTACTCTACGATTCTATTGCACACAATTTATTACATCAATATTAATTTCCTTACTAACAAATGCCTCTTTTAAAGGGACCAAATTCAACATAAAGAATGAAACTCTAGCTAGAATCCCTTTCTTCAATACTAATCCACCTGGAAAATTATGATAATTGTGTATGTTATAGTGCTACTGGCCAAACTTTCAAAATGAAAAAAAAATAATAAGAGCCATAAACATCTATCTTCTTCACCTCTTAAAGGTACACCTTCCGCCAAGGTCGGGGAAAAAAGAAGAAGAAAAGAAAACTCATTATATGCAGTTTACTCAGCCATTACTCACTGTGTGGTCCATTGAGTTGCTTGTGGTGTGGTTGGCAATTACTCTACTAATTCACCAAACTAATCTTTAATCGCCTTTTAAATAACATTTAACTGTTTAAAAAATGCATATTAGAGTCATTAGGTATCAAAATTTCAACATGTATACTGTTTTTTTTTTTTTTTTGGAAAGCGAGCGGGGTTATTTAGGATCCCCGAACCTTAGAAATGAAAAAAGAGGATGATAAAGTTTACAATCACTCATACGTTCACTCGTTACAGCATCCACAAGACAATAAACTTGTTTCAAATCTTCAACAAAGAACCTAATTAGTTCTAGAATCACCGTCTCCAAGTTGGGGAGTAACCCTGCAAAATGTTCTGCTAGTAAAGTAGTTGCATGATAGACCTGCCATAACTTTTCTTCCTCATAAGTACCAATCAATCCTTTAATCACTCTCATGACGTGATTTATACCTAATGTGGGCCCCAGGATGTATGAGAAGTCGTCGTAAGGATACGAACCACAATGAATCATGATATAAAAACCATTGAATGCTAGCACTAATCTAGCATCCATACAAGGTTCTAATAAGCATTTGCATTCTAATTGTATTATCATCATCAGTTACTTGAATTTAGGATTTGTCTTCTTGTTTCGAGAGGACCTTCGAGGAACATATGTCGTGGGAGGCTGTATTGTGGTAACCTCACGTTCTTCTTCACTAGTGTTTTGCCCCACCTTTGTTGCTTCCTCTTCAAGTGAAGTTTGAATTTCAGCGACCAATGCATCCCTGCCTATTCTTGCAATTGCTGAATGCACAGCCTTAACGTCTTGGGGTGTTAGGCAATCCATGAGCGTTGTGGGATCTTCCCCCAGTCCTCCTATACCAGCGATTGCGCGAAGCACCTCCACTACTTATATTGGGTTTTCCTCTGAGTTAGATATGGGGGTAGACAGACCTGGCTCTGCTGCTACTTCAGCGTCTGAATCCGCAGCCTGAATCGTCGTTTCAATCCCATTGGGTGAGTAACCTGCATTCCTACAATCATCCCTGAATTCTTTAAGTGTTGCTCCTTAACAACAGCAGCCAAACTCTGCTGCTCTTTGAGCTGCTGCTCCTTAGTCGTATCAACAACATCTAATTCTAAAATAGGCGTTCCAGCTTTGGCAACGATTTGATTTCTATTCTCAATCAAACTGCTATTATTTTCTTGAGGTGTCGCACATTCTAAATTCGCCTTGCCCGTAATAACCTGCGTATCTCCAGATTCCACATTAGCCACAACCAAATTCGACGCAGAATTAGAAACATGAATCTCAGTTTTAGAAACAGTTGATTTGCGAGCTGTTTCAATTGATTTAGGAGACTTGAAACTATCTGTTTCTAAAACGATCACAGGGATCTCAGTTTCCTGGACTGATTCTTTACTGCCCCTGTTTTCAACCTCAATCGGCACCGTGCTTGGTTCCATGATCTTTGGTTACAACGGACTGATTTTTCTGACCATGATCTTTGGTTACAACGGACTGATTTTTCTGGCCCCTTTCACTATGTTTTGCATTATCAATTTTAGACAATTCTTGACGATCCTCTTTGTTGTTCCCGCCACGTCTCCTACAAACTTCATAAGTATGTCCAATCATGGAACAATGTTCACAATATTTAAAACTTGGGTAAGAAATTTTCTGCCAAAAGCCCTTGCCCCCGGAAAACTCTAGCCAAATACGGCTAGGAAGTTCACTCGCTAGCTCCATCTCCACACACAACTTGGTTGCGTTCAATCTAGTAAAGCCTAGCGTACTATCATCAATCTGCAAAAAAGTACCAATTGAATCCCCTACTTCTTTCAAATATAAAGGATGATAAAATTGTATAGGAAGATTCGGTAGATCTATCCACAACGGGGCTAAAATCGGGTCTTCTCTTAGACTAAACCCTTGATGCCATCGAAAGGCCTTGAATCGAGCACCCCTAATCATGTATGAATCCCGCGACAAAGCCTTTTTAACCTCCTCTTCTGCTTGAAATCTAACAAGAACATGCCTCGGATCTAACAATCCCATGGTAAAGTCCCCCAATACTCCCCAAGAACGATGAATCGTTTCTCTAATAGCTTCTAACGAAGGACGATAACTTGAGAACTTAAGAACAATGACCAAAGATTCAACATACCTTTCACACCTTTTGGCTTCAGAAATATTCATGGACAAAGCCGGACAACCCTCTTTACGAAAACGATTTTCCTTCATTGGTTCTTCGTCAATGGTGACCGTCTTCACGACCCCCCCCCCCCCCCCCCCCAATGCTTGGAGGAAGGTCCTTGACGTCGTTGCAACCTCGGGTTGTACGCCTCCATGTATACTGTTATGAAATGACAAAATGAAATAATGCGAGACGACTACAAAACAAAGGCAAACCATTTATGTATTTATATTTTGATCACTAAAATCATGTCTAAAGAATTGTACTAACAAAAAAGGAGCCCTTTGGGAAGAGCATGGGACCGTACCCAAGGGAAACAAACATATAGAATATATTCCATCATGAACATACTATCCACAAATATATTCCATCATATCACCCCAGTCATACATACAAGAAGAGAAAGGGTATCTCTAAAAGGCCCCATGTGACACTCTATGGCACCATGGGCATAGAGTAATTTTAAGGTCCATCCAAAGGGAATTAGTTAGTTTGGAGACATTCCTGAAGATTTTGTTGTTCCTCTCTTCCAAATAATCCAAGAGAAAGCATAAAGCATGCGATCCCATAGCACTTTGTTTGGTGAATGACCAGAGTTCTGCCCATTGGAGGAAAGAAGTGGGGTTGGGAATTGTGACCCTGAACTCGTAGAAAACTTTACCTCAAATCTTCTGTAGAAGGGCGAAAAAGGAGGAGATGGTCAAATGGATTGAGAGTCCTAGTTACAAAGGACACAATGGTTTGGGATGATGAGGCCTCTAGTATTGAGCTTATCAACAATTAAGATTCTACCATGCAAGTTGACCCAAGCAAAAAGGAGGCTTTTGGAGGAGCTTGATCGAGCCAAATGACGATGTGCAACTTGTTAATTTTGTAGTCATTAAAGAAGGTAATTTGAGGGCCAATATTGGTATAACATTCTTTAACAGAGAAAGTAGGGGTGGGCAAAAACCGATTTAAATTCGGTTAACCGACCGAACCGATTTTCAAATTCGGTTCGGTAACCGAACCGAAATATGAATAGAAAGAAAATAATTTAAACCAAACCGAACCGATTATAAACGGTTCAAAATCGGTTTACGATTTTGAACCGATCGATTTATAACCGAACCGACCGATTAATTAAATATATATAAATAACTAAATAAAAAGTAGGTGTCAATACTTGATTAGTGCAACAAATGCATTGCAATACACCCTGTTGCACTAAATCACCCCATTCTCTCAAAGTTTTCAATTTTGGGCTAAAAATTGAGTCTATAAAAAAATTGGACCTGTAAAAAAATTGGACATGTTTTAATGAAAGTCTTTCAAATGCTTGAGCCTGAAATTTCGGTCCAACCGAACCGAACCGATCCGAAATTCGGTTCAACCGAATTCATCGGTTTACAAATACAAAATTCGGTTTCGGTTTGGGTTTTGGGCAAACCGAATTAAATCGGTTCAAAATCGGTTTGGGCTCAAAACCGAACCGAACCGACATTGCCCACCCCTAAGAAAAAGTGTCTTGCTTCCCCAGTTCCAACTCCAACTGTCTTGTCCCCATCAAGGTGAATTTCTTGGAGAGAAAGGAAGAGGTTAGCAAGGTGAGGGATCTCCCAGTCGTTAAGGTTCCTTCTTAAGTGGAGATTCCAGATCTAAGTGCCATCTTCCAAAGCATAAAACTGACTAATGGCTAATGGTACCCTCCTTGAGAGTAGGGAGATTGTAGATGTTGGGGAAAAAGTCCTTTGAAAAGTTGAGCGCCAATCCATTTGTGATTCTAGAATTGAATTCTCTCTCCATTGTGGACCTCAAAGGTGATTGCATTTTCAATGGAGCTCTGGAAGTTCATGAGACCTTTCCGCATGGAGCATCCATGGGTGACATTGTGGGGATTAGCAAACCAATTAGAGGGAGTAGCACCATAATTGCCATCATTCCTATCACTTCAATTTTATGTAGTAAACGCGACACCTCATCAAAATACTTATAGCCTCATTTTTCCTAGGCTGGAACCAAAGTCTGTAGTCAAAGGTAAGTTGCCTATTCCCACCATTACAAAAAGCACAACTCAGCTCAGCTCATGCAGGGGGCATTTTTTTTCTTTTTCCGTCCGACACTCCAAATATGATGAGCTCAATTATGGGCAGGATGAGAACAAACAAATGAACCATAGTTTATAGTTTTTTTTCATTTTTGGTGAGATTTTGAATGGTAATTAAACTTTATGGTATGATTATTCTTGTCTTATTTACTTTTTTTTTTTAATGATTGTTGTTGGACTATGGATATGCATACTTCAATTTTAATCCTGGGGATAAATATGGGTTTGTTAGTTTGGATTTATGCAATATGTAAAAAAGACAATGCGTAGCAGAGGCCTAGGTGCCCAGAGGACACCCTTTCTCTTCGTCCCGAAACTACATAGCTTAAACTCCCTTTATTATATATCCTTCTGTATCTCTTTATTTTCCTCATAAATGATTGTCATTCTTCTACTCCTAGTCCTTGATTGTACTTCATTTCAAGTCATGCAATCTTAGCCTTTTTCAAAACAGCTTTCGGTTGCATAACTGGAACTCTATTGAAGTTTTGTTGTAGAAGACAAACACTTTCTCAATTAATATCTACAGTTCTCCAAAAGTTTTTTTTTTTTGTGGGTCATGTGGATTCCACAAGGCAACCCATTATCCCGTTGTTTTCCACTGTGATTGAGTCGTTTTCATTAGCTCATGTGTAGAACAAGTCTTTTTTCGTAAATCCTGTCTTTAGTTTGAAGTTGTCTCGTGTTTGAAAGCCAATTTTCAAAAGACCTACATTGTCTGAAGCTCCGTCACAACAACATTTAGACTCTATTGATTGAACCTGCCCCTTCGCTTCAGAAAATTCGTGCTCAATAGTTTTGGCGCTTCCTGGTGCTGCAACATACAACTTGAGCGAGTGCGCACCTCAGTAGGGGTGAGTTTTGAAAGATGCATTTTTTTATATGGATGTGTTCACACGGATGCATCCTCACCGTAGATCATTTATGCTCCTCTTGGTACACAGTAAAAAGATGCATTTTGCAAACTAATGCATTAGCATAAGTTTGCAATGTATTAATCAATTGCATAAGTTTGCAATGCATTACTTTGAGGTTGCTTGGTAGTGGTTATTGGAAAATCAATGCAAAATTTAATTAATATTTGGTTTGTCTATCTTTTTTATTTGGCGAATGGATAACTTGAAAAAAAGTAAATAATACTTATTATTATTATTATTATTATGAAAAGTATAAAGATTAAAAATGCGCATAAGAAAAGAATCACACTTTTTTTCACTAATATATAAAAAAAAAAAAAAAAAAAAAAAAAAAAAAAAAAAAACTCAATTTTATTCTTCAACTATATAAACATCCAAAACGGTGGTATTAGCTTTAAGCCTGTTGTATTTGTAAAGTGAAATGGTTGCTTTTTATTTTATTATTGGTGAAAGATGATCATCTATATCAAAAAGTTGTGCATGACAATAAAATAAATTTTTGGCTATGGGAACTATGATATCCGTCTAAACTAATCAAGATGACCAAATCTTGTATGACATTATTTTTATGTTCAGGAGTCCCAGTAAGAAAAGAAACCACATATTGGTTGAAGAGTCCCAACAAGTAAAGAGAGCTCTCCTTAGGACAAGAGAATCTGGAGTATATTAGGACTTAAACTGCCTTACTTTACGGGACATTTTATCCCGTAAAACAATGCCGGAGTTTCATAACCATTTTTTTTTAATTTGTAGCAAGCACACGATGTTGGAGGTTTGCATTAAACCAATGCATTTTGCATTAATTTATGTGACACCAAGTGGAGCCTTAGTGAGAAGAGGGTTAACCATTCGTAATTGTTGCATAAATCAGAGAGAATATATTCCCCACTTACTGTTTCATTGCATGCCCATCCTCCATTCGGATATGGAATGTCTTTGTCTCGAATTATGTTGGCATCCACTCAACAGGCCCATCACGATGGGTATATATGCACTTCGGCAAATGGAACAGAGACTTAATATAACGAAAATTTTTATAATGCACTTTTGGTCAGAACTAGCTTACTCCCTTTTGAAAGCAGTTTATTACTATGCACAATCAATAGGTGGCAAAAACTTTTGGAAGCCTCTGCGTGGGCTGAGCTCTATCAGGTTGTTTCAATATGTCCAGTGTCCATGTGATTATTTATGTTCATATTGTCCAGCACCTCTGTGATTATGTGTGTTCATTTTCTTTCTGAGTTTTATTTATTTATTTAATATATTATATAACTACAGCTTGAGTACTTCATCAGCTGTTGGAAAATGATTTGGTAATTGATTCTATATTTCTTGTCTCAGCTGGCCGATCTCTGATTGCTTTCCACTCTTCTGGTTATCCACTTGAAAAGGCTGAAGCATATGCTGCATTGAGACAGTGAGTTATACTTATTCCATGTTTTGTATCTGTTGTACTCTTAGAAAATTATAGTTATAGTTGATCGTGTTGGCAAACGGGTGTAACATTTCATAATTTTGTAACATTTTTATTCCAAATCAAGTGCTTTGAAAAATCTAAATCTAACTTGCATATGATTTTTGCTATACTTTGCCTCTATCTTGAGTCAACTATCTCATTCGCAATCCACACACTATCACCAACTCCCTCCAACTGTTGTTGTTTGGCTCTTGAAATCAATTCATTGTGGTTCTTTTTCAATTCTTTGTTCACCTTGCTGTTTTGGAATGAGTGTCATCAGCATTATATTCATCCACCAATCCAATATAAAAATAAAAATCACACTAAAGTCCTTCACCGCCTTCAACATTTCGTTTTTCTAGGAAATTTGACCCTTTCTCTGAAAAACTCCAATGGGTACCCATCCATACAAATGCAACACTTGTGGGAAGATTTCATGGTGAAATAATATCTTTTGTTGATTGAGTTTCCAGATTCTGGAAACTCTGTTGCGACACTTGATTGAACAACCTCACCCCATCCAACCTCGGATGCCAATTCTCATTCCTGACGAACCCTCTTTCTAACACTGAATATGTACTATGCAAGTGGGCTTTTGTCACCAGTACCTAGGGTTGGCAAGATACATGAGTTCCTGGATCCCAGCCCCGACCTCCTTAATGGGGTAAATCTGGAGGTCAGTAAACGGATTTTGGGGTTGAGGAGGTGGGTTGTGAGAGTATCAGTATTTGACTCGGTTTCAGAGCGGACCTGAGGATAAGACCTCAATCCACCGATCCCCAGTTACCCAAATCACAATATTTTATTTTACCCAGTTGAAGTGAATTTTACACAATTAAAGTGATTTTCCATATCCACCATGGAACCATCGGGTCTCACTATGGGAATCTGTCATGAACCAATCAATTCTCTCAAAAGCCCGAGCTATTCAAGAGTAGAAGGTTTATGACTAGGATCGTGACATTGCCCCACGCTTTCAAAGTTGACGTTCTTGTCGGCTTACTCTATCGACACTGGCCCGATGATAGCCATTTTTTTTTCTCTTTGGGGTAGCTCCACTCTCCTACCAGTATTCAACAACTTAGCTTATGTTAAATTATTTTAATCCAACCTATAGGTCGTCTCTGCTGGGAATCGAACCTTGAATGTGGGGTTTGACTCTAATACCAACTGTCATGAACCAACCAATTCTCCCAAAAATTCGAGCTGTTCAGGGGGAGAAGGTTTATGACTAGGATTGTGACAAAATCATGGAATCAACAACCATGTTAAACTTGAAGACAAAACTTGTAGATTTTTGCATTGTGGGATTAACCCCTTCCAAGGTGTTGTGAGTGTCAGAATTAAGTTTTATCTAAAGAAGGTTCTAGTTCTATAAAAACACCAGGGCTTTCATTCCAACATGTTTTTGGCTTACATCCTCTAAAACCATTCTTTAGAAGCTTATGCTAGATGCTTCTACAAAAAATGGAGTCTATAGACTTCAAAACCTAACTCTAGGCTTTTGGGGTTAAAGTTGGGCTGAATTTAAATATTCAGGTCCTTCCCAGTGTGGGGCGGGGAAACCCATTTAATAGCAGCTTCAATTTTACTATCCACCATTAGAGTACATTTATGACCCATATTAACCTTAACCTCAACCCATTTTTCTACAATAATCCTCCCCCCCCCCCCCCCCCCCCCCCATTGCAATATATACCCCTAATACAAGGTAAAATTGTGGAATGTACATGTGGCTGGGAGAAATTATTTTTTTCTCTCAAAATTAAAAATGTCATAATTATTTACTTGGTTGTCGAATTTTGGTAAATTTAGCATCATTGAAATGCATTTTTTAAAATATTTTCAATGAAACCAATGATCAGTAAAAACACTAAAAATGAGATGAACATCTTAATGCACATTTAAACAAAAATCATGAACTTCATGTTTTGGCGAATTCAAAGTTTGGGGGAGAATTCACTATTGACATTTGAATTTTTTGACTGAGTTAAACTTTAAACTTTATAGTATATATTTTTACCTTAAAATAAGCTTGCACTTCAAATTAAGGGCAAAAGTGAGGATGGTGGCAGCAGGTGCTCATTACATGATATTTAGCACAAAAAATGTATGTTGAGTGCCAACAACATGGGGAATACCCTAGTCTATCTGATAAATCAGCTAGATGTTTTACTATTCATAAAGAATTGGAGATAAAAGATGGTGACGATTAGAAGTTGGGAAAGATGTTGAAGGTTGAGATTCATTCTCAATAATGGCAAATTTGTAAATGTGAAGCATATAGAAGAGCAAAGAAAATGAACAAAATAGAAAAAAAAAGTTTGTGGAATGTAAATGTGGCAGAGATAGAAGAAAGTCTTTTTTTTTTCTTTTTCTCAAAATGAAAATTGACATAACTATCTACGTAGTCGTCGAATTTTGGTAAACTTGATATCCTTGAAATACAATTTAGAAGATCTCTCCAATGAAACCAATGATCATTCAAACAATTAAAATGTAAGAATATGTATTTATTATTGTATAAATTTACATTGCATTTCACACTGTAAGTACTTTCAATATTTTCACAGACTAAAATGGGTATCTTAATACTTATTCAAACAAATATTCTAAATTAAAGTTTGGAGATTGAACTCTCTCCTGCTGTTTTAACTTAATTTTTTTCAAAAATTTCAATAGAGTTTGACTCTAATACCACAATCGACTTTCTATCGTGCCAATGACACGGGTGATAACTACTCTATATTACAAATCTGCTAGGTGTTTTACTATTGATAAAGATTTAAAGATAAAAGATGGCTAGGATTGAAAGTTGAGAAATATGTTGAGGGTTGTGATTCATTATCTAGAATAACATGGAAAGACAAATAAAATGAAAAAATTGTGAAAAAAAGTTGGTGGAATGTGGCGGGGATAATTTGTTGTGTTTAGTTTTTTTTTTTCTCAAAATTAAAATTGTCATAACTATCTACTTAATTGTTGGAATGCATTTTTGAAGATTTTTCCAATGAATCCAATAATCAATACAAACACTTAAGTTTCCAAAATATGCATTTAAAAAGATCTCTAATGTATTACACGTCGTAATTTTCAATATTAATCAAACTATGAGACAATCATCATAGGGTGCCTTCAAACGAAGATCTTGAACTCCATATTTTTAAAAATCAAAGTTCGAGATCTCACTATGGCTTTTTTTAATTATATATTTTTTACAAACCGAGTTTGACATAATCCCATGACCTACTTTCTATCGTGCCAACGGCATGGGTAGTACCCTAGTCTATATAACAAATCAGAATTGTATTTTAGGTTGGAGATAAAAGACGGCTGAGATTTATTCAAACATAAAAATATAACAGATCACAAATATGGAGGTTAGAGAAAGAATTTTTTTTAAAACTTTTATGCCCCAACCCGCTCTAACTATCACTCATCTAAAGGCTCATATTGAATTTGAGTATCGAAGGCACATGGAATACCCTAGTCTATATTACAATTCAGAATAGTGTTTGGAGTTGAAGATAAAAGACAGTTAAAATTGAAAGTTAGGAAAGATGTCGATGGCGAAGATTCACTATCAACAATGGCATGTTTGTAAATAAGTTGCAAGTAGCAGGGGAAAGAAAATGAACAAAAAGGTGAAAATGTTTGCGAAATGCATATGTGGCGAAAAAAAGAAGATTTTTGTGTTTTTTAAATTAAAATTTTCATAACTATCTACTTAAATGTCGGATTCCAGTAAACTTGGTATGGTTGAAATGTTTTTTTTAAAATCTTTCCAATGAAACCAATCATTAATACAAACGCTTAAAGTTTAAAAAACAATCATTAATACAATCACTTAAAGTTTTAAATATGCAGTCACGCTGTATGCATTTTTCCAAAAAAAATAATAACTGTAATCTAATGCACTTCACGTCATAAGTATTGTCAATATTAACACACATTCAAGCAAAGACCGTGAACTCAATGTTTTGGGTGGTTTAATTGTGGCGGTTTTAAAATGTATTTTTTTCCTAATTGTTTAAAATTTAAATGAGTTTGACCTATCGCTACGACCCACTTTCTATCGTGCCAATGACACGAAAAATACACTAGTCTATATTACAAGTCAGAATGGTGTTTGATGTCGGAAATAAAAGACGGCTGAGATTTACCCAAATATAATAATCTAACGGATCACATAGAACTTAAAGCACTAAGAGATAAGTTTGTAGATAAACATAGTTCAATGTTGAGATTCGTTTCATCTAATGGTTGGGACTTTAAGAATGCATGGATTCGATTCTTATACCTAGCATTTTGGTTTATTTATCTTAATATTTATTTGTTAAACTTTTATCGTGCCAACGGCACGAGGAATACCCTAGTATCTCACAAATCAGTCAGGCTTTTCACTATTTATAAGGAATTGAAGATATAATGGCAAGTTGGGGAAGATATTAAAGTTTGAGATTCATTTTCTATAATGGCAAGTTTGTAATATGAAGAATGTAGAAAGGTAAAAGATAATGAACATAAAACTTAAAATGCTTGTGTGGAATGTACATGTGGCGGAGATAAAAAGTTGATTTTATTAGGTAGTACCAAGACATGGAGAAAAAGTTGATTTCTTCTCTATGTGTTGATTGAAAAGTTCTATGTTGTTGTTTGTCGCGGCTCCATGGAGATACTAGAGAGAAAAGGAAGTGCGAGGGAGAGAGAGAAGAGAAGGAGGAGGAAGTGAGATAGACAGAATAAAAGGATGAAAACGAGAAAATGAGCGAGAGAGAAAAAATAATATATAAGATTTTTTTTATGAGGGGGACGAATGGGGGTACTTTGAGAATGAATGACTTCTAGTTACTTCGTTCAATGGAGGTGTGTTGATTTTATTAGGTAGTACCAAGACATGGAGAAAAGGGGGTTGTCGGAAATGTAAGGAAGGGAGAAAAAAATGGGGATTTTGTTTAAATCAAGTTACTAACTCCCTCTTCCAGATTTGTAATAATCTCGAATTGTAATTTGCAAAAATTATTATAATTTAACTTTGACTTATTCTAATTTTAATCTTTTTAATGATAATCATTTATCTTGCCTCGAGATACGATTATATATATAAGTGTGTGCTAGTTAATTTCGGGGCATATTTGTGTTCCTTGCATGATAGGCATTTTGGTCATAAAATTTATGATCCTAACTGTCAAAGAACAGAAAGGTCAGTCCAAGGGGACATGTTTAATTAGCCATTTTGAGTGGAGAATCCCTAATTAGACATTAGTATCAGGAGGGTGCATCTAATTGCTCCTTATTTAAAATATTAATTGAGATTGACGTAATAACAACCCACTTTCTATCGTGCCAACGACACAAATAACACACTAGTATATCTTACAAATCAGCTAGGGGTTTAACTATTCTCAAGGATTTGGAGATAAAAGAGGCCCAGGATTAAAAGTTGGAGAAGATATTGAGGGTTGTGATTCATTTACTGTAATGATATGTTTGTAGATATAAAATACGTAGAAAGGCAAAAAAAAATGAGTAGAATGTACATGTGGCGGAGAAAAATAGTTTTTTGTGTTTTTTTTTCTCGAACTGAAAGTTATCATAACTATCTACTTATTTTTCGAATTTGGGTAAACTTAGTATCATTGAAATGCATTTTTGAAGATCTTTCCAACAAATTGAATGATCAATACAAACAGTTAAAATTTTAAAATATGCATTTCACAACGTATGCATTTCGAGAAAAAAATCTAATGCATTTCACATCGTGAATATTTTCAATATTTTTCATAGAAGTGAGAAAAGCTTTTCAAGACATATTTAAACAAAGAACCCAAATTCCACTTCCACGGTTTGGAACTTTTTTTTTAATATTTTATCTGATAAAAATTTTGACCCTAATAGCACAATACACTTTCTATTGTGCCAATGGCACAAGTAATACACTAGTAGATAATAAATAAATAATCCTAATATGTAATGATAAAATCAAGTATTTTTTATTATCAAATATTAAGTTTATTTCATTTAAAGAACACATTATTTTGACCAATTTTGTCGACGGTTTTGTCAGAATTAGATAATCAAATTGGTCAACAGATCCTGACCTAGACACTGAGTTAGACAAGTTTAGGACTCAAAGTGTAAGCTAATACAAATCTTGCCTATCTTATAATCAATTAGAGGTTTCACTATTTATAAATAGTTGGAGGTAAAATATGGCTAGGATTAAAGTCGGGGAAGATGTAAGATAATACAAATCTTGCCTATCTTATAATCAATTAGAGGTTTCAATATTTATAAATAGTTGGAGGTAAAATATGGCTAGGATTAAAGTCGGGGAAGATGTTGAGGGTCGAGAATCATTCTTTATAATATCTGTTTGTTAATACAAAACATGTAGAATGCAAAAAAATAAAAAAAAAATGTGAAACCAATGATCAATACAAACGCTTAAAAAAATGTGGCGGAGAGAAAAAATTTTGCGTATTCATTTTTTTCAAAATTAAAATTGTCATAACTATCCACTTAGGTGTCGAACTTTGATAAACTTTGTATCATTGGAATGCATTTTTTAATATTTTTCCATTGAAACCAATGATCAATACAAACGCTTAAAATTTAAAAATATAAATTTATTATTAAAATACGTCTAATGCATTTCACATAATTAGTATTTTCAATATTTTTCAGAGAAATAAGACGAATATCTCAATACAAATTCAAATAAAAATCATGAACTTCATGTTTGACGAATTCAAAGCTTGGGAGAGAACTCACTCTCGGCATTTGAATTTTTTTATCAACTGATTTAAATTTTGAC
Source organism: Berberis vulgaris (assembly GCA_963556465.1). NCBI lineage: Eukaryota > Viridiplantae > Streptophyta > Magnoliopsida > Ranunculales > Berberidaceae > Berberis > Berberis vulgaris. Next base: position 82,361,332 of record OY747124.1, on the reverse strand, counting down.
TGAGTCTAACCTAACATTTATAGTATATATTTTTACCTCGTAATAGACTTGCACTTGAAAACTGATTGAGAGCAAAAGTGGGATGGTGGTGGAGTGTTCAATACATAATATTTAGCAAAAAAAAAAGTATGTGTAGTGGGCCAGTGACAATAGCACGAGGAATACCCTAGTCTATCTTATCAATCAGCTAAGTGTCTCACTATTCATAAGTAATTAGAAATAAAATATGAGTAGGATTAAAAATTAGGAAATATGTTGAGGGCTGAGATTTATTTCCTATAATGAAATGTTTGTAAATATACACATGTATAAGGGCAAAGAAAATGAAAAATAATGAAATTTTGGTGGAATATACATGTGGATGAGATATAAGATTTTATATTTTTTTTCCAAAAATAAAATTGTCATAACTATCTACTTGGTTGTCGAATTTTAATAAATTTGATATCGTTGGAATGCATTTTTTTTAAATCTTTCCAATGAAACCTGATGCGTCAAAAAATCGTCCTCCCGTGAACTTGACATGCAAAACAATTGTTAAACTGCCAAAGACCACCTTTTTGGTGGCCGAAGGCACTTCGATGCTTGAGTCAGCAACTCTGTTGGAAGAAGGAAGTAAATATGGTCAAAACTCAGTTAAAGTTGCATAGTACAGATAAGATAGTCAAATCGAGTTGAGATCCGAGTTGAGAGTCAGTTGAGTCCACTCTCATAACTTTTTTTTACCTTATATAATGAGTAAATTGATGACTGCATTCAGTTATGTGCGTGACTTAAACTCGGTTGGTGCAATGAAAATGGACGTTTATTGTAACGATTTCCTCCTTCATTGAGATGGGAGTGATTCCCTCCATCTCTTTCATAACGGTCCATCAATAATTATGATGACTTAAGCCTTCGTAACGACTCTCTAGCATTTATGATGACTTAAGCCACTTGTATGGCCATGATCAGGTGACGATTTCATGTATCATCATATACTTTCCCCTTAGTTAGTAGGCTCGCTTGCGTGGCCACTAACTTGTTAATGAGAGTTTTCTTTATTCGTTCTTTGAAGTCAGTGTGACAAATCATCGGGGTCGGAATGCGTGAATTTGGACCGAATGAAATCATCGAATTCAGGTGCATGAATTCTGACTGGATAGAGTTTTTTTGTGACAAATTATTGTACTCTAACTTCATGAGTTCTAACAAGATGTCGTATCGTAGTCGGTTACGCGAGTCCGTTACTAGGTGAATTCTTTGAGTTCGAACCAGATGTCTTCCGTGACATCATAGTCAGTTGCATTTACTAGGAGATGTAATCTTCTTAGTTAGTTTCATGAGTACGGACCAGATGAAGTCAGCACGATCAAACTGCATGAGTCCGAGCTAGATGGAATCAGTTTGACTATTCTTAAGTCGGTCATGCGGACCTGATCCTTGTCAAATTCGTCTCCCGTTGGACCTGATTCTACTCAGGATGTCAAATATGTTTCCTACCCATGTCGGATATGTCTCCTGTTGGATCAGCCTCTACTCGAGCCTGTCAGATATGTCTTCTGTTGGATCAGCCTCCACTCGGGCCTGTCGGATATGTCTCCTGTCCATGTCAAATATGACTCCATGTCGGGTTTGTCTCCTGTTGGATCAGTCTCTACTCGGGCCTGTCGGATATGTCTTCTGTCCATGTCGAATATGTGTCCATGTCGGGTTTGTTTCCATTTGGGTCAGCTTCTAATAATAATGCTGTCAGTCGGGTTCGAACCCACAATCTGAGGTTTTCTAAGCAGCACATTTACCAATTCTGCTGGTGCTCTTTTGATGGAATATTTAGTTATGCGCCATTATATCCAGATGTACCTGGATTACTTGTCTAATTCATAGGAAACAATTTTACTCATTCTAACCCAAATAGAGTATTGGAATTTTTGTTATCATTGATATTAGAAACAACTTTGGATGATCGTAACATTCTCATTTTTATAAACAGTTGTGATCAAGTATAAGGCTTCTCATTTTTTTATAAAGGAAATTTGTCGTTCCCCACAGACGACACTAAATTGATGTGTCCAAAAATTGTAGTCCTGTGAGTTTAACTTGCAAAACAAATGTTAGACTGCTAAGGACCACCTTATTGGTGGTCGAAGGCACTCCGATGCTTAAGTCAGCAACTCTGTTGGAAGAAGGAAGTAAATCTGGATAAAACTCAGTTAAAGTTGCTTAGTGTGATAGGATAGTCGAATCGACCTACCTCGAATCAAGTTGAGATTTGAGTTGAAAGCCAATTGAGTCCACTCTCATACATTTTTCGTTACTTTATACAATGAGTGAATTGATGACTAAATTTAGTTGTGTGCGTGACTTAAGCTCGGTTAGCGCAATGAAGGGGGACGTTTATTGTAACTGCCTTCTCTTTCATTGAGATGAGAGTGATTCCCTCTATCTCATTCGTTACGGTCCATCAATATTTATGATAACTTGAGCCTTCGTAACGGCTCTCCAACATTTATGATGACTTGAGCCATGTGTATGGCCATGATCGGATGATTTCATGTATCATCAAAACCAAAGATCAATACAAGCGCTAAGAATTAATAAATAAATAAATATATATATATATATATATATATATATATATATATATATATATATATATATATGTTAGTATTTAAAACGTATAATGCATTTTCATGTCATTAATATTTTTCAAAGAAATGAGATGGACATATTAATGCAATTTTTAAATAAAAAATCATGAATGTCATTTTTGGCGAATTCAAAGTTTGCTTGAGAACTCATTCTCGACATTTGATTTTTTTCTCCAACTGATTCAAATTTTGACCGAGTCAAACCTTGAATTTTATAGTATATATTTTTACTTTAGAATATGTTTGCACTTCAAAACTAATTGATGCCAAAAATGGACATGGTGGCAAGGGTATTCAGTACATGATATTTAGCAACAAAAAACTATATAAGGGCCAAAGTTTTTATTAAACTATTTCAATATGCAATATGAAAATTGTTCATTCAACTATTAAATACTTAACTTTAAAAAAAAATTAATTATATAATGTATAATGCAATATAAAAATTGTTCTTCAATTATTTTAATATTTTCTATTGGTGTAGTCGTTGGAAGTTTACATTTTTTTAGCAAACGGCTAGAGTTCGATACTCTTCAAGCACAATATTTCTTTATGACTATTAACTATACATTTTTTATGTTTATTGATAATTATTATTCTTCACCATTGTTACTCGCCAAATTTTATTTTTATTTTTAATGCAATTTTATTAGTAATTGTCAACATTAAAAGAATTGTTTAGTTTAATAAAAACTTATTCACTACAAGAAAACAGTAATTTAGCGACGGTTCTGACCGTCGCTAAATAATACAACGACGCTTGGCCAACCGTCGCTAATAAAGGCGTCACTAGGTCATTCAGCGCCGGTTTTAAGCAATCGCTGGCATAACCGTCGCTAAATACTATATAGCGACGGTTTAATGTAGCGACGTTTATAACCGTCGCTAAATACAATACAACGACGGTTATAAATCGTCGACAAAATTCGATGAACAATCCAACTTTTTGCCTTTTAGCGACGATTTGCAACCGCCGCTAAATTCCCTTTGATAATTCAAAATTTTTTACCATATAAAAATCACATTTTTCAACCTGTAGTGTTTTCTTTTCATTGGGTGCAGATAATCTATCCAACATATGCACTACAACTTTTAGACTCAAATAAAAAATCAAATATAAACGACACTAAACTAAACTCATATGATACCATCATCATACATTAAGGGAAACTTTAATTTCATTTCAAAATCAATATTATACATGGTCCAGAAGAAAAATACAAATTAAAATTGTTACAAATTGTCAATGCTTACATCTAACAACCAAAATCGAAGTTGTACAATGGTTGTCTCATGGGCGTTGTCTACAGGGCCTCACCGACCTTGAGCTCATCAGTAAGCTGCTGGCCAAGATTAAGCTATCTAAGTTTAGTCTTAAGATTGCTCATCAGAAAGGCCTGGAACGGAATGCCCTTGAAGTCTGACAATTTACAAACAATTGTATGTCAAGTGGCAGCCCAAAAACTGTTAAAGCAAAAAACAAGAAATAAATAACTGATCTAAACAGAACACCAATTCCAAGAAACTCAAGGCATGGACAGAATCAAATTTTCTTAGTCAATACCATTCATTGTCATCTCCTTTACTGATCAATGGAAAGAAAAGAAATTGCATAGTTGAAAACATTTCAAATGAAAATGACAAACTAAAATGACTTACTTTGCCAAATTGGATCAATTGACAGTTGAGGACGGGATAAAAAATCCTAGGAGGGGATGGCAAATCTACACCTGCTGATGTCCCTGCCATATCAACAAAAAGTAAAAAAACAGTGACGCTTTGAGTTAGTCTTTAGGCAAAAATCCTGTTGTAAACTAGATGTGTGCTAAGTTTGAACTCTATAGGACGTATGGATTGAATATGTAACACAAATCTTAATCAAGCATGAAAGTTGTACTAGCAATCTTTACCATTGTCAATTGAATCACTCAAATTTAAGCCAAGATAATGATTCTTTTTTCTTTTCTTTTCTTTTCTTTTTTTCCTGAATTTTTAGAAAATAAATTGATACACCCATAAATAATAATAAAAATATATAATTGTTTTTTGACACCATACACCCAAATATGAATTATAAATCCAAGCAAAAGGGAGCCAACAAAGATGATAATAGCAAAACTGAAATGAAACAACATCAAAATAACAAGTTCATAATAAGAAATCTCCATTCAGTCAAAAAACAAAAGGCTTCCTACAATCGTCATGGTTCAACAACTTTCAGAGCAAACAAATCAGGTAAAAAAGATATATTAACCCTCAAAGTGCACTATTTCTTAAAGCCAATTTGTTTAAAATGTCAACTCACAGATATTAAAACACGTCCAAATCTTCCATATGCAGCTTCTCCAATATCAGGGTAGCTCGCGATGCCTTCTTTGCTTTCAAAACAGTATTTCAAGAGGACACCAGTGTAACAACAAACAACTGCAAATTTTCCTTAAAATTTTCAGGAGTACTTAATGAGGCATACATTGAAGAATCTCGTCATCATTGCTGCTTGGGTTGTTCTATTCTCACCTCGTTTCCTTAAAATTTTCCTTATTTATTTTTTTTATTGAAATTGTATGGAACATTTATCAAAATGTATAAAATCATATGTATAACTATATCATATAGGTATTTTGAAATAGTAGAATTTCCATGGAAATTCACACTTTAGGTCAAAGCATAAAATCCAGAAGTTATTAGATGTATACAAAATAAAACCTCTTGTACATACCATCTTGTGGTTAAAAGTCCTTCAACTCCAACCAGACCTCGAGCATGAATCCTGTTTGTACTTATCCCAACCTGTCCATCAATAAACAGAATCAACAACTGACAAAGGAAAATGAAATGAAAAACACAAAGGCACCACTAACAGATATTGAATGTGAAAATGTGGAATTTTTTGCTCCTTGGTTCATTATTCAATGGGAGAATGACACATGGCTTCGAATGCTTATATTGGGTGTGTAAATAAAAGAAAATTTTTAGTAGTACAATAACCCCTTATACCACATGTCATGATCTCTTATTGGACAATGACGCAAGGAGCAAAAAGCCCAATGAGCAAAAAAATTCCATGAAAAAAATATTTTTGGATAGCGCAAACCTCTGCTCCATCACAAAACCGTGTGTTTGCATTGTGAAAAACTACAGCACTGGTATGATAGACAAAACTTATACTATTAGTATGTAGCCGTTCCAAACATTTGGATACATTGACATAGATAAAGAATAAAGTAGAGTTTTTGAATAGCTTGTAAAATAAAACTATTGATTAAAAAATCATATCGTCAATGACATCACTAGGAATCTACAACCACTCACATACTAAAAACACATACCTGTCAACCTGATGAAGGAAGATTTTCGCGACATCCCTGTCTTCTGTAATGATGCAATAAGTGTGTGCACTGCAAGAAAGGACAAGAAAATACTTTCAGATTTGGATTTCATTTACATAAAAAAAAAGAGGCAAACGTAACATGCCTTCATGACAATGTATATGATTTATAACTGGATGCACATCATCCACTATCTCAATTGTGCAAGCCATTGAATTGTATTCGTGATGGAATGAGGATGCCTCTTTGATGTTTAACAAAGAACTAGCTCTTGGTCCACCATATAGAGTGATACCTGAAAATAGGATGTAATTTGGTGAAATTTCACTCTGATTCATCCAACGGTCCAATTCTATAATTTTCTCTGTAACAGGGTATTTGCATAATAAGATAATACATGCTAGATTAGTCAGGTAATGTGTTTTGTCTAATTTGGATCTCAAATAAAGACACAAAAAAACAACTAAAAAAAGAGTTTCTCTGTAAGAATACCCTCGTATATGAGTATAAAAACATATACAAGCACACAGATTCAACCAGACCTCGAGCATGAATCCTGCTTGCACATACATCAGTCAATATCTTCAGTATTGCTGTTCTAATGCTTATGTTGGGTGGGCTTCCATCGGGTAAGGGTTCGAGCCAGTTCTTTAAAAGGGTAAGCACCCCATGATCTAAGAACTCTAGCTGAAGTTGTCTCCTGCAAATATAAAATGTTATCTGGGTGTCAGGACTGATCAACCATGATACACATTTATCTAACCAAAAATAAAACTTACTTAGATAAAACCTCAGTCAGAAGCGGTAGCCTCTTGAGCTTGTTATCAGCAGGCTTAGACTGTCTATTCAGTTCTGCATCTTCTTCAGCCGTAACTTCAAGCTCAGCCATGAGATGCTCGACAAGCAAAACAATTTCTGCAGCAGATTTCTCATTCTTCTTCTTTTTCTCACCCATCTTGAAAAGCTGATTAATTTCATCATCCTCTTCACCCTCCTCCGCCTGCTCAAGTAAAGCGAACTTTTTTTAATCAACTATTTACATGAACAGACATAACCATTGTTGAAATCGCATAGACTTGTCAGTACAAGAACCATAAAATTAACGACACAAAGTATTGGCTGTATGCGGTGTAGATGTTAACTGATATAAAGCTGGTCAAACATCATCTATCTATCGTCATAAATCCTGGTCATTGCGATAATGGGAGATATCAAAATAGTGTGAATGCTTAAAGAAGATAAATCAGGCATGTGGTTGTGATTCTAGCAACTTCTATTCTTTACTTTACTATGGTTGTTTCAACTAACAGCTAAGATTTTAATTTTTCTAGTTTAACATAACGTTAAGCTCAAGGACAGTTAAAAAGGTTTTCCTATTCTGATGAGGATTTCAATTTAGACATGGATTTCAGTGAAGGCCTGCTATAAAAGTTGATGTTCGACGTGTAGTTGTGGATTGGTTAAAATGATTTCTTCAAGAGATTTGTAATTCCAGGATTTGGAAGAAGCAGCAGAATACTAGATTATAGACTTGCCTCTGTCCATCTTTTGGATGGGTTCTCATACAACCAACTTGCTAACGATATCAAAAGGTATGGGATGTTGATTCAAATCCAATCAGTTTTTATTTATCAATTGAAGGATATAATCACAATTTTTGAATTTTCACTTCCTGAATAATTCTACATGCTACGTATCATAACTTCGATTGGAAAATTGGGAGTCTAAAAATCGCAACCCTGAAAATGAAGGTCTATAATAGCATTATAATTTGTACTTTAGAAAACAACAGTTCAGTGCATACACCAACAATCATTAACACAACATTCACAAATTAAGAATAGAAGCATCAAAAAGTAAGAAAGTAAGAGCTATCTACTAACCTGAGGAGCACCTCTAGCAAATCCTGGCTCCCGGTCACTCCCATACCTGTCTACAGGATCAACTTCAGTGTCATCTATGAAGTTATCATCATCCATAGTCCTGACACCCTCCTTGTCATCCTAGTTCAGTAACGCAAAACCAGCCTTAAAATACAAAATTTCTTTATACCAAAATTCAATAGTACAAACCTAACAAACCATCTTCAACCAAAACCAATACAATTCCAATAGTTTCTATCTATAATCCTGAAACACATTAACTACTTTGCTAAATAATTAATTATTCACACAACTTTTCATCGTAAAACACATACAAACATCAAAAAATTACCCAAAAATTAAAAAAATTGGGGGATTTTCGCATACCAACTCATCACATTTTCTCATATAACCCAAAAATTAAAAAATTGGGGCAAATTCAAATTACCTCATAATCAGCCCCTGCAAGAGTATCCCACATTTTCTTCATCTCAGGATCATCTCCCTGATGTGATTGTAGTTCACCACCTTCACGAAAGCCTTAACACGAGACTTCTTTGCAGTCTTCTTGGCCGAGTCCTTGCGAATCATCTTTTTTGGGTACTTTGAGATCCCAGTCACCAAGCAATGACCGTATGCTCTGTCACGAGTTCCATCATCGTAGCTCTTCACGATCACTGCTTTCCTACCTGCGTATCGCCCTTGCAGGATGATCACCGCCTTGTTCGGCTTTAGAAACTTCACCATTTTTAGTTTGCCTCTCCTTCCTCCACTTCTCTTCTCCCTTACTCCTCTAGATTAGTTAGGTTTAGGGTTGAAACCTCATCCATTGGATGGTATTAAGATCTAAAACATAATCAAGATTTATTAGTTGCACCCCATTTGCACCTTTTCCTACCACGCCGAATCTAGACCAAGCATATAACGACGGTCAGCACAGCCGCAATTAACCACAATCGTCGTTAACCAATATAATTTGACGACGGTCAAAGAAACGTCGTTAAATAAAGCATTTAGCGGTGGTTTTTGCTAACAGTCGCTAAATACTCGCCGCTAAATTCCCATTTTCTTGTAGTGATTTTCGATCCTCTTGGAGCGTATGATTTCTTTATGGCTATTCACAATTATTATTTCTGTCATTGTGACATGCTCCTACTTTTTTTTTCAATGCAAATTTATATGTAATTGCAAACATTAAAAAAATGAATTCTTTTGTTTACAAGTGGTATAAAACCTCCAACAAAAAAAATTTGAAATTAATATCTAAAATAGTAGCTATAGAATTTAATGAAAATATATACCATTAGCCAACTCAAACAAAATTTGAGCCTCATATAAGCTATTTTTCTATAAAATTGTATTGGGAGCTTATTCCATTCACAAATTAAATTTTTTTTTTTTTATCTTCAATTAGATATTTATCTTAATTATTTTGTTATTTTAATTATATATTCTAGTTATTAAGCTCGTTTGCCCATTGTTAAGGTTATCGATACTGTGACCTTATTTTGGCTTAAAATGAATTGCACTAAATTCAATTTGGTATATGCAATGTATTTTTTTATTAGTTGCCAGCTCGGGCAGAAAAAAAATTGTCTCCACCTTAGATAACTACTATTATCAACTAATATTATTTGCTATTTCGCCCCCTTAATTAAAATCCTAGGTCCGCCACTGATGTGGAGTGTCCAACAGTATGAAGAATACCCTAGTTTTCCTACAAATAGAGTGATGGCAAAGAAAGTGGAAAGAATTTAGGTGCTTGAAGACAATTATGTTTTGTGAAGAAAAACAATTATTTGAATAGTTCGCTACAAATAGAAGAACGAGTGTAATAATTTTGTAAGAAAAATAAAATAATTGATTTAAAAAAAAACAAATGTGATGGTTGGGGGGTTGGACTAGTTGGTCTGAGAGGGAGAGCTAACACAACACATGCCAAAGACAGAGAAGAAAAGTTGAATGAAAGAAGAAAAAAAACACCCAGTCAACAGAGTAAACAAAAAGAAAAGAAAACCATGTCAGACTCCCATGACCTTCTTCTAAGTTCTATCCATGAGGGTTGAAATAGAAGTCATTGCCCTTTCTAATTATTTTGATATAAATACTCTCGGAAACAATAATAGATCAATTTGCAGATTGTATAATTTGAAAATAATATCTGAAATACATTGACATTACCTCCAATTTCGGTTATATGCTAAATATAAGTTGTTTGCACATCGTATTGTAGTTTATGAAAGTTAGTTTTGTATATTTTCAAAATGTTTGCCGTCATCTTATTTACTAGAGAAGTGTTTTTTTTTTCTTTCCATTTAATTAGTTAAAGCAATATGATATATTTCACAAACTCATACATGACATCTAATGTTAAAGAAGAAAAAACAAACATCTTGCAACATAAATGAGAAATAGTCTTATTTTGAATGAAGATAACTTTCAAAGATGTAACATATATCAATTTTTTTAGGAAAAAAAATTAAATTTTTTATCAAAAATTCTAGCCAGTCTTGTTTGTTAGTTATTTTTTGGATTTTTTTTACACTTCTACCCCTTCTATAGATAGTGTTTGTGGTTGTGTTATAACGAGAATGGGTAAAAAGTGTAAAAAACACTTTAAAAAAAAACTAGCAAACATGACTTGCTAGATTTACTAATTGTTATTGAGAAAAAAAAGGGAGACTTAGTCCATCCCGTTCATTCGGGATCGGAATGGGATAGACCTCATCCCGACCTCGTCCCATCTCAAACGAGATCGGGACGAGATGGGAGGGGACGGGATGCGCACGTACTAAATAGTCATTCTCCTCCAATAAAAAATAACCAAAAGAGTTTTATCTCACATTACTCACACACCTATAATGTCAAATTTATATACATATAAATTACATTATAAATAATAATAGATATTAAATAAATAAATATTAAACATTTTTTGGAAGACAAATAAATATTAAATTTCATTTAGAATTAATGATTTAATTCATTTAGATTTCATCAGTGTTCTAAAAATCGCTAGGCGCTGGGCGGGCGGCGAGCAGGTGCCTAGGCGGTCTTAGGTTTTGTATTATAACTTTAATAATTTACAAAAATTAAGCATAATACCTTATCAATTACATCCAATTTAATGCCAATATACATATGCAAAATTTAAAAACATGAAAAATTAACAATCATGAACAAAATTGATTAAAACTCAAATGACTGAAGTTGGTCATGATGGGTACTTTATATAAAATTGAATTTGTGGACAAATATCCAAACCTACTCTTTTATTTTTCTTCAAATTGCATGAATAACCTCAGTCATGTTTGATCAAATCTACATTAGTAAAATTGGTACCGGCAGATCATTTGAGAATTTCATTAAATAATCGTCATTTGCTACATTTAGACATATACTGAATAAAAAATAATTAAATAGTTTATTTCAAAAAAAAAGAGGAAAGAAAAATAAAATAAAAACACAATCAACCTTATTAAAAAAAAAATCGCCTAGAGCCCGCCTAGGCCGCCCAGACTGCCCGTCCAGCCATTAATCTGGGCGGTTTTTCACCTTCTAGCGCCTAGGCCAATTTTTAGAACATTGAATTTCATATTACATTGATTTAATTTCAACACATCCTAAACTCTAATTTGAAAGAGTATTTTGATTAAAATTAATAATAATAATTATTAAATAAATAAATTCGGGACGGGACGGGATCGGGATGGGTTTGATCAATCTCAAATGGATCCAAAAAAATTGAGACGTGTCGGGACGGGATCGGGATGGGTTCGAGATCGCGGGATGGGATGCCCATCCCTAGATAAAGTTATTGAAAATAAGAATTTCAAAACAAAACAAAAATATCTGTAAAAGTTGATGATAGCTTTTGTTAATCTACATGGGCTCAATTTAAGCCAAAATACATTAATAAATAAATAGAATACTTTAGAGTGTATGCACACTAGAGTATGGCTCGTGCCATTGGCACTACACGTAATTTTATTTTTGCCAAATATTTTGTACTGAACACCACTGTCACTATCCATATTTTCGCTCTCAATCAGTATTGAAGTGTAAGCCTATTCTAAGGTAAAAATATATATTATAAATTTTTAGGGTTAAACTCATTTAAATTTTAATACTTAAGGGGGGGGGGGGGGGGATTTAAACGCCGATAATGAATTCTCCCCAAATCTTTGAATTCGCCAAAACATGAAGTTTAAGATTTTTTTTTAAATGTGCATTAAGATGTCTGACTCATTTTTTCTGGTATGATCGGGCTGTCTCATTGCTTTGAAAAATATTAAAGACGTGAAATATATTATATGTTTTCTAATTATAAAATATATATTTTTAAAATTTTAGTGCTTGTATTGATTATTGATTATTGATTATGTTGGAAAGATCTTCAAAAATGTATTTTAACGATACTAAGTTTTCCAAAATCCGACAACGATGTAGATAGTTATGATAATTTTCATTTTACTAAAAGGAAAACACAATATTTTCTCTCTCTGCCACATGTACATTTCACCAACTTTTTTCATTATTTTTGCCCTTTTACATGTTTTACATTTACTAATATGCCATCATACAAAATGAATCTCAACCCTCAAATTCAATACATTTTCCAACTTTCAATCCTAACCATCTTTTATCTCCAATGCTTATGATTTGACTTTGTCCCAGTCAGCAGTGAATAGTAAAACACATATCTGAATTGTAAGATAGATTAGTGTAATACCCGTGCCGTTGGCACTACTACAGAGTACTTTTTCAATTAAAGCTATAAAAATCCAAGATCTAAGGTTATTAAACGCAACTCATGTAATCAAGAACAACAACATAAACCAACCGAATCTGATAAAAAAGGGTTCAAATTTTACTTTTTTGGAGAGGAAAGTATCGTGGAGGTCTGGAGTAAAATGATCTCCACACCTTTACAAACCTGAAAAAAAAAATAATCAGAAAGTAACCCATCAAAACAAAAGACCCCAAATCACAAAGAACAATCATAAAAACCCTTACTTGAGATAGAGAAAACTCACCAACTGTTTGAGATTCGATCGAAAACCCTCAATGGGTATCTCTCTTTTGCCCAAAATTTCACTTGGGGGATCTCTTTCACCTTTTGTGTGGAGCGATTTGGTCTAAAAAGGTTGGAGTAAAATGCATCTTCACACCTTTACAAACCTGAAAAAAAGAGAATCAGAAAGTAACCCATCAAAACAAAAGACCCCCAATCATAAAGAACAATCATAAAGACCCCAAATCATAAGAGCAATCATAACCTAGTTGCCACCTGATTTGTTGGTAGAGTTTTTGTGCGAAATGATACCATAAACTTTGCGATTAAATCACGCCAACAGAAAATTACTGATCTCATTAAAAACAAGTTTACATCAACCACAAAATTTTTTGCCTAATGATTAAGATGAAAAAAACAAAAAAAAAATTGAGATTGAAAGTAAAAGATAAAATGATAAAAACCATTCATAACTTGATGAAGATATTAAAACTGTCGGTGGAAACAGTGTGTTGATGTTGCAAAATTTGTTAAACTCATCTGATTGGTAATTCAAATTACATCCAATCCAATCAAGATCAATCACATTCACAAATTTGATTGAAAGTAAAACATATGTGAAGATGTGACACACAAAGTGAACTACTAAATATCCCAAATCAAATTGGGTGTGCAGTGAATTTCATCTAAAATTTTTTAGAATTCAAAATCATCTATTCTGTGTTTGATAGCAACTCCTAACAATTGGACTTTCTAATATAGAATTCACATTTTCTAATACAACTGCCATTTAAGAACTTTTCATTTTTTATTGAAAAAACTTCCAATTGTTCATCTATTCAAGAAATGGAACCAAAGTTTGATTATAGAATTGTAGAAGTTTTCAAGTTTTTTTCATCTTCTAAACAAAATCAACTCTCTATAAAAGAAGATGAAAGAAGTTTAGTAGAAAAATTACCTCCTAATGTTGTGAAGTCCCAAACTCATCAACTCTATTGACCCCTTCCATTTCTGTCCTCCTCCTTTGCAACACAAATTCACAAAACTTTGAGAAACAAAGCCAATACGAAACTTTGTACAAACCTGAAGATAAAAAGAGCTGTCTAGAGAGAGGAGATGCTCACTTGCCTTGTAGAGCGATTGCCTTGTGAGTAATGAGACCCAAATCCTCCATCCAATTAAACCCAAACCTAACACCCCTTTAATCATTCTTCTCCAAAATTCCTTCTTTTTCTATTCCTCTGAAAAACCATTCAAACATTACATGAGAAAATAAAAGTCTGGGATCTTTCTGATCTTTCGATGTCAATATATTTGTCTTTGGCCTAGTGGTTGATTATTTAACCTTTTTGCCAATGGCATGACAGCTCAACGGTTGGAGCTTGGCGGATGGTACCACTTGGTATTGGGTTCGAACCCAGCGTGTGGCATCTTTATCAGTTTATGGTGTGTTGACCAGTTCTGGTCTTTAATGGGTTCTGGGATCCTATAAAAACCCTGCTCACCTTCCAAAAAAAAGAAAAAAAAGCTGCAAATGGGGCCAAAGATCGAGTGATTTTATCTCTAAAGAGAATGTCCATAGAGCTGCAATGGCTTCTTCGACTGTTACAGCCATGGAACTCGTTGGCTATGCAAAAGAGCAGAAAAATAGAAGAAAAAAAAATCAGTTCGTTCAAAGAAGAAAAACAAAAAAGAAAACAAAACCAGAAAAAAGAAGAAGAAGAACAAAAAAACAGAAAGAAGAAAGACAAAAAACCAGAAAGATAAAAAAACAAATCTGAAAGAAGAAGAACATATCTTACTTGAAGGAGGGAGGAAATCAATTCTTCTTCCTGGAACAGATCTTAACCACCCTGGTGAAATCTCTCTTCGTCTCTTCTTCTTTTCTTCGTCCCTACTTCATCTCTTCTTCTTCTTCTTCTCTCTGCAAATAGACATCGAAGATGAGGTCAGATTTTAGTGTCCAAAGAAGAAAAGAAAGTCACAAAGAAGAACTGGAATAAAATTTTCAGCGGATACTTACTTGAATGAAAGTTGAGAAGAGGCAAGAAATAAGGCTGAGTTGGTGGTCGATCGAAGGAGGTAGGTTGTGTTGAGCGATCAACCTGGAACTGGGTTGGATGGCTGACCTGAGGGTGGGGATCGAAAGCTCTCGATCGGCTGTGAAAGTGGGGGTGATGCAATCGATTTGGTGAATGTTGCAAGGAGGGTTGAGAATCGAATAAGGGCAACACCTTCTTTTTTGCCAAACGTAGTCACAGAGGAGGGTGAGAGGGCGAGAACCTCGTGGAGGTGTGGAGAGAGTGAGAAAAGCATCGGGGGACAAATTATTCACTTAAGTTCTGTCATTGCCATGTAGGACAAACACTTGCCACGTAGGACAAAAAACCTATGTGACTTGTAAGATAGATAGTGTGATGAGTGAGAAGTTGATTTTTGTTACTTGTCTTTTGCCCAAGTGTCAGATCACCATTGCAACAAAAACAAAAATGAGCATTCAATAGTATGGTCGAATAGCCACCTGAATCTTACAAACTCAGCTTATGCTTCTTTAATTAAGTCATGCAAATTATTTGGACATCTTGTTATGCATTCTAGTTGTCAGTTTCATCTCATCTTATCTCATTAGTCATAAGTACGAAAATCAATAGTGATGATAAAAAATAATTCTACCAGTTACTTACATTTATAATTGAAAAAAATAACTTAGTTTTATAAATATATTTTCAAAACTTAGAATTTGATTAATATTAAAACTAAAGTTTTAAATCAAAATAAGAGTAAAATAATATCATGCGGTGTTGGTTTTCTCCCTGAAACATTTTCTTATCATCTTGTCAATTTTTTTTAAGAACAAAGGCATAGCATGGCATTTTCACAATAGCATTTTTTCAAATATGGAAGTGAGATCGTTTCATTTTCTTGTATTTCACTTCCTTGGAGGCAAATAAAATTGTATGTATTTTTCCAAATAGTGTTAAAGCTGATTAAAAACTAGTTTAGAGTCCAATGAAACCCCAAAACTTAACAACAAATTAACAACTAGGTGAAAACTAATTAAATAAACAAAACAAATGGATATTTGCTTTGTTTATGTTTATTAGGTCTCATATTCTTCGACATAATTAGGATTTGGTTCCTTAACGATTTTGCATCTCAAGATAAATGACTTTGAGGGATAGTTTAAAATGACTATTATGTCCTCGCATGAAAAACAAGTGAAGTCCTTAAAAATGTCGAAGCCATTATATGCATCTCGAGATGAATCTCCATGAGAGTTTGATGGTTCACAAGTCAAATAAAGTCACTTTTAGTTTTTAATGTTTTTTTCCCGCCTCCATTCTCCAGAATTTAACATCAAAACCCTATGTAGAACTATCAATGGTTTTCAAAGCTGCTAATGGACAATCTAAATTAAGAAAGGACTCAACGATTTAGAAACCAAGAAGTTCATTTAAATATATGTAGGTCTCTTTAGTAGCCAATTTTCCATGGAAAATGAAATTCAAATTCCATGTCAATTGATTTTTTGTTGTTTGGCTGTTTGTATAACGACAGGAAACCAATTATGCACGTGACTAGTTTTCCTATCACACATTGGAATTCAAGTCTTTGCTCCCTCCCCTGAGAATTAGAATCCATGAAATTAGTTTCAATTCTCATGTTTGTTTTTCATGCTTACGTACCAGACAAACTCTTATTTTATAAGGCAATTTTGATCTACACCCACCATTTCCTCCCCACACCACTATGATTTTGGAGGGAAAATCTCATGAACATATTCTTCATAGCAACCTGTCAGAATATATATTCTTTTATCCTCATTAATTAGGATTAATTCTTAACCTAACCCATGTTACTGTACCTTCAATGATCAAGTAAGTTTGGGTGGTTATCAAAGTTTAATATTTGATTTCCTTATGTCACATAGCAATGAGAATGTTGTTAGACATAAAATCTTGATTGGACAATAATTGTAGTATTCCTCGCAGAGGAAATTGAAACGTAAAGGAGAGACAAAATGAGGTGTGAAGTCCAAGATTAGACGAAAGCATCATGGATAAGAGATTTATTAATGAAAGATAGGTATTGCTCTCATGTTTGCACTTTGCCTCCTCCTAAGACTCCAACGGCAAGACCAGGCAAGAGGTGGCCTTTGGAGGTCCCAGACTTCTAGTGACCTTTTCAGCCACGAGTGAATCACCCCAAGTGATCAATGTTCAACCTTGAAGACAATGATTGAAGAAGATGATAAACTTCCCTTTCTTTCCATTGAACTTTGTTGCAAACATCAAGCCATGATGTATACCTTAAGCATTTCCAAACGTTTATCATGTCGATAGGGCAAAACATTATCCAAAACCAAGATAGATCGAGTCACATCTGTGACTCATAATAAGCATTTATCTTTATCATGTATTATTTAATCAAGTTTTAGTCATGTATTATTTTCCATTGGACAAAGAAAACATTCATCTTTACCATTGTTGAAAAAGCGGAGAGCAAGCTTTTAGGTTTAGGATTTCCTACGCCTCCTCTGCAATTCCTCTCCCCCTCTCTCTATTTTATCCGTTCATTCTCTCTTCTTCCCTTCATTTCTTTTATCTCCATGTCTCTATTTTCTTTCTTAAGCAAATCAAAGCAAACCAAAACAAGCCAACACAAGAAATCAACTAATTCCCTAATGCTTATTTTGAGTGGTTTGTATAGAATAATCATTTCCTAAATTACCCATGGGGTTTGCTGAATATTAAATCACTGCCTTGGAAAATGGATCTCCTTCTCCTGACGGCTAACACCACAACTAGGTTAAAACTAAAACCCTAGCGTGGGTATTTACTCCTATATATATAACAAGTATTGAAACAAATAATTAAAAATCATTTCATTTTTGAAAATATTTACATAAATAGATCACTTGCAAAAATTATACACTCTACAAAAATTAAGTACTTTAGGTATTTTATAAATATCATGCTTTCATTAAATTATAAACATATTCCCCTTTTATTTTAGAAACTTTAATGTGGTAAGCAAACCATTTTATGTAGAGACGAAAAATAATCTATAAAGTTTGTTTTTATAGTTAAAAAAAAGGTTGTTTTTCAAGGCACCAACCTTGGTATGAAGGGGTGGGAGGCGAGGCGCTTTTGTGCCCTCCGCACACCATAAGTGAACAATCTTTTACCCTCCCATTTTTGCCCCCTATCCTTCTGTTTCCCCTCTGTTGTGATTTCTCTCTCTATAAAACAGAAAACACCCAAACACCCCAATCATCTGCCTGCGACGCCAATGATGCCATCTTGTCATGCAAAAACCAATTTCAATAAGAGATTATTCAACTAAATCGGAAACACTAATATTTCTGAATCTATTGGTTCTACTGAACCCAACTGATATTCTATTCTACTGATTCAAATTGAGAACAAAAAAACACCCAAACCCTTTCATTACCTTGTTGAATCAGTCGATTGGGGATGAACAAGAGATACAAAGAGAATTTGTTGGTTGAGCATATGTACCAAGTGTGGCCGAACCAGTAATGATCCAGGGCGTGGAAGGATGGTGGGTGAGGGTGAGGAGAGGGAAGCCTCCCTTCTCGAGGATGTTGAGGGTTGGATTGTTGACCATATTGTGAAGGGGCAATTGTTGACAAGGACAAGTATTAAGGTGGCTTGAGTGAGTGTGGTAGTGATGAGGACGATGGAGGAGGAGAACGAGAAGCCAGTCAAATCCGTCATTGTTCATTATCACCTATATGATGGAACACAACCACTTTGAACCCGTGGCGGTTAATTTGGGTGGGCAAATATTCGTCATCTGTGACGGGGTGAGGATGGTATAAAAAAATAATCGGTTAATTGGGGCAGATGCAAAGATCTGCGATCTCTGGTGGAGCGGGGACAACTTTGGCAAAATCTGCCCCATTTCCATCCCTATCGATGACTTCCTTTTTCACCCTTATGCGAGGTTATCCTCACCCCACCATGCTTTAAGGCATTTGGGCGCTCAAATCCAAAACCCAGGTGCTTCTATCAGTGTCCTACACTCTAATGTTTTTTAAACCGTTCATGGAGAGACTGGTCAATCGTGCGTTGTGCCTACCATTACCAAATAATTTGAAAATTTTAAAGAGGGTGAACTAAAAAAAAAAAAGAGAAATTCTTACTGTCGAGGAAACCAGCGAGGGAGGGGGTGGACAGTTGGACAAGCTAAAAAAAAAAAAAAAAAACGGAAAAGTTTGAGAGAGATAAAACGCCCAAACTGTTACTGGACTCACTTCTTCTTCTTCTTCTACTATGCTACTAAACCATTGTTGGTTGGTACGTTTTTTTCGTTTTCATCAAATCTGCTTCTCTTTCTTTCCGTTAAAACTTGTACGTTGAAGCTTTATTTCTCACCATCACTGGGTTTTGTAGAGTGAAACAAAGAGTGAGAGATATGGGGGATAAGGCAGAAGTGCTGGAGGCTGTGTTGAAGGAAGCTGTGGACTTGGTTCTGGATCTGAACTTAAAATCTCTCTTTACTTGTTCTTTGGGTGAACTTTTTTGTGATACATTTGGGTTTTCTGAATGCAGGAAAATATACCCATTGAGGAAGTTTTTGAGAATCTGAGATGTAGTAGACAGGGTCTCACTACTGAAGCTGCTCAAGAGAGGCTTACAATTTTTGGGCACAACAAACTTGAGGAAAAAAAGGTTACCCACTGTTTTGTTTTCTCAGTTGTAGCTTGGGTTGCTCTCATTTTTTTAATGATTTAAAAAAAATAAAATATTCTGGGTGTTTTCAGGAGATTAAGTTCTTCAAGTTCTTAGGGTTCATGTGGAACCCTTTGTCTTGGGTAATGGAGGCTGCTGCTATCATGGCCATTGCCCTTGCAAATGGAGGAGTGAGTACCCAATAACACTCCAAATTCCCCAGCTTGTTCTTTGTTCTATTTTAATTTTAATTTTACTCTATTTTGTAACTTTTTATTTTTTGGTTCTTATCTGCAGGGGAAGCCTCCTGACTGGCAGGACTTTGTGGGCATCATTACCCTGCTCATTATCAATTCAACAATTAGTTTTATTGAAGAGAACAATGCGGGTAATGCGGCTGCAGCTCTCATGGCTCGGCTAGCTCCCAAAGCCAAGGTATTAGTGTTCATTAGTTGTGGGAGTTTTTGATGTTCTGTTATTCTGATTGTGTTTCCAATAATTGTTTTTTTCATTTGATGATGGATTTGATTTTTGGTGGTTTTTGTTACTTTGATGTTATTGTTTAAGTAATGGGGTTTAGTTCAATTCACAATTGGTTTTGGTGTATGATAATTGGTCATTTTGATTTACAGGGGGTATTCAATTATGGATTTTAATAGAGTGTGAAAGACTTTAAATCTCATGGATTTTAAAATATTTCAAAGGAGTTTACATAATCCACTGAACTTTGATGTATTTTAAGTGACTGGATTTTGTGGATTTTACAGAATCCACTGGATTTTGATGGATTTTTATTATTGGATTTTC
This sequence comes from Berberis vulgaris, assembly GCA_963556465.1. Classification (NCBI taxonomy): domain Eukaryota; kingdom Viridiplantae; phylum Streptophyta; class Magnoliopsida; order Ranunculales; family Berberidaceae; genus Berberis; species Berberis vulgaris. The sequence continues at coordinate 82,340,992 of OY747124.1, read as the reverse complement.
TGAATTTTATAAAGGATTATTATGGATTTCTATTGATTCTTATAAATTTTTGTAAATTCTTATGAATATGCTATTAATCATAGGAAGTTATGAAATAACGTCACTTACATTGTTATCCATATCAACACAAATCATAAAACATCCCTCAAATATCAATAAAACAATCGTTTGTATGCTACGTGAATTTTATTTCAAATTAAAAAGAACACATTCCATACAGTGGATTCTTGTTCCATGTTTCTAACATTGCCATGCACCCTACAAGCTGTAAGGAACACATTCCATACAGTGGATTCTTGTTCCATGTTTCTCTCCTCAATGAACTCTAATGCTTCTTCAAGCCTACCTGCTTGACCCAATAAATCTATCATGGCTAAATAATGTTCTGAACTTGGCGAAATTTGATAATCTTGGGTCATGTTGGAGAAGGTATTCATACCTTGTTCCACCATTCCAGGATGGCGACTCTCAACAGCTCTCTACTATGCATTGGGTTTAAACGTATGTTTCTTATGCTTCCTTTTTGGTAATGTAGATATATTTCTAGAGACCTTAATGGTAAGGTTCATCGCTTGACATTGGATGCCGGTAAACTTTGTTGTAATAGCTAGTAGATATTTTTATATTGCCCAAGGCTTTTAACAAAAAAATAAGTCTTCATATACTTATCTTTTAAAAAAACAAAAGTGGGTAAGCAAAGTATCCCATTGGGGTACATCTAGAAACTTCCCATTTCATCGGTTTGTTAAACCAAAATTTGTTAACTTACCAAAATTATAATTGTCTGAGACCAAAATGAAATAACAAAAATAAAAATAAAAGCTTAGTAGTAGTAGTAGTATAATCTTCAATTCTGTTTAAACAACTGAAAAGTAGGTAGTATTTTGTAGTTAATATGACAGTTCTGAAGAAAATGTATTCACTGAGAACGAATTTCAATCCAAGTCATTCGTGAATTCATGCTACTGAGTCCGCACATTTGCTAATTAAGGAGGGCAGCTATTTCATGTTCAGCGGGATGTTGTCAAACACTTGAAACATCGATATGCTGAATTAAGGGATCTCATTTCGGTCTTAACTGCTTAACATGTCTAACAAAACAATACACTGGTTGCATAAGCATTATGAGAAGAATGCAGTAAAGTCTAAAATGTTCATAAAAAAATAATCAGAAACAGATCTTTGACAGAATAACTTTGGTTCACTATGATAGAATATGTTCATCAATTTGCAAACTACAAGGATGGGATGCCTTAGAAACAACCTTGGCATAATTGTTACTGTTGAGAATTCCTTGCTTGAACTATCCACATTGTCAATGTTACTAATTCATTGCTGGACGGAGCTTTGCCAAAGTAGCCAGCTTGTGTGTATCCACCAATCATCGAGTTCCAAGTGAAACTATCTTTCTTCGAGATCATATCAAATATGTTTTGAGCAGCTTCCAGTTTACCACATTTACCATACATGTCTATCACTGAATTTCCAACCAGCACATCACCCATAGTACCAATCTTGATGCCAACCGAGTGGAGCTCCTTTCCCTTGTTCAAGGCTTTCAAAGAAGCGCATGCTGAAAGTGCACTTGCAATAGTTACCCCATTTGGCTCCACCCCATCCATAAGCATTTCTCTAAAAAGTTCCAAAGCCTGGTGTTCTCTGTTATTCTGAGCATGACCAGAAATAACGCTAGTCCAAGTAAACACATTAGGAGCAATACCATGACTATCCTTCATCTTCTTCATCAGCTGTAATGCGAGATCGCAGTTCCTTGATTGGTTGTGACTAACTATCAATATATTCCAAGTGATTAAATCTGGTTCAACACCCTTCGTCTGCTGCATTCTATCAAAAAGTGACCAAGCTTCTTCATTCTTGCCACTAAGGCAATATCGAGATATAATTGAGTTCCATGTCACCCTATTCTTCCTATCCATTTTCTCAAAGCTCTTTCTAGCAGCACTAAGATCTCCACATTTGGCATACTTTGAAAGTAACACATTGTTGACATGAATACATGAAGAATCCAAACTTAGCCCACTACGAACCACCAAGGAGTGTAATAATTTCCCCGTGTCAATATCATCCAAGTTAGCAGCCGCCTGCAACCAGTCACAAACTCTCCAAATTAAATAAGTTTGCACATAATTCTGAATACACCATATCGTCTTTGACTCATTTCTTCTTCTTATTAAAAAATGAATCTAATTTTAAGTAATAAAAGTTCCACATTGAATGAATGCAAGTTTTTGCAGAAAAAAAAATAATAAAAAAAAATCAACCCCATACTGAAATTACAGCTGAATCAAATTTTATACCTGCAAGATCTTGGCAAGCATAAAATCATCCGGTCATGCAAGTTTCCTTCCTCCATCATCAAAAAGAAAAGCTCAAAAACTTCGCTCCATTTCCGTTCTCTAGCATACGCACCAATCATAGCTGACCAAGTATAAAAATCCCTTTTGTCACTCATTTCATCAAACACCCGGCGAGCATCCTCCAAGCTCCCACACATGGCGTACATGCTAACAAGCTTGGTCTCAACAATGGTGTTCTTGTTGTGTTTGAATTGGTCCCCTATCAGTCTATGAATCATTCGACCTTGTTCGATCGATTTCGTATAGATGCAAAACCTCAACAAGGAAACATAAGTCTTGGGTTTGACCCTGTGACCTCGTTTAATAATGGAACCAAGGCCAATTACAACTTCATTGAGCTTCCCATTTCTAGATAGATGTTTCAAATGGAGTTCTGAGTAGATATTATCTGATTCTGGGTTCAAAGGTGGAAACTTTTTTATTTTGAAAGAAATTTGAGTTGGGGTTTCTTGTATTGAGTTGAAGAAGAGAGGGGTTGTTTTGGATTTGCAGGGAAGAATTGTTGAAGTCTCCATGTTGAAAAAAAACCCTAGTTCTTGTTTGTTTGTTTGTGTTCAAGAGCGTGAAAAAAATCCAAAAACCCAAAATAAAAAAAATATATGGCAACACGACAAAGCAAATTTTTTTTTTTTTTGAATAACATGACAAAAACAAATAAAAAAAAAGGGAGAAAAGGTTGGAAACATACCTGGAGATAAAGAAGAAATTGGAGTTGAAGGAGACACACAATGTTGGTGGGAGAGAGGAAGGAGAGAAATTGAAATCCGAGGGGAAGAGGCTGGATTTGAAAAGGGTTTTGATATTTATACCTTTCACACATAAATCCTTCAAAGTCCATCAAGTCAACAAATCCATTAAAATCCACTACTTTTTGAATACCCCCTAATTTTGGTGGACTTTTGAAAATCATGAATTGAATACCCCATGATTTTAATGGATTATAAAACGATCATTTAAAATCTATATTTGAATACCCCTAGATTTCATTGTATTGTTTTAAATCCTTAATTGAATACCCCTATATTTTAATGGAGTTTAAAATCTTTCACACTCTATTAAAATCCATGATTGAATACCCCCCTGTTAATTGTTTAACAGATTGGTTCCATTTCATTTCTATGGCATTATTAAGTATGCTTGATCGTTTAGTCTAAGTTGGTTTTGAACAAATGAATGAAATAATTTAGGTCCTTCGAGATGAGAGGTGGAGCGAGGAAGATGCGGCTATTCTTGTTCCTGGTGATATAGTTAGTATCAAGCTCGGAGACATATTACCTGCCGATGCCCGACTTCTCGAAGGAGACCCGCTGAAAATTGACCAGGTTTGCTAGTGTAGAAGTAACGATGAAATGTTTTTGAGATGATGAACCATGTCATTTTCTGAAGTATTTTCTGGTTTTGGGACGCATAGTCTGCTCTCACAGGGGAGTCCCTACCTGTCACAAAAGGTCCCGGCGACGGTGTTTACTCTGGTTCCACATGCAAACAAGGAGAAATTGAAGCTGTTGTTATCGCCACTGGTGTCCATACATTCTTTGGCAAGGCTGCCCACCTTGTAGACTCCACAAATCAAGTTGGTCATTTCCAAAAGGTTAGGGAATTGACACTGTAATGTGTTATTCATCATACATTTTGGTATATTTTAATTTTTCAATACAATTTATACTTGGTTCACTTATCTTAGGTCTTGACTGCTATTGGAAATTTCTGCATATGTTCCATTGCTGTGGGGATGATAGTAGAGATTATTGTCATGTATCCAATTCAAGATCGCAAATATCGTCCTGGAATTGATAATCTCCTCGTGCTTCTCATTGGAGGGATTCCCATTGCCATGCCCACGGTTCTGTCAGTGACAATGGCAATTGGTTCCCATCGTCTTGCTCAGCAGGTTGGCCTAAATGACCTTCCCATTGATCTTCTTAGTGCAAGTATTTGTTTCTTGAGGAATGAAATAACAACTTTGGCTGTTTGAATGTAACTAATGGCAGGGAGCTATTACAAAGAGAATGACTGCAATAGAGGAAATGGCTGGAATGGATGTGCTTTGCAGTGACAAAACTGGAACTTTGACACTCAACAAGCTGACAGTTGACAAGAATCTTATTGAGGTTAGAAAGGGGTTGCTAGCTAGATCTACTTTGAGAGAAGTATGGAACTTTTGACCTAAACACCGTGTTCAATGTTTTGTTCAGGTTTTCTCAAAGGGAGTACACCCAGATACTGTTGTTCTGATGGCAGCCCGAGCCTCCCGCATTGAAAACCAGGATGCAATTGATACTGCTATAGTTGGCATGCTGGCCGATCCAAAAGAGGCGCGTCATTTAAGATCTTGAAACTGTCTAATAATACATATTGAATGTTTACTGAAGAAATGTTTGCTGTTTTTTTTTTTTTTTTTTTTTGTTCTTTTATCTCAAATTTTTCCTGCTCAAAAGGCACGAGCTGGTATTCAAGAAGTTCACTTCCTTCCTTTTAACCCAACTGATAAGAGAACAGCTTTGACATATATTGACGGTGAGGGAAAAATGCACAGAGTCAGCAAAGGTGCACCAGAGCAGGTATCATTATCTTGCATTCAGTGGGTTCGGAATAGTCGGTAGTTTTATACTTATTCGTTATGTGGTGTTTATCAGATTCTTAACCTTGCACACAATAAGTCCGACATTGAGCGTAGAGTTCATGCTGTAATTGACAAGTTTGCAGAGAGAGGCTTAAGGTCCCTTGCAGTAGCATACCAAGTATTATTTTCTTATTGCCGCTTCTTGATTATTTTTTCTTGCTATTTATCTATTACTTGTATGGATTACATATTTATTTGTATACTAATTTTGGCACAGGAAGTTCCAGAAGGAAGGAAAGAGAGCCTAGGAGGTCCATGGCAGTTCATTGGGTTAATGCCTCTATTTGATCCCCCCAGGCATGACAGTGCTGAGACAATTAGAAGGGCTCTCAACCTCGGGGTGAATGTCAAAATGATTACAGGTAGGTTTTTCTTTTTGGTCTTTTATTAGTTCAAGGTAGATATTACATGTTACCTTGGGTGCAAAAGTTGGGCCTATGTTTTATTTTGGATTGCTAATGATGAAGAATATACTTTCTTTTAAACATGGGAGGAGCTTATAATCTAGTAGTTGGTTCATTTAGGGGAGATAAAAATGGTTATTTCATTGTCTAATCAACATTTTTGTTTGTTATCAGCTTCCACAAATCTATAAGGAATATTATTAGGAATTAGGATCCCAGCTACAGTTACCTGAAATTGTCACGATAATTACCACATCGATATTTTTGCTACACTATCCGTGTCATGCAAATGTGTCTTATTATAATGTTCACTAAGCTTTATCTCATTGCTTCATGTTCAACATCTTCTCAAACAACCCATATTCGTTAGAGATATTGTTATCTTGGTAGCAGATCTCCTGGATTGCCTCATAAGATGCCTGGTGGCATGCAAAAACATGACAATACCATTCCTATCCAAGTCACCTAACCAGCTATCCCTATCTGTAACTCATTAAATTTCTATTGGATCATCAACATTAACTTCTTCATGCAAGGACTTTCATTTAGGTGGGGGTTCATAAGATTATACTACTGGAGGTAATTCTGACCACGAGGATCCATCGACATGCTTACAAGGTGGTCTGTGATAGCAAAAGGAAAAAGTTCAACCAGCTAATACATAGGATCAGAGATCAGCCCAGATGAATTTGGCAGTCTTGGGAAACCTAAAAATGTTTATAGTAGGGACTAAAGCTTACATGTTGTGTAGAATAAATTAATAAAAGGCCTTTCAATCAAAGATGTGGTACCTCAGAAAACACGGGGCTGCTATATGAGTTCATAGCTCAAGAAGGGGAAAGTGACTTTACAGGGTGTGCTATATTACTCTTCATACATGTAGATAGAAGATAGAAGTGAGAATGTGTGTGTGAGAGAGAGAGAGAGAGAGAGGCTCGCAAAGATATTAAAATCAGAAGGAAGAAGAAATAATAATAATAATAATAATAATAACAATAAAAAAGGCTTGTCCAGTTTACTGGTCTTTGGAAAATTGTAACAAGAAAAAGTTAGAGAACCTAAAAAGCAAGAGGATTGCACTCAATGCGTATGAGTTGATCGTACCTTTCTAATGAACTGAAAGAATCTAAATCAATTGAATGACTAATTAGAATTCAAGTCATATTGATTAGGACTTAATCTAATTGGAACCTAAGACCAATCAAGCAACTAAAAGCCCAACAGGGTTAAATCTTAAAAAACCAATAGCAAACTAACGGTGTTAAATATTAAAAAACCAATAGTAAACTAATGCGTTACCAATGGTGTGTTGGCCTAGTGGTTAGGGCTGTGTGGGTTTGACCCCCACGTCCTAGCTTCGAATCCCGCCGGCAGTATGGTTTGTTTCTAATGGGTGTTGACCTGTAGGTCGCCCAGTTGATAGGTTATGGGATCCTTAAAAACCCAGCTTGCCTTTCAAAAAAAAAAAAAAAAAAAACTAATGCGTTTGTGCCTATAAGAATTATAATTTTTACTTTGTTATGATTTATGACAAGTATGGATCTTATTTCTGAACTACTCTTTTCATTTAATTCTTTGTACAGATCTTCACATAGTTGTTCAATTGCTCACCTTTCTCAACTTCTATCAGGTGATCAATTGGCAATTGCTAAGGAAACAGGGCGCCGTCTGGGAATGGGAACAAATATGTATCCTTCATCTGCTTTGCTAGGGCAGAATAAGGATGAGTCAATTGCAGCCTTACCTATTGATGAACTTATAGAGAAAGCAGATGGTTTTGCTGGGGTCTTCCCTGGTACTGTTTTACCCATAACTTGTTTTTATTACCCATGTCAGCAAATACTTAATGTAATTTTATTTACTGAAACAGCTACTTCTATTCTCTAAGTGTTTTTCACTCCTCGGTTTTTTTGTTTCCAGAACACAAATATGAGATTGTAAAGCGATTGCAAACAAGGAAACATATTTGTGGAATGACGGGTGATGGAGTTAATGATGCTCCTGCTCTTAAGAAGGCTGACATTGGAATTGCAGTTGCTGATTCAACTGATGCAGCTCGTAGTGCTTCTGACATTGTTTTGACAGAACCTGGTCTCAGTGTCATCATAAGTGCTGTATTGACCAGTAGAGCAATCTTTCAGAGGATGAAAAATTACACGGTAATCTTTGGTTCTGATCTTAAGTTGCCCAAGTTTAGCTGTTTAAAGTAATCAGCTTGCAGCCTTCTACTTTTTCTATGCTATAAAATTACTTTTATCATGTTAAAATAGGAAATGTTCATTCTGTTAAATTAGAAAACTATCTCATATTCATACCGCATTTATTCCTGTGCAGATTTATGCGGTCTCTATTACTATACGTATTGTGGTAAGTTTTCGGGTATTAAAGTCATTTATTGAATCTTAACAGTGTGCCTGTACATTTCTCATAATATTATGATGGAAGGGTGGTGTTTATCACCTCATGTTTATGGTTCTTATGTATGAGTTTCAACTTCATTTTCATTGTGACAGCTTGGTTTCATGCTTCTTGCGCTTCTGTGGAAGTTCGACTTTCCACCTTTCATGGTTCTAATCATTGCAATCCTCAATGATGGTTTGTAGAAATATTTTCACTTTATTTCTTTTACCTATTCCTTTTCCTTTCCATGTGTGTTTTTCTTTGATGTGTGTGCACACTTGTAAGTTTGACTGATATAACAAATATGAAATGTCCTGTAGTTTGGGTTTCTTTTTCAGCTGACATTCACGGTATCACACTGTTCTTCATATTTTCATTTATGACTATGTCAAGGACTTTTCTCAGTGCACTATAAGTGCTTCACCTCTTTCTACTATTTTGGAAAGTGACTGCCTGTCTTTGACGTTAGGTACCATTATGACAATATCGAAGGACAGAGTGAAGCCATCTCCTCTACCAGACAGCTGGAAGCTGTCCGAGATCTTTGCTACAGGAGTAATTCTTGGTGGTTACTTGGCAATTATGACAGTCATTTTCTTTTGGGCAGCATATAAAACAGATTTCTTCCCAGTAAGGAGATATTTCATTAATATTGATTTCTCATTGGGCATGGAACGTACTCATGAGTATTGATTTTCTAAAACGAAAATTTCTATGTTTTTGTGCTCTGTCTTTGATGTTCATGTCCTTTGTGTTCTTAGACACTGTTTTATTAGGGGATGAGTATGTCATTGGATGTTTTAGTTTCCTTTTCTCAGAATGTGGAAACCTTGTTATTGGATTTGATGGTTGCTTCATAGAAATATTTCTTTGCAATTGTTAAATACAATAGTTTGGTTTATGTGCATCTCATTGTGCAATGATCAAAATTAGACACCCATATACTACATTATTCACAATGTATAATATAGTCATGTTTTTCAAAGACGTTTTCTGTTAAAAAAATTAATCACTTGTAGTTTAACAGGACTTACCTTGTTTATTAATAATTGGATTAATCTCCTCGCTTTTTTAATCTTCCAGCGGACCTTTCATGTTTATAGTCTTAAGAAAGAAACTCAAGATGACATCAAAAAACTTGCCTCAGCCATATACCTTCAAGTGAGCACCATCAGTCAGGCCCTCATATTTGTGACAAGGTCACGCAGTTGGTCTTTCTGTGAGCGACCAGGATTACTGCTTGTAGCAGCTTTTGCAGTTGCCCAGCTGGTAAGCAGATTTTCTAGTGCTTTCAATAGACTCTTTTTGGATTTCCTTTTTTGTTTGTTTGTTTGTTTCTTTTTTTTAAGTGGGAGAAGTCATAGGCTTCATCAATTTGTTATTATCTGCAGGTTGCTACTCTGATTGCTGTCTATGCAAACTGGGGCTTTGCTGCAATTGAAGGTATTGGATGGGGTTGGGCTGGCGTTATATGGCTGTACAATATCGTCTGTTACTTCCCACTTGATATCATAAAGTTTGCAATCCGGTATGCTTTGAGTGGGAGAGCATGGGATCTAGTTATTGAACAAAGGGTATGATTTGAATTTAAACATTAATACCCATATGCAAATAATTGAGGTACCTGTATAATACGACATTGCTGTGGTCTCCCCTTGTGCAGATTGCCTTCACTAGGCAGAAGGATTTTGGGAAGGAAGCACGTGAGCTTAAGTGGGCACATGCACAAAGAACGCTGCATGGGTTACACCCATCTGACACCAAAATGTTCAATGACCGCTCAGCTTTCACTGATATGAATCAGATGGCTGAAGAGGCCAAAAGACGGGCTGAGATTGCAAGGTACGACTTCATAATCATAAACTATTTGATCTTGCAAGTAGCTTATTGGACTTGTAAGCTTACTTATAAAAGCTTTTGAGGTTATCAATTCTTTGATTGATATAGTCTTTGCAGAAGCTGAAGAAATGATCATATATTAGCAATTCTATTTCCTTTTGATTGAATATCCTAGTAATTTAAATAAACTCATGTATGGTAATAATTTATAAGCCAGCCATTTAGTTGGTGTTTACACAACTAATGGATGAACAGTTAGATGAACTTGATCTTAAGATCATGGAAGGAAACACGTTGAAATAGTATCTCTAGGTATTAAAATCTTCTAATGAATATAAAAAAAAGGGGTCGAGTTGACAAATGAGCTAAGCAAATTTGTGTGTTGGCAGATTGAGAGAACTACATACACTGAAAGGTCACGTGGAATCAGTGGTGAAACTGAAGGGCCTCGACATAGACACAATCCAGCAAGCTTATACTGTTTAAGGCCGGCCGAGTTTTAGTCGTTCTATGTATACATATTTTTGTGCTGGAGCTGAAGAGCTAAGACTTGACTGATGCTGATGGTATAGGTATGTAATTCACCCGCTTTGTACCATCACAACGCAGTGAACTCATACCATAAGTATCATCAGCCTACTGTAGTGTACCCTATTGTATTAATGCTTGCAACTTTTGCATTCAGCTCTGGCCAACTCTCTTCCGTTTTCTTGTTCTTGTTCTGTTTCTCTTCCTCATTTGTTTCAGATCCACGATATGTTAAATCTTTTTGGCCCTATATACAAAGATAATCGTTGTACTGCTCTGGTTGAACTAGACAGGCCTTGGGCTTTCACGTTTACTTAATGGAGTTTTTTTTTCTTTGCTTTCCAGATCTAAGTCATTGTAGAATTTTGTTTTGTTATGTACTAGGGTATTTTCCGTGCCGTTGGCACAATAAAAATTTAAAACTTATCAAAACATGATCACCCTTAAGTTTTCGTCTTTCATTCTTTTATACTTAACCACCATTATCAACAATTGAAGAAAAATAAATAAATATTAAAATGTTGAGTACGAGAATCGAACCCATGTACTCTTGGTGCTTTAAGTTCTATGTGATCCGTTATATTCTTATATTTGGGTAAATCTTAGTTGTCTTTTATCTCCATCTCAAACACAGTCCTATTTTGTAAGATAAACTAGGGTATTCTCCGTGTCGTTGGCACGATAAAAGTTTAAAATTAGTCAAAATATGACCACCCTTGAGTTTTCATCCTTTATACTCACATGCCTAATCACCACCATAAAAAATTGAAAATAAATAAATAAATGTTGGGTATGAGAATCGAATCAATGCACTCTGTGCTTTAAGTTCTATGTGATCTAATAGATTCATATATTTGATTAAATCTCAGCCGCATTTTATCTCTTATTCCAAACACCATCCTGTTTTGTATATATAATATAACTAGGGTATTTTTCGTGCCGTTGGCACGATAAAAGTTTAAAACTTGTCAAAATATGATCACCCTTGAGTTTTCAACACCACTATCATCAACAATTGAAGAAAAATAAAAAAAATATTGGGTATGGGAATTGAATCCATGCAGTGCTTTTAGTTTTATGTGATACGTCAGATTCTTATATTTGGATAAATCTCAGCCGTCTTTTATTTCAAACCCCAAACACCATCCTGTTTTGCATATATAATATATACTAGAGTATTCTCCGTACCGTTGGCACGATAAAAGTTTAAAATTCATTAAAATATGACCACCCTTGAGTTTTCATCCTTTATACTCACATGCTTAATCACCACCATCAACAATTGAAGAAAAATAAATAAATATCAAATGTTGGGCATGGGAATCGAACCCATGCACTCTTGGTCCTTTAAGTTCTATAAGATCCGTCAGATTCATATATTTGGTTAAATCCGAGTCGTCTTTTATCTCCCACCCCAAACACCGTCTTGTTTTATAAGATAAATATACTAGGGTATTCCTTGTGTCGTTGGCACGATAAAAGTTTAAAACTTGTCAAATTATGATCACTCGTGAGTTTTCATCATTCACACTCACATGCTTAATCACCACCATCAACAATTGAAGAAAAATAAATAAATAAATATAAAAAAAATGTTGGGTATGAGAATCAAACCCATGCACTCTTGGTGCTTTAAGTTCTATGTGATCCGTTAGATTCATTATTTGGTTAAATCTCATCCATCTTTTATCTCCACCCCAAACACCATCCTATTTTGTATATATAATAACTAGGGTATTCTCTGTGCCGTTGGCACGATAAAACTTTAAAACTTCTCAAAACATGATCACCCATAAGTTTCATCCTTCATATTTTTATATGCCTAATCACCACCATCAACAATAGAAAAAAAATAAATATCAAAATGTTGGGTATGAGAATCGAACCCATGCATTCTTGGTGCTTTAACTTCTATGCGATCCGTTAGATTCATATATTTGGGTAAATCTCAGCCGTCTTTTATCTCACATCCCAAACACCATCATGTTTTGTATATATAACTAGGGTATTTTTCGTGTTGTTGGTACTTTAAAACTTGTCAAAATAGGATCACCCTTGAGTTTTCAACACCAGCATCATCAACAATTGAAGAAAAATAAATAAATATAAAAAAAAAATGTGGGGTATGAAAATCAAACCCATGCACTCTTGGTGCTTTGAGTTCTATGTGACCCGTTAGATTCATATATTTAATTAAATTTCAGCCGTCTTTTATTTTTCACCCCAAACACCATCGTGTTTTGTCATATATTAAGGTATACCCCGTGCCGTTGGCACGATAAAAGTTTTCATAATACATAAAGTTTATTCTACTTTAAATATCAAAATAAATAAATATCAAAATGTTGAGCATGAGAATCGAACCCATGCACTCTTAGTGCTTTAAGTTCATTGTGATCTATTAGATTCATATGTTTGGGTAAATCTCTGTCGTTTTTTTATCTCCAACCTCAAACACCATTATGATTTGTAATATAGATAATATATAATATGTTGTGATTGAATGAAAGCTTATTGTTAATGGGGTTTGGATTAAGTTTAAAAAAAGCACACAAAATGACTCTTTAAGTTTACATGCATTAGTAAAAAGAACACTAGATAGGGCTGACGGTAGGCCGAGTATGTTGTGTTTGTGTCATCATATTTTACCCAAATCATCATGCAAGTGCTTCCCTTGAAATTATTGCTAATGGAAGTACTGCCAAAATAATGATACATACAAGTGCTTCCCATTTCTGAAAATTGAAAAATTCAATGAAAATTGAGAGAAATGAATAGACGAAGAAGTGCATGGTGATTGAAAAAAAGGGGTTTTTTTTTTTTTTTTTTTTTTTTTTTTTGAGTTTGACACTCATTAATTTATACCTATTAGAGTTTAACACTTGTTTTGAAAAGTAATTGAGTTTAACACTTATTTTCTGACAGAACCGTTAAAATCACGTCATTGATTGGTCAAAACTCATTTTTGCCTTTATCTTTGATTAATTGAGTCTACTTTTTTGAATCATAAAATCCAAATTTGTCCCCAACCCCCTCATTTCTTCTTTATTCTTTTAACTCTTCTAATCTACGTCAGCAATAGCCACCCCCAAATTCCAACCCCCCATTGTCACCACAACTCATGTGCTGCTGTCTTTCAGTTGGATAACATTGCTAGATGAAATTAAAATAAAGCATAACAACTAAACCTTACTGAGTAAGCACCTCTCCAAGCCACAAACAAAGGGTGATACATAATATTGCTTTCAATATCCAGAGGTAATCTTTGTCCGAGCTTCTACCAAAAGTTTCAGTGGTATTACTCCAAACCATCAAAATGGGTATACAACAAAATATGGTGCACCTAGCGACTGTACCTTAAAATTATCATTGTTAGCTCGCTTAGGATCACCAAACCCATTACAATGTCTAACGTGTCCGGATACTGCACCTTTTCTTCCCTACAACACATCTCCCTTTTGGTTCCCCCATTTACTTCTCTCTAATGTGTTTCTGTGGCGGTGATTAGAGTGGCAGTTTCGTGGTGTCTTTGAGAGGTGGTGACGGCAATGGGGTTCGGATTTGGGGGTGGGGTTTTTTCTAGTATAGAGGAAAAGAGCTAAAAGAATAGAGAAGAAAGGAGGGGTATGGGCAATTTTAGGGTTAAAAAAAATTTGACTCAAATAACAAGGTAAGATCAAAATGGTCCAAAAATTAGTCTTGACCAGTCAATGGCGTGGACTTAATGGTTCCATCATAAAACGAGTGTTAAATTCGATTAGATTTCAAAATGAGCGTCAAACTCTAATAGATATAAACTAATGAGTGTCAAACTAAAAAAACCGTTGAAAAAAAAAGGAAGCTTATGTTGGTTGACCTCGGTATTTCAATTGGATAATGATGTCATTATCTAAAGTGACTCAGGCAATGGCTTCTGAGTATAATCGTTGGTCCATGACATGACATATCTTCCCCTGACCTCCAATGCATGGAGTCCAAGATACCTGGTAATCCTTGAACATGGCCTTATATGCGGGTGTGCACAGTGTTGCTAATTCTGCTTTCTAAAATAGAAATCCTTAGAAAATATTGATCACCTTACAAAAATGCACCGAGGAGAGCTTTCAACAATTCTTGCCCAATCATTAACTTCACTAGCTAAAACTTGATAGGCACATGCAAATTGCAGCCATCATTTGCAATAGTGAATTAGTGACGATAAACCATCGTCTGTGCACCTGGGACATTGATGAAAGTAGAGATCAAACTGCTCTATAGCAGCCAAAGTGTGAAAGACTAATGCACAAAGCCAGAGTCATTTGATATCGTAGTCAAGAATACAACGTTGGATAAGTAGGTTGTTGAGAGAAGCGATCAGTTTATATAAATGATTGACGTTTTTTCTATGTTTGAGTGTATTATCTTCTACTGTGCAAAAGATCACCATTAAGAGTGATGCTAGGCGGTGAGGAAACAGGCGAGGGAGGGGGGTTTGACTCCCATCCCCCTTGAAATTCACACGGGCACGCATTTCGAGGGGGATGGAGGGTCACAACCCCGTCCCTAGCCTGTTTCCTCGCCATTTAGAATCACCGCACCATTAATACAAGAGAACATGCTATGGTGAAGCCTCCATTTCTGACATTCACCACATTTGACATGGTTTCAAAGATCCTACATTATCTGTATCGTGCAACCAATGATTCAATGAGTATTATGATATTATCACACCTCTATGTTGTGCTTTCTTGCCTGCTATAACCTAACGAGAAGAAAAGTGTGTTGAGCATGTAGACATCAAAACTACAACGGTAGCAATAAGAGAATCTACCTTCTACCAATATGCCCTTTTAAATATTGTTTACTAATTTTTTAATACCCCAGTAATCCATAAGGAAATTTTTAGGAACAAATAAAAAAATAAAAAATAATATAGCTTTCCTGCTACCAAGTCTGGGCAAGAAGGGCTTCCAATTTTTTTTTTAGCATTGTGTTTTGTATTCCACTGGGTGAGTTTTAAATTTTAGCATCCCATTTAATATTCTCCTCTAGCCTTTAGCAGGCTACAGAAGATGCTCTGATGAGTTATTAATACTGCACATGGGATATTTGCAAGCAAAGCATTATACTTAGCGTTCTATGATCATGTAAACATTTTCCACTGAATGAAGAAACAAGATTAAAAACATAGAATACCTAATATTTTTCTTTCTTCCTTTTTTCATGAAAACCATAGCATGCGCCGCAAGGAAATTAAACGTTGTGAATTTTGGCAGTGCTACACCCATTCAAACATAACAAGATTGATCCTTTCTCCCGGATTTTGCATCTTCGAGAATACCAAAGTGTCACCAAACTTGTTTGAATAAAAAACAACAAAATATATCCATGTTTGAAATACTAGATAGCAAAATCCGAATAAAGAAAACAACAATTCAGAAGAGAACTATATAGGAATGGGAGAATAAGAACATAAAATGCTGTAGAGTAGCTTTCTCAACTGAAAAAACTCAAGCCTGTGCAGGTACAGCATGCTTCTGGATCTTATTTTGAAGCTCATCTTTCTTAGCTCCCACAACCTTATCAACTTGCTTTCCCTCTTTTAGCAACACAAATGTTGGCATTGCTTGCACTCCGAATTCTTGAGCCACATCCTGTACCATCATGGTCGTTAACTCATCATTACATTACAAAAATAACATTATAGTTTAGCTTAGGAGGACTTTAATCCAAACTTTTATTATTGTTGAATTTAGATTATCCTCGTTTTATTTGTTATATGTTAGAGCCCAGCCATTGACCTTAGCTGATTGCACCAATGATACTTTTGATTATACCCTAATTCACATATCTAAGGTTGTGTTAGGCTGATTTTGAAATATTATTACTTTTGGGATCAATGGGGAAGTGGTCACCTTGAAAGCCGTACCCCGTGTCATGGTCATGCAAGCTACTAGCCTAAGTTCACTACGTTTGTTTGCTCGAATGCTTTAAAAAGAAGAGAAAGTGTGCATAAAGATTGCTTAGAGCATCTCCACCCATGGGTGGAAAGCAAAAGCTAAAATGGTGGGTTCGCTCAAAGTGTAGGGCCACAGATTAAGTGCATCCCCATGACAAAAGAAAGTCAAACTACAACACAAATTCGAGTGGATTCGGAGGGTCCAACTTATCAGGATGCCCTTTGAATGTAGGGCGACAGAGTGCATCCTGATAAGGGGGCAAATTAAATAAAATGCGTGGAGTTATTCCTCCCATGCAAATGTCGGGGGGGGGGGGGGGGGGGGGGGGGGGAGAGGATATTTTAGCTTTCCACCCCATGGGTGGAGAAGCAAAATTGGTCGGAAGCCCAAAATTATTGCTTTTCACCTCATTGCGGAGATGCTCTTAGAGAGCTTGAAACTCCCAATTGGCACATACAAACTCAAAGTAGAATCTCTTAAAATCTGCAAGATGGGATACCCAACCATAACAATCAAATCAAAATAAACAATAAAATAAAAAATTGTTGGAAAAGATCCAATTATTCCTCTCCTTCCACAAATCGACCAACAAATGGCAAATGGGAGCATCTTCCACAAAACTTTACCTCTAGTTGTAAGATGCATAGGTGTTTTCTAGCCTTCCAACAAATCTTCCCCCGACGACAGATCTACGTTGCAAACCATACATACCTAAGCAGGGTTAGGAGTGGGGCAAATTTACACGGATATCCGCCCCGCCCCAAATGGGGGGATTTGGTTTTGCTTTAACGAATTTCAGGATGGATTAGGGATCCAATTTGTATTTGTCACGGATAACATTGCATACTCATTTGATTTGCTCACTACTAAAAGTGACCCTTTTAAGGTGTAAATTCCATTCCACAACCCCCTCCACTTAAACACCGAACTCTTGCACCCTCCCAATCTTCCTCTCACATATCTCATAAATCCTTGGAATCTATCTTTGAACTTTAAATTAGTTGCTTTGATATTATGTACTTTACTATTTGATTTCTTTCTAATTTGAGAACATCGTAATTTTTTGCTCAAGGTAAAATATTTCTTGTGCAATATATGGACTTTTAGTTTATAATTGTATAAAGTACAAATAACAACCCAAATTAGACTTCCAAATCAACCTGGGATCTAGGGATGGCAACATGGAAGATTTGGACAAATCCGTTCCTGCCCCGATTAACCGAATATATATTTTTAAAAACCATCCCAGCTCCATCACGAATGGCAGATACCTACCCCGCCCTAATTATAAAAAGTTGGATAAGAGAGGATTTCTTTCTCTTCACACCCTCTTCACACAACTTCTTATTGATTGGGGTTTCCTTGTGAGGGTCTCATAGAAGAGATTCATTGATGGGTTTATTGTGAAGGGGTTTGTTGATGATTCCTTGTTGAAGTATTAATGATTCCTTGTTGAAGAGAACGATAAGATGGGGTTTGAAAGATTTGAAGAGAGAGTTGCAAACGAGTGTGTGACTGTGAGAGAAAAATATGAGGGGAGAGTGAGAGAAGAAAGTATCCGATTTGGGTTTTCAACTAATCTTTTCGATTTTTTTTAATAATACAGTAGGTAGAGAATTTTTTGGAATTGAGAAGAAGTAATGAGCTGTGGAATCTGCATTATGTGAATCTTTCTGAGAATAAGTAAAGTGGTGCTTTTCGGGAACAATTTGCACATTTGCACAAGAATGAGCTCTGGAGTGATATGGGGAGCTTGTTGCACAAGAAGAAGAAATCACCTGAAGAAGAAGACGCACACAGAAGCAGATCACACGCAGTTGTAGGGAAGGAGACGACAATAGCTAGTGGAGTAGCAAAGGCAATGGGTTTTCTGTGTGATGCATTGGAGAGAAGAGAGGGAACTGGAGAGTAAGGAATTAAGGATAGGACTTATGGTTTTTATGTTATAAGGGTATTTTAGTAATAACCTATATAAATGGATATCGAGGAGCAGATATTGCCAAATCTGTATTCGCTCCGAATCCGTGATAAATAAACTTTTCATCCCTGAATCCACCCCAAAATCCATAAAAAAAAATTCGCCCCATTCGAGGCGAATATCCGTATAAATCTACCCCATTGTCAACCCTAATAGGATCTTAACTTCACCTTACGCCCAAAGTAACATTCAACTAAACTAACTCATTCCCAAGGCACAAAGTGTAGTGTATATGGTGGGTAAACTGAAGTGCGGAGTGGTAGTCTATGATTCACTTTACCGTTTGATAAACCCCTAGGAAATTATATTGTGGAAAAAAATAAAAAATAACACATGCAAGACGAGTAAAGTTCGTTAAACCCTAGTAAAAGGCTTAAAATTGTTCAGTGATAGCTGATTGATCTAATTAATTAGAGTTTAAACTAGTGAAGAAATTTGATTGTAAGAAAGAAAGGGGGCAGTGACTGACCGACAACTCATCAACGTCGATTTTAACAAAGACGACATGGGTATATTTGTTAGCCAAATCAATGAAAGTTGGCTCCATGAACTTGCAAGGTCCGCACCATGTTGCCGTGAAATCAATCACCATCTTCAGTTCAATTCAATTAGAACAGTAAACAATCAACAGATCAAGTCAGGTAAAAGAGAGACAGACGGCAAAATTGTATTTAATACAAAGAGAGAGAGAGAGAGAGTTACGAGTGTTGGGGAGTTTTTGAGGGAGTTGAAATGATTCTTCCATTCTGTGGAAGAGTGGAATCCTTGAACCCGAGAAGAAGAATCAACTCCTCCACCATCGATACCGGATAGAGAAGAGAAAAGGGATCCCATTCTGTGTGTGTCTCTGTGTCAATCCTCGCTTCGCTTTGTTTTGTTTGGGGTTATAGGTTTCAACTCCCCTTTCTTCTGCTCCTTCTAAAGAGTCTTTTTAATTCTCAAGTCAAGTTGATGAAGACAAGAGAGAGACCCCACCAGCAACGACCAACAAGTTGTTTTGGTTTAGGGTGGGTGGTCCACGGTCCAACAATCCGTCCATTATCTCCCCAAAACAAATTAGACAATTTTTACTTTGGATTTCAATTCCACCACCCAATTATTGCATTCTCAATATCAATTAGGCCCCGACTTTTTGACCCCACTACGAGTGGGGAATCCGTCCTCGGAGAGGCCTATGCGAAAGAGAAGGAGGAAAAAAAAAGAAAGACAGGGTGATGGTGCAGCGGAGAAGAAGATGAAGAAATTAGGCAAGAAATGGGTAGATAACTATCCTCAGCCCTGCCTCATCAGTTGCCTTTGCTTCCCGGTTGGTCGTCCTCTCCTTGTCCTACTCGACGATCACCATCTTCCTCACCCCTTAGCTACGAGATTAGGGTCAGAGATGAGAGGATGATAGAAAAAATAGGGCAGGAGAGAAAGAAGGCGGGCGGTGGACGCATCACCCCCTGCTGGTGGTGCTACTCTGTGTTATTGTTGTTTTTTTTTTTGAGAAGAAAGGAGACGAGAGAGATCCCTTTTATTGGTGGTGTCCTTGGGCAGATTTAGAAAAGGGTGGTGATGTAAAAAAGTCGGAGCCTATCAATTAGGTAGTGACTTTTTGACACTACCAATTCTCCTCTTTGCTTTCTTCTCCAGAGAGGAGTGCCGCTCGCTGCCACCGCTCTCCCCTTTGCGTAAGTTTTGGGAAAAAATGAGAGAGATAAGATAGAAGAAGTCAGTAGGAGGAGGAGTCTGTATCGAAGCAGGAGAAGTAGAAAGCGTCCTTTTGACGTTGGTTGCTGGTGGATGACGACGAGCGAGAGTGGTGGTTAAATGGTGACATCGTCGCCAGAGACGACAAGTGGGTGCAGCTGAAACCATCACTCATCTGTTGGATGACGAGAGTGTTTATAGATGTAGTGGGTTGGCGGGTGGCGTCATAGGAGGCGAGGCAAGGTTGGGTAGCAACCACTACTTTATAGAACGAAACACAGAGGAGATGAGGATATAAAGAAAGAGCCTGCGAGCTGCAAGGGCAGGTGACTCCAGCTCGCAGGCGACTGACAATATTCGAATATCTATGTTGTTGTTGTTGAATTTGTTGGTATCCATCACATAGAAAAAGAGAGATGAGAAGAGAGGAGGAGAGAAAGAAGAAAAAAAAACATATAGCATCCAGAATAGTTGTTGATTGCTTCCAATGTTTTGCTTTCAATCATATTGATTTAGCGTATACATTAATTTAATGTGTATTTAATTGATGATAACCTTTTTTTAAAGAGCTTTACACGTTCTTGTTTTGAAGACATTTAGAGATTACAAATCATCTCTTATTTAAGTGTTTGCATTTTCTTTTTGGTCTATCTCTTCATTCTTATTAGATGGGACCTCAGTCCATCAAATGATGAGAGGCTGAATACAATTTAGGAAATGAAAAAAAAATAAAAAATAAAGGCACCATCCTTCTGGTACAATTATCACAAGAGCCACAACAATAACTTTTATGCTAGGACTTAGCTTGGCTTTCAAAAGGAGTTATTATTTGTCTCTAAAGTAGTTAAACAACTTTTAAATCCAAATAGGATGGATATCTATGGGGGAATCTTCAACAACCCATGTTACAAATCCAAGTAGTCGGAAGTTTGTTTTGCTTGCAATACAAATGGTGAAGTGACTCATTTTGTTTAGGGTTGGCAGTGGGGCGGATTTTTACGGATATCCGCCCCACCCAATTCGTATGGGGCGGATTTGGATATGGCTGAATGGGTTTTCGAGTGGTTTCGGGTATCTAAAAAATATCCGTTTACTATTCGGGGCTGATACGGTTTTAGCCATATCTGCCCTGCAGGCCCGCGGATATCCGTTTAACAAACAAATTTACAAAAGTACCCTTCCTATATATAAAGGGATTAACTCTGTTTTTGTCTTTCACAAATACAAATTGTCAATTTACAATCGCTCCCTCACCATTCACCAAGCTCTCCCTCTCACAGTCACAGAGCGAGCTCCCTCCCTCCCTCACACCGCACACCACCTCGCCCTCCCTCACACCGCACACCACCTCGCCACGCCGCGATCTCTCTCCCTGATCCCCTCACGCCGTGATCTGCTTCCCTGATCCCTCACCGCGAGATCCTCCCTGCTCTCCTCACACCGCGATCTCCCTCACAGAGAGATCTCCCTCCCTCACGCCGCGACCTCTCACAGGCCACAGCCAAGATCTTCCTCTCACAGTCGAGATCTCCCTCACGCCGCGAAGGGTTTCGATCTCCAAGCTTCAAATCCGACAAAGGGTTTCTTCCTCTCCCCCATCAGAGATCAAGATCAAATCAGATCTGAGACTGAGATCAAGATCCGAGATCTGATTTGATCTGATTAGATTTCAAGATCTGAGATCTGATCTGATCAAATCTGATCAAGATCTGATCTCAAGCATCGAATTTTTTGTAATATATTGTAATTTTTTTTTGAATTTGTTGTAATTTTTTTTTAAATCAGAGTTTGATCTTTACAAATTTTTTTTTTTTTTTTGGTAATTTGTATTTTTTTTAATTTGTTGTATGTATAAATGATCTGTAGTGTAGAAGTATTTTTACTGTATGTATAAAATATTACAGTGTAAAATATGTTATTTGCTGTTATGTAAAAATTGTATGGGGCGGGGCGGATCGGTTGGGACGGGGATTCAAAACCCACCTTTAAATCTATTTTATGCGGATATCCGGGGCGGGGCGGATATCCGTAAATCCGTCTGGGGCGGGGGCGGTTTTGAAAATTACTAATAAACGGATATGCGGGGCGAATTTTTAGCCCCGCAATCCTCAGCGGGGCGGGGATGGATTTGCTTAAATCCGCCCCGTTGCCATCCCGCATAAATTAAGTGGCCATATTGTTAGATTATCTTCATGTTACCAGGGTATTGAAGAGGACTTCCAACACTTTTCATGGTAAAAATCCATTAGCTAAAGCAGTAACATAAACTTGACATTTTTTTGAGTTTCGCTGGCCTTCAAAATTAGAAGGGAAAATAACTTCTATGCACACAATTTACCAAAGGTACTTGTAATAGCGACTAGTTGTTCTTCTACTAGGCTTGACAATGGAATGTCTATGTTAGATTCACACATGGTATTAGACATTTTTTATTTATTCAACTGAATAAAAATCAGCTTTAAATATAAATAAATTAAAAAATGAAAATTGTTTGAATCATATTTGATGATACACCAAACCGTTTTCGCGTCGTACACGTGTCATGATAATCTCATCGGCAGATCTAAGTGGGCTGATTGCCCACCCAATCTGGCGAAGCCCAACAACAAAAAAAAACTCAGCAAAACTCTAAAGAACCACAAAAAACCCCAGTGGAGCTAGAAATGCCAACCATCTGAATAGAGGAATTCAGGTCGAAAGACAACAATAAAGCTTTGCACGTCAAATTATACTCTTGGAAGAAAAAAAGAGATCAGTACTATAATAGGAAAGTCAAGCCACGAGAGTTCAAAGTGGGAGACTGGGTACTTAGAAAAACTCAGCAAAACTCTAAAGAACCAGGCGCAGGCAAGCTAAACCCGAATTGGGAAGGGCTCTATAAAGTGACCATGGTCAATAGGCTAGGGACGTAATGGTTGAAAGACATGAACGGTGAAAACCTTAAACGACCATGGAATGTAGAACACCTAAAATAATATTATCAATAAAGGGTATTTGTTGTTACTAGACTTCCACTGTTGTTCATCCAATCTAGTTGGACATCCAATCAATCTATTACTGTCTGATTCCCATATTGGATCTGCTGAATTGGTCCCCATGACAGAACCCTAAGTGAATTACATAAGTCAAGACACCCGAGTCAGACTTACCAAATCTGACCAAAGCTTAGTCAGTTCTGATTGATGACGATGACTTCTAGTTTGCTCTAACGCCTAGTCCGTCAAGTGCTGATGACGATGGGTTAGATAGTGGAAGTCTAGTCAGTGCTCATCGAGGTTAATGACAATGGCTTGCTAGGGGTCGTTGCCTTTCCACAGACAGTGATCGCTGAATTTGACCAAAGCTTAGTCATTTCCGACTTATGACCATAACTTCTTGTCCACTCTAACGCCTAGTTCATCAAGCGTGGATGACGATGAGTTATAAAGTGAGAGTCTAGTCAGTGATCACGAGCCTGATGACGATGGCTTGCCAGGGACCATTGCCCTTCCACGGACAGTGATCGCTGAATCTGACTAAAGCTTAGTCAGTTCCGACTGATGACAATGGCTTCTGGTCTGCTCTAATGCCTAGTACGTCGAGCGCGGATGACGATGGATTAGAAAGTGGGAATCTAATCAGTGCTCATTGAGCCTAATGACGATGGCTTTCTAGGGATCATTGCCATTTCATGGACAATGATCGCTGAACCCGACCAAAGCTTAGTCAGTTTCGACTGATGATGATGGCTTCTGGTCCCCTCTAACGCCTAGTCTATCGAGGGCGGATGACAATGGGTTAGAAAGTGGGAGTCTAGTCAGTGATCATCGAGCCTGATGTCGATGTGTTGCTAGGGATCATTGCCCTTTTACGGACAGTGATTGTCGAACTTGACCAAAACTTAGTCAGTTCCGATTGATGACAATGGCTCTGGTCCACTCTAACGCCTAGTCCGTCAAGCGCAGATGACAATGGGTTAGAAAGTGGGAGTCTAGTTAGTGCTCATTGAGCTGATGATGATGGCTTGCTGGGGATCATTGCCCTTTCACCGACAGTGATTGCCAAACCCGACCAAAGCTTAGTCAGTTTGAACTGATGACGATGGCTTCTGGTCCCCTCTAACGCCTAGTCTATCGAGGGCGGATGACAATGGGTTAGAAAGTGGGAGTCTAGTCAGTGATCATCGATCCTGATGTCGATGGGTTGCTAGGGATCATTGCCCTTTTACGGACAGTGATCGCCGAACTCGACTAAAGCTTAGTCAGTTCCAACTGATGATGATAGCTTCTAGTCCGCTCTAACACCAAATCCGTCGAGCGCAGATGACGATGGGTTAGAAATTGGGAGTCTAGTCAGTGTTCATCGAGCTTGATGACGATGGCTAGCTAAGGATCATTGTTCTTCCACAGACAGTGATCGCCGAACTCAACCAAAGCTTAATCAGTTTTGGTTGATGAAATAACTTTTGGTCCAACCTACAACCTAGTCCGCCAGTAAGAAAATTAAGGCGGTCTAACAAATCTGAAGCACTACGACTTCAAAATCTACTATGCGAGTCACACGTTTAGGAGACCAACGCAACAACATGACAATACAACTAAGCTTTAGAAAGTACAAGTATGAAACAATACTTAACGAGCTTTCTTTAAGTCATATCTTAAGGATTACAGTTGTTTTGGAGAATTTGCTCCAAAGGCCGAAGGCCAGTTACATCAGAAGGGACCACAGGGGATAAGACAACAATGTCCGAGGCTTGTCCCTAATTGCCAGTTGAGGGCGCTGGATCAGAGGCTTCTTCCTTGTCAATTTTCCAATAAGCAGCCTTTCTGTAGCGCTCGAAGTCAAGCACAAGGTTAGAGTTTTCTTCTTCGATCAACCCTAGCAGTTCCAGCTTGCCCCAGGCAATCTCAGCAAAGTCCAAGTTGTCTGCCGCTTCTATTCTTGAGCTTCAGACTCAGTTAGACTCTTCTTCGTCTTCTTCAACCTATTGGCAAGCGTGACCACATGGGATTACTCCTCTGCCAGTTGCTGCCTTAGCGAACTTAGCTCAGCCGACACAAAAGCAGCTTGATCCTCTGCTTCACAAATACGACGATGCCCGTCAGCAACTTCAGACTCAAGCTTCTAACGCAAGGCAGTCCATTCAGATTCAGGCCAGGCTTGCAGATTAGCCCGCACCTTGTCCGCCACCTCTTCCACGCACTTCAACTCCTCTTGAGTGTGCCCCAACTCCACTTCAGCAGAAGCAAGACTTGCCTTGGTCAAATTCAACTCAGCCTTTGAGGCTTCCAGCTTGGCCTCAAGATCAACCCAAGCGACTTGCACTGATTCGGAGTTCGTCCCAGCACCAGACTCCTCCAACTGCTTATTTAAGGAATTTATCCAATAAAACGCATTGGAATATGACTTCTGCAATTTAACAAAAGCCTTTTCCAAAGCATGTACTCTATTGCGAAGGTCGGGGTACAACTCACTCGGATCCAATGACAAGCCCGCTTCGCCCTTAGACGTCGACATTGTCCTGAGGGGACCCTTCAAAGATGTAAGCTCTGTAGCTGAGGTCTTGTCCACTGAGGCTCAACCCGATGCCCAATATGAGGACGGGAGAAAGGGAGGAGATCCACTTCCCAGGGCGACAACTTCAACAGAACGGGGAACATCAGTAAATTCAATGGCAGGATCTATATCCGAGGACTCGGAAAATTCGAAGGAACCTAATTCGAATGCAGAAAAGGTTCAAAAACTACGCAGAGATCTTGGCATCAGTCACCATTTCTCCTTGTTTGGGCATCCGCAAGCCAACGGCCATGCGGAGGTTACCAACAAGACAATCTTGGAAGCGATCAAAAGAAAACTCGACGCGACCAAAGGAAAATGGGTTTCGGCGCTATCGAGAATACTTTGGGCATACCGAACCACAAAAAAACCCCAACTAGGGAGACATCTTTTGCCTTAGCTTATGGGTCAAAAGAAATGGTCCTAGTAGAGATAAAAATGCCGACCTTCTGAACAGAGGAATTCAGGCCGAAAGACAACGATAAAGCTTTGCTCGTCGGATTATATCTTCTTGAAGAAAGGAGAGATCATGCTTTAGCTAAGATAGTCGCCTACCAATAATGAATGCCTCAGTACTACAACAGGAAAGTCAAGCCATGGGAGTTCAAAGTGGGAGACTGGGTACTTAGAAAAACTCAGCAAAACTCTAAAGAACTAGGCGCAGGCAAGCTAAACCTGAATTGGGAAAAACCCTATAAAGTGACCACAGTCAACAGGCTAGGGACGTATTGGTTGGAAGACATGAACGGTGAAAACCTTAAGTGGCCATGGAATGTAGAACACCTCAAAAAATATTATCAATACAGGATATTTGCTGTTAGTAGACTTCCATTGTTGTTCATCCAATCTAGTTGGACATCCAATCAATCTATTACTGTCCGATTCCCATATTGGATCCGCTGAATTGGTCCCCATGACAGACCCCTCAGTGAATTACATAAGTCAGGACACCCGAGTCAGACTTACCAAATCTGACCAAAGCTTAGTCAGTTTTGATTGATGACGATGGCTTCTAGTCCGCTCTAACTCCTAGTCCGTCGAATGTGGATGACGATGGGTTAGAAAGTGGAACTCTAGTCAGTGCTCATCGAGGCCGATGATGATGGCTTGCCAGGGGTCGTTGCCTTCCACCGACAGTGATCGCCGAATCAGACCAAAACTTAGTCAGTTCCGACTTATGACCATAGCTTTTGGTCCGCTCTAACACTTAGTCAGTCAAGCGTGGATGGCGATGGGTTATAAAGTGGGAGTTTTGTCAGTGCTCACGAGCCTGATGACGATGGCTTGCCAAGGATCATTGCCCTTCCATGGACAGTGATGGCCGAACTTGACAAAAGCTTAGTCAGTTTTGACTGATGACGATGGCTTCTGGTCTGCTCTAACACCTAGTCCGTCGAGCGTGGATGTCGATGGGTTAGAAAATGAGAGTCTAATCAGTGCTCATCAAGCCTGATGACGTAGGCTTTCAAAAGGAGTCATTGTTTGTCTCTAAAGTAGCTAAACAACTTTTAAATCCAAATAGGATGGATATGTATGGGGGAATCTTCAACAACCCATGTTACAAATCCAAGTAGTCCGAAGTTTTTTTGCTTGCAATACAAATGGTGAAGTGACTCATTTTGTAATTAGTGTACAACAATAACAGATGCTACAACTTCTTTGTTACCAATGCAAAAGGTAGTGTGGTAGGGATCAATAGAGGGTAGATAAAAATTCCAGTTGAATCAAGTTTCACGTAAGAAATGTTGGCTATCAAGGAAGCTATTTCATGTTGCAAGCTTAAGGGCAGAAATTAAGTGGCCATATTGTTAGATTATCTTCATGTTACCAGGGTATTGAACAAGGACTTCCAACACTTTTCATGGTAAAAATTCATTAGCTAAAGCAGTAACATAAACTTGACATCTTTTTTTATTTTCGCTGGCCTTCAAAATTAGAAGGGAAAATAACTTCTATACAAATAACGACTAGTTGTTCTTCTACTAGGCTTGACAGTGGAATGTCTATGTCAGATTCACACATGGCATTAGACGTTTTTTTTATTTATTCAACTGAATAAAAATCAGCTTTAAATATAAATAAATTAAAAAATGAAAATTGTTTGAATCATATTTGATGAAACACCAAACCATCCCCACGACATACACGTGTCAAGATAATCTCGTCAACAGATCTAAGCGGGCCTGATTG
Source organism: Berberis vulgaris (assembly GCA_963556465.1). Lineage (NCBI taxonomy): Eukaryota > Viridiplantae > Streptophyta > Magnoliopsida > Ranunculales > Berberidaceae > Berberis > Berberis vulgaris. The sequence continues at coordinate 82,313,486 of OY747124.1, read as the reverse complement.
CCCGCCCAATCTAGCAAAACCCAACAACACTAAGCTCATTATGGCAGAATCCAGAAGGTTGGACCCAAATTGCAACGACTTATTAAGCCCACACGTCAAATGGTTAAGCCCAATACCTGTAAGGCCTAATCAGGCAAGTATCTGGGGGATCGACCTAAGACGAGCAAGGCCAATAATACATTGGTTCCGACTAGGAAGCAAATACAGTGAGTATATGTTGTGTATTAAAACTCCCTTGCATGGACAACACTCCAAAACTAAAGTTTATCTAGCAGATTTAGGAGCACAAGTTGTGTAGGGAAACTCTCTTACATGGTAGACTCCTAATAAGGAAATGATCTCCAGCAAGATACCTTTCCCTAAACTACACACTAAAGGCCTAGCCAAACAAGGACTCTTGCATTATAAATAAGACACATGGTTGATGAACAAAGGTACACTACAAAACCCAATTTACAGCTTTAAGCCTTTCTCAAGCATTGTCTGACTTTAGCATCGGAGTGCCATTTCAAGCCACAATGGTGTTTTTGGCTCACGTGTGTTCCTTGTGCAGGTCAAGGTCAACTTCAAGGAGAACAAGATTCGACTACATCAGTTTGGCGCCGTCTGTGGGGAGCGATGAAGTTCCTTTGAAAATAGTGATATCACCCTTCCTTACAATCAAGAAAAATGGTGGCCATGAGATCTCACAACAATGGAGACGTCGCTGAGCCCTCGAATTGGCAGAGCGCCGCCGATTTTGGCGGTTCTGGCACCACAATGGGAGCAACCTCATACCCTCATTCTGATAGTAGCCACGACGGACCCCAGGGTGGATCTACTGTCAACCCAGATGCAGCAAATCGCAAGAGCGATGGAGATAACATAATCTTCCACCCGCAAAAGAAGACAGGGGGCAGTAAAGAGCCCCGTCTTCTGAAGACACCAAATAACATGTTTAGGAGAGCCACGTTGCCTCTGTGGGCTCCTAGTGAACTAGAGGCAGAGGAGCAACCAACGGAGACCCAACTTCTAGGGTCTACAAACCCGCCTCGCAGAAGCCCTTTTAGCCAGGGGCCACCAATTCTGACGTGCTGTTCAACCTCACCGACCCACCGTTCATGGATCACATCATGAACGAGCCACTACCGAAGAAATTCACTCCGCCAAAGCTGGAGTTCTACGACGAGACAACAGATCCGTTAGATCACTTACGCCACTTCCAACATGTAATGGCGCTCAAAGAAAGGTCGAAAGTAGTAATGTGTCAGTCATTCCATACATGCCTGAAGAAGTCAGCACTGACATGGTTCCACAGCCTCCCTTCGAAGTCCATCAACTCATTTCGGACACTGGCAACATCGTTTCTCACATGCTCTGTCAACAGTCAACAGATCAGGAAATACCTGCATTACCTACTCACTCTCAAACAGAAGCTGAACGAGACATTGAGGGAATATGTCGCACGCTTCAATGATGAGATGACCCTCATCGATGGCTGCAATAACGACACCTCGTTCACAGCCTTAACCTCAGGTCTGAGGAGTGGCGAGTTCTACCATTTCCTCACTCTGGAGCCTCCAACTGATATGACAGACTTGCTGAAGAGTGCCCAAAAATATATCACTCTCAATGAGATGTTGGCCGCCAAGATGGAGGCGGAATCTGAAAATAAACCCTCTGGTCCCAAAGACAAGAAGGAGGGAAAGAAACAGGATGGCGACAACAGATGTAAGAGGAAGCAGAATGGAACCAAGCCAGACTTTGGCCGCACCGGGCAAGATAAAACCTCCAGCTACGTCGATTCCCAATCCTTCACTCCTCTCAATTCCTGTCTGTCCAACATCCTCAATACCATCAAGGATTGGGGTGAAGTGAAATGACCCACCAAACTCTGGGGAGATCCCTTGCAACGGAATAGAAAAAAATACTGCACTTTTCACAAAGACAGCAGCCACAATATTGAAGACTACAAGAATCTCGGGTACAAGATTGAGCACTGGATCAAGAAGGGGAAACTCAAGGAATTCATGAGCCCAAACATCAAACAAGACTGGGCAAAGGAAACAGACCAACCCATCAAAAAAATTGAAAGCGAGGCGCTGAACATCATATATGTCCCGCACGGAGTGTGCTCAAAATTCAAACAATCAAACAGGTCCCAAAAGAAAGTGCTCTGTGAGTTGCGGAGTCGGTCGACCTACGAGAACCAACAGGCGCAGCACGCTCGTGTCCATAACCTGATCTCACCCCTGACCTTCATGGATATGGACCTCAAAGGCATCCAATCTTCGCATTATGATGCCCTGGTAATTTTGGTCTTCATAGCAAATCGAAAAGTGAGGAGATCTTTGGTAGACACTGGGAGCTCCTTGAATGTTCTATTCCTCAGCACATTTCGCAACATGCAACCAGAGGAATAAAATTTGATGCCCGTTAGATACCCATGGTCGGGTTTAGCGGGGAGAAATGCTTCCCTGTCGGGATGATCAAATTGACAGTAATGGCGGGAGAGCCACAACTTCAAAAAACACTATTTTAGGAGTTCATGGTGATCGATGCCCCATCCACTTACAACATCATCCTGGGAAGGCATTTGCTCCACCAGATGGAGGCAGCAATTTCTACTTTGCACCAATGTACTAAGTACCCTACCAACCAGACAGTAGGCACCATACGAGGAAACCAACCAACAACTAGAAACTACCATTACGCAGCACTAAAGCGGCTTGACAACTATCAATTGCAGTCTAGGCTCGAGGCTAAGACATCTCAGAGCCCGAAAATTGAGGAAGAGTCTCTCCACTCAGATGATGAGACTCGAGTTAGCCCAAGGGGAAAATCCAATGTCGGTCAACCAGAGGAGGAATCTATCATGATCTACCTCAATAGCCCCAATAACAACAGAGTCATCCAGATAGGTTTTCGCCTAAGTAAAAAATTAGCAGAACAACTGATAAAGCTGTTGCAGTAGAATCAAGACGTATTCGCTTGAACAATGCGGGACATGGTGGGAATTGACCCCTCCGCAATCACTCATCGACTGGAAGTTGACCCCACAGGGAAAATTGTTAGGCAGAAGAAAAGGCCTATGGCCTTCGAAAGGAATCAGATCATAAACGAAAAGGTACAACAACTACTCAACGAAGACATGATCGAAGAGGCACAGTACCCAGACTGGCTAATGAATACCGTCCTGGTAAAAAATAAAAATGAAAAGTGGAGAGTCTACGTAGATTACGCAGACATAAACAAGGCGTGTCTGAAAGACAGCTTTTCACTTCCCTGTATTGATCAAATTGTGGACGCCACGTCCATACACAACCTTCTGAGTTTCATGGACACTTATTCCTGTATAACTAGATACAAATGCACCCCTAGACCAAGAAAATGCATATTTCATAACTGAAAGAGGGATATATTATTACCGGGAGATGTCGTTCGGCCTAAAGAACACATGAACAAAGTATCAACGACTGGTGAACCTAATGTTCAAGGAACAAATCATCAGGAACATGGAGGTCTACATTGAAGACATGTTGGTCAAAAGCCTCCGCAGTCTTGATCACATCTTTGACCTTGCTGAAGCATTCAATCAGCTCCGCAAGTATCAGATGAAGCTCGACCCGCAAAAATGCACATTTGGGGGTTGAGTCAAGCAAATTCCTAGTTAAAACATAGTGAACCGAAGAGGGATTGAAGCCGATCCAAAACAGATTCAGGCTCTTCTCAATATGAAGTCCCTGACCACTAGCAGAGAAGTTCAGAATCTGACTGGGAGGGTGGCAGCACTCAACAGGTTTATTTCAAAATCATCCGACAAATGCCACCCTTTCTTCAAAATTTTGAGAGGAAGCAAAGATTTCAATTGGGATGAAGCTTCACCAACCAGCAGATACCATGGTCGCTTGTCCTGTTAGGGGCCATGGAATGAATCAACCTAGGCGATAGGTGGAGCCCTACAATCTTCATCTTAGCCAGGGTAACAATCGAAATCCTCTACCCACTGGGTGTGATCTGAGCCAGAGCAATACCATGGTACAACAAGAATTGCCAAATAACTCCAGGTATAGGGAAGTGAAAACCCACTTTGAAGATGGCCTTGTACAGAGTGATGTGCCCCTCATTTGGGGTTATTTGAGACTCGCCTTTGTCTAGATGTGTCAACCTCAAATCATCAAGGATCCGACACTTGCTGCGAAGGTCGGCGATATCGCTTTCCGACATCAAAGGTGCCCTAAAAAAACTCAACGCAAGTCACGAGATGGTCAAACGAGAATCGTGTAGATAGAATTGAATGAAAGTTTGCACTTAACCCTACCGAAGAAAATTCTTGGCAAGATCAAACAAAAACTTTTGATGGTAAAAGGGTCGAACTCCCCAAAAAAATGTCTATATAGACTTGACTAGCAGAGGAAGCACTCACCAAACCAATAAACATTAACTGCAGCACTGAAGCTGAAAAAATGCCGAAATATACCATTATGACCTCACATAGACCCTTATGCGCAGTCACTTAGTGGTCCAATACGTATACCCACTAACTAGGGGGAGTAACTGATAAGACATCAATCAACCAGACAATCATAGCCGTACACGTGGCATAAGCCATCCCTAGTATGGGAGAGGCCTCAAGATGGTCTCGAATGGACCCAAACTCAAACCACTATTCAGTCCGCGAGTGAGGCACCCAAGCCAAATCACACCAACCCATGTGGCACAAATCTTGGAGCTTAGCCCAAGACAATAAGGCTTGAAGAGACTCAGTCATCCATAGGTAAGTTCCTGGGCTAGATCTCCTCCTATATCACGCCCTCGGTAGCAAGGATAGTTGTGGAGCGAACACTTGCTACTTAAGGTGAGAAAAGGGAAGAAGAAATGTACGCATACACATTGCTAATTAGATCTAGTCTTCATTCTTCCCTGCATCGTTACCTGACTTAAGCATTGGAGTGCCTTCAACCAGCACAATGGTGGTCTCTGGCTAACCGTTGTTCATTTTTGCAGGCACAAGATCAGCAATGATGGATTGGGACGCATCACATTCCTAGATAAGTGTTCTTTGTTGACTTGATTGTGCTTGACTTTAAGGGTTTTAACCTCATTTTGGGAATGGATTTGCTGTATAAGAACCTTGTCACGCTTGATTGTGCCAAGAGGCTAGTTTTCATTCATGCTCCAAGCATGCCTTCTGTTTCTCACACTGGTGGAAATAATGGATAATCAGTGATGACTAATTTTTTTTACTCGGTGGGGATGTCGGAGAGAAAACTTTGAGATGTAGAAGTGGTATGAGATTATGAGGATGTGTTTTAGAAGATTCACGACTTGTCACCTAAGTGAGATGTTGAGTTTTGACTTGATTTAGTACCTGGAACCGCATTTATCTCTAAAGTGGGGTACCAGATAGCACCAAATGAGGTGAACTAGATGAAGGTCTATTTAGATGAGATGTTGCAAAAGGAAATATTTTTTAGTGTTTTTATTTTGATTTTTGATATACGTATTGCATGTTTATCAATGTTAATGTATATAAGTGTAATAATTTTTAAGGTGTGTATGAACCATATTCATACGTTCTAGTATTTTTCCGTGGGGAGCACCCGTAATATTCGTTTTGAAGAAATATGGTACCTTGAGGATGTGTAACGACTGTAGAGAATTAAACAAGGTCACTATTAAGAACAAGTACCCTTTGCCACGAATTGATGATATTCTTGATCAGTTGAAGGCAGCAGTTGTGTTTTTGCAGTTTGAATTTCAAATTGCATATCATTAGATGGGTGTTGAAGAAGATAATATTCCTCTAATGGATTTACGTACGAGATATGGATAGTGAGTTTTTCGTTATGCCTTTTGGGTGACAAATGCCAGTTTTGCATGGATCTGAATAACCAAATCTTTCGATCATAATAGAACAAATTCGTCATTATTTTCATTGATGACATTTTGGTCTATTCCCGCAGTGAAACAAAACACATAGAACATCTCAGGATAGTTTTGCAGATATTGAGAGATCATAAATTGTATGCGAAATTTGGGAGAAAGTGGTAAAATTCTTAGGGCATGCGATTTCTAGTGAGGTTATAGCGGTAGATCCAGATAAGGTGAAAGCAGTGAAGGATTGAAAACAACATAAAAATGCAACTGAGGTGAGAAACTTATTACGGTTAGCTGGTCATTACATAAGATTTATCGAGAAGTTTTCTCGTATAGCTGCCCCTTTGACTAAGTTGACCCACAAAAATGTTCCGTTTATTTGGAACAATGAGTATGAAATTTCTTTTCAGGAATTGAAACATTGGTTAACTACAGTGCCCATTATGACTATTCTAGTGCAATGTGGGAAGTTGATTGTTTTCACTGATGCTAGTGACATAGTTTGGGTTGTGTATTGATGCTCAACTAGAAGGTTGTGTCGTATGCCTCGCGACAGTTGAAGCCTCATGGGAGGCCATACCCTACCCTTGATTTGGAATTAGCGACAGTGATGTTTGCTTTGAAGATGTGGCGGCACTTCCTTTATGGGAATCATTTCAAATTGTACACAGACAACAAAAGTCTCAAGTATTTGTTTTCTTTAAAGAAGTTGTATATGAGATATCAAAGGTGGGTGGAGTTCATTAGCAGTTATGATTTTGAGATTATTTATCACCTAGGTAAGATGTGAGAGATTATGTATCATGGTGTTTCACTTGTCAGCAAGTGAAGGCTGAGCATCAGCGACCATCGAGTTTGTTGCAACCTTTGGAAATTGCTATCTCGAAATGGGAAAATATTTCCATGGACTTTGTAGATGGCTTATCGAAGACTCGATGAGGTAATGAGTCATCTTGGGTCATGGTTGACTAAGTCCGTACATTTTGTTTTGGTTGGTGTGCATCATATTATTGGTCAGTTAGCCAGATGATACATCTGCGAAGTAGTTAGGCTTTACGGGGTGCTAGTGTCTATTGTGTCGGACATAGATCCACTATTTGCATCTTAGGTCTGGGAGAGTTTTCAACGAGACATGGGGACGAGGCTAGATATCAGTACTATTTAACATCCTTAGATTGATGGTCAAATTGAGTGGGTGAATCAGATTCTAGAGGATATGCTTTGTGCATGTATGCTCGATTTTGGTGGTAGTTGGGAGGATTTTTTTATCTCTCATAGAATTTAATTGTAATAATCGGTATGGACCCATTGTGGGCTTTATATGGTAGGTCTTATCAATCACCATCATGTGGGTAGAGGTAGGTGACACGATTTTGCTGGGACTAGATATTATCCGTGAGACATCAGAGAAGGTGCAGGTTATTAGAGAGCTGATAAAACTACTCAAAGCCGACATAAGAGTTATGCTAACCTATGCGTGGTGTATTGAGGTTTGGTAGGAAAGGGAAGTTGAGTCCTAGATTTGCGAGACCATCTGAGATCATTGCTCGAGTAGGGAACCTTGCCTATCGACTCGCCTTGCCACCGAGTTTATCAGTTGTTTATGATGTGTTTCACATTTCCATATTGAGGTGTGTGAAGGATCATACTCAGTTCGTTCAATCCATTAAAATCGAGATAAGTGATGACTTTTCCCAAGTAGTACGATCAATCAAGATTGTGGATCATGATGTGACATAACTTCGTAGACGAACAATGAACTTGGTGAAAACTCAGTGAGTGAAAGGATAACGATGTAACTTGGGAGCTTGAAGACAAGGTAAAATAGTTGCATTCAGAGCTATTTATCTAGTTCTCCCATCTTGTGAATCTCGGGACGAGATTCCTTTTGAGGTGTATATAATGCAGTGACCTCATTTTTAGAGTTAGCCTAATATTGCTTTTATATTAATTTTGTCATTTTTTATGATCAGGTTATTAAAAAAAGGAGTGTCAATATACTTTGGTTCAAAACCATATTTTTTACGGTTTTGCTACCCTTTGGGTTAAATTAGGGGTGATTCAGTCTCTGCTATATAGAGTGTAAAAAAGGGAGGAAGAAGGAGAAGGAAAAACAGGTGAGTCTTTTTCGTATACTCTATATGTGTTTATTTTTATATCACCGGTTGTTTTTTGTTATTGTTATGAAGTTTCTTATTTTGACATGTAGAGTGGGTGAATTAGTGTTTTGATGAAGTAGGGTTGAGGTATCATATTTCTATAAAAAGGGTGTTCGTTATATCTGATTAGCGTGGTCTCTTTTTAACCGAATCTGTGCTTTTGAGGAGTGAGGGTCGGTGGAAGAACCTAGAGACTCACAATGAGTCTATACCATATTTTCATTATTTTATTTTAAGAAATCACCTACTGAGAACGAGAGATAGAGAAGCGAGACGAGCTGAGATGTGTTGAGTGTTTTTATGGAATAACTTCAAATAGTTAATATGTTTTTATTTTGCATTGTTTGCAGTGGGACTAGGAGAGTCTCCTTTCATTATTAATTGTTTGTGCAGTGATTGATGCATGTCTTTGTGTTGTTCATTGTTTTGTTTATTAAACAAAGTGGTGGGTGGGGTTGAACTTCTCTTTTATCCCTCAACCCTCAAATCAAATACTATGAAATTATGATGGAAAGAGAAGAAATTTTGTTGGTTAAGGAAGGTTTGAATATTATAAGTTTGCAAGTTTTAAGTAAGTCTATGACAGGCCATGTAGTGAAAATTAAAGCAAATCAATGGGAAATGGGGTAGAGAGTCAAATGAGGTTGCAAGGGAAATTAAATGTTCCACAAATGTGGAATATTATATTTACAAATTGTGCCCGTGCTTCATGAAGAATGTCTATCAACACATAGATATTGAGTTTAGTATTAGATAAGTTGTTTTGTAATTACCAGGCAATAAACTAACATTTGTTTAGAAAAACTGTTGTGTTCCCTAAAACAATTTGTGGATTTGGTTATGATTTAAAAATGTCACTGTATAAGCATTTTGAGATATAAGCGATATAAATAACTTTGAATTCATATATTTAAATCACATTGAATTATATCACTTAGAACTACCACATATATTGTTGTTTATTTTTCCCTCTCCTATAGAGAAACTAAATAACCTTCAGGTTGGGTCTTGCGGAGTAGGGCACCCCTTTCTTATAGAGAAACTAAGTAACCTTTATGTTGGGTTTTACTGAAGGGGGAGGTTTTCGAAATGTCTAACATATGTTTGATTATTTATCGTAAAAATGTGATGTGACTTATGCGCATCGATAGATGCATGTACGTATGTGATGTGTCCCCACTTGGACATGGATGACAGAGAAATTCTCTTTTATATGAGAGAGGCATATGAGCATTTATGTTCAGAACAAAGGTGGTGTGAATGTGATATAGTTTAAGGTGATAAATTTTAATTTACTGAAACTGAATTTTCTTTTGAGACCACTAGTGTATGGATCCAATTGACCGAATTGATGATTTTTAGTTCTATTAAGATATTTCATTTATTGTATTCTAATAATTTCATGCAAGAAGACAAGTCTACTAACATTTTCGCAGGTCAGATTTGCAATAGTCAACCTCAATAAAGTAAGTATAGGTAAGGTAAATAGGCTAAATTTTTTAATTAGCCTTACACGTTCACCTTGTTGGGGAATTACATGTTTTGGTTTGGTTGTTTTTGGTTGTACTTAATCTCATGTTATCCATTGTAGAATTATTGATTTTAGAATGGAAAATTTTCGCACCAGCTTAATTGCTGACTCAAGTGGGCATTGGCTTCTTGGGTACATTCATTTGGGAATGTAGTCGACTAACTTTATTTCAGGATTGTAAGTTTTGGGTGAGGTTAGGGAAGTTCGTTTTGTAAGAGAACGGGCTTGGCTGAAGAGTTGCTCGCTATCCTGAGAGTCTAAATTGTTTTGTTTTGCTTAAGTAATGATTTATTCGGATGTAGTAGAACTACTGTAGAATTTAAATTTTTGGGAGAATTATGTACTTGGTTAGTTGACTTTTAATAGAGTTGGAACCGCGAGATTTAATTGTTAGTTTCTTTTCTTTCGGTGGACTACTAAGATCAATTGTTAATTTTTTTTATATATCCTGGTAAATAGTGCAAATTGATTATTTTTCGTGGATGCCAACTGTTACTTTTAGTGGATGGATTTCATGCCATGAATTTTGGGAAATCGACTATCCTATGCGGATATTAGGATTCCGGTGTTTTCTCAAAAATTGGGGCGTGACAGAGGTGGCTATGGATAACAACTCTAATTTCTCCAACTCGAAAGTACATTTTTTTTGTTCAAAATCAAATTTTTTTTTGGATAATTGTAGATCCCCCCCCCCCCCCCCCCCCCCCAACAAACACAAAGAATAGGAAGAGAAAATATGAAAAAAAGTTTGAAGAGGGAAACATGATACTGGAATCGAGCCAATACCGATCTTTCCATCATCCCTAACAGATCCAACGACATCATCAGTCCACACCACCTTCACCACAACAACCTGTGTTGCCTCCATCCATCAACCGTCGATGACCCGATCCCCGACATACTCGGCACAGTCCTCTTTCCTAGGTTCAAGCGCACGATCATGGTCGATTTGAACCAATTGCTGTGTGTCACTTAGTTTCACATTCAGAAGCTTCAAGTTCTGATTGTGGAGAAAAAATTGGAGGGATTGCCCCTCGTGCATCTATTTGCACCCCACATGATTTTAATTCATCTTTTAATGAAGACCATTTAATGCGCCACCATTGGACAACTCATGCACCACCACAGAGTAGTATTTACAATTCAGTTTTAGTTTTGAGGCTCAATTCGAAATGAGGTTTACGCAAAAATAAACCCTACTTGTTATACCGCAAATGCACGACTACCTAACTAGTAGACAGTGCAAATACGAGTCGATCCCACGAGGATTGACAAGACAATCGAATTCTAAAATCTATTTAAATTAATCTAAAGTGGGGGTTACAACAATTGGAAATTCCTAAACTAACAAAACTAAATTGAGCAACAAAGAATTTAATTGATAAGACAGTTAGGAAGTGGACCGAGGCATCAAATCCACGACAGGTTCTTCAGGACTTGCTTACCTAAATTACTATTTTTGAGAAGCACTACGACTAATCTAAGGATTAATCCACATTCACAATTAATTTCAGCAAATGTCTAAACCCCTAGCATTGAGTGTCTTACGACACACACAATCATAGGTTTAACATAATTAATAAGAACATGCTTCAAATATCAACAAAGAGTACTCTAACTACCGACTATTCTAGATATTATAACGGATATAATCGGTGAAAAAATTTGTTACTATTCATAAGTTAATTGTATCTAACATTGAAGCATAAAGAAAACAATAATTTAAATGCAACAAACTCTAGAAACCCGTGGTTTCATCTTCGCCTCAGCGCGGGGTTTAGAAACCCATGGTGGATGTGAATCCAGTGGCTATGTGGGCGAACATATCTTCAATGGATGCTAGGCTGTGTTGTGGTATAGAGAAAACAGGTGCGATGCAAATAGAGAAACTGTTTTGAAAAACAGTTTCTTCCCTCCAAAACAGGTCGTCTTCTCCCCGAGTTGCTACTTCCTGATCTTTGTTCGTCCTTGCTTCATCATCAATGATCTGCTTCGATACCTACAAGATAGAGAAATCAGGGAGAAAGAAAGATAAAGGGAGAGATGAAAAGGGGATACGAGGAAAGAGAAAGATTGCAAGAGAGGTGGGGAAACAGGGAATGGGTGAGAAGGTGATTTGAAGGGAAGACATGGTGGAGTTCGTTATGTTGTAAATTTTGTTCCAGGAAGGAAGGAAGAAAATAAAAGGAGGCGAGGTGGAACTGTGTGTCTGTGGCTGAGGAAGAAGAAGGGAATGAGGGATGAGGTTAGGCTAGGGTGTGGTGGTGATGTCTCTGTTTGTGATGGGAGGAAGAAGTAGGGGGTGAGGTGGTTTCGAGGTTGGCTTTGTGAGGGAAACACATGGAGATGGAGGTGATGGTGTCGTAGTTGGTGATTGAGGCTGGAGGAGGGTGAGGTTGTGCTGGAACAAGGAAATAAGGAGGAAAAAGAAGGGAGACGGGTGGCTGCCGGTCTTTCTAGCGAGCGAGAATCACCGACAGGGTGGACGGTGAGATGGTGTTGGTGGCTGGAAAAGGACAAAAGAGAAAGAGGAACAGAGACGTGGAAGAGATGAGAGAAAGGAAATGGGAGAGAAGAAGAATAAATAGGGTTTTCTCCCTTTCTCCTGGTTAGGTTGGGTTTGTGTTTTTAGATCAGCTTTTGGGCTTGGGCTCTATTATTGACTTCACTGCCTGCACCACTTTGGGCTAGTTCTTTCTAACTCGTCGCATTAAGGCGATTTCATCGTTTAAGCTCAAATTCCTACAAAAACATGAAAAACAAAATAATTAGAATAAAATATAATATTCACAACACTAACAAATATATTATGTATTAATTATGTGAATATCAAATACCCCCAAACCTATATTTTGCTAGTCCTTGAGCAAAACAAGAAAAATAAAATCCTAACTCACTTTCGCAGGAATCATCGGTTGCACTTACCTAAAACGTGCAATGAGGTTTTGAACCCCTAGATTACCTCTAGTAGACGAGTTATAGTCTCGTGAGGGTTTCTAGAAATATTACCCACTAACATTACTGCCTCAATCAATTTCAAAGATATGGTCACTCTATTTATCATCCTCAGAGTAATAATCTAAATGTCAAAAATTTCAGAAAACAACTAACAGTGTCACAGTAATATATCAAAGAGTTTAACAACGATTTAATAGTATCCAAAGATTAAATAAATTACATCAATCATTCTCAACCCGAAGTGTGTGTGCACAAACATCTCACATATAATTATCATGAAAAATAGACTTTTCAAATAATGAAATGAATATGATCTCATGGACAGGAATATCAATTACTTTGAGAATGTCGAATCACACACCATAGTTCTTGTCTATTCAATCTCCACATCTATGAACCAGACCTTTACTTAGGATCAATTAGGTTGTAATGAGGCTAAGATTATGACTAACAAGAATGACAAGGGATATACAAAAATTCTGAGAATGGATACACCCTTTAATAAGCTCATGGGGCACTGAAGAATAACCAATGTTGTACATCATTAATTTTTCTTTCTTCGAATTTTTTTTTGAAACATCAAAATTTTTTTTTTTCGTTTTTTTTAATGACATGTTTTTCCTGTTATGCACAATGAAACATTTTAGTATTGAGGATTCATGGAATATCTAGTTTCAACTCTTTTTATTTGCCCATTCCAAACATATATCCAATCATACACATTCTCAGAGAAATTGGGTAAGGATAAAAAATAATATGGGGTATTACTCCATAATTGGAGTAGGTAATGGAGATGGGGTTAACAAAGAAAAAGGCTATTCAAAAGGCTCAAAGGGTTACAAACATATATTTATTATTAGGTAGGCTAAAGAATGGTTCAAAGAAAAAAATGCCTATATCACTTCTTAAGCTCTAGTCGGTATTATAACATCTCAACTAAATAAACCAAGAAGTTCTAGTGTAATAATTCAATTTTAATGTCATTCTCAAAGTAATCAATAAAAGAAACAAGAATAGTGAGATAATCAGCGAGATAATACGGATTCAAGAAAAAAGTCAGAGTATATTTAATAACCCTCGAGAAATATAGAATGGCTCGAAACTCACAAATGTTAAGTCTCCACTATTATTCTAAGGCATTCTAGTTAATATCTCACTCGTCAACTTTTAATTATGCTATCTTGGTTTATAGTGCAAGAATAGTCGAGTTGATAAATCTCATGGAATATATTTAACTTAAAGATAATATCAAACCTTATGTTCCTATCAAATATCAATGTGACAAGTGAAAGCATGTGTGAGACCCTGAGTGGGCGAACCTGAGGTGAGGGTGAAGTTGCCCAATAGGCCGAGAGGGGTTGGACGAGCTACAAGGTGAATCATAGTCCCATATTGCCTGGGTAGGGGAGGAGGATCATCCTTATATGTGCGGGGTCATCTCCCCATTGTATCGAGGCCTTTTAAAGCCGTGAGGGCCGGATGGTAGCCCAAAGCGGACAGTATCGGTACAATGCGAGAGGGGGTCGTCACAGTTTGGTATCAGAGTCTGACCCAATCGGAAGTATGCCACATGGAGGTGGGCCCTCGGGCAACGTGGGCGTTGGGCCTTAAAGGGGGTGGATTGTGAGACCCCGAGTGGGCGGACCTGAGGTGAGGGTGAGGGTTGGAGCCCAACAGGCCCAAGATGCCCAACAGACCCAATAGGTCGAGAGGGGTTGGACGAGCTACAAGGGGAATCATAGTCCCATATCGCCTGGGTAGGGGAGGAGGATGATCCTTATATGTGCGGGGTCAGCTCCCCATTGTATCGAGGCCTTTTAAAGCTGTGAGGGCCGAATGGTAGCCCAAAGTGGACAGTATCGGTACAGTGCGGGAGGGGGTCGTCACTGCATGTATATGTCAAATTAAAAGCATACTTAAAAGCAGAGTCTCTTCATTAGAAATGAACTTTAGATTTTGAATGCATTTTCAAGTCGAATTTTTTTAAAAACAATTATCATAATCATCTATGTATTCAATGGAGATTGACTAGAATACAATAGTCAATCAGTATAGTTGTGAAATGCATTTCAGCTCAAAACTTTTTAAAATGCACAAAAACCCATAAAACCTCACTCCCAAACCTAAACCAAACACTTTCCTCAATGAATAAAAAAATGGATCATGACAAATACAGGAAAAAAAGATGAGGGTTAGAGTGATATTACCATAGTGAAGTTTTTACCAATTTCGACGAAATCATCCACCAATAAAAACTCACAAACATAAGAACTGTGGAATCATGAGAAATTGATAAAAACACAAACATGACACAAAAGAATGTACGAACGAAAAAAGTACATGTATCAGTTGTAAATCAAAATTGTTATGGAGCTAACGCGTATAAGTTGAACGCAACTAGAAAGAGCTCGAAAATCAATCCAGACTAACCATAATGACACAACTGAAGCTGGCTCCCAGAAGTGCTTGGTTTAACGTCACCAGGCCGACGCATATTCTTCCTTACAAATGATGTACCATAAAATGAAGAGGAAGAACATAGAAAACACCCCCAAACCTAGACACTTAGTCCACGATGTTAACTAGATCATATAGCAACAACCTAAAAAGTTGAGGATCAATCCAACAAATATTAAAAACCACATGTTGCACAACAGAAACTAACACACCCTTAAAATTACGAAGACGCCATGCATAATCATAGAGAAAATGCAAATGAACTCAAAGTCATAGGGTATCCATTGGAATCTGGAGCATAAAGGTGTCACAAACAGTGATATCCAGCAAATGACTATTGCCTACTCCTAAAAACGGACATCCTAAGTTAGGTGTCAAATAAGAAGATTGAATGTGTTGCACAATAGGATGGTCAAAACTAAAATCATCCCTTAAAAACAAGGGATCCACATAAGTAAAGTCAGTTGATGTGAAAGGGATGCAAAGAGGTATGTCTATAGATATATCGGGTGGTATAGGCTCATCACAACAAAATGAATTGCACAAATATGATGAGCTAGACAACTCAACAACACTCCCAAACCTGGAATCAACACTACATATGGCATGTTGTCTCTCTTTAGATGCGTCTTCCAATAACGCCCTAACTATTTCTTGAATTATGTGGTCATTCGGATCGTGAAAATAATCGAGGCAGGATTCCAAAGAATATTGAGAATAAGAATTCATGCAGAAGTCACTACGAAAAGCATATGTCAAATGAGTCATCATGAAAAGGTGGGGAAGGGAATGGGTCGGGAGGCAAAACAGTTTCAACAGAAGGGGTCGGTTTTGACTTACTGAGTGGAAGGAGTTCCACTTTAGGCTTCCATGTATAACCAGGATCCATAATAGAGGCTGAATCAAGCAAAACATTCACTTCCCTATGGAATTATCAATATCGAAGTCTAAACCGAAGTGAGTCAAACGAGCTGCTAAGGGGTCATCTAATGCAGACTGCAAAAAGGAATTCTCCACCGAACTCTAACTCATGTTAACCTCGCAAACATTTTCGGACTCAGGAGGTTTTTGACTTACATTAAAGACATTGTGTTCGACGGTCATGTTACCAAATGATGATTTCATGATTCCATTCCTACAATTAATAATAGCATTAGATGTGGCCAGAAATGGGCAACCCAAAATAATGGAATGTGAGTGGAGGGATTGTGAACGGGTTGTGTATCAAGAACTATGAAGTCCACTAGAAAATAGATTTTTCAACCTTAATGATTACATCCTCTATAACACCGCGGGGAACTCTGATTGACTTATCTGCTAATTGCAGTGTTACTTCAGTCGGTTTTAACTTGCCAAGTCCTAACTACTCATAAACAGAATATTGCAAGAAATTAACACTCGCCCTTAAATCCAACAATGCCTTATCAATCATATGATCACCAATAACACAAGAAATAGTCGAGCACTCAGGATCCCTATACTTAGGTGGGGTTCTGTGTTGAATAATTGAGCTTACTTGCTCAGCGAGGAAGGCTCTCTTTTGCACATGTAGCTTTCGCTTCTGTGTGCAAAGGTCATTCAAAAACTTGGCATAGGTAGGAACTTGTTTAATAGTATCGAGCAATGGAATATTTATGTGAACTTCTTTAAAAATTTTCATTAAATTGTTAGCATTTGCTCCTTTCTTTGCCGGAGTTAACCGTGATGAAACGGTGCCCTAGGAAAATAAGTTGCATGAGTGGGGTCAGAGTCAAGAGGGACCTTTTTAGAAGGTGAGGCTTTATCAGCCTCCTTGTCAGATGGAGATGCAACCTGCTTTGACTTAGACGAAAATGCAATGACACTCGAATCAGGCATTCGTACTTGATTGTCAACCTATTTTCCATTCCTAAGGTAGTAATAGATTGGAAAACTTCATGGCATGACTAAGATGTACTACCAACTGCGAATTGACCCTTTGGGTTTGGAACAGGTTGACTAGGAAATCTTCCTAGCTCTCTTTCAGATAATGACTAAGCAATCTTACTCACAACTATCTCAAGTCTATTGATGGCTTGAGATTGGTGTTGAGTCGTGACTTTCAATTCTAATATATCCTGAGCATTCTGGTCAAGTATACTCTTTGTGCGCTGCATAGAATGATTAACCAGGTCACTGCATAGCATTAAAAGAATTGACTTGCTCAGCATAGTATGCAAGATAATCGTTTTGCAAATCATAGTCAACTATGGAATGACTAAGACTCGAACATGCAACACAAACCTCAGATGAAATATTCGCGGGAGGTGTAGGTTGAGTCATATTAAAAAATACATCAATTTTCTGAGCCATAGTCATAACAACTACTTTTAGATTTGAGGCAGAAGGGGAGTGAATGGATGTATCTCTAACCTCATATATACCACCCTTACGCCTATCAGAATCCTTTCTCGAATAATCCCATTGCTGAGAGTTTTCTGAAAGGGTTTCAAAGAACACCCAAATCTCATTACCGCTCATTTTCATTAGTGACCCACCACTAGCGGCATAAATCATATGACAGTTTTGAGAGATTAAACCATCTTGAAAGTATTGAACTAGCTTCCACTTCTCAAATCTGTCATGGGGACACTTATGAGTTCATTGAAATTTTCCCAACATTCATAGAAATGTTCACGCTCTTTTTGTTTAAAATTAAACAAATCTCGTCGGAGGGCATTCCTTTTATGAATGGGAAAATACTTTGACAAGAACTTTCATGACAATGCATCCCACGTTGTGATGGATCATGCCTCTAATGAATTTAACCATGACTTATCTTTCAAAAAAAAGGGAAACAATCTAAGACAGACTGAATCATCTGAAAAATTTTGGTACTTCAGGGTAGCACAGATGTCAAGAAATTCTTTGACATGAAGATATGGATCTTCTTTCTCAAAACCATAAAAGGAGGGCAAAAGATGGATAATGGATGATTTGAGTTCAAAACTGTTTGCAGTTGTCGCAGGTAAGACAATGCAATACGAAGTATTGGTGGGAAGAGAAGAGAAGTAGTCCTTAAAGGCCTTCTCTGACAACGACGCCAAAAACTTGATGCAGACTTTGCTAACCTAAATTAATAAGCTAAGAAACCCTACTTGTTATACTGCAAATGCACGGCCGCCTAACTAGTAGACAATGGCAAATACATGTCAACCCCACGAGGATTGACTAGACAATCGAATTCTAAAATCTATTTAAACTAATCTAAAGTGGAGGTTACAACAATTGGAAATTCCTAAATTAACAAAACTAAATTGAGCAACAAAGAATTTAATTGATAAGATAATTAAAAAGTTGACTGAAGCATCGAATCCACCACAGGTTCTTCGAGACTTGCTTAACCTAAATTATTGTTTTCAAGATGCACTACGACTAATCTAAGGATTAATTCATATTCACAATTAATTTCAACAAAGGTCTAAACCCCTAGCATTGAGTGTCTTTCTGCGACACATACAATCACATGTTTAACATAATTAATAAAAACAAACTTCGAATATCAACAAAGAGCACTCTAACTATTGACTAATCTAGATATTATATTGGATAATCGGTGAAATCCAATTGTTAATATTCAAAAATTAATTGTATCTAACATTGAAGCATAAAAAATAGTAATTTAAATGCAACAAACTCTAGAAACCTGTGGTTTCATCTTTGCCTCAGCGCAGAGTTTAGAAACCCATGCTTGAGGTGAATCCGACGGCTATGTGGGCGAACATCTCCTTGATGCTAGGCTGTGTGGTGGTCCAAAACAAACAGGTGCGGTGCAAATAGTGAAACTATTTTGAAAAACAATTTCTTCCTTCCAAAACTGGTCATTTTCTCACGACTTGCTCTTCCCTGGTCTTTGTGTGTTCTTGCTTCATCGTCAACGATTTGCTCAGGTACCTACAAGACAGAGAAATCAGGGAAAAAGAAAGAGAGAGAGAGTGATGGAAGGGGAAACGAGGAAAGAAAGAGATTGCAAGAAAGGTGGGGAAACAGGGAATGGGTGAGAAGGTGATTCGAAGGGAAGACGAGGTGGTGTTTGTAATGTTGTGATATCTGCTCTGGGAAGGACGGAAGAAAAGAAAAGAAAGTGAGGTGGAACTGTGTGTCTGTGGCTGAGGAAGAAGAAAGAAGCGAAGGGGGAGAAAGGGATGAGGTCAAGCTAGGGCGTGGTGGTGATGTTTCTGTTTGTGATGGGAGGAAGAAGCAAGGGGTGAGGTGGTTTTGAGGTTAGCTTTTTGAGGGAGAAATAGGGAGATGGAGGTGATGGTGAGGTAGTTGGTGACTAAGGCTGGAGGAGGGTGAGGCCGTGATGGAACAAGGAAATAAGGAGGAGAATGAAATAGAGACGGGTGGTTGTCGGTATTTCTGACGAGCAAGAATCGCCGGCAAGGTGGACAGTGAGATGGTGTTGGTTGTTGGAAAAGGAGAAAAAAGGAAGAGGAATAGAGACGTGGAAGAGAGGAGATAAAGGAAAGGGGAGAGAGGAAGACTAAATAGGGTTTTCTCTCTTTCTTCTAGTTAGGTTGGGTTTGGGTTTTGAAGTCAGCTTTTGGGTTTGGGCTCTATTACTGACTTCACCGTCTGCACCACTTTGGGCTAGTTCTTTCAAACTCGTCTTAAGGCTGTTTCATCGTTTAAGCTCAAATTCCTACAAAAACATGAAAACAAAATAATTAGAATAAAATATAATATTCGCAACACTAACAAATATAAATTAGAAGATATTTTATGTAATAATTATGTGAATATCAGATATCTTGTAAGAAGATGATTCATGTGGGATCTTGTTGTTGGCAGCAAAACTTTGATTTTATTATTCATGGTACGAGTAATTACCAAGAGAAAGTTCCAGGTTGACTCTTACTCATGCATTTTTCGCAGATATCATCCTCAAAGCTCGAGCACGAGCTTTTCGAAGCGGAGGATAATGATGTAACAAGAGTTATTTTTATTTATTATTTAATTGGTTAGTCCATGTTAAGGCCCAACTAGGAGTATGAGTCTAGTTGGTTCCGTAGCAAGCTTATGTCAATTATAAATTAATGGCATTGGCCAAAGTAATAAACTTTTTTTTTTTGTAAATTTTAAGAATTAATTGAATTTGTGAAACTTTGACAAATACAAGTTTCAATGTATAGGTTTGTAAGCTTCCATTGACCCTATCATATACTAAAGTAATGAATCATGATAGCCATCTAGTTTTGCAATTGTCGTGAACAAAAGTTGTGCAAATTAATGGATAGATTTATTATGTACCTGACCTTGGGGGGGGGGGGGGGGGGGGGGGGGGGGGGTTGTGTTTGTGTTAGAGAGCATTTTAATCCATCAACCGAAGGGGGTTCATACAGTAGCGCATGATGATTATCTTCGCTACTCGAAAGGTTAGACCACGTTTCTTGCGTGCAGAAACAAATACATGTAGAATGGCGGTTAAGATGCTTAGCCCAAGAGGGACATATAAGTAAAAATGCATACCAAGGAAGAATAATATGAGGGAATAAAACATGAGGAATGCCATGCCCTGATTTTTAAACAACCTAAATTAATATATTATCCAAAAATCAAGGCACGACAGGAACAATTTAAATGGTACATACAAATTTAAAAATTCTCCCATTCAAAACAAGGTCAACATTTATCATGCCTAAGCCAACAAAATAAATCATAAGAATGAATTACATTAATCAATCCCAAATAAAATCTTTGACTCAGAATACGAACAATAATAACTAGGTCCTACATCTAAATACCTAGGAAATAAATAAAACCAAAATCTAACTGAAGGTGTCAAGTCTACAACTACCACCGCGAATCTAGAATCACCCCCACACTCCAACAAATCCTGGTAAATCTCAAGGGTTGCGTTCATTAAGAACGCACCCAAATTTGTAACACAATACAAAATTCGAGTCAGTATATCAATACTGGTGTGAGCAAGTTTATAAATCAAGACACAACTACATGATTAAATAACATTCCAATAACATGCAATTCACCTTAAGGAAGACATGTAGTTCTCATTTGATGATCAAATGAGCTTTTAGTTTCTTCCCTCAAGGCAATCCTAAATACATACTAACATAATAATCCCCGCAAATTTTCATGTGATAATAATGTCAAGGTTTTCTTTATTGTCCTAGTTCTTAACTTCTTTTCCACAATCGCACTCTCCTCCTGTGCCGAACACACCTCACCTAAGTGTGTCTCTCTCTAGCATTCGAAACCACTCGGAGCGTACATGACCCAAGTGGGGTGCCGCATCGAGGGTCATGTCATCTCACGAAGTTCGATCCATGACAAACATTTTCTAAACCTTACAAAACTATTCAAAACAATAAAATAAGGTTAAAGAGAGTCATTGGATGGTATTAAAATATTGTTTTGTCATTGGATGGTATTAAAACAGAGTTCAAAATCGAACACAAAAGGGTTTGGTTCTAAGGGTCATGGAACATAACACTTGGTCCTACAAAACCAAATCACAAAACACAAACATCATATAAAGAAATTCCACTGATTCTATTGATTTTTATTTTTCATTCTCAATTGATGAACGCTATTCAACCATTTAATTAACAAATCTCCTAAGCTAGACTTACTATACAATAATTCATGATGACAAGGAGCAAGGAGTTGTACTCATATTGTCAGAGGAAGTTAAAGAAATTGTAGCAAGTGTGTAGTTTTTGTCCAACAATAAAAACTAAGGACAATGAGAGGGGTATATGACAAAAATTATAGGTAGGCTATGGTTGCAACAATACCATAGTACAGGTAGGCTATGTCTGCAAATTTTATACTCCCAGTAAAACCATCATGAGTAATACTAAACCAAAATTTTTGGAAGTAATCACTTGGTCAAAACTAACTGATTTAGTCATGTGCAAAGTTCGTACATAAAAATTGACAACCATATAAGCTGCTCTCATCAAATCTGACCTATGAGCATAACTAAAATATGCCAAGTTCTGACATATGACTTAGTTATTAAGCTATCTATTTATTTATTCAACAAACAAATAGAGAGAGATCACCCCCCTTAACATCACGGGTTGTATACCCAAAACAACAACAACAACAATACAAATAGAGAGGGATAAAAAATCAATAGAGTTTCACTCACCGATTCGAAGACTCCAAAATTGAGAAAAAATGACTTTACTTCTTTCACCTCTTCACGCTCTTCATTGTTTTTTTTCCTAATCTTCGCTAAACACGCCCACCACTTCTATTCTTTTACCCACCACAAACCAAAGTCCAATTCATATTATAAAGTATTTATATATGTATAAATATTACCAAATAATAAAATAAGTAACATTATATTTGAAAATAATTAGGCGGGCATTACAATATTCATACCTCAAAATAATAAGAGCTAGGCAAATAATTATGGGTGGATCTCTTTTATTTTGTTCTCTAGTTCCCAGGTAACATCATTTTCCTTTTCGCCCGCTGAACTTTGACCAGGTTTACTTCCTTTCTTCGTAGTTGCTTCACATCACGATCAATTATTGTCATTGACCCAACTGTGTAAGTCAAATCCTCATTAAGTTCAATAGTGGTAGGTTGAACAATCTGAGTTGGGTCTTTTACACATTTCCTCAACATCGAAACATGAAAGACATTATGGATCATCCACAAACTAGGCGGCAATGCAAGCTTTTAAGCTAAATGACCGACACATTCAACAATCTCAAACGGCCCAATGTACACGAGCTCAACTCCCCTTTCTTGTTGAATCTCATCACACCTCGCAGAGATACCTTAAGAAAAACTAAATCACCAATCGAAAACTCTACACTCCTTCGCTTTTGATTTGCATAACTTTTCTGTCTACTCTGAGCAGTTTTTATCCTTCCCCTAATAATCTCAATCTTCTCTATCGCCTCTCTAACAATATTATATCTCCTACCCATGCCCAACAACTAGGGGACTACACGGCCTATCATACAAAGCCTCAAAGGGTGCCATTCCAAAGCTCGATTGATAACTATTATTGTACGAGAACTCCACCAACAGTAAATGATCCTCCTAACTACCAACAAAAACCATGCAAGCTCGCAACATAACCTCCAAAATTCGATTTACCCACTCAGTCAGCCCATCAGTCTGTGGATGATACGCAGTGCCCATAGCACGTTGGAAACTTCTCCAAAATGCTGACGTAAACAATGGGTCTCTATCGGACACAATGGTAATAGGAACACCATGTAACCTTACCACTTCTCGGATATACATAGTTGCTAACTTGTCGGTATTATGACATGCACCAACTGGGATAACACTTAGTCAAACGGTCAACAAAACCCAAATTGATTCATTACCCCTCTGAGATCTAGGCAAACCATCAACAAAATCCATCGAAATGTGTTCCCACTTCCACATAGGTATTTCCAAAGGCTGCAATAAACCAGAAGACCTCTGGTGTTCCGCTTTCACTTGCTGACAAGTGAAATAGTGAGAGACATATTCCCCAACATCTCGTTTCATGCCTTCCCACCAAAACTTCTTTTCAAATCATGATACATCTTCGTACCCCTAGATGAATAGTAAATTTAGAACGATGAGCCTCATCCATAATCTCCTTCTTTAATGCCGAAATATCCGATACACAAAATCTACCATGAAATCGCAATCCTCCATCTACGTCAATTGACCATTCAGTAGGGCAATCATCCAGCGTATCAACTATCGAATCATTCATTTTTGCTTATTAGGAATGGATCGGTGTGTTGCACTAAAATGACCCGAGTAATCAGGGTAGGTTTCACTATCAAACTGCAAACATAAGCTCCCCTAGTATGCGAAATAGTCAAAACATCATAAGCTGCAATGACCTTGAAAATCTTATACTCTTTCGCCATAAGAGTGGCCAACACACTGTGTTAACACACTGTGTTGCCTACTAAGGGCGTCCGCTACCACATTCTCTTTACCTGGATGGTAAAGGATTTCAAAATCATAACTACTAATGAACTCCACCCACTTCTGCTACTTCATGTTCAAGTCCGATTGTGAAAATAAATACTAAGCTTTTGCGATCTGTATACAACTCAAATTTCTTTCCATACAAATAATGCTTCCAAATTTTTAAAGTGAAAACCACTGCTGCTAATTCTAAATCATGTGTAGCGTATCACCTCTCATGTGGCTTTAATTGCGTAGAAGCATAAGAAACTACTTTCTGGTCTTGCATCAAAACACAAACCAAACCTATTGCTAGCATCTGTAAACACAACCAACTTCCCACCACGAGTGGGAATTATTAAAATTGGAGTTGTAGTCAATCTTTGCGTCAACTCTTGAAATGCATCTCACAATCCTTAGTCCAGATAAACTTCACATCCTTTCGGTTCAACCTCGTCAAAGGTGCTGCAATCAATGAAATTTTCTCAATAAACCTCATGTAATACCCAGCCAACCTTAATAAACTCCGAATTTCACTGGCATTAGTTGATTGTTTCCATTCTTTAACTATTGCGACCTTTTTCACGATCAATCACTATCCGTTCACTAGAAATCGTGTGCCCAAGAAATTTCACCTCATTCTCCCAAAACTGGCACTTACTAAATTTAGTATACAACTTATATCTTAAATCTGCAACACTATTTTCAAATGCTCTCGATGATCCTCTATGCTTTGGGAATATACCATAATATCATCAATGAAAATAATAACAAACTTATCAAGGTATAGGCGAAAAATACGATTCATCAAATCCATAAAGAAAATAAGAGTATTCAATCCAAAAGGCATGACCGAAAATTCATATAACCCATTCCGAGTCTGAAACGATGTCAGAGGTATGTTCTTCTCTTCAACACCCATCTGATGACACCTAGTCCTCAAATCCAACTGTTAAAATACAATCGCCCCTTTCAATTGATATAACAAATCATGTATTCACGGAAGAGGGTACTTATTATTGATGGTCACTAATGCAGTCATTTTTCGCTCCCTACTCTGACCGAGTCCTGCTGACCTGTTTGACTTGCACAAGTAGCACACGTGAGCCACAGACCACCGTGAGGTGGCCGATTGAACTCCAATGCTAAAATCAAATAAGGATCCGAGGAAGGTGTAATGCTATAACAGGGACTTTGTAGCATACATTAGCTTACCAACCTCATTTCTTATTTATAGTGCAAGGAGTCATGTTTTAACCAGGCCATCGTAGGCGTAGTTTAGGGAGGAGATCTTCATGGAGATCCCTCTCTAATTAAGAGTCGTGTTGTAGAAGGGAAGTTCCATGTTAGCTATGCACTCCTAGATACACGAGATATAGTTCCCAATCCAAGAGCCTTCCGTGGAAGGGAGTTTTCTTGTGTGGAAGATACTCTGGTGTTTGCTTTCTAGTTGGGAGCAAAGAGCAGCTGTGGTTGCCCGTCCGAAGCAGATCCTCGAGATACTTGCCTGAAAAGGGCTTACGGGTATTAAGGATAGTTGTGATGTGTGGGCCTAGCATGCTGTGAGAGTCCAGACTCGTCTGGCAGGCTGAGAACTGCTCGGGTTGGATCCGTATTGAGCTGTTGCTTGAACCCATAGTTCCTCGAGATCATCATGACACGTGTACGACTCAGGGGTGTGACCATTTTTATGTATCACCAGCTACTCCCCGCGAGTTAGTGGGTCGTCACATCGGTTCGCTAAGTCATATTTGGAAGGGATGTGCCACTCATGATGATTGAATCTGAATCGTTGCTTGAGCCGCGTGCTGCATTAATTGAACGTGCGTTGGTTCAGTGGAAAAGAGGCGAGAATCCATCGCCTATATAGGTCATCCGTGGTGAAATGTCTGACTCTTCTACTTTTCTTGCTTTCGAAGATATCGTTCTGATTAGGAGAGTTTGTTCGTCTTCCCCATGGCTCGAGAAGATTTTCTTGATGATGCTATCTTGGCTGAGGGCCTAGAGTTTTTTGAAGACAGGTTGTTGTTTGAACCTAGTCTTGCTGAAATCTGTACTAGGTTTGGAGTCTCAAAGGATTTGTTGTTGTACCTTCTAACCGGCGACCAGACACCAATGTCGCCTCCAGATGGTCTTATCTGTTTACACCGAATGATGCTTCAAATTGGAGTGTGTTTCCCGATTCTGGACGTGATCTGGGAGTTCTTGAATCTGCTAGGGATTCCCCCAGCTCAGTTGGGACCCAATGGATAAGGGTTATCCTCATGATTCTGCTCCGTGCTAAGGAGGCTGGCATTAGCTTGACACCACGGGTGATCCAGTTGCTTATCGCTCCTCGGCTGCAAAGCAATGATGTCTATAAGTTGAGGACGTTGAAGTGCTTTGGTAGACTGCCTGATGACTTCAAGTCCTAGCAGAAGTTTTGTTTCTTGGCTCTCGCAGATTCGAAGTATTTTCGATGCAAGGGTTGTCCGCTCAAACGACAGTTCAGACAGTTTCGTAAGTTTGACTTTTTTCTTGCAACTTTGATGTGCTTGACGATAGATTGACTGACCGTTGCTCATGTTCTTTTGCAAGGAGGTTTCCTACTACTCCTCTTACTTTGGAGGAGCGAACCACCATGGAGAAATTTCGTGACTTGCCTCAAAGGGAGGTGATCGATGTAATCAGAGTTTCCAACTTCATCTGCAGTAAGCTGTGGGACAACTGACACGTAGCCCCCACGTTGTACCGAGAGGCGCGCATTATGTCAAAAGATGGGGACCCTTCCAGAAAGAGGAAGGCTACTAGGGCCAATGCTCCTGTCCTGTCTGATGTAGAGGAGCTGTCTGAGACGCTTGCCTCCTTTATGAAGAAGTCACGTGTTAGAACTGGTTCGTCTTCGGCACGACCCGCTCCACCGAGAAAGGAGAGCGAGTCTGCTAGGCTTTTTGAGGCGAAGTCTAACATTATCGATTTGGAGGAAGATTATCTGCGGTTGGTGGGAGTCACAGATAGGTTGAAACTTAAGTGATGCGCAGGTCGAGGCTCTGAATGACTGTCCAGTGCGGGTTGCGATGGCGGCTTCTACTAGCGCTGATTCTCGTGGGGTTGTTCCGATAGAAGGCCTTTTTGAAGATTCACCTGAGGTAGTGGAATCTGATCGCCCCACTAATGATTTTCCTGAGAGTGGCTGTGGTACCGGTCATGTTTCCTATAGTCCGCGTTGTTCACCGTCTCATCGAGGGCCGCAGTTAGAAGTGTTGGAGGGCCCTTTGGATACTTTGCTTCCTCCTCTGCCTCCGGATCCTGTTGAGCCGGCTCGCAGTAAAGGATCGGCTGCTCTTGATAAAGGAAATGCCACGGAGGAGAGTCTGAGGACAGTGGTGATCGTGAAGGGTGGTGCTGGCGTAGTTCCTGATCAAGGGATGCCTCATCTTGATGCGCGGATAAGCTTGTTTGCATCGAACTTGGTGAAGATGAGCTCGCAGGTCTGGCACCGAGAGGTGGATATAGAGAATGCTTCGAGGAAGCATATAAGCAGGCGTCACAGCTGGCTGATGGACCACGCTCCGAAACCCGAGGTGGATTCGCTTGAAGGGTGTATGGATAAGGATTTGAAGTACCTAATGCTGAGTATATGTCTCATATGAACCATGCGGCTATTGCTGGGACCGAAGTAGAGACGGCTTGTGAGAGAGTGTACACCTTGGAGTGTGTCTTCTTGCACGTGCAATGTTGTATTCTGATGCGCTCCATGAAATTGAACGACTTAAGAAATAAGCCGAAGAGATGCAGTCAGATCAATCAATTGAGGTCGTTGAGGCTCAGAGGGCTCGTCTGGAAGACCTTGAGCGTAATCTGACAGAGGTGGTGTCCGTGAAGGATGGACTTAAGCAGAAGTAGGGGTGGGCATGGTTCGGATTGGTTCAAAAATTTTAGGAACCTAACTCGAACCATTTAAATTTTATCGGTTCCGATCCGGATCGGTTCCTCCATTTTGAATGTTGGAACCGAACCTAACTCGAATCGTTTACAACGGTTCCTGTATTATATATCTCAAATTTAATATTAATGCTTTCACTACACAACCTTTGTTTAAGCAAGATCTAAACTGAATAGAGGTTTAATATCTGAAAATTTTGTGCAAGTTCACTTGTCATATTCAGATCGAGCTAACAACTTGGATATGTTTGTAGAAATAAAAAATATACATAGTTTGTGTTTTGAACTATGAAGTAATTGTTAAATAACATTGCAGGCAATAGCACAATTGAAGTATGACATTGGAGACAATGCAAAGAAGAAGTGTTGAAGTGCAGAGAAGAAGTGTTGAAGTTCAACAGCTCATGACAGTGGCTAAATAGAAAGCATCCGAACCTGAAACTGCATTTCTAGTTGAGCCTTCTTTGAAACAAGAATCTATGTTTCAGACTCCAACTTTCCAACTCTCTCTTCTGTTAAGCGACACTCCTCAGCATGTTGCACCATCACAAGTTCCTGAACTTTCTGCAACTTGGATACCTTGGAAGATGTCAGTTTCCCTGCCAGATCAGTCAACTAAAAGATGTTTACTTGTAGCTAAATAACAATCTTTTTTCCTTGTTTCATTCATGAACTATTTTGAACTGTTGAGCACTATGTATACATAGTTTACTCATAATTGCAACAAACTAGCTATCAATATGACCACTCACCATAGAGAGCTTGACATGAATTGGCAGGCAAGGCCATGTCAACTGACTCAACAGGATGAATATGTAATAACAGACTTGCAAATGCACAATAAGATAAATAAAGAAATGTTAGCATGCAAAATTTATAGACCTTGCAAGATAAAGTTTCGCAAACCTGTAAATTGGTTGCAGAAAACAATTCAGACTAACTCTGAATCCAAACAAACGAGACATTTCAGTAAATTGTGTAATTCTGAATCCAAACAGACTAACGGACTAACTCTGAATCCAAACAAACGAGACAATTCAGTAACAGTAAATTGGTAGCAGAAAACAATTGGTTGCAGTAAATTTACAAACTAACAGTAAATCAGAGCCAGTAACAGACTAACAGACCTTGAAATTTACAAACTAACTCAAACCATTAGGCACTAAATGAGAAAATTAATAGCAATTTATGTGAAGGGAAATGCAGGCAGATAAGAAAATATTTATGCATTCCATGTATTAAAATGCATTACAATATTTATGCTTTAAAATGTATTTAGCAGCAAGAAAATCTGTCTTTGGACAGGGTATGGTATGGATTGCATTAAAATGGTTTCCTTATAGACAAGTCAACCCAAACAAATCTAATAATAAACTTGAATACTTAATTAATTATGGATTGCATTAGTGGGGTGGTGAATTAGATACCTGAGATTATTATCCAATTGATGGATTGCAAATAGAAGAATGTTCCTTACTACTTGCTGTATACAAACACAACATCAAAATCTTTTGTCTGTATAAATCATTTTTATATCGGAAACAAACTTGTTCAAAAACATATTGAAATTAGAATTACAAAGGGATACCAATGGAAGGAATCACAAGATAAAAATAAAAATGATTTGAGAGATCGGATGCCCGATTTCTGTGGCTAAATGATGAATCCCCTGAAAATGGGTCCATTAGATATGCTATGTGTTCTAATTACAAACCTCACCAACAATCTCTTTGTTCTATTTGACAAAGAACAGAGAAGAAAGGAGGGGTGGGGTGGGTACTCGGATAAAGCATCATTTCTAATTAGAAAAAGGGTTCTAAAATTTCAACTTCATTCAAGCCCGGTGGTACTCCAGCGAATTTGAGCCCAGCCACTACCATAGCCAGCATGTGTCTTGGTCATAGTGACATTTTCTCTTCGTTTATAATTTCCTAACAGTGAGGAAGCAAGGTAAGAATGCACTGAAAACAATAGCCATAACAGAGTCTAAATACCGATTTATATTTTAACAAAATATTGGAACAAGGCAGATAAGTTTGAACTGCAAAATGTCCAGAAAGGGTCAATTTGCTGTCAATAATGCTTGGAGTCTGACCAAATTTGGAAAACTCCTCAACTTTAATTTGAACTGTATCACTCTGTTACCTCCACCATCTTTAAAATGTGTTTTGTTTCACATAGGTGAATATCTGATTATTATCAGCCAATGAGGCCATAAAAATATTCTGAATAGATTCTCGCCAAATCCAATCAAATTTGCGGCAATGTTACTGATCAACCTTCTTCAACCAGACATGCATTGGTCATTATGTACTGAACTTTTGTAGAAGAGATTCACCATATACCATATACCATGGAAGTGCGATCAACTACAACATCCAATGGTCATTCATCAACTATATCAATGCACACCATATACCATGAAGATTCTAAAGTGTATAAAAAAAACAAATAGATAACATATACACTACTATTAGAGTTTTCACCCCTAAAACCAACCATTCTCACAATTAGTTAAAACACACAAATACACAATACATAACATGTACACTATAACACTACTGTTAGAGTTTTCTCTATTATAAATACCCCATCAACACATGAATCCAAACTAACCTTTAGTTATGTGATGATGTTACTGAGAATCTGCGATCTTGAGCTGAAAATAAGTAACAAATCTTCAAAGAACTCAATCAATCGAGTCTCATAGATTTCTGCAAAACTTTAACTTTTTGAGGGTTGGGGATTATGCCTATGGGAGGAATATCTGAGACGAGAGAGAGAGAGGTTGAGATATGGGGGTGTTAGGGTTAGAAATCAGATCGTGGTGGCTGGGTGGTGCATCGTGCAGTTCGCTTGTGCGTGGGGGAGATTGGAGATGATGGGATTTGGGGGTGTTAGCCTGTTAGGGTTAGAAACAAATTTTTTCTACCCAACCATACTAAGGCACGTGTAAGTGGGTTATATAACGGTTCGGAACCGAACCGTTTGAAACCATAATTTAGGAACCGGAACCGAACTTTATTAGAACGGTTCCGAAACCGAACCGAATCGTTTCATAATTTATAAAATAAGAACTAAACCGTTTGAAGTAAAACAGTCCGGTTCAGTTTGGATTCGTGGTTCCTCAACCCGTTTGCCCACCCCTAAGCAGGAGTTGAACTGGCTTCGCCTAGAGGTCGAGGTTGCGCAGGAAGCTGCGGCTAAGGTACATTCTGAGCTGCAGTCTTTTGCTGAGGAGAGTGCTTTGAAGGGAGCTGACTAGGCTGCTGAGAAGCAACAGTTGGAATCTGATGTGGATTTCTATGCTTGAAAAGCATGGAAGGGCGAAGACCAGCTGGAGCTGGGGTGGCTTGAATTCAGTGCTATGAAGAGCAGTCTGGCCATAAAGCAGTATCAGGTTGATGCGCTGACTGGTAAGTTGGAGCTGCTGGAGCACAAACTTATTGATGCGAAAGTGCGAGAGGAAGAGCTTATCCAGGAACAAGGCAAATGTGAGTTTCGCTAGGTCGTACACGGCTAGTTGGAGTTGTTGTCGCTGATGAAGGAGGAGCATCCGGAGTGGGACCTTGATCGTTATAAGAAGATGTCACATGTAGACTTGTTTGTCTCTTCTGCGTCGTTGAACGAGGAGGATGATTAGGTCCCTGGCGTCCAAGTTGAAGTGCATATGGATGCAACTTCCGCCCTTGTTTCTACTAGGCTTAACTATTCCGTTTCCGTGCCTTCTCCTGATTAGGAGCGATTTTGTGTGCTTGTACTCTTTTGGTCTTGACCATTAATGAAAACAATTTTCTTCGTTTCATATTTGTCGTCTCTATTGCATTTTTTTGTTTTGCCTTGTCGTCTTGCTTTGGCATAGGCTAGTTGAATCAATAGGACGTTGACTGGTTTGTCTGCGGTAGAGGGCTTGACCGCTTTGTACTGTGAATTACCTGGGTCATTGCTTGTTTGTCTGACTAGTCGGTTGTAGCTGTTGCCTTGGGCGAGCTATGGTGGCCGAGTGTATGTGTCAGAGTGTTCGTGCTGAGTCAGGCGTCGTGAGCTCGGGCCGACATCCTAATAAGCTTTTATGTGGGCACCGACTATACTATCTTTGTATCGGCATGAGTGGCCTTTTCTAATGTTAGGATGCCAATCCGTTTGAGTGTGAAGGTGTTGATTTGGCTAGATTCATACTTGTGTCAGCTGGTTGAAAGGGACAACGGAAGTCGTGTGGCAAGCTGCTTGAGACTCCCACCATCCGAATCATTTATGACCGAACAAGGTAGACGACAGATTCGGGGAGTAAGGGTTCAGTGACCAGGCTGAAAAACAGTGGTCTCGTGGAAAGCCGTAGGAATTAGTTCTGGACTGACTAGGCTTCCACCATCCGAATCATTTATGACCGATCAAGGCGGATGATAGATTCGGGGAGTAAGGGTTTGGCAACCAGGCTAAAGAGCAGTTGTCATGTGGCAAGCTGTCGAAATTAGTTCGGAACTGACTAGGCTCCCACCATTCGAACAGTCGACGCCCTCCTTGCACGACGGGGGCTACGAATTTGAGAGGGTTTGGCGATCACGCTGAAAAGTAGTGGTCTCATGGCAAGCCGTCAAAATCAGTTCAGGACTAACTAAGCTCCCGCCATCCAAATTATCTACATCTGAGTGCATCAGGTTACAAATTTGGGAGTGTTTCGGCGGCCGTGCTGAAAATCAGCGATCCCGTGGCAAACTGTCATTCGGGACTGACTGGGTTTCCACCTTCTAGACTATCTACACCCTTGCACTGAGGTTACAAGTCTAAGGTTTGTGATTCGGCGGTCATGCTGAAGAGCAATGGTCCCCTGGCGAGCCATCGGAATCAGTTCGGGACTGACTAGGCTCCCACCTTCTAGACTATCTACACCCTCACATTGGGGGCTACAAGTCCAGGATTTGATCAGAAGCTTTCGTTGCTAGTCGTCACCAGCTAGGCTTACCTGATTAGGTTCGGCGATCACTATTCATGAAGGAGGCAATGATCCCTGGCAAGTCGTCGTTACCAGGCGTGATAACACTAATTAGACTCCCACTTCCTAAACCGTCGATGCCCGTGCTAGGCGGACTAGGTGTCGGGATGAACCAAAAGCTATCATCATCAGTCATGGCTGACTAAGCTTGCCTGGTTTGCAAGGAGGTTCTTCCTACTAAGGGGCGTGTGAACCTGATCCATCCGCATGACACATTGTGTGGAGGAAGTTACCTTAAACCGACTATTGATCTGCAGGTACGATCCGTATAGCAAGGCTTACTAGGATCTTCTGGTGTTCGTGCCATGCATGCGACAGGGTGTTGTTCGATTATCAGGCTGGGCCCATGGGCCCGCAGAGAAAGGGATAGGGTTTCCTGCACGATGCATTGCATGTACAGCGTAGATCACGCAGTGACATGTGTACGACGCAGGTTGCGTGACGGTTGAGTATCGGTTACTCCCCCTCAATTGATGGGATTGCGTGCAGCACCATTAATTGATTGAGGCGTTCCTCGTAGTTTCCTTGGGAACCGTCGTCTTCCTATTTTCCAAACGCTATTCAATGTTTTGCTTTTAATGCTTGAGTGCCTGTTTGATGAATCATTACGTCTATATAATGGTGTTTCCTAATCGTTGTAGGCAGTATATTTAGCAAAATTTATCTCCTGTAATATTTTTGTTTGAAGAAGAAGCTTTGGATTTTCCAAAGGCTGAAGAAGATGTTTTGGGTTTTCCAAAGGTTGAAGAAAATGCTTTGGGTTTTCCAAAGGCTAAAGTTGTTTCTCCATGTCTGAAGTCTCCAAGTGTTCTGATGTTTATGTCGTTCAGGCATGGCGAAAGTTGTCGTTATGCGTGGTCACCTGATATGGGTGGGCAAGTAGTTGATCCACTGAGGTCTCATAATTCCTTCTCATATCGCAGAGAAGTAGTAAGGTTTCCCTTCCAAGGGAAGAGTCTGTCTTTTATGTGCAGATGCTTTATCGTTGTTCCTGAATGTTTGATCTCAGAAATAACATTTGCGTCCAACTCTGTGGTGGTCGCCTCCACCGCTTCGACACTCTACCTGTGGCGACTTGATACTTGTCACAAGTTTGTCGTTCCGTCGGATTGAGGGTGTGAACTGACCGTGTCTGGTAATGGTTCGCTGCGGGACTCCCGTCGTCGATTTTGTACCCCCATGTACCATATTTGATGGTGTTCGTATGTTCACATTGTTTGTGAGGTCGAGCAGTACAAACAAGTCCTCACTCCATGTTGATCCGATGCCTATGGTGCATAGTTTTTGGTATCCACCTTACGGCGCTCGTAGTATGTAGTTTTTTGTATTCGCCTCAAAGTGCTTGTTGTTACATCTTTCCAATAATCAATAGAGTTTGTTTATGTAATTCTTGTTTTATTTCTTAAATGATTGAAAATCACATAAGTCTCTTAAGAACTCTAAACTCAATATTGACTTTGGAAAGGGAAACAAACAACTTTAAATCAAACTAACCGTTGACAGAGATGATGTAATCCTGGCCTTGAAACGAGTTCGATTGCCTTAAAAGATCTTTCGGCGGATTGTTGAGGTGTCAAAAAGTCTAGTGAAAAGTAAACCTTGTAGAGCGGCATATCTCCTTTCTAACGAAGTGTCGGGAGGATGTGCCCCTGCTTGACATGGCCTTCTAATCTTGCCGAGCGAAAGAACTTGATGCTGCTATAATGTTCCTTTATGGTTGGATATTATGTAAACATATTTTTCTTTGAATGAAAGTATTGTTTTGCCCCACATAGTAGTGTCTACTTTTGTTGCTTTGTGGTTCGTAGAGTCGTTGTATGTAAGGACTCTTTAGTATTGGCGGACTAGCGCTGACTTTCTCTTCCATTTCGTTGGCCGTTGTGACAAGCACAGAGCGGTTTAGGTTCTGCCTGGCAAGTTTGACAATCATTGTCTGCAGCAAGAGCAATGATCCCTTGGTGAGTCGTCGTCATCAGCGGACAAGCACTGACTAAATTCCCATTTCTTTTGCCATCGTGATCCGCACAGAGCAGATTAGGCTTTGGACACCAAAAGCCATCGTCATCAGTCACAAACTAACTAAGCTTACCTAGCAAGTTCAACGATAATTGCAGTGAGAGCAATGATCCCTTCGTGAGTCGACATCATCAGCAGAAAAATGCTGACTAGATTCCGACTTCCTCCGCCATGATCCGTGCAGAGCGGATTAGGCTTTGGGCACCAGAAGCCATCGTTATCAGTTGCAAATTGACTAAGCTTACCTGGCAAGTTCGGTCGATCATTGTTTGCAGTAAGAGCAATGATCTCTTGGCGAGTCGTCGTCATCAGCGGACAAGTGCTGACTAGACTTTCACTTCCTCCACCATCGTGATCTGTGCATAGCGGATTAGGCTTTGGGCACCAGAAGTCATCGTCATCAGTCGCGAACTAACTAAGCTCAACTGGAAAGTTCGGTGATTATTGTCTACTGTGAGAGCAATGATCCCTTGGCTATTCGTCGTCATCAGTGAACAAACGCTGACTAGACTCCACTTCCTTCTCTATTGTGATCCGCGTATAGCGGATTAGGCTTTGGGCAGGTGTTAAAGTCTGACCGTAGCCGACTCTGTCATGAGTCTCAACGGACAACAATGGAAGTTTTCGTAAAAGCAAAAATATTTTATTGCTAATATTTTTTTAGATGCTCTACATTCCATGGTCGTTTAGCTCATCGTCGTCGGCGTCTTCTAGCCAGTACGTCCCCATCCTGTTGACCTTGGCAGCTCTATAAGGTCCTTCCCAGTTTGGGTTTAGCTTTCTCGCTTCGGCTTCTTTGGTGTTTTGTTGGGTCTTCCTGAGTAATCAATCCCCCACATTGAATTCTCGTGGCTTGACCTTCTTGTTATAATATTGTGCCATTCGTTGTTGGTAGGCGGGCTATTTTGGAGGAGGCTAGGTCCCATTTTTCTTCAAGGAGGTCTAGTCCCATGCACAAGGCTTCGTCGTTACCGTCTAGTCTAAATTCTTCTGTCCGGAAGGTTGGCACCTCGAGTTCTACCGGAACCATAGCTTCTGACCCGTATGCTAGGGTGAAGGGTGTTTCCACGGTAGGGATTCTTTTAGTCTTTCAATATGCCCAGAGTATTTTGGGTAGCTCTGAAACCCATATTCCTTTTGATGACTTCTAGGATCGTTCGGTTGGAAACTTTTGCTTGGTCGTTGTCCTGGGGGTGTCTTGGTGAAGAAAAGTGATGCTCGACTCCCAGACTTTTGTACAGTTCTTTGACCTTGCTACCTTTGAACCGAGTTCTGTTGTCGCGTGACCTGGTGGTCACCATCTCTTTGGATTTTGGTAGGAGATGACGCTTAGTCTAAAATTAAGAACTATGTCGTCCCCACGGACGACGCCAAACTGATGCAGTCATTTTTCGCTCCCTGCTCTGACCTAGTCTCGTTGACCTGTTTGACCTGCACAAGTAGCACACGTGAGCCACAGACCACCGTGGGGTGGCCGATGGCACTCCGATGCTAAAGTCAGACAAGGATCTGAGGAAGGTGTAATGTTGTAATAAAGAATTTGTAGCATACCTTAGCTTACCAACCTCATGTCTTATTTATAATGCAAGGAGTCATGTTTTAACCAGGCCATCGTAGGCATAGTTTAGGGAGGAGATCTTTGTGGAGATCACTCTCTAATTAAGAGTCGTGCTGTAGAAAAGAAGTTCCATGTTAGCTATGCACTCCTAGATACGCGGGATATAGTTCCCAATCCAAGAGTCTTCCGTGGAAGAGAATTTCTCTGTGTGGAAGATACTCTGGTGTTTGCTTCCTAGTTGGGAGCAAAAAGCAATTGTGGTTGCTTGTCCGAAGATGATCCTCGAGATACTTGCCTAAAAAATGCTTACGGGTATTGAGGACGTGCGGGCTTAGCATGCTGTGAGAGTCCGAGCCCGTCTGGCAGGCTGAGAATCGCCCGGGCTGGATCCGTATTGGGCTGTTGCTTGAAACCGTATTTCCTTGAGATCATCATGACACATGTACGACTCAGGGGTGTGACCGTTTTTATGTATCATTAGTCACTATATGTAGTTATCTATAGTCGACACACATCCTCAATATACCATCCTTCTTTGAAACAAAAATAGTAGGTACACCCCATGGAGAATTACTTGTTCGAATAAACCTAGGTATACACACCTTAAAAGGATTAACCATATAGTTACAAATATACATATAGATAACTATTATAAATAAAAACATTTGAGGGAAATTTCTTACCCCTTCTGAAATAATTCCACTATTAAACTTTCATCTCATCCAACTGCTTTGGAACAATTCGATACGCAACTTTTGAAATCGATGTTGCCCCAGGCAAGAAGTCAATTCTAAATTTGACTTCCCGCTTGGGTAGCAGTTCAGGAATCTCCTAGAATACATCTACATAATCCTTCACCACCTCAACCATGATAATATCTTTATTTGGTATAACCATAGAGTATAAAGTGCTCGTCATTATTGGGTCCCCACAAGGTTCACAAACATGATTTGCGGCAATCCTGATGTATCTTTGAAAATGGTCCTCGCTGCACAATCTAAAGTAACATGGTTTTTACTCAACCAGTCCATCCCAAGAATAATATGAAAGCTCTCAAAATTCGTAACTATCAAATCCGCAACAAGTTTTCGACCCATTAAAGAGATCTCAATTTTTTTACATTTCTCAGATAATGTGAAAAATCTTCTTATGGGTGTCTCAACACATAAAAGTTTGATAAGTGGCATATTTTTAAGGTTTTCTTTTTCTACCATTCGACGAGAAATAAAAGAATGAGAAGCACCAGAATAAAAAAAATACTTGTAAGGGAAACGGAGTAGTGATGGTACCTTCAACATTCTCTTGTCCTGGTAAAATCGCAAATGCTCGTGCTGGAACTGGTAAGGCCTGTATGCCCTGTGGAGCACCTCGCTCGTTGGGACAATCACAAACGAAATGCCCCAGCCAATTACATCTGTAACAAACCCTATCAATGGGAGCATGACCTCTCGGTGTTGTAGGTGCTTAAGGTCGAGGAACATAAGGTCGAGGTTGTTGATATGGGCCTTGCGAGCCCTGGTTATGAAATCCTAGTCTCTGTCACTGTTGTCCTTAGGGCCTAAACCACCCTGCAGCCTTAAACCTCCTTGAAACCCAACTCCTCCCTAGGGCTCTGCTGAAACTAACTTCCAGATTGGAACCTTGGCTGATATTGAAATCTTGATCCTCGCTGATTCAGATCATAAGGCTTATACCTATTATGCTCTTGGTTCCTGGATGATCGTGAGTTTCTAGATGACTCACCTACCTTGTCATTCTCCCTAGCCTCTCGAAAAGCGACGTCTTGCTCTTCAAACTTGAGAGCTAAGTTTAAAACTCTATCAAAAGTTTTTTTATGAAAGGGTAAAAGAGACTTTGACAAATAGTAGCCTAAACCTCTGATGAACTTCTGGTTCTTCTTAGCAGTAGTATCCACCAAATACAGAGCATAACGAGTCAACTCATTGAACTTAGTTTATACTGATAGATACCACCTCATCATTTTTAATTTTTTTGACTTCGGTACACCACCACTATATAAACAAAAAAACCCTAACCCTCATTTTATCCTTGTTCTATTTATTCTCCACAACCGCCACCTCCTCTTCCACCTCTCCTCCCCTTCACCCCACCACCTCGCCACTGCCACCTCATCATCCTCCTCCCTTTCACCCACCACCTCATCACCGTCACCTCTCATCCTTCTCCCCTTCATCCCACCACCTCACCATCGCCACCTCTCATCCTCCTCCTCCCCTTCATCACCACCATCTCGCCACCTCTCGTCCTCCCCCCATTTACCACCACAATTTTGCCACCTCTCGTCCTCCTCCCCTTCACTACCACCACCTCGCAACCGCCACCTCCTCCCATCTTCTTCTTGTTTGTTTTTTTAATTTTTTTCCTCCTCTTTTTTTGCCCTATTTTTTTTCTCCTTCGCCCTCGTGGCGGTTCCTACGAGTGGGGAACCCACACTCGCCGAAACCTCCGGAAAGGGAAAAAATTTGTCGATGGTGCAGCAAGAACTTAGTTACCGCCTCAGTTTGTAAAAAGTATGCAAGGTGCACTCGGTTCTCTCATATCGATGGTGCAACAAAAACACAATTACCGCCTCATGCAGAAAGCATTTTTACGACTGTAAATGTTGATCTTGTTGATAACCAATTGTAAATGTTGGTGTCTAATCCAAGATGCTCATTATGCTTAGTTTGTATATACAAGAATTGTAAATGTTAATCTTGTTGATAGCCAATTGTAAATGCTGGTGTCTGATCCGAGATGCTCATATGTTTAATTTATAAATATATAAATTTTGGGATGTCGGTTATATACTGCAGTTAGGAATTTTGTGAGTATTTGCAATTTTATTTTCATTGCTTATAATATTTGCATGCATAGTATAAAAACACAACAAAAACACTTCTATTTCCATATTCGCTTCGCAAAATATTTTATTTCTTCCCTTCAAATTCAAAAAATAAAATTCTGCAATTTAATTCATGCTCAAGACTTCAGCTGCCAGAATAAATACAAAAAGGGAGAGGGGTCTCCTTGTTTAAGACCTCTCAAGGATTTCTAAATAACCTTGAAACATAACTGAGTAGTAAGAGTTTGTACCAGAATGCAGCGGCTCATGCGAGCAACACACTCAAAATTGCAGCAGCTCATGCGAGCATAATAAAGCAAATCGTTGTGGCTCATGCGACCCTGTCCAAAGCCAATAAAGACTGTGATGCAGCGACTCGTGCAAGGATAAGACACATCCTCACGGACAGTGGTGGACCCAGAAATTTAGTCAAGGGAGCGAAATGGAAAAATCAAGGGTGAAACCAAATAAAATTCCAGTAAAAAATACATTGCATATATCAAATTGAAGCCAGTGTACTCCAAATTTTAAGCCAAAATAAGGTCACAATATCGATAACCTTAGCAAAGGGCAAATGAGGTTAATAACTAAAATATATAACTAAAACCACTAAACAATTTGGATAAGTATCTAGTTGAAGATTAAAAAAAAAATTTGAAATTTGCGAAAATCCTAATACAATTTCATAGAAAAAATGGTTTATACGAGGCTCATATTTTGTTCGAGTTGGCTAATGGTATATATTTTCATTGAATTCTATAGTTATTATTTTAGATATTAATTTCAAATATTTTTTTGTTGGAGGTTTAATACCATTTGTGAGCAAACAATTCATTTATTTAATATTTGCAATTACATATAAAATTGCATTGAAAACAAAAAAATAGGGGAATGTCATAATGACAGAAATAGTAATTGTGAATTAGCAATAAAGAAATCATACGCTCCAAGGGGACCTAAAATAATTTATTTATTAAACTAAACAATTTTTAATGTTTGCAATTACTAATAAAACTGCATTAAAAAAATAAGCGAATAACAATGATGAAGAATAGTAATTATCAATAAACATAAAAATGTATAGTTAATAGCCATAAAGAAATCTCGCGCTTGAAGAGTATTGAACTCAGGTCATTTGCTGTTAATTTCCAACCACTACACCAACAAGCACATGAAAACATAGTTGAATGAACAATTTTAATATTGTATTTAAAATTATATAATTTGTTTTCTTAAGGCTAAGTATATGCTACAAAAAATTGAAAGTTGAGGGGGGGAGCAGCTGCCCCCCTCGCTCCTTAGTAGGTTCGCCCCTACTCAAGGGAGCCGATGCATTTGGACAGAAAACAAATTTTGTCCATTTTTTTGATTTTTTGTATTTGAATATTTTTTCATTTTTTTCAATTCCTATTGATTTGCTACAGTATTGACATATTTGATTTATTGCTACAACCCACTTTAGACCTTCTCAAGTTGGGGTATTCAAAAGTGGGGTTTAGTAATAAATCAGATATGCCAATAGTGTATCAAACCCATAGGAATTGAAAAAAATAATTAATACAAAAAAAAAATGGACAGAGTCTGGTTTCTGTCCAAACGCAGCGGTCGCTGCGATATTAATTTCATTCGCAACGGCCACTGCGTTTGGGCAGAAACCAGATTTAGTCTAAAATTTGCAATTTTTTGTATTTGATTTTTTTTTTTTTTTTGGTTTTTTTTCAATTCCTACCAATTTGATTCACTATTGTCATATTTGATATCTTGCTAAACCCCACTTTTGAACACCCAATTACTGCGATTGTTATTGTTGGGCTCGCTTTTGCCGCAGCGTTTGAGTATCTCGAGGAATTATTTCCACTTTTTCCTTTGTTTATGAGATTCAAGCAACCTTTTAGGAAGTGCTAATGCATACTTCGGAAAACCACTACGGTTGCATAATCACAAGAAAATTACTTGGGAAGACAAATAAAACTGCTTGAGAAGATAAATAGAATTGATTGTGAAGACAAATAGAATTGCTTGTGAAAACAAATAGAATTGCTTGAGAAGGCAAATAGAATTGGTTGGGAAGACGAATGTCATTTAAGTTTAGCATTATAAAAGGGGAGTAGTCTATTAGTATTCATCACCAATTCAAGAGAAATAAGAGAGGGGGAGAAAAAAAGGCTAATGTTTAACGAAAAAACTTAGATGAAGACTAGGATGAAATGGGCGAGTCGGAAAATGACTCTTTCTGTTATGAGGACGCCCACTCGTCATCATCTTCAAATGATGAGGAAAATGATAAGGAAGAAGGACAAACAAAGATGACTCTTTCTGGTATGAGGACGCCCACTCGTAATATTTTCAGATATTAATGGAAGATCTAATGTTTAATGTCAGTTTGTTTTTGTGTTTTTGTATTTGTAAAATTCAAATTTGTGTTTTTTAATTCATGACATTTTGTTGTGAAGAAAATAAGAAAGGAAAAGAAGAAAACACACATAAGAGGAAATAGATGGAGAGATGAGGAGGTGGAGGAGGAAGCCAGCGGTATGGTGGTGCGATGGTGACGGTTCTTGATGGAAAAGAAAGGGAGAGAGGAAGAAGATAGGAGGAGTTAGGGTTTTTTTTATCCTTTTATAAGTAGTGTCCTTCAGTAGTGATAGTATCCTTTAAAAATGTGGTGGTGTCCTTCAAAAAGTATGGGGTTGGTGGTGTCTATCAGTAGAAGTGGTGGTGTTATTTAGGAGCAGCCTTCCTAAAATCAAATTTACACACCAAATCCGAAGTTTTAGACCTCAACCTTGAAACAATGATTTTATGGAAACAAAATCCCCTCAACGATTGGTCTCCCCTCAGCAAAAGCATCTTGGAAGCACAAACTCAAGGATTATGCAAGAGTTTAGACGTTGCTTTTACAATGATTTTGTAAAGGCTAATTGGTCAAGATTTCATAACGGTGGAACCATCTCATTTTGGTAATGAGAAAAGTAGTATGGTTTACACATCAATCAAGAAAAAAATATTCTAAAAAATAACTCAGGAAACTCCTTGACTACATCCATGATGACACCCTTCCCATAAGCGTCAAAACACCTTTTAAAAGAAACCATGTGGTAAAGCATGCATCTGGACCCAATGCTTTCTCACTCCCACCTCTTCAATACTTGCCGAATCTCACTAAAATCCCTTTCTAACAAAATTATTTGCTCCTCACTAATGGAATTAAAGGTAATTCATCGTATGCCTCTTAAGAGTGCCACATTGATTCTTAATGTACTTAACAACGTGGTATAGGATGACGGCCTCATCCCGCGCAAGCCTCCCATCTATACTGAGACAAGAAATGTCATTAGTCTGCCTTTAATAGCGTGAAAGTATTTGTTGTTCTCATCCCTTCCCTCACCTCCTTTACCCTAACACGGCCATTCCATTTCATTTCATTTCATTTCTCTTGAGAATACTTTCACTTCCAGTTCCACCCTTTTGGTACATGTATAATCCTTACCCATCCTCTCCCACAACCCACTCCCATCTCTTCCCTATCAAGTTATCCAATCTCCCAAGAACGTTCCTCTTTAATTTGAGCCTCCTATTTTGATTTGCTCACTTCCTGAACTAATTTTTTACAAGCTTCAATCTTGCCCAAAAACAGTAACTCGCGGAACCATACCCATCCAAAGAACCTCAAACCTCCATGAGCCCCAATTCCTCAAACCACTCCATATATATCTCCCTGAAATGATAGTTTGTTATGGGATGAACTCCCCCTTGGCATGTGGTGTGGTCAGACCACACGCAGGGAACAACCAAAGCCTCAACCACTCCCAAGTACTCCTCCCATCCCTAAGAGATGAAGATGTCTACTCTGCAAAACACCAAACATACACAAAACATTGATGCTTGGCAAGCCAAATGTGTGATGGCTTAGTGGTTGAGCAGTGGCGGATGGTATCATTAGGTCACGAGGTCGATCCCAACCGATGGTATCTGGGGTGGGAGGGGTTAAGGGATATTAACAAAAAAATGCTTGCCAAATCCGCCAAGTCAATCCGGAAGGAACATACTCTCGCTAATCCTAGAATTCCCCTAACCTTTACATGAGTGGGCCGGATGTCACCGCCATCACCTGTACAAGGTCCAACCGACTTCTAATGTCCCTCAATTCTTGCTAAAATTCATCCCACGATCCATAAACCCTTCCCTTGTTGCCACCATACTAATTTTATGATTGAATTATTAGACACTTCAGAGGGTAGGGCATGAGATAGGAACTGTTTTTTAATTTTAGCAATTATATGATTGAACTCTTAGCTAAAATGCGGAATGTGGTGAATGTTGGTAATATATTTTCAAATTTTGAAGCTTGTTGCTAAGAGTAATTTTTTTAAGAGAATTGCTACGTGTATCCGACTGTTTTGTTTGGTGCCCCCAACTTCAATTGTTAGATTTAGCTTTTAAAAAATGTTTGGTGTATCCAACCACATTTCGTTAACCCTGAAACAACTCTAATTATTTACAAAGAGAAGAAGAGTGTGCATATTGTTGATTGAGGATTTTGTAAAAATGATTCCAATTATGAATTTTTGGATATATGATTTTTTTTCTTAGGTTTTAAATACAAATTTTTTATTTTGTTATAATAGTTGCAACATTTTTTAAATTGATGCACTCACCTACATATTTATTTTTTAATTTTTAATACATAAAATTTTCAACTCCTCTGTGCTTGATGAACACATTGTACTCTTCTACACTTTAGATTAGACGCATGGAGAAGAGATAATTTGTTTGAAATGTGATTTTATAATGATTTATAAGACTTTTCTTATTTCTATTACACAATCTACCATACTATTTGCTATTTTTTTAGAACTTGTGACGCTAGTTAGTGTATCTTTAATGTTTGTATGCAAATTTGAAAGTTAAGAATTTGTGAGAAGTTTAGTTTTATCAATAACATTTACTTTTATTTTTCATCAAGAATAAATTAATGCTCATAAACG
This sequence comes from Berberis vulgaris, assembly GCA_963556465.1. Classification (NCBI taxonomy): domain Eukaryota; kingdom Viridiplantae; phylum Streptophyta; class Magnoliopsida; order Ranunculales; family Berberidaceae; genus Berberis; species Berberis vulgaris. The sequence continues at coordinate 82,269,273 of OY747124.1, read as the reverse complement.
AGAAAATTTAATCATCAAATGGTTTTTATTGATTAAAAAAATGATAAATCGGTGTTATATATTTTAAGTTGGTGCAACAAATTCTAAACATCCCATAATACCGGTGCAACAAAGAGTTGGTGCAACCGAGCCAAATAGTCGGGTATACATAGCAACTCTCTTTTTTAATGAATGAATAACTTGATGATTATATGTTCTTTTGTCTTTTAGGTATATTATTGAAATCAAAACACTATACTAATAAATTTATTTACGGAAAAATTACTTTTAGGGCCTATTTTTTCACAAAATAGATAATTTTGATACTATAGTTGATGTAATGGCTAATTTGTGCCTAATTTTATACTTTTATGACTAACAATGACTCCTTTATTAACCCAGGTTAACTCATAAAGTTATATGACATATTTACCCTCATAAACAAATAGAAAACCTAATTTTATAGTTTTATTACCAACAAGGACTACAGAATAAGAAAAAACAAACCTACGTTAATTGTTATTGAACGAGAATTTTAGTTACTCTTTGTTAGTTTTATTGACCAACAATAACTACAAGAAAAAAAAAACTACGTTAATTCTTATTGAACGACAATTTTAACAAGGACTATGAAAAAAAAAACATTAGCCTGACTTGAAAATAATGGACATCATATGATAAATCCTGATTTTATTCAGGTCAGTGAATAGGCTAATTTTTTTTTTCTATAGTCCTTGTTAAAATTGTTGTTTAATAACAATTAACGTAGGTTTTTTTTTGTACTCCTTGCTGGTCAATAACAAAGAGTAACTAAAATTGTCGTTCAATAACAATTTTATATTATAAATCCTAATTTTTCATATGATAAATCCTAATCTTATTCAGGTCAGTGAACAAGCTATTTTATTTTATTTTTATTTTTTTCCTATAGTCCTTGTTAAAATTGTCGTTCAATAACAATTAACGTAGGGTTTTTTATTTTATTTTTGTAATCCTTGTTGATCAATAGAACTAACAAAGAGTAACGAAAATTGGTCAATAACAATTAACGTAGTTTTTTTTTTCCTGTAATCCTTGTTGGTCAATAACAAAAAGTGACTAAAATTGTCGTTCATTAACAATTAACATAGGGTTTTTTTTTTTTGTAGTCCTTGTTGGTCATAAAACTAGAAAATTAGGTTTTCTATTTGTTTAAGAGGGTAAATATGTCATATAACCTTATGGGTTAACCTGGGTTAATAAAATAGTCATTGTTAGTCATAAAAGTATAAAATTAGGCACAAATTAGCCATTACATCAACTATAGTATCTAAATTGTCTATTTTGTGAAAAAGTAGGCCCTAAAAGTCATTTTCTGATTTATTTATGTTCATAATTAATAACATAACAATTTTGTGTCATCAGCATACTGTGTAGGAAAGTTTCATGCGGAGAACGAAAGTTGTGGTGTAAATAGCACTTCCCCTTTTATTTATCAAACCCAAATGAAAATATTCAATAACCACAAGTACCTCATACAAGTTACTAACTTCTTGTTCCAAACCCATGTCCTTTGTTTTAATAGGTAAACATCAATTCTCAAACCCACTTAGAAAAAAAAAAAATATATATATATATATATATATATATTTCCACATTCAACCATTAAACTCAACTCTCAAACCCACCAGAAGAAATCTCAATTTAGCTTCCCTTTTCTTGATGACTAGAGACCTCATTTTCCCCATTGTTACTAACCTAAATAACCAACATTTGTTGGGGGGCCTAATTAGGCATTAGCAAATAGGTAATGAAAATATTTGGAAATTCCATTATCCATTATACTTGTTCAAGTGACTGAATATTAAGTGGGATTTAGTGCAACCTGTGAGAGTCTTGTTTCCTACTCCATTAGTGGTTAGGGCTACATGATAATTGCAGCAGAAAATGAAGAAATATTGGTTCCAGGGGGGAATGCAATAGGAGATGGATAAAACTCAACTTTGTTCGGGGGTGTGGTGAGGTGTACTGGATCAAGGAAATACTAATTCCATACTTCAGAATCCACACGTATTACCTTCTTGGTGCTTTGCTTTCCTGCAAGTAGGTCAAAACTGTAAAAGCATAAATCATGGTAAGAGGACATCCCAACACTCGTCACAATCCAATGGTGGTTATGGCAACCCATTATCTTTGACCAGCTGACTCTTGAATGTTTTTTTTTTTTTGAAAGGCAAATTGAGTTTTTTTATAGGATTTCAGAACCCATAAAGATGCCGCAAACTGAGTTTGAAACCATGACCTAGTGGTACCATCCGTCAAGCTCATTGAGCTGTCATGCCATTGGCACTCTTGAATGGTTCTATATTGTGGCAAAACCCAAAATATGATCTCAAACTAGCACAGCAAAACAGAGCATAACAAATCACATCACAATCAATCATACATGCAGTCCGCCCACAACAATTCTGGCAGAACCGACATGGTATCATAAAACACTTGCGAACTAAAAAATAAAGGGGCCAAGAGGAAGCTAAAAACTTCTCTAAGATTTAATTGAAAGACTCGATCAAGAAATAACAAAATAGAACAATTGTTCTATTTTGTTCTAAGTTCCACAATTTTCTCTTTTTTCTGCTTACTGAACTAGAACAAAATAGAGGGTCCTCGTGAAGTGGGGCGGACCCCTGTTTCCCTAGGGATCGCCACCATCTTGTAAAAATAAGAAATAACACGAGAACAACAATAGCATCATCCTGATACAATCGATCTCAAAAAATGTAGCCCCTGGTGCCTGGCATCTCCAACCAAACCCCATCTAAATTATTCAAGTTTTTGTAAATTGTGAAGAAAAAGACTTGAGAACAGAAATTTATGCATTCTCCTTGGCAATCTTTTCAGCCTTGGCATTAACCTCTTCAATTCCTCCAACCATATAAAATGATTGCTCGGGGAGATCATCATATTTCCCATCCAATACACCCTGCCAAAAAAGTACCCAACAAACAATGCATCAGAAACCCTATGATCTCCACGATTTGATTCAGAAGTCTACAATTACAACACAACTATGCCAGTTTGTAACTAATTATAAACAGAATAAATAAGAAAGCAGGTAGCATCTTATAAGCAGTTCGAAAGCAACACATCAATGCAATATTTGGGTTCTAATTTTCTTTTTAGTGCTTTTTGAGGAGAGGGATATGAAGAAGGCAACAGGAGCTGACAGCCTACATGTCTAAGTATCTTATATTTCCTAAATCAAAGCAAAATATCATATTTACCTGTCCTAAAACACTTTAAATATGCATGCTTCTCCTAAAAACAACATTATGGCCATCTTTCTTTCACAAATTTTTTAGCACTCTAATTTTTTTTATCTGGTTGTGGTTTAATGGTTCCAATTCTACCATCACTGTACTCTTGTCAAGCTATCTCTGGCTTAACTAGCACTTCCTCTCTACATTAATCCCCTCCCCCCCACCACCACCCACCACGCGCGCCAACAATAATCCAGGTATCCAACCCTGCTGTTTCTCTCCCTACATGTGAAACCAACCTAATTCAAAGATACGGGACTTCAGAAGAGAAGATCCCATCATTACTGCAGGCATGGCTTGTTTGCTATAGTGAGCACAAGTCTGGGCTCAAGTCAATGAAGGTTTAAGAGAAGGGAAGCAAAAATCTATTTAGTGGAACATAAATACTAGAATGTCAGAAACAGATCCATGTAGCATTACAACATTATATCTACAGTGATTGAGAAAAATAATCATACACGTTGCTATAAAATAATAACAGCACACTAACAGTGGATTTTAATAGGACCATTTCACAAACTTCATAACCCTTTCTAAAGCAACTCTAAGAACCACAAACTGAAAAGTGTTGCAAAGAAATGATATTTGTATCTGCATTATTTAGAAGGGGAAAATAATTCTTAAAAGGTGACTATATAGTGAACGTGAAAGTATATAAAGGAGGTTGCTATCCTAACGAAAATAAAAGCGGGAATTTATAACTGACTACCAACACCTTTATTACCTGAAAACTGGTGATGCTCTCTTTCAACTCCACATATTTTCCAGGTGCTCCCGTGAAGACTTCTGCAACATGGAAAGGTTGGCTCAAGAACCTCTGGATTTTACGTGCCCGAGCAACAGTCAACTTATCATCTTCACTGAGCTCATCCATTCCCAAAATGGCAATAATATCTTGAAGATTCTTATAGTTCTGAAGAACCTTTTGTACACCACGTGCAGTATTATAGTGTTCTTCTCCCAAAATGTGAGGCGAGAGCATACGTGATGTAGAATCTAGAGGATCGACAGCAGGGTAGATACCAAGCTCAGAGATCTACATATAATGTCAGAACAAATATACACATGTTACTACAAATATACACATGTTACTTCTCTTTGTATGTATGTGTGTACTTACACACAAGTATGAAGATAATATAGCATGGAAGACATTGTGCAATTCAGATGAATGACTGGATAAAATACCTGTCGAGATAACACAGTTGTCGCATCAAGATGGGCGAAAGTGGTAGCTGGGGCAGGATCAGTCAAGTCATCAGCAGGCACGTAAATAGCTTGGACAGAGGTGATAGAACCTTTCTTGGTGGTAGTAATACGCTCCTGTAAACCTCCAAGATCAGTAGCCAAAGTTGGTTGGTAACCGACAGCGGATGGGATACGACCAAGCAAAGCAGAGACCTCAGAATTTGCCTGTTAGATATAAAAAGAAATTTAGCATTGATCAAGCAGAAACTAGAGTGACTTGTGCAATTGCTATAGAAACGATCTTACTTGAGTGAATCGGAAAATGTTGTCAATGAAAAGGAGCACATCTTGTCCCTCGGCATCTCTGAAGTGCTCGGCAACGGTCAATCCTGTAAGCCCAACACGAGCACGAGCACCAGGGGGCTCATTCATTTGGCCATACACAAGAGCACACTTGCTTTCGCTCTGAATAAGAGAGAAGATAGCATTAAAATAATGAGTAATCAAAAAAATTGAGATACTGGCGAACGACCAAAAGTGATATCACCCAATATTACAATATATTAGGAAACGAAAATAGGAACTATGGAGCACGCATGTAAACCTGCTTGTCTCCTAGCTTAATAACACCACTTTCAATCATCTCTCTGTACAAATCATTACCCTCTCTTGTACGTTCACCAACACCAGCAAAGACAGAAAACCCACCTAGCACACAAAAATATAGTTAATCAAAATATTATACAAATTCAGAACATTTCCTAATGAAAATTATAGGTAAACCAACCATGAGCTTTGGCAACATTGTTGATAAGTTCCATAATAAGCACAGTTTTTCCTACACCAGCACCACCAAATAATCCAATCTTTCCTCCTCTTTGGTAAGGGGCAAGGAGATCCACAACCTGTACGATGCAACATAAAATAGTATTACTGAGCAAATTAAGATTTTAAACATGGAAAGGGAATTGGTCAGTAAAAATGAATAATGATAATACCTTGATACCAGTGACAAGGATTTGTTGTTCAGTTGCCTGTTCAACAAACGCTGGGGCTTCACGATGGATGGGCAAGAAATGGTCCGTCGCTGTTTGCATCAAAAATGTAAATAATTCAAATTCAGTCCAACAGGAAATGAAACGTTAAAATGAATGATCATCCATAAACTAAAACATGACAATGCTTTGATTATTGCTTACATATGTCTCCCTTCTCATCAATAGGCTCTCCAATAACATTCATGATTCGACCTAGGGTGGCCCTTCCGACGGGCACCTAAGAAATGACATCCAAGACCAAGACTGAGGAAGAGAAACAATTAAAAATAAAAAGAAAATCAACCCTAGGACCCAAAAGTCGATTGTCTCAACTTCATCTTGTCACCTTTTAAAAATGAATACACATCAGAAATATATGGTGAATCTATGATACTCATGTTTAGTTTGTTTTGAAATGCAACTGGTTTTATGTAAACAACCTTTTTGTTTATAAAGTTCAGATACATTAAGAGTACTGGAAAACTGTATCATGTGATCTATCTGCAGCATCTTATTATAACCACTAGTCAGTAGCCTCGCAAAAGAATATGACAGTGATAAATTATATAACATCAAGATAATATAATAGTTTGGCATAAGTAAAATTGAACTCTTCTTTGGTTGACTGGAATGGACCATTTTTCTCTTTAGTGAGATTTATAATGCTATAATCATGCGTATGCAATATATTTGGAAATTTTTTTCAAAAAACAGAACAAAATCTAATTAAAGGGAATTATAATAGGGGTAAATATGAGGTGAAGAACTATAATAGGGGAAGATTTGAGAAGATTCAGAGAAAAGGGGAAACATAACATGTAGTTGACAAATATAAACCTAAGGTACAATTTAAGAGAGAATTATAATAGGGGTAAATATGAGGTGAGAACTTACTGAAAGAAAAAAAGAAGTGACAATCCTACTAGACTGGGACATAAACAAAAACATTTCTCATCGGAATTCAGCAATATATCTAAAAGCAACATGGTATCTACTGTCTATGACAAAAGACACAAACAAATGGTATCCTGATCTTTATTACACACAAATTTACAATGTTTAGTATCATAATAACAAACAAAAGATAAACAGAGTGATCTTACACAATCCATAAACGAATGTCTATTGACTCATATAAAACCTTAGAAATAAATTCTTCACAATCAACAAACCACTATGTAGTAAATCACATAAAATTCCACAAATCACATTAGTTATCCTTATCCATTTGAATAGCAACGCACATTATACTTTAGAGTGGATGGACAGATAAAAAAAACATATACATATCACAGCACTGTTCCTCACCAGGTCCTCCAGGTACAATAAGAGCAAACAAATAAAATTTAAATTGGGGGTCCGAAAATAGAAAAGCAAAGTAAAAATATATTGTGAGATTAAAATAAGCTTACAGTGATGGGAGAACCAGTGTTGAGAACCCTTTGACCTCTGACAAGCCCTTCAGTACCATCCATAGCAATGGTCCTGACCATGTTCTCTCCCAAATGCTGAGCCACCTCAAGAACCAAACGGATCGAGTTATCCAAAACCTCGAGAGCAGTCAAGATCGGAGGCAAACCTTCATTGAATCTCACATCAACCACAGCACCGATGACCTGACACACACTCCCGATGGCTCCAGCACCCGTGAACTCATCAGTGATCTTACCGCTGGGACCGCTTCCTGCTCCCTTGGCAGGGGGTGGCGCCGCTGGCTCGGAAGCCGCAGCGGCGGCGGTGGCGTACTCTGCGACGCGGTTGAAGAGGAAGCCCTTGGGTGATGGGCGAGAGATACGCGATGGCGATGGCGATGGAGATCTGAGGATGGAGGAGGGTTTGGTGGCCGATGTCGCGCGACGGGCGGATGATCGAACCAGATTGGAGATGACTCGAGAAGCCATGAATTAGGTTGTGAAATGGAATCGATTAGTGGTAAGTTAGGGGTTTGGGTATGCTGAGTGATGGGTGAGTTTTACAATTCTTTCGTCTTCATTTAAAAAATGAGAGCACGAGAGAAAAAAGAGAAGTAGGTTTTTGGAATGTAGAGAGTGAAAAAATCTAATTGTCGATGAAATGGATGGATGGAAGAGCTGATAGGAGAGGGGTGAGTGGAATCGTGGGCGTCGATCGATTTAAAAGGTTGAATTTTTTTTTTCCCCTTAAAGTTTTGGAATTCCAATGAAATGAGGAAGGGGTTATTGGGTTTTTCATTATGCAGCGACTAAATGACACTACTATTTCTACTAAAAAAATCACCACCACTCTACATTTTTTTGTTTTTGGATTTGCTGAAGATCACCACCATCCATTCTCCACTTTCTCCTTTCTTCACAGGAGCAGCACCGCCATCACCTCGCCCTGCCACCACGTCTTGCCACCGCCGGCCGATGGTGGCGGGGTGGTAGTGCTTGCTGAAGAAGAGAGATAAGAGGAACGGAGAGAAAAAGAAGAGAATGAGGAAAATGTTAGGGGAGAGGTGACGGTGGTGGTAGTGTTTGATGGAGAAAAGAGAGATAAGAAGAAGAAGAGATGAGGAGGAAGAAGAAGAAAAATAAAAAGAAGAGGGGAGGGGAGAGGTGGCGGTGGTGCTTGATGGAGAAGAGAGAGATACATGAAGAGAAGATAGGTAGTATAATTTTTTTATATTGGTGGTGTCCTTCAGCAGGTGATGATGTGCTTCAAAAAGATGGTGGTGTTCTTCAGAAAATATGGCATTGGTGGTATAATTTAGCAAATGTTTTTTCATTAAGACAGTGGTTATTTGATACCACCAATTCTCTTTTTTGACATCGTCACCTCCACATTTCTGTCTAACACCACCACCCGATTTTTAACACTACCACTTTTTTTTCCTTTTTTTTTTCTTCTCCACAAAACAACAACAATAGTAGCAGCAGCAATGTTGCAGCTTCATCATCATCGCTTCTCCCCCCACCCCGTTGTTGTTTTTTCCCGTCCGCAACACCTGTCGTCGCTGCTCACCTGCCCTTTTTTCCTTTTATTCTCTTTTCTCGCATCAATAACAGCAGCAACAGGGATTGTTGCCAACTACCTCACCTCACCATTGGCCTCTTTTTCCTTTGATCTCACTCCAGCTTCTGCAAGACTGGAACCCATTCTCACAGAGGTTGGAACAAGGGCAAAAACAATTTAGGTCTCGTAACACTCGCTGCGAGACACAAAATTTAGGGAAAATGAAAAAGAAGAAAGGAGAAAAAGATGAAGATATTAAGAGGGGAGCTATGAACCGGAGTAGGTGGAGCGAGGATGGGCGTTGTCAATGAGGTCGGCAAGTCGGTGAGGTGGGGCATTGGCATGCAGCCACGTTGTTGTTCTTGTTGTTGGGATGTTGAGAAGAAAAACAGAAAGAAAGTACAAAGAAAAAATAAAGAAATAACATATGAGAGAAGTAGTGGCAGGCAGTAACAGAGATGGCGGTGGATGTCATTCTTGATTACAGAGGGACATAGAGAAAATATAGGAGGAGAAAAAAATGAAGGGCTTTCCCGTTTAATTAGTGGTGTCTCTTAGTATGTTAAAAAAATAGGGGTGGTGGTGTCAAACAGTTATTGCCTTTCCTTAATTGAACTTACCTAAAAAGGCATTTTTGTCTCATGGTCAGTCCACAATATCACTTAATCGTTTATAATTTTCTTTTATTTCATTTTTATCTTAGGATATTACAATTGATTTATTTTTCTTTCTTGATTTTATGGTTGAAGGTAAGCAAATGTTTTTAAAAAAATATGTATCTTACAAATCATAATGATGTTTGAGGTTGGAGATAAAAGACAGTTAGGATTTAAAGTTGCAGAAGATGTTGATGGTAGAAATTCATTAACAACGATGTCATGTTTGTAAATAAGTTGCAAATAGAAGAAGAAATAAAACGAACAAAAATGTGAAAAAGTTTATGGAATGCAAATATCTGGAGAGAAAAAATTTGTGTTTTTTAAATGAAAATCGTTAAAATTATCTACGTAATTGTATAACTTTATTAGTAAACTGGTATGGTTGAAATGCATTTTTGAAGATTTTTCCAATGAAACCAATCATTAATACAAATGCTTATATAAAGTTTTAAAATCAATCATTAATACAAACGCTTACAGTTTTAAATAATTGTAATCTAATGCACTTCACATCGTAATTATTTTCAATATTAAGACACATTCAAGCAAAGACCATGAATTCTATATTTTGGATAATCAAAGTTTTGGGAGGATTAATTGTGATGGTTTTCAAATGTGTTTTTTTCCTAATTATTTAAAATTTTAACCGAGTTTTACTTATTGCCATGACCCACCTTCTATATACCAACGGCACGAGAAATACACTAATATTATATTACAAATCAGAATGATGTTTGGGGTTGGAGATAAAAGATGGCTGAGATTTACCCTTATATCTAAAGGATCACATAAAACTTAAAGCACCAAGAGTGCGTGGGTTCGATTCTCATACCCAACATTTTGATATTTATTTATCTTGATATTTAAAGTAGAATAAACTTTATTTATCAAGTTAAACTTTTATCGTGCCAACGGCACAGGGAATACCCTAATCTATTACAAACCAGAATGATGTTTCACTATTCATTGGAAATAAGAAATAAAATATGGCTAAGATTGAAAGTTGAAAAATATATTGAGGGTTTAGATTCATTTCTTACAATGACATGTTTGTAAATATAAAATAATGAGAAAGGCAAAAAAATGAAAACACAGTGAAAAAAGTTGGTGGAATGTACATGTGGCGGAAAGAGAATTTTTTTTTAATGTTTTTTTCTTAAAATTAAAATTGTCATAACTATTTATTTGGTTATCGAATTTCGATAAAGTTAGTATCGTTGGAATGCATTTTTGAAGATATTTCCAATGATCAATACAAACACTAAAATTTTATAACTATATATAATTATTAAAAAACGGTTAATGCATTTCACGTTACTAGTATTTTTCAAAGAAATGAGACGAACCGATCATACTAGGAAAAATGATGAAGAAATGAGTCGGGCATCTTAATGCATATTTAAATTAAAAATCCACAACTTCATGTTTTGGCGAATTCAAAGTTTGAGTAAGAACTCACTCACGGAATTTGAAAATTTTCCCCCAACTGACTCAGATTTTGACTGAGTCTAACCCTAATGTTTATAGTATATATTTTTACCTTAGAATCAACTTGCACTTCAAAACTGACTAACGCGACAGTGGGGATGGTGGGGGTGTTCATGTATGTGAGTGTTAACGGCACGGGGAATACCCTAGTCTATCTTACAAATCAGAAGGATGTTTGAGATAAAAGACAACCAAAATTGAAAGTTTGGGAAGATGTTGATGGTGGAGATTCATTATCAACAATGACATTTTTGTAAATAAGTTGCAAGTAGAAGGGCAAATAAAATGGACAAAAAGGTTTTAAAAAAAAGTTGGTGGATTGCATAAGTAGCGGCGAGATAATTTTTTTTTGTTTTTTTTAAATGTAAATCGTCATAGCTATCTACTTAGTTATCAGATTTTTGTAAACTTGGTATGGTTGAAATGCATTTGTGAATATTTTTTCAATGAAATTAATCATTAATACAAACGCTTAAAGTTTTAAATATGCATTTCACGCGGTGTGCATTTTTTCAAAAAAATAACTGTAATCTAATGCACTTTACGTCATAAGTATTTTCAATAAAAAAATCTAATAGATCATAGAGAGGGAGAGGAGGGTGTTTTGCTAAAATTTATGTTCACATAGGATTAAAATACCTCTAACCAAAGTTAAGTGCCGAAGGCACGAGGAATACCCTAGTATATATATTACAAGTCAGATAGGTGGTTTACTATTCGTAAGAATTTGGAGATAAAAGAGGGCTAGGATTGATAATTGAAAAGATCTTGAGGGTTGAAATTCATTCTCTATAATGACATGTGTTGTAATTATAAACCATGTTGAAGGGCAAAGAAATGAAAAAAAATGTGAAAAAGTTGGTGAAATGTACATGTGGCGAAGAGAGAAAATTGTGTGTTCTTTTTCTCAAAATTTAAATTGTCACAACTATCTACTTAATTATCGGCTTTTATAAACTCAATATTCTTGAAATGCATTTTTAAAAATATTTCTAATCAAACTAATGATCTATATAAAAACTTAAGTTTTTTCAAAATATGCATTTGACGTCATATGCACTTTAAAAAATGTCTAATACATTTCAAGTCGTAATTTTCAATATTAATCAAAGCATGAGACGAGCATCTAAAGGCACAGTCAAACAAAGTTTCAAAACTTCATATATTGGAAAATCAAAGTTTAAGAAGAATTCACTGCAGCGGTTTTTAAATGTATATTTTTTTACAAACCAAGTTTGACTTAATACCACGACCCACTTTCTATCGTGCTAACGACACGGGTAATATACTAATCTATAATTTTATATTTAATTCAGAGTTGTGTTTTACAATTCATTGCTGACTGTGACAAACTAAGGATTAGAAGATAAAATATGGCTTGGATCGAAAGTTGAAAATGTGTTAAGGGTTGAGATTCATTTTCTATGATGACATGTTTGTAAATATATAACATACAGAAGGGCAAATAAAATGAAAAAAATTGTGAAAAATGTTAGTGGAATGTACATGTAGCGGATAGAGAAAGTAGTTATCAAATTTTGGTAAACTTAGAGAGCGTTTGTTTTTTTAAGTGCTTAGAAGCTAACTTCTAACTGGAGTTAGAAGTTTTAAACGAGCTTCTGAACGAACTGAAGGGAGAGTTTGATAGATGACGAAAAACTTGAAAATATAAAGAAATAAAACAAAGATGAATGAGAGAAATGAGATAAATTTATTACTAAGTCCTTGTGAAGGAAGGTAGAACCACAATGCTTGGTGAAGAGAATGGAGGTGTCTCGTCAAAATTTAGCCATACTTATTTTTAAGAAGATAGGGGCAACAGTTGTCATTACAAAATTATGTTAAGGATATTACTGGAATAATTTTTTACTCAGCACTAAGTGTTAAGTGATCAACACCTCTCTGTTGCTTACTCCAATCAGAAGTAGAACTTCTTATCAGAACTAAAAAGAAACACTCTAAATACGGTGGTCCACTTCTTATTAAGACTTTTGACTCCATTAAGAAGCAAAAACAAACACCCTCTTAGTATCATTAAGATGCAATTTTGAAGATCTTTTCAATAAAATCAATGATCAATATAAGTGAATATATATATAAAACCAATGATCAATATATATATATGCGCCCGATAATCAATGCACAAGGCTCCCGCTTCTTCTGGAAGAAAACAAGGGCTCCATATGGTGCCCTGGAGGCTGGAATATAAATAGGTCTCAATGAGTTCCTGAACTCAACCAACTCCGGAAGGGCCATCCGCTAAACCCAGCCAATGCAGGGGGTTTGTTTGGCTCCAGGCTCCAACTCGATCTTGTGGTAGACTGCCCTCCTAGGGGGCACTTGGGAAACTCACTCGTGAGGCATGACATCCCCCAATTCCTCAAGTACTTGCTGCACTTCCTGAGAAAGAAGTCGTCTTGTTATTGGATCCGCTCTTCTGTTAGCATGAACATGAATATATATATATATATATAAACGTTTAATACATTTCACGCCGCTAGTATTTTTCAAATTTTTCCAGATGAATGAAAATGGCTTTTCAAGGCATATTCAAACAAAGAACTCGAATTCTAACAAACCAATTTATTAATACAAAGCACTAAGATTTTAAATATATATATTTATTATTAAAAAAACTTCTAATGTATGTCGTTACTATTTTTCAATATCATCCCAGAAAAAAATTGAGACGGGCATTTTAATGCACATATAAATAAAAACCTAAATTTCATGTTTTGGCAAATTCAAAATTTTGGGAAAACTCACTCTCGACATTTGAATTATTTCCCCTAGTTGATTCAAATTTTGAGTTACTCTAACCCTAAAGTTTATAGTATATATTTTTACCATAGAATAAGTTTGCACTTTAAATTAATTGAGCGCAAAAGTGGGGATGGTGTAGAGGTGTTCAGTACATGACATCTAGCCAAAAAATTATGTACTTTGCGAGAGTGTCAATGGCATAAGTGTTATACTAGATCTTACGAATAAGCTATGTTTCATTATTCACAAAGAATTAGAGATAAAATATGGTTAGGATTGAAAATTGAGAAATACGTTGAGGGTTGAGATTTATTTTCTATAATGTCATATTTTTAAATAAAAAAACATTTAGAAGGACAAAAAAAATCAAAAAAATGGTAGAAAAAGTTAGTGGAATGTACATGTGGCGGAGAGAAAAAAATTATATGTTTCTTAAAATTAAAATTGTTATAACTATTTACTTGATTATCGAATTTTAGTAAACTTGGTATCATTGGAATGCATTTTTGAAGATCCTTCCAATGAAATCAATGATCAATACAAACGTTAAAAACTATACGTATATTATCAAAAGCGTCTAATGTATTTCATATCATAAGTATTTTCAATATTTTCAAGGAAATGAGATGGGCCGATCATCATCATCATCATCATCAAAGCCCCTTCCCGAGATTTTCGGGGTCGGCTACATGGATTTTGGTTCTCCAAGCAATGCGATCTTCCCACATTTCCTCGTCTAATCCAAGCTCAAAATGAGATGGGCCGATCATAACAAGAAAAACAAAAGAAGAAGAAATGAGATGGTCATCTTAATGCACATTCAAACAAAAACTTTGAACTTCATGTTTTGTGAATTCAAAGGTTGAATTCAAAGGTTGGGAGAATTCAGTCTCGAGGTTTGAAATTGTGTTTCCCCCCAACTGATTCAAAATTTGAGTATAATCTTAAAATTTATAGTATATATTTTTATCTTAGAATAAATTTGCACTTCAAAATTGATTAAGGGCGAAACTACAGATGGCGGCGAGAGTGTTCAATACATGATATTTAACAAAAATAAATGTATGTGGAGTGTCAATACATGGAATATACCTAAGTGTTTTAATAAATTATAATTGAAGATACCACTTATTCTAATATGGTGTTTTTTAGAAACCTTGTTTGCCCAATATTATTCATTCTCATGTCAAGAAATAAAAATTTTAAAATCATCCTTTTACTGGAGTCCTAATGTGCACAATAAGCATAAAAAAAAGTTGAGTCAAATAGTTCATGCATTAGACACATTTATTCTTAAGATACCATTCACCAAGCATTATTTGATGATAACTTTCTGTTCCATTTCATAGCATCATCTTTTTGTTTCATGGAAAATGCAAAATATATTTTCATGAAAAAATATACCATGAAATAAATGTACTATAAATATGGATTTCCCATATCTTTTACTAAACAACTTTTATTAGTAGGAAAAGATGTATATGTATACACACAAACCACACACAATATTTTGTTTCCTTGAGTTTAGTTTACAATTTTCTTTATATAAAATAAGTTCAAGATTTAAAAGGACAAATTATAAACATGTGCATTATTAATTGAAAACATAACTTAAAAATTAATTACCACATATATATTTATTTTTTGTGTCTATTCTATGTATTGTATTAGTTACAAAACGATGGAGAACATTACTTGTGACAAAACTCCAAATATATATTCATAGCAATAAGGGTTTATGAAACTTGTTCCAAGTCTTGCACATAAAGCTTGCAATAGAAAACTGAAACTTGAAAATTTTGAATTAAAACAAATGTAAAATTCTGACATGGTAATAAATTGTCTTATTTTACTTTATATACAGTTAATTTTGAAAAATAAAAATAAAAATTGACATGCAACAAAGAATAAATGAAATTCAATAAGAGATCTACTGCACCATAAAGGGGTTTTTGTTATAGCTCTTACATGTTGCTAAAATGAATTGTAACACTTTTGTGCCCATACCAAATGAGGTGATACTAATATTTGTATCATCAACCAACCCATACTAATGGAATAATTGCAACATGATAAAACTAATACTAAATTTTATATAGTTACACACACTAGCTAATATTAATTTCAAATGAAGTTGATACTCAATTTTTCTTTGTATCATGTAGAAACTATAGCTATTTTAAAATATATTTTTTTTAAAAAAAAACTAAAAAATGGATAGTACACACCCAAAATTAAGCAAAACAACGCACAT
This sequence comes from Berberis vulgaris, assembly GCA_963556465.1. Classification (NCBI taxonomy): domain Eukaryota; kingdom Viridiplantae; phylum Streptophyta; class Magnoliopsida; order Ranunculales; family Berberidaceae; genus Berberis; species Berberis vulgaris. The sequence goes on along the minus strand of OY747124.1, from coordinate 82,253,633 downwards.
TCTCAGACCTAGACAACAATGCTTTTTGAGTGCTGTTCATTTTCCCCACATCCTTTTATCAACTTTCGATTCAATATGTTTTTAATAAAAAAAACTTCAATTAAGAAAAATAATAGCAAAACATATCAAATAATCAAAACTCTCCAATCAAAGACATCCAACTTGTGCTAACATTGTATTTTATTAAATTGCATCTGAATTAATGTCTTGTACTCTTATATATCAAAATAACATACCAAATGTAATCTTAAAATATATTGTTGAAACAAAACAAATACCAAAAGTCTTACAACCAGGAAGCTCATTACATGCAATTACACTAGTTTATAGGGTAGATACACTAAGAAAATTTTTATAACGTCTGAATAACCTTATTTTTCCCAGCAGTCTTCTGACAAACATGCCTATCTATATCTTCAACGCTTTCCTCTCAGCTCAGGGTTCCTGCAATAAAAGATATGGACAAATTTGTCAGATCAAAAGAATAAGATAAAAGCTTTTATATTGTTGTCAGACTTCATGTACACAAAGGTAAAATAAAAGAACATTGTGGACTTAGATTTTTAGTTACAGAAGAAATAGTTAAATAATGTCAGACTATTTTCGCTCTTTCTAACCGAAGAAAAAGAAAAACTTGGATCAAGTTATGCATGGAAGTTAATTAGCTTACTTGGAAGATCCCATGGATCATATTTGTAAATGTCCAGTTGTTTAATAAGCTCAATTGGGAAGTGTTCGCTACTAAATCTTTCTCTTTAGGTAAAACCCCACAAGCTCCTCATCAGTTGGGTGAAACTGGAACCCAGGTAGCATAATTTCATCTACCTTATCACAAAAAATCATCTAATACTAAAAAATAAAAGACGAATCAAAAGAATTGAAGATATCTACAAGGTGACAATTGTGTCCACAAGAAGAGGGCAAAGGGAATTGGCTCCCTAATGTTCATTGGTGTGATTTTTTGAAACAATGAAAAAATTATTAGACACCTTAACAAAACCAAATCAATTAAGAAAATGAAATTAAATTAAAAATGGGTGACTAGCCAATGATAAGAGGCTTTCTAAAGTCACATTTGGATCATATATTGTCAGTAGTAGTAACAAGTTTTCCAAACTTTTACCTTGGGCTACAGCCTGGGACGGTATGCAAGTTGTGGCTCCGCCAATGGTCTTAATATGTTTGATCTTCCTTTTTCTTTTCAGGGAAAGGATTTGGTGCTTCTTATGACAACCAATACGACATTTTTTCTTCCTCGAAGTGTGTTCTCTGTGTGTTTACTTAAGGTGGTGTGTTATAAAACAATGTTATCATTTTTTAAACAGTATTTCACCCATGTTCAAAGTGTATGGAAGTTATTTTGTATTTTCTTGAGCTTGAGACAATGAGGAAGGTATTTAAACTAGTGCAAAAAACAAAATAATATTATCCATATAATTTCCATTTACTATCAACAAGAAGTTGGAATATCACACACAATAGTTAAGTACAATGAACAGTCCAAGTAATGTTATTTTTGTTGGAACTTGAAACAATTAGGGTGATATATACACTAGTACAAAAACATCATAATATTATTCATGTAAATTGTAGTTATTATAATTCATTGATAACTAGTTGGAATCTCACACACAATAGTTAAGTATATTGTATAGTCCACATATAACATTTACAAAATTAACAAGTGCATATCAAGATAAAGTATATTTATTGATAAATAATGTTTTTTCATCATTTTTTGGGGAGCACAACAATGAACAATTAATAAATAAAATTTCAGCATTTACAAAATAATGTTACATTAAATTGTCAATCTCCGATGTACATGTGGGGTGGAGATCGAGTAGACTCTCCCGATGCATACCTAGTAAATGGAGATCGATATGCATGTTGGGTGGGGATGGAGTAGACTCTTGGGGTGCATGTCGGGTAGAAATGGAAATTGACACTCTAGTGTAACACTTGTTTTAACCGATTTAGGAACAATAATGAGTTGGTAAAAAATGACTGGTATCTAATACACATACTCTGCATTTCAATCAAACACTTTACAAATATTGAGTTATTCATTCACCAAAGAAAATGATTGGTTTGTAATACATATATTATGCATTTCAATCAAATATCGTTTTAAGATAATCAAAATTGGAGAAGTTGATGTATCAGTGTTGTGGAATGACTCGATCAATCCGTCTAGATTTAGGGTTTTAGGTACTCAGTTTGAAATATTTTCATTATTGGAGATTGGAGAATTGTGGCATTAGATCCAAATGCCATATTTTATGAAATATTTTCATTATTAGCTTATCATGTCTAGTGCCCTTGTACTATAATAATGAATGTGGTTCTGCTAGGTGATGGATAAGAAGGTTTTTTGAATGGTAGAATAGAAGAGAGACAAACATAATAATATCTTTGAATGGATTTATTAAATACCTTATTAATCTATTTATGCATTTTCTTTAACAAGTTGGTCGTGGCATTGTTTCCTTGCCCTTCTCACCTCAGATAGAATTGGATAATTTCTTCCAATCCTCTAAAGTTATTATGTTTTTCTTATATTGCCTAGTTAGTATGTTTTTTCTTATATTGCCTTTTACATTAGGTAACATTTATCCTGTGTTAGTTTATGTAGTCCATCTTATTTCGTCTTTAATAACCTTGATGCCTTTTTCATCTCGAATATGTCGACATTATTTACTACTTGTCCAAAAGTTTGTTCAGCCAACATTTGTTCAAATGAAGGACTGTGATTTCGTTTTTCAAGTTAATTTCGGTCTCCTGATTTTAAGAAAAAAATTTCTAAAAAAATTTTGGTGTGTAAATAAAAAAGGTAAAAAAAATCGAGAATATATGAAACATATATAATAAATATCGAGAATCCATGATGAATTAACTTGCATGCTTAGAGAGCAATTAGTAAGATCTAGACTTTTTTTTTATAAAAGACTTAGCATATATTAATATTAAATAGATCTATATAGAGTATGCCCAACATTGGAAGCTAACGAGTGAGCTTCGCAATTTAAATCCCTAGGAATAAAATTACATGACCAGTGCGGCAAATTAAGCAAAAGAGACTTAATACTATAGATAATGGGTCGCCATGTCCATCATAGGTTCGCATGTCCGTCCCCCAAGTCAGTGCGTAAAAGTGAGTGAAGAGTGCCAGAATCCCCTAGAATCAACCCAGTCAGCCAATTTTGTGCTTGGATAAATAGCATAGCAACTTCAGCGGCAAAGCACTCAGCCATAGTGCTATCAAAAACTCGTCCTGGTATCCTATCAGCAAGGGTGGCACGTATCCTACTAAAAGTGTCCATAGCGACCACTCCAAAAGCTCCCTGCTGTGTAGAGGCAAAAAAACAAGCGTCGTAAGTCACCATAATCATCTCAGAAGAAAGCTCATCGGGGAAAGTCCAATCATTCCTGTAAAGCACATTAATATGGTGATGTCTAACTGCCATGATTTTTTCGCGGATTAACTGGAAACGAGCTAGTTGGTCGGTGACATCGAGGAATATTGCACGGGAGGGTGCTGACCTGGGTGAAACATATTGGGGTATGTATCCAAGGTAGTTGTTTCAAGCACATGGTGCAAAGAGGAAGGGGTGGGGGATTGACAATGATCCATGAGGGGCAAGGCGAACCACTGTTTATACCAAGCCATCCAGGTGCGGTTGACTGTCTTAGCAAACATGGGGACATGGAGTTTTCCTTTCCAAAAGATAATATTGTTTTTGGACTGCCAGATTGAAAGTATGACAACCGTGAACTGGGAGAGTATCCAATCCTGAGTCTGAGGTCTGGCAGAAACAGAAGCCTAGATGTAATTTAGAACAGTATGGGTAGCGTTGTTGTGAAGATCGATAATGCTCCAGTTGATTGGAAGGGGGATAGAAGCCATAATCTCTGGACCATGGGGCAGAGAAAAAAGATATGTGAAGTGTCCTTTTTCTTAAGTTGACAGAAGACACACTGATCTTCAATGGGCATGTGAAGTCTTGCGAGATTGGACATGGTGGGTAGAAGGTTCTGAGAAACTTTCCAAAGTAGTAGTACAACATTTGTTGGGGCTTTGATGCGCCATAAACCCCGTAGGATTTTAGGCTGGAGTAGACCCGCAAACCGAGTTGAGGAGGATGAGTCCAACTCCTTAGATAGGAAGGCTTTAGTCGCACTCTTGACTGAGAAAAATCCTCTCTTGTCAAAAGTCCAGATGAACTTGTCAGGTGCCTCTGAAGGTCTTATTGTAATGTTTAGGATCTCTTTGACAACCGGTGAAGGAAAAAAAACGTTGAGAAGGTTCATATTCGAAGAAATGCCCATGTTTGTGACATTGTGGTCATGCCAAAGATCCTGTACTAAATGTAGGGATGCACTATCAGCCTGCAGAAGGCAGCAATTGGCAAGGAATAGGTTTGTTTCACCCAACACTCATTCCAAAGGGGGTCTGTCTCCTCGAATGGATTTGCCAAACCAAATACTCACGCATCCTATCAAGAGCTGCGAGGTTGTCTCTCCAAGAAAAGGAGGCTACAGTAGGTGTCTTGGTGAGAAGAAATATACTTTTATGACGAAAGTATAGAGTTTTAAGTTGTTCATTACCCGGAGTATTGGGTTTGTCGATCAGGTTTTAGACACATTTAGCTTTCAGCGCAAGATTCCTATTCCTAGCTTTAGGAATATTTAACCGCCCAACTCACATGGGAGTGTAATACAATCCCAAGTATAGAGATGTTTCATTTTACTTGCCTTTGTGCCCTGCCGCCAGAAATCTCTAGCTAGATTATCAATTTGGGTGGTGACCGTGCGAGGGAGGAGGTACGTTTACATTATATACACAGGGATTGAGTGTATGACAGATTTGATCATCACTGTTCATCCAGCTTAGGACAATACTTTGGCTTTCCAAGAGAAGAGCTTAGCGTTTATTTTGTCAACCAAGAAGTAGAAATCAGATGTTTTTTTATTGGAAAGTAACAATGGAGTGCCAAGATATTTCTCTTTTGGATTGTACATCCTCGACCCCAAAATTTTATTAATCATCTTCGTATGTCGAGGGTGGACATTTGAGCTGTAATAGACTGAGGACTTATCATAATTAACTGCTTGACCAGACGTTGTACAATACTTTGCTAAGACATCTTTTATGGCATAAGCTTCTATGAGGGAGGCTATGCAGAAGATCATAAGATCATCCGCATAAAGGAGGTGACTGATGGAGGGTGCGTGTCAGCGGATGATCAGACCTTTAATGTTACCCTGAGATTCAGTCAGGGCTATCATTCGAGAGAGAGTCTCGACAACTAAGATGAAAAGGTAAGGCGAGAGCGGATCGCCCTGCCGAAGCCCCCGTGAAGGTTGTACCGAGGGTTGGGGAACGCCATTGAGAAAGACTTGACGAGATGTAGTTGAGATACATTGGTCGATTAGAGTAATTCATTCTCGGGAGAAACCCAATCGTAGAAGTACTTGAAGCAAGAAGCTCCACTCGACCCAATCATAAGCTTTGGCCATATCTATCTTGATAGTCATCCAATCATGTTTCTTCCTACGAGAGTGTTTCATTTGAAAAAATGGCTCATGGGCAAGGTTGACATTGTCCGAGATAGACCTGCCCTTGAGGAAAGCACCCTGGTTGGGAGAGATGATATGTTCTAGCAAGGGTTTCATGCGATTAGCCAAAATTTTGGAAAAGAACTTGTAGATGACATTACAAAGTCCTATAGGACGGAATTTGTCAGGAGTGGTGGGATTTGAAACCTTCGGGACCAGAACCAGGAATGTCTCATTAAGTTTAGGATTTAAGGTTTTGATGGTAAAAAAATTTGTAACCACGTCCATCACGTCTTGTTTGACAATGTCCCAGTAGTGTTGGAAGAAGAAAGCATGGTAACCGTCTGGGTCGGGAGCTTTGTTAATCCCAAAACCAAAAATAGTGGAACAGACTTCTTCTTCGTCAGGGATTTTCAAAATATCCTCATTTTTTTAGTCGGATACGACAGGGGCAAAGAGAGACAAGATTTTTGGATTAGGGAGCGGATGAGAGGATTGAAAGATATTGGTAAAATACTCATTAAGAAGTTGTCCCATCGAGCTATGAGTGGAGTGCCAATTATTATCCGCATCTCGAAGTCGTAAAATAGTATTACGTCTTCGGCGGAGTAAGGATGAAAGAATTTTGTATTTTGATTGCCATCCTTAAGCCATGATTGGCCCGACTTGTTTCTCCAAAATAACTCTTACCTATTAAGAAGTTATGTCATTCTATCCTCCAAAATAGTGATGGTCGTGGCGTTATCACTAGAGGGGTGAGCATTTTGAAGGTGGTCAAGCTCCAGTTAGGTATCCTTAATATTATGAGTGATGTTTCAAAACAACCTCTTTGTTCCACCAGAAAATTTTGTAGCTTAATTTCCTGGTTTTCAGAGTGAATTTAAGCGCTGGGTCCGGCGGGGTAGAAGAATTCCAAGAGGATTGAACAAGTTGTTGACACCGAGGTTCACGAGTCCACATTTAGAAGAACTGGAAAGGTTTTAGACCCAAATGAGGATTCAAAACGATTTGTATTGAAATGGCCCTATGATCCGAGGTGGAGGTATGAGTGGATCTAGCAAGGGCATACGGGAATTGTTCAAGCCAATCTGTGGAAACCAGAATCCTATCGAGTTTAGATTTGATACCATGGGAATCATTTCTCCTATTGTTCCAAGTGAATTTGGAACCATTAAGAGGTGTATCGATCAAATTATAGCAATTTATGAAACTATTGAGGTGCTTAACATTTGATGCGGATATTTCCTACCACCTAACTTATCATTTTGTGAGGCAATAGCATTTAGATCGCCTATTATCATAACCGGGGTAGTAACAAGAGTAGTGATGTGTGAGAGTGTGTTCCAAAAAGATGCTCGCAATAAGGGGTTAGGCTCTCCATAAACAAAAATAATAGACCAAGAAAACTGAGAACAATAGTTATCGACAGTGCATTAGAAGAAATATTTACGTGAAGAAATAATATTTAAATGCGTACCTTCCCTCCAATACAAAGCAAGGCCACCTGACAGACCACAAGCCGGTACTGAAGCTCCATGTCTGTAACCCAGTCTCCTGCGTATACGATCTACTTTAGAAGATGACGTTTTTGTCTCAGAGAAGAAGATGATGTCGGGATTGGACTGCTGGGAGAGGGCCCGCAAGGTTCTGAATGCGCAGGGCGACCTGATGCCCCTTACATTCCAACTGAGAATCATGGAACCTTGGGCGACCCTTTAGAGGCGGTCGTCTCTTCCTCAAGAGTATTATCCAGATTGATTGAAAAGTGTTCTGAACAAAATGGCTGGCTAGAAAGTGAGATGTCCACAGTGCTTCAAAGCATAATATCTGCCCCAATAAGCATTGGCAGACCCCGTGGAGCTTGGTAGAACAGTTCCTCAATGGGTTCCGAAAGCTGAATGTCAAAACCAATCATATCCATATCGCCTGACCCATGCGAGAATTGTGTATCCGCTTTGTTTTTGTTTCTTTGCATTGCATCAATATCTCTGAAAGAGATATCCAAGGACTGTCTCTTGCCCGAAGACGGGAATCCTTTTCTCTTTCCCTTTGGTTAGAAATGTCGGAGTAGCACGGTGAGAGGAGGAGCTATGCAGCAAGGGTGTCCCTGTATCAGCCTCAGGATTCGAGACACTTGCAGACTGTATATCAGTTGATCCTGTCATCGCCTTGCGAAGACATCATGCTCTCATCTGTAGAATTGTTTGACGTATGTTCGCTTTGACTTGGTCAACAACTATAATCATGGGCGACGACTGAATATTTCGGTTGCTAATAAAGGGAGAGAGATAGTGAACTCTTTCTGTGTTTGTATCAAAACCAGGACAAGAATTGTGGAACTGAGCTAGTCTTGCCGGTACCAAAGCTGTCAGAGTGTCATAGACTGGAGTAGCAACCTATTGCAGAGAAGGGGATTCTGAAGTAAAATCATTCAAAATCTCCATCACAGTTGGCGAAGAAGGTCTGAAATTTTGTCCAGCAACCGAGGTGCTTGCATTGATATGAAAATAAGAACCGAACTTATAACCTGTGTCCCGTTGGTCAACCGGATGAAATGCCAGCGCCGGAAAAGATGGACGTCGAGAGCCAGGGAGGCTTTGAGGTGGCTCATTGACATTTGGGTTTGCATCATTACTAGTAACTGTTTCTCCATAGAGAATGGCATTGGGCTCAACCCTATCAAAAACTTCATTTTTAATCCTGTTGGGTTCAGGCCCATTAACAATGATCATGGGCTCCTGAGTTGTCAAGTGAGTAAGCTCATTGGTAACATGATTTGCATCTTCCAGGCCTAGAGTCCTCAGCCCAATAGAAGTTGAAAACCCCTTTTGTGGATCCACCACACCAACCGACCCAAAGTTTTGCGGCCCAGCAACATTTGTAAACTGTGGTGTGAGCAGACAGTGATTCGGATAGGAGGTATGGACGAGGTTGACAAGGGTAGCAGTGTTTCTTTGATTGCCATTGGAAGATATCTCCGTCATCATGGGGTCAAAGCGGTCAGCATCCACCAAAGCATTGAGATCAAAGGGATAGTCTGTGTGTTCATGAGTAGGGACAACTTGATTGTCTGATAATTGGTGTGGGTTACCTTGAGTTTCAAAGTTATGAGAGGATTCATGTGCATGGTTCCCATCTGACGAGACCTCCGTAGGACTAAAAGAGAACCGATTAGTTTGTTGTCTACTAATCGACAGTGCCATGCTTGAGCGTAGTGCTTGCCTATGGCGAATCTTTGAGTGAGGACCAAACATGAGCAGTTTTATTGAGCATCGCCTGGGTCGGTGTTGCGCCATTAAGAGAATCCAAGAACTGAGCATAGATCGAACAGTGCCTTCCCACTTTCACTACACCAAAAAGACCCATCAGCAACGGTTTGGGACCATGGGGGTAACCTATTGCCACGGCTTAGAGGTCTGACCATTTGAGGCGTCGCCAAATCACCATTGACGGCTATAAATCGTGACCACACATATTAGCAACGATTTTATGTTCGAGGACGCTTGATGATTTTCTGCATTTAGCCACTGTTTTAAGCCGTTGCAAACATGATGGCCACAGTTTTAAGCCGTGGCAAGTGATGGCCACGATTGTAAGCCGTGGCAAGCATGAAGTTCCACGGTTTTAAGCCGTGGCCAGTCAAAACAAAATTCAAAAAAAAAAAAAAATCTAGTTTGTTGCGAGGGTTTGAAACCGTTGCAAATTAATATAATCGAAAAAAAAATTACATTTTTTTTTGCTGCTGCAGCAAAATCAGTCCTTACTAAGATGAATATTTTCTTCAAGTTATAGAGTATATCATAACAAAGCATCCATATAAAATCAAATCCTTAAAACAGTCAACTCAGACTACTACAAGGTAGCAACCACAACAATCTTTGCAAATGAATACTTTATTCCTAGATTGTAAACATCTTAAGTCATGAACTAGTACACTCAATATTAGAACAGGCAAAAATGAGGAAATTAAGAAAATATAAGACATGGTATTGTATGAACCTGAAGAATCAAACAACAACGACAAAGTGCCTTTGCAGACTCTGTTATGTGCTCGAAGCTTTGCCTTTGCAGTGCCTTGTGCTCGAAGCTTTGCCTTTGCAAACTCTGTTGCTGCCATATAGCTTGACAACTTTGGACTGTTATGTGACCCATTTTTTGGATATTCCTGCTTTGCTGGAAATGAAGTTCTCCTCTTGCTGGCCTTCTCATTGCTAGTTTTAACTTCATTTTAGAACAACTCCTCATTTGTCACATGACCATTTTCTTCCTTCCCAGTGCTCTCCACAGTTGGTGAATCAACAACAGGATGAGCATCATGCAACTCATCAACTATATCATCTGCTACCAATGACTTCAGAGGACTTCCTCCATGAAGATCTTTAGACATTTGTGCATCCACCTCTTTCTTCGTCTTCTCAGAAAGCTCAACCATGCCCATATCTGGAACATGAGGCGCTGGAGAGCCTGATGCTTTGCTGGTGGTGTGTCTCGGCTTCTCAACCTCAGTCCCAACCATGCCCATATCTGGAAAAACCTCGTAATCCAGTTCGTTGTTATTTCAAATTCATATTATATAAAAAAAAATGAAATCTGAAAACACTGTCAAGTAAACAAGTCCATATCGCCAGTACTTCGTACCTTATCAAGTGCAAGGATTTTTTTCCATATGAAAACAAGAATCTGCCTTAATTCGATAGTCGTCGAAGATTGTTTCCGATGAATCTAACTACAATGTGTGCCCTCAATAATCTCGAGTGTGTCTGCCTTATAGCTCAGTTGGCTTGGTGAATCTCATGCAAGCCTCCTTTTCATTGCCAGAGTGACCTTGGCACTGTCAATTGCCATTCCGAGTTGAATATCACCACCCTAGTTCAGATGAGAGGAAAGCTAGAGATTAGATAATATGTTGTAATATGTTTAAAATAGTTCCATGTGCAAGACAAAGTCTACAATAAATCCTGCTCCAAAGAACTAAGAGATTAGCATATCAATTTCCTATAGACAAAAATAGATACAGTGGTTGTACACATTATGTCAAACTATCAGGATATGACAAAGTAGATAAATTTATACTACTGAAGTCAAATATTAAGAAAAGTGGATAGTTTTAACTAACGATGTTTTAATGAATCGGAACAGATAGCCAAAGATTACAAAATTATCACTCACTTAAAAACTGCTATAATAATTCAGTCAGATGAAACAATCATGAGATAATTTGTTCTTAGTGAATAAAAGAATCTTGATATGAGGTGATTATGCGATCTACCTATTAGAAAAAACTGTTTGCAGAGTTGCCAGAATCCATCCGAAAACCCAAACCTGAAGCTATAAGGCTGAATTCCAAAGGTAGGGTATGGTCTATAGCCTCAAGGGTCTAGCTTGACAGGTGTACAATCAGATTACTCAACAAACAGATGTCTAAGCCAATAATCTTTGTAATAATAGTAACTATAATATTTTACCAGGGAAAACACCCATACATCAATACATAACTCTAAATTTGAAAGTAAAATGCTAAGTCACAAGCTGAAGTAGATTACACAAATATCGAGGAATACCTTATAGCCTTTATCACATCTCTACAGTGCCTCAAGTAAACATCATCGTCACCTTCCCACTCAGGCTCAATAGGAGCAGCTATCAGACTCTGCGAAACAAGACTCACACAGGAGAAACTATTGGACAGCTCAGTTTCAACCAGGGTTGTCCCACGTGCCTCTCCTGTCTTCGTGTCACAAACAAAGTCCTCAAATACAGACTTCAGTGCTGCAATATCCACCAGATTTTCTGAAGGAAGACCCTTCCCTGCCTGTTCCATCTCATTGTTACCAAGAGAATCATCAAAAAGAGATCTCTCTTCAAGCTTTATTATCCTGGACTCTTCAGGGCTGCCAGAGCAAACCATTGAATTTAATAGAGTAGAGGCCTGGTCAACATTATTATTAACTGGTGTGATGAGTCTTCGTGCTTTTATGGGTGGCAGAGAAGTGATTGCACCTGGAATGGGTGGATAAGGATCAATTTCAAGTTCAGGTTCAAGGCCCTGTTTACCCTGCTGCTTAAGATCAAATGCAGTCCAACCAGGCGATCTATCTTTTTCCCATGATGTCTTTGAATGCAAAGGACTGGCAGAGATGGTTACCTTGGAAGGATATTGCTCTCATATGCCTTCCCTCATATTGTATTGGTATCAAGATACCACTGAATTAATGTCATCGGAATAGATGCAGTAGTCCTTCAGTGGTATCCCGGTTTCCTGAGGCATTCAAAAGGGAAAGAAGACTCATCAGGCAAAAGGAGGGGAAGTTTACTTGTGGAGTTAAAAATTAAGACAACTTCTTACTTATAATGTAAAGAGACAAGCATAACTTGGTGCAGATCTAATCTCCTGACTAAATACAAAATTCAATATTTATTAGGTTTTTTTATTTTTTTACAAGGTAAAAAGATACCTTCTTTAGTTATGTTCTTTGAAAAATGAAAACAAGTATATTGTACTGCGGAAGAGTAATTCTTCTGCTAGTGCAAGAAGCACAAGTACTTTTTCTCCGAAACTCATATCGTGTCACAAGAACCGACATTCGGATCATGTCACATTCTCCTCTACTTGCTCCCCCAGCTAAAAATGTTCTACGCACAAGGGTGAGGAGGTGCCATATCATTACTAACTGTAATTCTCTGTAACTTCCTATCCATGCAAAGTATAATGGAGTTCCAAAACAGAAAATAATAAAACGAACGACTACGCCTAAGAAACATTCGGCTCCTCAAACAAATATATGGGAAGTTGAACCCAAAACCCTTTCAAATGCCACCTGTGATCTTCAACCCTATATACCAATCATTACAAGGTGATTAAAAAGGCAATTTTCACATCTTCATTCGAAATTGTAAAGACCCACTTTCACCATGTCAGCTCAGAACTAATTACCCATGTGAATCAGTCCTCCCTAAACTAGAATTAAGAAAAAATTTCCAGTAAATGTCATCATGTTTTGTTTTATATTTTATTTTTTAGGAAAATAAAATAGCTAAACCCCATAAAATTCTCAACTCTAGAAAATCATACTCAAACATTACACACAAAACTTCAACATTTTTAGCTGCAATCCTAAGCTTACCCTTAATAACCTACATTCAAAACACCCCTTTTCACATTTAATGACAAAACCCCATCAAACACTTTTTTTTATTCAAAATTTCCAGGGTTTTTTTTCCAGTAGAATTCCAATGGGGTACTCTTAACATCAACAAAAATTCAACCTTTGCACCGAAACACACAGAAAAAAACAAAAAGATGAAAACTTTATGCTCAAATTACCTCCTTTGTTGACACCTTTAATATATATGTTGCCTCTTAGTCATAGAAGACATGTTTTATCATATTCTGACTCTCTCTTGCCAATGCTTTCTTTGCAATAAAATGTGTTCAGTCATCACAATATGTAATATGGAATTTCAAGTAAAATGATATTTTCTTGCATAATATTTCATAAAAGTTAGGTCGATGAATGTTTCTAAACAAAGGTTGGGAACAGTAAAGAAAATTTACCCTTCATTAAGCAAGAAAGAATCCAGGTTCTCTAGTATGCATTCTACTTCGCATACGAGTATACCACTGACCTGTAATATCAAATTCAATGGATTAGAGAATTGTGCAGCTATCCTTGGGAAGCCATGGAAACGCTAATTTTATTCTCTGTGCATCATTCCGATATTAAGCTTAATAAACGAAAAATTTTCAATTTTCAATGTACTTAAAACATCAAAGTAAATTTAAAAAATAATAAGAAGAAAAATACAATCTAAACTTACCCCAGGGGAACTCCTTGTTCCTGATGTGCAAATAAGGAGGGTATGTCGGAGCTCTTCGAAGTGGGGATGACCCTTGGACAAGTTGTAGAATGCCAAGATGGTGCAAGAAGTGATTCCCAGATATGTTATCTTTTCCCATTTCGTCGTCTCATAGGCGTCATTGTGATTGACAGAGGAAGAAAAGCTCCTCTTTGATGGAGCAGCAGTCCTTCCATTTATGCGAAGAGCATGTTGCAAACCAAATCTCTCCATTGACATCGCCATTTTCTTCGTCTTCCGCTCCTCTAATCACTCTTTCACCTCTTTTCCCACTTATCTAATTGAAAACCTAATAGATAAGATAAATCAAATCGTTTTCTCTAACTCTGATTTCAAGAAATTTTGCGAGAAATTTATCAGAACAACAACAAATTAACAAACTAAACATGCTTAGAAGAAAATGCAAGAAATATGAGATGAATTCACAAATAAAAAAAATCGTAATCGAGATGAAAATGAAGAGTACTTGAATGAAATCAATGAAACAAATTTAGAAGGAGAAGAAATTGTGATTTTACATGGAATCTGTGTGAGAGCTGTGTATTTCTTAGTGTGCATTGCTTCCCGCATGGAATCGAAAGAGCAAATGGAGAATATGAGAAGGGTGAGAGCTTCATTCTGGTTATTCTTGCAATGTTTGACAAAAATGAGAGAGAGAGAGAGAGAGAGAGGGAGAAAATGAGAAAATGGGTAGGGAATTTGAGGGGAAGAACTTCGTACAGTATTCTCTGATTTTAGGCGCAAATAAAATAACGGTTTTGAGTAGTGGCCATCTCCGTGTAGCTAATCAAGCCTTTTGGTGTAGTGTTTGTGACCCACTTTCCCACAGCAAAAGCAAAAGTTTGGCATGTCTTCATATGCAAACTTTACCAAATAATAACTCTCCCATTTGTGATACCAAAAGAGGTGTGCATTTTGCTAGGAAGGGGACATGCAACATCGAGTCATACTTTGAAATGTATATATGGAATAAAGGCTTGAGAAAGTGTTTGATGATCAACGTCCATGAGAGGGCCTATGCAATTTGCTAACAGTTCGACATTTGGAAGAGGAAGTTTTTGTATAGGAAATTCATGGAACCCTAACTAACAGGGAATGATATCAAAATTCGTGCGTGTGTATTGTGCGGACCAATCTTTGACTGAGACTAGCCACCCAAAAAGTGATCATGGACCTGTAGTAAGCACTTTTTCTTTATCCGCACTACACGTGAATTGTACCAGATAATAGGTACTATGATTGTCATTGCGGTCCTCCAAAGCTTCAAAGTGCACAGCATGGGTGGCTTCCCATTGTCGTAAAAGGTGTCGAGCGAAAGTCACTGGACTGAGTTGTTGGGTGTTATAGTATTTAGTTATTGTGCGGAGTACAGGGTCATCCATACCCTCAGCTGATGTATAGTATAATGAAGTTCAAGTAGGACAAGTTGAGCAGCTAGCTGGACACTAAGACGACTGACAATGGTCTCGGTCAGTGCGTCATCTCCAGAGTGGGAATGATTAAAAATGTCGTGTCCATTGGGGTTGGAGTGATCAGTGGTGGGGTGGGACACATGAGCGGACATGTCCCCAGTGCTCGAGAGATGGTCGTGATGTTGGTTTGAGTGGTGGTGCATGGTGTGTTGAGAGAAATTAGAAGGTTGAGATGTATAAAGTTGATGAAGTTGAAATGAGAGTGAGGATGCAAGATGTGTTGAAGACAGTGGGTGTGTCAGTGACGGTGATTGTGGATGTGTATGAGATAGTGGTGATGGCGGTGGTGTCACAAGAGGAGAGTCAGGTGGCGACCCAAGAAGAGAGAGGACTGAATGGGGACTCAGAGAGTGTGAATGTGGGGTTTCTAAAGAGTTTTGTGGAACTGTATTTATTGTTATTGATAGTGGCCACAACCTTGGGATATATATACAAAGCTAGCAATACTAAACTAGGTAGCAAATAAGCTAAGCTAGGAAAGATACAACTCAGCTTACCATAGACTATCCTAGAGAATATTTACAGAATAATCCTAGAGAATATCTACAGAATAATCCTAGAGAATATTTACAGAATAATCCTAGAGAATATCATACACAATCTTTCCACTAATACTCCTCCTCAAGTAGAAGCATGGAGATTGCAAATGCCCAACTTGCAAATGAGTAAATAAAATTGTGATTTACCAAGAGCTTTGGTCAAAATATCCGCTAGCTGTGTACCAGTCTGAATATGAGACGTATAAATTGTTCCATCTTGCAAGGCATCACGAACAAAGTGACAATCCATTTCTATATGTTTCGTTCTTTCATGAAAAACCGGATTAGCCGATATATAGAGAGCAGCTTGACTATCACAAAACAATCGCATGGGACGCACATGTTGTATCCCAAAACAAACCAAAAGGGATTTCAACCACTTTAACTCACATGTAGTAGTGGCCATAGACCTATACTCGGCCTCCGCAGAAGATCGAGAAACAGTTGGCTGTTTTTTCGTTTTCCAAGAGACAAGAGAGGAGCCTAATAAAACAAAGTAACCAATCAATGATCTCCAAGTCAAAGGACAACTTGCCCAGTCACTATCACAGAACGCATAGAGTTGAAAAGTACTTTCCCCGCGCAGCAAAATACCTTGTCCAGGAAATCCTTTCAAATACCGCAAAACTCTCAAAGCGGCGTCCCAATGTTCAACACGAGGATCACCCATAAACTGAGCTAATATATGTACGGAATAACACAACTCAGGCCGTGTAATCGTCAAGTAGATTAGGCGCCCTACAAGTCGTCGGTATTTTTCCGGGTCATCAAAGATGGCGCCATTGGTGGTGGCAAGATGGTGGTTTTGTTCCATGGGTGTAGAAGCAGGGCATGCTCCAAGTAATCCGGCCTCACTTACAATGTCAAGAACATATTTGCGTTGTGAAAGAAACAAACCGTCATTCCCACGTGCTACTTCAATGCCAATAAAGTACTTGAGAACGCCCAAGTCTTTCATATGAAATCTCTCACTTAGTTGTTGCTTGAATTTTTCAATTGCCAAAGAAGAAGATCCTATGATTATAATGTCATCCACATACACAAGGACATGTAAAGCAACATCACCCTTGGAATAACTAAACAAGGAGTGATCAGCATAAGATTATTTAAAACCAAGATCCTTCAAAGCAGTCAAGAGCTTAGCAAACCAATTCCGAGGCGCTTGACGGAGTCCATACAATGACTTACGTAATTGACACACCTTACCCGAAGCAGCAGAATTAAAGCCAGGAGGTAGTTGCATATATACCTCCTCATCAAGATCTCCATGTAGGAAGGCGTTATGCACATCCATCTGGTGCAGTTCCCACTTTCTTGCCACTGCTATAGCCAAAAATGTTCGAACCGTGACCATTTTAGCTACAGGGGCAAATGTTTCATTGAAGTCAATCCCTGCAACTTGCCGATTTTCGTACACTACTAGGCGCCCCTTCAATCGTTCAACCGTACCATCAGATCGATACTTGACTTTATAGACCCACTTACACCCGATTGGCTTCTTCCCCGGTGGAAGGTCCTCTAAAGTCCAAGTGTCGTTCCTCTCAAGGGCATCGATTTCTTCTTGCATGGCTTTCCGCCAACCAGGATCCTTAACAGCTTCTTTAAAGGATGAGGGTTCAGTGCCTGCAGTAATTGCTGCCAGAAAATGGGTGTGTCTCACAGAAAACTTGTCACAATTTACATAATAAGCAATGGGAAAAGGAGTACCTGAGGACTTTGACGGAGCAGATGTAGGTGATATGACAGGGTTTATAACTCGAACAATGTTGGTGATGAAGCCCTTGAGTTTACTAGAAGGTTTTTTTATTCGATGACCTCGACCATTGTCTTGCGGAACATTTGATTCTTTAATCACAGCCTCCCCATTATCCGAAGTTTCACCAACACCAAGCTGCTGGACAGCCTCCAAGTCGCCACCGGCTGATGGTATGACGTGTTGTACAGCTTCCACAGCCCCGCCACCAGGTGTTGGTAATCTGACGGGCTGCTCAACTACCTCAGCCCCGCCATCACCGCCACCCGCCACAACCGAGTGCTCCTCACTCCCCCTTGCTAAGGGAGTATCCTCAAAATAAGTCACAGTGTCATAATACTCCTCATTTTCAAGCACAACATCAGTATTGTTCAACTTGATTTCACAAGCAAAAGGGAATTGTTGTTCGCAAAAGACAACATCTCGAGATATAAATAACATTTTTTCTCTAAGTCATACAAATGCCACCCCTTTTTACCAAAAGGATACCCCACAAATACACATCGACTAGAGCGAGGACCAAACTTGTCCTTCACACGCGGTTGATTTTTGACAAAACAAAGACAACCGAAAACACGAAGGGCATCATACTTAGGAGGGGAACCAAAGAGAATCTCGTGAGGGGTTTTTTATTTAGCAATGGGGTAGGGGTTCGGTTTATTACATAGGCAGCCGTCATGATACTCTCCCCCCAAAAAGAAATGGGAAGATTAGCTTGAAAAAGTAATGCCCAAGCCACATTAAGAATATGCCTATGTTTACGTTCTACCCTCCCATTTTGTTGGGGAGTGTCGACACAAGAGGTTTGATGAAGAATACCATTGTCAGCATAAAATCGATGAAGACATGTAAATTCCCTTCCGTTATCACTTCTTAGGATTTTAACATGCTTATCAAATTTGGTGGAAACCATTCTACAAAAATCCTGAATAAGTTGAGGCACACCTCAGATTTTTTAGCCATCAAATAAACCCATACGGCTCGAGAACAGTCATCAACAATGGTTAAAAAATAACGAGCACCACAACTAGCAGACAAAGTATACGCACCCCAAATATCACTATGGATTAAATCAAAAACATCTTTGGTTTTATTATTACTCAAAGGAAACATGCTTCTAGTTTGTTTGGCTCTTAAATAAATATCACAAGGTTCATAGACAACACTAACAAACTTATTTCCATTACTCCTAATAATATCAGGCAAAAGAAATTCTACTTGCCGAGAGGGGTGTCCCAGCCTTTGATGCCACAATTCTCGTTTGTCCTCCACAGTTGCTTGATAAGCCCGAAGTTGTCGCAGAGGTCGAAACCAGTAAACCCCATCACATTGTTCACCCGTTCCAATCAGAGTCCTCAAAGTACGGTCCTGTATGATGCAAAGCTTATCAGTAAACGTGAAAGAATAATATTAATCGGCAAGCAAGTGAGACACCGACAACAAATTACAAGTAAGGTCTGGAACATATAATACATTATATAGCACCATATTGTGGCTCAAAGTTATCGTGCCAGCCTTAGTAGCGATGGTTTTTTTCCCATTAGGCAGCCCAACAGAAGTAGGAGAGACATCAAATAATTTGCCAAATAATCTAGCATTACCAGTCATGTGGTTCAAGCATCCAGTATCGATGATCCATTGATCGGGAAAATCAAACTTACCACTCAACTTTTCGGTCGAAGAAGACTGCCCTTTTGAAAAGTTGAGCATGTTCACAAGTGTAGCCCACTGATCATCCGAGAGATCGGGAATGCCGCTACGATCTGACTCCTATATCGGTGCTTGAGCATAGTTTGTACTGGCAACAGGCTTCGAGGTGGCTGCTGCGTGTGTGACCTGCCCGCGGCCGCCTCTACCTGTACTCCTGCCTCCCCCTCGTCCAGACCTGCCTCCGCCTCGACCTTGCCCGCCATTGGTGCGGTTCTCGAAATACCACCAATCCGAGAACCCAATCAGTTGAAAACAACTGTCTTGATCATGTCCAGTGTTGGCGCAGTGAGGACAGACGCCATTGGTTCGAGGACGCTCACTACCACAAGCAAGAGTCCTTCTTCTAGCAGTCCCTTGTGCCGTGAAACCGACAACATCAGATTTGGTTTCGTGGGCTCGAGCAACAGTTTGGTGACGTTCTTCAGTCACAATTTTAGCAAAGGTCGTGTTTAAACTCGGCAAAGGTTCCATCAACAAAATATTGGAAACAGCAGTGCCATAAAGAGCAGAATCCAAACCAACAAGAAAATCATGTACCTTTTCATTCTCCTGTTCTTTAGCAAATTCAGTAGCAGCAGCACAAGTACATGTCGTGACAGAAGAATATCCCGCAAGTTCATCCCATATCTTTCATAAGTCGTTGTAGTAATTCACCACCGGGCGCCCGCGCTGCTTGCAATCACTCAGAAGTGTCTTCAACTCATGGATTCTTGGACCGTTTTCTATCGAGAAACGTTGTCGAATATCATCCCACATGTCTTTCACATCGTCAGGTTGGGGGACGGATGAGCGTAGGACCGGATCAAGGGTATTATGAATCCATCCCACGAGTGTGGAATTAACCGTCACCCATAAGGACTCTTCTGGAGTTCCTGTCGTCGGCTTGGCTATGGTTCCATCGAGGAAGCCTAGCTTGTTCTTTGCACGAAAATTATTCCGCATCGAACGAACCCATTCATTGTAATTCTCACCATGTAACACAATTGGACAGATTGTGATTTGTGGTCCGTCGGAGGGATGGAGATAGTATGGAGATGTGGAGTAGAGGGGTTTTGTGGTCTTGTCGTTACCCATGATGATTTGGCTATAGTCGGATGTCGTGTTTGAAGATCGAAGATGTCAATCGCTGGAGAACGATTGAAAAAAAAATTGGTTTTGTCGGTTCGTCGAAAAAAAAATTGGTTTCGTCGGTGGGTACGAGATCTCCTGTTCTTGAGATGCTCTGATACCATAAAGAGTTTTGTGGAACTGTATTTCTTGTTATTGATAGTGGCCACAGCCTTGGGATATATATACAAAGCTAGCAATACTAAACTAGGTCGCAAATAAGCTAAGCTAGGAAAGATACAACTCAGCTTACCATAGACTATCCTAGAGAATATTTACAGAATAATCTTAGAGAATATCTACAGAATAATCCTAGAGAATATCATACACAATCTTTCCACTAATAGTCTCTGAAATATTGTGAAAGATTAAGAGAGGTCAAACATGTACGGGACATAATGAGTCTAGGTTTGCTGTGTAAGTGAAACCCAGAAACTCCACGACCCCTCTCTGGTTTCTCCCTCTCTCGTATTCCAACTTGTTTGCCCACATCATTGTCGTTTCCAAATTCCAAATTAATCCAACAGCGCAATTAGCTTGCCCACCGAGCCTACATGTTAAGCCAATAATGTCACCATTAAAAGAGTCATTTTTATTCTTAACTGTATTTTACAACCTCAACCGTCAACTTAACACAACAAACTAGTAACCCAAAACTAAAACCCAAACATCTCTATTTCACCCAACACCCCCACCCAACACTCTGTTTCCACTCTCCAACCCCTTCACTTCACACGCGCTTGCAGGGCTTTAATGTCGGCAGCAGAGAACATTTCAAGATCCAAAGAGGTCTCAAGTTGTAATTGGCTCAAAGATCGGTGGATAGTGGCATGCTCATGATCACTCGCCGTGCTCAAATATCGGTGAAGTGGGCTTTGCGATTCTTGCGCCTCGACACCGTTGGATTGTATGCCATCTTTGCTTCTTCCGCTCCTCTCTCTCTTATCTCTCATCTCTCTGTCTTTGCTCTCTCTCTCTCTACTAGAGGATGTCAAGTTGGGGTTTTGGAGAATATATTGGTGTTTAGGGTTTCTCAATGACAGATTGAATCGGGGATGGAAGCAAGGTTGGGAAAGATCGATTGAGCGACTGGCAAGGTGGGGAAATAGGGAGGAGGAAAGAGGATCGCGTCGAAATTTTTTTACCGAAATAATGGAAAAAATAGTCTGTATTTTTTGTGATTTAGGCGAAAAAATAAAATTCACGAAAAACTTTGAAAAAAAACTATAAATTCCTATTGCACCCCTTTTTCTTTTCGTAATGTAAAAAAAACCAATTTTTCACTTAACAATTTCGCGAGATTCCTTGATTCAAACACACTTCTCATCACAAAATCTAAAACAAATTTTAATTACAAAATGTTGTTCAAACACACTTTTTAGCACAAAATCTAATAACAAAACTTATAAAAATAATAAATAAGCATGGACACACACAACATAGCCTAGTTAATTACAAACAGTCGTTTAGTACTAGGACCAGTCACCACATAAGCTCAAGATCAAATGGGTTTTTTTTTTTTTAAATACCCCTCCTAGTACATCTTTTGTCTTCACAGCATTTATAACCACAGTATACTAAACTTCAAATTTAATCCGTCTAGTACAGTGTACACTCCCAAGAAAGTGTCCGTTTAGCCCCCGTACCTTAGCTTAATTTGTAAACTTGTCAAATGAAAATTCCATCTCGGTAAACTGTAAAATATATTTTTTTAAATGAGTTAGCCAATAACATCAAAACGACCGACTTCTTCAGCTGGTTTGTCCGATTCTTTTGTGTATAAAATGAACAACCCTTCTAGGCGTCGAGGAAAGGGGCGAAGGGAGAGTATTATCACTCATTTTTTTTTAGATTTGTAAAGTTGTTCAATTCGAGAGCATATATGCGCATCTCGAGGAAATAAGTGTGACCACTCATTGTTATACCCACTCCGTCACCCATTTCCTCACCATTTTGGATTTAATCTCGGGGGATGAGTGGAATACCCACCCCCTCGCCCCTTTCCTCGACACTTAGAAGGGCTGTAGAATTTTCCTAAAACAGGAAAGGTTTTATCAGGACTTTGTTTCTTTTTTCTTTGGGAAATTCTAAATGTCGAGGAAGTGAGATGGACGGCCCACCCCCTCCCTCTCTCCTTCCCTCGCTGATTTCCTCGCCCGCTTCTAGAATCACTCTTTTTCTTTTTCTCCAAAATGAGTCATGGTCGTCTTCTTCATCTTGTTCAACCATGTTGGTTTTATCAGAATCCCCAAGATTTACACAAAATTGGACTTTTAATTTCTTCTTGTCTATTGTTGTTCTAGATTCCATGTGGCAGGTTAGCTGGTCTTCTTCTGATTCATAGTCAGCTCCTCAGAGTCGAAGAGGATTGTTTTGCTATTTTGCTGTTGTTGTTCACATAGAGATGTTGAAATGTAACTTCTTCACAGAAGGTTTTTTTGGCAGGTTAAGCTTGGGAAAGGAAGAGCTAAAGTGAATATGGGTTTTTTACAACAGATTGAAAAGCTTCTTACATGCAAATCTGATTACTACTGGACGAATTTGTTGGTTTCTTCAGAAACTAAGTTGGAAATAACAGCACTTGAGATACAAGATTGAAGTATCTTCACCTTTCCTGGAGTCTGGCAATGGACTTCAGCAGGGGTGCCCCCATTCAGAATGGGGAATATGATTTCAATAGTATTGGTCCACCATGGATGCAATTCAACACTGCAACTCCTGCAAAGCCCATTCCAGTGAGACTGCAACAAACAAATTCCAGGCAAGCAGTGGGGCTTCCACCTCAATTCTTGTCTGCAGTTTCTAATGGCAACCATTCCATAAACCTTGGTCAGAATCATAATTCAGATGCATTGGTTGGGCAGACTCATAATTTAGCAGCTATGGGAGTCCAGAATCACAATATACCAACATTGGGTAGGCAATATCACAATTTAGGTGGGGGTATTCAATTTGAGATTTGAATGGACTCTTTAAAAAATTTAAATCTCGTGGATTTTAAAAGGTTTCAAATGATTTTACATGATTGAATTTTGTAGATTTTATAAAGGTTTGTTATGGATTTCTATGGATTCTTATAAATTCAATGAATTTTTATAAATATGTTATTAATCATAGGAAACAATGAAAGAACATCATCTACATTGTTATTGTTATACATGCCAACACAAATCATAAAACATATTTCAAAACATCAATTAAACAATTGTTTGTATGTTACGAGAATTTTACTTCAAGTTAAAAAAAAATCTGATACATTGAAGATGGTCCAAAAGTAATACAAATAACTATTTTACTTCAAATTGTTATCCCCGCCACCGCCACCTCTCTTCCCGTCTTCTTCTTCTTTTTCAATAACCACTACCACCAAGCTACCGCCACCTCTCCTCCTCATCCCCCTCTTCTTCTTCTTCTCAATCAATCACCACCGCCACCTCTCATCCCACCTCCACCCATTTTCATCTTCTTATTCTCAACCTCCTCCCCCTCACCTCTTTTTATTCTCTGTTTTTTATTTTTTCTTCTTCTTCTCCTCCCCTCCACCTTTTTTTCTCTCTGTTTTTTTTTTTTCTTTTTGCCCTCGCGAAGGTTCTGAAAAGTGGGGAACTTTCACTCGCAAGAACCTCTGCAAGAGCGAAGAAGAAAAAAAATGGGAAAAAAAAGAAGAAATGAGAAAAAATAGGAAAAGAAAAAAAAACAAAAAGAAAAGTAGCAGAAGAAGAAATCAGAAATAAAAAAAGAGGAGCAAAAAAAAAAGATGAAGAGAGGACAAGAAGAAGCGAAAATAAGAGGAAGGGAATGAGAAGAAAAAGAAGATGATGAAGAAGAATAACAAAAAAAAAACAACAAGAACAAAGGAGAATAGGAAGTGCGGGTGGTGGTGTAGCTAGCGGTGGTAGGGCATGGTGGTGTGGCCAGAAGTTGTGGGGCAAGGTGGTGCTGCTCCTATGAAGAGAAGGGAAGGTGGTGGTGTCTTTTAGCAGATCACAAAAAAAATAGGATGGTGGTGTTATTTAACAATAGCCAATACAAATCCATTGAAATATGAGGGGGGAATGTTAGATTTGGAATAACTCTTGTTATATATATTTTTCACTCACAAATCTTTCAAAATCCACAACTTTAACAAATCCATTAAAATCCACTACCTCTCCTAATTTTGATGGACTTTTGAAAAGCATGAATTGAATACCCCTTGATTTTAATACATCATTTAAAATCAGTATTTGAATACCCCTAGATTTACATGTATTATTTTAAATTCTTAATTGAATACCCCTGAATTTTAATAGAATCCATTAAAACTCGTAATTGAATACCACCCCTCAGCAGGCCAGAATTTCAGTTTAGCAGCATTGGGTGGACTGACAATAAGCTCTGCTTATATTACTGGCCCCTACACTCGAGCAATGAACAATGGGGCTGCAGGATGTAAAGATATGTAATTCTACACAGCCCGCGGCTATAGCCCGCGAATGGTCCGGACCCTCCCAAGCACGTGCCATAGGGAGGGTGTCTCGCACGTGAGGAACCATTCAACATGACATGGTCTGCGAATTGCAAGGGCCTGCTCCTCGCATCCGAAACCCTTGCATCCTCGACTGCTCCTCCTCCACGCCAGATCTGCTCTGCTCCGATCGGCGCCTCCTCTTCTTCTTCTTCTTCATCTTCTCATCCAAGCTATTCTTCCAGACGGAAGACGACGACAAGGATGGGTTCGTGGACAGCAAATGCGCCTTCTTGATGGTATCTCTCTGTCCATGTCTCGTCCTCTTCATTATTCTTCTAATTGTTGTCTCAATAGTTCTCATGGTGAAGTTCCATCTCTTCTGCCATGCTCCTTTTCACACTCTCTCGTCTCTGTTTCACAAAAAAGATTGTTAATTTCGAGTTGGGTAGACATGGGTGGATCTCTAGTTCACTCAGATCAGTGTGGAGAGCTTGGTTTGGGAAGAAAGATTGAAGCTTCGTGTTGTGGGGGTTCAAAAGAGGTGGAGAAAGGCGTCTGATGCATAAAGGGTTTGAGCCAAACTGGAATCTCAGATACTGATGTTGACTCTTGCAACAGACCTTCATTTTAATTATCTTTGTGTTATACATTTGGAACTGCATAAATGTGTGGGTGAGTTTGGTAGAAACTATGAAGTTTCTGATCAATTGAGATGATAAAAAATATAAAATTTTGTATGCCAGACACAAATTTTGTACAGTTTAGATGTAAGCAACGATATAACTCTGGTCATTGTGTTCATATCTGGTTATTTTGGGGTTTGTGATTTGCAGATGGTGTGTATACTTGTTTGTAAAGGGTATATTGTACTCTCGTCTGGAATTTTGGAGTGGCTCTGCTAGAATGTGATTTGCTGAAAATGCTGAAAATGCTCTGCTAGAATGCTGAAAATGCTCTGCTCTGCTGCAAATGTTGAAAATGCTCTGCTGAAAATGTCATTTTGGAGGAGTGGCTCTGCTGAAAATGTCATTGTTTAGAAAGCTTGACAAGTTGAAGCTGATCAAGAGATATGAAAAGTTGTTTGATTGAATGATAGGCCCCCTATACCATTCACATACACAAGGCGAAAGAATAGGAAGGCTTAATAGTTGTTGCAGAATGCAAGTGCTGTCAAGTGTTGAATGCTTAATAGTTGTTGCAGAATGCAAGTGCTGCCAAGTGCTGTTGGTTTAAAGGAATGCTCAACAGAATGCAAGAGTCCATTGCATGTCATGTCTCATTATGTTAACCTAAAGGCTAAACAAAAGATTAAGAAGATGAGCAAAAATATTTACTTGAAAATGTGTATAGATGATCATCATCAAGGTTATATGTTTTCTATTTATCAAGCTATTATTGGAAACCCGATGTACATTTTATTTGTATTGTTGAGTAGAGAGTCACTTTTGTTAGTGAGGTGCCCAACTTACAAGGGGTGTGTGGCATTACTAGCTTCGCTTTCCATGTGAGAGAAATTGGGGCGATTCAACAATGTAAGTTACATTATGTTTTTATTGAGTGATGAAACAGTTTAACTTTATCAGATGTTGATTTATCTTTATTGTTTTGACAAATACAAGGAACGCACAAAGAAGATGAACCTTTTATAACAAATGTTGAATGATCTTGTATTATTGTGTATGTTCAATACAACAAGAAAAATAGGGAGTGTTGTAATGTATGTTGAAATAAAAGAAGAGAAATCCCATTCAATTGAAGTCCTTTGAAGAATGCGCAGAAGGGTAGTTACTCTCGAGGCAAGGTACAATCTTGTGGTTAGAGCTGACTATAAGTATGGAACAATCGAGGAAGTGGAAGGTAGTGAACATGGTGAGCATTCTCCTCATGCCACTAGAACATGCATCAGTGTATTAGAGACATCGCATCACAAAGACAAGCACGTGAAGACAGGAGCATCATCACAATCACGGGCACAACTTCATAACTCTTCAATAATAAGAACTGATTTCTGATGAGTGATTTTTTTTCATCAGGCAAAGAAGAAGCAGTGACATAGAAAACAAACTCTTGCAATCAAACATACAAACATGAAAGTCTACATTCTTAAGAATACCCCAAATGGAACCCCAATGCCAAACCAAGGCCTCAATCCATTGCGCAAAGTCTAACACTCTGTTTTGAATGAAAGAATGGGAGTAGGCCCTGCGATGCTATGGTTAATTTATTATCCTCTTTTTTTTTCAGTTTTATAATATTGATGAAAATGAGAGATACAAAACTGGCAAAGCCAAAAGGCAATGCAAAAATGACAATAGCTAGTAATATGAAAGAACAACATTCAAACACTCAAGAAATGCAAAGAAAGAAAGAAATGCAATCACTGACATTAGGAGAAGTGCTATAAATAAGAGAACATTAGGAGAAAAGGGGCATTCATTGACTAGAGTGAAATTGTACATTGAGCCATTGCTCAAGGAGAGTTAGAGCCTCTCGAATAGCTCAAAAGGGAGACTAGCAATCTCGAATTTGCTATTACATTCTCTGTATCTACAATTTCATTTGATATATACAATACAATCACTCTTTCTTCATCTTTACTTCAGCTTATCTTCTATAGCAGATCATTGTTGATTTCTTCTATAACCTGCAAGAAAGAACAGAAACAGGTCAGTTCATATCATGCATATAGCACAATGAAAACAATGAAAATATTGCTAACAGCACATTGAAAGCAAATCTCTGATTCAAGTGCCAAATAACAAATCACTGAAACTATAAATTGTTTCATTAAGTTTGATTAACCTGAACCACAAATAACAATTCTCTGACTTTGATTCTCACGCAATTCAAATTCAGTGCATGATTTACTATAGAAATCAAACAACATACATATTTATGCAGCACTGACATTTTTACCAATGCAGTTTTTGAGTCTGTCCCAATCAAGTAGGCACAAACTCAATCAAATAGGCATAATTGAACAAACTCTCAGTGGAAGAAAGAAAGCAATAGAAGGTAAAATGAAAAAAATGGCTAAGAGATGTACAACTAACAACAAGATCCTCAATAAAAACAAATTATAGTTTTCGTGAGACTCTTAACTCCCGAGACAAGTGAAAACATAGATGAGCAAGAGCAAGAAACAGTAGACCTAAAAGAAGCGACAATTTTTTTACCAAGCAATGCTAATATGCCAGCATAGGTCTCCAAGATTTCTAACTTGTTGTTACTATGGTTTTCATAACTTGGTGCACAGTGGTTTTGGTCTTCCAAAATAACCAGATATGAACACAATGACCAGAGTTATATCGTTGCTTACATCTAAACTGTACAAAATTTGTGTCTGCCATACAAAATTTTATATTTTTTATCATCTCAATTGATCAGAAACTTCATAGTTTCTACCAAACTCACCCACACATTTATGCAGTTCCAAATGTATAACACAAAGATAATTAAAATGAAGGTCTGTTGCAAGAGTCAACATCAGTATCTGAGATTCCAGTTTGGCTCAAACCCTTTATGCATCAGACGCCTTTCTCCACCTCTTTTGAACCCCACAACACGAAGCTTCAATCTTTCTTCCCAAACCAAGCTCTCCACACTGATCTGAGTGAACTAGAGATCCACCCATGTCTACCAACTCGAAATTAACAATCTTTTTTGTGAAACAGAGACGAGAGAGTGTGAAAAGGAGCATGGCAGAAGAGATGGAACTTCACCATGAGAACTATTGAGACAACAATTAGAAGAATAATGAAGAGGACGAGACAGGGACAGAGAGATACCATCAAGAAGGCGCATTTGCTGTCCACGAACCCATCCTTGTCATCATCTTCCGTCTGGAAAGCATAGCTTGGATGAGAAGATGAAGAAGAAGAAGAAGAAGAGGAGGCGCCGAGCGGAGCAGAGCAGATCTGGCGTGGAGGAGGAGCAGTCGAGGAAGAGGAGGAGCAGGCGCGAGGAGGAGGAGAGGAGGAGAGTATGCAAGGGTTTCGGATGCGAGGAG
Source organism: Berberis vulgaris (assembly GCA_963556465.1). Classification (NCBI taxonomy): domain Eukaryota; kingdom Viridiplantae; phylum Streptophyta; class Magnoliopsida; order Ranunculales; family Berberidaceae; genus Berberis; species Berberis vulgaris. The sequence continues at coordinate 82,225,177 of OY747124.1, read as the reverse complement.
CAGGCCCTTGCAATTCGCAGACCTTCCCATGTTGAATGAATGGTTCCTCACGTGCGAGACACCCTCCCTATGGCACGTGCCTGGGAGGGTCCGTTCCATCCGCGGGCTGCGTAGAATTATTCAGGCGCAAATTTGTCACCTATATCCAGTGTTCTAAAAATCGCTAGGCGCTGGGCGGGCGGCGAGCAGGTGCCTAGCGCCCAGGGGCCTAGGCGGGTGCCTAGGCGGTCTTATGTTTTGTATTATAACTTTAATAATTTACAAAAGTTAAGCATAATACCTTATCAATTACATCCAATTTAATGTCAATATACATATGCAAAATTTAAAAATATGAAAAATTAACAATCGTGAACAAAATTTATTAAAACTCAAATGACTGAAGTTGGTCATGTTGGGTACTTTATATAAATTTGAATTTGTGTAATCTTTTATTTTTCTTCAAATTGCATGAATAACCTCAGTTATGTTTGATAAAATCTACATTAGTAAAATTGGTACCGGCAGATCCTTTGAGAATTCCATTAAGTAATCATCTTTCGCTACATTTAGACATATCATCATCATCATCATCAAAGCCCATTCCCGAGATTTTCTAAAAAAATAATTAAATAGTTTATTTCTAAAAAAATAGGAAAAAAAAATAAAATAAGAACACAATCAACCTTATTAAAAAATAAAAAAATAAAAAATAAAAAAATAAAAAATAAAAAATAAAAAAAATCTCCCAAACCGCCTAGACCCCGCCTAGACCGCCTAGCCCGCCCAGACCCCGCCTAGACCGCCTAGCCCGCCCAGACTGCCCAGACCGCCCAGACTGCCCGCCCAGGCATTAATCTGGGCGGTTTTCCACCTTCTAGCGCCTAGGCGGCCGCCTTGACCGATTTTTAGAACACTGCCTATATCACATGTAGCTTCTGTCCCTAGGAAACAGATTGAGAGTGATGGGATGCCAACAAATTTCTTCCCTTTCCTGCTGGAGAACCGGCTTCAACAACAATCGTACCATCTTAACTATTCGCTTCTAAATCAGAATTACTGTGTCAGCTCGAATCCAACAAGTAACCACAACTACCAGCCGCAGATACCGCAGAGTAAGTTACAAATTTCAACACTGCTGTCAACTCTATTACACTTTTCTAACTCAAATCTGGCTAGCCAATAAAAATTCAAACGTATGGATGTTAGCATTAGTACATTGCATTGATCTGTCTTTTCCCTGATGATTGATGAAATAAGAAATATTTGAAATTGCACAGATGGATTTCCCGCTCCTTACCGCCCTACATATAATCTTAATTGCCCATCGAGAACAATAGCTGATTCAATTTCAAATGGTGCCCCCCTATCCTTCCAGTTTGAACCAGCAACACTTGATGAAGGAAGGAGGGAGCAGAATAAGCAATCTGAAATAATGCATGTTTTCTTTGATGGGAGGTCACGAGGAGAGGAATATATAGCAGGATGGCAAAGATTTTGTTGGAAACAAAAATATTGAGCTCCATTGCCAAGAACCACAGCCGCACTCAGTGGTGAGCTCATTGCCTAATACTGATCCAGAACCACTTTCACAGCCATCAGTGGATTCAAGTGCTCCTTTATCATTAGATCAATTCAGAACCCAGAAAAAGATGAGACAAATGGTTTTGATTTGAATAAAACACCACAACAAAAGCCAAAGAGGAAAAAGATTAGGCCTAGAGTTGTCAGAGAAAACCAACCAAAGAGAACCCCAAAGTCTAGAGAAAAGCAGGGTACTGTGAAAGAAGACCAACCAGCCAAGCGTAAATATGTAAGGAAAACTGCCACAAACTCACCAAACACACCACCAGGTAACAAAGTGAGGGAGATTTCCGATACATACGCTAGCCCTAATAAACTTTGCAAAAGGTTTTTGAATTTCAACTTGGAAGGCCAAGTAGAAGGGAATCAGAGCCATCAGACAACAGCTAGTCATATGGAGAAGCAGCTCTCAAGCAACACTGACAGAATACCAGGCATGCTGGCTTTTAATTCCATTTCAAAATCGCAAACAGAACTACCATCCAGAAATAAAAATAGCTTGGGAAACAAATCAGCTCTCCAGCTAGCTCAAGGACTTGAGGTCATAGATGACAACTCATCAGCAGGAAACTCATTCGACCTCAATTGCTCCTTAACTCAGATGCTGGATGACTGCATCTCTCTGCCAAAGAAACAATATCCTAGCACCCAAGCCCCTATGTGGATTACTCCATCGAGAGAAAACATGAAATTCCTACAAAGGAGAATAGATGACACAAGGACTTCTGGTGAGAACCACAACAGGAGCGAAATTCCAAAGACAACAAGGCCATACGTCTCCCATACAGATTTTGTCAGAACCAACAACAGTATGGTATCATCCATGTCGCACCAATATATTCAGTTGGCATCAAAGTGCCAAAACAACACCAATTGTAACCAACGTCTACTCGTGCCCAGAGAATATCCACATACATTAAAGAAGAGACAGGGACTTTGTATGACCAGGAAGAGCCACACCTCCAGTCCTTGAATCTGATTGGAGCCAATCTTGAGACCGCCATACAATTTCGAGAAATTCACAAGAAAAGAAGAGTTGAGAACAGCCAACAAATGCTGAGAGCTAACCAATCATCATCCGTGTCAATCCCAGCAGAAAGTGCAAAAGAAGTAATGATGAACCATCAGAGGTATACCAGCAAGGAACCTTTTACGTCGCAGGGATATAACAGATTCTCGGGGCTTCAGTTTTCCAATTTTAATTGCACAGAAAACCTTGGTATTGGAGCCAGCAATTACTTACATGAAGATTATTATCTGTCTAGTCTGCCTCAAGCCACAAAATCTATACACTATAGGAAAAATATATCTGCTGATCTGCTTTCGCGCAAACAAGTATCAAGAGGTGCTACTCGCAATGAAGTGCAGGAAGCTAGCAATCACTTGCATGAATATTGTTATTTGTCTCCTCAATCTGAAGCCACAAGACCTATGCATTGTATGCAAAGAAATCTTTCTGGCCTGTTTTCATGCAAAGAAGCATCAACTAGTGCAGCTAGCAATCATTTTCAGTTTCCAGCCACGCAACCTGTTTTCATGCAAAGTGATGCTAGTGTTGAAGGTACAGAAGCACAGAAAGAGAAGTGGTGGGAGGATGAAAGACGAGTTTTCCGTTGGCGAGCAGACTCTTTTATCTCCCGCATGCGCCTCATCCATCCATGGTATAAAAATTTCATTGCATGTTTGTCTTTAAATATTATAACCATGGAAGTGTGTTTGTGAGCGTTGTAGTATACCAAATGACATAACACTGACAGGGTAATGACATGTGAGTACAACTAGATTGAATCTTTAGTATTCAACTGCAGTGGGAGATCATTTTCATAAGCAGGAAGGTGGTCATCATAATGATGATCAGATCAGCTTATAACTTATCTTCATGTCATACCAGAGAGAGGCTATCGGATTGTCATAAGATAGCCTGTCTACCTAGCCCCTCTTTGATTCTCTCAGCACATGCTGATTTTTTTTCAAAGATGATTTTAGTGTCTCCATATGTAGCAGTGACAATCACTAATAGCCTGTGGACTCTAAAACTTCCATATAGGCGATAAATGGAAGAAAAATAAAACATTTATACACAAATCGAGTTTCTGGAATTTAACCAATATTACCTACTTGTCAAAAATATGTAATTGTATATGAACTAAAATTATGTTATGATATGTAGTTTAATATTCATTTTAGCACTTTACATGTCGCTTACTATAGCTAACATCTGTGCATCCAAAAAAATTCATACAGGCGACAAATGAAAGAAAAAATAAAACTTGTAGAAACAAATCGAGTTTCTGGAATTTTACCAATATTACCTACTTGAATGTTAGAAAATGTAATTAGAAACGTATATCACAAAGGTCATGAACTAGAAAAACAGGACAATCCAATAATTACCCAAAGAGTGAGTTCTACCGTAATATTTTAGCATGGAACTTAGGGTTGAAAACCGAACCGACTTAGGTCGGTTTTAAAATTTTCAAACCGAAACCGAACCGATTCTAATTTATGCAAACCGTAACCGAACCGAACCGACTAAAATCGAACCAAAACCGAAATAAAACCGAACCGACCGACTATTTTAAACATATTGTATTATTTATATATAAAATATATATTATTTATTATATATATTTGGTCGGTTCGGTTTGGTCGGTTAAAATCACATAGAAACCGAAAACCGAACCGAACCAATCGGTTCGGTCGGTTTAATCGGTTTGATCGATTTTTTGTTCAGCCCTAAAAGTGACACAATGACCAAAACCACGCTAAAAATTTGTAGTTCCAAAAATTATCCAAAAAGGGAGAGTTTCAACTGCACTCCTGAAAGAAAAAGAGTGAAGATCATGCCACCGAGCCAGCCCTCTCCACAAACAATATGTATACAAAAGGCAAGACAACAACTAGCAAGTGAAAAAACATACTCAGGCAGAGAGAAGGGGAAAGATACTAATACATAAAAAACAATTAAGTGTCATTAAAAAAAAGAACTTTTACATATTACACCTAAATCATGAGGTGCAACGCGGTGCACCTTGTATTCAGGAACCTATGCTTGGCCTACACCATGTTTTTTGGTTGAGTGCACACTTCATAAAATCTAATGCAGAAGGTATGAAGACAATGTTTTATTTCCTTTTTATCTGGAGCACTGTAGTTACATTTTAATTATGGGATGCAACTTTTTTTATTGTAATAATTAGCAACTGCATGTTTGAGTGAATCTGATATCAGTTGGGTAATAGTAAAAATGACACTCTTGACAGGGGACAGACGCTTTACGAAATGGAATGGATCTGTGGTAGACTCCATAGTTGGAGTGTTCCTTAGACATAATGTCTCTGACCACCTCTCTAGGTAAGCTAAAGTTTCAATAACTGATGTTGGAACAAAATATGCTCGAGAAGGATAGAAACCCAATACTAAGTACTCTCGTTATGTGACAGTTCGGCATTCATGTCTCTTGCTGCACACTTTCCCCATCAACAAAGGAGTGATGATAGAACATGCAATAAAGGAGGATACATGTATGTAGAAGAGCCAGAGGTGAGCATTGTGGACTCAGAGGAGAACACAAGGCATAACTCGAGGGAACCCATCAATAACGAAAGCCTTGTAAAATCCCATCAAGCCCAGCACATGGAAAACAAGGACGTGTGCAACAGAAACACCTCATTTGGAAGTAATGCAGGAGCTGGCAGCTCTGGTGACACTACCAAATGCAAGAAACGTTTTATGGGCGGAAACACACCTGATGTGTGTCATGAAGGATAGAAGAATATAGCAGTTGGAAATTCTGTTGCAGAGTGTGCGAGTTTGGCAGAAAATGATGATAGTAAGTTACTGCAAAGTTCTGATGTTTCATCTGCAAACTCTGTAGACTCATCCATACGTATAACAACTGTAAGACTCCCGGGTGTAGAAAGCGTGAAACTGTTGGGTGAAAACAGAGTAACAATGGAAGACTTGGTTTCTTCTCACAGCTCTGTTAACTCATCTATTGCTCATACAGAAGCAATTGCTAGATCATGCTCAGATTCCAATTCTGAAGAAGAAGATCTGAAAACTGGGTGCAAACCCAATAGCACCAGTGCCACTTTCCTTGAGCTTCTTCAGAGGGCAGGTACAGCCACAGTGCAGGAATGCAATAGAAAAGCAAGTGGGAGTTTCTCACTAGATTTACATTCTGACATTTTCTGCAAGCATTCAGAGAAAAGTAAATCTGACAAAAGAGAGTCAAACATGGACAAGATACATAGGCAAACAGAGTCCTTTTCCATTTATTCATCCAATACAGAACCTCCCCCTACACAAACTCCCGCCACTCCTTCAAGTAGTTATTCTTTGCGCGACACTTCACACACAGGTGTACAGGAAGTGGAGTGTCTGGGGGTGATTGGAAGCGAAAGTACATTTGCTTTGCCGTCAGCTATTGAGAGCATTGAGATAAAAGGCGTCGACAATACAAGTGAGAGAATTGACACAGTAACAGAAACAGAAACAGAAACTGTAAGTGAAACTAAAGTACAGGAGAAGGTGGCATATTCGTGTTGCAATCGTCAGGTGGACAGAAATAAGACAGTGAACAACAAAAATGATCCATCTACAGATCCTCAGATCCTTTATAATGCACTAACAGAAACAAATCAAAATAAAAACCAGCAAACCAATTCAAGTTTACCAAATCCTCGAAGACAGTCTTCCAATATGGATGAACCAAATAAGACTACTCATACAACCATCAATCCTCGTCAAGCGAAGCAAAAGACTGTGAGGGAGGATAAACATGAATTTGACTGGGATAGTTTAAGAAAGGAGGAATATCACAGATGTGGAAGAAAAGACAAGAATCATGAAACTATGGACTCATTGGATTGGGAAGCTGTGAGATGTGCAGATGTAAACGAAATTGCCCGTACCATCAAAGAACGAGGAATGAGTTAGAAACTATGAAGAATGAATAAGAGTGAAAACTCTGTAATTGCTAAGCAGAGCAATACAGAGATATTTGTATGTATTTATAGATGTTCCATATTACATCTTGGAATCAAGAATTCATACTAACAAACATAAAACAGACTCCAGCTCATTCTAACAGTTCTTGTTTATGCACTAACTGACTACAAGTATACTAACTGATTGCTAACACATTGCCTAACTGATTACTAACACATTGCTAATTGATTGCTCATTTATACTATACTGTCTCTTATCATCCCCCCTCAAGTGCAAGGGGCAGGGAACAAGACCAAGATGGGACTTGAGATAGATGAACCTTGAGCTTGGAAGATGCTTTGTAAGAAGATCAGCAGTCTGCTCAGAAGTAGGAACAAATTCTAAAATCAAATCTCCACGGAGAACATGATCACGAATGAAGTGCAAGTCTATTTCAATATGTTTAGTTCTGGCATGAAAGACTGGATTTTTAGCAAGATGATAGGCACTGACATTGTCATACCACAGAGTGGGAGAACGAGGAAGAGTAATGCAAAGTTCTTTTAGCAAAGCCTGGATCCAGATTAGCTCAGAAGTGGCAAGTGCAAGACCTCTATACTCAGATTCAGCACTGCTTCTGGAGATAACCCGTTGTTTGGTAGCAGACCAGGAGATCAGATTACCACCCAAATAGACCAAGAACCCACTCGAACTGCGTCTATCATCTGGATTAGAGCCCCAGTCAGCATCCGAATAAGCTTCTATAGCAAGATCACAAGTAGGTTGTAAAAGTAAGCCATCATGAGAGGATCCTTTGAGATAATGTAGAATGCGCTTGACAACCACCTAGTGAGAAGTCGTAGGTGCTTGCATAAACTGACAAGCTTTATTGACTGCAAAAGCAATGTCAGGCCTGGTCATGGTGACATATTGGAGAGCACCAACAATGCTGCGATAGGCAGTAGCATCCATAAGAAGTGATCCATCAGATTGTGACAAGGGCTTGCCAACAGCCCCTGGAGTTGGAGAAGATTTGCAAGTTACCATATCAGCACGAGTAAGTAAGTCAGCAATATACTTGGCTTGGCTGAGACGTAAAGCCCCATTACAATGATGAACTTCAATACCCAAGAAGTATGATAAAGGACCCAAGTCACGAAGAGCAAATACTGAATTCAACTAATCAATAAGCAAAGAAATTTGTCTTGAAGAGCTGCCAGTAACAATGATATCATCCACATAGACTAGCATGATAAGAACAGAATGTTTGTCAAACTTGACAAACATGGAACTGTCTGTCCGAGAAGCTGTGAAACCCCACCTTAGAAGAGCACAACTTAGTTTGGAAAACCAAGCACGAGGGGACTGTTTTAGACCATACAGAGATTTCCGTAGTTGACAAACTTTAGATGGAAACTTGTTGTCTAAAAAACCAGGGGGTTGAGCCATGAACACTTGTTCTTCAAGATCACCATTCAGGAAAGCATTGTTAACATCAAGTTGTCGAACATCCCATTGAAAACTTACAGCAATAGTGAGAACAATACGGATAGTGGCAGACTTTACTACAGGACTAAATGTCTCAAAATAATCCAAACCATAAGTTTGATTAAATCCTTTGGCAACAAGACGAGCTTTGTATCTGTCAATACTCCCATCAGGCTTGTATTTGAGTTTATAAACCCATTTACAACCGATAATGTTCACATTACTAGGTGGATCAACCAAAATCCAAGTGCCATTTGTGTGTAAAGCAGAGATCTCTTTTGTCCATGGCCTGAACCCAGTGTGGATCTTTAAGAGCCTGTCTCAAAGTAGTGGGTTCTGAAACTTTAACAACAGAAAGATCAAGTATTTGTTTCCTCTTGGAAATGCCAGCCATAGATCGTGTGAGCATGCGAGTAGGCAGAGAAGTAGGAGGAATGGACTCTATGGAAGCAACATCAGTGGGAAGTGTAGGAGGAATGGACTCTATGGCAGCAACATCAGTGGGAAGTGTAGGAGACAGAGTAGGAGACAAAGAAGATGTAGGAGCATTTGTGAGAGGGAAAGAGGCTGCACAAGGAGAGTATTTAGGGACAACTGAAGTTATGTCATTTGAAGGTAGAACTGAAGGAAGCAAAGAGGGAGAATTGTGCATAGGAAATTTGGACTCATCAAACACAACATTAGGGGAGACATATACTCGACCAGAAACTTGATCAAGACATAAAAAAACCTTTATGATCTAAGCCATAACCCAGAAATATGCAAGCTACAGACCTGAATTGGAGCTTATGCTGATTGTATGGCCGAATGAAAGGGAAACATAAGCACCCAAATACATGAAGAGCATGGTAGTCAGGAAGTCGATTTAGAAGAACTTGATAAGGAGACTTATGACTAAGTACTGAAGTAGGCATGCGATTGATAAGAAAGACTGCTGCCTGGAATGCATATTGCCAAAACTTGAATGGCATATGAGCATGAGCTAATAAAGCAAGACCAGTTTCAACAACATGTCTGTGCTTGCGTTCCACTCTACCATTCTGAGAAGATGAATGTGGACAAGAGAACCGATGTTCAATTCCAGAGTCTAACAAAAAGGATTTGAAAGCTTTAAATTCACCACCATTATCAGATTGGAGGCATTGAATAGATGTGTTAAACTGTTTTTCAACACGAAGTTTGAACACCTTAAACATGGGCAAAGCCTGATCTTTGGTCTGAAGTGGAAACAACCAAGTAAATCTAGAAAAATCATCAACAAACAAGATAAAGTAACGAGCACCAGAAGTAGATTTGACAAATGCAGGACCCCAGACATCAGTATGAACCAGTTCTAACGGTTTAGAGGCATGAAAAGATGACAAAGAAGTAGGTAATCGATGGCTTTTGCAAGTTGACAGGACGAACAAACAGCTGACTTAGTTTTATTGAATGGAACCTTACAAATATTCAAAACATGATGAACAATTTTTAATGAAGGATGACCTAATCTATAATGCCATAACTGCTCATTATTAGCAATACAAGAAGAAACTTGAGGAACAGCAGAGGAAGCATTAGAAACAAGAGCAGGAACATAAGAACTGGGCAAAGCTGCGATGCTGGAAGGAACTGATGCAATTGCAGTCTTAGGAGCAGGTAGAACTGATAGCTTGTATAAGCCATTCTCAAGTCTGCCTTGAGCAAGAACCTTCCTCGAATGTGGTTCCTTCACAAAGAAATGATCAGACCAAAACTCTATGAATACATTGTTATCAGAACATAGTTTGGCAACACTAATCAGATTAGTGGATAAAGAAGGTACATGAAAGATTTGTTTAAGAATGAAAGATGAAGATAGACTATGAGAACCAGGAGAGAATTTTAGAGAACCAACACTAGAGATAGGAAGGGAAGTACCATTGCCAACCGTGACCTTATCTGAGCCCATGTATGGAGAGCTAGTAGCAAGACTGGCTTGATCATTTGTTAAGTGATGGCTTGCTCCTGAATCCAAGTACCAGCCTTCATTGTGGAAAGGACTGGACTGGAATGCTTGGTTTGAAACTGCTGCTAAGGCTGGCATGCTTGGTTTGAACTCAGTTGAAGAACCAGAATTTAAAGAACTAGACTGATGAAAATTAATATCAAATCGATGGTAGCAATTCAAAGCTATATGTCCATATTTGCCACATAACTGACATTGTGGCCGATCAGTAGATTGTTTATTGGAATGACCACCTTGTTGATGACTAGAACCATAATACTGCCCAGAATGCTGTCCATAGTTCTGACTATGAGAACTTCTTGCACGACCATAATTCTGGCCTCGTCCCCTATTAGACTGCCCACCAAAATGTCGACCTCTGCCTCGACCAAATTGCTGCTTGTAATTGGAACTGGCCAGGTTTGCTGAAATGGGTGGAATGTTATCCACAGAGCCTTGTTGCTCAAGCCTATTTTCAAAAGACAATAACATGCTATGTATGGATTCAAGCGAGATCTGATCATCTCTGACATTAATGGCTGAGACTACTGAGTTATATTCAGTGCCCAATCCATTCAAAAGATTCATTATATGGTCTTGATCTGAAACTAACTCACCAATGGCTGCTAGATTATCTGCTGCACCTTTGATCTTCATGATATAATCAATCATGGACAGTGGACCTTTCTTGGTGGACTGGAATTCTAATCGAAGTTGCATGATTCTAGCTCTTGAAGAAGAAGAAAAGATTTGTTCTAAAGCCTTCCAGGCTGAGAAAGAAGTAGTATGACCGATGATTTGAGCCATTATGGCTGGTGTAAGAGATGCATAAATCCAACTTAGGATTGTACGATCTTGTCTTCTCCAAGCAACGAAAGCAGGATTGATGACTCCTGTATTTAGCTCTTTTGTTGGACAGACTGAGACTCCTTCAATGAAATCCTTAAATCCATTTGCAAAAATTACATTTTCAATTTGAGACTTCCAAAGAATGTAATTGGTTTTATCTAGTTTTACTGGTAAAGAGTGATTCAACACTTGATAAGAAGGAGCAGAGGATATGTTGGACGTCTGACCTGTGTTGCCAAGTAAACCAGAAGAAGACTGTGTTGCCATTGATGCAATGATGAAGAAACTCTAAAACACTCTGTGGCTCTGATACCAAGTTAGAAACTATGAAGAATGAATAAGAGTGAAAACTCTGTAATTGCTAAGCAGAGCAATACAGAGATATTTGTATGTATTTATAGATGTTCTATATTACATCTTGGAATCAAGAATTCATACTAACAAACATAAAACAGACTCCAGCTCATTCTAACAGTTCTTGTTTATGCACTAACTGACTACAAGTATACTAACTGATTGCTAACACATTGCCTAACTGATTACTAACACATTGCTAACTGATTGCTCATTTATACTATACTGGTCTCTTATCAGAATGAACCACATGCTTGCAGAGCGTATCAAGGTATGCATTTGAATGTATTAGCTTTATTTGCCCATGGCTACAAGGAAACCAGGTTGGTGAACCACAGAGCCAAGAGTCATTAATTGTTTCTTTCTTCCTAACAAATATACTTGCATGGTTTTCTCAACCGACTAGTCAGAGAACATGGAAGCATTGACCTCGAATGGCTAAGGGATGTTCCCCCTGATAAGGCAAAGTACGTAAATCCAAACAATTCAAGAAATGCATAATTTGGAAACCCATTTCAACTTTGAGCTGGAGAATCATTTATCGCCATGATGTACTGAATATGGTATTCAATTCTTCTCCTGATGTTCTGAAGTGCAATATTATTTGCAGGGAATACCTATTAAGCATGAGGGGATTGGGCCTAAGAAGCGTGGAATGTGTGCGACTGCTGACACTGCACCATCTTGCTTTCCCAGTAAGACTATATAAAGATGAAGTATACTGTTGCATGTTTATTCAGAACTAAAATTCACATACCTTTCTTCAAATCTTAACTAAGGTTGACACAAATGTTGGAAGGATAGCTGTGAGATTGGGATGGGTCCCACTCCAACCACTGCCTGAGTCCCTCCAGCTGCATCTTCTAGAACTGTAAGTATAATTTCAAGATCAGTAAAAAAAAAAAATTCAATAGCAATAAACAATAAATATATATATATATAATATCAAATTAACAATACAAAGGAAAGAATATTATCTAATATTATCCATTGGTGGGAATTAGACGCCTCACTCATATTGGGAAAACAATTCACGGGTCTCGATCTGCTCTCGATTTGTTCTTCCTCTCGATCTGTTCTTCCTATCGATCAATTCAAGGGTTTGCTCTTCCTATCGATCTGCTCTGCTCTTCCTCTTCGATCCTTGCTCTCGCTCGATTTTCTCTTCGTTGCCAAGCCAAACCAAACCAGATCTGACTCCTCCATCGCCTATCTCGCTGATCGACTGCTTCGCGTGTGAACGTTTCAAGCGAAGTGAAACTGTGTTTACACCTCTTTCAATTTTCTTCGTAATTTTTGCTCTCAGAGAGTACCCATTCAGGTACAGATTCCGTCCTCTTCATCTTCTTCATTGCCGATCTATCAATTTGGATTGATTTTTTTGTGAAAAAAGTTTCAATTTTGGGTTCAATTTGGGGATTTTGAAGATCAGCTAGGATTAGTAGTGTTTGGATTGAATGGGTTAGTGAATCGGATCATTTGAAGTAAAGAGCATGTTGTAGATGTAGTACTTGTTTGGTGGTTTTAGTTATCAATTACACAAAAAATACTTGTTGCTTTGTTTAAGTACACTTGACACTCAAACAAGTTTTGGTATAACCAAAATGTCAAAAAACCCTAACATAAGATTTTATGTAAACAATTTGATTATACAGTAATTATGATTATTAAAAATGAGTAGTTAAGCAGTGGCTTACTAACTTTGTCCAAATTTTTTGCAATCAAAACATATGTTCTTTATATAATGTATATAGTTGGATTACCTTTGGATTTTACTTCTTGCATGATTTTATACATAGTATAGAGTTAGGGCTTAAAGGGACCAATTTCTATATGATAATTGTGACTATTAAAAGAGAAAGTAAACATTTATCTTTTGTGGATCAATTAAGATTTTCTTAGTTTGGAAAAGTCCTAGGTGTTTGAGGATCTACACACGATATATTAATGAGGCATTTGTTCATGTTTTAATGTTGTTGATTTGTATCCAAAACCTTTACCATCATATACATTTTCGGCGCTTTCAACAGCAAAAGCGCCATTTAATCAATGAGTCGAAAACAAGGATTTTTCCAATGGTGAAATGTGGTCCTTCTCTTAAATCAAAATTTATATCACATTTGTTCACAGTGTTTCTATTGCATTGTCATTCTGAGGTAAAAGTAGCATAGGCAAATAGTTATGCATTACCTTGTTCTAAAATCTTACAAATTTTTGTGGTATATCTAATGGTGAGAAATTAGTCTTCCACCAGATTCCAAAGGATTCCCCATTAACTCTTTTAGGTTGAAGGGTGTGACACAAACTTGTGCTTATCAGTTGATTAAGATATCCTTACAAGAACTACTTTTTGTGCTCAAGTCATTTCCACGATTTGCAATGCATATAGCTAGCTAGCAATGCAATATGCATTCTTTATTTAGTACACTAATTAGCATCTACTAATGTGTTTGTACATATCCAAATTTGAAAGAGGGATTATGTTGGAATCTTATGTCACAAATTAATGAAATGATCACGAGAGGAAACGCACATGCCACACATCAATCACATTGAAGATATGTATACTGACATGAGGTTCTAACAAAAAATTGTAGTATTATATATTCCTCTAGCAGTATTGACATTCTCTAACAGGGGTGGGCACGGTCCGGGTCGGTTCGGGTTGAGGCCTATCCCGGTCCCAGTCCTGGTTCAGTCAACCGGGAACAGTTCGAGTCAGAATAGTCATTTTTTTTGGACGACCCGATTGGACCCGGACTGTTTGGAACCGGGACAGTCCAAGTCGGGACCATGCCTACCCGGTTTGTTCATTTTCCAATTCAGACTACCAAATTTTTTTTGGGCTTGATTTACCAGAGGCCCAAAATTATTCATTTCATCATTTTTTGGACTTGACTATATTGTTTTCATAGTCATCTCATCGGTCTATAAGACAACCAACAAACTAAAGAGTACATACATATCATCTTTTATTTTTTTTTAAACATACTTGCTATTAAACAACCAACAAATAGTGCTACCAACAAATCAATGCTGGAAACAAATTAAACAACCAACAAATTAAACAGCCAACAAAACAATGCTGCCAACAAATTAAACAGCCTACAAAATTATACAGTGCTGCCAACAAATTAAACAACCAACGCATAATTTTTTGGGACTATCACTATTGTTCTCATCAGTCATTTCATCATCCTGCCAACAAATTTAGGGCCAAAACAGTGCTGCACCAAAGTAGAACACCATGTTGTTGTCATCATTTCTCTTTGAAATGTCACCTAATGGACCTAGTTGTTCACACAATAGAGATCAAGTAAAATGTCACATAGTGGTTCAATAGTATGTTTACAAACCAATAAATGAAAAAGTCATAGAAGCTAAATAAGTGGTTTTACAAGCCTAAATAAGATAGCTAGGAATAATTTGCACTCAATAATGTACTTGGGTGGATATCTTCATAGAAGCTAAATAGCAAATTGAGGCGTAGAAGCAATTGATTCCTCCTAATAATAGTATATATTCTCAAACAAGGTTTAAAAAATTGCACTAACGAATGACCTTTTTCTTTCTCTGAATTTTCAGGACTAAATCAGTGTTGGAAAAGTTGTAGGCTGAGGTGGTTGAACTATCTCCATCCGAATATCAAAAAGGAGAGTTCACATCAGATGAAATTGATCTCATTGTCAGGATGCATAAGCTCTTAGGCAACAGGCATGATAAAACTCTTGATTTGATTGTGAAGCTTATTATTATATTAAGAAACCAGGTTCACATAAGAAAAAACTAGGGAAGCTTACAATATAATATTGATTATGAAGCTATCAAAGAAGCCATATCCTACTAGTATGGAGATTTGCTATCAAAGAAGCCATATCCTACTAGTATGGAGATTGTTGGCAAGGCGAGCAGTAGTATACCATCACAAAATCCACAGTAGTTGACATTACAACTAGGGAAGATATCGAAAACATGGGCAACTTGCTTATTTTCCATATATGAAAAGTGGGAACTGGTTCGATAACCCAATACACTCTCAATATATTAATATATACTACTTTAAGTAGGTATCACTTTGATTAGATTCTAGCAAACTATTCTTTTGTTTGTTGGTATTAACTAGCTAAACCAAACTAGAATGGCTATCTACAGAGATTTTATACCTTGGATAGTGGTGGTATGGAAGGCTAGCATTTTGTACTTTCCATATCTGTTCTCTAATAGAACAATTTTCACTTATTAAAACAGTAGCCATTAGAACTTCACCAGAAATTGGCGAAGGATCGAGTTGTTTAGTTATTAAAGGACTGACTGGCGATAAAGCGCAAACAGATCCAGACACATACAAATAGACCCAGACACGGATTAAGCACAGAAGGGAGATAAAAACACAGGCAGTATTTATTCAGAATCCAGCATCGTACACATTGATTCATATTTCTAGAGAAGGTTACTACATGCATGGGAGACACTTACAGATGGAAAACCTAAAATAGTTTAGTGTTACCTAGTACTTTTTCTCTCGCTATAAAAACTCCACTGATCGAACTAGAGGATTACAAAAATTAATAGTCATCATTGAAATATAACCTATTCACTGATCAAAGCAGGATAATCCTACATGAATTTCAAACCAAAAAAAATGCAAGAGACACTGTTGCACTTATAATATTTTTTATGGACTTGGTTGCTACAAAAGAAGGGATGCCCTACTTAATTAGTAGTGGTAAGGAGAAGTAACAAGTTCATGACCACAATATCCACTGTAATGGACGAATGGGGATTACAGATCAGAGTGGGCAAGTTGCTTACTTGCTTGACACAGAAAGTGGGATAGATCATTTGATATATTAAAATATTTATTACCAATGTGGAATAGATATTTTGATTGATTATGTGCTCTGTATAATGGTTTTTTTTAACTCATCCAATATTGAAAAAGAAATGAGAAACTTTCATCCAATATTGGAGAAATAAGTAACAAGAATAGTTTTGTAACTCATGATCAAGGCACACCTAAAATGGTCCGTCCATGTGTATGAAAATGAGTCAAGATGGCATAACCTAAAATGGCTAAAAAATGGCAGCTCATGATCTAGTTTCTACTGATGAGTTCCTCAAGATAGTCATATGGCACAAACATGACTAAATAACAAACAAAAAACTTGCCCTACCAATACTATCTTATAAGTCTTATCTATTCACTATTCTTATTGAATTTGAAATGCACCAATCATCATTCTTTTGGACAACCTTCTTCTTGCATCTGTGCCTTTCCCTTTGCCATTGGATCAACTTGAGCTGCATTATTGTTGTTGTTTATGCTTGAATCTGCTACCGCCTTTTCATTGAACAATTCTACATTTAACCAACATAACCCACTATCAACACCAACGAACTAGTAGCAAAAGTCAACAATCAACATCAATAAGAAATTAATGTACAAGTACCAGTTTCAATGTCTTCATAGAATTCTAGCTCTTCAATGGTAGGTCCATCTTCAAAGTCCATTGTAATGTCATCTCCTCTCGGCCAGTTTTGCATACATATCTAGGCCTCTACTGAGGTAGGAGTTAATGAACTCCTAAACGAATCTATGACTCTACCACCCGTGCTAAAAACACTTTCAGAAGCAACGATAGAGACTTGAATTGCAAAGATGTCCTTGGCAATTAAGGCCAATACTGGATATTGACAAGCAGCTTGCTTCCACCACTGCAAAATGTCAAATGACCTATACTTCTCAGCCAATTCCTCTGCAGAGGGTTCATTGTCTATCTCTTTATTGCCACTTTCTACCCCTTCAGTTTTGTTCATAATAGCCACAACGGGATCTTTAAGATATCGAACAATTTCATGTAAGACCACCGCTTCATCAGTTTGTCCCACATGTTTATTCCAGTTCATCACATATTTCATCCCTACACTTGAACTAGCCCTGTTGGCCCCATCCACTCTTTGCCTCTTCGGATTGGTGCCTTTGTTAATTGCTTTTACACTGTTGCTACTTCTCTTCACATTCTTATCAACCTTGTCCAATTCATATTCTTCATAAAGCTGAAACAACTAAGATCTATAAACCCTAGGTTTCATACCTGGTGGAAGATCAACTAAGATATTTGGACCCGTTGGTATGTCGTTGAATACCGCTAGAGTATTTGTACTAGTAGGCGCTGGTGGTGGTGGTGTCGTATGTGATTGAGATGGCATTGCGACTATAATTGGTTGTGGATGCCTAGGCGAAAATGGTGAGGTTCCAGTTGAAGATGCAGTAGGCCTACTAATGCCTTTGGATTTTGATTATCGCCATGATTTCCCTACACAAAACATATCAAATTTAAAAAAAAAAAAAAATTTAAAAAAACAGTTATATGAAATTCAAACAACTTAGTAACAAAAGATTTAGAAACCCAATAATACAATCACATAAAAAACTTAGATTAATTTAAGCCTTTTGTAAGTTTTTGTTAGGCTTTATGTTCTTGAAATATTACCTAGAAATTGTTCAAACACTTGGTGGATGCACCGCAGAGCAGAATTGAGGAGACTTGAGAGAGGAAGATGCAGAGAAGGGTTGGAAGACGACCAAAGACCTGGAAAGATTAACAATAAAACCACAATAAGGGGCAATTCTTCAAGTTTAATTGTGCATCCCTAATTGTGTTGGTTACTCACACTATCAAATACACATACAACAATTGAAGTTATTGAACAACTTTCCTCAAAAAAGATCAGTGAATCGGTGATAATGGCTTTGTAATTTCATATCTTTAACAATCGAACAGGATTCTACCTTTAACACTCTGATCAGTGATAAACATTAGTATTCATACATCAGTGATAATGGCTTTGTAATTTCATATCATTGGGATTCTAAGTCATGCATATGACATGTTGATATGATCTTTCATGCCAAAGTTTTTAACATTTGTGCTTGTTGAAATGTTGTACAGTAATCTATGTTTCTACTAAGGAGAAAAATGACAAACACTCCAGCTGTGTTTGATACAAAAGAAGAAAAATACCATGAAAATTTATCAAAAATGATAAGGGTGAAGAGGGAAAAAATAAGAGCCTTTTTCTCATAACCAAAGGCTATTTATTAATCTGTTTGGTATGACTTAGATGCAAATCTTATCATTAGATAAATGTACCACACCATATTTACGGAATGGTTTCAATTTAGTGCGTGATAATATTGCTCATTGAAATTGTATTGAAAACTAGGGATTAGGAAATGCATCAATCGATTCTTCATTGATTGGATGCATGGATGGGGCGATGATTTGAACCATAAAATCATGTGTTCGACCATAAAATAAACCCTGAATCAATCAAATAACCGAAAAAAATAAACCCTGAACGTTCCAAGAGATGAAAGATGTGGTCACCCTGAAGATGTAGATTTCCTTGCATATGCTCTGAAATCTCTAGTGCAGTTCTTGCAGCCAAAGTTGAAAGCCTTCTTTGATAGCACACCTAATGAGTAGAGAAGAAGGGTTGGAGGCGAGAGGTGAAAGGCGAGAAGAATAAGGGTTGGATGCGAGGATGCCCTAGTGTTCTCCGACTGTTGGCTCTTTGCTAATTTGCTTTGGTCAAAACTCAAAACCCTATTTGAGTGTTTGTTTTGGCATTGGGTTGGGTTGTGGTAAAACATTGGGTTGGGCTTTGGTTTGCTAATAACTGGGCTTGGATTTAGATGTTAAGTGCTACAATAACCGGGACGAACCGAAACGGTCCGAAATTATTTTTGTTAAAATCGGTTCCATTCCAGTTCAGACCGGTTCGAGACTGGAACCGGGATAAAAACAGTGAAGACCGAATTGTCCTGATCTGAACCGGTTCGGGACCATACCGAAACGGGTCGGGATCGGGATTCTTGCCCACCCCTATTCTCTAAGGTACCAAACTCATTGTCTGCTTTATCATGCCTTAGTTTAGTTGAGTTGTTGAGTACTTTAGTTCAGAGAGTTAGAGAGTTTTAGGGTATCATTCTGGGCTGCTGTAATCAGAGAACAAAGCCTCCGCACCCAAATTATGGCTATAGTTGTATCAATCAGAGAACAAAGCCTCCGCACACAAATTATGCCTAGTGGGTACTTAATGCTATAGTTGAGTTGTTTATCAGTTGTTATTGTAAATTTTATTTGCCAATGAGGAAAGCATTAATCATTACACCACCATTCGGGACTGATTAGCTATTTTGTTTTGTAGGTATGGCATCAAAATTACAATGGAGTGATTCAATGGATTTGGTTTTGATTAGAGCGTTGGTGGATGAGAGTAATACCGGAGGAAAAAAAACAGATAATGGGTGGAAGTCAAGCGCATGGTGAAAGAAATTAAAAAATCTCACAATATGGTAATTACCCATGATCATGTCCGGTCGAGGTTGAAGACCTTCAAAAAGCAATATTTGGCAGTCCGAGAAGTTCACAAGCAAAGTGGGTTTGGATTCGACTACAATAGTGGGCTCATCACTGCAGACAACGAAGTTTGGGAAGACTATGTCGCAGTAAGCTTTCTTAAGCATGGCTCAATATGATTCGGTAGGACTTCATGCGAGTTATTTTTCAATCTTATTGAGAATGCTAGTTAGAATTTATTGAGAATGCTAGTTTTCTAATCTTTATTGAAAACTTTTCCCCAACTATCTTTATTTTGTTGATTGTTCTAATCTTTTTGTTAAATTAGATTGTTTTCTCAATTATATTTCTTAACATTATTTAGGCACTCGATGAAGCAAAGAAAGTTCGTACAAAATCTTTCCATACTATGGCGACCTTTCAATCATCATAGGAAATGATCAAGCTGGCGATCGTTGTATAGCAAGTCGTGATGATGACATCGAACCCATGGCTGAAGCAAGTGAAAGTGTCCATACAGACACTGGAGACAGGGAAGATGCTGCCACAGGTTCTACTACATCGTCTCAAGTGAACGCGTGACAATGATGATCCCGAGTTTGCTAAGGCCATATCAAGTATATGCAAGGCATTTGAGCAAGCGAGTGCTATGCCTATACGATTGGAAACCTTCCCTTGGCAAGAAGTTGAGAAGGTTGTAAGGGCGGTTCCTGGACTTATCGAATGTCAAATTTTGAAAATCATGAGAAAGTTCAATGGGAACGTAGAGCTTGGTACTTTATTTTTAGGATTGACCGAAAAAACAAGGGAGGGTTGGGTTCTTGCAGAGTTAGAGGATAATTAGTTTGGAGCAAAAGTAATTGGCTTCTTGTCTTTAACCCTTTTTATGTGTTTTGATTAGTAATCAAGGAGTTAAAAAGTTTGGATTTTGTTTAATTGGTGTTTGGGAGTATGTGGTTTAGTAATTGGTCTTTGTCTTTAACCCTTTTTATTGTTTAATTGACAACAGAAGTCTGACTTTTTATGGTTATGCAGTAAACATGCTTTCATTATCAGATTCATTTACATGTTGAAAGAGTCTCGTTTCTGGTTTTCCTACCGGTTTTTCTATTGCACTCGTATAGTTTTGAAGTGGATCTTGCTAGGAGTGGGAAGTGTGCTAAAGTCGGTGTCTTATAAACAGTTGGTCAAGTTTGAGTCTCATTTGCATGTCAGAGGTTGAGGTTTTGGAGTCGGATAGTCTTGTCAGAGGATGGTATTGGCATTATTGAAATGTTACTTGTTAAACTTAACTTGGTTACATCCTTCCAATTCTGTTCATGTCCATATTGTTTTTCTAGAACATGACTACAGATGTCATGTCTTGAATACTTTTTGTGAAGAAAAGGCAAGATAACATAGTGTGTTGAATACAAAATGGCCATTTGGTTTCTAATTTTTTTCATGCAAAGGCAAGAACATAGTGTGTTGGATGCGTTCTAACTAAAGCCATTGCAGAAATACCAAATGGCCTTTTGGTTTCAAGCTTTTGCATAGAATGGCTAGGTATCCTATTTTCGTTCCTGCCAATATAATATCCTATTATCTTTCCTGCCAATATAAACAATGTGTTTGTCAGGTTTCTGGCAATATGCCACTAACAATGTGTTGCTTTCATTATCAGATAACATGGTTGCTGGCCTTCTGACAGAGTAACTCTGTTTCAGGCCATGCGGGGACTGTTTTTTATTGTTTATCAGATCTGCAAGCCAAGGCAAGTGATAGCAATTTGTTGTAGCTTTCCCTATTATGGTGTTTGCTGGTCATTTTAGGAAAACATTGTGGTGCCGCGGTTTATATTTTCAGTGCAGATTGGCATATGAAGGTTTGGGTGCTTTGATGCTATTGTGTGCAGTGCAGGTATTCAATGTCCACAGTGTTACATTTGGCGAGAACTTGAGCAGGTATATGCAATTGCCATGCACATGTGGTCTGGTTTATTGCATTCAATTTGAGGCCGTGAGACATGGTACAATACTTCTTCTCTTTAATGATGATGAAAAATTATGGGCTCCATGAGACATGGCTCCTACTTTTCCACAATTCCTTACTGTTCTGATCTGATGTTTAAGGTTAATTTATAGCTCTCTTTTTCTCTGTATCCAGCTAACTACACTAATCAATGGAAAGTGTACCATTGTGTGCCTACAACTACAAGTCCTTGCTCTACAAATAAATGAATGATTGTTGTTTCCATGGATCAACCTCTAGTGAGGGTGCATGTTTCCACCATCCAATATGTTTATCATGTGTATTTTGAGAACTTCCTCCAACATGTCCTTGCATCAATATAGAGATAATTAAGTTAACTTTGACACATGTTTCTGTGACCATTCAAAGGAGGGCTCTTTTGGAGTGATAGCAATAGACCTTGGAGGACGTGCTTTAGCGACAATAGTGAGTACTATTCGTGAAAAAGTGGTGGACAGTACAATAATTGTCTTGTCAAAAATAATTGTCTTATTCAAAAAAAAGATTCTCGTGATTAGTTTTGGTCAACCAAACACTCACAATAGTAATTGGAATCCAATTCCCATGGACAACCAAACATCAAAGTTGGTCAAGTCCATGGCATGGTATGGGATTCCAAATCCCAGGATTCCATGCAACCAAACACACCCTTGGAAGAAATGATATTTTTATGTTTTTAGGTATCCAATTCAGGAGACAATTCAGAAATATCTTTGGCTGCAGCTCTGTACACCGGACCAAAGGACATTGTAAGTTCATTGTGATCTGAACTTTATCAAGCAACATTCATCTGACAATCTTTCAATATGTATACTTTGTACTGATTTCATTCTCATGCAAACACAGGTATGAGTTACACTATCAATTGATTACTTTGGAAAGGTACAGTTTGTTATTTTTATCAATAACATGTAAGTACTAGGCGGAGGGGGAAAGCAAACAGGCAAATAACACCACGTTTAAACTTCATGCAGGTATTCTGCACAAAAAGCAAGCCAAACTGTAATGCTTGTCCAATGAGAGCTGAGTGCAAGCACTTTGCCAGTGCCTTTGCCAGGTTAGTTCTCATGTATATAAAGGGGCATCTATTCATTAACAATGAATCTGTGTTTCCTGAATTGGGGCGGTCATTAATCATATGTTTTAGGATTCAGAATGCTAGTTTGAACATGCATATAGTCATGGAGTCACTTACTCAAAAATTATTTGAAGAAAAGAAAGGAAAAAAAAAAAAAAACAATTTCACACGATGATTATATAATGTAATAACTCTTGTATTGCTTCAAACAAGCACAGAGAATATGCAACAAAAAATCAGAAATAATCATCTACAAAATTGAGTCCGGATCATCTACACCGGGGTGTAGAGATTGGAATTCTACACCCTACGAAAATAACATGTCATAACCGTATTTTAGGGGTTAATTAGCAAATCTATATAATACATGGGCAGATCTGCAATGACCTTCTTTAGGGTGTAATGTTGACAACCCTACACCCAGGAGGGGATGATTTCAATTCTTTCCAAAATAACCTATGAGTACGTGGTTTCAAACAACTAAGTAACATGAAAAGATGAATTAACACCACTTATATTACACATGGAAAAAAAAATTGAATGCACTAATTCTTTCAGTAACACGTTACCTCAGTACTTGTACTTTTCCTGAAACCAACGTATTCTTTCATTTTTCACTTACAAATCATTAAATCCTCAAAACTCATCTCAGCTCAAATATTTGTGTTTAAAGGGTTCATCCACTTATATTACAAATTTCAATACTTTTGATGGCATATGGTTTTCTTGCTACAGTGCAAGGATCGCTTTGCCAGGACCAGAGGAGAAAGGCATTATTAATTCAACAATCCCAATGAAGGCCAAACCAAAGTTCACCTGTGCATAGCAATTTAATGCCATTCTCTCTACTGGAAAACAGCATCAACCAGAATCCAGGTGTGCATATCAATCCATTGCCACTTCCTCCACCAGAAACAGACATGTCTGTTGCAGAATCCAAAACAAACAGTGAACCTATCATTGAAGTGCCAAAAGTGATATAGAGGATGTTTTCGGCGATGATCCTGATGAAATCCCTAGAATCGAACTCAGCATCAAAGATTTTGCAAATAACTTACAAAAGTGCATGCAAGATAACAATATGAAGATCCACGAGGTTGATATGTCGAAGGCTTTGGTTGCTTTAACGACGGATGCGGCTGCTGTTCCTACACCAAAACTAAAGAATGTGAGCAGACTAAGAACTGAGCATCAAGTGTAAGTAATAACTGCTATTAGCCAAATATTAACAGTACTGTCATGATATGCATTCGCAAAATGCTAACATTAAAATGCACATGATATTCGTATTCAACTCATTTTTGTGATGGTGGCCACCTCATGCAGATGGTCTAGTTTTTTTCCCAAAAAAAGGCCATAAAGTCATTGTGGCCCAGGCAACCATGCATATCCTGGAACCAACACTAATAGGAAAGACGTACTTACAAGAAAACAGATAAAATTTTGATTAACTGGCTTTACTTATTGGCTTGCAGCTATGAACTTCCAGATTCACATCCTCTTTTGGAAGGGGTATGTTCTCCCAACTCTTTCACATTGCTAAAAACCTAAATTTTTGAAGTTTCATGCTAATAAGTCAAGGCGTGACGAGTCTTTTGAAGTCGGCGATCAAGTATTTTTGAAGCTCAGACCTTATCGTCAAAACTCTTTGGTGTGCCGTGCCAATCACAAGTTGTCAGCTAGATTTTATGGACCTTATAAGGTTTTAGCTTGAGTGGGTACAGTAGCTTATCGGTTGGAACTTCCAGTCACTTCGCGGATTCATCCTGTGTTTCATGTTTCTCAACTAAAGCGAGCAAAAGGGACACATTTCCAGGTTCTTCCCTTACCTCCACAGCTTAGTTTTGATGGGGAAGTACTGGTTCAACCTGAATCTTTGTTGGATGTCCGTCCTAGAGCTAAGGGGATACCAGGTGCTTTGGAGGTGTTTATCAAATGGGAAGGTTTACTGGCTTATGAAGCGACTTGGGAGGATTTTGAATTATTACAGCAACAATTTCCTTCTTTTCACCTTGAGGTTAAGGTGCGTCATTGGGGCGGGGGTAGTGATAGGCCTCCTATCAAGTTCACGTATACAAGGAGAAAGCGTGGGTGAATGAAGGTTGTTTGAAGTGACAGTGAGTTAGTTATAAGGGCTGAATGAAGGTTGTTCAAAGTGACAGTGAGTTAGTTACAAGGACTGTTGAGTGCTATATGCAAATGGGTGTAATAACTGTTGCAGGGTGCAAGTGTTCTGTTTGATACATTGTTTGATACATTGCTCTGTTAGACATGTCTATAAATAAGAAGGGTAAAATGAGAAACAGAAGCATGTATTGATTTGTAATTGTTTGTACAATTGAGCATTTCTGCTCTCTGGAGATTGGACATCTCGAATTGTCTACACATTCTATAAATACTATCTGTCTTTTGTTTCTATCGAATCTGTCTTGTTTTCTTTGGCAGCTTCATCCTATTTCTTTGCATCCTCTGATCATTATTGCTGAATTCTGCAAGAAACATTACCAGAAAACAGGTCAGATCCTATCACTTTCCTTCCATTCCAAGTCACAAAATGAAGGTCTCTCCTCCAAATTAATTTCCCCAAGCTAGAGATATTAATGTGCTTCCATTCTTTCTGCCAATCCTTGAAAGATCTGTGAAATTGCAAATTCACTTTGAAATCTGCTAGGAAAGCAGTTGAGTATTGGCAATTCAAAAGAATGTGATCAATCGATTCCCTTTCTTGGTTGCAAAGAACACAATGATTGGATATTTGAAAGCCCCTTCTTTTCCAATTGTCAACACAATGTGATCCCTTACTAAGGACACAATGATTGGTTGCAAATAACACAATGTTATCCTTTACTAAGGTGAGGAGGTAACCAAATGATACTTTTTTTTGAAAGGCCTAACCAAATGATACTTAATTACGTATCATATCTAAGCAACGGCATTCTTTTGGAGATAATAACATTTTTGAAAAATAATATATTTATTGATGTAAATGCATCCTAATTACATCATTTTTCCAATTAGCATCCAAATTCTCAAACATAGCCCCTATAAAGGATGGAAGATAAGACAGCCACAAGGTAACAAAAATCTCCATATGTGCGACACCAAATTCCAATTCCTCTCTTCCGCACAGTTCACATACTGCAAAAGGAAGAAGCTTCCACAGTTCAACATACTGCAAAAGAAAGAAGCTTCCACAAGGCCTTTTCTATAGAAGGCTAGGGGTTTTTCAGCTTCTCAGCAACACCTCTCAGATCCAGGCATACCCAAGTTACCAAACATTCCAATAAAATGCAGCCTAACCCAATCACAATGCAGAAAGAAATGAACCAAGCTCTTCGATTTTGTATTACAAAAACTAAACACACTCCAATGTCCATGCCTCTATGAACTAACACTACCATCGAAGAGCGTATTCCACATTGTCGTTGACATGTTTCCCACCCTTCCCCTCTATTTTTTGAACTTTTAAGCCCTGGTTAACCTGAGCAAAAGATTATTAGTCACGCTTAAGCAACGCTCCTAATGTTGAGTCAAGTTTTACGGGGAAGATGTCATATTTTATTTTCAGCAACACAAGCAAGCAAATATATTAATAAGAGAAGTCCAAATTGATTGAGGAAATTGAAGGGCGCCCAACTAATGGGATACAAACCTGATAACAAGTTTGAAAGGCTAGCCCAATTGAACATACAAGTATGAAACGACACATCCTTCAGCATACCCCATGTACTGCCCCATAACCAAACGATCACTTAATGCCCTACAAATATCTTCGACTTCACACTTTTTAGGAATTCTGGCCATTTCTAGCCTTCCAAATAATCCACATTGCCGCAAGAAACATTTCCTCCCAAACCCATTACCTTTGCAAAAAGAAAATCTGACACGCCAAGTAGATAGTTATTGTGAAGAGTCAGCAGCTGGGACGTTGACCACATTTCTACAAAGGTAGTCACAAATGCACTTGATAAAGTTGCAAGAGAAAAATATTAGCAATTATCACACCTCTTCTGGCAATTTTCTCAATTGCAAGTGTCCACCAGTGACCAATGGTCCGTAGCATAAGAGTTAACCCGTGGTAGCACTTCCTTCATCAGTAAGTTGTGTTGTCAAAGTTAGTTGATGATTTGTTGCCACACTATGGAGCTGCGAGAAAAAAAATTCATGACAACCCCCCACTGGAATTGCCCCCTGTGGATCATCCAACTGCCAATTGTCCTCATTAGGTTCTATGTAGTCTTGAGCGATGCCGAGGCACACTAGGTGGGCTATCCTTGACCTCACCACCTCGCCTAGCCCAAATGTTAAAGATAAAGTAGTCAATGACTGCATTCTCCTAGGTGAGAGCCTTTGACTACACTTTTTTTTTCTAACATTGGCATCTTGCCTTTTGCCCAAGGTACTAGGCGCCTGGGACAGGCTCCTCGCCTAGCACCTTGGACTACATAGGTCGGGTTGCAAAACAATTAGCTGGATTCTCTCAATGAGACAAATCATGATGTTTGGACACTTTCACCAATACCACCTTCGTTCCCACTCCCAAAGTTTGTCAGATTTTCATCACTAGGACTATAGATTTGTGAAACTGTGAAACAATACCTTGTTGGCACAAAGAAACATTGAAACCAATAGCGTGTTTCCAAATTCCTTTTCGCGTGATATCTTCTCAAAAATCAATCAGCTGCCTGTTCCCAACCTTATGATAAAATATGCTTCTTAAACTGTGTGGTTCATAGTTGCCCTCCAAAGAGAGCAGCCGTACAAGTTGTGGTTTTTTTCGAAAACCAGCCCATTGGTTCCACCCTGTACTTTTTGGCAATGATTTTCCTCCAAATGGTTGTTGCTTCAATCCCAAAACACCAAAGCTACTTTGATAATAAGGCCTGATTAAAGAGTTTGAGCCTTTGAAGGCCTAGACCCCCTTCCCCTTTGGTTTGGACACATCCACCAATTAATGGTTGTTGCTTCAATCCCAAAACACCAAAGCTACTTTGATAATAAGGCCTGATTAAAGAGTTTGAGCCTTTGAAGGCCTAGACCCCCTTCCCCTTTGGTTTGGACACATCCACCAATTTAATTAAGTGGAACTTCTTGGTTGACTTGGCTGTGAGGAAATTTCTGAAAATTCTTTAAATATTGTTAGCTACTGAGCTTGGAATTGTTGTAGTAAACATCATGAACACCCGAATGCTCACAAGCGTGCTCTTGATGAGTGTCCCAGCCTTCCTTGGGATATATTTTCACTTCCAAATTGCAAGTCTACTCTGAATCCTTTCTACCAAGTCCCAAGCCTCCTTATCCTTGTAATGATTACAGATTGGCATACCCAGATATTTTGAAGGAGGGTTGCTTGCTGCCTTGCAACGCAAAACCACTGCAAGCCGACTCAAATCCCCAACTGTAACAAAAACAAATTTCAGAAAATTAAGCCTCAGCCTTAAGACTGCCTCAAACCACAGCAAAAACTGACTTATCACTGTATACTACAGGATTGGGCATAGAAGTTCAGTTGGCAGCCACTCTAAATACCTTAATCAGGTTGAAGTCTTCTGCTCTCAAAACCATCTGAATTAGTACCTCAGCAACCAACAAAAAGATGAGAAGGGAGAGGGGATCCACCTCACAAATGCCTCTAGAGGCTCGATAGAAACCATGAGGACTGACGTGAATCTTGACTGTGAAACTCACAGTTTCAGAAAAAGTTGACACCCGCCTGCGCCATTGGATCCCAAACGCCAAACCCCAACATATAGTCTATGAACCCTCAACTACTGAATTGAAGGCCTTGGAGAAATGTA
This sequence comes from Berberis vulgaris, assembly GCA_963556465.1. Taxonomy (NCBI): domain Eukaryota; kingdom Viridiplantae; phylum Streptophyta; class Magnoliopsida; order Ranunculales; family Berberidaceae; genus Berberis; species Berberis vulgaris. Next base: position 82,196,773 of record OY747124.1, on the reverse strand, counting down.
AATTACATATAAAATCTAGGATGTGCCCTTTCTAAAGTCAGCATCATACAAGTTTGTAATCAAATGGCCATAACCTTGCAGACAATTTTCAACACCGAGGATATCATACCTGCTGACACCCCTTGGAAAGTTGCACCATTGTGAGCCCTAAACTCTACTGGGTAGCTATCAAACATCATTTTTAAGACTTTTTTGCAGGATCAAGACTTTGAAACTATGAAAGCTATGTGGTTTGGGGTCTTTGGTTAGAGTGTTTGCTACGATAACCCAACAAATACCAAATTAGAAAGAAAATGGGATTGGGAGATGTACACCACTTGATACTGTGATCAAGATACTGTGATCAAGGAAGCTCCATGAGTTACAAATAATAAAGGACCACGCTGGTCTGAAACTACAAATATAAGATTGTTGAACCGGCCCCTCAAGAGTCAAGATGGACTCTAGTTTTAGGTTCCTGAGTTGGGTTCTGAAAATCCCTACTCTAAAAATATCTACTCAAAGCGTAATATAAAGGCGAACCCACAGAATCCAGTGAGAGCGCATGAAAGATAATGTAGAAAACTCATAAACAAAATGATTAACATGTAGTAAGGTCATCTCCAATAGTCAGGCAGTAGTTTCAAGACTAGTTATAATCTTATTTAGAGATCTGGAAGGAAGAGGTAAATCGAGGCGTTTGCGAAGAGAAAATCAAAGAGCCAGATTCCAAATAGAAATAGAAATAAATTCAATATAAACCCTAGCAAAGTTTTAGAAGAAAACGTACCTCTCACTTGGACTGGATTAACCAAGATCCAGAGTTGATTCGAATCGAGAGATGTTGCGAGTACCGATTAGAATGATTGAAAGGGATAAAAGAGTTTCGTTTCATTTCGTTTAGTCTCCATCGCATCACCACTTCCAAACTTTCGATTGCCGCCTCTCCCTCTTCCCTCTCTTTTCCTTCTGCTTTTTTTATATGATTCTTTTGAAATTCAAATCACCTGTACTGTAGTATCACGTGCAGCTAAGCTGATCCAAATTTCGTCCAACCGCTTATTTCCACCATTTCCACTATTGCTGCCCTTGATCAATCTTTCCCAGTCTCTACTCTTTGTTAGATCAGGTACATAGAGCTTTCTCACACTTGGCCCATGCTAAATAACACCACTACTTTCATTGAATGACACTACCAACACTTTTTTTTTCTAAATTTACTGAAGAACACCACCACTATCATCATCAAAACTCATTCCCGATATTTTCGGGGTCGGCTACATGGATTTTGGTTCTCCAAGCAATGCGGTTTTCCCACATATCCTCGCCTAATCCAAGCTCAATGATATCTTCATTCACTGCCTTCATCCAAGTTTTCAACGGTCGTCCCATTCATCTACACCCTCCATTAACTTGCCAATCTAAATATTTTCTAATTGGCGTCGTGCTTGGTCTCCTCCGCACATGACCAAACCAAGTTAAACGTTTTTCTCTAATTTTGTCCTCTATGGGCGCTACACCTAAGTATCTCCTAATTCTTTCATTTCTAATTTGATCCTTACGAGTTTTACCACACATCCACCTTAACATATGCATTTTTGCTACTGTCATCATATGCGTATGTTGTCTCGTAGTAGCCCAACATTCTGAACCGTATAGCATGGCTAGCCAAACAATTGTCTTATAGCATTTTTCTTTTAGCCTTGCAGGCATCCTTCTATCACATAATACTCCTGACGTCATTCTCCATTTCAACCAACCAGCTTTAATCCTATGGTCTACATCTTCTCCAATAGCCTCATTCTTTTAAATTATAGATCCTAGATATCGAAAAGCCTCACACTCTGGGACCTCTATACCTTTGATCTCAATTGCAATACTTCTCCCTCGTGGTTCACAATCAAAGTTGCACACTAGATACTCCGTCTTTGAATGGCTAATTCTAAAACATTTACTCTCTAAAGCCTCCCGCCACCTATCTAATTTATGACCTAAACTTGCACTAGTCTCATCAATTAAGACAATATCATCTGCAAATAACATGCACCAAGGTACATCTTCCTGCAGATGTCTCGTCAACTCATCCATGACCAAAGCAAAGAGATATGGACTTAACGCCGACCCTTGATGTAATCCTACTGACACTGGAAATTCACTGGACATCCCAACTACTGCGCGAACACTTGTTACAGCCCTTTCATACATATCCTAAATGATATCGACATAACATTGAGACACTTTATTCATTTCAAGCACCCACCAAACTAACTCCCTGGGGACCCTATCATATGTTTTCTCCAGATCAATAAAAACCATATGTAAACTCTTACGTGTCTCTCGATATCTTTCTATAGTTTGCCTAAGCAGGAAGATGGCCTCCGTAGTAGACCTACCCGGCATAAATCCAAATTGATTATCCGAAACCATGGTTAAACTCCTAAGTCTTCGTTCTATAACCATCTCCCAAAGTTTCATCGTATGACTCATAAGCTTGATCCCTCTATAGTTCGAGCAATTCTGGATATCCCCTTTGTTCTTATAAATTGGTACCACAATGCTATGCCTCCATGAATATGGCATTTTTCTAGTTTCCAAAATCCTATTAAAGAGCTTAGTTAGCCATTGAATCCCAACTTCTCCCAGACATTTTCATGCTTCAATTGGTATATCATTCGGTCCATTGGCCTTCCATGTCTTCATTCTTTTTAAAGCTTCTATCACTTCTGTGGCACTAACTCTGCGATGGAACACGCGATCTCTCCCTTCCTGTGAAGCATACCCCTCCAAGTTTAACTCCCCTACATGTGTTCCATTTAGTAGGTTCCAAAAGTAATCATTCCATCTATCTAAAATAGCTTTATCCTGCATTAAAACTCTTTCATCCTCATGCTTAACACACTTAACATGACTCAAGTCCCTAGTTTTTCGTTCTCTAGCTTTAGCTATCTTGAAAATATCATTCCCCCCTTCCTTTGTACCTAGCCTATTATAAAGATCATCATATGCTCTCTTCTTAGCTTCTCATACTGCTTTACTACTCAACTTCTTAGCTTGCTTATAAAGCTCATAAGACTCTAGGCACCTATCTTTTTGCCACTCCTTAAAGCATATTTTTTTCCACAATGGTTTGTTGCACATCAGCGTTCCACCACCATGTGTCCTTACCATATAAACCTCCTATTTTGGCCTCTCCTAACTCTTCTTTCACACATCTTCTTATTCGGTTCGCCAAATGTTCAAAAAGATTCGGGCTACTAGTACTATCCTTTGGTTCTAAACTCTCCCAACCCTTTGAAAATGACTGGCCACCCAAAATCTTCTTTCTAAATTTTTGGCTCACATCTCCTTGTTAGGTCTACCAGTTAATGCTCGGTCTAACATGTTCTATAGCAATACGACCCCTACTCTTAAGACAAAAATTGAGAACTAACAGCCTATGTTGGTTTGTCAGACACTCCCCTGGTATAACCTTACAAATTTTACACATACCTAAATTGTGTCTCTTAACAAGAAAATAATCAATTTGACTTCTATTGCGCCCACTCGCAAAGGTCACCAAGTGATCTTCCCTCTTATTATAATTAGTATTTACGATCCCAAAATCCTGAGCTAAAACAAAATCTATAATAGAAATCCCCGTAGTGTTTCGATCCCCAAATCCTTGACCTCCATGTACCCTCTCATACCCAACTTTATCCTTACCGACATGGCCATTCAAATCCCCGCCTAGGAAAACCATATCGAAAGAGGGAATTTCAAGAACTAACTCCTCCAAAGAGTCCCAAAAATCCTTCATAGTCTCCTCGTCCAAACAGACTTGGGGTGCATACGCACTAATAACATGCACTATCTCTAGTTCTAAAGCTAATTTAATACTTATGATTCTATCCCCAAACCTCCTAACGTCGACTACTGCATCCTTAGAAACTTTATCTACCACTATTCCCACCCCGTTCCTAGTTCCATCTTTACCATAATATAAGAGTTTGAACCCTCCTCCTAAATCTTTAGCCTTGTTCCCCTTCCATTTTGTCTCTTGAAGACAAACTATGTTTATTTTCCTCCTACGCAGAGCATCCACTAATTATATTGTCTTACCCGTCAAGGTTCCTATGTTCAAAGAGGCTAATCTAATCATTTTATCTCTAGCTCTAACCCGGGCTAGCTTCTTTACTCGCCTCGTCCAGAATGGTGCGAGAACCCATGCCTATTTAACACTACACCCGGGCGCCGCTGCAGCGCGCCTTGCTCATTTGTCACTACACCCGAGCGTAGGTGCAGTGCGTCGCTTATAGCGGGGGACGCCCTATCATTCTGCATTAATCTTTTTGAACCAAATTTCCATGAAAAGAGATGTGATGGGTTTTTTACGGTTGGCTATCACAAGCCTAACACCAACCCTCCTCTTTTATCCGGGATTGGGACCGGCCGTTGCAGTGGGCGGAGTTAAGAACACCACCACTATATAATTAAAAAATATTTTTTATTTTCTAACAATTTCAGTGACTCCTCTCCCATTCGCACGAACACTCCACCTCTCCCACCTTTTTTCCCCAATCTCGCTGAAAATCTAACCGTCGGCCACCATCTTCATCCTCCATATCCTTCTCTTACTCATTTTCATCCTCCCTCTCCCCTCATTACTGTTTCACTTGGTCTCTCACACGAGAAAACACATCTTCCTCCCTGCTTCATTTTTCACTAGTTGTTTTCCATTCCAAGCTTGACAGACGACCCCAACACCGACGTCTCTCCCTCTCTTCTACGTCTTCGTCATTTGTATCTCTCTTCATCTTTCTTTGTTAGGGTTTTGGCGAAGTTTGTATCTAGAAATGGATGATTTTAGTGAAAATGATGTTGGTAGGCTTCAAGATGATAATGGTGCAGTTGAGAGTCAGCACTCAATTTATAAGTGTGAACAAAGAAAATAAACATATTCAAGATGAAGAACAACCCACTCCACTCGAGGTACACCCTCAACTTGATATGAGCTTGCACGGGTATGTTTTCTTGTTGTCATGATCGTAATACCATGTTTAATTTTCTTGTTGGTTTATTTGAAACAACTTTGTTATTTTTAGGGTAAGTTGTTAATATTTGAACCCTAAAACTTGCTTATTTTTAGGGTTAGTTTGATCGTTGTTGTGTTATTGTTGTGTATTGTTACTATTTTGTGCAGAGAATGTCATTGCCGATCTAATTGATTTTGAGATACATTCACATAATCTAGAGGACCCAGAGACACTTAAAGCATATTTGGAATATACGAAACTTCTAGATGTAAATTTTTCCCTTAATGATTTTATTCATTACCTTACTTAATATATGATTAGAATAATAAATATTTTTATTTACTTAATGTAGAAAGGATGATACTGAAGCGAATGATAAACAAGCACTAGAAGAGGTAGTTGATGATGGCGACTTGTTTATGACAAAAGAGGTAAGGATAATTTTTGCAGTCATGACATTATTTAATCTTGTTTCACAAGACATTTGAAAACTATTTACAATGTCATTCAGCAGCTAAAGATACTCCAACTAAAAGGCATGACAGCTTTGCAATAAACAATGCAATTGTTGAGCGACAATGGTTATATTGAGTAGCATACAGTAGATGATCATAATAGAGTCACAAATATTGGTTGTAGCTAAGTGTTTTCCAATGGTAATGCTTATGAACTGCACCTACAAACCAATCACTACAAGATGCAACTATTTGAGGTTGTAGGTATGACATCAACCGACATGAATTTCAATATTGGTTGTTGTTTTATGTCATATGAAACAGAACAATCATACACTTGGGCATTAGAAAAACTACTGGAAGTGTTTGGGAGCTAGACAACTTGCAAAAAGTGTATGTGACTGACAGAGAGTTTGGGTTGATCAAAGTCATTGAGCGAGTATTTCCAAAAGCAAGAAGGTTGTTGTGCAGGTGACACATAAATATAAATGAAAAAGAATTGTAAAAAAGAATTTGAGGATAACGAATGATGGAATGAGTTTACTGAATCTTTCTCGGACTTGTATAGATCAACTACAGAGCAAGAATGGAACAATGACATTATTGAGTTCGAGAGAAGATGAACATCACATCCTAAGTGTTTGGATTATCTGCGAATTGTTTAGTATCAACGTAAGGAATTCTTTGTGAATGCATGGACCGACAATTTCATGCATTTTGGCCAACGGGCAATTGGTCGCGTTGAAGGCACACACTCTAGGTTGAAGAAAATGTTGGAAAATTCTCAATGAACATTTTATAATGTATGGATGAAAATGCATGACATGATCCAAGTCCAACTTATAGAGATTGAAACATCTTTCAGAAAAAGTCTTACGAAAGTCAAGAAAGAACATAGTGTTTCATTATTTGGAAAACTTCATGGGTCCGTTGACTTGATGTTATCTGAAATTGGAGGTCTGATACTGAGTTTGTGGGCACTAGCCCAGTCAAGTGTCGATGTGTGCTGAGAACCACTCATGGGTTGCCTTGTGCTCATGAAATGGCCCAATATTTCATTCTTAATGGTCAACTTCCACTGTCTATCTTACACAAGCATTGGATGCAACTTGGCAAAATACATCTCCGTGCAACTGCGGATGTGATTATAGATCCAATAGTAGACGTCGTTAAGCAAAGTTCTTAGAATACACTCCTGATCAGCAGTTGGTGTTGAAGAGGAAGCTGCTAGATTTGAGTTGCCCTAATTCGCGTGCATGATTGGAACCAACTGAACCTGTAAAGGGCAAGGGGAGACATAAATTTTTTTCGTCTAAGCATGAGAAATCCACCAAAAGGACCCATCTAGTTATGAGTAAACGAAGACAAAAGATGAGCTTAGAAGTCAAGATAGTGTTTATAAGCTAAAAGAGAAGGCGTCAAAGTGGAAAACTATGTTTATGAAGCAAATTCCTCTATGGATTCGAGATTATATTGAGGACATTCAAAATGTACTCGCCGGTGGCCATTGTGGATTCAGATGCATAGGCAACTTCTTAGGTTACGACAAAAAGATTGGTTGGAGGCAAGTCAGACACGAGCTATTATTGGAGCTAGAAGGTAACCATGACTTATGAGTTCAAATGTAGAATGTCAGAGGGATGAAGATTGTGAAAGATGCTCTGACAATTCCTGAAGGCACTATACGCATTCCAAGGGGAAAATGGTTGATTCAACCAAAAATGTTAGAGTTGGCGGCCAACCGTTATGGTTGTGTTTGTGTTATGGGGACCAGAGCAGTACATGTTTTTCATATATTTCGCCGTTGTCAAACTTGAACGATGTACAAATATGTTTCATGACACACCTTCAGCAAAGTGAACATTTCATTTTGCTTCATATGACATCAAAACTATCATTGCCTCGGACAGTACCGATCTGACCTTCTCGCATGTTTCCAAAAGCAATATGATTGAATACTTGGTTCGATGGCCAACTGCAGATAGGTGAGGTGATGGTTAAGAAGTACAATGCATCCAAAACAAAGAAGAAGTTGAAGGATGTCGCTCTACTAGATGATTGAACCACATTTTGTAACTTTTTGCACATTTAATAATTGACATGTATACATATGATGATCAAATTGTAAGAGAAGCCAACTTTTTGTAATCTTGACTTGTATTTTTTTTATCAATAAATATCAACAAATTATATTTTACATTTCATGAAGATTTGTATTGGTTTTACATTTCATAGATGACTAATTGTATGGATGTTTTATATCGTGGTAATGGTTAAAAGTAAACTTATATTAACATAAACATGAGCAAAAAATCCAGACTACAAAATTGAACACAAAAGTTGAAAACTTTTTACAGCAAAAAAATCAAACTGCTGTCAAATTTTTTCAAATTGCAAACGCACGAGTCGCTGGAAATATGGCACTCATAATCACAGTTGCCGCTACGACAAAAGTAAAACCAATCGCAGACTAAATTGTGTTTGGTGCCTGAAAACTAATCACCATCACACGCAGCGGATCGTGCGAAACGAAATTTTACAATCGTAGCGGCTAATGCGATCACGAGATTAATGTTCGCATGATCCGCTGCGATTGGACAAAAATCACAATCGTTCCAAAATTTTGATTTTTTGAATTTGAATCTTTTTTAAACTTTTTCCAATTCCTATGAGTTTGATACAGTATTGGCGTATTTGATTTATTGCAATACCCCAATTTGGACCACTCCAACTTGAGAAGGTCAAAAGTGGAGTTTTACAATAAATTGTATATGTCAATAATGTATCAAACTCGTAGGAATTGGAAAAAAAAAAAAGTCAAATTCAAAAAATCACAAAATTGGACAGAGTGTGATTTATGTCTAATCGCAGAGAAAACTGCGATTATCCAATTTTGTAATTTTTTGAATTTGATTTTTTTTAATTTGTTAAAATTCCTATAGGTTTTATACAGTATTGACATATTTGATTTATTGCAACATCCTATTTTAGAACACCCCAACTTGAGAAGGTCAAAACGAAGATTTGTAATAAATCAAATATGCCAATAGTGTATCAAACCTATATAAATTTAAAAAAAAAACACACACACACACACAAAAAATTGAAATACAAAAAATAATTTTTTTGGATAGTGTATTTTTGTCCAATCGCAGTTTCCATTGCCATTATTTCTATCTCATTCACAGCTTTCGCTGTGATTGGACAGAAATCACACTCTATCCAATTTTGTAATTTTTTTAAATTTAAATCTTTTTAAAATTTTCTTTCAATTCCTATGAGTTTGATACACTATTGACATATTTGATTTATTGCAAACCTCAATTTTGACATTCTCAAGTTTGGGTGTTCCAAATTGGAGTTTTGCAATAAAATAAATGTCAATAGTATATTAAACCCATAGAAATTGTAAAACATTAAAATAATGATTCAAATTCAAAAATTTGGACAGAGTGTGACTTCTGTCCAAATGCAACTGTTCATGCGAATATTAATCTTACGATCGCAGTAGTCGTTGCGATTGTAAATATTTTGTTTGCATGTGCCGATGCGTTTGTTGTCATTTGGTTTTCAGGCACCAAACGCATTTTATAGTGGAATTGGTAGGGATGGCAGTGGGGTGATTTTTTGCAAATATCCGTTTCGCCCAGAGCCGTTTGGTGCGGATTAGATTTACCTTAACGATTTATGGGGCGAATACAAGGATCAAAATTAGATCCTTCACTGTTTCAGGTCGAATACGAATTTGGCCATATCCACTTCACGGATATCTGTTTATCACGTGATATTACTGAAATACCCTTCAACACTTAAAAACCTCAAACCTAATTTCTTTCCTCCAATATCCAGACAACCCATCGCTTTTCCTTCTTCTTCCTTCACTCCTTCGTTCTTCTTTTTCTCCTTTTCTCCTTTTCTCATTTGTAGATCTAATCTTCTCCCCGCCCCACTGCCATCCCTAATCCCAAGACACCCCTTCTTTCGAATAGCCAAATCAAATTGAGAAATCAAATTGTTCAATCCAGAACTTGAAGTACTTGACTTCATCCAATCTCTGTTTTCTGCAAGTTCTTCAAAGAAATCTTTCATCAAAACATCTTGTACCATCATCACTGTTGGTGAGTCTTTAGAGTGTTGAACTAAGTATATATTCTTAAATTTCAGATCCAGATCTCAAATTAGATGAGTGAACCTGGGGAAAGATGCATATGTATTCTCTCTCTCACCGCCACCACCCAAGCCGATCGATCTAAAGAGAAGAGCAAACCACGAGCTGCAAGTGCCTATGCAGATTTCACTACCCTTCTCCTGCTACTCATCATCTTCCTCTTCCTATCAAGCATATAACACGCAACCAACGAACAAAACCCTCTCTTTGATTCTCTATCTCTCTGTGTCTATCCGATAGAGTGCTTGATTAAAAAATTATAAAGGGAGAGTTGTTGAAAACAAAAACGGAGAAGGGGAAAAAACTTGGAGAGAGTTTTCAGTGAGCGCCATTCATAAGATAAAAAACAAATCCACTGAGGTTCCGCTTAGGGGTGGGCATCCCATCCCGTGATTCCGATCCCGTCCCGTCCCGATTTTTTCGGATCTTAATGGGATTGAATAATTTCATCCCGATTCCGTCCCGTCCCGATCTAGAATGGGATGGGATGAGATGGAGATTTTCAATCCCGCCAATCTCGTCCCGTCCCGAACTAATTTATTAATATTAATTATTAATATTTTTATAGGTATACTAACCTTTGAAGCAACATTCACAACAGAAGTGCGAGCAGGCACTGCTACATTTCTTACAATGGTGTACATTATCGTCGTGAATGCTACCATCCTTACGGACTCTGGTGGGACTTGCACAATGTATGATTGCTCAGTTCCTACGACCATGCAAGTTAATCCCAGGAACCTTACATTTCATGAACCCAGCTCAGACTGTAAATTCAAGCCCAACATAGGTTATGAGAAGTGCCTTTCCAGGAATGGGAACCAATGCCTACTTTGTGTACAACTTAGTGGGCTATCATGGATCTGGGTCCATGAAATATCAGACGGCACTCGCCGTGTGCTTAGTCGAGGGCTGCGTTTTTCTCATGATAGCAGCATTCGGGCTACGAGGGAAGCTGGCTAGACTGATACCTCGCGGCATTAGGCTGGCTAGTGCCGCGGGCATTGGCCTTTTCATCGCTTTTACGGGCTTACAGGCCCATCAAGGTGTAGGTCTCATTGGGCCGAATTCTTCCACTTTGGTGAGTCTTGCAGCATGCTCTAAAACAAAGCCGGTCACTGGCGAATGTGTTGATGGTGTATTGAGTAGCCCTACATTCTGGCTTGGCGTCGTTGGGTTACTTATAATGTCTTATACTTTCGTATATAACATTAAGGGTAGCATGATCTATGGGATTATATTTGTCACGTTGGTTTCTTGGATCAGGGGTACTAATGTTGCAACTTTTCCGAACACACCAGTTGGTGATGAAAGCTATAAATATTTCAAGAAGATTGTGGATCTTCATATATTTGAAAACCCAGCTGGGACAGCTTTGGCTATTAGCTTCTCTGAGTTCAATAGGAGTGAAGTGTGGGTGGCCATGCTCACATTGCTATATGTAGAGTTGTTTGGTACCACAAGTGCTTTGTACTCGATGGCTGAAATAGGAGGATTTGTAGATGAAAATGGAAATTTTGAAGGTGAAAATTCAGCATTTATGATCGATGCTGGGTCTACAATTTTTGGATCAATACTTGGAACATCCCCAGTGACAATCTTTGTTGAATCATCGGCAGGGATCAATGAAGGAGGACGAACTGGATTAACTGCAGTGGTCGTAGGGTTCTATTTCCTAGTGTCATTTTTCTTTGCTCCCATACTGGTTAGTGTTCCTCCATGGGCCATTGGACCATATATATTGAATGTTAATAATACTGGATTTATTATCACTTCTTGAATGTTGCTTCAAATTATTTACAGGTATACTATATATTGCTTCAAATTTTTTGGATGTTGCTTCAAATTTTTTGGCAAATGTTGCTTCAAATTTTTTGGATGCCGCTGATCCCGTCCAGTCCCGTCCCGTCCCGAACCCGTTTGGGATGGGACGAGGTCGGGATGGGGTTTTTCCCATCCCGTCCCGTCCCGATCCCGTATGAACGGGATGGGATAGGGATGGGTATATCTCATCCCATCCCGTCCCGTGCCCACCCCTAGTTCCGCTTGGTACATTGTAAAATTTTGCATTCTCAAATTAGTTTGCATATGCATTAATTTGCAGTACATTGCTTTACAATTGTTTGGTAATAATTAATGAAAAATGATGAATACACTCGATGTTTGCTTGGTTGACTTGAATATTGCATTTATGCAAACACCAATTACATAAAAATTGAAAAACAATTCTAATTAACTCATTCTTCCCCCATACTATTATTCATTATTTTTATAAAAAAATTTCTTAAATAATAATAATAATAATGACAATATACAGATGTACATACAGACATAAATTACCACTAATGACTAATAATATAATGTCAAAATATGCTCACAAACACTAATGAAAGTCTAACTAAAATTATTCGTTCATGACTACACAAGCAAACACATGAAAAAGTTCTAAAAAAACTTGTTTCTTTATAAAGTTGGACTGTCTAAGTAGACGTTGAAGGAAAAAACGAGACTTACAAAGTTTTACGGGAGATTGTAACCCGTAAAGATTTGCGGGACCACTTAACTACAAGATATGGAAGTGTGGAATTTGAATTCCATTAACTAATTTTTGCAAATCATACCAAGCACCTATACTTGTGTAGCTGCTCGTAAAAGAATGCAAAAACATTACTTTACGTTGTACCAAGCGGAGCCTAATTCACAATGATCTTGGATTTGGGGGGTGTAATTACGCTCTATTCTGCTATTTTCCTCGGAGTTGTCCATGAATCGCTCAAGCCAGAACCAATTTCAAGTAGTTAAGTTGTGCAATACCACTTTATTTTACCATCTCTTTGTAGAACACAATATATTTTTTAAACGAATATTTGGGTGGGGGGATGTCCGTCAATAAGTTCGGAGCGGGGATGGTTTTTAAAATCTGTATAAACTGATATTAGGGATGGATTTGGGGATTCGTGATCTCTAGCGGGGCAGGGATGGATTTGCTCAAATCCGCTCCAGTTCGATTCGTTGCCATTCCTAGGGATTAGTTTTACTCTGGTCGCAACGGCTACTGCGATTATTTGTATCAGACTCACAGCGGCTTTTGCGTTTGCAAATTTATTTATTTTCAGATTTTACATATAGGTGACTTTGTGTCAAATTTTTTTGATAAAATTTGTTACTTTTACTTGGACTCGAGTTAACTTTATAACCATTACTGAGATATACATTAATACGGATGAAAATCATAATTGATTGCATAAACGTATAATCATTACATTTCCATTAACTAATTACAAACATTACAACATACAAAAAGGCATCTCAAAATTATACATCAAGTCCTCTTAGTCTTTTTCCGAGGTTCAATTTCAGTGATATTCTTCTCACGCCTCTTCTTTGTTCCGCCCTCAACACCACCACCAGCAAGGACTTTTACACTGTCATTAGCACCACCACACCCCTTCCCCTACCTATACCACCAGGACCACCAGCACCACCACTACCATCACCCATTCCTCTACCACCAACACCAACACCACCATCACTCCTTCCTCTACCACTAGCACCACCACCACCACCATCAGACCTTCCTCTACCACCACCACCATCAACAGCAGAAGCAGCACAACCCTTTTCCCTACCACCACTTGGAGCACCACCACCATCACCAGTTTGACTAGTTTGTTGTTTTTCCTCATTATCTCTTAAGGAGGAGAAATGCGTAGACATTTGTCTTAGCAGGTCACCTACTTTGTTTTGCCTCGTGAGCAACACAACCTTATTCACATTCCCTCATTCTTCAATAGAGGCTCCACCAACTGAACATCCTCATCAACCAACTTGTTCTATAAGGAAAACAATGATCTTAGTAAAAAAATAAAAAATCAATTATGTATTTCAAATGTGAGCAAATTTGTTAAACTATAGATCAATTACATGATGAGATATGAACAATTGGTTTCTTAAGGGATGTGTCCTCATACATAGTCTTTGGTGGTTGGATGAACGGATGACTAATGTCATGAAACCACTACAAGTAGTCCTTGTTGCAATCCCATGGAAGCTTCACTGACGCTCCTTGGTTTTCAATTAACACGAGATGATTTTGCCAAGTTGCAACAAATGAAGATAATATCTTGTGTTTTACTGGGTAGTTGTGGCCAGATCGACCTTTACTCTTCATTTTGGCTTGAATGAGGGGATTTGGAATGACTTGTACCCTTCCCATCTGCCTCATCACTCGATCTGTGTGATAGGGTTCTTCAACATCAGGGCATAACAAATAGCTTTGGAACCATGTAATGCTGTGAAGTGGAGTTATTCGTTTAGATTCCGCATAAAGGTCCCAAATAACCTGACAATACAAACATGAACTTATTAAATTACCTGAGATGAAACATAGACTTAAATGACTAACTTTTACCTCTTCAGGAGACATGTCATCAAAATTCTCCTAAGAGTCAAAATTTCTTCATTCACGACCTCGCTAAGTTGGGGCAATCTCACTTAGCCACAGTGGGGAGACGATCCTTCCACGAGGCTAGGGTCGTACCCCAAATCCTAACGTGATCGTATATCCAACACTACAAAAAATTAAACATATCAATATAAAGAATCAATATCCGAAACACTACAAAGATATTTAACTGAACAATTAACCCGAAAATTGTACCTCCAAAAGCGGTAGATATTCATATATTTGTTTGGTACCCGTTTTGCTAGAACAACCAAGTTGACGATACAAGAACACCAAAGTACCATCCCCATGCAAACTTTCCAACATCATCCACCTTCATTAACAACTTCAAATATTTAGTGCGAACTTTGGTTCCAGTCTTATCAGCGAAGATAGTCATGCCCAGAAGAAATAACAAGTAACCCTGTGCAACTTGTTTCTTTTGAAGAGAATCACTTGTGTTCACTTTCCCACAACATTGCTCCTTAATAAATTTCATCTCCACGAAACTCTGATACTTTTGGACATGTTTTTGTGCTTCGCTCTTTTGAATCCCCAAACCATTCATCAAAAGTTGAACACACTCATCTATCTTCATTTGAGTTTTTTTTCACCATAACTGGCTTACCAACAATCGGCAAATGAGTGATACGATAGACATCATCGATGGTGATGGTCATTTCTCCAAAATGGAGGTGAAAAGTGTTGGTCTCAGGTTGCCAACGCTCGATGAAAGCACAAATTGTCATCCTATCGATATGATCCTTACAATGGTCTAATCAACAGTCGGGGATCACTCTTATAGACCATTAAAATTACTTCTTTCGGCTCGCTAGTCAACCTCCAAACTATAAAATTCTTGTATTGATGCCGACATCTTAACTCGCCTCATTCCTATACAATTAGAAAAACTAGTCAATGTCCAAATAATGTAAAAACAATAAGTACTACATATTTTTAAAAACTTGAAAATATTATAAATACCTCCTCACCAGCCCAAATGGACTGAAAAACATGGCCATCATAATCCTCTAATATGGATACATCTTTGGGATCACCAGGATAAGAAACTTTGTCAGTTTCTACATCTTCATCGGGACCAGGTTCGATAGAAATAATTGGTGACTCTTGATCCTCCACATCACCCTGATCCCCTGCATCCCCCATGAGTCTTTGTATCCCTTTGAGCCTGTTGACCCTCCTCATCCCCTCACCCTTATCCATTTCCTCAACATCACGAACCACACTATGTTGACTTTGCGATAGTAATACGAGTGTCGCTGCTTCATCCGCGTCAATCAAATCATTCCCCATTTCACCTTCTCTCATCTTCATCTCCTCTTATTTCTCCATCCGTTGTTCCATTTTTTGTTTTTTTTTCTCTTCCATGTTTTATTTATTTTTTACGACTATGGTCTTTCTTAAAGGCGTCGTCATTGGTCGTCTTTGAGCTAGATGGTCCCCACTATTAATACCAACACCACCATCAACCTCCAACACAACATGTTTGTTTGTCTTTGCCATCCTAAACATTAAAAATAAATATAAAACAATTAAAACAAACAAGCATGGATGTTTACAGTAATGGATGGAGATTTAGAGTTACCTGAATTCGTGGGTTTGGTTGAATGCAAAGACGGATTCCCACAACAACAATCAAACACAACGAAGCAAGGAAGAGACCACGCACCAAATCGACACCAACTAAGACCTAGAATGGTACAAAAATTGAATCGCACACCAACAGACCCCAAATCTCACAAATCGCACCAAAAACCTCCAATCTTTGTATCACATAGTGACGGTAATGGGAAAGAGCATATACTAGAGCATGAGAATAGAGAGTAGAGAGAGGATGAGGGCGAGAAGAGAGTGCGAAGTTCAAACTTTGAGAGAGGGAGAGACTGTTTGTTTGGGAGATAAAGGGAAAACATTTTAAGTTTGGGAAGTTAAGGGCTTATATTGGTGGTGTCCTTCAAAAAGGAGGGTGTTGGTGGTGTTATTTAGCAAGGGCACCCACACTTAGGAGGGTTTTTTTTTGGTTTTTAAGTTCTTAAAAGCTAACTTCTAATTGGAGTTACAAGTTCTGAATGACATTCTAAATGAACTATTTGTTATGCTTATGAATGTGTTACTAATTAGAAGCTATCAAATAATAGTTATTTGCTTTTAGGTGCTGAGTTGAGATTTTTTTTTTTTTTTTTTTTACATTTTTACCCACCACCACAACTCCCACCACAAACCACCAGCATTAACCCCCATTTCCATCTGTTTTCTCTTCCACATACCATTGGAATCCATTTCCACTACTACCAGAAATCACCCTATATCCAATTCCATTCATCAGACAATCTTCAATAGAGATGAAAAGAAAGCGAAAGAGGAATAGGAAGAAGATGAGGAGGGGAGGCTATGGAGGGTGTGGCGACACTGCTCGCATGATAAAGATGAGGTAGAGAAAAGAGGTGATGGTTGGTAGAGGAGATGGGTAGCAACAATCTTTATGAATTTATTGTGAGGTTATTATTAGAACAAATTTTCAGTAAGCATTCAATGTTAAAGTGGCGTTTGTTTTTTTGTTTTGATTAGAACTTTGGTTCTAAATAAAAAGTGATCCACTTTGATTGAGTGTTTGTTTTTACTTTTAATCAAAATGAGAAGTTCTTAATAGGTTCTGAATTCATAACTATTCAGTAAGCACTAAGGAGGTGCCTAGCACTTAGGTGGTGTTTTTTTAAGTGTTCAGAAGCTAACTTCTAACTGGAGTTGAAAGTTCTGAATAAACTATTTGTTTTACTTCAGAATGAATTGTTGATTAGAGGCTGTAAATTTTCATTAAGCACCCAGTGCTAAGTGATCAGCACCCCCTATTGCTTACTCCAGTCTGATCAGAACTAAAAATAAACTCCATAAACATAGAGGGTGTTTGTTTTTTAAGTGCTTAGAAGCTAACTTCTAATTGGAGTTATAAGTTTTGAACGAGTTTCTGAATGAACTGTTAGTTTTGCTTCTGAACGGGCTGCTAATTAGAAGCTGTAAAATTAAAAGATGTTTGTTTTTAGGTGCTAAATGGGAATTGTTTGACAAATTTGCCCCACTGAGCTGAATAAAAATTAATGACATAAATATTGTCCTTAAAATCATACCCAATAATTACTCAAATCCTAGAAAATGTTGCAATACCTTTCATTACAAGAATATGACCAAGTATATTTACAAAACATTATCAAACCAAGTTTCTTACTAATATTTCGTTTGCAATACGATCTCGTAAATTAACCATATTGATCTGTTCACGTGATCCAAATACTTGAGACAACTGTGGTTGTTCACTATCAGTTTGCTCAGGTTCCTCGTGCATCAAATGTTCATTGGCCCAATAATTAAATAAATCATCATTCAATTTAACTTGACGAAGAAAATTGTGTGTCACCATACATGCAATGACAATATTTCTTTGGGTGGGAAAACAATATGAAGGTATCATATTCAAAATGGGAAATCTTTCTTTCAACACGCCAAAAGTTATTTCCATGACATTCCTTAGACGAGCATGTACAAGGTTAAATTTCTCTTATTTGCTTCTAGCACGCCCTCCTTGTTGAATTCAATATTTGATCCAATATCGAATACTGCGATAAGGACTCATGAAACCTTTTAGTACAATCATAATTAGTAAATTATAAAAATTACAGGGCCTTATGATTCCTTTAATTATTTAAACATAAAAGTACAAGAGCAAGTAGCCAAATTAAACAATTGCAGCCAAGTAGCGTCACAGGGGTATGTCTTGCAATGGCTGAAAAAAGTTTAGGGCGGGAGATGAATAGCTCAACCCAAGTTGAACTCAACTAATGTAGAAATTCTACATTAGTATATAGGTGAGAGCTGGAATTAGAACTCAAGACTTCATATTTTGTAGAATGGTTATGAAAGCCATCAATCGAAGATTTAGATTTCGAATTAAGAATCCTTTTAGGGTGTGTTTGGTTGCATGGAATCCTATGCCATAAAAATCCATGAGGGGACCCCTACATTTTAGGCTAATTTGAGGTATCACTCCACATCCACCATTTGGTTTTGTAATCAATGGTGGGAATGAAAGTCTCATGAACATGAGAATCACATGCCTTGGGGGATCAAGGAGTGTGATTTTCATGTTCATGGGACTTCCATTCCCACCATTGATCACAAATTAAATAGTGGATGTGGAGTGATACATCAATTT
Source organism: Berberis vulgaris (assembly GCA_963556465.1). Classification (NCBI taxonomy): domain Eukaryota; kingdom Viridiplantae; phylum Streptophyta; class Magnoliopsida; order Ranunculales; family Berberidaceae; genus Berberis; species Berberis vulgaris. The sequence continues at coordinate 82,178,487 of OY747124.1, read as the reverse complement.
AGCCTAAAATGTAGGGTCCCCTCATGAATTCCCATGACATAGGATTCCATGCAACCAAACACACCCATAGTGTATTATGAAAGTTATCCAAAATGATTTGGAAAATAGGCTTTTAAGTAAATGAGATGCAATGACATGAAAAATTTTTCTTAGAGATTGGATTCATTTGCAAATTGCAAGGCCTTGTTGTCATATGGCGGGATTTTAATTGCAGGACTCACTCATCTCAAACAAGACCTTAAATGAATCGTCCAACTGACCATGAAGATGGTGTATTTAATATAGTTGCTAGTTGATAACATAAACATAAACATAAACAAAAAAACAGAAAAACAAAAAAACAAAAAAACAAAAAGACAAAAAAACAAAAAAACAAAAAAAAACAAAACAAAACTAAACTAAACTAAAATGCATAGGATTGGACAAGCTTGGCTAACAACATTCAATATACGTGTAAAGTAAATTGGGTGGCTTCCAAAAAAAAAAAAAAAAAAAACTATTAGGCTCTGGATGAATAGTAAGTTAGGGAGCCTCTTTTGTACAATTTTTTTTTACTCATTCTCTTTAAAACACAACCACAAACATCATCCATAGAAGGGGTAGAAGTGTCAAAAAACCCCAAAGAGACACAAAAAAGACCCACAAACAAGACTCTCTAGAATTGTTGCTGGATGAATTCACGAGAACCACTGGAACATAGTCAAACTCAAAATCAAAACTCCCCTTCCCTCTCTACCGTCCATTTCATTTGTATAAAAAGCAAATAATAACAAGGGAGTTTGGAAGAGAGAAGAAGATGAGGTCGAATTGAATTTAATCATCAGTGCGATGGGCCGATGGCCGAAACATCACATAGCAATAGCAATAGCAACACAGAGAGAGTTTGAAATATAAGGAAAAACTTAAAAATACAGAGAAATAAAACAAAGATGAAGTAGAAAAACAAGTTTCTTACCGTTGAAGAGTCATTGTGAAGGTAGGTAGAATGACAATGTTTGGTGAAAAGATTGAAGGTGTGTCGTCAAGCCTTGTTTGTATTTTAACAAAATGAAAGCATTAACTGTCATGAATTATTTTAAGGTTACTATTGGAATAATTTTTGAGTCAGCACTCAGTGCAAAGTGATCAACACTCCCCTGTTGCTTACTCAAATCAGAAGTTGAACTTCTGATCAAAACTAAAAACAAACACTTTAAACAATGTGTCCCACTTCTTATTAAGACTTCTAACTCTATTCAAAAGCAAAAACAAACACCCTCAGAGTGTCCAAGTTCGTATTAAGATTTCTAACTATATTCATAAGCAAAAACAAACACCCTCTAAGTGATCAACACCCCCATGGTGCTTACTAAATTAAATAAGAACTTCAACTTCTAATCATAACTAAAAAAAACGCTTTTTTTAAGTGTCTCACTTTTTATTAAGACTTCTTAGCCTATTTAGAACAAAAAAAAAAAAAACCCTCTTAGTTTGATAACCTCGAATTTGTTCACTAACTTGTTGAAAATTCTTATTGGCGAATTTTTTTTCTCTTTGGGATTTTTTCTCCTAGTGTCAGTATTAGACCTGGTTTTGTTTGTTTTGTAATTTTCAATTTGAGCAAGCTTTTCTTCACTCCTTAAATGCCCATAAAACAATTAATTCATGAAACCAATTTATAATCGTAACAACCCACACTTTTGTATGACGAGTAAAATATGGGCGTGGATGCGTGCTACGTGAACGCATCATTCAGTACTTTTTTTTTATAATAAATAAAAATTATGAATTTTTAAACAAAATAATTATTTATAATTTTAAGAGCCTATGTATAGTTTATGAATAATCAGATGACTTTAAATAAATTATGATGTTAGGGGCTTAAGTATAATTAATTAATGTTTGAGATGAGCTGGTTTTGATTGCAAAATGAGAAATAAAAATGTTAGTTGTAAGGGTCTTTTTTATAATTTATAAATAATTTGAGGAGTTTTAAATAAATTATGTTAGGGGCTTAGGTATAATTTATCAATGTTTAAGAGGGATCGATTTGGATTGTAAAAATTATGAAATGTGGATGGAAAAATGAAAAATACAAATCTTAAATTTAAGGGCCTATTTATAATTTATAAATATTTGGAGAGTTTCAAATAAATTGTGTTACGGTTTAAATATAATTAATGAATATTTGAAGGCCCAAGTTTGATTGTAAAAATTTGAATTTGGGAAGACAAATTATTAAAAAATATATAATAGTGTTTTTCATTTAAAGACAAAAACACCATTTATTACTTTTACCCACCTTTTGATTTTTAGTTGTAAAATATTATAAAGTTGGATTTCTTCTTCTTCTTCTTCTCCCCATCACCTCTTCCTCTTATTTTTTCTTCTTCTCCATCACTCCCCACCACCGCCACCTTTCCTCCCCTCTTCCTTTTTTTTTCCTTCTTCAATCACCACCAACATCCCGCCACCTCCTCTAGGGTGGTATTACTCCGGTGAAGAGATAAGAGAAGGTGAAGGTGGTGATGTCCTTAAGTAGATCCAAATTTTTTTATAGTGGTGTCTTTCAATGTAAATGGTGGTTTAGATATAATTTTTGTGGGACACAAAACTGGGTGAACATGGCTTTGCCCAAAAAAACAAATAAATGAATGACATTAACAATAATGGAGTCGTTCTTATCATATATATAGTCACATGTTGAAAACTAGAGTGAAATTATGCTAAAAAGTGTTGGAATCACTATACACTTACCTTTGACATTCCAAAGAGATTGTATTTGATACAAGAAAAAACAAGGGAAGTCACCATGCAATTTAAAAAAAAAAAGGATAAGATGGAGGCGTACAGCTTCTGATTAACAAAACGTAGCTACATTTTTAGGATGATGTCAAAGTTTGTGTCCTCGTAGAATTTGTGATCGTCACATCCACCAATCCTCAATCTCTATTAGGCTTTCTCTTTTTGGCTGCATGTTTCGTTGGTTGCTTGAGGCTTTCCTTGCTAAGTTCGCTTGGTGCATTCTTTGTTGGTTGCTTGAGGTTTTCCTTGCTAGGTTCACTTGGTGTCTTCTGTAAATAACATAAAGGGATTAAATGATAAATTCCTATTATAAAAATATATGATTTGCTAAAGAACAAATTTTGTATTACCTTCCTTTTTAACATCAACCTCTGCTTTTGCCTCTGCCGCCCTTTGTTTTTCTTCTTTTTGTTGGCTAAATGCTGAAAGAAGTTGGCCAGAATAGTGTTTACATTTGATGAAAAGCCATATTTCATTGAACTACAGGAAAATATTGATTGTCATTTGAAGGTATACCAACCTGTGCAACAGCCATTGTTCGAGCATGCCTCTCAGCATGAGTTTCTTGCTCTTCCTCAATTTCACCATCACTATTGAGCATGAACCTGAGTCTACCTTCCTTTAGTAGTTTCTCAGATCGAGCATGCCTCTGCTAAAACAAAGAGAAAATAACATGATATTAAAAGAAAAAAGTACAACTTTCTTTTAATTTTATCGTCAAGCGTGGGAATTGCAAAAACAATGTAAAAAAAAGGCTATCATCAACGAACACATGTACCATAAAAAAAAAACTTAAAAACCAAAACATGGAAAAGATGATCCATTATAAAACTTGATTTCAGTGGATTGTGAATGTCTAGTTTATTATTGATAGCGACACAACGAAGAGTAACTGCCTCTCCACAATACACAAATGAATGCCAATGGTTAATAGACATGAACAATACATCACTGTCTTTATTCACTCCTCACATAAATTAACTCTTACCTGTTTATGTTTTACGTTTTCCTTTTTAATATTATTATTATTATCATTTTTTTGTTGCGGAAATTTTGCTTTGACAAAACCATATTAAGCAGTAACTGGGTGCATTCAACAGAACAAATATGGTATAGTATCAGGTGTAGAAACCATTAATTCACATTTCACACTTTCTTTCTTTTTTGCAATAATTGCTTCAAAAAAAATAAAATAATAAAATAAAACCTAGAGAAAAGAAGTGAAAAAACGTGATGCATGACATTGAGACGCAGAAAACCCACAAGCCGTTGAATCTCCCCAGCATTGTACACAGAGGAACAACCATCAACTTTGGAAACTGAAACAGACAACTCCCTTCATGTATACCATCAGTAAACGGCCAAAAAAGGACTGTTATCATCTAATACAGGTGTGACTGGATTTTTTTGATAAAGGTGCAACTCCAAAACAACACTGTATCTGGACCTGAGACAATGCCAAACATTAACTCTATTTGGCATAGAACCCACAGTAATTATGTTATTATCATCCCACCTTTCCTAACAATTTAACCCAAGAAATATGCAGTGCTTGATGAAAGATTTTTTACAAGGGTTGATGGTTCTAAATTATTATTTTCAGGAAAGGGATAATTCTATGGATTTTGGAGGGAAAGCTAACTGATAGAAGAGATCCACCCCACTAACAGGCTGTTAGCGCTTGCTCTTAGGATGGGGAGAGCAAAACAATGGCATTGCTATATTCTTGCTGTAGGGTGGGTGAGAGAAAAGCTCAAAAAGTGGAGAAGAATTGTTGGGGAATTGCAAACATAGAGGAAGATGAGAGGGACAATTTGACTAGCATTCTACTATCCTGATTCTGATGAACGAGTTGGACAAGGAGTCAGAGGACTGGGCTGATTGGTTGATAAATGACAAGTGGTAGCAACTTCGACTTCTCGTACGAAGGAATGGGCATGAAGGGGTGAACAAGAAGTATTCAAGGTTCCTGTTTCAGATTTTGCTTGGGTTTGGTATTTTAGAATAATGTAACTTCTATTTTTCTTTCACTCTTTCTTTTCATTTTCAAGTCCTCATTGAGCCTGCTAGAGCCTTTGTGGTTCTCCTTTGGGAGGCCTATCTTCTCTTGTTCAACAAACCACCGGCCTCCCCCCTCCTCCCCGACCATCCACACACACACACAAAAGAAAGAGTTTCAATAAGCCAGTTAATCAGTTGCTTGCACCCAAAACATTTATAAAACTAAACCTTCACCAACAGAGCAAGACTAGACATGCCGATAGTTTTATATGCACAATATTGACAGTACAGAAGCGTAAAATAAGAAAATTTTCCATCGTGATGAAAAAAGCAAAAATAAGAAAAAGGATGGGAAACTTTAAAGATATATTTCATGGAGTTGTGTGGCACTTTACCTTGGATGCAAGGTGAGTCTTCAAACTGTCCTCCGTCAGACAGACTATTCTTGGACAAAGTCTACACTTGAAGACTGATTTGCTTTTCAAGATCCAGTCCCCAAAATCAGATTGGACGGAAACTTCTTTTGTAGGGGACAAATCTCCTTTTGTGGGGGTACGAGACTTCATTCTCTCACCCTGAACATTGCTTCTACCAGTTAATTGACTATCACTTCCTTCTTGATAATCTATACATTGAAAAAGAGGAGAACGAAAGCAATCAGTTAAAAAATCCTTAAAATGCATCAGTCATGCCAAGAAATTAGCTGACAGAGACATGGCACTATAGTGTGTCTATCTCCATTATAAAGGTGTGTGAAAAATTAGAATGACATATAAAGGTGTAAAAAACTAGCGTCAAATTTGAAACTTATGTAACTAATCAGAACAGCAATTTTGGATCAAGTGCAAATGTGCAATTTAAAGTCCTTCCAGAAACTACCAGGACACTACAACAAGGGGCAATTATCACTACCCACTAAGGAAGGCAAACGTAATTTAAAAAAAAAAAAGTAGAAAAATGACGTAACAATGCAAAAGGATCAAGGATATCAAATACAAACATGATGCAACAGATCAACAATGTAATAAAAAACCTAAAATGTTAAAGTTACAACTGTCAGCTGTGAAACAGACCTGAGAGCATAAACAAAGAACAGTGAGGTCTTAAGCAGCCATCTTCCTATTAGATGGAGAGTCGCCATCATACTGGAAGTATAATTGGGTAAAAGGGGGCCACTTACACTAACACTCAAGCGTGGACCCACACATTAAAGGAAATAAACACAGAAAGCAAAGATCAACTAACTAAAAGTAACACATTTCATCCAATTATAGGAATGAACTGGTCATATTAAGGGACAGCAAAGTTCGATACCGGGAGCTAACCTGACATATCTCCTTCATGTGAGCTCAGAATTGGAATCTAGTGCAGTAAAGAGTTTCTAACCGATGATAAGTGCAACAAAGAGTTTATGAAAGCCTCAAATGATTTGTTCAATACCACACGTATAGATTTACAGTATATAATATTACCAGTTTAAAAGACGAGTTACAAGACAAATGGAAGGAAGTTATGAGAGAGACAATGAACTTCTACAAATAAGACATAAATATAGAGTGAGATTAAAGAAATGGGAGCATATAAAAAAAGAGTCTATCTCATGATATTCATCAACAGAAGCACCACATTAGTTGCCAAGTATATTGTGATTCACCTGAATGATCACTATCAACCTCATCTCCTGAGCCATCCTCACTCTCATATCCTGAACCTAATGCAGGTGGAAGAAAAAAGGTACTAAAGAAAAAAATAAAGGGTAATTAACATACAGAACAAAGAAATTCTAGAAATTATGTTAATCCTAGACAACAGATAGAAAAAAAGGAAATGAATTAATGGAAAGATCTTATGATAAGAAATGTCGGATTATTAAGGTTTACCAGTAAAAGGACCTTTAGATCTGCGTCTTGAAATGTCAACTCACATCGTATTGATATTGCAGTAAGATTTGAGTGTAAACATCCACTGGTTAAAAGCCTACCACAAGATAGCTCTTCTAACATCAAGACTCTATAGAGCAATTCATCCACCAATGTGCAAGACAATAGCAAGGAAAGATCTACCACAAACTTTAGTACAAAAAGGAAATACTGAAGTGAAAATTTCCAAGATGAATCTTTTTTTTCATTTGCCGGTCAAAGACATTGAAGAACTAATCAGCTCAGCTTTTTACTCATACAAGTGGAGTGGTGGTTCAGACTACACCAAGATTATCAAAATGTCAAATATTTTATGGCATCCTACAAGTACAATGACATAGTTTGTAATATATTAGGTGTAAACGGTAAAGTTAAACCAGAAAGAAACATGAGCTCTGGATTAAAGGGAAGGCATGCATGTGAATGGTAAAGTTAAACCAGAAAGAAATGTGAGCTTCTGGATGAAAGGAAAGGCGTGCATGTGAACTACAATTGTACTTTTTAACTTTTTAAACTTGAGCGCGACAGCTTTTGATCACATATCATAGTTTAAGAATTTACAGGGGGTTATTCAATCATGGATTTTAATAGAGTCTGAAAGACTTTAAATCTCATGGATTTTAATAGAGTCTGAAAGACTTTACAGAATTCACTGGATTTTAAGTGACTGGATTTTGTGGAATTTACAGAATCCACTGGATTTTAATGGATTTTTATTATTGGATTTTATGAATTTTATAAAGGATTGTTATGGATTTCTATTATTCTTATTGGCAAAAGAAAGTGCTTTGAACATTGACTAGGGACATCAAGTCTTTGATAGAGTGATGCCATCGAGCTCGCAAACACCAACTTCGAACTTGGCAAAGCTTCATGAAGCAAAATTCTCTACGCGAACAAACCCCAGGCACTCACTGATATAATTATACAACTATAACATCTATTTGTCTAAGTAGCTCTGTTCCAATCCTTTACTTTGCTTCCACTGCAATCAATTGAGATTACTCAACAGGTAAGTGGATGCATGTGAGTTCTTGTAATCTAACAAGCCATCTCTTCTCATCTCTTCCGAGATTTCTATGAGAAATTGTTACTACTTGCTTTTTTAGTATGATGTGTCATTATTTCTTGTTTCATGTTTACATGTTAATGGAAAAAGTATGCCCACTGATAAAAAAGGAGGCTAGAATGATGAAATGAGAGGCAGACAACTATATCATACTTGTATTTATGTATGCGGAAATATTGTAAAGTAAGATCTTCAGCTTTTGTGGTTTAGATGTAAGGCTGCCTCTCCTTCTCTAGCCCTGTTGGGTTTTGTAATTGGTTTCTTTTTGTGAATGAATACATACGCAACCTGTTTTATTAATCAAAAGAATGAACCTAAAACTTCTAATCCTTAAATAACAACCACATCAACAGAACAAAATACTTAAAGCAATATGAATAATTAAGGAGGAAGGGGCAGGGAAAAGCAGAAAACAAGTGCTCGATGTCCCGGTACTATACTATACGCTCTTGTCATTAACATGCGCAATCAGAGTACATGACTTCTTCATTGGATCCCATATATACTTTCAAAGTAATCTATTGATTCTTTACACACCATCAGTCATGATCTTAAGGGGTCTATCACAATAATCTCAATGTCGAAAAGTTTAAATTACCATAAACTGAATCTTGAAACGAAGTCAGGGTTAATAACTATGTAACTCTAAAACCCAAAAAAAAAAAAAAAAAATTGGTAGAGCAACACATGAACTAACCTTGGTCTGGGTTCCAATGATTATCAAACTAAGAGCAACTGAAATATGAATTTTTACTCAATCATCCAATTTCCACAATGGGGTTCTTCCATTAACAATTTATCTTCAAGACCTCTAGTCTATTTGACACACTAAACATGAATCTTACTTCAGTTTTATATGTTCTTATTTGTAAATTGCATGAATAAATGTCAATTCAATCATGAAAAACAGAAACAAACAAATGGGATATAACAAAATTTCAGACCTTGAGGAGCATCTGCTACCGTAGTAAAAGGTGAAGTGACGTCCATCGCTGAAACCCCATCTTTCTGTTTCTTCTTGTTTCTGTTCTTCGCCATAGTTTCTCTTTCAACGACACACTGGGGCTCTCTCACTCTGTAACTTGCAAAGTTGCAAACTTGTATTGCGCTGATGAAGGCAAATTGAAGGCAAATTGAACCGAAACCCTTGTCTTGCGCTGATGAAAACAGACTAGAAATGGGGCGGAGTTTGGAAACCCCCTTGAGCGGATCGCACAGCAAACAACACCACCGCCACCAATACAAGAAGAATAAGCAACAGAGGACCTCCTCCTCTAGTAAGCTTCTCAAGGAGAACGGAAATGGAGATGGAGTTAGTGATAACCGCCACCATCTCAGTTCTGCTTCCCCACCATTATCTCTCTGTAGAATTAAAACCTAGAGAGGTCAATTTTTGGTTTGCTTTGCTGTCTCTCTGTGTCGAAAAGAGCGAGTGTGAGAGAGAGGGTTTCCAGATTTTCAGATCGATTAGGAGGGAGGGAGAATGGGGTTGGTGAGTTGGAGAAGTGAAAGGGTTGCAGAGATTGATGAAGGGAAGTAGCCATTAGAACAGAACGAGAGAGAGAGCTCTCTCGAGTGTTTTTGAGAGTTTTTTGCAGAGAGAGAGAGCTGTATTTGAAATTCGAGGGTAACAGGCCGGATTTGGAAATGACTTTGATATTTATATCTTTCACAAATAAATCCTTCAAAGTCCTTCAAAGTCCATCAAGTCAACAAATCCATTAAAATCTCCTGTTGTTTGAATACCCTTAGATTTTATTGTATTGTTTAAAATCCATGATTGAATACCCCATGATTTTAATGGATTATAAAACAATCATTTAAAATCCATGATTGAATACCCTTGTATTTCATTGTATTGTTTTAAATCCTTAATTGAATACCCCTATATTTTAATGGACTTTAAAATCTTTCAGAATCTATTAAAATACATGATTGAATACCCCCCCCTTAGTATTTTCGAAAACTTTTTTCCAAGATCTTTCAGATGAGAACAATGTTTCTCTATAAATCTGTCACAAGGATACAATCTTTATACATAACAAACAAACAAAAGAAAGAGTATCAAACATCTAAACATTTCTATTAGGTTCACATTCTTGGAATTTCCCATACGTAAAAACCTTGCCAAAGAGCCAAATCCCACTAGAGCTTTCTGCCCTCGTTAGTAATAAACTGATTGATTGTACCTGATTTCCTCCTCAAGATGGTCAAAATATCCAAAAAAATCCTCCTTAATGGACTTGGCCGAGATCTACTTATCACCCTAGAAGTCCAGTCGTTCTCCTGTTTAAAATTATGAAAGAAAAATGGGGTTCACTCCTTGTTCATAATTGCTCTCCACTGAGCGCGGCCATAGGAGGATTTATGGGTTTGGGGTACCACCCATTCAGCTCCACATCATATATCCGCAATAACCATTCTCCATAATGCCTCTTCTTAACCAAATCTCCAAATCCATTTTGCCAAAAGCTCTTGATTGGGTTCTTTCACTCTTCGAATGGCCAACCCACATTCCCAAATGAGAGATGAAGTGAACAAAATAAATTTTGGGACTTTTCCAAATCACCACTTTCTATAAGTCGAGAGATGGTGTTCGCAGACATGAATAAAATAAATTTTGGGACTTTTACATCTCCAACATAAGTGAGGAGATTCAAGCTTCATGTGATTTTTCATCTTAGAAGAAATCTCAATGACTGGGAAATACCCAAATGGCCAACTTGCTTCAAGTGACACAAAGTATCCAACTTGATGAAGTATGGTCATCACCAAATGTGGGAGGTTCTAACCCATCTTTGATTGGGAAATGGGTTTGGGGTAGAATGCTATATGCTCTTGCTTGGGTTGTTTGGAGATAAAGAAACAACAACATATTCAAGGGTCAGTCCAAAGACACGGTTTGTGGATAAACATTAAAGGTTACTTTGTAGGTTTCAGGTATATTCAAGGACACTAATGTAACTCGTACGTTAATAGTGCAAGGCCTTCTCTAAGTTTCCTCAAACTTTCTGGTCTTTATCAAACAAATAAACATTCTTGAGATACGAATTGGGCTACCTCTTTCCTTTTGACTACTCACAAGCCTTTGCTCCTGTCCAGCTCTGTTCCTTCGCATTTCTAAGACAAACTTTTGCAAGAGACATGCTTCCAATGGAAATGGAAAGCGCTAATACAACTGTCTTTCAACTTCCCACATCAGTGGAACGTCTCCTCAAATTTTAGACTAAGGTAGTTAACACATTTACCTCAGCACAACCAAAAGGCAAGGGTGCTAAGTTAGTGCATTCGTTAGATCACAGTAGAGCTAAACACATCAGGAGCATGCATGACAACATCTTGAACCTTGGGCCTTAGGTAGGTCAAACTAAACTAGGTTAGTGTGGTTTTCTTCATTTCTTATGCCTGGTCGCTATTTCTTGTCAAGAAAACAATGGCAGCACTGCTGCCAGTTTTTTATTCCACATTCATCGCTTTGTATGTATGTTGTTAATAGAACAAACAATAGGTGTGCCTGCAAACAAACAGTTAAGGGTATTTGGCTGAAGGCCCAACTTTCAGTTAAAACTCAGGCCCTAATTAATTTCCTATTAAACCAAATTTCAATGGCCTTTTTTTGAATTTTTATTTATTTTTTAAATAATTTATAATGTGAGTTTTCTCTGAAAGTTATTAACTTACCGTGACTCCTTTTTTTACAAAACCCATTTCTTGTTCTTTTCACGACTACCTTCCTTTCTCCTTCCACTTCTTCATTCTTATGTTGCGACGGATAAATGATGCATAACAACTTAACTGGACCTATTCTACTTTACAATTTATGTGAGGAATAGTTCATAAGTTGGATGCTTAATCTATTTGGAAAGGAAATTGAATTTTATTAAATCATATTATATTTTGAATCTTTTATATGATCACATAACCATGGAACGAGTTTTTGCGAAATTTCACCGAATTTTTCGTTTTTTAATTACAAAAAGAACATAGGGATGAAATACAAATTTACATTTTTTCGAGTTTTTTTTCTTCGTAAAATTCGATTTTTTTGCCAAAAACACAAAACTCAGTGACCATATTTTCATTTTTTTGACAAATTTCGGATTTGTTTTTGTAAATTTCGAGTTTTCTCTAGTTATCATTTCTTCTATTTATTTACTGATTTTTTAAACAACCCCCTGATTTTCTAATTATATATTGATTTCATGTTTGTTTCATTTCTTGGTATTTAGTAGGGATGACAGTGGGGCGGATTTTCACGGAGATCCACCCCACTTGCCCCGTTTGGGGCGGTTTTGAATGTGCCTAAATGGATATCGAGGTGGATACGGATATCCAAACAACATCCGTCAAATATTTGGGGCGGATACGGATTTGGCCATATCCGCCCCGCGGATATCCGTTTATTGTAGAATTTACTAAAATACCCTTAACCCTCATAAAGAAAAAACCCTAACCCTACCCACCATTTCTTTTCTTCAGTTCCTCCTCCACGCTCCTCAACCCTCCTCCCTCCTACAACACCCCCATTTTCTTCATTCCAGGACCTGTTCTGCAAAAGGATAAAACGATCTGGCTCTCCGATGAAGAAACCGGTTATGGAGTCTCATATCTGTGCCAATTCGGTCAGAGTGGGGATGATTTTTGAAAAATAGTATAAACGGATATTCGAGGCGGAGTCGGGGATCCGCAATCCCCAGCGGGGCGGGGATGGATTTGTCCAGATCCGCCTCAATCTGCCCCGTTGTCATCCCTAGTATTTTTAGGCTTCATTTAATGTGTTTAATAGACTTGTATATTTTTCACATAATTCATATACCCTCGAAATGCATTATATATTTCATGTATCCTCGAAATTTTTACGTTTTTTCTTTACACACCAAAATATTTATTAAAATCAGGAGACTGAAATTAACTCAAAAAACGAAATCACAATCCTTGAACATAACAATACTTGTGTAACTTAACATTTTTTGGTGCCTTTGTTTCTATCAGGTATGTGCCTTGCATCAGAGGTGTGGCTTCACTAAACCCCTTAACGACTAGAGCAGATCCCCATTAACTGTTTGCCAGTGATCAAAAGTCGTTCCCCACATAATCAACCACCAATCTTGATGCCAGTAACTAGTTAAAAGTTTAAAACCACTTGAGATAAACACATGGAAGACATTTACCTTTCTCGTCTTCCATAAGCAAAATTTGGAAACCAAAGAATATACTCCATGGAGTAAAATGTGTACTCTGACCACTATGGATTAAAAATCTTCTTCAAGTGATTAAAAAAAAAAGGAGTAATGGTCGAGTGGTTAAGGCCTTGTGGGATTTATCCCCAAGTCCTTGCTTCGAGACCCTCCGGCGGCATAATTTCTTTCGGGGTGATGTTGGCCTATAGGCGGCACCTCGGGGGATAGATTACGGATCCTATCAAACACCGGCTCATCTTCCAAAAAAAAAAAAAAAAAACAGAAAAAAAAAATTTTCAAATTAATCAAAATTGAGAACCATATCGATCAATCAATTTCTCGGTGCATTAAAACAGCAGAAATCAAATAACTCATTTCAATTCAGAAAAAAAAAAAAAAAAAAAAGACAAACCAGCGGAAAAAGATTGTTCATTCTCTTTATCTTCAGAAACTGATTCGACGTCTTCTTCGTCGTATTTGTTCTCTGGTCCAGAATCTGAATCCGAAGAAGACGAAGAGGAGTCCGAATCGCCGTCGCCTCTGCCGGGGTGATCTCGCTGGTACAAAAGCCTTTTTATCATTTTTGGTGGTTCTGTTTGAAATTGGAGAATTGGAGATGAGATGAAGAAGAGAAAGGCAGGCGATAGGTTCTCACTTGCCAGCTTAAACCCTACCCGTGCCCAAACACGCGGGGGCACTTGCCATGTTCCGTCAGCTTTACCGTGCCCTTGTGCTTGGATGAGCAGCTATATTCATCCTAATGTACACCCACATCCAAATTTAGAGAAAAGTAGGAATTTGCACTATTATGGCATCTTTAATGGTAAAAGTTTATATAAAAGCTAAATTTAGAGGTCTCCATATTTCTTCACCACTCCAACCACATCCGTATTTTAACTTTTTCATCATTATTTTAATATTTTTTCAATTTTTCTATACCAATTTAATTTCAATTATACTATTATTAATTTCAACTTAATAATTATATTACTTTCAATTATATTATTATAATATTATTAAATATATATTATTATTAATTTCAACTTAAATATATAATATTATTATTTTCAATTATATTATTATTTAAATATTTTTTTAATTATACTATTATTAATTTCTAACTTAATTAAAATTATCTCTGGCGAAGTTCCTTAGATGCAGCATCGGTCCTTAGTATAACTAAAATAAAATCATATTGTTTAAGTTTGTTTAGTTAGTCTGCTTTCTATTTCAAGAATTTTATTATTTCAATTTACTTTGTTAAATCTTGGTATTCCTAGTCTCGGGTTAGTCACCTGGGTAGAATCTTGGTATCAGAGCTATAGTGTCTTGCTGTTTTCCGAGGGGAATAGTAGTCAATGAGTCCAATGTAACGTTGGTCAGCCATTGATAACGTTGGTCAGCTGTTAAGAGCGTTGGTCAGCCATTGGAAACCCTGTGTAAGTCGCGAAGGATAGCGCATTCTGTAAGGGTTAGGTGGTCCAGTTCTAGTGGTCCAATTATAATGTTCATGTCTCACAGTTATCCCTGTCAAAACATCAAACACCATGTCTTTATTTTAAAAAATGGTCAATTCACGAAGTTCCTTACAAAAATAAATATGAAGTTTCAAAATCTATTTTCTCTCAAAAATCCGAAGATCTCATTGATATTATCGAACATACAGTACCATTTGATGGATCTTTAGAATCCAAACAATTGTTTTCTACCAGAACTCTTCAATTTTTACGAAATCAATAATACAAATATATCTATATCGGTTTAATCCAAATAGGAATCAAACCCCTTACAAGATCAGGTCTCGACACGTGTGCGCTTATAGCATTACATGACTGTAGACATAACAAATTTGAGGATTCTCTATTAGGAATAGCAGAGTCTACTCTTGCGATTAGCCCAGTCTATTTTGATTGTTACCCCAATTTCTCAGTGTCTCTCAAAGATCCTAACATCTTTGAAACACTCACGCTGAATATTCAGACCTATGGTTTCGATATGTTACCAGGATTTGAACCTTTGACATAATTTACAAAATCACGTTTAAGGCTATGAAGACTCAGTTGAGTCCCAAAGCCTTACACGAGTCTGAAAAAGGATATACTATCATTTTTCAGGTAAACAAGGAAAAAACCAGTGTTATTGTCCTAAAGAAAATCCATTGGAATCAAGTTACTAGAAGAGTAACTTGGCAAGTTCAATCCCAGCCAAGACAACCGCTCCCTAATCGCCTTAACCATATCATGACTCTTGAAGATGGAACTGTTGAATTACAGTTTTCTGAATCAAGATCCATTAGATTACAAACTTCAGACTTTCAATCGGGATGTAGATCTGAATCATCATTCAGAACTGCTCTTACTCAAATCCCTATAACTCCTATTCCCGTAGCTCTTCCACACTTAGATCTAGCTAATCTAAGACAAAACCCTTCATATCCTCAAATCCCTCAGCCTGTTTATGATTTTCAAAATGAAGCTCACTTTGAGAAATCTCCTACTCAGTCTGAGATGGGTGATCCTTCTCAATTGAATGTGATTTCTTCATCCAATTTTGTTTTAAATAAAACTTGGATTCGGGATGAATTCATGTTTGACAAAAATACATTTAAACGACAACAATTTTATAGAAAATATTCTCTTTATCAGAGACAAATATTACGAGATATGTTTTACAAATTCTGCGAAGAAACGCAAGTTAATATACCTTTTCTTAGAATGGTTTCCCAGTATAAATGTTTTACAAAATACTTCCAAAGCAGTTTGGAAATTGAAAAATGATTCTGTCACAAAATCTGTTTTACCTCCTTTTGAAGCAATCAAATTTCAAACTCAAGGATAGACTATTTCAGCCTCTCCTTTGAAAGATTCCTTATCTCAAACTGATTATCATGGAATTTCAAAAATCATCGAACAAAATAACTATACAAATATCTTGATACATGAATTAGGTGAAAAATTGATACAAGATTCTTTAGAATCCCAGTCAGTTTCAAATCAACAGATTTCAAACCAATTACATATTTCACTCCTACAACAATTGAACCCAATAATTTGTCTTCACCCACACATCTCATAGATGTGATAGAACACAAACTTGCAGCCTTAAATTTGCAAGATTCTCCTTCTTCTACAAAACAGGTTAATACCCTGTCTAATCAACCCAAATCTGATGAGTCATAACAGTTTGATACATCCTCTCCTGTTGAGATAGCCATACTTCGTATTGGACGAAGATCTAAGCCATCACAACCTCCTTTACCTACAACTAGGAATTACTATCCTAGACCCACTTTTTCTGATATGCAATATGAGGAAAAATCCCTTCAAACTTCAGTTAGTTATGCCCCAGGTGCTATCTATGATTGGAACATAGATGGTCTCTCTGAACAAAACATCATTGATCTCACTCAAGAAATGGCCATGTTAGCATATGCTCATCGCAGTGATAACAAAAATGATAATCAAATTGCCTAGATTATTATCGTAGGATTTTCTGGACAACTCAAAGGATGGTGGGATAATTATCTAACTTCCGAAGAACAACAACAGATTTTGCTATCTGTTAAAATTGATTTCAATGGTCAACCAATCAAAACAGAACAATGTCAACCTATTCTGACGTTGTGTCAACCTTAGTGTTTGCCATTCTTAAGCATTTTATAGGTAACCCTTCCAAATTCCAGAAGAAGTCTAAAGATCGTCTCATGATACTCAGATGTCCCCAACTCAGTGATTTTCGCTGGTACAATGATATCTTTCTCAAACGTGTTATGCATCAATCTGAAGCTAACAATCATTTCTGGAAAAGGAAATTCCTTTCTGGTCTCCCCATTACATTTGCTGAAAATGTTCGTATCCAACTGCAAGTTGAACATAATGGAGATATTCCATTTGAAAGACTTACATTTGGTGATCTTATTGCTAAGATCAACGAAGTTGCATTAACTTATGCAATGACCTTAAACTCAAAGCCCAACTCAAGAAACAAAGTATATCCAGTCATAAAGAACTTGGATCATTCTGTCAGCAGTATGATTTTGAGCCCATTAAGGCCCCTTCTAGCAAATCTAGACAAAAATATAGGACACATCTTGCTCGTGCCTATAAAACTAAACATCCATATGGCCCAAAGCCATATAAGCCACATACAAACTTCTATGATAAGCCCAAGCGCCATCATACTCAGAAACCTTACAAGAAAACCCATAATACTGGTCCTTCTACTAAGAAGTCCATTTGCTTCAAATGTGGAAAGCTCGGCCATTATGTTAAAAACTGTAGATTACCCCAAAAAATCTAAGAATTACAAGGCCCAGATGACATAAAGAATATGTTAGCCAAATTGCTAATAAATTCTCAATCATCTGATATTTCTGGTTCCAATGAATCATTTGATGACCTACAGGTTTATGCAATGAAATCATCCTCTGATTCTTTTGATAATGAGGAAAATCAGAATCAAGAAATAGATGCTTGTTTTTGTAACTCTATCAATATGTTATCAAAAAATAAAGAAGCTAGCATTCTTTTAGATTTTGTTGATCATATTGAAGATCCAAAACTCAAACATGAGTATCTTACTCATATCAAACAATCTATTTCTAAAAATAACAAACTAATATTCTTAAACCTTTTTATAATCATAAAGATATTATGAATCAGTTCAAGAATATTCCTCAACAATCTATAACCATCCAAGATTTACAAGCTGAAATTAATATCATGAAGAAAAATATTAATCATCTCAAACATAGTCATTCTCACCTTGAGCATGAACTTGTGATTCTCCACAATCACAATGATCAAATATCTTCTCACCCTGATATTCCTTCATCTTCAAATAATGTATCTGAAGAAATTAGACCACAATTTCTTAATCTGATACATCAAATTACGTATCATAAATGGTATATTAATATTTCTCTTGTAATCAATAAAGAATATACTCTGCCTTAGTTGATTCTGGTGCAGATCTCAATTGTGTTTCAGAATGACTTATTCCTACTAAATACTTTGAGAAAACTAAAGAGAAACTATACGCAGCAAATACACAACCTTTACAAATTAAATACAAACTTTTGAATGCTCATATTTGTCATAATAAATTATGCATCAAATAAGATATTTCTGTTAATTAAACATACGGGACAACAATTAATTCTTGGTACCCCAAGTGAGTGTCTTGGAAAGCTAAGGCAGTTTAAAACATGTTATAAAAGATCTCTAGAAACTTAAACATACAATAATTAGGTATTCAATCTTATACTGTTGTAGGGATATTTAAACACTATATGTTTATATTTAAAAAATTATTACTGATATATTTCAAAGTTGAAATGGAAATCTATAAATTGGTATGGATATTTACACTATAGACTTTCCCTATTTGAATATATTGGGTCATATTTTTATTATTTAGTGGACTTGATAAAAAAACTGGTGGCAATAGGGTGGGCACGAGACGAGATGGGACGGGATGACCACATCTCTATCTCATCGCATTGCTTTATTTTCGAGACGGATAGATCTCATTCCAACCACGTCCTATCCCAAACGGTTCGAGACGAGACTAGATAAACATGATTGCAGTCTCATGTTGAATTAAGCTAAAATTATGGTACCACATCAGATGAAACTAGGCACAAACAACTCAAAATAGTCCTATTAATTTCATCAAACACCACCAAACAAAATATTCGATAAGTCAACATTTCACGAAGGCTCGCTTGGTAACCCGTAAAATAATCAAAATGCATTTATTTGCGGGCGGTTATAAACAATAGGTGCTTGGTATAAATTTACGTGAAACGGTTATGAAATTAAAATGCATAATCTCCGCATCTTCACGTTATGAGATCCCACATTACTTTACAGGATAAAACATACTGAATTTTTTGCAAAGAACTCCCACGTTCACATATTGAACTAAACTTCTTAATAGACATCATATTTTTAAGAGTTATTATTATTATGTGAAGCTCAATATAGTCCACTCTATATGAAACTCAATAGAGTCCACATTTACAAAAGTTTATTATAATTAAAACTCTTTCAGAATCATTATTTTTCATATATATTATTCATTTGCATATTTGAACAGAAAAAAACTCAAAAAACTAAAAGTTGTGGAATTAGTATTATTTTTTTTCTGACTAATACCAAACAACCGCAAAGTAATGTATTGAAAACTAATGCAATATGCATCTTTTTACAGCGTACCGAGCGATGACCGAGATTCAACAATTGGGATTCCATGAAACATAAATCTGAGAAACCCCAGCTGAAGAAAAACACAAATCTATGATCCCCATTCAAGAATCTAACAAGAACAATCAACACTTACCCAAGGATCCACATAATAACACCAACATGATAGATCACTAATGCGAGCAGAACGAATGGAAGGCCGATCAAGAACTAAGTTGTTTGCTTTCTTGTTTGATCGATGATAACAACAACAACAAATACTTCTCATTGGTTTTAATTTCTTCATCCTAATCGAAGGGGTTTAGGGTTCGATCGACTCTGTTATTGCGATGGATCTGTGTGTGTTCAATCGAGCTGGTGGTGGCGAGGGGTATCTGTGTGTGGTCAATCAAGCTGATGGTGGCGAGGGTTTGTGTGTATTACAAGAGGAAAGGTCGATTAGTGGAGAGAGGGAGACGATCAAAGGGCGTGGTTGTATGCGGTCTGCTATGCGTGAAAGGGATTGGCATGGGTTACTAGAATGCAATTGGGTTATTAACCAAGTAAATTAAGGAGGGTGTATTGTATCTGGATTTTGTGGGCAATTTAATAAATTCCATAGATTCTAAAAATTCAAGTGTATTCAATTTGGATTTTAAAAAGTCCACAAAAGTCTAGGGGTATTCAATCAGGATTTTAAAAAGTCTTTCTGAAATCCACAAAGTCTAGGGGTATTCAATATGGATTTCAGAAAATCCACAAAAGTTTTAGGGTATTCAAAATATCATTCATATTTATGGATTTGGAAAATGATGGATTCTCATGGACTTTGTAGTGTTAGGTATAAATAACAAAGTTCAATAGTTTGCCAGCCTCCATATCAAAGATTTCAACGTGAAAAAAAGTCTCCCTCTCTCTTTTATCACATCTTCTTCTTATTCTCTGTAACTAGTCTCTTCTCATTCTTCTTCTCATCAAGACTAGCCATTTTCATACCCTCTTCAACAAGTTGTGCCTCTGCAGACTCAAGGGTCGCCACCACAACAAAGTTAGGCCAATCCATCTGCATTCTCTCATGCTAAATCTCATATTTCCCTTATCCCAACTTTGTGTCGTACAAAGATGAGAGAAAATAACTTCCCTCTCTTTATTTTCTACATTTCCCTTTCTTTTCGATACAACTCCGTCTCATTTTTTTTATAGCATCAGTTTGGTATGTTTAATCTAATACCTTTACGCCAACTAGGAATGGGAAACGATGGGTACTCTCAGCATAGCAGTTATAGGGTTTTAGATTCCTAATGCGAAAGCCTTGCGACAAACTTCTATTAAGAAAATTGCAGCGTATCTTTTGTGCTCGCTAGGGGGTGAGGGTTATTAATAGGATGTGTTAGGTAATAAGCATGGTGGGGGGTATGTGTGGATATGGTAATTCTCAATGAACATTTATCAAAACTGGCAACTCCATACTTGGGTATTATAACTGGTTGTGGTAGGAGGTATATGATTTTGGATTATTTTCTAAGTTTTCATTCAAACTTAATTCCTACAATTACATAATTTCATAAAGGTGCTTTGAAACTTACGCACTTATTGCTTGTCATGCCACATTGTCCCTTTAGAGCATCTGCGCACGATTGCTTTGACAACATTACCCTGGATCACTTGGGCACAAAGGGATGCATAAAGCTAATAAGCTATAGGCCATTTGGATTTTAAGTCATGTAGTTTGATACTTTTTTATATGCATAAGGCTAAATACTGTGTGTTTATTTCATTTTGCAAGTGATGATTTTTAATTTGGTTGTGTTGAATGATTTGATTTTGTTGAATGTTGGATTGCGATTTCATGTCATTACCTGCCTGGTTATCTTTTTTTTTTGGTCAGATACATGTCTTGTTCTCTAATGTCTAATATATTTGGTTTGTTAAAGGATATGTCATTACCAACTTCTTTTTTATCTTGCAAATAATTAGAAATCTGTAAAAGTCGTTCATACAAAGTCCGTGGATTTTCATAAATCTCTAGAAAGTCTGTAGCAAAAGTCTATGGATTTAAGAAATCAGCAGAAGTCCGTGGACAATTTAAAGAGTCCGTGGACTTTGTAAATTATTTATCAATTCCATAAGAATCCATATACAATACACCCCCCTAAGGATACCCACCGAAGAAAACCAAATTTGACTCTATAAAGCAGTGTTCTAAAAAGCGATAGGTGATGGGCGGGCGGCGAGCAAGTGGCTAGCGCCCAGGGGCCTAGACGATCTTAGGTTTTGTATTATAACTTTAATAATTTACAAAAGTTAAGTATAATACTTTATCAATTACATCCAATTTAATGCCAATATACATATGCAAAATTTAAAAACATGAAAAATTAACAATCATGAACAAAATTTATCAAAACTCAAATGACTGAAGTTGGTCATGATGAGTACTTTATACAAAGTAGAATTTGCGGACAAATATCCAAATCCACTTTTTATTTTTCTTCAAATTGCATGAATAACCTTAGTCATGTTTAATAAAATTTACATTACTAAAATTGGTACCGACAGATCCTTTGAGAATTTCATTAAGTAATCATCATTTGCTACATTTAGACATATAATGAATAAAAAATAATTAAATTATTTATTTCTAAAAAAGAGGAAAAAAAATAAAAATAAAAACACAATCAGCCTTATTAAAAACAAAATAAAAAATCTCGCCCAGACCCGCTCAAACTGCCAAGAACCCGCCCAGCTATTAATTTGAGCGTTGTTCTACCTTCTAGTGCCTAGGCCAATTTTTAGAACACTGCTATAAAATATAAACACGTCACATGGAAACTATAAACTTGAACACAAACGAAGGGGCAAACACCAAAATAATAATAATAAAATCTCCATCAACTAAAAGTGGTGAAGAGGCAACAAAACCAAACACACCCACTACTCGAAAGGTGTTATCCTTCCCCAATATTTTACTCTTGTAAAAAACAACACAATAATTGTAGGGTTTGATGTTTCTTTCTTTTGCTCTGCTGTCTGCTGTGCGTGAGTAGGAAGGAGAGAATGCTCTATATTAAGGGTGCGGCTGGTGAGAAGAGTCTATCCATACTCTTCTAAGTTATAATTCCTAACCTAAAGACTTAAAATTAATAAATAATAATAATTTTTAAAAATAAATTTGAGACGGGACAATATTGAAAATCTCCATCCCGATCCCATCCCTCTGTAGATCGGGATGAGTTTAATCCCAAAAGACCCGGAAAAAGATCGGACGGGACGGGATCGGGATCGAGAGCAATATACTACCTTAATACCCTTGTCAATTGACCAATATATCCTTAACTACAGCTGAAATTGTCACAAGAAAATGTCCCGTCTCGGCAACTTGCTCCACCTTTTTAAGACCCGTTGGGGCTCCTCATTCAAGCGTTTTTATTTATTATTTTTTTAATTTCCTTCCTTTTCATGGCGCGTTCCACCGACTATCGTATGGGGTTCTTTCCAAAACCCTACTGATTATGCTCAGAACGAGCAAACTAGACCACCTTCATCGTCATCATCATCATCATTATCTTCATATACAATGACTGAAGTTGATCAATTTCTCTCAAAAAGAGTTGCAGATCGATACCTCAAGCGCGAGCTCCTCGGTGAAGGCACATATGGAGTCGTCTACAAGGCAATCGACACCCAGGTATAAACCCTAACACCCAATTCATTCATTCACTCACCATTGATTATGCACATTTGTTAATCTCAAATAACATCGGGTTTCACAGACGGGGCAGACGGTGGCCATTAAGAAAATTCGATTGGGGAAGTACAAAGAAGGTGTGAATTTCACCGCACTTAGAGAAATTAAACTGCTTAAGGAGCTCAAGGACCCCAATATAATCGAATTGATTGATGCCTTTCCTCACAAGGGGAACTTGCATCTTGTGTTTGAGTTCATGGAGAGTGATCTCGAAGCTGTTATTCGGGATAGGAATATCGTGCTTTCTCCGGCCGATATTAAGTCGTATATTCAGATGACTTTGAAGGGGCTTGCAGTTTGCCATAAAAAATGGGTTTTGCATAGGTACTTTACCGTTTCGGTTGTTCAATTAAATGTCTTAATGAGGTGGTTATGACTTAATTGATTTATGGTTATAGGGATATGAAGCCGAATAATTTGCTGATAGGTGGCGATGGACAACTCAGGCTCGGTGACTTTGGTCTAGCTAGAATATTTGGGAGTCCCGGGCGTAATTTTACTCATCAGGTAAGGATACGTGTTTTGAATTCTTATGGTAGAATAATAATTTTTATCATCCATGCACATTTTAGTATGATAACTGTTGCTGCAAATTAAAATAGGAACGAAGTTACTGAATTTTCTTGGGTTGAGTCGCGGACTAGGTCGTTCTCTTTAAGACATTTTACGGCTCTGCCCAAGATTGTGCAAGCAGTCTTTAAGCCTCGTCGTCCCCAGGATAAAACAACCCAGAATACTTTTTTTGTCTCGTTCAGTCACATGCACTGCTGAAGAATAAAAATCTATTCACCCAGTTTCTTTTGCTTGGAATCACGAAAACCAATTACAGTAAATGAACAAAGTATTTTGAAAAAAAGGAAAACTCGAACTCTGTTTGATGAAACAGAGTTCTGGAAACTATCTAAAATAATGAAAAACTAAAACTGTGTTTGCTTTTGTATTTTTTATCTGAGAGAGAGCAAATATTTATAGGCTGATAGAAAGATCCGTTTGAGAGAAAACGTGGCTAGATAAGTAGAGAAAATCATGAAAAACGTGGAGAGAATACTGGGTCTCTTCTGACTCAGTCTTGTTCTCTAAAGCAAATAAAAAAATATTTAATATTTTTTTTTTCCAAATAAAATTTCAACAAAAAGAATATGTTTCATCTCAACCCGACTTGACCCGACCCGACTCAGCTCGGGCGGTCGGCGGCGCACACGTGGAGTGGACCAATATTGGTCTATTTCCTCCCTCATTCACAAAAGTGGGTACCCCTTTGGGTCCAAACCCAAGTCCAAAAACTATCCTTATTAACTCTTCAAAAGTGAGTTACATAGAAGATATGAGACTAAACAATCTAGAAAGAGATTTGAAAGTTAAGAAACCATTTCCCTTTGTTTTTGAAATTCAAACCAATATTTCAACAATCCCCCTTGAATTTAAAAAAAAAAACATTTTTTCATCGATCAATCTATACAATATTAGATTGTGCATAAACAAAAATGTCTTTCAACTTGAACTATTGCGTAATGTTCATGATTTAGATTATACTAGAGTAACTCGTAGTTTTGAACTCTATCTTACTAGGGTGAATTCTAAAATGCTCGTGCTTTAAGGCCATGCACGTATATCCTAGTATAGTGAAGGCTCTAAGATTTTTGCCTACAAATTCCATAGGAAGCGGCCATACTTCCACAATCACTTAGGTGAGTCTATCAAGAGTACTCTTGTAGCTAGGTACTCCACTCCACATAGAGTATAGATCTCATTAAGAGTTTTAACTCATCCTACTATCGCTTTAGGAACTCATGCTTCAATCTAGAAATGGAATTACTATAAAGTCAGCATGATTCACCTCATATCATTCACGACTTGTTATTACCCATTGAACCTATTTTTTGGGATCTCTAGTCTATAGTACGGGTTAACATCATGAATAACTCATCAATCTAAGGGCATAAGTCCCACTCCTTTCGAGGTTTTGAAAACCTTCTCTCTAGCTAATCTTTTCGTCAAAGGATCAACCAAGTTCTCATAAGTTCATACATGATCCACTCTAACAGCTCCAGTAGATAGAAACTCTCTAACTGTACTGTGCTTACGACGTATTTGTCGTCTCTTGCTGTTATAATAACGGTTCTGTATCTTTGCAATAGTCGCGGTTCTATCGCAATGGATCAAGACAGCTGGTATCGGTCTTTCCCATACAGAGATCTCTGCTAGCAGATTTCTTAATCAACTTGCTTCCTCACTAGCCGTGGCTAGTGTTATCATCTCTGACTCCATCGTGGACTGTGCCAGAATAGTCTGTTTTTTTGATTTCCAAGAAACAGCTCCACCAGCTATACTAAAAATATAGCCACTGGTTGCTTTGGAGTCATCTGAGAGGGTGTTCCAATCAGCATTGCCATATCCTTCAAGGACAGCGGAAAACTTCTGATAGTGTAATCCAAGGTTCTTAGTCCTCTTTAGGTACCTCATGACCCTTTCAATAGCATGCCAATGCTTTATACTAGGTCTGGTAAATTTGCATAGTAATCCCACAACATAAGCTATGTCGGGCTTAGTGCAATCAGTAGCATATCGTAGGCTACCAATGATGCTCGCATACTAAGGTTGTCTCACACCATTACCGGTGTTCTTGAACAACTTTACATTACGATTAGGAGTACATGCAGGTTTATAGTCAGAGTAATTATATTTCTTTAGGATCTTCTCAATATAATGTGATTGATCCAAAGAAATTCCCTTTTCAGACCTAGTAATCTTAATACCAAGGATTACACTCACCTTTCCAAGGTATTTCATATCAAAATTCGCACGCAATAAAGATTTCACATTATTCACAACATGAATATTAAAACCAAAGATGAGCAAATCATCCACATATAGACATATAATTGTGCAAATGCCATTTTCAGATTTATAATAAATACATTTGTCACTTTCGTTGACTTTAAAGTCATGTAAGATAATAAGATTATCAAATTTTTTGTGCCATTACTTTGGTGCTTGTTTCAAACTGTAAAGTGATTTATCTAGTTTGCAAACTTTATTTTCTTGCCCTGGAATTACAAACCTTCAAGTTGGTCCATGTAAATTTCTTCTTCTAAATCACCATTAAGGAAAGCAGTCTTAACATCCATTTGGTGCAATAGTAGATCGTATATTGCAGCAATAGAAATTAACACTCGAATAGAAGTAATCCTAGTAACATGAGTCGACATTTTCTGTCAGTCTAAACCCTTTGGCTACAAGACGAGCCTTAAATTTTTCAACATTTCTATCGGGTTTCAATTTCTTCTTAAATACCCACTTACAACCTATTGTCTTGCAACCTGGTGGCAAGTCAACTAAATGCCAGGTTCTATTAGACTCAAGAGAGTCAATTTCATCATCAATAGCCTCTTCCCAAAAGTTGGCATCTATAGAAGAGAAATTTTTTTAGAAGTTAAGGGGATCTTCCTCTACTGTAAAGACATAGAAGTTAGGGCCATAGTTGTTAGAAGTTCGGATTCGTTTACTTCTCCTAGGCTCAGATTCTGTTGCTTTATCGTTTTCATTCATCCTGATCATTGGCACGTTAATAGAGGATGTACCCCAACACTATTCCTCGAAATAAAAGGAAATTTATGTTCATAGAAATCAACATCGTTCGATTCTATGACAACGTGATCATTTAGGTTATAGAATCTATAAGCTTTGCTGTTAACGACATAGCCTATGAATACACACTCATATGCCCTACTGGAAAACTTGTTCCTTTTTGGATAAGGAATTCTCACACAAGCTCAACAACCCCAAGTTTTGAAGTATGACAAGTTTGGTTGTCTATTTTCAAAATCTCATAAGGAAAAGTTTTATTTTTCGATTTAGGGACACTATTTAGCACATAACAGACCGTCAATATGATATCTCCCCACCAGTGTGATGTAGCACCGGAGTTAAGTAGAATGACAACTACTGATTCAGTAAGAGTTCTATTTTTCCTTTCAGCTTTGTCATTCATCTCAGGAGAGTACGGTGCAGTTTTTTCATGAATAATTCCGTGAGAATTAGAAAACTTTATGAAATTGCTGCTGTCATATTCAGTGCCTCTAGCACTTCTAATCCTCTTTGTCTTTCTATTAAACTGATTTTCAACTTCAGTTAAAAATATCTTGAACATGTCAAATATTTCACTCTTATTTTTCATCAGGTAGACAAAGGTATAATCGGAGCAATCATCAATGAACGTAATAAGGCAACGTTTTCCATTTCTAGTCAAAGCACCATCAAGTTCACATATATCTGAATGTATTAAATCTAGAGGTTCAGATTCTCTAATAATAGAATTATGTGATGTTTTGGTTATTTTAACTTGGCTACAATAGTTGCATTTTTCAAAGTCATTTAAGGACAATTTTGGAATTAGTCATAAGTTACTCATGTTTTTAATTATTCTATTAACATAACAAAGTCTAGCATGTCAGGTATTAAAAGAACACAACATGTAAGTAAAATTAGAAATTTTAATAGCATCAACATTCAATTTAAACATACCATCAGTGGAATATCCATTCCCCACAAATACATTGTTCTTAGTGATGGTATACAAATTAGCCCCTATAATTTGAGTAAACTCAGCCTTGTTCAGAAGGTAACCAGAAACTAAATTCTTTCTCATCTCTGGAGTATGCAGGACATCCTTCAGGATGATGGTATTTCCAGAGTAAAACTTCAATTCTACTTCGCCAGTTTCAGCAATGATAGTGGAGTGGGAATCACCGAACAACATTTTTTTTTCCTCAACTTCAGAATAGGACTTGAACATTTCTCGATCATAGCAGACATGTCGAGAAGCACCAGTGTCAACCCACCATCCCTTGAATCCACCAACAAAGTTGATTTCAGAGACCATGATTATAAGTTGGTCTTCGGTTAGATTCGCCTGCAGAGCAGGACGAGACCCATTCCGGCATTCCTGGCCATATGCCTTGGCATGTTACAGGTATGACATAAGAATTGTGCTGTTTCATTTCTTGAAGGGTGTTTTTGTCCATTCTGATTTCGCGGAGGATTCTAATTCCGTTGGTTGCGGTTCTGGTTGTTCCGGTTCTGATTGTTCCGGTTATGATTGTTTCGATTATGATTGTTTCGATTTCTATTGTGATTCCGATTTTTCATAGTCTTTCCATCGGGTTTTAGAGTCACAGGGGTGGATTTCTTATGGTTAGAAATAATCAGAATTTCATCTTTCTGATTTTGTTTCTGAGCTTTTTCCTCAATCTGAAGTCGGGTGATCATACTTTCTAGAGAGAACTCTTTGGTTTTATGCCCAAGTGCATTCTTAAAGTCTTTCCAGTTAGGGGGCAGTTTATCTATCACAACAGCTACTTGAAATTGCTCATCTAAGGACATGCCTTCATATATGATTTCATGAGCACTTTTCTGTAGCTCGTGAGATTGGGTTTCCACAGAGTTTTCATCAGTCACTGTATTTCAGGTAGCGACTGACGGCATATTTCTTTGTGCTAGCCTCCTCAGTGTCATATTTCTTCCTAAGGACTTCCCAAATATCCTTAGGCGATTTTTCAGAACAATAATAATCATACAAATCATCAGACAGACCTTTCAGAATAAAGTTCTTACACAAAAAGTCATTTTCAATCCAGCAATCTAGTTCCTTAGTTCGGATTTCATCAGGTTTAGCAGACAATTCGGGTTTCTCGGCATTACAGATATAAACAACTTTTTGCGTAGTTAAGAAAAATAACATTTTTTGTCTCCATCTTTTAATGTGTTGACCATCAAAACGAAAGGGCCTGTTAAGGTCCTTAGCAACAAGTTCAGTAGTAGTAGACATGGCAAATATAAAATGTCTTAAAATTGTTGAAAATACAATTGCTGCAAATTAAAATAGGAACGAAGTTACCGAATTTTTCTTGGGTTGAGTCGCGGACTAGGTCACTCTCTTTAAGACGTTTCACGACTTTGCCCAAGATTGTGCAAGCAGTCTGTAAGCCCCGTCGTCCCCAGGATAAAACAGCCCAAAATTCTTTTTCTGTCTCGTTCAGTGAAGAACGAAAATCTATTCACCTAGTTTCTTTTGCCCGGAATCACGAAAACCAATTACAGTAAATAAACAAAGTATTTCGAAAAAAAATAAAACTCGAACAGAGTTTTGGAAAAAATCTCAAATACTAGAAACTGTTTACAAATAAACTCTTTGAAAATGAAAAACTAAAACTGTGTTTGCTTTTGTATTTTTTATCTGAAAGAGAGCAAGTATTTATAGGCTGATAGAAAGATCCGTTTGAGAGAAAACGTGGCTAGATAAGCGGAGGAAATCATAGAAAACGTGGAGAGGAGACCCACGCGGAGGAAATCATAGAAAACGTGGAGAGGAGACTCTCCTCTGACTCAGTCTTGTTCTCTAAAGCAAATAAAAAAATATTTAATATTTTATTTTTCCAAATAAAATTTCAACAAAAAGAATATGTTTCATCTCAATCCGACCCGACTCGGCTCGGCCGGCCGGGCGCATGTGGAGTGGACCAACATTGGTCTATCTCCTCCCTCCTTCACAAAAGTGGGAACCCCTTGGGGTCCAAACCCAAGTAAAAAAACTATCCTTATTAACTCCTCCAAAGTGAGTTACATAGAAGATATGAGACTAAACAATCTAGAGAGAGATTTGAAAGTTAAGAAACCATTTCCCTTTGTTTTTGAAATTCAAACCAATATTGTTAAGAAACCATTTCCCTTTGTTTTTTGAAATTCAAACCAATATTTCAACAATAACAGATGGTATAAGCCTTGTCACATGCAACCTTCCAAGTCGCAATTCCATTTCCTTTACCCAAGGAGGAAAGGTCTTGATGTTTCAATTCTACAAAATAGGGAAAACAATGGTAAAAGTAAATGCTTTCCCTGACAGTGGTCAGTTCATACATTACATAGTTAGAGGGGATCAGATGGTTCAATAAGTGTAATGATCATCTTGCTACCTAAGCTGAAACATTTGAAAATGTCGCCTTCTTATTAATTATTGTAATTTGGATCTTAGTTTGAATGTGACATTTGCTTAATCCTTTTGGAGTAGGTTTTTGCACGTTGGTATAGGGCACCTGAGCTATTGTTTGGCACAAAACAATATGGATCTGGGGTGGATGTCTGGGCCGCAGCTTGTATATTTGCAGAGCTTCTCCTTCGTCGACCTTTTCTACAAGTGAGTTCTCCTTTATGTCTTGAGTACCAAACTTGAATCTCTAATAATAAAAACATTTCAATAGCAAGAACACAAATGAGCGAAATAGCTATTAACTTTACGTGGTACTAATGCGAAGAGAATGCAGGTTTCTAGGTACCAAGACCCTATTTAGTTAGCTTCCCATTCTTCAGAGATATTTAATTAATCTTCAAAATAGAACCTGTTAATTTCTTTATTGTTATTGTAAGAAAGTTGCTAAAATGCTGATTGAATTCGAGTGAGGTGACCTCTAAAAAAATTACATATACTAGACCGAAAGGTTGAATTAAAGGAATGATTACATAATAAATCAAAACGCTGAATAAATTACATATGAACCATGTACACTTTTTAGGGGTGGTAGTATGGTAATTTCCCATTGAAGCACTTTGAAACAGGATAAAATATGTTTAGAGTGGTAACTTCCTTCATAGAGAGTTCTGTGTGGTCATGACAGTAGACCCTAACTCGCATTCCAATGTGTTGGCTAGTGTATTTAGCGGTTTGATGTTTCCAGTTCAAAACATCTTCAGTCTATTCAATTTGGCTAATGGTTAATATGTTAGTAATTGTGTCTAGACCTATTCAATTTGGCTAATGGTTAATATGTTAGTAATTGGGTCTAGACCTGCATATTAAAGTTAGGGCATTAGCCATATTAGAGTTAGGTTAGATTGCTTGTCAGAGAAGCTAGTAGGCTCTATAAATAAGGCATGAAGTTATGATTGTAGTTGGCTTTTGATGAATATGAAAATTGAGTTATTTTATTTATCTTTTCTTTTGTAGGTTTAATATTAGTTTTAGGCTAGAATCCATAATCTAGAGAGATTCAATGGAAGATGTTATTGAGGTGATCAAGATGCTACGTGAAAAGAAGAGGATGCAATAAGAGCAAGAGAGGTTGAAAAGAAGTGTGCAAACCTGGTTGCCCACACGTCGTGTCATGGTGGCTCCCGGGTGACAGACCATCCCTATGGGGTATTTTATAGTGCTCATTTCTCCTCTCCTATGTATCAATGTAGTCAAGGCGATCGCCTAGGTACGCCTGAGGTGGTCTCCGATTTAAGATTAAGAGATTAATCGGTTCACTTTTTACTACACCTCCCCCACTTTTACCCAAACCAAAGCTTATTCCTGAAAATCCACCAATGAACACCCCTCAATCCACACACCAACAACAAGCTTCCACATTACCAATCCCCAAATCCCTCCCTCCTTTACTATCCACTGCCATCACCAAAGGCATTCTTCCGAAACCTATAAGTCTTCTTATACCTATGTACTCCACCTTCCACCAAACCAGTCCCTACAACTTCTAGTATACCAAAAATTATTACTCCCTCACCACAATTGGTTATAACCAAAAACCCACCTCTTCAATTCGATCCACTTAAACAAACACCCTCAGTACCTGACCCGATTGCAGACATTCCACCCCGACCTAATCCAAAACTCAACTTTGCTAGGACAATCCGTAAAACTCCAACAAATTTTTGGGCACTAACTGATCCCCAAATATTTTTTCCCAATTTTTTACATTCACCTTTCAAAGAAGAGGAGTGTCACGACCAATAGATCAAAAGAGAGGGAAATGACATAAGGGCGCCAACTGTATTTTGAATAGAGAAGGGTAGAAATGTAATTTTGAATTCCTTTAGTTAGTTTGGTCACATGGAGTAGACAAGTGTCATCCATCTAGTGGTTTATTTCAAATATTTGTTAGCACTGTAGCTTATAAGTAGAAGAGGTAGTAATTCTCATTGTTGTTAATTAGATAGTGAAGAAATTAGGTCTAAAGGTTCATTTCGAACCCTTAGAAGAGATGGTAATTCTCATTGTTGTTAATCAGTTCCTTTTGTTTTTACAATTAGTCACCAACGTGACAATTGATATCAGAACAAGGTCACCTTCTTCCTATCTATTCTACCATGGAAACCCGATCGAAAGAGATGGAGTTATTCATCAAGGAATCAAGTAAAAATTAATGGCCAAATGGAGACGATGAAATCAGAGTTAAAGAGGCTAGCACAAACACAAGAGGTTCAGAAGAAGCGTATGGAAAGTTGATTCGAACAATTGGTGCAATTACTCCAATCCACTAGGAAATTCGATCAGCCTGCTGACACTTCTAGTTCACCATCCACACAGAGTACTTCACCATCCACACATACTGGGATTCTGAAGCCGCCATGAACAATCACTCCCATATTCAGTGGGAGAACCACTGTATATCTTCTCGATTACCTAAACTAGATTTTCCCCAATTCAATGGGGGCAAACCCTAGGTCTTGGATTAAGAAGTGTGATAGGTATTTTACCTTTTATCAAATATTGGAGGAGAACAAGGTGACCATTTCATCAATTCACTTTAATGGGAAGGATGATTTATGGTTTTTGGATTACCAAGTAGGGAAGACCAATATCCCCTGGAACCAATTTATTCATGATATCCGTGAGAGGTTTGAAAGTGCAGTATTAGACAACTACGTTGATTCCTTCAACAAACTAGTACAAGAGACCCTTGTCATTGATTATTATGACAAATTGAGGAGTTAAAATCTCTAATGGTGACTCACAATAGCCATTTAGATGAATATTACTTCGTACGCAGTTTCCTCAGTGATCTCAAATCTGACATTAAATCCCTAGTCCGATTGTTGAAACCTACTAGTTTATCTCAATCTCTTTCTCTAACCAGTACTCACATCCTCCTAGAAACTCCACTTACTCCTCCACCTCCCAATTTCATCCAAAGAACCAATACCCTTCCATTCAACCACCAAACTCATTCTTCAAACCAATATTCATCATCTCACAATACTACTCAAACATCCACCTACAACGAACCTACTCATTTCAATTCCACTACACCAATTGTCAGATTTCCTTCAACTACTCCTCCCATCAAGAGTCGTACACCTGCCCAAATGAAAATTAGACGCGAGAAGGGTCTGTGTATAATTGTGAAGAACAATATAGACCAGGGCACTTGTGCAAATAAGAATCCCTCTACATGCTGGTATCTGAAGAGGAATTGAGTATTGAAGAAGGGGATGTGAATCTAATATGGAAGTATCCCTACATGCAATTCATGGAAGCTTGTCCACCAATACCATCTTACTGAAGGGGTTTATAAGGAAGAGACCAATCTCCATATTAGTGGATACAGGAAGTACCCACTCATTTGTAGACCCTAGTATTATCAAAGAAACCAATTGGCCTACTATTCTAACTCCCCAAATGATTGTAAGAGTTGCTAATGGCTAACAATTATATAACAATGTTGTTTGTCAGAAACTACAATGGACTATGCAGGGTTTATCATTTGAAGGGAAGGTGAGATTACTCCCTCTTGGGGGTTATGACATGGTCCTAGAAGGGGACTGGTTGAAACCGTTTGGAGATATAATAATCAACTTGTAGAAACTACATATTACATTGATGGTGAAGGGCAAACAAATCATACCAAGGGGATCTACTGATAATGGTTTCCTATGCCTTCTAGAATCAAAAGGGACTCTCTAAGTTCCTTAAGAAGCATACTCCTTCATTCCCGGGCCATCTGTTTTACATCTCTAACCTACCCCAAACCAAAGACCTTCCCACTCCATTAACCAACTTAATCAAGGAATACCAGGACATCTTCCAAAGTCCTATCACTTTACCTCCTACCAGACGTGTTGATCACATAATTTCCCTTAAACCAAATGCAATACCACCCTCACAAAGCCCCTATAAAGTGCCATACATGCAGAAAACAGTGATTGAACAACTTGTAAAGGAAATGTTGGAATCTGGACTTATTCAATGCTCCCATAGTTCCGTTGCAGTAACCATACTCGTTGTAAAAAAGAAAGATGGTATTTGGAGGTTCTGTGTGGACTATAGAAGTCTAAATGATCTAACCATTAAGGACAAATTTCCAATGCCCTTGATTGATGAACTCCTTGATGAGTTACATGGAGCTACAATCTTCACAAAGTCTTTGTTCACCCCCCATGTACACAAAACCACCTTTAAAACCCATCATGACCATTTTGAGTTCAAAGTTATGCCTTTTGGACTTACCAATGCTCCAGCTGCTTTCCAAGCATTGATGAACTAGGTATTTCAACCCTATCTCAGAAAACTCATTAGTTTTCTTTGATGATATTCTTGTTTACAATCACAACATGAGTCAACACCTGCACCATTTACAAACAACCTTCACCCTACTTAGACATCATAAACTCTATGTCAAGTTCTCTAAATGTTCCTTTGTACAACCAAGGTTAGAATATCTAGGGCACATCATTAGCAACAAGGGAATAGAGGCAGATCCACAAAAGATTGAAACTATGGCCAAATGGCCTACCCCATCCAACATCAAACAACTACGAGAATTCTTAGGATTGACTGGGTACTATAGGAAGTTCATTAAGAATTATGGCCTTATTGCCCAACCACTCACTGCTCTTCTTAAAAAGGATGTCTTCCTATGGTCTTCTCAATCTTTCCAAGCCTTCCAACAACTCAAAAAATGCCACGTGCCAAGCCCCTGTGCTCATCTTGCCTAATTTTAACTCACCTTTTGTGTTGGAGACTGATGCTTGCTCTAAGGGAGTAGGGGCTGTGCTGTCTCAAGAGGGAAAACCTCATTTCAGTAAGGCTCTAGGTCCAAAAAATTTGACCCTTTCCACATGAGAAATAATTGTTAGCTATAGTCTTGGCCATTCATAAATGTTGGGTTCTAAATTTTTCATACACACAGACCATCAAAGCATTCACCATTTTCTTATCCAAAAAGTCACTTCCATGTTACAACAGAGATGGCTTTCAAAACGTCTGGGGTTTGATTGTGAAATCTCCCACAAAAAGGATGTTGACAATCTGGCAACAGCTGATGCCTTGTCCAGAGTGGCTGTACAGTTAACTCAATGCACGGCCATCTAAAGTATTTCCTCACGATGGTTACAACAATGCTTGACAGCTACAAAGATGACTCAAAAGGCCCATGCTATACTCAAGTACAAATGGCATATTTACATTGGAGCTACTGGACCACTAAGGTCCCAAATTATTGCTATTCTTCATAGCTCAGCATTGGTGGACACTTTGGCATCACTGCCACATATCAGAGATTAAAGCAACTCGCCTGGCATGAAGACCAACATCATCTAATTCATTACAAACTGTGATGTCTGTCAGAGGAACAAAGCAGACCAGTCTTCTTATGGGGGGATGTTACAACCATTACCTATCTCTACTCATGCATGGCAACATATATCAATGGATTTCATTGAAGGCCTACCCTCTTTCCACAACAAGATTGTGATTTTAGTAGTAGTGGATAGGCTCACTAAATACAACCATTTCATGGCACTTGCCCATCCATTTACAACAACTATGGTGGCAGCCAGAATGTGTACAAACTCCATGGTCTTCCCACAATAACCATCAGTGATAGAGACAAGGTGTTCATAAGTGCTTTCTGGCAAGATCTTCAGCTCATTGGGTACCAAGCTCACTATGTCCACAACATAGCACCCACAGATTGATGGCCAAACTGAGCGTATTAATGCTTGTTTGGAAAGCTACCTTCGTTGCATGACTTGGGGAGGGGTATACCCACTTAATGGACCAAGTGGTTGTACTTGGCTGAACATTGGTTCAACAGTACATACCACTCTAGTTTGCAATCAACCCCTTTCCAGGCCTTATATGGATACTCCCCACCCATGTTGGCTCTACCTCCCATCACATGTATGGCCATTACTAATGTGCAACAGTACTTAAGAGAAAGGGAACACATGCTGGACATTGTTAAAGAGAAGCTCTGCAAAAGACAGGAAAGGATGAAGACATATGCTGATAAGGGAAGAATTGATAGGCTTTTTGTAGTATTGTGAAAAGTCTTATAGTTTCCAATATTTTCTTAAGTTGTTGAATGTAAATTCTTATTTTAAGTCTGGTACTTTTGAAGAATTTTTTTTCAAAAGTTGAGATTTTTCAAAGGCCATCGAAGAAGAAAAGAAAAAGAAGTCGCAAGCGTTGTTGGAAATATCAAAGTGTTTTATCTCCCAAATCTCGTCACAATGATGCTCTTGTTTTTCCAATCCAATACTCTGGGGCAAGTTCATTGTAGTTAAGGTGTTGAGGCGGAGGCGAGGACGGGCGCGAGGCGGTCTTAACATTTTTTAAAGATGTTTTTTTATAATAAATTAAAACATATCAGTGTAGTAGTATAAATCATTATTTTGATAAGTATTATAAACAAATATGTACAAAAAGTAACACAACTACCTAGAATCGAAACGGAAATATAATAAAGTTGTATAGCATATCGAAAAGATGCACTACATAAGTGTCAAGTAACTTGCAAACATGTACTAAATTTTTAAAATCAATAATCTTAAAAGAATATAAACTTGAGAATATTGAGCATTAGTTAGAAGAAATTGTTGGAATGGTTGGCAAAAATTCACAAGTATGATCATTATTGGTATTCCAAAAGCATAAAAATTATTGACATATGATATGAAAAATCAAGATTGATGATATGTTTTCTCCAAAAAAGAATGAAAACTTACAAACGTTTTATCTTGTTTTTATCAAATTTATAAAATATTACACCAAGAAACATAAAACTTATTATAGAGTGGATTGCAACATCTTTTTGCTGCAATTGGGCTGGCTGCAACCATTTTTTTGGATTGAGGCATTTGAGGCTGTGAGGCGGTCCGAGGCGAACGCCTCATTTCACCGCACCGCATTGCCTCACTTTGAGGCGAAATTTTGTAAAAATGCCTTGAGGCGCACCTAGGTGGTCGCCTTGACTACACTGGGCAAGTTATTTCAGAGAAGAAGAGAATGACGTAGGAAATAAGATGGTCACATACTTTCTAATTTTATTAGGAATTCTAAAGTTGTTAATTTCCGTTTTTATTATTTAGCCTATTATTAAAAGTCCTTAGTAGTGTCCAATTCGAGTCCTAATAGGTTTAGAAGGGTGCTACTATATTAGAGATAGTTTAGGAAAGTAATTAATGATTTAGTAGGTTTCTAAGTTATTTTTATGGAGTTATCTATATAAGGAGTTCCAAAAACGAGATTTGTGACACAATTTTCTCACTCAATAATTGTTATTTGGTTTCTTAGTTTAATTTCTCTTCTCTTGTCGATTAAAGAGTTCTCTTCCTTGACCTTCATTGATTTTCTTTCATTATTCTTCCCATTTCACCTTCTTCATCTTCTCAATCTTATTTTTTCTCTTCTTCTATTGAATGATCTCCAAATCTTCTTCTTGCAAATACGATACATCGTCAATATGTGACCATCTTTTTGTCCATCTCCCACTTTGAAGGTTTGGTTTCCTTTCTGAACTGGGGGGCAAGGGTTGAAATGGATCCATTACTTCTAAAGGCAAGAAGTTTGTTACCTCCATCCAGTGGGGTATTTGGTTGGTATGTAATGGCAGAGTTTTTGAGGGATGTCGCATGAGGTGGATCGTCTAGTCTTGGACTCCAAGAGCTACCTCTGTTGTTGGTGCACTATTTTTGGGGAGTTTAGAAGGGTCTATTTTGAGGAGCATCTTGTGGATTGGAAGAAGCTCCTATGTATGTAATTTTGTGTACATTATCCTGTTGTATGATATCTAAACCTACTTTGTATTTTTGTTAGTTGCACAATGAATTTCATTGAACTGATGAAAATGTTTGGTAAATTGATATAGACTATCCAAATTGGGCAAGGTTAATGGAAATGTAATAAAGAGAACCACTTTATGGTGGGTAACTGTCATGCCTTCTAACTTCTTTTGGTGATTGATCCGTAATGTAGGACCTAGCTATATTGTTATAAATCATTTGAAATTTCTATCTCGATTATTTGGTTCTTCTGTTGACAATGAGCAGCATGAAGATAGATTAATGTAATCTCAATGACACGTTTGTTTGGTAACATGCATCTAGACAGGTGTATTTATTATTCTTTTGCTACTCAAGAAAAAAACGTTTTTTTTTATTGGGTACTCATTACAGGGTTCAAGTGATATCGATCAGTTAGGAAAAATATTTGCAGCTTTTGGGACGCCAAAGTCTTCTCAGTGGCCTGACATGGTCTACCTTCCAGACTATGTGGAATACCAATATGTTTCAGCACCAACACTGCGTTCATTGTTTCCAATGGCTAGTGATGATGCCCTAGATCTGCTGTCGAGAATGTTCACATATGACCCCAAAGCAAGAATTACTGCGCAGCAGGCATTGGAGCACAGGTATATGTCCTAACTGTTTGGCTTCAGTTCGAAGGTTGGCACCTATTATGGTTCTTCATTCATGTGTCCTGTCTTCTTGCTTAGATATTTCACATCGGTACCTGCACCTACAAAGCCAGCTCAGCTTCCAAGGCCTCCCAGCAAAGGTGATTCTAAACTCTTGGACTTCGATCTACAAGGGGGTCCAACTGTTTTATCACCACCAAGAAAATCAAGGAGGGTAATGCCACAACGTGAGGGAGCTGAAGGGAGTATCCGCAAAGTTGATGATCACTTAAATGATGTCAGACATGCCGCTGGCGAGAATACTGGCAAGAGTGACACTATGCCAATGTCAATAGATTTTTCTGTATTTGGAAAACCTCCACCAAGACCTACATTGAACAGGTAAAACAGTACTAATATTTTAATATAATGTAATTCTAATTCGTGGTTTTTTTTTGCTAATCCATTTTAAATATATTAAAATAGTTGAAATCATTAGGCCACTACATTTATTGTTTATGATTACTTCAAGATAAACAGACAGAGTGGGTAGTGAAAAGCAATGGGGGGATAAGATAATTTCCATAATACATATATCTTCAGCGTTTGTATGTATTCAGCAATTGTATATATATTCAGCATTTGTAAACTCGATATGGAGGATTAAGCTTGGTGTTCTATTTTTCTGCAGTGCTGACAGGTCACACCTAAAGAGGAAACTGGATCTTGAATTTGTGCAACCTGAGCATGAATAAAGTACCTGTATACACTCATGACAAGTTCATCCCAAATATGCAAATCATTTTTCCAACATTCATCTATGCAATTTTCCACTTTGGTTCCTACCTATGCCTGTACTTCTTGTTCCAATATTCATCTATGGGGAATATAAAAGGTGGATGGGCGTAATTGTGCATGTCAGCTATTTTTGTGTGGTGGATAAGGTCATCCAGTTTGAACACCGAGGAGAAATTCAAGGCAAACAATTCTCTCTCCCCAACATAGTACTTGTACACTGACGAAACAAATACACAAGTTATTCAGAAGTTGCTACCATAATTAATGTCTGTAACTGAGCCAAGTTGATTGGAGGAATCTGCTGCGTTTTTCACAGGGTGCAAATCTGCAGTTGTTTGTTT
Organism: Berberis vulgaris; assembly: GCA_963556465.1. NCBI lineage: Eukaryota > Viridiplantae > Streptophyta > Magnoliopsida > Ranunculales > Berberidaceae > Berberis > Berberis vulgaris. Next base: position 82,139,010 of record OY747124.1, on the reverse strand, counting down.
GATGCACTGGATTATGTTTTCCATTTTGCAGTGCTGAATGCTCCATGTAACACTGATTCATATGATCGATTATGTCAACAGTTTTGTTCTGAGTTAGTCTGCAAGGTAATTGCCATTGGTTGGGATCTGCGTGTGAGCAGATTGGGTCTTCAATGCGTTAATCTTTAGCCGTAAAATACATCAATGTTTTGACTGCGTACTAATTTTACCATTTGATTTCATTTGTGCCACTTTAAGTTAAATGTGTTGCTTGAGTTAAATTTATTGTGGTGCATTTCACACCGTGTTTGGCATAGGGGAAATTTTGGCATGCCTAGGGCAATGGGTTCACAGAATGTGCTGCAAAAGGCAAATTAATCTCGGGAAATTTTGTAAATCTATATTTTCCGTGGAAAATGATTTATGAGGCTAGCTTAATGACTATCTTAGAATGAAAATAAGTCTCCGATTCAGGAAAATTGATATTAAATGACCACTGAGAATGTGACATTTCAAGGAAAATTTTTGGCATTTCCAGCAGATATTTCGTGAATGAAACAGAGATGCAATGCAATTTACTGTTGTGAGCACAGTAAATTGCCTCTAATGTGGTTTAATATATATATATATAATAAATTTATTTTATACTCACAAGTCGATATGATGCTTTTCTTGTTGGGATGGAAGGACACAAAATATGTGAAGTTATATACTGAATTACTGTTATATGTTATTGGAGAACTTTTCTAACCACTGAAATTTTTAGTATGGTGTGTGTGTAATTCATTATATATGATCTTATGCAGAGAAAAATAAGTCATTATAGAGAAAAAAAAATGGAGCTTCTGCAGCAAGAGGCTTCATGCGTAGACATAATGCGTGCATATTTCCAACAGGAAAACTAAAAGCAAGTGGCGTTTTGTTCATCTAAATGTTTTGGCTCAAGTTCAGCTAGGCCCTATTGAGACTAAAGTCTAGTCGCGGGCCTTGGCTCACCCCTTTCTTTTAGCTTAAACTTTTCAATAAGAGGGAGTTTACAAGCTCCATCTCGCTTCAAGAAACCACTAAATAAGTAGTTATTCTAACTAGCTTCACCTCTAATGTCTAGTAAAAGAAGGGGAGGAAGACAAATATTGAAAATGAAATAAAACGAAGGATGAAATAGGTACTTCATGAAACTGTCTGTGACATTTCTTCTGCAACACTAGAGTTTGTAACGAACTGAGGAAGGGGGAATCCACAAGTTGCTCATTTAGCAGTTCAGATTGTCCTATTTTGGCCATTTATAGGCCTCACCATCATATGGCTCAACATGTTTGGGTTTCTTTTATAGCAACAGGTTCAAATTGATTAGCTTTTAGATACTACGACACCATTGGCAGCAAACACCTGCTTCTTGAATGCAGTCCAATCTGTTCTTCCAGGTTTGTGCTGCCTTTTCTGCAATTGGGCTAGACATGAACCTCAAGTCTTTTTTGTTGGAGACTGAATCATGAGAAAAGAAACCTAAATAAATTGCGTCAAGGAGGAAGGGGATATATATATTTGTGTGTGTGTAGGAAACATATGTAATATTAAACATTAAAAGAAGTACATAATTTTTGTCCCCCAGTTGAAGCCAAAACATGTGCTTCACCTTTGAGTTTCCGGGGGATATATTTACAAACCCAGTTTGGCAAATTTGAAAGAAGAGCCTGAATACTACACACTATCGGTCGCCGCATCCACCGTATGTTCGTCCGCTGATATTCCAAATTGTTATGCAAAATAGAGAGTAAAGCACCAGAGTCTCCTAAAATCATTCCTGTTGACCACTACTTTGCTTGGACAAGTAAAAGAGCGACTTCCGCTGCAAAACATTCGGCTACTATCTGTGACTTGGCTATAAATTGTGTCCATCAGAGTAGCTAGCACCTTTCCAAAAAATCCACCGCCATGACACCAAAAGTTTTCTGTTGTGACGAAACAAATAAGCATGCATCATAAGTAACAAGTATCATATATCTGAGGAAAGGGAGGTAGGGGTAGGTCTGGGGTCCCTAGCTAAGGAGTTAATGCTGTATGAGCTGGCCGGCAGAAGTTGTCGTTGGATATTGCGAAGTCTGAAAGGTTGGGGGTCAGATATTAGGACTAAAGAGGGATTGGACACATTGGTGACCAAATTTTGGTGGTGGGGGGAAGGTTGTGTGGTGAAATCATTTTCCAGGATTTGATGGAGAGAGGTGGAGTCCTCTCTGTCCATATTGGCCCGGGGGGAGAAACCATTGCTTATGCCATGTTGACCAAGTATGGTCAGTAGACATGGTAAATTGAGGAATAAAGAACTTCCTTTGTCTGAAGATACTGTTATTACGAGTCATCCAAATGTGATGTATGACCACTGTAAATTGATAAAGAAGCTCATCTCGCAAGTGGTTCATGGTGGAGATAGAGTCCCAGAGATACCTGAAGAAAGCATGGGTTGTTTGAGTTGGGACATTTGCTCGGCTCCAATTAATAGGCAATGGAGATAGGAGCCAGAGTCTTTGGACCATAGGGCAAAAAAAGAAAAGATGTACTGCATTTTCCTGATGATTGTGGCAGAAGATGCAACAATCATCAATAGGTACATGAATGCGAGTCAGATTAGACATTGTAGGAAAAATATCTTGGGTGATTTTCCATAGGAGGAGGATGGCATTTGCTAGGGCCTTAATGCGCCAAGATTTTAGGATAGATGCAACTCCTGTCAAGGTTAGAATTGTTTGGTTCTAGTGCTGATAGGACAAACGCTTTGGTAGCACTCTTGACTGAGAACACTCCTCGCTTTTCAGCTTTCCAGATAAGTGTATTTGGAGAGGTAGACTGTCGAATCGAAATGTTGAGAATATCCCTGGCCACTAGGGGTGGAGACAGGGCAAGGACTAGTTCGAAATTCCAACATAGGTTAAGGCCATCATGAAGCTAGAGGTCTCTAACTTTGTTGAGTGTGTTCAGTGGTGCTAGAGAAGGAGTTGCCATTGTATTGCAATTTGCCAGCAGGAGTCCTGGTTTTACCCAATACTCATGCCATAGATCGACGTCATTGCTTGATCCAATCAGCCACAGGAGGTGGTTTCTCATTCCGTGTAAAGCAGTCATGTTCCCTCTTCAAGCGAAGGATGCCGTGGATGGGGGTTTGGACAATTGAAAGACGCTTTTCCTCTGAAAATAAATAGCTTTCAGTTGTTCATTGCAAGGGTTCCTAGGATGAGTGATTGCATGCCAAATGGATTTGGCTTTCAGGGCCAGATTCTTTGTCCTGGTAGGTGGGATATTAATTCCACCTAGGTGACGAGAATGGTGATTTTATCCCAAGTACAAAGGTGCTTCGTGTTTCCTTCTTCTGTACCGTTCCACCAGAAATTACGGGCCAGATTATCAATTTGGGTAGTGATAGAGCATGGGAGGAGGAATGTTAGCATGGTATAGATGGGGATTGAGTGGATGACTGCTTTAATAAGAATTTGGTAACATTAGAGCTGTAGTAGACCGACGTTTTGCCTTCCACGAAGACAATTTAGTATTGATTTTATCGACCAGGAATTGAAAGTCGGAGGCCTTTTTCTTAGAGAGTACAGTGGGAAACCAAGGTACTTGTCCTTGAGATTATACAGCTTCGACCCCAAGATTCTATTAATCATTTTGGCATGTTTGGGGTGTACATTAGAGCTGTAGTAGACTGACGTTTTGCCATAGTTCACCTTTTGACTCGAAGTTGAGCAATAAGCTGCAAGAAGGTTCTTGATAGAGTGTGCCTTTGCAAGCGTAGCTCGGCAGAAAAACATGAGGTCGTTGTTATAAAGTAACTAACTAATGGAATGTGAGTGATGTCGGAGATGAATACATTTTAGGGTATTATTCCTTCCAGGCTGGGCGAACATACGAGATAGGGCTTCTTCCACCAGGATAAACAGATATGGGGAGAGTGGGTCACCTTGGCGAATACCTCTAGTTGGTTTAATGGCTGGGAGTGGTGAGCCATTAAGAAACACCCGGAGAGAAGTAGTTGCAACACACTGGTGGATAAGCGAGATCCATTTTTCATCAAAACCAAATTGCTGAAAGATTTGAAGGAGGAAATGCCACTCCACTCTATCATATGCCTTGGCCATATCAATTTTGATAGCCATCCATCATTGCTTATTTCGACAAAAGTGTTTCATTTGGAAGAAGGACTCATGGGCAAGGTTTACATTATTAGTAATTGATCGACCTTTTCGAAAAGCTCCCTGATTAGGGGAGATTATATTATACAGAAGATGTTTTAATCGGATTGCAAGGATTTTAGAGATGATTTTGTAAATAACATTGCACACACCGATAAGTCGAAATTTGTCTGGAGAGGTGAGATTGGAAACCTTAGGTATTAAACTTATTATAATGCATTCCAAAAATGAGAGTGAAGATAAGGGTTTGGCTTTCCGTAAGCAAAAATAATGGACCAGGTTTGTTGCGAATAAAAATCATCAACAATGCAGTAAAATAAATATTTACATGAAGAAATAATTGTTAAATGCGTACCTTCTTTCAAAACTAAGGCAAAACCACTTGATAGACCGCTAATTGGTACTGAAGCGCCATGTTTGTAGCGTAGTCTCCTGCGTATGCAATCCATAGTTGGTGAAGATGCTTTTGTCTCGGAGATAAACAAAATGTTGGGATTGGACTGTAGGGAGAGAGCTCGCAAGTTATGGAATGTGCAGGACAACCCGATGTTCCTTGCATTCCAACTAAGAATCATGGCAACCGCGACGATCCTTTGGTGGCGGTCGCCTCTTCCTCAACTGTGATATTCAGATTAGTTGATGACTAGCTAGAGGCGTCGAATGGATTGGATTGCGAGTGGCAAGATGTGGTCCTCTGAATAATCTCAGCTCCAATTAGAGTTGGCAGGCTTATTAGAGCTGGATGAGTGAGTGTGTCACTGATCGTAACTAAAAAAGTTGGGTTCTGAGCATTAGATTGATTAACCTCTCTGAAGGAAATACCAAGCACAGGTCTTTTCTCTGTTGTGAGAGAACCTCCTTCTTGGATAGTAGTGTGGTCCACTTCCAATTTTCTTTTACCTTTCCCTTGTCCTCTCTTAGTTCTCCTGCCAGAAGGAGGGTTTCTGTCGGAACATCTAGTGATTCGGGGTTGTCTCTTGGTACTGGGAAAAGGAGTTGTTGGACCGAATGTCTCCCTATTGATGGTGTTAAGAATGGAGTTAAAATGGTGTTAGAATTGATGGAGGTGCTCGGTTGAGTTTGAGGTGGGTGAAGCTGATGTTGGTGGTGAGTTGTGACCTAGTGAGGTTCCAACCCAATCATGGGCGGACCTACTAAGGGGCGAGGGGGGGCACTGCCCCCCCTCAACTTTTAAAATATTTTTAGTATATATATTTTAATCTTAAAAAATCGATTATATAATGCAGAATACAATATGTTAATTGGTTATGAAAATATTCCAACATGTCTTTGTTGGTGTAGTGGTTGAAGGTTTATCACTTTTAGTAAAAGACCTGAGTTCGATACTCTTCGAATGCATTTTTTATTTTATTTTCAATACAATTTTATTAGTAATTGCAAACATTAAAAAATGTTTCGTTTAATAAAAATTTATTAACATTACAGAAATGAATTGTTTTTCACAAGTGATATTAAACCCCTAACAAAAAAATATTTAAAATTAATATCTACAATAATAACGATAGAATTCAATGAAAATATTTATCATTAGCCAACTCGTATAAAATTTGAGGCTCATATAAACAATTTTTTCTTGAAATTGTATTATGATCATATTAGATTCGCAAATTTCAAAAAAAATTTAGCTTCACCTAGAACTTATCCTAATTATTTTGTAATTCTCAATTCTAGACAACCAGGCTTTATAGCCACTTTTTGGTCAAGTTTTAAGTTTTTTACATTTCTATCCCTTCTATAGATAATGTTTGTGGTTGTATTTTAAAGAGAATGGGTAAAGGTGTAAAAATGTTCTGGCCTGACCAAAAAATGGCTTTAAAGTTTGGTTACCTAGACAAACTCTTTTGTGATATTAGTTATATATTCTAGTTATTATGCTTGTTTGCTCTTTGCTAAGGTTATCAATAGTGACCTTATTTTGGCTTAAAATGGACTACACTTGGATCCAATTTGATATATGCATTGTATTTTTTATAGTTGAATTTTTTTTTTATTAGTTACTAGTTTTGGTAAAAAAAAAATTTGCTTTTACCATTGATAACTATTATTATCAACTAATAAGTATTTTCCATTTCGCCCCCCCTCGACTAAAATCCTGGGTCCGCCCCTGAACCCAATGGAGTCAACTCGTTCGCTATCCTCCACCGCGTTAAGATCAAATCGGTGGATTGGTTGGAGGAGTGTGATACTCACATAATTATAACATTTTTTACCTCCTATTATATTTTTGTTAATTTTTATTTTATTTTATTTTAAATTAATTATTAAATTTTTGTGTTTTTGTAGAATTCGGAGCAATAATAAAGAAATCAAAGAAAAATGCAATGAATAAATCACAGACGGTGACTTCAGACAAAGTGGAGGTAAGAATAGCCTAAGCCCATAACCTAAACTCAAAACCAAACCCAAAACAAAATCCGTAAATCCAAACCCAATGCCAAAGCCAATAAAACCCAAAGCATATTATCTTAATTATCAAAGATTCTAGTTTGATTTAAGCCTTAAATCACTCATTGAACCCTCCCCTTAACTTGTCAAAGTTCATTTTCTCAAAGCCAATAAAATCCAAAACATATTCTTTTAATTATCCAAGATTCTAGTTTGATTTAAGTCTTAAATCACTCATTGAACCCTCCCCTTAACTTGTCCAAGTTCATTTTTTTAATTTTCTATAAATACAATAGAAATGAATAAGAAAGGGGAAGAAGAGAAGGGAAAAAAAAATATAGAATACCAAAACCTCTTTTTCACAATTTGTGATTCTCATCACCAACCCAACCAAGCAAAATCACCACCTACAATCTATTCATCTCTGTTTTCTCTCATTCACTCCACCGAAACAGGGGCGTGAAACGTGACAACCCTGTTTCACTTCATCTTCAACCACCATCATCGGCTACACCACCACTCAGGAGCAGATCGCCCACAACGTCTTTCCGCCTCTCTCTCTGTTCGAATTGAGGAAGAAAGGTTGGGGTACTATTTGCACCCCACCTTATAACTCAGTACCACCACAGAGACTTAAATCAAGTTACGCTACTGACACCCAGTGGATCTTGCTGAGAGCACCTCGGCTGAGAAAGATCAGAACTGTTTGCACCCACTGGGATTTGCTGAGCCACACTGGACCTGTTCATGTTTGCACCCTGCTGAATGTTCTGTAACACCACAGTGAATTAAGTCTCAAACTCTAGAATTAATTTCATTTTACTTTATTATTCCATGATTAATATTAATTGATTCACAATTTATAATATTTTACTTTCACCTAATATGTCATGCATCTTAGGTTGTTAGAAAAATATTATGTTATAAATCAAATATGTTTTAATTGAATAATTAAACTTGTGATTAATTGTGCCCTAAAAAGATAATTAATACTAGGAATTTGTACAGCAAGAGTCATTTATTTGAAATTGGAATAATAAGAAAAATTGAATATAATTATAAGAGTTTGAAAAATATTTTGCAAATTGTTGTTTCCCTCCAACTATTTTATTTTATTTATTGTTATTTTTATTACTTTTGTTTAACTCGGATTTTTAAACACTGTAACCCCCATTTTTTTTTCAAATTAGTTTAGGTAAATTATTAAATTCATTTTAATCCACATTCCTCGTGGGATCGACTCGTACTTGCCGTTGTCTACCAGTTAGACACCGTGCACTTGCGATTATTACAAGTAGGTCAAATTAACCTGTTTATTTAGGCCGATTAAACCCGCAACAGAGTGACTGTTGCAGAGTACTTGGTTGATGCATGGCTTCAGACAATGTATTTCCATTCATAGTATTAATGTTTGGAGTATCATTCTCCTGTCTCTGTAGCAACACCTCCATATTCATTTCCATGTGGACCGGGGAGAAGGATAATCGATTCAATTGTTGTTCGGTTATCGAGTGTGCCAAGCTAGAGCATAAAGTCCGTATATGCGATATTTTGGAGTCAGGATTAAAAGGCAAGATCTTATACAGTTGCTTTGCTGAGGTGATGATAATGCAGGGAAAAAGGGGTAGCATAAAAATCGGGCACTTGTGTCCCACCTTGTGACCAAGCCTTCCACAACAAAAGTAGAACACTGGCATATCTTCATAGCAAAATTTTACTAACATCCAACCACACTTTAAATCTGATGAATGGCACTGAGATCATGTTTAAAGCTTCTTTGTCAATTTCCATGAGAGACCCTCTACAATTTGCCAGGGCTTCCACATTTGAGAGGAGGAGTCTTTGCAGTGGGAATTCATGGAAACGAACCCAGTAGGGAACAATTTCAAAGTTGATCGAGGTGAATTGTGGAACCCGCACTGAAACTAACCAACCAAACAGTGACCAGGGTCCATTATGTAAGACTCTTAGCTTGTCTTCAAGGTTGGTGAATTGGATGAGGTAGTACACATTGAGCTTGTCTTCATGTCCTTCAAGAATTTCAAAGTGTATTGTGTGCTTCGGTACTGTGGTAGCATTTTACGAGCAAAGGTGGCTGGACTAAGGTTCTGTGAATGGAAGTATTTTGCCACTGTGTGCAAAGCCGGGTCTTCAAGATCCTCATTCTCTTGAATTACATACTGGGGTTCGGGGATGATAAGAGAGTTGTCAAAATGAATAGCCAATTGGGACATGAGAGAGGCATGGGTTCCAGAGTGTGCTGAGTCTTCAAGGTGGTGTGTTGATGTAGGCAGGGGCGGATCCAGGATTGCAGACAAAGGGGGGCAAAAAAATATAGATAATTTAATTCTTAAAATAAATAGATAAATATGATTAAAATAGAGTTTTAAAAGTATTACAAGAGAAACATATATAATGAGTCAATGTAGACGCACAGTAGATTTAGGTAAAAGCTCTCTGCGGGTTCTCATGTTCTGTTGGGATGATACTCCTTGATTGGCTTACGTAATCCAGGATCTGCTAGAAGAGTTTCTGGATCAAACTCAGTCTCAATACAACTCCTTTTGGGACTAGGAAGTTCCTTATCAGACCTATCAGTGACAGCCCGAGCAGTAGAACTAGAACTCACATCATTTATTCTTTTAAAGTATCTATTCATTACTCCTAAGCACAAGTGCGCAACTATTGAATTACACAAATACAACAGATAATCCCAATATTCATATTAAAAAAATGCTATCACAGATTCTCAAATTATCAAATTTGTAATGTAAATAAATAATTAACACATGAAAGAGAAGAAACCTCACCAAATACCAAGAACTTGAGATAATGACTTTTTCAACAGATGAAATTAAATACCCACTTAAGCTTCAAGGGTCAAATACCCACTTTATTAAAGCCTAAACAAATAAAAAATTAAATTAAAAATCAAATATAAAACTCTTCTTTACAAATAAAGATGATAAATTAACAAAGTATGAATTTTTTTTATCTCTTTATTAAAAAAAAACTTAAATTTATCAATAATTACAGTAAAATAATTTTGATGTCTTTTTATATCTCTGTATCTTTTCAACCATTGCAATAAAATAAATTGATTGATGTACTTCTCCTTTTTTTTTTTATCAAATAACAAACGGACTTAAAATCAGTTTTCATCCCTGACATCTGAAATGAAAAGAGGAGATGTGAATTCTTTATTCTCTCCTCTTTTCATATCTCTCTCTTCTCTTCTCTTTACATATCTCTCTTCTCCTCTTTTCTTCTTGACTTTTCTTCTCTTTACATATCGAGTTCATCAGAGTTCATCAGAAGAGATCTCCATCTGAGTTCACAGAGTTCATCAGAAGTCGATCTCTGTGAGTTCAACACTGAAAAGATCGAGTTCATCAGAAGAGAGAAACACTGAAAATCAGGGAGATCGATCTCTCTTCCGAGTTCATTAGAAGAGATCTTTCATCAGAAGTCGATCTCTGTGAGTTCAACACTGAAAAGATCGAGTTCATCAGAAGAGAGAAACACTGAAAATCAGGGAGATCGATCTCTCTTCCGAGTTCATCAGAGTTCATCAGAAGAGATCTCCATCCGAGTTCACAGAGATCGATCAGAAGAGATCCATCAGAAGAGATCGATCAGAAGAGTTCATCAGAAGAGTTCCTCAGAAAAGAGATCGATCAGAAGAGTTTCTGATCTCTCTCTGATCTCTCCCTGTGATCTCTCTTTGAGATCTCCATCTCTTTCTCTGACCTCTGTCCGATCTCTCTGAGATCTTTCTCCATCTCTCTCTCGAGTTTCTAAACTAGGTTTTTGATTCATCAGAGAAATCCAAGGTAAGGAGATGTTAAGATTAAAGGTGATTTTGTTGTTCAATTGTACTGTTGATTTCATTTAGAACCTATAATCAAACAAACTCACCTTGTTTCACAGGGACGGAGAAGAAGATATTGTTGAGGAAGGACCGAAGGTGTGGAGGTGGAGATTAGAAGCGACAACTGTTTTTGTTTTCTTCAATTGTAATTTGTAATTAGGGATTGTAATTATGATATGTGATCTGTAATTGCGATTCTTGTTTTTATAAGAGGAGCAAAATAAAATTTCTAAGGCGGGCAAGATTGAAGTTTTACATACTTTGGTAGATTTTTTTCAAAACCTAAGGGGGTCAATGACCCCCTTACCAAAGCTGTAGATCCGCCTCTGGATGTAGGAGAGTGTAGGGGAATATGCAAGTGTCTAGGGAGAGTTGATGGGGCCGGTGGAGAGGTTGGAGAGTGAGGTGAGTGAGGAGGTGAGGCTGTCATGTTGGTGGATGGTGAAGAAGCTATGTGAATGAGTGGTAGATTTTCAGTAGAGCCAGTGGTATTAGAGTGTGAAGAGAAACAAGGTGATAATACTGTGCGAGGACCGAGGTAGTTGGGTTGAGGATTTAGGTTATAGAAAACTAACAAAGGTTGGAAAGATGCTACATGTATAGGGGGAGGGTTGGGTTCAAACGAAGAGTTTGAAAAGTTCATGCTCAGAGCTCTAAAACAGTAATGTGGCTGGAAAAATGCATGATATTGGATTAAAGAAGGAGGTTAGACATAACAGAGTAATTAAGGATAATTTCGAGATAGAGATATGGTGTAAATGAGGGTTGTAAAACTGATGATTACACATTAAATTAATGTGTGCTGATGTGAAATAGTGTATGAAGTGATGAGAAGAGTTGAATATGAAGTTGGAAAATCGTAACAGAGGTGTGAGGGGGAGTTAGAAAGGAATTATATTGTAACCTGAGTTGAAGGGAAGTTGAGATAAAGTCGAAACAAAAACATTTGCCCCTTGGAGCGGAATACGCCTGAGACCTACAAAGACCACAACATAGATCAAACAGTAAGTAGCAGTAAACAACCAAAGTGGGCAAACATGTAGAGGGAGAAAAGAATGTGGGAGCAAAGACAACGAGACGCAAAGCAGACAGGGGAAAAGAAGTGAGAGTTATGAAGCAGAGAAGAACTTGGACTGGAGTTTCAAAGGAGGAGACAAGAAAAAACTAAAATTCGAAAATAAAAAGGAGAAATACAAGATAGCTTGAAGGGAAATGGTGAGTAGAAGAAGGGAAAGAAGGATTACTAGGAAAGTGGTAAAAAGCAATTAGATTGAAGTATAAAAAGGAAAAAATGAAGATCTAGAAATCACAAGCTTAACAAAGGAGGTAAGGAGCAAAGGAAAAAAGGGAGGAAGCCTAGTAATGGAGATCAGAGAAAACGAAGATCACAAGCTGAGGAAAGTAGATTGCTAATAGAAGGATAGTAGATTGCTCAGAGAGGATAGTAGATTACTAAGAGGAACCAGTATGTCCAGAGTTTGAGTTTATTGTGTAATTGAAACTTAAAGACTCGTTATCTATTACACGAGGATAGATATATGTTGATTGTCTAATAGTTGTTCTTTGAGAAGTGGTTTTTGTGGTGAACAGAATATCCAGAAACATTTTAGATATGATCCCTTTTATTACTATCATATCTAGTTCATCATGAACTAGGAGTAGTAGAAATCCTAGTAAAAGTCCATCTTGAACGAGGACTAGGAGTGAAGCTATCTCACCCTCTACACCATATAATGTAAAGAAAATATTCCTAGAATTGTATTGAATTATTGTTGTAATTCCTTGATTGACTACAAGCTTATATAAGCTAATTCTAACCTAACCTTGTGGAAACATGAAACCTAAGACTTCTTATTCTATTATGACTTTTCTAGCATATTCTATAATGACTTTCCTATTCTGTAACATATGTAGACTTTCTTTCTTTAACACTCCCCCTCATGTTGGAGTGTATGTTTGTAATACTCAACTTGCTAAGAAGATTATCAAATTGATAAGTGCTCAAAGCTTTAGTGAACAAATATGCCAGTTGATGTAGTGTTCAACATGCTTAGTTTGAATAGTACCTTCTTATATTTTCTCTATAATGAAATGGCAATCAATCTCGATATGCTTTGTTCGCTCATGAAAAACCGGATTAGATGCAATATAGAGTGCAACCTTGTTGTCACAAAACAAGAGGGTTGCCTGAGGATGATTAATGTGCAAATCATTAAAAATGTACCTCAACCAGGTTAACTCACAACATGTGGAAGCCATGGCTCTATATTCTGCTTCAATTGTAGATCTTGCCACTGTAGTTTATTTTTTAGCTTTCCAAGAAATTGGCGTAGAATCACCAAGCATGACACAATAACTGTAATGGATCTCCTAGTATTTCTACATCTAGCCTAATCTGCATCACAATAAGCTTTCAACTGTAATGAGCTGGTGGAAGAGAAAAAATACTCTGTCCTGGTAAAACCTTGATATACCTCAAGACATTGTGTGCAACATCCAAATGTGATATTCTGGGCTTGTCCATAAACTGACTTAGGACATGTACAAAATAAACCAAATCTGGTCTAGTGATCGTTAAGTATATCAAACTTCCAATGAGCCTGCGGTACGTTGCGGGATTTGGTAGTAAATCTCCATCATCCTATGTGAGCATCAAGTTTTGATCCATAGGATATCGTGAAGGCTTTCCACAAAGATACCCTGTGTCCTCCAATATTTCAAGTGCATATTTTCGTTGAGATAAAACAATCCCTTTGGATGACCTCGCGACTTCAATGCTAAGAAAATATTTCAATTTTCTTAAATCTTTGAGCTTGAACTTTGCAGTCAGAAATTACTTTGTTTCTTCAATGTATTGGAGATCATTACCTGCCAATTACATCATCAACATATATGGGAATTACACTAAAGCTGTTACCCTTAGATTGGACGAATAATGAGTAATCAGCCTTAGACTGATTGTAGCCTGCTGATATGAGAGCAGATGATAACTTAAGGAACCATTGTCTCGAGGCTTGCTTGAGACCATATAAAGACTTGTTCAACTTGCATACTCGAGTCTCCCCCTTTCGGCCGAATTGAGGTTATAGGGGCATAATTAGGCTATTTTTAGTACCATATATATATATATATATATATATATATATATATATATATATATATTTTTAGCTATTACTTGTTAATTATGGTACTAATTGCTATTTTCATGTTTGTGTAGGTTTCCAATTACAATATTTTAAATTAGAAGCAAATTGGCAATTTAGGAATACTAATTGCACAAGGAAATCACACAAGCAAGGAAATCACACAAACAAGGAACCCACACCAATAAGGAAACCATAGAAAGAAGAAAACAAGAATAAAAAGGGGACGATACCTGGCTTTGAGGGATCATCCATCCACGACTTTCCTCGCCAAACCCTAGCCGCCATCACCCAGAGTCCATCCACAGCCTCCACAACAAGCCCTAACCCTCCCACAGCCGCCGTTGTCCTCCTTCACAACAACCATCAAGCCCATCGTCCTGAACCCATCATCACCCATCTTCACCGTCTTTATCCACAGCCGCAACCATTATCGTCCACCATCTCTGTCTCAGTTCATCATCCAGCACAACATCCTCGCCAACACCCATCATCAACCATCGATCGACCCTTCATCACCATCGCAGACTTATCTTCATCATCATCCACGCATCCATCCACAACCTCCACCATCATCGATAAACCCTCGTCTTAGTCCTTCTCGCTCTCTTTCTATCCCTGATCGTCGCCAACCCTAAACCCATCGCCACCGTCTTTATCTCTCTCTCAGCCGATCGTCGCCCATCTGTCGCCACACATTCGTAGTCCAATCTCACAGCAAAAGCAAAGATCGAGAAGGAAGAGAGGTGAAGCAGATCGCGTGAGGAAGGTGAAGGAAGAGATATCGCGCTATTCGCACCCCAGTTTCCACTTAGTATGACCACGCACAGGTGACAACGTTCTTTCTAATCTCTTTATCTTATTTTTAGTTTGATATTAATTATGTATTGCTATTCGAACATAATTAATATGTCTAGCTAAACTCCTCTTAGTTAGAGGTGGATTCGAAGCCCCGAACATGTGCTTTATAAATTAATTGAATTTAATCTTCCATGCTATTAGTGATTGTGTTTTGTTTAACTGCTTTATAGATAACTTTTCTTTGTATGTTTGTTAAGGTGGCCAACTTAGTAAGCATGCTAGGATCTGGGGCTAGAGTATAGGAGAGTTTCACCTAATTGTTATGATTCTGTACTCACAAGTAGTAAATACCAAGGAACGTTGGTAAGGTTAAGTAGAAACCTAGGCAAGAACAAGATGCTGATCATACTTGTAATTGCCTAGTCAGTGTTCATATTTTCCACAAAACTTAATAATCTTAGATTGTTAGTTAACTTGTGATTCCTTTTTAGATAGCATGATAAGAATAGTTTGAACGAACTTGGGAAAATAATAAGATTAATGCAGTGCGGTCACGGTTAGTCTTGAGCATTGTCTCTCACGAGTTAGCAAGTGATTATTGAAGATTGATTTATAAGCATATGTTTGGTGTGTGGAGTAAACCCTTAGCTAATTTCTCATCTTTGCTATCCCTTTAGTTTATTATCTTTACAGTAATTTTCGTAGTTATTTTCATAGTTTAATTTAGAAAATTCAATCCCCTTTTATTTAATTAATTAGGTTGTTAGTTGTCGTTTAGTTATTATTAGTGTTAATTGACAAACTCTCTAATCCCCGGTCTAGAACGATCCCTACTTATTCTATACTACAATCACAAAGCAGGGTATTAAGTTGTGTGCTACTAAAATAGCGCATCAATTTTTGGCGCCGTTGCAGGGGATTATAAAAGTTGTTGATTACTTAATTAGTTTTTATTTATTTATTATTATTTTATTGATTTTTTTTCTTCTTTCTATCTTTATCTTAGGTACTAGTTCATGCGCAATATGAGATCCAACGAAAACTTAGAAGAATACGATTCAGAGCCTGAGAAAACATTTAGAAGACGAAGGAGAGAAACAAAAGAGCCACAAACATCTAGCTCTGAATATGAATCTGAAGAGTTTGACATGGGAGATAATAGATCTATTAAAGAACTTTCGGCATCCACCTTGGACAATGCCGCACCCTTGTGCATTCAGTATCCATTAGCCGCGCAAGGCAAGACTGAGTCATTCGAGCTGAAATCCAGCCTACTTCATCATATTCCGAAGTATCATGGTCTTTCTATGGAGGATCCAAATAAACATTTAAAGGAATTTGACGTTGTATGCTCCAGTATGACGCCAATAAATGTGGATGAAAACATCCTAAAGTTGAGAGCGTTCCCTTTTTCTCTGGCTGATAGGGCTAAGGATTGACTCTATGAACTACCTTCCGGAACAATATATTCTTGGGAGAGCATGAAGAAGGTGTTTCTAGAGAAATTCTTCCCAACTTCCAAAATTATCTTGTTGAGGAAGAAAATCAGTGGCATACAGCAAGGTCCAGGAGAATCATAACTGGCTTACTATGAGCTCTTCAAAACTCTCATAGCATCATGCCCGCAGTATCAGATGAAGGAGGAGCTCTTGATTCAATACTTTTATGAGGGATTGCTTCCTCTTGAGCGACAGATGTTAGATGCAGCGGCAGGAGGAGCTTTGGTTGATAAAACTCCAGCAGCAGAAAAAACTTTGATTGCAAACCGAGCCTTAAATGCCTAGCAGTATGAAAGAACTGGAGAGCCTTCATGCCAAGTCAATGAGGTAAGTACTAATTCTAGTTTGGAAGCTCAAATGGCTAATCTTACCTCACTTGTGACTCAGGCCCTAGGGAAGCCGAATATGCTAGGAGTTGCACAAGTTTGTGGCGTGTGTACAAAGCCAGGACATCCATCTGATCAATGTCCTCAACTGATTGAGAATGACGGTTGGGAGAATGTCAATGCAATAGGTTTTCAGGGGCAAAATCACTATAGGAATAATCCTTATTCGAACACCTACAATGAAGGTTGGAGAAATCACCCCAGTTTTGGATGGAGAAATTCAGAACAACCTCAACAACAAACTTCGAATCGGCCACCCCTTGGTTTCGCCCAAAGGCAACCAGAACCACCTCAGCACAATTCAGGAATGCCCTTTAATTATGATGAGATTTTGAAATCGTTGACTATTTCTCAGCAGAACCAATCAAAGGATATAACAGATTTGAAACTACAAATGGGATAGATAGCTGAGTTTATTGGACAAATTCGCGAGCAAGGAAAACTTCCTAGTTCTACCATTCCAAATCCGAAAGGTGGGTTTGAAACCGCAAAAGCAATTACATTGAGGAGTGGTAGGCAAATTGAGAATGGTCCAATAGTCCCTGAACAGAGTCAAAATAAGAAAACTGAGTTACAGAAGGATGATCTAGCCATCATTGAAACACCAGAGCTCCAAGGTAAGAAGGTGAGCATTCCAAATTCAATTTCTGCTAATCTTGTTCCACCTTTTGTGCCTTTTCCAATTAGGTTTGCCAAATCTAGAAAAGATGAACATGATAAGGAAATTTTGGAAACTTTCTGAAAAGTCCAAGTCAATATTCCGCTTCTTGATGCTATTAAGCAAGTGCCTAAGTATGCAAAATTTTTGAAGGTGCTTTGCACAACAAAGAGACAATTTCAAGACGGAGAGGTAGTTAAGGTAAGTGAGAATGTCTCCGCAGTTCTTCAAAGGAAATTTCCACCGAAGTGTAAAGATCCAGGTAGTTTCACTATCCCTTGTGTTATCGGTAATACTAAAATTGACAATGCAATGTTAGACTTAGGTGCCTCAATTAATGTTATGCCATATTCTGTTTATCGTTCTATGAATCTTGGGGAACTAAAAAATGATGGTGTAATTATTCAATTGGCTGACCGCTCTAATGCATATCCGCGAGGTTTGTTGGAAGATGTGTTGGTGCAGGTTAATCATTTGATCTTTCCAGCAGATTTCTATGTGCTTGAAATGGAAGATTCGGCATTGTCAACACCTTTGCCTCTTATTTTAGGGCGCCCCTTCATGAAAACTGCAAGAACAAATATTGATGTGCATGCAGGGAAATTGACAATGAAATTTGATGGTGATGTGATTGGCTTCAACATCTTTGAAGCCATGAGGTACCCTGTTGATAATCATTCTTGTTTTTCTATTGACGTGGTGGATATTTTGTCCCAGGAATTTCTTGACATCATGAATGATGATGAACTTGAAATCACCATTACTACTGGTGCCGGATATGAGAGAAATGGAGTCCTTTGTGACAATATGAAAATCTCGGCCGATAACATGAGGGAGGATATCATTGAGACTGTGACAACCTTTGAGTCAATGCCACGAATTGTTAGTGAGTTACCTCCCCCAATTATTATTCCCTCATCTACTAATAAACTTTTACCTTCTATGATTCAGGCACCTACACTTGAGCTTAAACCGTTACCGGATCATTTGAAGTACGCGTATTTGGGAGATGATGAGACATTGCCTGTCATCATATCATCATCACTCAAAAATTTAGAGGAGGAAAAACTTATTCGAGTTTTGAAGGAATACAAGACTGCAATTGGGTGGACATTGGCAGACATAAAGGGTATTAGCCCTACCACTTGTATGCACCATATACTTCTTGAGGAAGGTGCAAAACCCACTAGAGAAGCTCAGCGCCGCCTAAACCCCCCTATGATGGAAGTTGTGAAGAAAGAAATCATTAAACTCCTTGATTGTGGCGTGATTTGCCCTATTTCAGATAGCAAATGGGTTTCACCAGTTCAAGTAGTGTCGAAGAAGTTTGGCATAACTGTGGTAAAGAACGAGGAAAATGAGTTGGTTCCCATGCGAATACAAACAGGGTTGCGGGTTTGTATTGACTATAGAAAGCTGAATGAAACTACCAGGAAATATCATTTTCATTTTCCCTTTATTGATCAATTGCTTGAAAGGTTGGCCGGTCGTGCTTTTTATTGTTTTCTTGATGGTTATTCAGGATATAATCAGATTGTCATCGCTCCAGAGGATCAAGAAAAGACAACCTTTACATGTCAATTCGGCACTTTCGCATATAGAATAATGTCATTCGGTTTGTGTAACGCCCCGGCTACCTTCCAGAGATGTATGGTAAGTATATTTTCAGACTTTATTGAAAAAATCATTGAGGTTTTTATGGATGATTTTAGTGTTTTCGGTGATTCTTTTGACCATTGTCTAGATAATCTTGCATTGATTCTGAAGAGATGCATTGAGGTTAACCTTGTATTAAATTGGGAATGTCACTTTATGGTTAACCAAGGTATTGTTTTAGGTCATGTGATTTCAGCTAGGGGTATTGAGGTTGATGAAGCTAAAATAGATCTTGTATGTTACTTACCTTCTCCTACTTCGGTGAGAGAGGTTCTTTCTTTTCTTGGACATGCAGGATTCTATCGGCGATTTATCAAAGATTTTTCTAAGGTTTCTGGACCACTATGTCGACTCCTACAAAAAGATGTGCCATTTGAGTTCAATAATGACTGTCAAACAGCGTTTGACAAGCTTAAGGAGTTGTTGACATCAACACCTATCATTGCACCACCGGATTGGAGTCTTCCATTTGAACTTATGTGTGACGCATCAAATTATGCCTTAGGAGCAGTTTTAGGCCAACGGAGGGACAAACGTCTTCACGTCATCTACTATGCCTCCCGAACCTTGAATGACGCTCAATTGAATTATTCCACAACTGAAAAAGAACTTTTAGCTGTTATATTTGCTTTAGAGAAATTTCGATCTTATTTAATTGGAACTAAAGTTATAATTTTCTCTGATAATGCAGCTTTAAAATACTTGCTTACGAAAAAAGAAGTGAAACCGAGACTTATACGGTGGATACTTCTTCTTCAAGAGTTTGATGTGGAGATCATGGATAAAAAGGGAGTGAAAATGTGGTAGCTGACCACATGAGCCGTTTGGTGCGCAATGAGGAACCCCAGCCAATTCTTGAGACTTTTCCTGACGAGCAACTATTTTTGGTTGAGGTAAGTGAACCATGATATGCTGATATTGTAAATTACCTTGTATCCAAACAGATTCCGAACACATTAACTCGAGTTCAGAAGGATAAGCTCAAGAAAGTGGCGAAACAGTTTGTATGGGATGATCCCTATCTGTGGAAGCATTGTACCGATCAACTGATTAGAAGGTGCGTACCCGATTCTGAATTTAATTCAATATTGACATATTGTCATTCCTATGCTTGTGGGGGACACTTTGGAACTCAAAGAACAGCTCGTAAGGTTTTAGAATGTGGATTTTATTGGCCTACTTTATTTAAGGATGCCAGATTATTTTGCATGACTTGTGACCGGTGTCAAAGAACAGGTAATTTAGGCCCTAGAGATCAAATGCCACAACATCCTATATATAATGTGGAAATCTTCGATGTATGGGGTATTGATTTCATGGGTCCATTTCCTTATTCTAATGGTTTCATATATATATTGCTTGCTGTGGATTATGTTTCAAAGTGGGTGGAAGCAAAAACCACCCATACTGACGATTCCAAAGTTGTTGCAGCATTTATCCGTTCTAACATTTTTGTAAGATTTGGAATGCCGCGAGTGATTATAAATGATGGAGGTTCCCATTTTTGCAACCGTACAATTGAAGCTTTGCTTAAGAAATACAATGTCACACATAAGGTTTCAACACCTTATCATCCCCAAACAAGTGGACAAGCCGAAGTTTCAAATCGTGAAATCAAGGGAATACTTGAAAAAACAGTAAAGCCCACTCGCAAAGATTGGAACATGCGACTTGATGATGCTTTATGGGCATATCGAACAACATATAAGACACCTATAGGGATGTCTCCCTTTCGGATTGTATATGGGAAACCGTGTCATTTACCGGTTGAGCTAGAACATAAGGCACATTGGGCTATTAAGACTTTCAATATGAACATTGATGATGCTGACCTTCATAGGAAATTGCAGCTGAACGAGCTTGAAGAGATTCGGAATGACGCATATGAGAGTGCCAGGATTTATAAGGAGAAAACTAAAGCTTTTCATGATCGCATGATCCGTGGAATGACTTTTGTGGTGGGCCAGAAAGTCTTACTTTTTCAGTCACGCCTTAAACTTTTTCCCGGTAAGTTACGTTCTAGATGGGTTGGTCCTTTTATTATTACTAATGTTTTTTCCCATGGTGTTATACAGGTGAAAAGTGTCACAACTGGAAATGAGTTCAAGGTGAATGGGCATCGACTTAAGCCCTATTATGAGTCATTTGTGGAACATGACGTGGATGACGTATCACTCCATGTTCCCACTTATTCTGAGAATTAATTGGAGATACCGTCAGGCTGCACGACGTTAAGACAAACGCTTCTTGGGAGGCAACCCAATTAGATTTGCTTTCTTTATCCCTTTATTTTCTTTTCGTTATTTTTGCTTTTGTTTGTTAGTAGTTTGTTTTTCAGCGTTTAAATCTTTCATTGCATGTGCTATGATCTATTAACATTGAGGACAATGTTAGGTTTAAGTGTGGGGGGAACAAAACGTTGTTTTATTTTGAAAAAAAAAGGGTCAGTCCCTTAAAAAAATATAAAAAAATGTTGGTTTTTATTTTCTTTGTTGCTATTTAAAAAAAAAATAAAAATTTATAGTTGTTTTGAGTCTTAGGATACTTTTCAACACAATGATGAGATTTGGTTTTAATTGCATGACTTTAAGGTGATTTATAAACATGATTTAAGATCTAATATTATTATTTGGTTAATGCTTATTTATGATTATCATATGCAAATTCACATGTAATCAACTTAGTAATTGGTACTCATAGCATGCTTAGTTGAATTTAACTCATTATAACCCATATGTGAGTTTTGAGCCTATTGTTCCTTTGATTTTGAGAGTTTTTAGTTAGGTCATCTTTTATTTATTTTGTCAATAATAATTCGTTGCATGATCTCAATTTTGTTTGCTTTGGTTGCTACTTGGATTGCTTTCATAATTAAGAATTAAACACTAGAACTTGTATTAATTTCGTTCAAAGCATCATATTGAATTGCATGACATGCTTGACATGATAAAGGCATCTAGTTTCCACCATTGCCAAATAAGCCCGATCCATAATATATTTCCTTTAGGTTAACCCCATTGAGCCTGTTATTAAGCATTTTGTTTCATTACCCTCATTTTCGATCCCTAACCTAATAAAAAGAGTAGAGCATAATTTGATTTGCAAAGACTTTATTGTGGTTCAAGGTATGTTGAAAAACAAGTGTGGGGGAGACCCTTGTGGTAGACAGTTCAAGAAGAAAGAGTTGCAAAAAAAAAAAAAAAAAAAAAAAGTTACAAAAGGGATACAAGTCCTTATCTATATCCATTCAGTATTACAGTACCATACAGATAGTTCAATTCTTTTAAGTAGATACAAAATAATTGCTGAAGCTCTTCATTATCAATGAGTCACCTCGTCATTTTCCCACTTATGTCTTGAACCATATGATTCTTTGCTAATGTCTCTAATCTTATTGCATGCTTTCACCATTTCTTCAAGCCTTTTGAAAATTTCATATCCGTTCTTTCTCTTCCCTTGACCTCTGGCCCCATTACAACCTGAATTAAGACCTTTTGATTGAGTGTGTCTTGCAATGTCACGATGTGGAGATTCGAATGAGGTATGAGCATATGGTGTTCCTAGTTCTTGCATTCAAGTAGTAGCATTCATTCCATGAGATCATATATCTAAAGAGTCATATATATATATATATATATAAAGAAAAAAAAGAGTCAGAAAATGCCATTATTTCTTGTTATATCATATGTGAGCTATTTGTTTTCCTTTTACATCAATCCTGTCACATATAACTAGAATAGGAAAAGTGATTTTACCAAACAATCAGTGAAAAAGAAAAGAGTGGATCAAGTGAGATTTTTGGGTTAATTCTTCTTGGCACGCGCTTGAGTTTCACAGTCACTTGGATTGATTTAATTGTAAATTTTTATATCATTGCTATGAACGTGTATTAATTTTCGGATGATGTGGATTTAATATTGTGTTTACAAAGAATCTTAACATGTCATGATCCGTTGAAAATCTCTGAGACAAATGTTGGAAAGTATAGATTGAGTCATTTGAGTATTTTATTTTTGTTTCTTGGATTTGCTCGAGGACTAGCAAAAGATAAGTGTGGGGGAATTTGATAGGGGCATAATTAGGCTATTTTTAGTACCATATTTCTATATATAGTTTTAGCTATTACTTGTTAATTATAGTACTAATTGCTATTTTCATGTTTGTGTAGGTTTCCAATTACAATATTTTAAATTAGAAGAAAATTGGCAATTTAGGAATACTAATTGCACAAGGAAATCACACAAGCAAATAAATCATACAAACAAGGAAACAAGGAACCCACACCAACAAGGAAACCACAAAAAGAAGAAAACAAAAATAAAAGGGGACGATACCTGGCTTTGAGGGATCATCCATCCACGGCTTTCCTCGCCAAACCCTAGCTGCCATCACACAAAATCCATCCACAGCCTCCACAACGAGCCCTAACCCTCCCACAGCCGCCGTCGTCCTCCTTCACAACAACCATCAAGCCCATCGTCCTGAACCCATCATCACCCATCTTCACCGTCCTCATCCACAGTCGCAACCATTATTGTCCCCCATCTCTGTCTCAGTTCATCATCCAGCACAACATCCTCGCCAACACCCATCATCAACCATCGATCGACCCTTCATCGTCCTCTCATCACCATCACAGACTTCTCTTCGTCATCATCCACGCATCCATCCACAGCCTCCACCATCATCGATAACCCCTCGTTTTAGTCCCTCTCGCTCTCTTTCTATCCCTGATCGTCGCCAACCCTAAACCCATCGCCATCGTCTTCATCTCTCTCTCAGCTGATCGTCGCCCTTCCGTCGCCACACATTCGCAGTCCAATCTCACAGCAAAAGCAAAGATCGAGAAGGAAGAGAGGTGAAGCAAATCACGAAGGAGCAGATCGCGTGAGGAAGGTAAAGGAAGAGATATCGCGCTATTCGCACCCCAGTTTCCACTTAGTATGACCACGCACATGCAACAACGTTCTTTCTAATCTCTTTCTCGTATTTTTAGTTTGATATTAATTATGTATTGCTATTCGAACATAATTAATATGTCTAGCTAAGCTCCTCTTAATTAGGGGTGGATTCGAAGCCCCGAACATGTGCTTTATAAATTAATTGAATTTAATCTTCCTTGCTATTAGTGATTGTATTTTGCTTAACTGCTTTATAGAGAACTTTTCTTTGTATGTTTGTTAAGGTGGCCAACTTAGTAAGCATGCTAGGATCTGGGGCTAGAGTATAGGAGAGTTTCACCTAATTGTTATGATTATGTACTCACACGTAGTAAATACCAAGGAACGTTGGTAAGGTTAAGTAAAAACCTAGGCAAGAACAAGATGCTGATCATACTTGCAATTGCCTAGTCAGTGTTCATATTTTCCACAAAACTTAATGATCTTAGATTGTTAGTTAACTTGCGATTCCTGGTTAGATAGCATGATAAGAATAGTTTGAAAGCGACGCTTAGTTTAATTCAACGAACTTGGGAAAATAATAAGATTAATGCAATGCGGTCACGGTTAGTCTTGAGCATTGTCTCTCACGAGGTAGCAAGTGATTATTGAAGATTGATTTATAAGCATATGTTTGGTGTGTGGAGATAAACCCTTCGCTAATTTCTCATCTTTGCCATCCATTTAGTTTATTATCTTTACAGTAATTTTCGTAGTTATTTTCATAGTTTAATTTAGAAAATCCAATCCCCTTTTATTGAATTAATTAGGTTATTAGTTGTCGTTTAGTTATTATTAGTGTTAATTGACAAGCCCTCTAATCCCCGGTCTAGAACGATCCATACTTATTCTATACTACAATCACAAAGCAGGGTATTAAGTTGCGTGCTACTAAAATAGCGCATCACCAGGAGGAAGACTCATGTACACATTCTCAAAAAGATTACCATAAATAAAAGCATTGTTGACGTCAAGTTGACATAAATGCCAACCCTGTGTGGCTGCAAGAGCAAAGAGAAAACGGACAATAGCCAATTTAGCAACAGGAGCAAAGGTCTCTTTGTAATCAATACCTTCAACTTGAGTGTATCCTTTAGCCACATGACAGGCTTTGTAGCGCTCAACAGTACCATCTGGATTAAGTTTGATCTTATAGACCCATTTACAACCAACCAGATGCTTGCCATGAGGAAGAAGCTATAAAGTCCAAGTGTAATTGGTTTCTAGAGCATCAATCTCATTTCTCATGGCCTGACGCCGCTTTGGATCCTGCATAGCCTGCATAAAACTGGTGAGTTTTTTTGACTAAAGAAAGAGAAGTAGTGTAAGCCTTATGAGAGGTGGATAAATGGTCATAGGAAAGAAAATCAGAAAGGCGGTAAACTATACCTCTACCCAACGTTCGAAGCAGATGAGTGGGACGATCAGGAAGGCAATCGAGCATCAAGATGATATTTTTGAAGATAAGATGGTTCACAGGTGGCACGGGTGGAAGTGAGAGGTGAGAGAGGGGGGTCTAAGGGTGGAACAAGGGCAGGGGCGACCACTTGGGGTTGGGGTTCCTAGTTTTTCGATCGGTCGGTAATGGAGGCGTCGGATTGGGTGACCGATCGGTGGGAATGGTCCGACCGGTTAGAAAAAAGCACCGTTGGAGGATAAAAAAGCGGAGCATGGGCGATCGATCGAGGAAGTGTGTCTGACCGGTTAGCGAGGTGATTGTGAATTTTTCCAGAAAAATAAGGAAAAGTCTCCTCATGAAAGATGACATCACGAGAAACAAGGACCTTTTTGTGGGCGAGAACATAGACTTTGTATCCTTTTTGCCCGTGAGGATATCCAAGAAAGCCACATTGACTAGAACAAGTATCAAATTTGCTAGGACGTTGGGCATGTGTTGAAGCGAAACATAAACAACCAAAGACTTGAAGGTGAAAGTAGGTGGGTGGTTTGTTATAGAGAAGTTCAAAAGGCATTTTGCCTTTAAGAACAGAGGACGATGTGCGATTAATGAGATAGGCAACGGTGAAAATGGCTTCCCCCCAAAAATGTTTAGGGAGATGTGCTTGAAACAAAAGAGCACGAACGACATTCAAAAGATGTCTATGTTTGCATTCCGTCACCTCATTTTGTTAGAGTGTAAAGACACAAAAAGTATGATGGGTAATGCCTTTTGAAACATAAAAATCTATGAGGAAAAATTATTCAAGTCCATTATCACTGCGAATGGTTTGAATTTTGGAAGAAAATTGGTTTTCAACATAATTAATGAATGAAATTAAGAGTGTGCGTATGTCAGACTTGTGTTTCATGAGATAAATCCAAGTACATCGTGTATAATCATCAACAATGGTGAGAAAATAACGCACTCCAGAAAGGGAAGCAATGTGACATCCTCCCCAAATGTCAACATGTAATAAGGAAAAAAGACTAGTACTCGAAATATGAGATAAAAAAAATTTATTTCTAGTTTTTTTGGCCAAAGGACAAATAACACATTTATTGGAAACACAAGTACTAGCATCGTGAAAAGGGATAGGAAGGAGATGGAGAGTTTTGTCCGAAAGGTGACCTAGGCGATTGTGCCATAACACAGGGTTGTTGTCTTGAGTGATGTGACAAGTGGTGGAAGTTGTGGTGGTGGTGCCGTCCAGGTAGTACAAACCATCAAGCTCAGTTTAAGGATGGCAACGGGGCGGATTTGAGCGAATCCATCCCCGATCCATCAGGAAAAACGGTTCCCCAAATCCGCCCCGCCAATCCGTTTATAAAATTAATTAAAAACCATAACCGCCCCGTGCGGATTGGCAGATATCCACCCCGCCCTGCCAATCCGTTTATGGTTTGCGGTTCTGTTATTGGATTGTCGGGTCCCCGCCCTGTCTTTGATCTCAGAAATTACAAAAGTTACAAAAAATATTCTTGATCTGATTACAAAATATTACAAAAAATATCTTTGATATCAGAGATTACAAAAATTACAAAATATTACAAAAAATATTTTCAGAGATTACAAATATTACAAAAAATATCTTTGATCTCAGATCTGTGATCAAAGATCAGAGATCAGAGATCAGAGATCTCAGATCTCAGATCTTTCATCAAAGATCAGAGATCTCAAAGATCAGAGATCTCAGAGCCTTCGACCATCCTGCGACTCGGCCACCCTTCGACCATCCTGCGACTCGGCCACCCTTTGACCACCCTGCGACCACCCTTCGACCACCCTGCCTGCGACCACACTGCAACCACCCTTCGACCACCCTGCCTGCGACCACCCTTCGACCACCCTGCGACCACCCTTGAGGCCTAGGGCCCGAGACCACCCTGCGAGAGTGAGTGAGAGCCCTTGAGGCAGCCTTCGGCCCTTCGACCTCGCTGTGAGAGTGAGTGAGAGGCTAATAGCCCTTTGTGAGAAATGAGAATGAAATGAGAAGGAGGGTTTATTCCCTATTTATGTTCAAAGGTATTGTAGTAATTTAACCAGTTAAACGGATATCCGTGGGGCGAATATGGTTAAATCTGTATCCGCTTCGAATATTAAACGGATACAATTTGGATATCCGTATCCGCCCCAACCTCCATATACCCTTAACCAAATTAGCCCCAAACGGGGCGAGTGGGGCGGATCTCCGTGAAAATCCGCCCCACTGCCATCCCTAGCTTAGTTGTTGTCTTAATTAGGGGTGGGCATCCCATCTCGTGATCGTGATCCCGATCCCGTCCCGTCTCGTCCTGATTGTTCGGGTCTTAATGGGATTGAATAATTCCATCCTGATCTCGTCCCGTCCCGATCTAGAATGGGATGGGATGGGATGGGATGAAGATTTTCAATCCCACCAATCCCGTCCCGAGCTAATTTTTCAATATTTATTATTTATTTATTTATTTTAGGATTGCAATATTTGGATGCCCATATAAATTCACAGATGTATATAACATTTTAGCATCTCAATTTGTCTCTCACATACACATCTCTAGATTAATCTATTGATTCTAATCACTTTTCTGAACTCTGAAGTACTTTAGTTTAAGGCTTAAGCATGTCTTTTGTTTTCTCAGTCATTTCTTTAGGTTTAGGGTTATTGAAGATTGAAGAAGAACAAACAACAAAAGGGAAGAGAAGAAATTCAAGAGGAGAAAGAGAACAAAAAAAATGAAAACCACCACACAACAGCAGATTACGCACAGTCGCACTCGCACACGACACACGACGACGACGCACCTCCTACCCCTCCTGCTTCTGCTTCATCAACAACACCATCAGCAGCAGAACCTTGTTCGATCCAACTTTTAGACATCTTTTTCGATCCAGTTTGTCCTTGCTCAGATCCAAGTCGGCAAGTCCAACACGCACAGTTGTACACGACACACGACGACGACACACCTCCTCCCCCTCCTGCTTCCGATTCATCAAGACATCAACAACACCATCAGCAGCAGAACCTTGTTCGATCCAACTTTTAGACGTCTTCATCTTCGATCCAACTTGTTCTCGCCCAGATCCAAGTCGGCAAGTCCAACTTCTCTTCAATCCAACTCCCAAGCAAGCCTTCTTGATCTCCCTCAGCCTCGTTGGACCAGATCCAACTTCTTTAGCTCTCTGTTGCACAAATCTGTCGATTATTACAGATAAGATCCAACTTTTCTAGCTCTTTGTTTAAAGAAATTTGTTTAACTGAGACATTATTTTTTTAGGTTTTTAGCTTTCAATTTCATAGGCATGATTTGTTTGATCAGATTATGATTATGATTATATGTTACAGATCAGATTATGCTCAGATTATGTTCAGATTTTATTTTAGCTGATTATGCTCAGATTATATAATATGATTATATTGAAGGATTATGTTCTGATTATATAATCAGATTATGTTCATATTATATAATCAGATTATGCTCTGATTATATTCCAGCTGATTATGCTCATATTATGCTCATCTAGCAGATTATGTTTCCAACATATATACTACTGTACTAGCATATTATGTTTCTAGTAGTAATTTATAGTTTTATACCTATTAGATTTTCAAAAAACTTGATCAACAAATAGAGCACGCTGATCTTGTCCCGTCCCGAACCCGTTTGGGGTGGGACGAGGTCGGGATGGGGTCTATCCAGTCCCGTCCCGATCCTGAATGAATGGGATGGGTCAATCTCGTTCCATCCAATCCCGTGCCCACCCCTAGTTCCAATCATCTTTCCCGAACGTATGTCCTGTATCAGACAAGAATTGTTGAGAAAATAGAATGTTTTGTGAATTTGCTAATGGAAATTAAATTAAGATTAAAAGAGGGAACACAAAGTACATCATGCAAGGTAAAAACAGAAGAGAAAATCATGGTGCTAATGTGTGTAACAACAACAAGTGTACCATCAGGAGGCTCAACGATTTGATTGTGGACGGGTTTGGAAAATGTGAGTAAATGAGGGTTATGAACTATATGATCAGTGGCACCGCTATCAAGGATACAAGATGAATGAGAGCCATGAAATTTGAGGGAGAGTACTTTACCTGTCAATTCTGTAATAGAAATGTCATTACCAATACTGTGAGCCTTGGACTTATTGTTGGTCAACAAGGCCATGATTTGCTTGCACTGTCGAAAGTGAATAGA
Organism: Berberis vulgaris; assembly: GCA_963556465.1. NCBI lineage: Eukaryota > Viridiplantae > Streptophyta > Magnoliopsida > Ranunculales > Berberidaceae > Berberis > Berberis vulgaris. The sequence continues at coordinate 82,109,869 of OY747124.1, read as the reverse complement.
AAAGGATTGGATGGTTGCACATCCGAAGAAGTAGACACATTGTTTCCCTTAGGATGATCTTTCTGAAAATGTCGTTGTTTGGCAGGATCGACTTTATTAAATTTCCAATAATTGTCGACAATGTGGGCTTTCAATCCACAATAATCACAAGTGATATGAGAACGACAGTCAATAGCAATATGACCTACCATGTCACACATTCCACACTTGACGTCAAGATTAAAGGGATTTCGGGGTCCTCCCGACTTGTAAGTGTTGTGTGCACCTTTGAGATCAATATTCCGCATGGCAAAAGCTGCAACATCAGATATGGTGGGTTTCCCTGTAGAGATATCTTGCTGGCGTTCGTGACGAAACACAAGGGAATAGACCTTTTTGAGTGGAGGAAGATGATCCATCAACAAAATTTGACCCCTAATAGAATTGTAGGCATCGGTTAGCCCCATCAAGAACTTGATCGAGTGTCGAGTGTGGACATATGCATGAATGATATTTATGGTGTTGCTAGTGTCTTTAGCAAAACCAACCACAACATCCAATTTGTCTTAGATAACGACATTCATCGTCCCTTGAGTGCATCCATGGATTTCATATTCAATATGATAGATCTGCACGTAATTAGTCTGTGCATACATTTCTTTCAAATCAACCCATACATTATAGGCAAATTCACAGTACATGGCACTTGCCTGGAGGTCAGGTGAGATGGCGTTGATGAGCCATGATTTCACCAAGCTGTTGCAACGATCCCATTGTAGTAGTTCATCATTCTTGGATTTGTCGCCGAGTTTCTTGATAGATCCATCAACAAAACCCAATTTGTTTTTGGCTTTAAGAGCCATGGTCATCGCTCGACTCCATATGTTGTAATTGGTAGGAGTAAGCAGCTGTGAAAGAAGAGCCACTCCAGGTTGATCGAAATTGTGAAAAAAGTATGGGTGATTAAGATTGTTGTATAGTGAGGTGGTGGTGTTGGAACCACTGTTTGTATTGTCGTCCATGGTGGCGGCGGCTACGTAGTGTACTGGTGAATCAGACTGAACTTTGCAGTGTTAATAGCTTGATCAGTTGGTGTACTGACTGAACCTTGGGGTGCTAATAGTGCATGCAACCCTTATTCTTCTTCTCCACGATCTCAATTAGATCGAGACACAATCTCAATCAGATTATTTATCTGCTCGATTCGATTCGTTTCTCACAGAAATTGCATCAAAGCAAATCCTGTGATGGAGATTTCTTGAACAAAAGGTGCTAATCTTGGGTTGCTAATAGCTGAATTTGTGTCTAATGGCGATGTCTTGGCCTTCTGTGAAGTTTTTTCCCCTTATTATTGTTGTTGTATTATGAACAGAAGGTGGTAAGGAGATTTCATGACGGAGAATGTGACGATCAAGATGAAATGATGTAAGATCTGACTAAAGGTGAAGAAGGCGGAAGCTTATTGGAGTTTGATTGAGGCGAGGATGGACGATCGGTGAATCGATGATGGACGATCGGTGATGGAATCAAGATCTCTTATTTGCAAACCCTGAGATTCAGATCTGATCGATCTGAATCAAGAAGAAGAAGAAGAAGAAGAAGGGCAACAACAATGGACATGTAGTTGTAGAGAGTACTTGGAAGAGATCTCTCCCGATCACAATCTTAAGGTCTCTAAATTTCTTGCAGTTGCAGAGAGTTTGCCTGGTTGTGCTAGAACATGCTTGGATTGGGGCGAGGATGGATTGTTTGTTGATCGTTTGAGGATGGACTATTTGTTGATCGGTGATAATCGGTGATGAGAAGTGTGGTTGCTGCCCGTGGATGGAGAAGGGGGTTTGATTCATGAGAGAAAGTGCAATTAGGGTTTAGTTCACCATAGAACCTTGCTCTGATACCATGTAAAGAAAATATTCCTAGAATCGTATTGATTTATTGTTGTAATTCCTTGATTGACTACAAGCTTGTATAAGCTAATTTTAACCTAACCTTGTGAAAACAGAAAATCTAAGACTTCTTATTCTATTCTGATTTTCCTAACTATTCTGTACATATGTAGACTTTCTTTAACACATAAAGAAAACACCCTCTTCTTCTGCAATTTAGATTTCATGAAATTCTATTGTTTAACAGTTCAGTTATCACGTCATATCTACGCAACTTGTGTGTTCGATGGGCTTTGATTATTTTATTTTTTCTGGTATTGAAAGTTAAATTATATCTCTCAATAAGGTGATGTTGCATATTTGCATATGAATAAACATTTGAGAGAGTTTACCAAATTTAATTTATCAAGAACTCTAGGAACTCATCAATACTTCTATTGGATCCTGAATAAACTAGAGGATGTGAATGGCAAAAAGTTGGAGTTTCCATAAATTTGGATCCTTACTACCTCGTAGGCATCACTTGTGATATATATTGTCGGGCCTTCTTCTCAATATAGGAGGAAAGTAAGGAGTCTTTATGATTCTCCTTTTTCCTTGGTCTAGCTTAATCTTCTTGTATACCGTTGTTCACAACCTGGATTTGATATCCATAGACATTTTTGCTTTTCATTGCCGGGGACAGTATACATGGGCGGACCTACTAAGGGGCGAGGGGGGGCAGCTGCCCCCCCTCAACTTTTAAAATATTTTTAGTATATATATTTTAATCTTAAAAAATCGATTATATAATGCAGAATACAATATGTTAATTGGTTATGAAAATATTCCAACATGTCTTTGTTGGTGTAGTGGTTGAAGGTTTATCACTTTTAGTAAAAGACCTGAGTTCGATACTCTTCGAGTGCATTTTTTATTTTATTTTCAATACAATTTTATTAGTAATTGCAAACATTAAAAAATGTTTCGTTTAATAAAAATTTATTAACATTACAGAAATGAATTGTTTTTCACAAGTGATATTAAACCCCTAACAAAAAAATATTTAAAATTAATATCTACAATAATAACGATAGAATTCAATGAAAATATTTATCATTAGCCAACTCGTATAAAATTTGAGGCTCATATAAACAATTTTTTCTTGAAATTGTATTATGATCATATTAGATTCGCAAATTTCAAAAAAAATTTAGCTTCACCTAGAACTTATCCTAATTATTTTGTAATTCTCAATTCTAGACAACCAGGCTTTATAGCCACTTTTTGGTCAAGTTTTAAGTTTTTTACATTTCTATCCCTTCTATAGATAATGTTTGTGGTTGTATTTTAAAGAGAATGGGTAAAGGTGTAAAAATGTTCTGGCCTGACCAAAAAATAGCTTTAAAGTTTGGTTACCTAGACAAACTCTTTTGTGATATTAGTTATATATTCTAGTTATTATGCTTGTTTGCTCTTTGCTAAGGTTATCAATAGTGACCTTATTTTGGCTTAAAATGGACTACACTTGGATCCAATTTGATATATGCATTGTATTTTTTATAGTTGAATTTTTTTTTTATTAGTTACTAGTTTTGGTAAAAAAAAAATTTGCTTTTACCATTGATAACTATTATTATCAACTAATAAGTATTTTCCATTTCGCCCCCCCTCGACTAAAATCCTGGGTCCGCCCCTGACAGTATATATGTGCATTGGTTGTTCAAGTATTATCACTTTTAACCGATTTGTACTTATCGGGAGAAAGAAGTAAAGCACACCTCACCATTATTCAGCTCCATAACATTTCCGAACCTTCTATATCCGACAGTTTCTACCATTCTGCAGGTGAATATGGCTGTGAGTCCATAACTCAAGCATCCCCCTCAACATCACTATCACTATATTCTGAAAGCTCAAGCTATCAGAGGAAGGTCGAATCACATGTATTAAAGAGACAGCAGGATTACCATGCACACAAACACACATTCAACAACATCCCAAGGTTAACTTGGGTCCGTCCGTGTTGCCATGATCATTTTACCATGTACATACTTTGGCCAACTCAAACCCGCTTTTTCTCCTTTCTCCTTTTGTCAATCTCCATCAGTGGAATAATGGGTTATGCATTTTTCAGTTATAGATTCACCAACATATTCACTCATTTCAAATATAATATAAAACAATTGAAAAAATGCTACTTTTGACATTTAGAATTTCAGGCTCTTAAAACTACTTTGTCTCTTCGCAAAAGACTGATAAATAAGTTATATTAACAAGGACGTGGTCATCACAACCGCAACTTGTAATGTGCAAGAAATCAAATTATCATCTCTTACAGGAAAAAGAACAGTTATTTCCTTCTCTAGTTGGCATCACGTGGAGAGGTGGATGACAGTCCAGCTATTTTAGTTTTCATGCTGTCCTTCTATCACTGATTGTATAACTGTATAAGAATTCAAGGATTGGTTCTAGCAAGTGATACTGACTTGGGTTCATGCCGTGTTACAGCTTCATGATGCACCACAGATGGGGATTGTGGAGTCATATACTCTATCACCGGCTTTCTTTGCCTGAACAAGAACAAAACACCGTTAGATTTAGCTGGCTGAAGATTTTAATAAAATGTGGAAGACTGAGGAGGCAAAGATGCTTACTTCTTTCTCCCAGTTAGAGCGTACAGTTATGATCAGAAGGGATAACACTTGCATCAGTAATGCACATATTATTCCCATCCAGAGTCCCTGTTTATGAAAATTACGGTACAAATTATGCATGAAAATTATCTACTAAACAAAAGAATGTTGCTTGAAACATACAAGTACTGAAAAACAAAGATACAGAAGAATCACCTTTCCACCGAGATGAAGAACAAATGCTAATAGTAAGGCAGATGGAATTCCTACAAGGTAATAAGCTCCTAGATTTACAAAAGCCCCGATCTTCTGCCAACCACACCCTCTTGCAGTGCCTGAACAAAGAAATATGAGTTATACTGATTCATAACCCTTGATGAACACGACTCAGCAAATACCACAAACCTGAGAGAACAGATTGAATTCCATCCAAAAATCCAGAGGCAGCAAGTATTGGCATCATATTTGCTAAGTAACTGATCACTTCTTGTTCATTGCTATAAGCATAACCCCAAAAATTTCGCACCAAAATAATGACCAAACCTATCAAGAAGCCCTCAGTAACGGCTAAGGACAGCACCACCTGCACTGCTAGATGTGCAGCTTGGGGACGCCCTGCTCCCAGTTCATTTGAAACTCTTGTACTACATATGAAAAGTACGAAATTAAATATTAAGATTTTTAGGTAATACAATTCTGAAAAGCAAATTGTGTAACTTAATTGCAACTAACCTTATAGCTCCACTAAGTCCAAATGGGATCATCCAGAGTAATGCACTTGTGTTAAGGCTGCATCCATAGACGTTAATTCAGTTAGTCAGAACTATGTAATGCAGGATATTTACTTATGAGCCATCCTTTATGACATACACAAAAAAGGTTCAGATAAACATCCAAGAAGATACAAAAATAACAAGGTATGACCATTATGCTGACCAGATTGAGAGCACCGATGTTTCCAGTTTTGGATTAGGAAGAAGACCAGATAAGAGAACCATCAGCTCGAAAGACCACATCTCAAGGCTGATCCAAATCATGAAATAGTTCAAATAAATATACTTTTCAGCCTTAAAAGTACACTATGAAAATCGAGGATCATAAACATAAAATGGCTTTTTGTTTGGAAGAATTACCAGACCATAATCGCTGAAGGGATAGCAAGTTTTATGAAGTTTAGAACATCATGCAGAGCCTCACTTGAAAATCCAGTCCAAGTCTTTTTGCAGGTATGAGAGAACTTGACATAAAGTGCCAACAGTAACACATTGATCCAATAAGAGATGGAATTCGCCAGGGCAGCACCTCTACTACCAAGTCCAGTCTTAAACACCAGAATCCAACATACAAGGAGGTGTAGCAATGTTGTAACTCCAGAGCTTATCACCATTGGAAAAACTATGTTCTGTGTCTGCAGGAATCTAACATGGCATTGGAGGAGTCCATACGCAAAAAGGGAGGGGATCATGTATAGGGCATACTGTCCAGCTTCTGCAGCTATATCAGGATCTTGTCCAACGATCAACAGAATTGGACCAGTGTATGCCCAAATGAATGCAAGAGGAACACTGACAATCATTAGAACAAACATGGCTCTCTGCATATGAATTCCGAGCATATGGTACTGTTTTGCTCCATAGGACTGACCACATAAAGTATCCAATGCACTAGCCATTCCCATCTAGTTAACATGAACAATTAACTAATTAGAAATGCATATATACCTCACTTTACTTGCGACTTCATTATATTCATTCTACCAAACGCACTTGAATATTAGACAGGGATAAAGATGATCAAATCAATTGAATGCATTTAACATAAGTCCATGTTCTTCAAATATTATTAGAAACTTCCAACTCATACATTCATAAATTCAATTAAGAGAACATATTCAGTGTGCTCTTTACCTTTATCGGCCACTTGAATAGTCAACGTTGTTTCGAGTTGAAAAAACATTATTTTCTGTACGTGCTAGTAATATCGGAAAGGACTAAAGTTTTGTGGAACAGTGGAAGTAGTGTATGTGGTGAAATTTGAAATTCCCTTGATGGATGTGGATTGATTGGTTTATCACCAACTCAATATTTTACATGGTTATATCTCTCTATTTATTTTCTTTAACATGTATGATTTGAGATTGAATATAATCATTTACATAAATATGTAAAAAAGTAATTATTGGCAAGTTGTAGTGAATCCAACTAACCAACAAACTGAAACCCGTGACTGTTCCAAAAGATGTAGCCATGGAAGCACCAGAGAGTTGTAACTCTCCAAGATGACCCACAAACATGACTGAGATAACTTGTAAACAGTATTGCAACAGATTGACCGATATCAAAGGCCCTGCAAGCCATAGCTGCTTCTTCACTTCTTCAACAATCTTCTCTGATCTACTTAGAGTAGCTTCACTCTTTTCACCACCCAAAACAACATACCCTTTTCCTTCTTCATTGCAATGAATCAGAGGTGAACTCAATTGCTCTCCACCACTCATCTTTGTTATCCTTGCTTGCTTTCAGTGTTTGTTTTTCGTTGCTCTCAAAGTTCAGAGGGACTACTAGAGTGGTTGGTGAATGAAAGAAAGAAAGAAAAGGGTACTTAGAAAACCATGTTAAATAACACAAAAAAAAAAAAAAAAAAAAAAATTAAAATTGAGAGCCAAGATTCTAATAACAGACAGCGGTCTTCATTAAATGAATAAAGAAAACATACATTCGGTTCGAGTCCAAGCTGAAAATAGTTTGGACCAGTTGAGGTGGTGCAAGGACTCCAATCCCAACCATTTCTTGAAAGAAGGCTGGAAACAGATAAGAGGGCAAACATGTAACAAGAAATGTCATTAGACACATTGAGTGCAAACTGGACAAATGTAGATGGAGATATCTTTGATACCTTTTGTTTGTTTTTCAATCAACCCCACTGAGACCCCACTTATTAGAACATCAATTTTGACTTGTTTTAGCCCGCCTACCTTACTGCTGACGACATGTGCGTGTTTCGGTTTACCGGTCAGGCCCGTGCCAGGCCAGGCTCAATACCATCCATCATCCTAGAGATGCTCATAATGGCCCAATCGAACACAATCACACAGACACCGAACCCCCTGTCACTGTCCTGGCTCTCTAGAGTTTTTGTTTTCAAGATTGGATCTTTCCATTCCTGGCTAATGAATTGTTCTGGAGCTTTGCTAGGGGTCGAGGGAGGGAGCGAGGGATGGGTGGTAACCACCCATATGCCTCGAGATGAGCATATCAAACTCGAAATGCATGATGATGCTCATCTCAAGGTGGATGAATGGCTTCCACCCATCCCTTGCCCCATTCCCTCGTTCCCTCCCTCGACCCCTAGAATTTTCGATTGTTCTGATGAGAGGAAATGGCTTGGCCAGGCTCAAGGTAGAGAGAGGGTTTTGAATTATATGGGAAAATGTGGCCGCCCTGAATTTCATCGCATCTCTGGTTTTGCAGCATTCTTTACTAAAAGTTAAAAAAAGGAAAGAAAGAGAGAGTATTTTAATTGGTGTTTTTATTACTGCGAGACCCCCAAATTGGGCTGTACAAATAGAGGTTCATATTCAAATGCAAGTGTGAAATGTCCGTGAAGTCATAAAGTTAAAATTTCGAGTGACATGATAGTATATTTAAAATCTTAAATGTTTAGTATTGATATTCTGTACCAAAAATGACAATTATAACAACTGTGAGCTAAAAATATATGTTAAAATAAGATAAGTGGCTCTACCCAACTTTCAATTTTTTTTTTTTTATAATTTAGAAATAACAAATGATTAGGATTTTCCTAGAATGTAGTTATATGTTTTGTTCGTGATGTGGTTCGCCTTGAGATCAGGTGCTGGTGCACTAACAGCGCCATCCAGGCTGTTAAGATCTGAAGTAGAAATTGATTCTGAACAATTCTCTGTTTCATTTCATTGTAAAGGTGTACATGAAGAGGCACTTATATATATAGCCTTCTGATTAACAAACTAACAAACTGTTAACAAACTTACTAACAATGTTGACTAGCTTATCATACTAACAAACTAGCTAACAATATTGACTAGCTGTTTGTGTTAGCTGTCTGTGATTGTTTACATTAACATCCCCCCTTAAACTGAGTGTGGATCGATCAACAACACCCAGTTTGGCACGCAGGAACAGAAATCTAGAAACTCCAAGCGCTTTGGTCAAAACATAAGCAATCTGATCTGAAGCAGAAATATGAAGAACATGAAGTAATTTACGAGCAACTTTCTCACGTACAAAGAATATATCCAACTCAATGTGCTTTGTTCTGGCATGAAGAACAAGATTGGCACTCAATAAGACTGTGCTTTTATTATCACACCAAACTGTAGGAGGCGCACAAGGAAGCTTAAGCTCAGAGAATAGGGAATGAAGCCAGGAAAGCTCTGCTGTAACTGAGGCCAGACTCCTATACTCTGCCTCAGTACTGCTCCTGGAGATAACACTTTGTTTCTTTGAAGACCAGGATATGAGATTAGTTCCTAAGTAAACACAATACCCTGAGGTAGACCTCCTGTCATTGGGGTCAGATGCCCAATCAGCATCACAAAACCCAGTCAATTTAAACGAGGGAGTAGGAGCAAGCTGAAGACCAAAATCAGATGTGGCTTGAAGATACCTCAAAATCCTTTTTACTACTCGCCAATGAGATTCCAGAGGAGCTTGCATGAACTGACACACTCGATTTACAGAATAAGCAAGTTCTGGTCTTGTGATAGTTACATATTGCAATGCACCCACAATACTTCTATACAAGTGTACATCTTGAACAAGATCACTGCCCTTTACAAATAACTTCTCACCACCACTCATGGGTGTAGGCAAACCTTTTGCGAACTGCATCTTAGCACGGCAAAGAAGATCATGAATATACTTTGTCTGAGATAGAAACATTCCATTATCAAAGTGTTGAACTTGGATGCCAAGAAAGTAATTAACAAGGTCGAGATCCTTCAATGAAAATTGAGCATTAAGCTGTTGAATTAACTGAGTTACATCAGACGAGTTTGCACCAGTAACTAGGATACCATCCACATAGACTAGAAGAAAGATGGGAGAAGGAGCATGTCTAATGAATAGAGAAGAATCTGACTTAGCAGAAATAAAGCCAAACTGAAATCGAGTATGTTGAAGCTTATCAAACCATGCTCGAGGCGCTTGTTTCAAACCATATAACGCCTTGACAAGTTTGCACACAGCTCTGGGTCGTGATGGATCAACAAATCCAGGAGGTTGCATCATGTAGACCTCCTCTAACAACTCACCATTTAAGAAAGCATTGTTAACATCTAACTGAGCAACTTTCCACCCAAATGTGAGAGCTGCTGAAAGAACCACTCTAATGGTAGGTGGTTTAACCACCGGACTGAAAGTTTCATCAAAATCAAAACCTTCTACCTGTTGAAAACCTCGAGCCACTAAGCGAGCTTTATATTATGGACGGTGCCATCAGAATTCTCCTTCACTTTGAATATCCATTTACAGCCAACGACTGATCTATGTGAAGGAAGGTCTACTAGTGACCATGTGTTATTTCTGATCAATGCTAGATATTCAGCTTGCATAGCCTCACACCAATGAGGTGTGTTCAGAGCTTCATTCAAACTCAATGGTTCAGCAGATGCCATATACACTTTAGGTTTATAGATACCATCTTTAGACCTTGTTACCATTGGATGACTAGGAGTAGGAGTAGAGACATCATGTAGACCTTGTTGCTGATGAAGATGCTGAACATTGGACCTAGTTACCACTCTAGGATTAGAAATAGAAACATCATGTAGACTTTGTTGCTGATGAGTATTCTGAACATTGTTCTGACCATTATGTAAACCACTTTTCTGAGCATTAGTAAGACCTCTGTACTGACCACTAGTATCCTCAGTATGACCAATTAAATGTCCATCAGGAACACCATTGTGGTGAATAATATGCTGAGCATGACTTTGCTGACCAGTATGCTGAGCAGTATGCTGAGCATGACTTTGCTGACCAGTATGCTGAGCATCAGACAGGCCTCTGTGCTGTCCATCAGTAAATCCAGGAGACAATGCATTGTCACCAGTAATATTTGGGGAACCAGTATGCTGACCATTAGTTAGACATATAGGATCACGACTAATAGTATGCATAGGACTACCAGTAGACACTCTAGATATACTTGCAGGAGTAGAAGCAGGGGAAGAGAAAATAGGTAATGAGGACTGAGACTGCTGTTTAGAATATGGGAAAAAGGATTCATTGAAGATGACATCTCTAAAAATAAAGACCCTACCATTTGGAGACAAACACTTATATCCTTTGTGTTGTAGGCTATACCCAAGAAAAGTGCACTCCACTGACCTGAATTGAAGCTTGTGTGCGTTGTAAGGTCTTGTGTTTGGAAAGCAAGAAAAACCAAAAACTTTTAGAGAAGTATAATCAGGAAGCTTTTTATATAACTTCTCAAATGGAGATAATCCATTCAACACAGTAGAAGAAACTCGATTGAGTAGATAAACTGATGTCCGAACTGCCTCATCCCAAAATTTCATAGGAAGAGAGGCATGAGCAATAAGGGTTAACACAGACTCAATGATGTGTCTGTGTTTTCTCTCAGCAATACCATTTTGTTGATGAGTGGTAGGACATGCCAACCTATGACTGATGCCATGCTGAGATAGAAAAGTTGAGAAAGACCTATACTCACCTCCCCAATCAGACTGAATGCATTTGATTGGGAAACCAAATTCTAATTCAACTTGAGACTTAAATTTGACAAAAGTAGAATAAGCATCAGACTTGTTTCTTAACAAGTATACCCAAGTAAACCGACTAAAAGCATCGATGAAATGAATGTAATATCGATAACCATTGGAAGATATAGTAGAAGCAGGACCCCAAAGATCAGTATGTATAAGTTCTAATGGCTTATTGAATACAGTAGAGGAAGACGAAAATGGAAACTTGTGTATCTTTCCTAAACAGCATGAAGTACACAATTCTTTATTATTGTGAGAAACATAAATGTTACACTTAGCAAGTAACTTTTGTACAAGTGAAAAAGAAGGATGCCCAAGGCGAGCATGCCAGAGATGCAACAAAGAAGTATCACCAGTAGAATTAGATGTGATTGTTTGAACTGAATGTGAAGAAGTATCACCAGTAGAACTGGAACTTGAAGGAGACATTGTACTGCAAGAACTTGAAGGTGACACTGTATTACAAGAACTGGAAGAAGACACTGGATTGCGGGTATCAAATGTCATAGATGGGAAAACATAAAGACCTTTGTTAAGCCTCCCTTCCAAGAGGACTTGTCTGGTGTCCTGGTCCTTGACAAAACAGAAGTCAGGATGGAATTCAAAGAAGACTCTATTATCTCTAGAAAATCTTGAAACACTAAGTAGGGTTTTAGTTAATTTTGGTACTTGAAATATGTTTTTAAGAAGCAGTGGTCTAGAGGAATTTGAAGAGTGTAAAAGAGACTGACCAACATTCTGTATTTGCAAAGCTGATCCATCGCCAACATGTATTTGTTCATTACCCTGATATGGCATTGATGTTGACAAATTCTGAGCAAATGGTGTGCAATGATCAGTTGCTCCAGAATCCGGATACCATCTATGATCTATTGATGAAGATACACCATGTGATTGCAGTGGCAACTGAGATGCAGAACTCCAAGAATGAGGAATATGCTGACCATAAGCAGATTGACTGGAAACAGAATAAGCTTGGTGAGGAGCATGGTGAGGAGCTGAACTTGTCTGAGAGGATGTACTAGATGATGAGTTCCAGTAGTTTGACACATTTGTATCAAACCTGTGATAACACTTTATAGCTAGATGGCCTAGCTTGCCACAAATTTGGCATTGTGGTTTATTTCCAGACTGATAACTAGCCTGATAACCAAATTGCTTAAAACCTCTCCCAGAACCAAACCTTCCTCCTCCTATTGATTGAAACCTTGCTCCTCTAGATGAATTTGAGACAAACGATCTAGATGATGGCCTGTACGAAGTCTGAGCAACATTTATAGAGCTAGAAATGTCAAGATCCTTCAAATATCTTTCAATCCTTGTCTCTTGAGCTAGTAACAAGGATTCAACCTCTGCAACACTATAGACATCAGATCTGGAACTGACTGAGATTATAAAAGTGTCATAAGCTTGTGGTAATCCATCAAATATTGCATTGATATGATCTCTTGACGAAAGTGGATATCCTACGGAAGCTAGTTGATCAATGATGGATTTTAATTTTAGTAGATAATCGTTGATTGAAAGATCTCTTTTTCTTGAAATTCTGCAACTGAGTTCTGAACTGAGAGACTTTGGCTATGGTTTGAGAGTTGAAATAAGTTTCAAGAGTTTGCCAAACCTGTTCAGAAGTGTTACAACCAACTAACCTTGTGAGTAAAGGTTGAGACATAGAAGAAAGAAGCCATGAAAACAATAGTTGATCTTGTTGTTCCCAGTTGATGAACTCTGTGTTAACAAATCCATTTTCTTGATCTTCAATCGATAGAAACCTTGGTGGAAATGAATCCTTTTCAATGAATCTCTGAAGTTTATGACCTTTGATGGTGGCCAACACTTGCTGCTTCCACAACAAATAGTTGTGTTCATCAAGTTTTACAGATAGAACATGCGTAAACACAACTGGTTTGGACTCTGTCATTCTCGGATTTGCAAGGAAAGCAGCACTAGAAGATGAAGCTGAATCTGCCATTGATATTGCTATGGAAGGTTGAACTTATCAATGATGAAGATGATTGAAAAAGAAAGAACATGTTTAACTTCTAAAGAGAATAGAAAAACCAAATGACTCTTTCATGGCTCTGATACCATGTTAAGATCTGAAGTACAAATGATTCTGAACAATTCTCTGTTTCATTTCATTGTAAAGGTGTACATGAAGAGGCACTTATATATATAGCCTTCTGATTAACAAACTAACAAACTGTTAACAAACTTACTAACAATGTTGACTAGCTTATCATACTAACAAACTAGCTAACAGTATTGACTAGCTGTTTGTGTTTGCTGTCTGTGATTGTTTACATTAACACAGGCCAATTCCCAGATGTGCAGTCCCTCATTTACTCACGAGCCCTTCTAGTTGTCGAGGAAATGGGTGAGGTGCAACCCTCCATCCCCCTGGGGATATGTGCCTTTGCGCATCTCGAGGGGGATGGAGGGTTGCATCCCCCCTCGCCCGTTTCCTCGTCATTTAGAATTGCTGTTTACTCAATTCAAGTTTAACCAAAAACCTCTCTTGCTTGATTGATCTCCCACATGAAAGGCATTGTGGGGACCAGGAACACCTTGATAACATAGCTAGGGCTGAATCTGTAGCGTAGCAAGTTGTCATTCCTCGGAAGACTTGGAGTAAGCTTTTAGAAAAGCAAAAAAAAAAAAACATTGTTTAATCTAAAAACAAATTAACATTATTTACTCCCTGGTTTTTTTTTTTTTTTGAGTTTAACAAATGCGCGACTTCGATCTGCAGTATAAGGTCATTCCATTCGGTCTTTTTATAGATACATCGGACATCAATATGATTTAGGTAGCTTTTTAGCTTGGATTGAGAGGTGGTGAAATACCATGCATACTTTTCATTTACAAGAGTGGGAGTTAGGGTCTATGCACCCTTGCCTTTTTAATATCGTTATAGGGTCATCATCATGAAGTGATACCAACCACGACTTGTACCATGAAGTGATACCAACCATGATCATCATCCCAATACCATCCATCATCCTAGAGATGCATGGATGGTATTGGGCTGGCCTGGCTCTCTAGATTTTTTGTTCCTTCCTGATCTCCTTGTGTGAGTTGTTTGTCTCTCAGTTCCCCCGCATCTAAATGAAGTCTATGACTTGTTTGAAATCAAAATCAGGCATGGTTAAAGATTGTGTGATTTGCCAACAGAATTTGGGCTGAAACAATATAAGTAGACAATTGCCCAGAAAACCAAACAAGTTTATACTAATCGTACAAGGATGCGGTCTTCACAACCACAGAAAATGACCTTCTATTACAGGTAATGAAAAGGATTCCTTCTATCACTGCTTGTCGTCTTTGCATAGAAGTCATTCCTTCTGTCACCGATCACATAGCTGTATAAAAATGAAGCAGTGGTTTTAGCAACTGATATTGACCTTGGGTCCATGTTATGTTTCAGCTTCACGATGCACCATCAATGGGAAAATCGAGTCGTATACTGTATCATTAGCCTTCTTTGCCTAAACATGAAAAAATACCGTTAGATTTGGTTGATTGTGATGTAATAAAATGTGCATTAACTGAAATGTGAAGATGCTTACTTCTTGTTCCCAATTAGGGCAGAAAGTTATGATTATCAGGGATACCATTTGCATTAATAATGCACATATTATTCCCATCCAGAGTCCCTATGTACAACACTTACAATGCAAATTATGCATGACAATTTTCTTCCAAGCAAAAGAATGCCGTATTAAAATACAAATAAACGAAGAAACGCAATAAGAATAATCACATTTCCTCCGATATTGAGAACAAACGCAAAGAATAAGGCAGATTCCTACAATGTAATAAGCTCCTAGATTTACAAAAGCCCCGATCTTCTGCCAACCACATCCTCTCTTAGTGCCTAGATGACATATTTATGAATTAGACTGATTCACAACTATGATCCTCGAATTACATAATTAAGTAAATAGCACAAATCTGAGAGAACAGTCTGGATTCCATCCGCAAAGCTGGAGGTCGCAAGTATTGGCATCATATTTGCTAAGTAAGTGACTACTTCATGTTCATTGCTATAAGCATAACCCCAAAATTTTTGGACCAAAATGCTTAACAAACCTATCAAGAAGCCTTCAGTAACAGCCAAGAATAGCACCATATGCACTGCTAAATTTTCAGCTTTGGGATGCCCTGCTCGTAGTTCATTTGAAACCCTTGTACTACATATGAAAAGCACAAAATTACATAATATAATCCTGCCAAGGGAGCTGTGCAATTTTCTATAGTAATTGACCTTATGGCTCCACTAAGTCCAGAGTAACGCGCTTGTGTTAAGGCTGCAATTATGGATGTTAGGTTAGTAAGAACTATCAAATTCAGGATATTAGTTTATGCCCCATTCCTTCCGCAAAATGGTTAAGATAAACGCCGAAGAAGATCCATCAATAACTACATATGAATATAATGATGACCTGATTGAGAGCACTGATGTTTCCAGCTTCAGATTAAGAAGAAGACCAGATAGGAGAACGGTCAATTCAAATGACCACCACTCCAAGCTGTTCCAAACAGTAAAATAGTTCTATTTGTCAGCCATTTACAAGTGTAGCTTACAAAAAGTATCATAAACACAAATGGCTCCATGTTTGGAGAAATGAGAATTACCAGACCATAATCGCTGAAGGGATAGCAAGCTTTATAAAGTTGAGAACATCATACAGAGCCTCCCTTGAAAAACCAGTCCAGCTCTTTTTGCAAGTATGAGAGAACTTAACATAAAGTGCCAACAGTAACAGATTGATCCAATTAGAGATGGAATTCGCCGAGGCATCACCTCAACCACCAAGTCCAATCTTAAACACCAGAATCCAACATACGAGGAGGTGTAGTTGTAATTGAGGAGCTTATCACCATTAGAAAACTATGTTCTGGGTTTGTAGGAATTTAACATGGCAGTGGAGAAGTCCATAGGCAAAAAGGGAGGGGATCATGTAACGGGCATACTGTCCAGCTTCCGCAGCTATATCAGGATCTTGCCCAGTGATCAGCAGAATTGGACCAGTGTAAGCCCAAATGAATGCAAGAGGAACACTGATGATTACGAGAACAAACATGGCTCTTTGCATATAAATACCGAGCATATGGTACTGTTTTGCTTCGTATGACTGACAGCATAAAGTATCCAATGCACTTCCCATTTCCCTCTATTTAACACGAACAGTTCATCAACAAATGCACATATATTCCACAAAACACACTTCAACTTAGATATGTGTCTGGCTGATATATTGTCATAAACACAAGTCAAGACATTCTCCAAATTATTTGAAAAGTACCAATTTGTGCATTCTTAAATTCAATTAAGAGAATATATTCAGCATGCTCCTGATATTTCGACTTTCAAAGGTTTTTCTTGTTGGGAAAGTTATATGGTGAATTTTGAGATTCTCATGGAGGTCCTTGATGGATGATGCGGATTAAATTGGTTTATCTTCAACTCTTATCTCGTACATGGTTGTGTCCTTGTATTTTTTTTTCTTTTGAAAATTCTTCTTTTGTTTACATGCATGATTTGAAAGTGACATGGTTACTTACTTTTGTGTCTTATTGACTGACCTCAAACTACATAATATTTATAAGGTGACTAAATTTGACAATAACTTCAATTAAGTTAAGGCTAATAGAAGTTAACAGGACATGAACTGTGTAGAAAAGAACTAGCAAGAGGGAAGTATAGTGAGTCCAACTTACCAACAAGCTGAAACCAGTAACTGTTGCAAAAGAAGTAGCCATTGAAGAACCAGAAAGTTGCAACTCTCCAAGATGACCCACAAACATGACTGAGATAACTTGTAAGCAGTATTGCAACAGATTAACTGACATCAAAGGCCCAGCTAGCCATAATTGCTTCTTCACTTCAATACTTTTCTCTGATCTATTTAGAGTAACTGCCTTTTCTACACTTTTCACCACCTAAAACAACATACCATTTTCCTTCTTCAACATACCATCTTCTGTTGCAATACTCTCCAGGAAGTAAGTGTGGAATGCAAGGATAACAATTCTGGGGAGATTGGATATATGTGAACAAATTATGACTTAAGAATTTCTATTTGTCTATTGTGCATGCAAGTAAAATGGTAGAAATGAAAGAGAGAGAGATTGACTTCAGAGAAGTATTATGTAGGGTACTGCCTCTATTAACTCTCTTATGAGGAGGTTGTGGCAATGAGATCAATGTGAGGGATGTCAATGGCTTCAACAACTGTATGGAAGGAGCTGAGTTAGTGGACTTTACTAGGAAAGGACATGACTTCACTTGGACTAATAAATCGGACCAGGATTGCTTCCAAGCTGGGCATAGTTCTAACTAACTTTGATTGGATTTGTAGTTATGGAGATGGTATTGGAGAAACTTTGAATGCTGGTATATCTGACCATTCTCCTCTGGTCATCAAATGGAGGAAGCATCAGAGAGATGGATATCCTTTCAAATTCTATAATTTTTGGGCTGATGCTCCAGAGTTTAGGGCCATGGTTAAAAAGGTGTTGCAGGAACGAGAAAACCAATGTATGTAATTCAATCTAAGCTCAAGCACTTAAAATGTAAGCTGAAGAAATGGGCTAGAACTAAGTTGCCCCATCTTACTGCTCAAGTTTAACAAGCCCAACCACACCTTGAAGAAGGTGGTGAAACACCATGCTTACTTTTCATTTGCCGGGGGGGTTGTTAGGGTTAAAATGACAAAAGTAGACAATTGGCCAGAGAACATGGTTATGGCTTATGAAAGTGCTTAAGCATGCATGCCCATATATAATGTTGGGACTTGGCCAATATCTAAATAAAGAAACAACCAACAAGTACGGAGAAAATCATTCAGAATGTTAAGATGTAGGTCTTGGAATGAGCAAATATTGCTACCAACTTCACACAGTGGTAGACCTATGGTAGCTGTGATGTCACAACGGAACTAAGTGCCCCACTGTAGAGTGTGATGCCGCATTGAGGGAGCAAGACTGTAATTTCAACCTAGATGGTTTTTCTGATTAATTGTATGTAAGTGGTTTATATTAAAAAAAAAGTGGTCTTAGGGTCATGTCGGTACAATTAATAGGATCAATAAACAAATAAATAAAGGGACATTTGGCTTCAAGGGAAGCCTCGATTTGCACATCAACTTTGATTTTTTTCACTAGTCAGTTTGAACCAAAATTGTTAACATCATGAATTACATGTTAGAGCTTCAGTTTGAACCAATGATGCACGGATTCGGATATGCGTGTCGTGCACATCGGCAATTTTCAAAAAATAGGACTCGGCGACACGGTCAAACTTATTTTTTTAATATATATATATTTTTAACTCATATGAACATAAAATCATAAATAATACTATTGAACAATCCAAACATATCAATAAAACATTCAAATTCATTCATTCAAAATTACAAATGCATCATAAAGTCAAGCTCAAGTTATACTCATAAAGCATACGCAACATAATTTCATTAATTTGATAATGTAAATAAAATATAAATACTCAAATCATACAAATGGACAATTGCTTTTAGAGTGGAGTGGTATGAGAAGAGGATTGTGTGGGGTGTATGTAGTTGGACCATTTAGCTAGTCCAAGTTTTGAAGCCCAGGCCCATACCAAGTTTTGAAGTCCCTAAAACTCTCCACTCGACGCAAAACAAAACCTTCCCACTTTCTTCCACTCCTCCCAAATGTCTTACCAACAAGAACAAGCAGTAGAAGACGACCCATTTCTCTCCCCACCCCTTCACCCTAAGAAGAAGAAGAAAAAAAAAAATTGGCAAAGAAAACCAAGATTTTTTCCCTCATCAACTCTTTCATCCTCGATGACAACCCAACTCCAAGTGGGAAGGATCGATCGAAGAGGAGAGGTTCCTATTTTCTCTGTTCTCTCTGTTTAGGGTTTGAAAAAGTGGGAAGAATCGATCGAAGAGACTAATATGGAACGAAAGGGAGAACCTGTCTCTGTCCAGCAAACAACCGATCGATCGATCTCTCCCTCTCTGTCTGTCTCTGTTCAGATCGATCGATCAATCTTTCCCTCTCTCTCTATCTTTGTCTAGATCGATCGATCTCTCCCTCTCTCACTGTCGACTCTTTGTCTTGATCTCTGGTTCTGCCCTCATTTATCTGTAATTAGGGTTTGAAAAATGTGGGAAGGATCGATCGAAGAGGAGAGTTTATTTGCAAAGACTGAGTCTGGACCGTGTCGGTGTCAGTCAACGAATTTTGACCGTTGACCATGTGTCAAATACGTGTCGAGCGCAAATCCGTGTCCGACACGTGATACGGGGGTTTTCCGGAGAGTCGGTGCATCAGAGGTTTGAACCAAAATTGTGAGGATTAACATCATGAATTACATGTTAGAGCTTCAGTTTGACATACATTTCTCAAGATACGTGTTAAAAATTGACCTTATCACACTTAATTTTGAGGAAACATGTGCGGATCAATGTAAGGACCAAGCATTGACTTTTTGACGCCACCAATTCTTCTATTTGACACCACCACCCCCACCTTTTTATCCAACATCACCACCTACTTTTTGATACCACCAATATAAATTCAAAATTCTCAATTCCTCTATTCTCTCCTCTCCTATCTTTTCAGGAACAACAACCAACTTTGACAACCTTGCCCCGTTATCACCATCGCCAACGCCCCCTTTTTTCTTTTCTCTTTCTATCTCAGACTAACGTCTGCGGGATCGGAAAAAAAAAGGGGCAATGGCGAGGCGGCTGGCAACCGTCACTGCTGTTGGTATTATTATAGCTTGCTGTTGATGAGAAAAAAAAGAGGGAAGAGAAGAAGAGACAAAAAAAAAAGGGAAGAGAAAGGAGACATGCGAGCACCAACAATAGTGTGGTGGGGCGAGCACCGACGACAGTGTGGTGGGATGACAGTGGAAGCAATACTGTTGCTACTATTGTTGGTCTTCTGTGGAGACACAGAAAAAAACAGGTGATGGTGTTAGACAAAAAAGTGGAGGTGACGGTTTCAAAGAGAAAAAATGGTGGTGTCAAATGGGGCCTTTGTGTTATTGTGCGTAAGAGTTGTTAATCCACTAAACAAAACAAGTTTTGTTTTATGTGATAGAAAGATTCTTCGTTAGTATATTATTGTGTATGACTATGTTTGAATACTTGTGATATGAATCAAACCAGAACACTTGTTCATCATTTGCAAGAATGGATCAATATGAAATCTTGAAGCCAGAGCTTCAATCTCCTCTAGTTGCAAGAAATCAAACAAGCCTTGAATATTATGGATCCGGAGAAAGGTTGAAGGAAGGTGGTTGGGAATCATCAGAGTTCTTCATGGAGATAAAGAAACAAGTATATCTAGCAGGGCCTTTGATAGCAGTTAATATATTGTTATTCTGTGTACAGATGATCTCACTCATGTTTGTTGGTCATCTTGGTGAGCTGGCTCTCTCTGGTGCTTCCATGGCCACTTCCTTTGCATCGGTCACTGGTTTCAATGTGTTGGTACGCCATCTCCCATTGTTCTTCTTGCTGTGATAAACTCTTCAAGTACTTTCAATTCCTCGATGAACCTTAATTACTTAATAACCCAGTGTTGTCTCTCTGTTTTTTATTTTTTTTTTATTTTTTTATTGCTATTTGTATTTTGGACGGAAGCTAACTTTTAATTTTTTAATTTTGCCATTATAGTTTTCATTCCTCCAGCTTATATTATTAATTTTGTTATTTTGAGGTAATTGTTTTGATCAGTATAACCGTACATAAGTTGATCCTATTTAATGCTTATTAGTTAGGGATGGGAAGTGCATTGGAGACGATGTGTGGACAAGCATATGGTGCGAAACAGTATAGCATGTTGGGTATATATTTGCAAAGGTCATTGCTATGGCTTTTCATACTAGGCATTCCACTTGGCATCATATGGTTTTACACAACCCAAATCCTAATAGCCCTTGGACAAAATGTACAAGTATCAGTGGAAGCAGGGGAGTTCATTCAATGGATGATTCCAAGCCTTTTTGCTTATGGACCCCTTCAATGTATTATCAGATTCTTACAAACCCAGAACATTGTAGCCCCGATGCTCATAACCTCTGCCATTGCATCTCTACTTCACATATTCGTTTGTTGGATTCTAGTATTTAAGTTTGGACTTGGCAGCAAGGGTGCAGCCATGGCAAACACCATATTTTATTGGATCAATGTTTTGTTTCTGGCACTTTATGTCAAGTTCTCCCCATCTTGCATCCAAAGTTGGACTGGTTTTTCCAAGGAGACCTTTCATGGTGGTCTCAACTTTCTAAAGCTTGCAGTTCCATCAGCTATTATGATTTGGTAAGAAATATAAGTTACCAATTTAGTCCACACCCCCTCTAATTAATAATCTTGTTTTAGTTTTTCACATTGCATCATCATTCCCTGTTGTAACAAATTTTACTAATTTTCTGAGTACATTTATCTACATATTTTATTAATGTATTATCGTCAAATGTATAGAAAATGAAACGTGATTCACGATGTACAGTTTGGAATATTGGGCATTTGAGATGGTGGTTCTTCTATCTGGTCTACTTCCTAATCCAAAGCTAGAGACTTCAGTATTGTCAATAAGGTTCAGAGAACATCGGCCTTTTCTCTTTGTACACATTATTTTGGGGGTTTTCTCCTCCATCATCATCACTTTATCATTGCTCTTATTTCTGCAGCCTGAATACATGCTGGATGGTTTATATGATTTCCGTTGGTCTTGGGGGTGCTTTAAGGTTTGTTGATTACACTTCTCACTCCATTAGTCCTTCCTATTATGCTTTTATGTTTTTTATTTATTTTTTATTTTTTAATGATAATTATATCATTTCTTAGCACAAGAGTTTCAAATGAATTGGGTGCGGGACATCCAAGTCATGCACGTTTAGCAATACTGGTGATGACGAGCCTTGCAATCACAGAGGGTGTAATAATAGGAACAACAACCATCCTGGTACGCCATTTCTGGGGCAGATTATATAGCAATGAAGAAGAAGTTATCAAATATGCTGCAGCCATGCTGCCTTTACTTGCAGTGTCTAACTTCATGGATGGGATTCAGTGCGTTCTCTCAGGTTTGGGTCTTTAGCTCTAACTACTACTAGTTGTAAGCTTGAGAAATAATACTAGTTGTGTCGTATGTAGGAGCTGCTAGAGGATGTGGTTGGCAAAATGTTTGTTCACTTATCAATCTTGGAGCTTATTATGGTGTTGGAATTCCATCTGCCATAATATTAGCTTTTGTTTTCCATGTTGGCGGAAAGGTTGATTGTAATTTCTTTGACTCAATTTCCATTCCAAACTTGTTTTCCATGTCCCAAAACAGTCGATTAACATCGTAGTGCACGTGGTTGGTGTTGATTATACAGGGGCTTTGGATGGGAATCATATGTGGGCTTATTACACAACTGGTGGTGCTTATTCCCTTAAATTTATGTACAAATTGGGATAAAGAGGTAAAAGCAAATTTATTTGGCTCGATCACTTTGAAAAAAACCCACAGTAACATAAGAGTTTAACATGGAAAAGGCAAATTAATTGGTAAAAGAAATGTTCCCTTGTTCCATATCTTAGTAATCCCCCCCCCCCCCCCCCCCCCCTTGCTTTTTATAATTTTTTTTTTTTTTTTTTGGTTTTTTCAGGCAAGAAAAGCAATGGAAAGAGTACAACATTAACATAAACCCAAGCAAAGGAGGGGAGATGTCAATTATAGGCAGTGGCGGAGCCAGGAAATTCATTAAGAGGGAGCAAAGTGACAAAACGTATAAAATAACTTAACAACATTTATTTGCATAAATCTTGACTTATATAGTACAACATTTATTTGCATGAATCATGAGTTATATTGTTTTATATTATTCTAATTTCAAGATTATAAACGTGTATTTTAGCTACCAATCAAGTTACTCATTACAAATGTTTGGAAATTTTAATTGAATCTATTTGAAAATAAGATTGACACTAGAGATTTAAGGTAAGATATAGATAGATTTTTTTTATAAGGTGTATTTTAAGAATATTTCAAAAGACATTCAATGGGTTTTCAACCGGCTTGTTGTATTCAAAGAAAAATCAATCAAAATATTGTTATCCATCTATGCTAGTCACTAAGGGAAACCAATATACATGAAGCACAAAACTACATAATGTAATGTATTTGTAATAATTAATTGATACATTATATTAGATAGAGGAGGCAAAAGGGGGGCTTGGAAAATGTTTGATAAATAGAAGGGGTAATCTAACAAATCCCAAATAATTAGGACCCGCTTACACCATGTACTACAAAGGATTTTCATAATTGAGGGGGCAATTTCAAAAGTGTGATAAATAGAAGGGGCAATCTAACAAATCTTAAACAACTGGGATCCACTTACATCATGTACTACAAAAGATTTTCATAATTGAGGGGGCAACTTGAAAAGTGTGGTACATAGAAGGGGTGTAATCTTAACAAACTCCAAACAACTGGGATCCACTTAGACCATGTAGTGTAAAGGATTTTCAAAATTTAGGGGGGGGGGGGGGGGGGGGGGGGGCTTTATGTGGCTCCGCCACTGATTATAGGACTTGCCATCTTGCCCTTGAGACGCAATAACCAATCTTTCTAGGCAGCCAGGACTACTGGCCATTTTTTGGCTAGGGTTTGGGCTCTTTACACTTCTACCTCTTCTATAAATGATGTTTGTGGTTGTGTTTCAAAGAGAATGGGTAAAAGAGCCCAACCTTGGTAAAAAAATGGCTGGTAGCCCTAGCTGTCTAGACTTACTCAAAGTTTATACATATGTTTGTGAGCTTTGTATACTTTCATCTGAAAAACCATGAGCTTAGATAGATTAAAAAAAAAGAAAAGAAAATCAAGTTCAATTGCATTGCTCCTTAATCTGCATTCCAGAAAAACATGTGAATAACTATAGGTAGCGAGTATTTGGCACCACCTAATTAAAGTACTGTCCCACACCACTATGTCAACTTTTTTTCTCCCACACCACTTAGTTTATTTACCACACCACCAATAAAAACTAAAAATTTAAATTTTCTCTCTCCTCTCCTCTCCTCTCCTCTCTTCATTTCTTTTCTTCCCTTCTTCTTCTCCTCCCTCCCTCTCTTCTCCATCAGACACCGCCATCACCCTGCTATCATCACCACCACCTCACCATTGCCACTTCAACTGTGAGACATATTTGCACGACTTTAGTAAAATGACTATAACTTTATTATTTCAAAACATTTTCAAGTGATTCAAATTGTGTTTATTAGATAGCTCAGAGTACTACAATTTTTATGTTTTGATGAGCTTAAGAATTGGTCTTGATCGAGTATATAAGTTGGTCGAAATTTAGAGACACTACCCCATTTTTATTGCAAGACAGATTTGCGCGACTTTAGTAAAATGACCATAACTTTCTCATTTCAAAATATTTTCAAGTGATTTAAGATGTTTTTATTAGATAATTCAGATTAATACAATATTTGTGTTTTGATCAATTTGAGAATCAATTTCGATCGAGCACATAAGTTGGCCAAAAGTCAGATACACTATCCCGTTTTCATTACGAGACAGATTTACGCGACTTTAGTAAAATGACTATAACATGCTCATTTCAAAACATTTTCAAGTGACTAAAATTTTGTTTATTAGATAACGCAAAGTAATACAATGTTTGTGTTTTGATAAAATTGAGAATCGGTATCGATCGAGCACATAATTTGGCCAAAAGTCAGAGACATTATCTTATTTTCATTGCAAGACAGATTTGTGCGACTTTAGTAAAATGACCATAATTTGCTCATTTCAAAATATTTTCAAATGATTTAAAATGTTTTTATTAGATAAATCAGAGTAATATAATTTTTATGTTTTTGTCAACTTGATAATCGGTCTTGATCGAGTACATAAGTTGTCCAAAAGTCAGGTACACTATCCCGTTTTCATTTCCAGATAGATTTGCGCGACTTTAGTAAAATGATCATAACTTGCTTATTTAAAAACATTTTCAAGTGATTCAAGTTGTGTTTATTAGATAAATCAGAGTACTACAATTTTTGTGTTTTGATGAACTTGAGAATCGGTCTTAATTGAGGGTTTACATTGGTTGAAAGCACTTTTGGTGGCGTAAGTAAGAAAAAAAAAAGAAGAAAAAACTCTAGGTAATGTGAGAAAGCACTTTTGGTGGCGTAGAATAGTCTGTTGCTATTTCTAAATTCCTCATTTGTTAAGTTTGATCTCATGTCACATTCAAGAAATCCACCGTGTGGCATTTGAACAACATAGCTGATTACTGTTTTTCTCCATCTTTGCTTTGTTATAATCAAACATTATTAATTTAGTTAGAGTGGATCCTATCATTAGGGAAAGGAAGGATCATCATTTCACTTCCACCCCATTCATCCATAAAAAGTAAAAGTAAACAACAAATAAGTTACGTGATAAGTAAATTAAAAAAACAATGTCTTCTATATCTGCTAACAAAAGATACAGAGGCCTCTTAAGCCATAACATCTATACCAGAAATCAGAAATATTAGTATGGCATCAACTCATACTAGTACTCATCGACAAGAGATTTGGTAATCTATATATTTGCCACACCATTAAAACAAACCCAAAGACCAATATAAACTCTATAGAGCTTAATACTAGGGGTAGGCATCCGATTCCGTGATCTCGATCCCGATCCCGATCCCGTCCTTTCCCGTACCGATTTTTTCGGGTCTTATTGGGATTGATCAATCCCATCCCATCCCAATCTAGAGTGGGATGGGCGGGATAAAGGGATGAGATCGGGAAGAAGATCTTCAATCCCGCCCATCCCTTCCCGCCCTGAATTGATTTTTTTTAATATTTAGTATGAAACCATGAAACTATTTGTTGGTATGACTATTTTATTTGTTGACATGATTATTTATTCTCACAAAGCTTCCATGTGCTAGTCTAATGGTATATATAAAAGACTATTATGAAGGGGAATTTTCTTTTAAAACATTAGCAACTATATAACTTTAAGCAATGATTTTTAGCTTATAGAAGCAACGAATTTTAGCTAAGCTATTGTTCCTCTAAGAACATACAACATAGAAAAGTAAATAGCCTCTGATTGATTTGAATTTATTTTGTGTTAAAGATTTGCAAAGGATTTATTCCTGCCCAAAACATTTAAGTCCATCACCATGAAAACTTTAGTTGAGTTTTGTGTTTGGTAAGTCCAAAATTTTCAATCTTGCATGTTAAATTTTCAATCCAAAATTTAGTACATGCTCATCTCGTCCAGTCCTGTCTCGTCTCGAACCCGTTTGGGATGGGACGAAGTCGGGATGAGGTTTATCCTGTCCCGATCCCGAACAAACGGGATGAGATATGGATGCGATCCATCTCGTCCCGTGCCCACCCCTACTTAATACCACCCATTTCACTAAAGGAGGAAGGAAAAATGAAGAATATAGTGATAGAGTTAGGATTTTTGTTGAAAGAGGGAAAGGGGGAAGTGATGAATCATAGTTAATTAATGATAATATAATAATGAATTACTTTAACATAATTTTTTAAGAATTTGAATAATGCATAAATAACTATACAAAACACCAAGTCACCAACTGCTAAACAAAACTCCATCTAATCTATGGGGGGGAGAAAATGGATCCAACAAGGACTTTGTAGAAGCAAAAAATATAAATATATGGGGGACAAATCAAATTAGTACAAAGTTAATGGGCAAAATTTAATTTCAAATGTAAAATTATGTTTACAAAAAATTGAGTTATTTGCGATTTGTCCCTTATGAAAATAGCTAATTAGAGGTTACCCCCAACATTAATCACTATTGCAGTCTTCCCGAGACTAGCAGTCAACATGCGTTAACTATCAAAAGGTTCATGTTGATTATCAAAATGCCCTTCAGACAATAACCCACAAATGAACCTCGAAATACAAACATGTATCTTGAAGAAAAACTAATGGGTCAAAAATTTTTCATGTATCTCCAAAATTAATCATCGATTTAAAAATTCATCTTGAGAAAATACTTAAAAAAACGTTATTATTCCTCAAATCAGACAAGAGAGGTTGGAGTTGCTGGTGGGAAAGAGAAATAAATCAAGCAAAGAGAGAGTGAGAGGAAGAGGAATAAAAATAAAGGAGGAGGCAGGGGGTTGTCGGTCTTGCAGTAAACAGAGAGAGAGGGAACAGAAAAAAAAGAAAAGGGCGAGTGGTGTTGTCGATGTTGCAGAGAACAAGGGAGAGGGAAAAGGGTGGGGCGAGATGGCGTTGTTGGCGTCGCACGGTGGGCAAATCACAAATAACCCAATTTTTTTTCAAAAGTCCCTGGGGGCAAGTGCCCCAAGAAGATCCGTGCCTGGGAGTGAGTGTGCTTCTTGAGGTTGATATACAACATGGGATCTTTTGCTCTTGTTATGCATCTATGGTTTCGCCAAATCCTAAATCTTATTGGTAGGCTTGGGCTTAGAATGTTGGTTCAGATATCAGTAGACCCAACTGAACCCAACCCATTCATAGCTCTTGTGTGACCAAATATATTACCACCATCACTTTTATGACCCATGCCAATAATAAATAAATTGGTATTCATATTACCACTAGATGTTACGGGTTCCGATTTATATTATTTTATTATTCTTAATAGATATTATATTAAAACTAACCAACTTTACAAAAACAAAAGGGAGTCACCTGGTCCTCAAAAAAACAAGTTTTGAAGACCAGATTTAAGTGAATTTAAGTGCTATATTACATATCATGCTAATGATACTGCTTAAGAGTGTTGATGCTGAAATTCTTGAACTCAACAAGAAAAAAACAAGAATCATCAACCACATCATCTTGCCGCTCTCCAAGAAGTCTAGCAATAATACCTGAACTTTACAATAACCAAATTTGAAGCCAACTCCGATTTTGCTCCACTTCAAGAGTGTTCCTGCTTTATGAGCAGGTTGCAAACAAACTAGTTAAAACCTGGGTATTCAATTCAATTCTAGCAATCTCAGAAAACTTGTTAATAAGATTGGCTTTTTATGATCTTGGAGATCTCTATATGCAACCACTTCTTAGAGATCTCTAGATGCAACGACATAACAATTTTGATGAGAATAATAGGTAAAAGCCATTTCAATTCTGGTCCAAACATCATAATCTCGAATATCATAATGTGTAGCTGAAAGCTATCTGCCTGAGATGGTGTCTCTTGTTGGAGACGTTGGCTCAACTTTAGTCCCACATTAAGTAATGAGCCTCACCATATAAAGTTATAAAGGTTTGGACACGTCTCATTAGCGACGTGGCCTTTTGGGGGCAATTGAACCCAATTCGTAAAAACCCCACACTCGGACGTGGCGTGTGTTTAAGTTGGGGATAATATCGTTGCTTGAGAGATGTCCGTTGGAAGTACAATCTTGCGTGCACGCTATGAAGTGGTTGCGGAGGCTTCACTTTCTTTACCCTCGGACCCAACAAGTGGTATTAGAGCTGATGGTTTAGTATTGGGCTTGGCGAGTTGGAAATGAGGGATAACACATTGAGGTGGTGTGTAATCTCGTGTGTATGCTATGAAGTAGTTTCGGGGGGGGGGGGGGGGGGACATCATTTTCTTCACCCTCGGACCCAACAAGTGGTATCAGATCCGATGGTTCTGCCTTAGGCTTGGCGAGTTGGAAATACGGGATAACACAGTTAGGTTTAGCTTATCCCTGGCCAGTGTAGAGTCAAGTCTTGCTAAGGTGGAGATTGTTGGTTCCAGGGGGCTTTGCTCTCTTTACCCTTGGACCCAACAAGTGGTATCAAAGTCGATGGTTCGGCCTTGGGTTAGGTGAGTTGGAAGTGGGGACCATCGGCCATGGGCTTGGCAAGTTGGAAGTGCGGGACAACATGTTGTGGTGGAGCTTATATTTGGCCAGGGTAGACTCACGTCTTGCAAAGGTGGACATTGTTGGAGATGTTGGCTCAACTTTAGTCCCACATCATGTGAAGTATATGAAGGATTGGACATGTCTCAATAACGACAAGGCCTTTTGGGGGCGGTTGGACCCAATTCATAAAAAACCCCACACCCGGGCGCGACGGGTGTCTAAGTTGATGACAATATCGTTGCTTGAGAGATGTCAACTGGAAGTGCAATCTCGTGTGTATGGTATGAAGTGATTCCGAGGGGGCTTCACTCTTTTCACCCTCGGACCCAACATCTCTAAGACTGAGCCTGATGAGAATTGAGATCTCCAGAGATTAACTATTGAATTGATCATGCACTGTAATTTGTTTATGGTCTAAGTGCTAGATTGAAATATGAAACATTCATAATACTCCATATTATATCACAATGTGCTGCAAGAAAAACAACCAATTGTCTGGTTGTTCATGATCATGCTTCAATTTAAGAAAATATTCAAAGAACTCCTCACAGAGTTGAAAAGATGCAAAATTCCCATTAATATGACAAAGATAAGATCTCCAACTGAATGGATGTTGGACATTGAAAGAACAAGTGGAATGAAGTTTATGAAGGGTGTTTGCACAATACATAAACATCATCAACCATTACATGATGTTTATTCAATTTACTAGCAGTGGAAATAAGATCCATTAGATCTTCCACAAGAGAAACTTAAATCTTTCTGGCAACTTAGCCTTCCAGATGAAAGTCAATAATGAGAGGTTTAATGATTGACCGGAAGAAGATTGATAGTTTGTAGAATTAAGTTTATACAAAAACCTATAAGCTTTGGCTAGTGAGAAACTTAGAAGCAACCTAGATAGAACTTCATGCTTAAATTGAGGGATTAAGAGGAAGGTTATGACTAGCATTTGAAATATGATTAGGGAAATAAAAGTCCAATGACGCGGTGTTCCAACTAAATCTATTCCCATTTCTGTCAAGAAAATGACTAATTCTCATCAAATGAAGACCACTCTACCTTATCATATGCCTCAGCCATGTCAATTTTCACTACCATCCCACCTTTTTTCTTAGCTTTTTGATTCTTAATAAAGTGAGTTGTGGAGATATTATCACCTATTTGTCTACCTTTAAAGAATGCTCATTGGAATGGGAAATCATATTATTAAGAAAAGGTTTAATTTTAATTAGTTATAATTTTAGAAATAAATTTTATGAGTAACATTACATAAACTAATAGGCCTAAACTGATCAATTGAAATTAGATTTTTGGTTCTAAATATAAGAGTGATAAAACTATGATTCAAATGAGGCAAAATAGTTTTGAATTAAAAAAACAATTTTACTCTAAACTATTTTGAACTAGTTTGGAGACATCATCACCAATCATGTGGCAACACCTTTTGAAATTTTTTTGCATTAAATCCATTTGGCTTAAGGGCCTTATTGTTTACCAGCAAGGAAGCATTGTCTCTATTAGTAATAATAAAAGCAAATAATGAAGATATTTCATGAGCAATATTAATATCAACAACTTTATAAAATGAATCATTCATAAATATAGTGTGAAATCTCTTGAGGGTTTTCTATCCCAGTATTATTGGAAGCTTTCAGTTTCCAAATGCAATTCCTCTTTCTCCTCATAATAGTACGCGTGTGAAAAGTGGTACTTTTATCTTCATCTTTGAGCTCTGAGTGAGGAGATAATTGTCTGAAAAGTGTTCTTCTTATTAGAAGAGCATCTAACTTATTTTCTTACTCTCTCATATGGAGTTCATCTTCCTTAGACATATTATATTCAGACAGAAAAGCAATAAATTTTTTAACTTGTTTGATTTGGTGAAAGATATTACGAAATATTTGTTTATTCCACTTGGACAGTGAGTGGCTTAACAGATTCCATCTCTTCAATAAGTGGCAAACAAGATGAGTCCCTAAACCACATATCTAAAATCTAAATGGTTTCCTTATGCATGGCTTTAAAACACGTTGTATCAAGGGGATCTAACCTTGCACATAAGTAGCATATCCCTTTCCCTCACCCAGGCGATGTGGAATTGTAACACCTCCTTGGTAGCCTGCCAGCATCTTTGCCCTCACCACATTTGGTAGTCTACTAGCCTCACGTCATGCCCATACAAGGTAGCCCATCAGCCTCAGCCCACCCACACAAGGGTGTTACAAAATATAACTCCTTGGATACCTCGATCCACGTGGTAAAATATTGTCCACTTTGGACCTAACCACCCGCACAACTTTACAATGCGTTGTACCAAGGGGGTCTGGGGTGTTACATCAATAGAAAGTAATAAATTCCAAGTATAGGCAACGTAAAGGAAATGAAAACATAGGTAAACACGTGTCACACAAGCGATTTAACATGGTTCGACAAGTTTCCTTACGTTCACATGGCAAAAAGAATAGCTTCACTAGTGAGATCTAAGAATACAAATGGAGTGAGTCTCCTAGATAACGTTAATGATGTTAAACACATAGGTGTATAAATGACATCACACATACACAAGGTGCGTATATCACACACTCTCCCTCTCTCCTTACTTTTCTCACACACACACAAAAAGGCAAAACCCTAACATAGAGAACCAATTGATTCACAAGACTTGATGTGGTATTTAAATAGGTGAGAGAGGCGGTGGTAGAATTTCCACCACCTTCTTCTCCCTTCCATTGCCTTCCTCTTCAAGCCAACTCATACCAAACTATCCAGCTCCTTCTTGTAGCCTCTTCCACTTTCTACAAGTTGTTGCCGACAAGCCTACTACTGCATTTTACAAGTTTTTGCCAACAAGCCTGCTTCTTCAGCCTACTAAGCTATTCTTTCTATTGTTCAACAATTCTTCACCTTGGTAAAGATTTCACAAATCTGAGCCGACAACTCAAGCATTATCCATTTTTTCCTTCACACCCCAAAGGGGTTCAACACACACGAATGATGTTGATCAATTCCAAGCAGTGTTGGACTTGACCTCATAAACTATCTTCGTCAACATATCTGAAAAATTCTCTTTGGTGTCGATCTTCTTCAATGAGTCACATTCTTCATTGATTTTTTGCACAAAGTGAAAATGAATATCATTGTGCTTCATACGTGCATGATGAAATTGATTCTTCGCCAATTAAATGACAATCATACACAAAAGACATATAGATGATCTTGTACTATACCCAAGTCATGAAGCAACTCTTGAAGCCAAATTGCTTCCTTAACAACTTTTGTAACCGCCATATACTCAGCTTCAGTTGTAGACAATGCACCTATAAACTGTAACGTAGATCTCCAATTTACTGGTCTTTTAGCAAGAGTAAATACATAATCAGCAATTGAACGCCACTTATCCAGATATCCTGCATAATGTGAATCCACATAGCTAACACAATGTTGACCACTACTCACATCCTTTTCAAAGAGTAAACCAACATATGTTGTACCCAGAATATACCGTAGAATCCATTTCACCACTTGCTAGCGTCCTTTGCCCGGATCATGCGTGTACTGACTTACCATACTAATTGCCTGTGAAATGTCAGGCCTCGTGCACACCATTGCATACATTAAGCTTCTCATTGCATTTGCATATGGGACTTGAGCCATATACTCACGTTCCTCATCCGTACTAGGAGACATACAAGCCGAAAGCTTAAAGTGAGGGGCAAGAGATGTACTAACTGATTGTTGTTGTTGTTCATCCAAAAGCTTTGTAACACCTTCCTTAAATACCCTTGTTGACACAAAATCACAGTCCCCTTCACCCCGTCTCTTTGAATTTCCATGCTAAGGATCTTCATAGCTTCACCAAGATCATTAATCTAAAACTGAGTACTCATTTAGAATTTCAATTTATCATTCTCATATTTTCTCTTGGAGGCTATAAGCGTATCATCTACATATAAGAGAAACTATATAAAGGA
Source organism: Berberis vulgaris (assembly GCA_963556465.1). Taxonomy (NCBI): domain Eukaryota; kingdom Viridiplantae; phylum Streptophyta; class Magnoliopsida; order Ranunculales; family Berberidaceae; genus Berberis; species Berberis vulgaris. Next base: position 82,076,765 of record OY747124.1, on the reverse strand, counting down.
ACCATCATGAAACTTTCAGAAGTAGACATAATCAACTCAAATTGAGTATTCATGGCTTCGAAGGTACTTCTGCCCTAGCATAAACTAATCAAAATGCTTGTACCATTGACTTGGAGATTGCTTAAACGTGTACAAGGATTTGTTCACTTTACACACATAATCACATTTCTCTGCAACCTTAAACCCACTTGGCTGAGTCAAATGAATCTCCTCCTTTAATTTGCCATGAAAAAACACAATTTTCACATCTAATTGAGCAAACTCAAGATTAAATTATGCAACCAATGCTAGCAAATTCGAGTGGAAGAATGTTTCACAACTGAAAAAAGAAGTTCATTGTAGGTTATACCATCCTTCTGAGCACAAATTTTAGCAACTAACCTTGCCTTGAAGCTCACACCATCACTAGGAGATCCTTCTTTTTTTTATGTATACTCATTTGTACCAAATAGCTTTTTTACCTTTCGGTAAACTACACAATTCCATGTTTCATTCTTGTAAATAAATTATATCTCTTCATCTATAGCTTCCTATCATTGTTCACATTCGGTACTTTGCTTTTCTATAAGAAGATGACACTTCATCCTCAACTATTAGAAATGCATAGGTTACACAGTCATTAAACCTTTGAGGGCATTTTATATTCATCTTTGGCCTACTTGTTGCAATTGACTTTTGAATTTGAGTCTTTGGCACATTATCAACTGTATCTACTGCAATCTTACTATCTGTGTCATCATCTGCACTCACTGTGAAATCGATAGGCACAACATCTGTAGATACAAGACTAACCGAAATGCGTAGAGTATCATTAATCTCCACTTGCTGCTTATTCTCCACCTGTTGAGAGTTCTTAGACTACAACATAAAAGCCTCATCAAAAGTCACATCCCTGTTGATAACATCTTCGTGGCTCCATGTGCCCATAAATTATAACCTTTTACACCGTCCACGAAACCCAAGAAAATAGTTTTCTTGGCTCAAGGATTCAACTTGCTTTCTTGAGCATAAAAGGAAGCAAGACAACCAAATATATGCAATATATCATAATCATTTGCGGGATTTTCAGACCATACCTCAATATGAGTTTTTCCATCAATCGCAACCGCATGCAACTTGTTGATGAAATGGAAGGCATATGTCACAGTCTCAGCCCAAAAACACTCTTTGCTAATCCAACGTTGGAGAACATACATCGAACCTTCTCCATTAATGTACGGTTCATGCATTCTGCCACCCCATTCTTTTGTCGAGTACCTCTAACCGTGAAGCGTTAGAAAATATCCTCATTCTGACATACTTGCAAGAACGGATCAACTTTGTATTCACCTCCATTATTGAATGAAGCCTTTTGATCTTTCTGTCAGGATGGGTTTCAATCATCTGTTTCCACTTCAGGAACACATTCAAAACTTCATCTTTATGCTTTGTGGTGTACACCTACACACGTATTGAATAATCGTCTTTCACATCCCGAATTATACCATCAAATATCTTGAGCCAGATTGGACCTATCCCTTTTGTTTTGTATGCTCAATCATTACTCATCAGAACAACTCCACCATCTAGCTCTTTAAAGATAGAAAACTAGTTCTATGAAGACAATTATGATAAGTACAGCTTCGACTTTTAGACAATATTTGACCCAAGGAAGAGAGAGGACAATTTCCTAATTAGACAATAATTCCTACTTTCTATCAAAGCAACATAAACAATTATAGAAAACATACAACTTCTTTTGCCAATAGAATTTGATGATACATCAAACCGTCCTCTGATCAGCACCGTACACGTGTCATGATAATCTTGTCAACAGAACAAAGCAAGTCGATTGCATGTTTAATCCAGCGAGGCCCAAACATCATTAAGCCCACTATTGGCAGATTAAAAAATGTTGGACCTGAATTACAGTGCCTTAATAAGCCCATACGTCACGCGGTCAAGCCCAATACTCGTAAGCCTTGATAAGGCAATAGTAAGCCCTGATAAGGCAAGTATAAGGGGGATCGACCCAAGACAGGCATGCTAGCAATATATCAGATCCGACTAAGAAACAAATACTAGAGTATAAGTCGGGCAAGAAAACTTCCTTGCATGGACAACACTCAGAACGAGAAACCTCTCCCGCAGATTTAGGAGCACAAGTCAGGTAGGAAAACTTCTCTACATGAGTAGCTCCCAAACAAGAAATGATCTCCAACAAGATTATTTCCCTAAACTCTGCCACCAAAGGCCTATCTGAACAAGGACTCTCACACTATAAAAGGGAGATAAGGTCGATGAACTTAAGGTACACTAAAAAATCCCCATTTACAACTTTAAGCTTCTCCTAAGCCTTATCTAACTTAAATAATGGAGTGCCATCGGCTGCCACACGATGGTCTTTGGCTCACGTGTCCTATTTGAGCAGGTCTAGGTAACGACAAGGAAGAAAAACAGGAATCGACTACATCAGTTTGGTGCCGTTCACGGGAACGACAGAGTTCCCCAGAAAAACTGTAGCACCACTTTTCCCAGAGAACCAAAAAGATGGTGACAACAAGGTATCGCAACAATGGAGATGTTGCGGAACCCTCTAACACTCAAACCGGCAGAGCACTGCCCATTCCACCACCGCTGCCGGAGGAATCCCCTCAGACCCCCGCACTAGTGGTAGCCATGGTGGACCCAAGAGTGGATCTACTGTCAATTCAGATGCACCAAATCGCAATAGCGTTGGAGGCGCTAAAAAAAAGGAATCCTCCACCTGCAGAAGGAAACCGTGAATACTGAAGGGCCCAGTTCTAGAGAGCTCCAGAGATCACATTCAGGAGAGTCGCACTGCCCTAGCACTTTTTCTGTGGAACAAAGGTGTAGGGGTAGCCAATAGAGACCCAACGTCCAGAGCCGACATGCACGTCTCACACAACCCCTTCGTTCATGGATCATATCATGGACGAACCACAGACAAAAAAGTACACACCACCAAAGCTGGAGTTTTACGACGGGATAGGAGACCCGTTCGATCACTTGCGCCACTTTCAGCATGTTATGGCACTCAAAGAAGGGTCCGATGCAATAATGTGCCGATCATTCCCTGCCAGCTTGAAGAAGTCAACGCTGACTTGGTTCCAAAGTCTCCCTCCGAAATCTATCGATTCATTTCGGACATTAGCAACGACGTTCCTCACACGCTTTGTGAGCAGCCAACGAATCAGGAAGGGCCCGCATTATCTGCTGACCCTAAAGCAAAAACAGAATGAGACGTTAAGGGAGTACGTCACTCGTCTCAATGATGAGCTGACCCTCATCGACGGCTGTAGTGATGACACTGCTGAACAATTTTCTTTTCGGGTTTAAGAAGGGGCAAATTCTACGACTTCGTTACTCTGTACCTCCCGACCAATATGGCAAATCTGCTCAGGAATGCCCAAAGATATATCACTCTAGACGAGATGCTAGCCGCCAAGAGGGAAGTCGAGTTAGAGATGAAATGCTTTGTCCCCAAGGACAAGAAAAAGGGGAAGAAGAAAGAAAACGAGGACAGGAACAAAAGGAAGCGCATTGACAACAAGACTGACTCGGGCTGCACAAAGCAGGACAATGCCTCTAATTATGTCGGGTCTAGGTCTATCACTCCTCTCAATACCAGTCTGTCCAACATCCTTGATTCTATCAAGGATTGGGAAGGCTGAAGTGGTCGCCTAAGCAGCAAAGAAACCCTTCTCGACGCGGCAACAACAAATACTGCGCCTACCACAAGGAAGGCGAACATGATATTGAGAATTGCAAAAACCTCAAAGGAGAAGTTGAGTACTGGATCAGGAAAGGCAAGATCAAGGATTTCCTAAGCTCGGAAAGGAGACAGGGCCGAGCAAAGGAAAAAGCAAACGCTGTCAAGGAGATTGAAAAAGATACTCCTGCCGTCATTTATGTCCTCCACAGGGTCGGTCCCGAAGGGGAGCAATCTAACAAGTTATGTAAAAAGACGTTGGCCGAGATGCGAACACCATCTCAGTGTGAGGACCGACAGGTGCAACATGCACAAGTTCACAACCCAATCCCACCGTTGATGTTTACGGAAAGGGATCTTCGGGGGGTACATTCTCTTCACAATGATGCCCTGTTCATTTCCATCCTCATCGCTACGTGGGAGGTAAAAAGGGCCCTAGTAGATACAGGAAGCTCACTCAATGTCTTGTTTCTCAGCGCATTCCGCAACATGCAGTTATAGGAAAAAGACTTAACCTCCGCCACCCACCCCATGATCAGATTCGATGGAGATAAGTGCTTCCCCATCGGGAAGATCAATCTAGTGGTGGTGATGGGAGAACCACAATTGCGAAAGTACCTTGTCCAAGAGTTCATGGTGGTTGACGATCCGTCCACCTACAACATTATTCTAGGAAGGTCGTGGCTTCATCATATGGAAGCAGTAGTTTCCACTCTACATGAATGCATAAAATATACAGCCAACCATGCCCGAGGAACTATTCGAGGAAATCAACCCTCAGCAAGAGACTGCCATTATGCAGCCCTGACACAGCTGAATTGTTGCCAACTGCAGCTCGGGCTCGCATAACCAACAAGTTAGGCACGAGCCTAAACAAAAGAGGAGGATCACTTTGCAAGGATGGAGGAACCCCGACAACCAAAGTGCAGCTATGCGGAGATCCAAAATTCAGAGCTAGCAACAATCCAAACTAATTAAGATCAGTAACGATACTTCAACAAACATGCACCAACTTCAAGAGCTGATAATCGGCAAGGAACTGCTCGCTAGCGCGAACTCCACTATTCAGTAACTTTGCTAGCTTTGGAAAAATAAGACACTCTGCTAAAAGGACTATGCAATCCGAGCCAGGACCATATGTGCTTCCTTCAGGGTCGAGTTAACTTAATCCCCGCTCGGAGTTAAACTATTTTGTTGCTTTGATTTTGTCTTTTGTTTTTTGTTTTTTGTTTTTCATTTCAGTTTAGAAGAATTGTTCGTACCAGACACATTCCAGACATAAAACAAATTTTATTGATTGCAATGAAAGTTATTACAAAGCTTGCCGACCAACTAATACATAAGTTTATACACTACAAGTATCTAAGGTCGACACAAGTATCTATCCGTTGAAACAAGGGTACATATTCCGATCTACTAATCTGCCTCTAGAAGAAAAGGTGGTAAACATAAAATGTCTGAAAAAGAAGGCGAAGGAACGCATGGAATAAGGAGCATGCTTACAGAATATTATCATTAAATCCAATGCATCGACTCTATTATTATTCTGTTGCTGTTCATTAAAGCCGATCAATCTATTATTAGTTCGGTTAATCAATCTGACTCTGGAATCAGACCGCTAGGCGAGCTAATTCAGGAAACCCAAGTCAAACTTACATGCCCAAAATGTTATTCTGACCAAAGCTTAGTTAGCTTTGACTGGTTACAATAGCTTCTAGTTCGCTCTAACACCTAGCCCGCCAAAAGCGGACGAAGATGGATTAGAAAGTGGGAGCTTAGTCAGTGTTTTTAATACCTGACCGCGATGGATTGCTAGGGACCATTGTCCAATTGTAGATAATGGTCGCTGAACCTAACCAAAGCTTAGTCGGTTTCAACCTATGATGATAGCTTCTGGTACGCTCTAATGCCCAGTCCGTTAAACTAAACGGGTGTACGATTTACAGAGTGACAACTTAGTCAGCTGTCTGATGCCTGATCGAGACGACTTGCTAGGGATCATTGTCCAAACATGGGAAATAGTGACAAAACCTAACCAGAGCTTAGTCGGTGATCGACGACGATGGCTTTTGGTCTGCTTGAAGCCTAGTCCGCCAATAACGGATTTCGTCGGCTTAGAAAGTGGGAGTCTAGTTAGCGCTCTCGATGTATGATTAAGATGGCTTGTCAGGGGTGACTAACATACGCAGACAGTGATCGTCGAACCACGACCAAAGCTTTGTCAGTAGTTGTTGATGACGATGGCTTTGGTTTGCTTGAAGCCTAGTTCATTGTGTGTGGATTTCGATGGCTTAGAAAGTGGGAGCTTAGTTAGTGCTTATGAAGCCTGGTGAAGACGGCTTGCCAGAGATCATCGTCCAACTACATACAATGATCGCTGAACCCTACCAGAGTTTAGTCAGAACGACTAAAGATGATAACTTTAGGCTCGCTCCAATTTCCTAGTCCGCCACGAGCGGATCAAGATGGGTTGAAAAGTGGGAATCTAGTCAGAACCCTTGATGCCTTATCAAGATGGCTTGCCAGGGACCACCATGGTCGCCGAAACCTGACCCCGATTTAGTCAGTTATAATTGGCGATAACAACCTCCGGTCCAACTAAGCCTATTATACTAATAATAGGTAAAGACAAGTCAAAACTCCGGTCAGAGCTCTGAAAGCTCGACTCAGATGACTCGCGAGGACTATTGTGAAATCATCTACAATGGTACATGTACTGAGACCACAGTCTGACTAATTCAGTTATAATAGCAACAACATCTGCTGGTTCAACATACAGCCAAGCTGCACTCCTCGATCTCTAAGAAGATTTTGACTAGAATTGCACGAACTATCGCGACACAAGGAGTCAGAACTCTCACCAGCAGATCAATTATAAAGCTTCCTGGCCTAACAAAGCTTCTCGTCTGATAATTAATGTAAGACAAAGCAGGTAAAAGCTGATAGAAAAAGCAAAGGAAAAACAAACATGTACAAAGTACTATTTATTTGCGAGCCGAAAGAAAAATACAAGGTTCATTCCTCATTGGGAGGAGAGTAAAATACAACATAACCGGACTTAGCAGGAGACGCATCTGTATGTGCTGCTCCTCGATCATCCTCATCAAAACCGTGTTCTTCTTTGGATGGATCAGAGGCCTCTCCAAACTCTGTGTATGCAATCTCTTTGTAATAAGAGAGATCCCAGTCGGAACGCTCTTCCATCATCAGATGCAACAACTCCAACCTTCCATGCAAGACTCTGCTGAACTCAAACGTACCTTGGGCCTTAAGACGTTTCTCCCCACGCACTCTTGATTTAGCAAACTCTTGCTCCAGCTGCTCTAGTTTGCCCGACAACAGGTCAGTTTTGGACTGCCTAACACCAAGCTTATCATTCACAGTACTTAGCTCATTCTATGCCATATGGAGTTACTTTTCAATGGTCCACACACTCTTGGCACTAAAATCAACGTCAGGCTCCAACTGCTAACATCAAACCGTCCACTCAGACTCCTTTTTGACCCTCTCAGCATGTAGAGCCTGCAGTTCAGCCTGCACTCCAGCCACAGTCTCACGGGCAAGCTGCAAGTCACGACGGGCGAGGTTGAATTCATTTTCGAACCAATCCCTCGTGGACATGGCCACGCTAGGTTGGACTCAAGCGTTTCCAAGAAAATCTTCGGAGCATCTGAACTCGTGCATCAGGACTCCACTCCAGTATCTGAGTAAGTTCCAAGTTGTTTCCTCAATGACTAATCCTGTAGAGAGCATCAGAGTACGACTTTTGCAAGTTTCCAAAGACTCGCTCCATAGTATACACTCTCTCACATGCGGTCTCAACTTCAGTTCTAGCTGCGGCCACTTGATTCAAGTATAACATCCCTAGCACGAGATGTTTCTGTCCTGTATCCATACGCTTTCTCAGTGTCTCTCCCACTGGCTCCGGAGCACAGTTTGCCAGGCAGTCACTCCACCCTAATATGCTTCCTCGAAGCATAAGAAATGTCAACCTTCTGATACCAAGCTTGGTTACTCATCCTTACTACGTCTGGAGCAAACAGACTGATCCGCGCATCTGGATGGAGATCCTCTGAATTGAAATCACCTTAGCACCGCCCTTGACAGTCCTCACTGCATCAGGGTCCTCATTAACAACTTTCCCTTTGCTCACAACAATCGGCTCTCTTTCACTTGACGATTCAGAATCAGTTGATGGGGAAGAGGGAGGCAAGTTATTCCTTAGACCCGTTGGAAATTCAATATGAGAACGGGAACGAGATGGAGCATAGTACGGGCGACGAGGAGGGGACCCTTCACCATGATGTCGATGATCAGATGAATCTTCAACGGGTTCATGATCCAGAGAAAGGCGAAGCTGATAGTCCTTTAGTGAAAAGGGACGACCAGACGAAGCCACCGCGCCAGCCTGCAACAACATTTTTTTCAGAACCTCTGCCTACTTTGTATTCAGTTTGGTTACATCCTCCACGCCCACCATTTGCAGATACTCCTTCTCCAAGTCAGGAAGGGAAGGCCTTGGCCTGAGCATCACACCCCTAAAAAACAACAGTCTCATTAGGCACTTGCCCGACAGCATCATGTCCTTCGGACAAGTCTAGACAAAACACGAGATCTCTTCAGACTCACAGGAGAAGGAAGCGCCTAATTTATTTTTGCCCTACTTAAAGTGCTTGGAACCTTAATACTGGGAAGTTTCCTCTTCCTCAAAGCAGGCACACCTTCAGGCTTTGGCTTATTTACTCGAAAAAGAGTAAGGGCCACATGCCAATGAGCCCTCAGTTCGTTGTGCTCGACATTAGAAGACTCAATGACATCCTTTTTCGTCAGACGAGGCATGTCGCGAAACGCATCCAAAGTCGCTTTATCCTCAGTAGAAAGTGGAGAATTTGAGAATTTCAGTGCGAAGAATTTGGGAATTTGGGAATCCCGTATGTTTTACGAAGGACTTCCAAATCCGACTCGGAGAACAACCTCTCCTCAAAGAAGTCGTAGTCCTTAGTGAACAGTTCATCGAAAAATTCGTTTCGGCCTGTCATGAAAGATAGCACAAGCTTTCAAATACGAAGGCTAAGCAAAGTCAAAAGCACATAATACAATACGACAAAACAAAGTCTCTGAGAATGAAAGAGTACAAAAGCTACACTTCACAGAGAGGAGATCTATATAGAAAACATAACTCCCGCCTTTCTTTCTTTCGAGCCGACACACGCCTAATTAATGAAACTCGCTGCTTGAGGAAACAACTCAGACTCAACCATCATGACTGCACAATTGCTTCATGAAATTACCTGGTGGACCAATGAGATGGCCCACCAACTCAAGGGGAGTAGCTAATGATACATCAAACCGTCATCTGATCAGCACCATACACGTGTCATGATAATCTCGTCAATAGAACAAAGCAAACCCAATTGCATGTTCAATCCAACAAGGCCCAGACATCATTAAGCACACTATTGGCATATTCCAGAACATTGGACCTGAATTGCAGTGCCTTAATAAACCCATACGTCACGCGGTCAAGCCCAATACTCGTAAGCCCTGATAAGGCAACAATAAGCCCTAATATGGCAAGTATACGGGGGATTGACCCAAGACAGACATGTCATCAATACATCAGATCTGACTAGGAAACAAATACTAGAGTATAAGTCAGGCAAAAAAACTTTCTTGCATGAATAACACTCAGAACGGGAAACCTCTCCCGCATATCTAGGAGCACAAGTCGGGCAGGGAAACTTTTTTATATGAACAACTCTAAACAGGAAAGGATTTCCAACAAGATCTCTTTCCCTAAACTACGCCACCAAAGGCCTAGCCGAACAAGGATTCTCACACTATAAAAGGAAGATAAAGTCGATGAACTTAAGGTACACTACAAAATCTTAATTTACAGCTTTAAGCTTCTCCTAAGCCTTATCTAACTTAAGCATCGGAGTGCCATCGGTTGCCACACGGTGCTCTTTGGCTCACGTGTGCTATTTCTGCAAGTCTAGGTAACGGCAAGGAAGGAAAGTAGGAATAGACTACATCAGAATTCTTAATATGATTGGATTCATTCCATAAACTATTAACCAATGTATTTAGAAATACTTAAATACTAAATACATGTGGACCACGTAATGAATTCTTATATGGGTGTCCACAACTAAGATGATTTTTACCTAGGGCACATACTACTGACCATCGTCGACACAAAGTGTACTACTGACCACCATCTAAGCATGAGCGAGCGATGTAGGGACAAAGGCTAACTTCAGTGTTGGCTTGGCTTGAGTCACCTCAGACTAGATCCTAAGTACGTGATACTACTAAGGACCACAAAAAACTCGAAAAAGAAGTCAGAAGATTTTGAAGTATAAATCTCAAAGGCAGGTCACAAAACCTAGGAGCAGGCAAGTCATCTCACCCCTTTCTGAGTAAGAAAGAATAGATAATGGGGAAATCTAAAGAACATCTGAGTCGAGCTTTGAGTTCTTATCTCAACAACATTTATGAAACTTTTCAGGTAAATACCATTTCGTAATTCCTCAATCCCAACATACCTAAACTCAAATTTTCTTACTCAAATACCCTTTTAAGAATTTTATAAGTTTCTATCTATTTGTGTAGGCGTTGGATCAAACCCAGTTTCTTCTTTCGAAAAAGTTGGTTGGGATGAGGTGACAACAATGTTAGAGCATGTATCAAAGCAAGCCACAATTGATACTCTTCTTATCATGTTTTGCTTTATTTATTACTACTTTGGTTTTAATTCTTTGTCACATTAAGAAAAATTGGTGAAGTTTAGGTAAAAAAACGGCAGGCAACAGAGTGCCAAATTCAAATTATTGCCACAGGGCATAATTGTCCTTTATAACTTTTTGTTAATTAAAACCACATGGGTCATACACGTGGAATAATTCTATTGGAAGATACAAAATTCTGTTAGAAGTTAGCTTTAAAAGGGGGAAGATGTAATAAAGAGAAATAAAAGAGATATTATTAGGGCTCAGTTCATAGAGAACTTGAGAGGAAAGATATTGTTGAGTTTTTCTCTGATTCTATTGTTCAATTTTGTTTTATTCCCATTTGAATTCCATTTTCTTTTCATAATCATGACAATTGGTATCAGAGCCTGATTGCGATCAATCAATTGGAGTAGCCACGAAAATGAGAGCAAAATAGGTAGAAATGTTCATGAAAGAATCTAAGAAGAGCTACATCGAAACGTCGGGACAGATTGAACTCATGAATACTGAATTAAAAATGTTAGCTCAAGCAAATGAGGCTCAAGAGAAGCGTATGGATGCACGCTTCGAACAACTAGTTTAATTATTGCAAGGCAACCGTTGAACTGCTGGATCTGTGGATTCAATCAAGTCTTCGACCATTCATATCATTGGAACAACTGACCAAACTATGAGATCTCTCTCCCGCACTCCCTGGGAGCCCCATGGTATGTATCCCCGTTTTCCTAAGATTGATTTTTCCCAATTTGTTGGGCTAAACCTAGATCAAGGATTAATAAATGTGAAAGGTATTTCTCCTTCTATCATGTATTAAAGGTAGTCACTGCTTCAATACACTTCAGTTGTAGAACAAATTTATGGTTCTTAGATTATCAGGTTGGAAAAAATACTCTACCGTGGACACAATTTGTTCAGGATTTGTGTGAACGATTTGAGAATGCTATTTTGGACAACTATGTGGATTGTTTCAACAAACTAAGTCAAGACACTACACTCACTAATTACTATGACAAATTTGAGAGTTGAAATCACTCATGCTCTCACACAATCGACACTTAGATGAAGCATATTTTGTCTTGAGTTTCTTGAGTGACCTCATACCTAATATCAAATCTTTAGTATAGCTCTTCAAACCTACTAGTGTCAGTCAAGCCTTCTCTTTAGCCAAAATGCATGAGGCTTCATCAACTTAAAGACACTCCACTACCAGAAAAAGCTCTCAGACATACTACACCCCTAATAACCTAAATTACTTTTCTACCTCAATTAAAAATTCAATATAGAACTATCCTTACCTATAACAATCCACTACCCATCAGAGTACTAATCCATCCACAACACTCTCAAAACCTACCTATTCCTCTTCCTCAACACCAACTGTTAAATTTTATGCTTCCACTCCTCGTATCAAAAGACTGACACTTGCACAAATGAAGGTGAGATATGAGAAAGGTCTATGTTACAATTGTGAAGAAATATTGACCAGGTCATATTTTTAAACAAAATTATCTGAAGAAGAAGGGGTCAATATAGTGGAAACTGACGACTTGTTGCAAGAAATACAAACTGCAATGGAAGTCTCCCTACATGCTATACATGGAAGTATGTCCACCAATACCATCCTACTCAAGGGTTTGCTGAAGAAAAGACCAATATCTATACTGATAGACCCAGGGAGCACCCATTCATTTATAGACCCTGGAGTCATCAAGGAGACTAATTGACCCCACAGATGTTGGTTATAGTTGTCAATGGCCAACAACTAATTAGTAATGCAATTTGTCACTGTTTACAATGGACTATGCATGACCTTCCCTTTGAAGGGAGAGTTTACCTCTTGGTGGTTATGATATGGTATTAGGGGGAAATTTGTTAAATCCATTTGGAGATATTACTATCAACCTTCAGAAGCTACAAATTACTTTGGACATTAAGGGCATACCAATGATTCTTTAAGGAACCACTACTACTAGAGCATTATGTTTCATGGAATCAAGGGTTTTCTCCAAATTCCTAAAGAAACACACACCATCTTTTCTGGGCCATATATTTTCCATCACTGTCATACATCAAAACCAAGAGCAACTTCCACGCATGACGAACTTACTTACTGAATTTCAAGACATTTTCCAGACTCCCACGACATTACCTCCTACTAGACCACTCAACAATAGAATCCCACTCAAACCAAGAACTTTACCACCCTATCAAAACCCATATAAAGTTCCTTATATACAAAAGTCTGTAATAAAATCGTTGGTCAAAGAGATTTTAGAGGCAGTGCTAATCCAACACTCTCACATCCCTTTTGTTGCTTCCATCTTGCTAGTTAAGAAGGAGGATGAAACCTGGAGATTCTGTGTAGATTATAGGAGGCTTAATGACCTCCCAATTAAGGACAATTTCCCAATGTGCTTAATTGATGAACTCCTTAATGAACTACTGTCTTCTCCAAGCTTGATCTCAGGTCAGGCTACCACTAAATATTAGTTCACCCACTAACATCCACAAAACTGCCTTCAAAACCCACCATGGCCATTTTGAGTTTAAGGTCATGCCTTTTGGCCTTACTAATGCTCCTACTACATTCCAAGCACTAATGAATCAAATTTTCTAGCCCTTTCTTACAAATTTTGTTCTTGTTTTTTTGATGATATTCTAGTATACTTTCCTTCCATAGACCATCACCTAAATCATCTGCATATAGCCTTTTTTTTTTTAATCTTAAGAAACATCAACTATTTGCCAAATTGACCAAGTGTTCTTTTTCTCAAACCAGACTTGAATACTTAGGTCATATCATTGGAGCAAATGGAGTTGAAGCAGACCCCCAAAAGATTGAAGCTATGTCCAACTGGCCGACTTTTTCCACCATTGAACAGTTGAAGGTTTTTTTTAGGGTTGATTGGATACTATAGGAAATTCATAAAGAATTATGGACAACTGGCTCAACCACTAACTGATTTGCTAAAAAAGGACTAATTTCAATGGTCCCCTTTAGCTACTCAGGCTTTTCAGAACTGTAAACAGGCATGTAACAAGCTCCTGTTCTCACTCTACTCAACTTCAATTTTCTACTTGTACTAGAGACTGATGCCTGTATTAGAGGGGTTCAGGCCATTCTATTACAAGGAGGAAGACCCGTTGCTTATTTTAGAAAAAAAACACTAGGTCAAAAAAATTTGGCTCTCTCCACTTATGAGAAGGAGCTGTTAGCAATAGTGTTGGCTATATACAAATGGAGATCATATCTACTAGGATCCAAAATTTACATCTTTGTTGATCATCAAAGTATTCGCCACTTCCTTTTTCAAAAGGTGATAACTATGCTACAACAGATATGGTTATCCAAATTACTGGGGTTTGATTATGAAATCACTTACAAAAAAGGAGTAGAAAACCAAGCCGTTGAATGTCCTATCCAGAAACATTGAAAGTGACTCTCATTGTCTTGCTATCACCATCGCCTCACCTCAATATGGCTACAAGATGTACTTTCCATTTATGACAACAATACAACTACACAATCTATCATCCAACAACTCCTTGTCAAGGATGACTCTATACCTCAATATTCTCTGTCTAATGGCATACTCAAGCACAAGGATCATGCTTACAATTGTACTACTGGGTACCTCAGAACTCACATACTGGTAGCACTACACAACTCAACAATAGGGGGTCACTCAGGCATCATTGCTACTTACCAGCGACTTAAGCAATATTTCTTTTGGCCAGGAATGAAATCTAGTGTCATTCAATTCATTACTGACTGTTATATTTGCCAATGAAACAAAACAGATCAAACAGCCTATGGAAGACTACTTCAACCATCACCTGTTCCTGACCATGCATGGCAATACATCTCCATGGACTTTATTGAAGGACCACCCCCTTTCACAACAAAACTGTTATACTAGTAGTAGTTGATCGTCTAACCAAATACAACCATGTCATTTCTTTATCTAATCCATTCACAGCTTCGATGGTAGCAAAAGTCTTCCTACAAAATGTCTATAGATTACATGGCCTTCACACATCAATAGTGTCTGACAGAGACAAAGTTTTTATCAGTGCATTTTGGCAAGATTTGTTCACAGCTCTAGGGACCAATTTAGCTTTGAGTACATCATACCACCTTCAAACGGATGGCCAGACTGAATGCACCAATGCATGTCTAGAAACATATTTGCACTGCATGACATGGGATGCACCCTCCCAGTGGTCAAAATGGCTTTATCTAGCTGAATATTGGTTTAATACTTCATTCCATTTTAGCCTATAGTCCATTCCATTCCAAGCTTTCTACCACTATACTCATCCATTGCTAGCTCTTCATCTATCACCTCCTTGGCCATAACGAATTCCAACAATACTTAAATGACAAGGAATACATGCTCCACATTATTAAGGAGAAACTCCATAAAGCACAAGAACACATGAAGGTATATGTAGACAAGAAACGAACAGATAGAGTGTTCATTGTTGGCGACTGGGTTTGAAACATAAATAGACATCAGTCAACATGCGCAAAAATCTCAAACTATTTGCCCGTTTCTATGGTCCCTTTCAAGTCATTGAGCAAATTGGTCTAGTAGCATATCATCTACAATTCCCCCAGTCGAAGATACACCCTGTCTCCATGTCTCCTAGTTGAAAAAGAAATTGCGCACCTCAATTATCCATGCCCTGCACTTACTCTTGGTGGATACACATGGTAATATCCGAGCTGAACCTATTGCCATTTTAGCTCGACGAATGGTCCCTCGCCATATCAGAGTTGTTACTCAAGTATTGATGCATTGGTCAAATTCCTCACCTAAGGTGGCCACATGGGAAGATTGGTTTCATATACAAGTTATGTTCCCTCATTTTAATCCTCAAGGACAAGGATTTATAGAAGGAGAGGGCATTGTCACATTTAGAAAAATTGGTAATGTCTAGGCAAAAAAGGGCGGGCAATAGAGTGCCAAATTCAAATTATTGCCATAGGGCATAATTGCCATTTGTAACCTTTTGTTAGTTAAAACCACAGGGCATAATTGTCATTTACAACCTCTTGTTAGTTAAAACCACAGGGCATAATGGACGTGGCATCATACTATTAGAAGATACAAAATTCTTTTAGAAGTTGGCTTTAAAAGGGGGAAGATGTAATGAAGAGAGACAGAAGAGATGTAATTAGGGCTCAGTTCATAGAGAACTTGAGAGGAAAGACATTGTTGAATTTTTCTTTGGTTCTATTGTTCAATTTCGTTTTATTCCCATTTGAATTCCATTTTCTTGTCACAATCGTGACATTCTTACAGGTTACTTGTCTTACAATTTTAAGACCATTTGTTACAATATAACAATTATAGGCTCCAACTTAGAGATAATTGGAAGATTCCTTCTATAGGGAAGGAAAACAAGATTCTTAAAGCTTTCTCCAATACAATATGGAGATTCCTTCTTGAAACAAGATTCATGTTTGGGTTGTGTGTTGAGGTTTTTATTTTATTATTTATTTAATCTATAATCTAAAATACAATAGTAACAAACAAAAGGAAGGATGTTGAGATGTATGAACATGTACCTATGAGCAACTAGTGAGGTATTCTGAATGTGGGGAAGAGTTTTCCAAATGAAACATCTCTTGCACTAAACTTGGATATCATTAAAAAGTAGAGAAATAGCAACAAGAAGTTGAAGGACAAAATTTTTATGAAATTGAAAAATTGTGGTTTAAGATAGGAATGACTGGAAATAGGGCGGGAAATGACTAATTAAGATTGTGATTTGGCAAAGAAGCAAAATACACAATGAAATATGGAAATGACAGAAAGGGAAATTTGTAAGCAAATGGCTCATTAGGTTTTATGTGCCTATATTTAATGTTGTAAAATCCCTTACTAAAGGATATGTCTGAAGACAAAACTTGTGTCTGAAAAATAAACTTCCTTATCAGATGGCAGAGACTAGAGAGTGCAATGCGAATAGGAACAAGGCTCATGTTATCAAGAATCTCCAAGTGATAAATGGAGGTTTAGGAATTTGGTTATGGAAAGGTGATTGGGGGTACTAGGTGAGCACCAGAGTAAAGATGGTGGTTATGCAGTTGTATGGTTCACTCTCGATATGGGTACGAGGAATGGAATGTATCATGAATATGGTGGTTTCGAGGGTATTATGAGTATGGTTTCAAGAAGTTTCAAGGTAGTTAGAGCTAAAGGTTTAGCTTTTGGGAAGATTTGTGATGTGATTATTCCCTTTGTGAATCTGTCTCAGGTTTCTGTTTCGGATGATAACTGTTTCGGATAATAACTGTTTCCTCATGCTGGATGGCACATCTTTGGGATAAAAATGAAAAGTTTCCACACTCACCTTTTTTTCCCTCATACATAATGATGTTTTGAATAAAAGTCACAAATTATGCAAAAGTACTAATAGTAATGATAAATAAAAATACCGACGCAAAATATTTGAAAACACTTAAAAGTTTCAAACTTGTTCATTCTTTAATGGGGTAATTAGACATACCCTCAACATAATAGACAATTAGACATAAGCCCAATTTGAATTAATACTTGACATATATGCAAATATATGTTTTGTCCTTAGCACTGTTAAATAAAACCATCACTTCTACTGATGGATACCATCAACACCCTACTTTCTGAAGGACACCACTACCTTTCTAAAGGACACCACCACCTGCTGAATGACACTTACCAATAAAAGGAAAAAAAAACCTTAACCTTCTTCTCCTCTCTCCCCTTCACCACCACCACCGCCACCCCTCCTCCTCCCCTTTACCACCACCACCTTGCCAATGCCAACCTTCCTCTTATTCTTCTTCAATAACATCACCACCATGCCACCTATCCTCCTTCTCCTCCTCGCCACTCCTCTTCCTTCACCTCCTCTACTTCTTCTTCTTCAATCACACCACCACCACCTCTACTCTTCCTCTTCACCACCACCACCTTGCCACTGCCACTTCTCATCCCACGTCCTCATATCTTCTTATTCTTTGTTTGTTTGTTTTTTTTTTTTTGTTTTTTTTTCTTCTCTTATTCTAATTTTTTCGGTTTTTTCTCCTTCACTCTCGTGGCGGTTCCTGTGAGTGGGCAACCCACACTCGCCGGAACCTCTGCGAGAGCAAAAATATTTGTCTTTCACAACGGTTCCTGCAAGTGGGTAACCCACACCCGAAGAGATTTGGGCGAGTGTGGGTTCCCCACTCGCAGAAACCACTGCGAGGGACAATTTTTTTAGCCCTCGTGGAGGCTTTGGTGAGTGTGGGTTCCCTACTCGCAGGAACCGCCATGAGGGCGATGGAGAAAAAATGGAGGAGATGAAGAAAAAAATAGAGAAGAAGAAGATGGGAGGAGGTGGGATGAGAGGAGGCAGTTGCAAGGTGGTGGTTGTGAAAAAGAAGAGGGGAGGAGGAGGAGAGGTGGCGATGGCGCGTGGTGGTGTGATTGAAGAAGAAGAAAAAGAAGGAGGAGGACGAGGAGGAAGTGAGAGTTGGCAGTGGCAAGTTGGTGGTGGTGGTGAAGGAAAGGAGGAGGAGGATAGTTGGTTGTGGTGGATGATGGATAAGAAAGGGAGAGAGAAGATGTTAGGGTTAGGTTTTTTTTTGTTTATATAGTGGTGGTGTCCTTCAGTAGATCCAAAAAGAAAGTGAGTGGTGGTATCCATCAGTAGAAGAGTTGGTGTTATTTAGCAGGGGCCTAAGAATAATCCATTTCAAAGTGTGATAAGTATACACCTCGAGATGGACTAAATTGTAATTGTTGGTAAGAGATATACTGGTATATCTAATTGGGCAATTATGGTGGGAGTTGTATCAGTGTGTATGTCTAAATACCCCTTCTTTAATTTAGATTTTCAGAAAATTATATCTTTAATAATGTAAGAAATTAATTTTTTTTACAAAGTCACTTGCAATCGGTTTGACACTATGGTTTCATGTTGTTCAATGACGTAGATGTAGTCGAATTCTACAAGTAGAGATTGAACAAGGGAGTCAACCTTGAGGTATTCATACCAGTGGCTTTAAAGGTAATTTCGGGGAAAAAGGTAAAGCAGTTACATGAAATCGATCAAATTTCTGACTGAAGCTTGCCTTTAACTCTAGGCAGACACTATTTAACACCACCAAATGTACTGTCTCACACCACCATGCATTTTTTTCCTACTACCCACACGACCCAAATATCATGAAAAAAAAAATGATGAAATGAGGTAGGCGAGAACTCTCCTCCTCCTCGTAGCGTCCTGTCCAAAGGTAGGCGAGTACCCTCCTCCTTGCAGTGTCCCATCCAAAGGTAGGCGAGAACCTTCCTCCTCCTTGCAATGTCCCGTCCGAGCTCGGTTGTTCCCAAATATCTTGAAAAAAATAAAAGGATGAAATGAGTTAGGTGATAACCCTCTTCCTCGTAACGTCCCGTCCAAGCTCGGTTGCATTCTGTCTCTGACAAATTTGCTCTCTCCTAGCCCTCAAGTTAGTTTGGAGGAACTTAGATTGATTTTAGTAGATGGAAATGAATGGGTTTAGTGAATTTGATGATGTTACAATTGAAGATTTTAAGGGTGAACATGAGGGTGAAGAAGATGAACAGTTTCAAGAGCAAGAACAATCCATTCCAATTGTGGTAACACTGTCAAGTTGCATTGTGTTTTTTTTTAATTGTATTTTACAATTTAAAAGATAATTGTTTTATTATTATTTGTTGAATTGGTGCGTAGGTACTTCTCATAAATGTAATAAATATGGACATGCCTATTAACGATGTTGAGAACCAAGAGTTAGTTGAAGCCTATTTGGAAGAGACGAACCATGTAGAAGTAACCATTTTGTAATTAAGTAAATGAAAAATGTAATTTAAAATATGAAACTAATTATAAAATGAATCATTATGTAGAATGATGATGATAATGTTGATGGCAAGGTTGATAGTAACGGTGACATTAATAGGGAAGAAAGATTAATGGAAGTGGTACTCAATGATGGTGACTTATTTGTTATGGAAG
Organism: Berberis vulgaris; assembly: GCA_963556465.1. NCBI lineage: Eukaryota > Viridiplantae > Streptophyta > Magnoliopsida > Ranunculales > Berberidaceae > Berberis > Berberis vulgaris. Next base: position 82,057,301 of record OY747124.1, on the reverse strand, counting down.
AGGTAAGATAGTTTGTGTAATTTCGTTTTCACCAGTTTCCATGCGACGTTGTTATTAACAAGTTTTAATTTTTTTAGGTATTCTCATCAAGGTCTTCTTTGATAGCTTGGTGCCAAGGCATCGATAGAGATAATAACATAGTTGTTATTATCACTTAATCGGAACCTGCAGATTATAGACGGAATGGAAGGATCCATTTTGGTTGTGAAATGGTAGGGAAATGCGACAAAAGGTTAAAAAATTATCTTCGATCAAACAATACAAAGAAGTGTGGCTGCAGATATCAGTTGAGTGCTAGTGATACATCAAACCATCCTTTGATCAGCACCGTACACATGTCTTGATAATCTCGTAAACAGAACAAAGCAGGCCCGATTGCATGCTCAATCTAGCGAGGCCCAAACAGCACCAAGCCCCTCATTGGCAGGATCCAAACAGTCGGGTCCGAGTTGTAATAAGCCATTAAGCCCACACGTCACACGGTCAGACCCAATACTCGCAAGACCTCTAAGGCAAGTGTCTGAGAGATCTATCCAAGACTGGCAGGCCAACAACATATTGGATCCGACTAGGAAACAAATACTAGAGTATACGTTGGGCAAGGAAACTTCCTTACATGGACAACACTTCAAAAAAGGAAACCTCTCCCGCAGATCTAGGAGCACGAGTTGTGCAGGGAAATTATCCCACATGGACAACTTCCAATCAAGAAAGGATCTCCAGCAAGATCTATTTCCTAAACTACGCCACCGAAGGCCTAGCCGAACAAGGACTCCTATACTATAAAAGGGAGATAAGGTCAATGAACTAGAGGTACGTGATAAAATCCCAGTTTACAGTTTTAAGCCTCTCCTAAGCCTTATCTAACTTAAGCATCGGGGTGCCATCAGCTGCCACACGGTGGTCCTTGGCTCATGTTTGATACCTATGTAGGTCTAGGTAAGCAGCGAGGAAGGAGAGCAGGAATTGACTACATCAGTTTGGCGCCGTCCGTGGGGAACGACAAAGTTTTTCAGAAAAAACCGTTGTTCCACCTTTTCCAGAGAACCGTGAGATGGTGACAACAAGGTTTTGCAACAATGGAGATGCAATTGAGCCCTCGAACGCTCAAACCGGCAGAGTGCCGCCCGTTCCACCATCGCTGCGAGAGGAGCCTCCTCAGACCCTTGGGTTGGTGGCAGCCGCAGCAGACCCAAGGGTGGACCTACTTTCAACATAAATGTAGCAAATTACAGAAACGCCGGAGGCTCTCAAACTGCAGAATCCTCCACCTGCAGATGGAGACCGTGAGTAGCGAAGGGCCTGGTCCCCAAAATGTTCCAGAGAGCATGTTCAGGAGAGTCGGCTGCCCCAGCAACTTCTCAATGGACAAGAGGCGGAGGCGCGACCAATACAGACCAAGCGTCCAGAGCCGATAGGTACGTCTCACACAACCCCATATGCAATTGGGCCACTAACCCAGACGTGATGTTTAAACTCACAGTCCTTCCGTTCATGGACCATATCATGAACGAATTGCTTCCAAAGAAATACACCCCACCGAAGTTGGAGTTTTATGTCGGGACAGGAGACCCGTTCGATCACTTGTGCCACTTCCAACATGTTATGGCGCTCAAGGAAGGGTCCAATGCAATAATGTGCCGATTATTCACTACAAGCCTGAAGACGTCAGCATTGACGTGGTTCCACAACCTTCCTCTGAAATCCATCGATTCATTCCAAACATTGGCATTAGCATTCCTCACACACTTCATGGGCATCGAACGGCTTAGGAAGGGCCCGAATTATTTGCTGACCCTAAAGCTAAAATAAAACATGACATTGAGGGAGTAAGTCACTCATTTTAATGATGAGTTGACCCACATCGATGGCTGTAATGATGACACCGTCGTCATGGCTCTCACTTCAGGTCTGAGAAAAGGCAAGCTCTATGACTTCCTTACCCTGGACCCCCAAACCAATATGACAAACTTCCTCAGAGATGCCCAGAGATACATCACTCTGGATGAAATGCTGGCCCACCAAGAGAGATGTGGAGTCAGAAAGGAAATCCTCTGTTTTAAAAGATAGGAAAGATGGGAAGAAGATAGAGGACGATGACAGTAACAAGAGGAAGCGCCCAGACAACAAGAGTGACTTAGGCCATACTAGGTAGGACAAGGCCTCGAATTACGTCGGGTCTAGGTCTGTCACCCTTCTCAATACCAGTCTGTCCGACATCCTTGATTCCATCAAGGATTGAGAAGAGCTGAAGTGGCCGCTTAAGCAGCAAGGAAACCCCGCTCGGCATGACAACAACAAATACTGCACCTACCACAAGGAAAGCGGACATGATACTGAGGATTTGAGGAGAAGTCGAGTATTGGATCAGGAAAGGAAAACTCAATGAGTTCCTAGGATCAGACAGGAGGCAGGGTCGAGCAAAGGAAAGAGCAGATGTTGTCAAGGAGATTGAAACAAAAGCTCCTAACGTCATTTACGTCCTCTACGGGGTCGGTCTTGAAAGAGAGCAATCAAACAGGTCCCACAAGAGGACACTGACCGAGATGTGGACACCATCTCGGCACGAGGACCGACAAGTGCAGCACGCACGAGTTCACAACCCGATCCCATCATTGAAGTTTATAGAGAGGATCTCCAAGGGGTACATTCTCTTCAGAATGACCCCCCGGTCATTTCCGTTTTTATCGCTAAGTGGGAGGTAAAGAAAGCCTTGGTAGACACTAGAAGCTCACTAAATGTCTCGTTCCTCATTGCATTCCACAAGATGCAACTGCAGGAGAAAGATCTAACGCCCACCAACCACCCTATTGTCAGATTCAGCGGAGAAAAATGCTTCCCCATCGGGAAGATCAATCTAATGGTGGTGGCAGGAGAGCCATAGTTATGGAAGTACCTTATCCAAGAGTTCATGGTAGTTGACGCACCGTCTACCTACAACATTATTCTGGGAAGACCGTGGCTTCATCATATGGAAGCTGCGGTCTCCACCCAACACCAATGCATAAAATATACAGCCAGCCATGCCCAAGGGACTATACGATGAGATCAACTAGCAGCAAGAGACTGCCATTATGCAGCACTGAAGCAATTGAGTTGTTGCCAGTTATAGCTCGGGCCCACTGAATCGACATGCCAGGCATCAGGCCTAGACAATAAAGGAGAATCACTCTATGAGGGCGGAGGAGCCCAGATAACCAAGGCGCAACTATGCGGAGATCCAGAAGTCAAAGCTAGCAACACAATCTAGACTAATAAAGAGCTAAGTAACGATACTTCAGCAAACGGGCACCAATTCCAAAAGCTGTTAATAAGAAAGGAACTACCTGCCAGTACGAAGTCCACTATTCAGTAACTTCATTAGCTTAAAAAAAACTTTGCTGGAGAAATGATATTCACATAATTATTACAGAATATATCCCTTAATTTGTACATGTTAGTGTTTCGATTATTATATTTTATAGTAATTATTTCGTTTTAATATCTTCGCAGGAATTTGAGCTTAAACGATGAATCCATATTAAGCAGTCACAAACGACAATTAGGCAATTTCAATGGTGGTATAAAACAAATCACAAACCTAAACCCAACACCTAGCTCACAACCTAAAATCCACAAACCTACACCCAATACCTAGCTCTTAACCTAAAACCCACAAACCTAAACCCGAAACCTAATCCATAACCTAAACCCCATCCATAACCTAAAACCAAACCCAATCCTACCCTCATTGATGAATCTTCCCCTCATCTCATCCTTATTCATCTTGGCTATTTTTTTATAAATAGAGGATAATGGGGGTGAGAAAAGGGGGAGAAAAGAGAAGGGAAAAGAAGCAAATTAGGAAGAAAAATTCAATCCTCTTTCTCTCAAATTCACCTCACCCTCACCACCACCACCTATCCCTCTTCCACTCATCCATCTCTCACTCACTCCACTCACTCAGCACACAGTCACCTCACCATCGCCACCACCGAGCTCCGCAACCGCCACCGTCACCACCGTGAAACAGGGGTGTGACAACCCTGTTTCACGTCCAATTTTCCCTCCACCACCACTCTCTGCTCCTCTCCCCTGTCCACACAACCGCCACCACCTCCGCACGAGTCCCACCACCACAACAGACCACGACTCGCCGCGACAGAACCACCGCAACCACGCCGCGAAACAGAGCCGCACCGCGACTCTGTTCCGCCTCGCAGACCCTGTTTCCCATCATTTCTCGGCCTCTCTTCGTCTCGAGATTCTTCCTGACTCCCTCTCTCGCGACCACCGTCACGACCAGACCGAGCAATTCCGCCACCACTTCGCGAGACAGCGTTCGCAACTCAGAAACAGGGAGCTCCTGTCCTCGTTTTCATTCTCTGTTTTTGCGGTTTTATTGGTGTTTCCTCACCCTCTATTTCTCTTTTTCAGGTTCTGGAGATGATTTGAGGACGAGGAAGGCCGCGAGGAGCGAAGGAAAGCCGCGAGAACAGGCGCTGTCGCGCTGGAGAAGACGACCGGGCGAGGCAGTACTGTAGCAGTACTGTAGCGAGGGCGGGAGAAAGAGTCAAATTCGGTTATTTGGCTATTCACACCCCCGGTTTTGCTCTGTACCACCACAGAGCGTTTTGGGACCATTTCCTCGGGATTCGTGTTCAGACCACCTGCTGATTTGCTGAGTGCCACCACATCGAGTTTGTGACGAACTAAATGGGTTGTATAAATTAATTTGATTCATTTTACTGAATTGTGTACTTAATTGTTAATTGCAATTTATTTCTGAATTTTTGATAAATTGCTTTCACCTTGCATGTTCGAGTAATTAAACTTGATATGCTTGGTAGTTAGAATTACCCTTTATCAATATTCAAAGCATGTGCTAAAAAATATTAAGCTTAAACTTTGATTAAGTGTGCCCTAAAAAGACACTTAATACTTTGTAAAAGCGTATTTGCTTGAAATACTTTGTTAAGGTTTAAAAGAACATGATATAATTTAAATTGGATTTTAACGATCACATATTCAGTGTAAGCAAGGGATTTTCATCCCTAAAGCTTCTCGTAAATTCAGTAATTTAGATTAAATAAGTTTGCTAATTCATTGGTGAGTCCAAGCCCACAAAATCATCATCTATCTTTTCTTTTATTTTTCCTATTTTTAATTTATTTTTAGTTTAGATTTAAAAATGCTGTAACCCCATTTCCTATAAATTAGTTTAATTAAATTCTAAAATTCAATTGCATCCACCTTCTTCGTGGGATCGACCCGTACTTGCCGTTGTCTACCAGTTAGGCACCGTGCACTTGCGGTTATTACAAGTGGGTTAAATTAACCTATTAATTTAGGTTAGTTAAACTCGCATCAAGTTTTTGGCGCCGTTGCCGGGGAAGGTTGCATTGTAATTGAATTTAAGATTTATTTTCACTAATTATAAAAAACAAAAAAAAAAAACAAAAAAATTTATTTTTTATTTTTATTTTTTTTCTTTTTACACTCATTTTGTGTTTGATTTTGCAGAATACACGCTTCTCGAGGATATTGGACGATCCTGCAAAACATCAAGCAAATTTTAAGTTTTTTTTTAATATTTTTTATTTTGTGAGGAGAGTTTTAATTTTATTTTCACCTCGTTTTACGAGTGTGTGGTGTAATAATTTTTGAGAACTTTACTATTTTTCATTTTGTTTAATCACTAAAAAAAAAAAAAAAAAAAAAAAAAAAAAAAAAAAACCCAAAATTTTCTAAGTCAAAAGAAATTATAGGGAAACAATTTTAATTGTTACCCAATAATTTTTTATGATTTAGAAATCCGACTTCTAAGACCAAGACCAGTAAATTTATTTGCATATGCTTGTGTATTGATTGAAACGGATAAAAAGAAGTCGGATTTTTTTGAATTGTGCTAACTTTTTTGTGCAGATTGGAATACGCACACTGTAAGTATTTCTATTACACGCAATGTATTAGCGACCAGGGTGCTTGGTGTAATTGTTTGAAATTGTGTGATTGGTTGTTTAATTTCTGTAATTGTGGATGCTAAACTTGAGTAATTCATAATAAGCAGACCCAGCTTATAAATAGAAACTGGTGGGACTTGATATCCCCACCTCATCACTCCAGCTGTGTGCAACCAATAGCCTCACATAATTAAAATCAATTAGCAAGTTAGATAGAGCATCTCGTAGGTTCGGTGTTCATAAGACAACCAAGACCAAGGTAAATCCAATAATTTTTGTGTTGACCAAAGCTAAAAGTGACGATGGGTTTAATCATTCAATGAACTCCGAGAGGCCACTGCCACAAGGGTAATTTACCCGGTACGCCGAGTCATAAGTAAGCTACGATCCACAAGAAGGATTGGTGTAACCAACAGTTTTCGGTTAGGAACACAAGCCTCAAGTGTGCATTTAACATCACATCGTTCTCACATCTATTGGCTTACAGAGCGGTAGCACAAGGAAGTACTTAATTGGACCATTGTGACCTCCTTCTCTTGTGCAATAATCCGGTTTCTTTGAAACAAAACTCTAGCCTACTGATTTTGAACTTTGCGGTGTAAAGTGTATACTCTTAGGATCAACTTGTAGCACCCATTATTCTGTCATAAAGATTACATAAGAAATAATCTGTCCCCCAAAGATAAGAAGATAATTAATCTCAAAAACACTAATTGCTTAGGGAGGCATTTTTTCTTGTGCATCAATTGATTGCTGATTGTGTTTGAGTCTGTGCGTGAATTTTTTAAGGTTAGCAAACATTTCAAACCTCACTTGGTGTAGACTTGTTTATGCGTCTTTGGGAACGGGATTCAAGAGGTCGACTAATTAAAGAAGATCCTGTAGAGTTGTTTGAAATCCCCATTGACCTTCTAGAATCCTTATCAAGCGAGACCACTGAAATGGCTGAGGAGAAAGCATTTAAGGATTATTTTTCTCCACGTTCCAATAACACCCCATCTTGCATTGTCTTGCCTGAGACCACTGCAAATAGCTTTGAGCTAAAACCATCAATTATCCACCTTTTGCCTTCCTTTTATGGTCTAGAAAGAGAAGATCCCTATCTTCATGTCAAAGAGTTTCTTGACATATGTGCTACTCTGAAATACCCCAATTTTTCTGATGATTCAGTTCGTCTTAGGCTGTTCCCCTTTTCTTTAAAAGATAAGGCGAAGTCATGGTTAAACTCCTTAGAAACTGGAACCATCAACACTTGGGATGCCCTATCAGGAAAATTTTTGACAAAATATTTTCCTATTCATAAAACAAATGCCATCCGAAGAGATATATCTAATTTTCAACAGAAAGAGGGTGAGCATTTCTATGAATGTTGGGAAAGATTCAATGAACTCATTGCTAGGTGTCCCCATCACGGCTTTGAAAAATGGCGCTTGGTTCAATACTTTCAAGACGCGTTAACCCCTCAAAACCGTCGAATGATTGACGCCACTAGTGGTGGGTCACTTATGAAAATGAGTGCTAATGAGATTTGGGAATTCTTTGAAGCTATTTCTGAAAATTCTCAACAGTGGGATTATTCAAGAAAAGACGCGGATAGGCGAAAGGGTGGTTTGTATGAAGTGAGGGATACATCATCTACTCCTCATCTTCCTCCTTCTTCGAGGTTGGAAGAAGTTGTAATGACGATGGCACAGAAGATTGATGCATATCTGGAAAAGTCTCAGCCATCAGTCCAAACCAATGTTCCATCCGAGGTTTGTGCTGCATGTTCAAGTTCTAGTCATTCCACATCAGACTGTCACTTGAAAAATGAGTACCCTGCTTATTTCGCTGAGCAAGTCAATGCATTCAATACCTTTAGGCAATCTGGTTATAATCCACACTCAAATTTTTACAATCCAGGTTTAGCTAAACACCCTAATCTCTCATGGGCCCATGGTCAACATCAAGGAGGCCCAGTTGTTATCCCACAAGCTCCTCGAGCTCCAATTCCTGCTAATAGGCCTCAATTCAATCAAGATGTTCCTCTCTCTAACACTCAGAGTTTTCAGGATACATTGACCCAATTTATGCAGAGAACAGGAACCATACTCGAACAAAACTCTCAGGCTATCACCGAACTAAGAGCTAATTCTCAACAACAATCTCAAGCCATCCAAAAGCTTGAGATGACTGTGAGTCAAATAGCAAAAGCCTTTCCTGAAAGAGAAGCAGGAAGATTCCCTGGTCAACCCATTCAAAATCCTAAGGGCAAATTCGAAATAGGCAGTACATCTCAGCCACGCAATGAAGATGTCAAATCTATCATAACCCTTAGGAGTGGAAAACAAGTTGACAACCAACTTAGAATGCCTAATCCTGAATCCCAATCTACGCCAAGGCAAGTTACACCTCCATCTGAGAAGGAGGCTGATAAAGCCTCATCTTCTCAAGAGGATCATCATCTTGACTCTAATCCCACCAAGGCATCATATATGCCTAGAGCCCCATTTCCATCGCGGTTAGCTTCGGCAAAGAAAGGAACAAATGCCAACGATATAATGGAAATTTTTAAACAAGGTCAAATCAATATTCCATTACTCGAGGCCATTAAGCAAGTTCCCTCTTATGCCAAGTTTTTGAAGGATTTGTGTACACAAAAGCGAAAAGTAAATGTGCACAAAAGAGCCTTCCTAACTGAGCAAGTTAGCTCCATCCTTCAACACAAAACCCCACCTAAGTACAGAGATCCTGGTTGCCCGACTATTTCATGTGTGATTGGTGATCATATGATTGAGAAGGCACTGCTAGATTTAGGGGCAAGTGTTAATCTATTGCCATACTCGGTATATGAGCAATTGGGTCTTGGTGAGTTGAAATCAACTCAAGTGACATTGCAATTGGCAGACAGATCTGTCCGAGTCCCCCGCGGTATGTTAGAGGATGTGATCATTCAGGTGGACAAATTTTATTTCCCTGTGGACTTCATAGTCCTGGACACACAACCTGTTCACAATCCCTCTAGTCACATTCCAGTTATTTTGGGTCGTCCATTTTTGGCCACATCCAATGCTATCATTAACTGTCGAAATGGAATCATGAAATTATCATTTGGTAACATGACCGTCGAACTCAATGTATTCAATGTAAGTCAACAACCTCCCGAGTCCGAGGACTCCTGTGAGGTTAACATGATTGAAAGATTGGCGGAACATTCATTTCCTCAGTTTAATGATCCTTTAGAGGCTTGTTTGACTCATTTTAATTTAGACTTCGATATTAATGATTCCATCAAGGAAGTCAATGCTTTGCTTGATTCTACCCCTATAATGGAAACCAGTTATAAATGGAAGCCTAGGGTGGAAACTCTTCCACTCAGTGAGTCAAATCAAGTCCCTTCCGTTGAACAACCACCCAAGCTCGACCTAAAAGTATTACCTGACAACCTCAAGTATGCATTTTTAGGTGTTGACAACACCTTACCTGTTATTATTTCATCTGCATTGACTGAAGAACAGGAAGGAAAATTGTTAAATGTTTTAAAAGAACATAAAACAGCACTTGGGTGGACTATCGCGGATATTAAAGGAATAAGTCCAATCGTTTGCATGCATCGCATTCATATCGAAGATAATGCCAAAGTATCGCGTGAAATGCAACGTAGACTTAATCCTAATCTAAAGGAAGTTGTCAGAGCTGAAGTGCTCAAATTGTTGGATGTGGGTATAATCTACCCAATTTCGGATAGTCCTTGGGTCAGTCCTGTTCAAGTTGTCCCAAAGAAGTCAGGGGTAACGGTAATCAAGAATGACAAGAATGAATTAGTACCAACCCGCATGACCACAGGGTGGCGAGTATGTATTGATTACCGTAAGTTGAACTTGGTCACAAGGAAGGATCACTTTCCTCTTCCTTTCATTGATCAGATGCTTGAAAGGTTAGCCGGACATGATTACTATTGTTTTCTTGATGGTTATTCCGGTTATAACCAAATTCCCATTGCACCCGAGGATCAAGAGAAGACTACATTCACTTGTCCCTTTGGAACTTTCGCATATCGAAGAATGCCCTTTGGATTGTGTAACGCACCCGCTACTTTTCAGCGGTGCATGCTTAGTATTTTTTCCGATATGGTTGAAAGGTTCCTCGAAGTGTTTATGGATGATTTCTCAGTATTTGGTGATTCATTTGATGAATGTCTACATCATTTAACTTTAGTGTTAAATAGATGTGTTGAGAAAAATCTTGTCTTAAATTGGGAGAAATGTCATTTTATGGTACGACAAGGCATTGTTCTTGGACATGTAATTTCACACAAGGGAATTGAAGTCGACAAAGCCAAAATTGATTTAATTTCGAGTCTTCCGCCTCCAAAGACGGTTAAGGAAATTAGATCTTTTCTAGGCCATGCTGGATTTTATCGAAGGTTCATCAAAGATTTTAGCAAAATCGCTCGTCCCTTATGCAATTTACTTGCTAAAGACACGGTTTTTGTTTTTGATGAAGATTGTTTAAAAGCTTTTGAGAAGCTCAAACAATTATTGACTTCAGCTCCAATCATCCAATCTCCTAATTGGAACTTTCCCTTTGAGCTTATGTGTGATGCTTCCGACTTTGCACTCGGAGCTGTCCTAGGACAACGATTGGACAAAAAGCCACATGTCATTTATTACGCTAGTAGAACTCTACAAGACGCACAGCTTAATTACTCCACCACTGAGAAAGAGTTATTAGCTGTAGTCTTTGCTCTAGATAAATTTCGGTCTTACCTTATAGGATCCAAAGTAATTATTTTTACTGATCATGCGGCGTTAAAGTATCTTTTCTCTAAAAAAGATGCTAAACCTCGCTTAATTAGATGGGTCCTATTGCTACAAGAGTTTGATATTGAAATTCGGGACAAGAAAGGTTCGGAAAACGTTGTAGCTGACCATTTATCTAGACTTCTGGTAGAGTCATCTAGCGAATATTTACCATTGAATGAGTCATTTCCTGATGAGCAATTATTTGCTCTCTCCCAATTACCTTGGTATGCAGATATCGTGAACTATCTTGTTACAGGTCAACTTCCTTTTAAGTGGTCTAAACAAGATAGATCCAAATTTCTTGCTGAGGTTAGACATTTCTTCTGGGATGATCCATACTTGTTCAAGTATTGTCCTGATCAGGTTATCAGGAGATGTGTTCCTGAGAGTGAATTTCACAGCATCATCTCATTTTGTCATGAGCAAGCTTGTGGTGGTCATTTTAGCTCTAAAAAGACAGCTGCAAAAGTTTTGCAGAGTGGTTTTTATTGGCCTGCCCTTTTTCGAGATACTCATGCCTTTTGCACCACTTGTGATCGATGCCAACGAATGGGTTCCATTTCTCGTCGCAACATGATGCCCCTTACTAATATTCTTGTGGTTGAAATCTTTGATGTTTGGGGTATTGATTTCATGGGACCATTCCCGCCTTCGTTTGGCAATCTTTTCATCCTTGTTGCTGTGGATTATGTGTCCAAATGGGTAGAAGCGATACCATGTAAAACGAATGACCACAGGGTTGTGGTAAGATTCTTGAAAGATAATATCTTTTCTCGTTTTGGTATTCCGCGAGCCATTATAAGTGATGGTGGTTCTCATTTTTGCAATAGACCGTTCGAGCTATTAGTAAAGAAATACTCCATCACTCATAAAGTTGGCACCCCCTATCATCCACAAACAAGTGGGCAAGTTGAGATTTCCAATCGGGAGATTAAAAACATTCTAGAGAAGACAGTCAGACCAGATCGTAAGGACTGGTCTATACGACTGAATGATGCTCTCTGGGCTTATAGAACAGCATTTAAGACCCCGATTGGAATGTCTCCATATAGGCTTGTTTTTGGAAAAGCATGTCATTTGCCTGTGGAATTGGAACATCGTGCATATTGGGCCATCAAGACATTCAATTTTGATATGGTCAAGGCTGGATCACATCGTAAGCTTCAACTTAATGAGTTGGAAGAGATCCGAAATGATGCATACCACAATGCCAAAATCTACAAAGAACGAACGAAGATATTTCATGATAAATCCATTCTTCGTAAGTCCTTTGAGCCATCTCAAAAAGTTCTGTTGTTCGACTCTCGGTTACGACTTTTTCCTGGCAAGTTGAGATCTCGGTGGTCTGGACCTTATATTGTGAAAACAGTGTTCCCACATGGAGCTGTGGAGATCGTTAATCCTAAGGATGGCCATGTATTTAAGGTAAATGGTCAACGACTTAAGCCATTCTTAGAGTTACCTCGATTAGAAGTCGAAGTTGATGTAATCCTATTAGAGGACCCTGTGTATCAGAAGTGAGGATCTTTTGGGTTTTTGTCGGGCTGATGACGTTAAACCAAGCGCTCCTAGGAGGCAGCCTAGCTTTAGTTGTGTGTCTCTGCTGTTAGTCTGGATTGATTTTCGGGTACCTTATTTAGTTGTGTTTCACTCATACTCGTTAGCTCCGTAACAATTTTGACTTACAACTTGCTTTTCTTTTTAGTTTTCTTTGTTTGTGTCGAATCTACAGTTTATCGATTTCTAATGAAAAATCCATGATTCTTATATTGGTGAGCCTCATTGATGGACGACTCCTTGGAAATTGGTAAAATCTTCACCGCGGTAATACTGTTCTAACCTCCTCTCATGTACTTACTTCATTCATTTGTCAGAATTATTTTATTAAACATTGAGGACAATGTTTGGATTAGGTTTGGGGGTAGGATTCATGAGTCGGTGAATTTTTCATTTTTTTCGTAGTATTTTCTTTTCTTTTCTTGAAAAAAAAAAAAAAAAAAAAAAAAAAAAGCTTTTCTGTCAAGAAAACTTGGTCTTTTACGAGTATGAAAATGGACTTTAAATGTTTTATACTCAAGAAAATGCAAGCCAACTTGACATATTGGTATATTGATAAAGACTGAAAGTTTATTAAGATCCTTAAGTTAGATCTAGTTCATAAGATTTTTCAACTCGATTATCTTTGCACCATGAGCCATGTTAGCATAACTTGAAGTTGATGAGTGAAATATATACTAGAAAACCTTAGAATAATAGTGGAGACTTAACCCTGAAAGCTTTGAGCCTTTCTATTTTTCTGAGGGTTATACATAAACTCTGATTTTTCTTGAGTCTACATTATCTCGTTGATGATCTCATTATTTTCATTCTTTTGATCAATTGCTTTGGAAATGACATAAAAATTGAATTATTACACTAGAACTTCTTGGCTTATTCAATTGAGATGTCATAATACTGACCCGAACTTAGGAAATGATCTAGGCATTTTTTTTTTTTTCTTTAAACCATTAACTAGCCTTTTAACTTACCCATAACATTAACTTTTTGTAGCCTTTTGAGCCATAGATTAACCTTTTATTTGTTAACCCATTAACCTTTACCCAATTTTTCTGGGAATGTGTACGGATGAATATACTTGGTGTAAAAAGGGCATAAAAGAGCAAAATATGAGATATTTCATAAATCCTCTATGAAAGAAAGAAAAAGAAAGAAAGAAAGAAAAAGAAAGAAAGAAAGAAAAAGAAAGAAAAGAAAGCAGAAGAAGAATGTGAATGAGGATAAAGATGTGAGAATGAAGAAAAAAATTGATGGTGCGCAACATTGATTTATTCTTGACAGCCCTAATTGTACGTATAATGGGTATATACATTCCTAGAAATTTTTGTTAGAATCCTTTGACATTCCTTATTAACCATTACCCAAGCCCCATTACAACCCAACAAAGTCCTAGTTGATCTTAGGTAAAGGTTGGTTCTATAGATGTGGAGATTTAATAACCAAGACCTATGGTGTTTGATTCAACATTCCCAAAAGTAATTGATATTCCTGTCCATGAGATCATGTTCATTCCATTCTTGAAAAGTCTGTTCTTCATATTACTATATGTGAGATGATTGTTTTCCATCATTTACTCTTCTCCTCACATATAAACTGAGTGAAACACCAAATCTCTGAGTGTTTTATTGTGAGTGACATGAGAGGTTTGAAGTCAAAACAAACTTTCTACAGGAGATTTAGTCATTTGTTTTACTCTGAAATGAAAAGTTATGTTGATAGTGCTATCCACACACACACATTGAGTTGAGGATGATTGTGAATTTGTCTCTAACTTGTGGAGAATATTAAATTATTTGGAAATTTGTTGATACACTAAAATGACACTGTTGGTTTCTTGCATTTCTTGAAGTTTTAAAATGAATATTGTTTGACCAAGTTTTGATTGAGTCAGTAATGTTTGTGGGTAACATTTCTGGAAACCCTCACGAGACTATAACTCGTCCACTAGAGGTAATCTAGGGGTTTAAAGCCTTGTTGCACGTTTAAGGTAAGTGCAACCGATGATTCCTGCGAAAGTGAGTTAGAATTTTCTTTTTATTGTTTTGCTCGAGGACTAGCAAAATATAGGTTTGGGGGTATTTGATATTCACATAATTATTACAGAATATATCCCTTAATTTGTACATGTTAGTGTTTCGATTATTATATTTTATAGTGATTATTTCGTTTTAATATCTTCGCAGGAATTTGAGCTTAAACGATGAATCCATATTAAGCAGTCACAAACGACAATTAGGCAATTTCAATGGTGGTATAAAACAAATCACAAACCTAAACCCAACACCTAGCTCACAACCTAAAATCCACAAACCTACACCCAACACCTAGCTCTTAACCTAAAACCCACAAACCTAAACCCGAAACCTAATCCATAACCTAAACCCCATCCATAACCTAAAACCAAACCCAATCCTACCCTCATTGATGAATCTTCCCCTCATCTCATCCTTATTCATCTTGGCTATTTTTTATAAATAGAGGATAATGGGGGTGAGAAAAGGGGGAGAAAAGAGAAGGGAAAAGAAGCAAATTAGGAAGAAAAATTCAATCCTCTTTCTCTCAAATTCACCTCACCCTCACCACCACCACCTATCCCTCTTCCACTCATCCATCTCTCACTCACTCCACTCACTCAGCACACAGTCACCTCACCATCGCCACCACCGAGCTCCGCAACCGCCACCGTCACCACCGTGAAACAGGGGTGTGACAACCCTGTTTCACGTCCAATTTTCCCTCCACCACCACTCTCTGCTCCTCTCCCCTGTCCACACAACCGCCACCACCTCCGCACGAGTCCCACCACCACAACAGACCACGACTCGCCGCGACAGAACCACCGCAACCACGCCGAGAAACAGAGCCGCACCGCGACTCTGTTCCGCCTCGCAGACCCTGTTTCCCATCATTTCTCGGCCTCTCTTCGTCTCGAGATTCTTCCTGACTCCCTCTCTCGCGACCACCGTCACGACCAGACCGAGCAATTCCGCCACCACTTCGCGAGACAGCGTTCGCAACTCAGAAACAGGGAGCTCCTGTCCTCGTTTTCATTCTCTGTTTTTGCGGTTTTATTGGTGTTTCCTCACCCTCTATTTCTCTTTTTCAGGTTCTGGAGATGATTTGAGGACGAGGAAGGCCGCGAGGAGCGAAGGAAAGCCGCGAGAACAGGCGCTGTCGCGCTGGAGAAGACGACCGGGCGAGGCAGTACTGTAGCAGTACTGTAGCGAGGGCGGGAGAAAGAGTCAAATTCGGTTATTTGGCTATTCACACCCCCGGTTTTGCTCTGTACCACCACAGAGCGTTTTGGGACCATTTCCTCGGGATTCGTGTTCAGACCACCTGCTGATTTGCTGAGTGCCACCACATCGAGTTTGTGACGAACTAAATGGGTTGTATAAATTAATTTGATTCATTTTACTGAATTGTGTACTTAATTGTTAATTGCAATTTATTTCTGAATTTTTGATAAATTGCTTTCACCTTGCATGTTCGAGTAATTAAACTTGATATGCTTGGTAGTTAGAATTACCCTTTATCAATATTCAAAGCATGTGCTAAAAAATATTAAGCTTAAACTTTGATTAAGTGTGCCCTAAAAAGACACTTAATACTTTGTAAAAGCGTATTTGCTTGAAATACTTTGTTAAGGTTTAAAAGAACATGATATAATTTAAATTGGATTTTAACGATCACATATTCGGTGTAAGCAAGGGATTTTCATCCCTAAAGCTTCTCGTAAATTCAGTAATTTAGATTAAATAAGTTTGCTAATTCATTGGTGAGTCCAAGCCCACAAAATCATCATCTATCTTTTCTTTTATTTTTCCTATTTTTAATTTATTTTTAGTTTAGATTTAAAAATGCTGTAACCCCATTTCCTATAAATTAGTTTAATTAAATTCTAAAATTCAATTGCATCCACCTTCTTCGTGGGATCGACCCGTACTTGCCGTTGTCTACCAGTTAGGCACCGTGCACTTGCGGTTATTACAAGTGGGTTAAATTAACCTATTAATTTAGGTTAGTTAAATCTGCATCAAGAAACAATGCAATCCGAGCCAGGACAATTTGCGTCTCTTTCAGGGCCGGATTAGCTCAGTCTCCGCTCGGAGTTAAATTATTTGTTTATTTGATTTCGTTTCTTGTTTTCTGTTTTTCATTTTACTTTAGAAGAGTAATTTGTACAAGACACATTCCAAAAATAAAATAGATTTCATTGATTGTAATGAGAGTTATTACAAAGCTTTCCGACCAACTGGTACATCAGTTTACAAGTATCTAAGTTCGATGCAAGCATCTATCCACTGAAACAAGGGTAGAGAATCTGATATGCTAATCCGCTTCCAAAAGAGCAGACGATGAAGATAAAGCATCCGCAACAGAAGACGAAAGATCGTGCTCAATTCATTGCTTCATCAAATCACCCTAGAAAGACTACTCGGATGTGGCAAGCAAAGTATATGAAGAAGTCTACGAGCACTCCCTCAATTCTTTGCTCCACTAGTCAGCCTCATGAAAAAAATAGGTAAAAGCTAGCAGAAAAAGTAATGGAAGACAAACAAGTGCGAAGTATTTTTCATTTGCAAACTGAAAAGAAAATACAAGATTCACCCCTCATCAGGAGGAGAGTTAGACACAACAGAAATAGACTTAGAAGGGGAAGAAACATGAGACACATCCGCGGGTGTTGCCTCGTGATCCCTGTCATCAGGGCCGCCTTCTTTTTTCAGACGAATCGGAGGTCGCTCCAAATTCTGCAAATATAATCTCTTTATAATAAGAGAGATCCCAGTCGGGATACTCCTACTTAATCAGATGCAACAACTCCAGCCTTCAATGCATGACTTTGCTAATATCAAACATGCCTCAGGCCTTGAGAGGTTTTCCTCGCGCCCTCTTGACTCAGCGAGCTCCTACTTTAGTCACTCCAGCTCACTCAAAAACTTCTCAGTCTTGGACTACTCAACACGTAACTTATCATTGGCGATATTCAGCTCACTCTGCGCCAGAAGGAACTGCTCTTTAGTGGTACGCGCGCTCTCGGTATTGAACTCAACGTCGCGTCCAACTGCTGACATCGGACAATCCATTTGGACTCCTTGATCCCCTCAGCATGCAGAGCCTATAGTTCAGCTTGCATTCCGGCCACAATATCACGGGAAAGTTGCACATCACAATGGACAAAGTTCAATTCATTATCGATCCAATCCCTCGCGAACACTACCCCGCCAAGTTGGATTCAAGCGCCTCCAAGCAAACCTTCTGAGCCTTCGACCTAATGGACCTGGACTCTGCTCCAGTATTTGAGAAAGCTTCAAGTTGCTTCTTCAATGACTCAATCTCGTGGAGAGCATCGGAGTATGACTTCTGCAAGTTTGCAAACACTCGCTCCATGGTATACACTCTCTCACGAGCGGCCTCGACTTCAATTTCAATTGAGGCCACTTGATTCAGATATGACATCCCTAGCATAAGATGTTTCTATTTTTTTTATCTAAACGCTAAGTCATTCCATCTGTTGATATGCTTCCTCGCAGCTTAAGAGATGTCAACTTCCCGATGCCAAGCTTGGTTGCTCATCCTTATTACATCTAGAGCAAACAAATTGACCCGAGCATCCAGATGAAGATCATTCGGAATCGGAATCACCCCAGTACTGCCCTTAGTTGTCTTCACTGCGTCAAGGCCCTCATCAACAACTTTCTCGTTGCCCGCAACAATCGGCTCTTTTTCACGCACCGATCGAGAATCAGTTGACAGAGAAGAGAGAAGCGAGTTATTCCTTGGACCCGTCCTCAACTCAATATAAGGACGAAAACGACACAAAGTGTAGTACGAGCGATGAGAACGAGACCCTTCACCATGGCGTTGATGGTCAGACGACTCTTCAACAGGTTCATGATCCAGATAGAGGTGGAGCTCAAAGTCTTTTATTGAAAAAGGTCGACCATTCGAAACTTCCATGCCCGCCTGCAACAACATCTTATTCAGAAACTCCGCTTGCTTGGTGCTCAGTTTGGTTACATCCTCCACACCTACCACATGTAGATACTCCCTCTCCAAGCCAGGAAAGAAGACAGGGACCACAGGTTGATCATCATGCCCCTCAGAAACAACAGTCTCATCAGGCTCTTGCCCGACCACATCACGTCCTTTGGACGAGGCAAGACGCCTGCGGACGGACCTAGACAAAACACGAGACCTCTTCGGATGCACATGAGAAGGAAGCGCCTTATCTATTTATGCCCTCCTCGAAGGGCTTGGAACCCTGTTCTTGGGAAGTTTCCTCTTTCTCGAAGCAGACCCACCTTCGGGTTTTGGCTTTTTTACCTGAAAAAAGTAGAGCCACATGCCAATGAGCTTACAGTCCATTGGGCTCAATATTAGAAGGCTTAACAATATCTTCTACCTCCAAACGAGGCATGTCACGGAACGCATCCAAAGTTGTTTTATCTTTAGCAGAAAGAGGCGAAGTTGAGAATCTCCCTGCAAAAACTACAACATGTCAATATGTTGTTAACACAAGCAAGATCGGAGAAGAAGTCAACTTACTGAGTGGTTTAAATTCACACTCGATCAGACGACCAACAAGCTCAAAGTAGGTCGAGTCCATAGGAGCCATGAAACATAATTTCTACCATGATTTAAAATCATCAAGCAGTTTGCTAAAGCAGTCTGGCGACATCAACACACACACAACATGCTCGTTATCTGAGGAAAAGTAAGCAATTGCAGTGCCTTCGAAGACATTTAGACACCAAGCGTCCTTAGCCCTAATTAGAATGACAATCAAAGTCCTATACCCGTTTGACACAAGTTGAGAGGGTGCAATGCCGAGGTACTCCAAGAACTCCCAGATCTCCTTGATAACATGAAAGAGGACACTCGATTGAAGCATACCTCGGTGAAGACAGATAAAGCCCTCAGAAGAGTACAATGGTGTCAAATCAGCACCCAGAGTGCAAAACACCAGATCATCAGAAATCCTGTATGTCTTACAGAAGACCTCCAGATCATATTCAAAGAGCAACCTCTCCTAAAAAAATGTGGCCCTTAGCGAATAATTCATCAGGAAGCTGATTCTAGCCCGCATGAAAGAAAGTACAAGCTGGCGAATATGAAGAATAAGCGAAGTCAAAGGCACAAAAGACAGTACGACAAAGTAGAATCACTGAGATCGAAATAGTAAAAGGGATATACTCCACAGGCAAGAGATCTATATAGAAAACTGAACTCCCGTCTTTCCTGCTTTCAAGCTTGCCGCACGCTCAATTAATGCAATTTGCCGCTCGAGGAAACAACTCAGACTCAATCATCATGACTGCACAGTTGCTTCATGAAATGACCTAGTGGACCGTTAAGATGACCCACTAACTCGGGAGGAGTACCTGATGATACATCAAACTGCCCTCTGACCAGCACCGTACACGTGTCATGATAATATCGACAACAGAACAAAGTAGGCCTGATTGCATGCTCAATCTAGCAAGGCCCAAACAACACTAAGCCCGTCATTGGCAGGATCCAGACAATCGGATCCGAGTTGCAATAAGCCATTAAGCGCACACGTCACACGACCAAGCCCAATACTCGTAAGACCTCTAAGGCAAGTATTTGAGAGATCTACCCAAGACTGGCAGGCCAGCAACACATTGGATCTGACTAGGAAACAAATACTAGAGTATAAGTTGGGGAATGAAACTTTCTTGCATGGACAACACTCAGAAAGGGAAACCTCTCGAGCAGATCTAGGAGCACGAGTTATGTAAGAAAACTATCCCACATGGACAGCTCCCAATCAGGAAATGATCTCTAGCAAGATCTCTTTCCTAAACTACGCCATCGAAAGCCTAGAAGAACAAGGACTCCAACACTATAAATGGAGATAAGGTCGATGAACTAGAGGTATGCGATAGAATCCCAGTTTACAGTTTTAAGCCTCTCATAAGCCTTATCTAACTTAAGCATCAGAGTGCCATCGGCTGCCACACGGTGGTCCTTGGCTCACGTTTGCTACCTATGTAGGTCTAGGTTAGCAACGAGGAAATAATTGACTACATCAAGAGGGATCCCACAAGATAATGACCATTGGAAGTTGCAAGTGAAATGTTGAACCCACAATCATCCACGAGCAAAATTTCTTGTTGATTATTCGTTTGCTGGTAAATTGAACGAAGGGGAGATGATATATGTGCAGAAAATGTCGAAGTCAGATGTGAACCCTCGCCACACCTTGTCCGGGTTGAAAGAGTTGTATCCGAATAATATCTCGAACTTGAAGAATATTTACAATGTAATTTGTCGGTAAAAGATAGTCCAACAAAAAGGTAGAACAACTTTGCAAATACTATGTACTTGTTGAGTAAGAATAATTACATAGAGTGGAATAATGTTGATGAGGGGAATAGAGTCACCAACATTTTTTGGGCGCATCTTGAATCAATTAAATTAGCAAACTGTTTTCCACAAGTAATGCTTATGGATTGCACATATAAAACGAATCGCTATAGGATGCCGTTGTTTGAGATTTTTGGTGTGATGTCGACTGGAAAGATTTTCAATGTTGCATGCTGTTTTATGTGTTCTGAGAAGGAAGAGTCATACGCTTGTGCATTGGAAAAACTTTTAGGAATTTTCGAGGCAGACAACTTGCCAAACGTGTTTGTCACTGTTAGAGAATTGGGTTTGATCAAGGCAATTGAGTGAGATTTTTCCAAAGCAAAGAGATTATTGTGCACGTGGCACATAAACAAAAATGTTGAGAAGAATTGCAAAAAATACTTTGAGGATAATGAGGGGTGGTACAAATTTATATAAATTATTATTATTATTTTTTCCAGATTTATATAGATCAAGTACAGAGGAGAAATGAATAAGGCCACAGTTGGCTTTGATAGAAAATGGGCATCACACCCGAAGTGTTTGGATATGTAAGGACGGGTTGGTATCCGCAGAATGAGTACTTTGTGAGTGCATGGACCGATGCATTCATACATTTTGGCAACCGGACAACCGGTCACATTGAAGGGGCACACTCGAAGTTGAAGAACATGTAGGAAAATTCACAAGGTATATTCCTGAATGTATGGACAAAGATTCATGATATGATCCAAATCCTATTGGTAGAGATAAAATCGTCATTTCAACAAAGTTTGATGAAGGTGAAGAATGAGAACGTGTTAAGATTATTTGGCAAACTTCATGGTCTGTGGCGTACAAAGTTCTTGATTTGATTTTATTAGAAATTGGGAGGTGTGAAAATGTAGGCAATGACCCTGTCAAGTGTGGACTTGTGATTCGAACCACTCATGGATTACCTTGTGTTCATGAAATTACAGGGTATTTAACTCCCATGGGCCAACTTCCATTAGGTACCTTAGACAAGTATTAGATGCAACTTGGCATAACACCTATTCGTGAAAGCGGGGATGTGATTATCGACCCAGTGGTCGTCGCCCTTATCCAAAGGTGTAATGAATCATCTCCTAATCAGAAGTTGGTGTTGAAGAGGAAGCTTCTAGAGTTGAGTTGCTCGGGTTCAACTATAATGATTGAACCATCTACACTTGTGGCTGGCAAGGGGAGACCTAAAAAAAAGTTGTCTAAGCACGATAGGTCGACAAAAAGGGAGCCATCAGGCCACGAGTACGCCATGACTCAAGAAGAACTAAAAGGTGAAACTAAGAAGTTGATTAACCAAAAGAAGAAGCAGAAAAATCGTAAAACTAAATTTATGAGCCAAATTCCATCTTGGATACAAGATTATATTGAAAACATTGAGAATGTACTAGGGGATATAAATCATGGATTTCGATGTATAGCCAATTTCCTACATTACGACATCGAAAGTGGTTAGATATAGGTACGGAAAGACCTACTAATGGAACTTGAAACTAATGAAAAGTTGTGGGTTGGAATGTGGCACGAGTCAGGGGTCAAGGTTTTCATGGATGCTTTTACAATTCCAGAAGGCCAAGTACCGATAGACAAGAAAAATTGGTTGATTGACCCAGATATGTTAGAGCTCGTAGCGATCCGTTAGCAATGTGTCTTTGTTTGTTATGGGAACCAAAGCACTACATATTTTCCATATCTTTACCCGCCATCACAGTTTCATGACATACCAGTATGTTTCATGGCACACCTTGCCCAGAGTTGTCACTTTGTCTTGCTTCATATGCAACCCAAACCACCATTGCTTCCGACAATACCTAGTTGGTCCTCTCACATATTTCCTAAAGCAATCTCATGGAAGAGTTCATTCGATGCCTAGCTCGGGATTGGTGACATGATGGTGAAAAAGTTCAATGTGAATAATGCAAAGAAGGTCAAAAACTCGGATGAGGTCGTATCCATATTCGATTGATGCACATTTTGTTTTTTGCATGTAAATATTGGGATGTAAAACAATGTAATTGGTATGGAAATATTTTGGTGACATAGGAACCTTCCTTTTGTTAGAAAAGTCACCGTTTTTGTATTTACGGATGACTTGTATGGTTCTAAACATTTTCATTTAATGTTAATATAAATATATAATATTCACATTTTGCATAGTTTCGATGCAAATAAGAACAAATTATGGAATATGATTTTGTAAACTGATAAGGTAAGGAGAAAAAAATTCAGACTTTTTACTGGAATGGTCACCTTCACATAGGACAATGCGAAGGTAAGCCTTACTTTCGCATTATTCTAGGTGAGGGTAAGTATTTACCTTGCTTTGTCCAATGCGATTCTTGAAAAAAAATTACTGGACAGTAAGTTGATAAAAGCCCATTTGCCCTGACCAATGCGAACCTAAAATTTATCCTCGCCTAGAACAATGCAAATGTGAGCCTTAGATTTGCATTGCTCTAGGTGAAGCTAAGCCTTAGATTTGCATTGATCTATGCGACAGGGTCAATCTTTTCCAAAATCACTTATTGTCCAGGAAATTGTTTTCGAGTATCGCATTGTTCAATGCGATTGAAGTACTTACACTTGCCTAGACAATGCGAAGGTAATGCATACCCTCGCATTGCCTAATGCGACGGTGACCATTCCAGTAAAAAATCAGAAGTTTTCGTTGTCAGTTCCCTAATCAGTTTGACATTCAGATTCTATATTTTTCAATTCACCACCTACATTCCTTATCAGTTTACACAAGCAGTTTACATTGTTCAATTGCAACGATGTTAACATTTAGTGGTTATATTGCAACAAAATACTAGATTAAATAACTGGTAATATGGAAAATCTCTTAGAATCAAACCAATTGTTAACATTTGCAACAAAACACTGCTTATATTGCAACAAATTTACCACTGTCAACATTTTTGAAGTCTATGATACATACAACTACATTACATCAACATTATCTTTATTCATGCCTTGATTTGCTTCTACACTTACTTAATCCACCACCAATTTCACCACTATCAACACTCTGTTGTTCGACAGGCTCTTCTTTTTCCAAGATAACATGCATAGACATTTCTTGTAGCAAATCCCGTACTTTCTTTTGCTTTAAGAGCAACAGAACTTGTCAACATTCCTCCTTCAATAGAGGTGTCGAGCATCTTAAGAGCCTCAGCAACTGCAATATTCTGTAGGGAAACTTTTGATGTTTGTACAAACCATGTAAAAATTATTTCGGATAATGAGTGTAAAATATTTATAATTACCCTTTTGTTCGATAAAAACATTTGTCTTCTTAGGGGATGAGTTCTCCTATTTTTCAGTGGTTTTACGAAAGGATGGCTAATGACGTGAAACCACTCTAAGTAATGCTCGCTGCAATCCCATGGAAGTTTCGGGTGCACCTTGGTTGTGACTTGATACAAGATGATTCTCCCAAGTTTTAGCAAACGAAGACAATATCTCGTGCTTCACGGAATAGTTCTTGCCAAATCGACCTTTATTCTTAACTTTGGCTCGAATTGGGGAATTTGGGAAGACATGTACCTTTCCCATTTGTCTCATAACTCTATCAGGGTGATAGGGTTCTTCTATGTCAAGGCATAACAAACATCCTATGAACCCTGTGATGCTATGAAGGAGAGTGTTTTGCTTGGACTTCACGTAAGGGTCCCAAATTACCTGCGAATTATAAAAATTCAAACTTATTAATATATGACACATCATACAATAACTTTTTTTTGCCCTTAATGATGCATATTTACCTCTTCAGGAGACATGTCATCGAGATGCTCTTTAAGAGTGATGATTTGTTCATTCATAACCCTTAAAGTTGTGGGCATTTCCATATAGCCGTGGTGGGGAGACTATCATTCCATGTAAGACTTGCGCCCCAAAGTCTGAAGTGATCATATATCCAAGCCTATAAATGAAAAAAAACATAAAAAATATTAAGAAATTCTTATATATTATAAGGGTAGCAAAGAAAATATAAAATTCTAAACATACCTCTAAAAGAGGCCAATATCCTGAAATTTGCTTCGTACCCTCTCTGCTAGCACAACCCAATTGACAATACAAGAACGTCAAAGCTCCTACGCCCATGCAAAGTTTTGAAAATTATCCACCTTCATAAGCATCTTCAAATATTCAATCTGAACCTTTGTTCCAGTTTTGTCGATAAATATAGTCATACCTTAAATAAATAACAAGTAACCCCTACACACTTGTTTCTTTTGAAGAGAATCAATTTTCATAGTTTTTCTACAACAGTTGTCTTGAATAAACATCATCTCCACAAATATTCCATTCTTTTTTACATGTTTATCTGCTTCTTTCTTTTCAATGCCAAACCATTCACTGATAATATAACACATTCATCTGCCTTTATTTTTATTTTCTTCACAATAATCGGCATACCAACAATTGGTAAATGAGTTTTACAATAGACTTCATCCAGGGTGATGGTCATCTCTCCAAAAGGTAGGTGAAATGTGTTGGTCTCAGGTTGCCAACACTCCACGAAAGTACAAATGATCACCTTATCAACACGATCTTTACAATAATGAATCAAGGGATGTTGATCGGTATTATAGATCATTCTCTTTACTTCTTTCACCTCATGTCTCAACTTCCAAACTAATAAGTTCCTATATTGATGTCGACATCGCAGTTTGATTCGTTCCTAAATACAAGAAACATATACATAAAGTAATTCAATGTCTATACATATAACATGTTTATATATCTAAACCAATTAAAAATATTTACTTACCTTGTCACCATCCTAAATGGCATGAGAAATATGTCCATGGTAGTCCTCTAATGTGGAACAATCCTTGGGACAACCGGGATAAAAAAAAAAACTCTACCATCTCCTTCATCTTCACCGGAAGTAGGTTCAAGAAATACCACTATTTCCTCATCATCCACAACCACATTGTTACCCTCCTCTAGCTCCTCATCTTTATGTCCAACACCCTCACCAATCCCACCTCCTTCAATTTTTAATTGGGTTTGAATTTGCGATATAATTACTAGTCTAGCTGCTTCTTCATCATTTATCAAATTAGTCCCAATTTCATCCTCTCTCATCTTTTTCTTCCCTTATTTCTCCCTAATTTTTTTTCCATTTTTTGTTTTCGCTCTTCCAACTTTTTTTGCTCTCGCCTTTCAGTGAGACACTGTCATGGGTCGTCTTTGACCTTTATCACCTCGATCATCCCCACCACCATTACCAACGCCAACAAAACAAGACATAATAAACCTTCAAATAATTGGGGCAGGAAAAGGGAACAAAGTACATTAAAACAATTACTTCAAGTCAATTTATTTATACAAAAAAATCTCCTAAATTTTAACAAAAAACTTCCTAAAATATTAAAAAATTTCCTGAAAAATGGGTTACAACGATTTCTAACAAATTCAGGGTTTTCGACTGATTTGAGTTCAATTTAGGTTTGGAACGGGGGAAAAAATGGGTTACGACCTCTATCACCTCGACGATTTCTAATAAATATTTAAATTAATCTGGAAGGAAACAAATTTTAGGGTTTTCGAGTGATTTGAGTTCAATTTAGGGTTCCAACGGTTTGAAATTACCTGTTGGAGAGATCGTATAAATCGTTCTGAGCCGAGATTGCAAATGAACCCGAAGACTCAAAACGTCTCAGAGAATGGGGGAGATCACAAATGAAGTTGGACTGTTGAGTCGACAGGGACGTCTTCAGTGGATCGGAGTGAAGGCAAAGGGGGAGAGACTGGGTTGTTGAGTTGACTGGGTGAGAGTGGAGTGTGAGTCAATTGGGAGGGAAGGCGAAAGGGAAGAGAGTGGAGTGTGAGTCGACTGGGAGGGAAGGCAAAGGGGGAGATAGTGGGTTGTTGAGTCGATTGGGAGAGAAAAAAACTTTTCTTTCTTTGTGGATGTTTATATTGGTGGTGTGGGAGAGAAGTGTTGGTGTGGGAAATAAAAGGGGGTGGTGTGGGAGAGAAAAAAGTTGATATGGTGGTTTGGGACAATACTTTAAGTGGTGCGAAGTAGTGTCTGCCTTAACTCTAATAAGAGGGATTCAACCATTAGGCTCTAAATTTGTGGCAGAAACCAGATGGTCTGTTAAAAGCCAATATCTGGTTTTTGAATTTGATAAACCAGCAACCCTTTAGATGGAAATAGACTATTCGTAGAATTTGACCTTCAAAGTAATTTGGAAGATGGAGATGCCCCTGATCTCGCACATCATTTGATTTTCACAATATTGGTCATCAATCAGCTAAAATATTCAGTTAAATCCAGTTATCAAGATCTTTTCAGTGTTTCTATTGGATGCGGTCCAACATGTTCAACTTATTACCTTCCCACTACGATTCTGTAAGCATTTGGAAAGTTACTATCCACCCAGAAAGGGTGCGTGTAGAATTCGACTCTTAATAAAATTCTAACCCATGAAAAATTTTAGAAACAAAGAGAACATTGGATGTTCTTATGTCTTTCTCATTGGGAATTTATGTTGGCTACCTTCTTCTTCATTACCCTTTTACTTGTAAGATATGTTTTTCTTGTTTACTTGTGGTTTGACTGGATGATGGCACGATCTCTTATTTTCTTGGAAGATTGGTTCCATTTTAGCAAAAAAATACGGTTATTTACCTTTTAGCCTTCATTATTTCAGGTGTAATTCTACTTGAGTGCCACTAATTATTTTAATTCAGTTTACCTCAATTTTGGCATTTGTCCGTCAAGTCAACTCGATTGACTATTAGAAAACATTGTTTTTCTTGAAATACCTCATTTACCCCTTACGTGCGAAGCACATGCTAACAATTTCCCATTTTCTCCTCTTTAACCCTTCAGTTTGGGAGAGAGGGAGATGGATCAATTGACTGTGACGCTCGAGGGGAAGGGAAGGAGATCGCTCAAGGGTAGGGGAGGGAGATCGCTTGAAGGGAGGGGAAGAGAGTGTATTTGTAGAGAGGGAGGGTGAGAAGGGGAGACTGAGTGAGGAGGAGAATGAAAAGATTCTAAGCTGAAAACCACTCACTGGTTTCATCCATCTTGAGCAGGTAAGCTCTTCACTGCCATTGAGTTGAATCTCTGTTTGATTTCACTGATTTTTCACTGAAAATTGTTTAAATTTGTATGTGATATACACTGTAAATTTGTATTCGATATAGATTGATATACACTAATATACACTATAAATTTGTTGAATTTGTGTAAATCTTTATGTGATATACACTGACATATGTGATGTATGTGATATACACTGATGTATGTATATGATTTGTGTATGTGATGTATGTGATATTTCTTGTATGTATGATATGAGTGTATGTATCTGATGTATGTGTATACAATGATTACACTGAACTATTGAATGATTTTTGTATGTATCTATATCTGATATATCCTATTATATATACTTGTGGCAGGAATCACTACAAGAAAAAGTCTCATCAATAGCGTTTCAAAACCGCTATGGTATCCTATTATAGCGGTTTAGTAACCGCTACGACAGCCAAAGCTATAAAAGAAACACGGGCTATCATAGCGTTTTTAAACCGCTATGGTAGGTAGACTATTTATAGCGGTTTTAAAACGCTATGGTAGCTTATACATAGCAGTTTAAAAACGCTATCGAAGGCTATAAAACCGCTATGGTAGACTATACATAGCAGTTTAAAACCGCTATGGTAGAGTATACATAGGATTTTTTTTTTTTTTTTTTTTTTTTTTTTTATTTACTATCAAATGACTTTTTATTACATCTTATCATGTATGCATTAGCCTGAGCACTCGAAATTCATTGTGACAAAGACAAGAAACACCATGTTGGTGATCAAGCAAAAGAAAATAAAATGTATTATTTTCACTTCCTTTTGCTAAAAGAAATGTTGAATGATCTAAACATGTTTGTGATGATGAATGTACATAATGTTTCAAGGCAAAAAAGGGAACGAAAGCAACGACATAATTTTTGTGATGATGAATATACATAATGTACAAACTCTTATTAATCTACACCTGCAACAACAACAACGAAAGCAGAAACAGCAACATCAACAGCAACAGCAACAGGGGCTATCGACAGCAATAACAACAACGATAGCAACGACAGCAACAGCAACAGCAGCAGCAGCAGACAGCAACAGCACCAGCAGCAGCAGTTTGAGCACTCGGGATAGCAGTTTGAGCACTCGTATCCTTTAATTCACATCTCTTTTTCCCCCGCCGTGCTCTATTGTTCGCGAATGGGGACAACTTGGACTGCATACGAACACAACGATAGCAATAAGCTGAGTAAAATATTTCAGATTTGAAAAATATGAAACCATTAATCAGGACAAACAGTAATTAGTATACCTTTAATACGGAAAGGTACGAATCTGAAAGACCAGTATACTTCCCAACCATAGCAATTCTGACCTGAAAATTACATAGAAAACAGTATTAAGTGTCCGACAAAATTGAATAAAAACTTATAATACATGTTTTGAAACCTACAGGATCATGCAGCATGTCACATAGTTCAGCCCTGGCAGTCCAATCCTCCAAAGCAGGCTCCTTAGCCACGCTGCATGTGATAAAAACCAGGTCAACAACACTGACAAAAAAAGTTCAAAAGAACCCATCTTGACATCAGCAATAGAACCCCACTCTGAGCCAAAACATTAATATACTGGGACCAAGTTTGTTGGACAAACCCTACGAAATTCAGCCCTTTCAAGATTGCTTCATGTGCCTTTTGATCCTATTTGAATAGAAAATTTCGCACAGTTGCAATAAGTTTTTAATAATAATAATAATAACAATATATCCACAAAAAGCTGCAGCTAATTAAAATTAAACATGACTGCAAATAAACTTACTCGTAGCAGCAAAGGAATACGCCAAATGTTTGAAACGTCATAGAGTGTTACAATGTTTGCTGCCTAGGAGAAAATAATTTGACATTATCAGCAACTCTGATGCCATGAATCACAGGCACTGAATCCAAAACTAATTTAACAAAAAATAAGCAAATTTTTTATCATACTGGAACGTGGCAGAACTGAGAGAGCTTTTCCTTAACGTTTTCGTCAAGTGCCTGTCCAAGACATCAATTTTAGAGATTTATGTCCCTATGAAAATGCCTAGAAGGAGGGTTGAAGTAGGAGAAGCACACCTTTGTGCTGCGACAAGCTAAGATATTGGGTGTCAATCCCAGTCCTCTCAATCCACGAACACTATGTTGGGTTGGCTTTGTTTTCTGTAAGTGTAAAACACCATTAGTTACCCATTGAAAAATGAAAACAGAAGAGTCCCATGCTAACAGGCTAGTGTACTTTCTGCAATATTTCATAATATGTACAATCACATTCAGAGAAGGATGACCACAAACAGTTTTTATATACCTGCTCACCAACAACATTCAGAATAGGCACGAGACTGACATGAACCAAACAGAAGTTTCCAGGGCCTGAAAAAACATAAGGTAAATAGATAGGTTAAAACAAACCTAGTGTAAAATAAATGATCAGCCCAATGAAATCGCTACATCATCTACGTACCTACTCGATAAGAAAATTGACCTAACGCTTCAAATACACTGTGCATAAAAAACAGCTGCAGTGCAGTCCAGAATATGAACCTTGCTGAGGAAAACAGCACCAGCAGAGCAGCACACACTGCTGAAAACAGCACCAGCAGAGCAGCCCTACAAACTGACTGGAGACTTCCCTTATTGAGTGCAATGTGTTCGAGTCTCTCGTATACACATTTTTCCTCCCTTCCCATGCGCTCTTTGTCTCGCTTAACCTCGACAGTGTACTTAACATCCAGCCATAACTCTCCAGCAAGAGTGGGATCACCATTATTAGCGGGACTTGCTTCGCCTGTTGGGACACCTCTTGAAGATGATGCAATATGAATTTGTTGATCAATTATAAATGATGAGCAGCAAAGTGCTCAAGGCAGCCTACATTTACAAGTGAAGTTGATCAACTTTTAACTATAGGTGTCACAAGGAAGAATGAGCAATATGAATTTGTTTGACATTTAATTTACAGATCTTGGGAAAGAATTCTCTAAATGATATATTGAAGTGAAGAATAAGAATAGGTGCCTCAATTTGCCATGCGTATTAGGACGTAAGTAGTTACTTGCAATAAGCATGACATCAAATTAATCAGACATACACTCAATTAAACTACATTATATATAAACATATTTTTATAGAATTTGCAAAATCGAATGTTATATACCTCATCAAAGAGAACTCTGTATGCATTCAGATCATGATAAATTTTGTGGTTCTCATTGTTGCAATGGTCAAGTGCTTGTGCAATATAATACGCAACCCTTAATCGCATTTCCCAAGGCAGTGGCTGTTTGTTCCCTATAACAATATGTATAGCAAATCCTTTAGGCAAATCATCATTTTTCCACTAAACCATTTAAAATTTTCAAACTAATTATGCAATTCATCATTTCCAGTACGTATAACCCACTAGCATTGAAGGCTAAACTAGCATTTGCGCTGGATTGTTTTTCTAAAATGTTTGACCCATTGACATGAAGGATGACTCAAGCAAGTCTGATCCAAGTCAATCAGGTCTAAACAGAGTCAACCCACAAAGTGTTTTGGAAAGCAGAAAAGAAAAAGAGGAAAAGTAGGAGGAGACATTACAGTGAAACAGATGCTTGGAGAGTGTATCATTAGGCATGTACTCGGCAACGAGAAGGCGTTCATCTCCCTCAGCACAGCAACCTATAAGATTTACCAATCTCTTATGCCGAACCTTCCCAACTCCAGCCGCTTCGGCCTTCCAAACAAGAATAATTATAATAAATTTATTGAAAAACCCAAAACAAAACCAAACCAAAGAATAATAACCCAAATGATGAGTGAGAGATATTCACCACAAACTGGTGCGAATCAGGCCAGGACTGTTTACCAAAACGTTTCACAGCAATGAAGCGATTGTTGTCAAGTTTACCCTTGTAAACGACATTGGGAGCCTTCTTTTTATTTCGATCGCCAAAACCATTACATGCATTGAACCCTATATTTGTGAACCAATATCAAATCAGTAATACCAAATTTATTGCAAGTCTACAAAAGATAAAAGACATCATATATGGATCATTTCTAAGAATATAATTATCACTAAGTGTTGCTTCTCTGAATCTATATTAGATAGAATCTACCAGATACAAACGCTTCAATCAGTCCTAGAAAATCAAAAGGTTATAAGGTACCAATAGACCTTTGAGAAAAAAATTGTGCATGACTTCTGATCTGCACAGCCATCTTCGTCCCAATATGTTCTGTACAAAACAAAACCAGAAAATAGGAGAACAAACAGATCTCTAATCAAGAGGCATCGCATACTATAATTCGAGTATCATATCCAAATTCAAGGCTAAACCAAAATACGAATATTCTTCAACAACAACCCAGATTCCTTCTAGAGCAGTATAAAATGGAGTAACTTCAATTTAGAGTTTAAAATGCCAAATCTAAACAATACTTATGGTCCAATTAGAATATGACCTTCAATCCGCTGCCACACTCTTCCATACAGTTTTAACGCTTCAAGGAACCTATTATGCTCCTCCTCTGTCCACTTCTCTCTTTGTTTGGTAATAGTATATGGTTTTCTTGCCTATAATCGAAAAGCAGAACGGGACTCAATATCTATGGAAGAAGAAGAACAAATACTTGGAAATTAAAGTCTCAATCGACAAAAATAACACTTAAAAGCACCTTGACAATCAAATCCTCTCTGGAAGTACATGTGTCCATTTCAGGACTTTGTGTTTCAAATCCTCCTCTGTTATAAACAAGTAATATCGCCTCTTCTTTTTCCTTCCATCTCTCTGGCAGATCGGTTTTCGAGCTGATCTCTCAAACATACTTCTTCCAAAGTCAGCTTCCATACAAATCTATTAAGCAGGAAAAAAATATTGTAACAATACAACAAATTGTGATCAAGCATGCAACGCTAAGAGAATACAGACAATAAGAAGATAAACAAACCTGGCTTTTGATCACAAGATAACAAACAACATGTGAGAAAAACTTTAGTCCAAAACTAAATCACAAAAGCTACTAGAGATAGTTCGGTTTGCCTTATGCTTATTCTGTAAGAATCAAAACGAATGAGGATTTGAATTGAAAACCAGCAGAATGCATTTATTGCCAATTCAATACTCAGCTTGCAGAACAGTAGATTTAGAACGTAAATTATAGTAAAATTTGCCATACCTGAAGCCTGCAAAGTCAGGAGAAGAATAGACACTAAAGAATTCTTTGATGTCATCAACCATCATAGGAACGTAAACTCCGTTATATCCAGCACGTCTGAGGGCAGGTTTATGCAACAGAGGGCCTTTACTGTGGTTTAATTTGTTGTAGTTTCTCCCTTCTAGCAAGTTCAGCGAGGACATCTGCAAAAGTTAAACAAGAATAATGATCAAGGCTATATATAAGAAAACTCATCTAGATTTATTTAGTTATCATTTCAAATCAATAAATTTTCATAAGTACCTAGTCTATGTCCAACACCCTGACAACGAGCAGAGAAATCCAAGGTCTCCCTTACAGTCATGTCGCCATTATGCAGATCATGTTGACTGATGTAGGCCGAAGTCCTTTGCGGGACAAACTCTCTCATGGTATGTCCATTGTATGTAACATTCCCAGAGACCTACTCAACCCAACATAAAGAACAAATCAACAAGTGAATTTAATGGAACATGAAAAGATGAAATAGAAGATAAGCAATTGTAATGTGTAACCTTGAGATCCTTTCCAAGCTTCCCAGAAAGAGCTAACAGTAGAGTAGACTTTCCCGCGCCAGGAGGACCAAGAAGGAGTGTAAGCCTGTCCAGAACAAACACAAAACAGAACAAACAGTTAGTATTTGGACTGTCAGCAAACTAACAATTACTTAAAAACAGAACAGAATACCTAAATCGGAAGTATCTGAACTCGTTTACCTTCCTGGTTTGATGATACCGCTTATATCATCAAGGATTACCACTGGTTTTTTCTTGTTTTTAAGGATCTTAAGAGAACTCAGTAAGCTCTGCAGAATCAAAATCAGACACCAATTCAGTGAAAAATGTTTAGTTAAATGGACTGCAAATGTGATTCATGTTATTAATTCTAGTAATTGAGAGGTTTCATTTTTTTTTCTTTCCCACTCGCCTCTATCATGTTGAAGGTAGAGTTCACTAGTATAGGCATCGCTCACACTATCTATGAGTCAAGTCATATATACTAGCTCTAACATAGACAAATATGATCACCACACATGCACACACACAAAGAAGTCCTAAATAATAGTATTAACTAGTGGGGAGAAAACCACACATCTGTTCCAAAATCTGGATGAACCTACATTCAGTCGTGACAAATTTTCCCTTAAATCTCCTGAAATATCCAAGATGGACTCTGCAAACGGCATACAGGGAGCCAGGCATAATATACGTAATACATAAAATGTGTATATCACACTATGTACTCTTCCTCAAAAGAAGAAGGAGACATGATAGTGACCACAAGTTCCAGGATGCATTTCCCTCAGATAGTGACCACAGTTCCAGGATGCATTTCCCCTAGATTCACCCGGGTTACCACATTTCATTACTAAAATCCTTGTTCTTCATAAGAGACGAGGCATTATTCAAAAGAATAGGCAGTATGGTTCTATAGAAAACAAAAAAAGACGAATGCTATTATAACAAGAATCATGTGAAACATGTTAAGAACAGTGATAATACCTTCCTACAACAACAGCGAGGTCACCCCTGATTGTTCCTGGCTCTGATTTCTGTGGGTCAGTAGCTCCAATAAGTTTGCGACCATATTTTATCACTCCTTCACCTTCCCAGACCTAAAAAACAAAAACTTGTTTAAAGACTCACTAATGGGGTAGAAACTGAAAGAAAAAAAGGTAAAGCCCTTCATTTTTCTCACCATGGCAAGCACAGGGCCAGAACTAAGGAAATCACAAGCCCTTCATTTTCCTTCTCATTTTCTTCAGCAACTTTTGTAGCAGCTGCTGCTGCCTTTTCTTTCGCTGAAAATCCAATAAATAACAGTCACATATAGCAATACAAAAGGTAAGTGTAAAAGCAAAACATAATGCATAACCATAATAATAAAATAACAAGATACCTTTAATCTCTACGTGTGAGGGTCCTGAGGGTTGGGCAACAGGTTGTACATCTTCGTTGATATCTACAATAAATAAGAGATACAGTTGCATATGCAGAATGTGAAAAATGCTATTGATACTGAATAAGCATATGCAATTGAAATACAGAACAGCAAATCATAAATTCTGGATATTAACACAAGTTATATAAATTTCAGCTTTCAACAATCTAGAATCCTAATATTCACCTACCAGGGGGCAAATCTACTGATTGTAGCACCAATCACTAAATTTATATTCTTCTGAAAAAACCATTGCTTCCCAAGTGAAAAACAAGAGCTACTTGTTCCAATAAATACAATGACATAAGTTTCTCTCAATTCAAATTAGACAAAGATCTCTATTGCACCGAAATAGGTTCATCTAGCATGTAACATTAGAAATCAAGACAAAAGAGCAAAAAATTCAAGAGTTTCCTCCAATCAATTTTTCCACTTCAACATAACATCTTTTAATCTAGTTCAAGCACCAAAAATTACTAGAACCTACGAATCGCTTCTTCACCGTAAATAACGGAAGTTTTGGTAATATTGATAAGCTCAATCTCAGTGAAAAGAAGAATTAGTTTAATTACACTTTACCTTCTTCCGTATTATCAGATTTTACGACTTTTTTCGACTTAACTTGTTCAGATTTCACTTCATCCATCGAAACCACACCGTTGTTCTCTTCTACAAAACTCAACCGAAACCTTACGTTTAGTACATCATTGAATACAATAGTGATAGAGAACGAACGAACGGTAAAGGATGAGATTCAGCGAATTCTTACCTGCTGAGTCGAGCTGCAACGAACGGATGCTGGATTGGATCTCATCCTCGATGTCTGCAACAATAACAACAAATCAGGCAAATGGTGAGAGGAAGAGATTGGGAGAGGAAACCCTAACTTTTCAACTTTTCAAATGGAGAGAGAAAACCCTAACTTTTCAACTTTGCAAATGGGGAGAGGAAGAGTTGAGAACAATAGACTATTCTGCTTGAAGAAATCATGCTTGGGGTGCCATGAAAGATGAAGAAGAGAGGAGCTTTTGAGAGAGATTTGTGAAGAGGGAGAGATTGCGCCAAGGAAGAAGAGAGAAAGAGAGGGGAAAGAGGATGAGAGGTCAGGGGAGAGCATTCGATCTACTGTGAATGAGGGGGAAAAGAGAGCGAGACTGAGAGGGAAGCAATTGTGAAATGGGAGGGAAGCAATTGTGAAATGGGACTATGGGAGGGAATCGAGCGGGTTAATTTTAGTTTTTCCCGCTTCGACTTTTGATAGTGTTTTTTGGGATTTTATAGCATGAGCGTAAAAAACGCTATCCTCAAATGCTATTAAAAGCCAATTGTGTTGTAGTGAATGACTCTACTTGACAATATGACTTGTGTAGTTCATCATGATGGCCAATAGGCGAGTGATAGTCCTACTTATATGGAGATGAGTGGTGTTTGAAGGATATAAAAGATGACATTGAGAAGCATTGTGGAATTAAAAAAGTTACCATTACATGGATTTCTACTGATCAAAGCGTTAAAGTGGTGAAAACTGACGCATACTTGTATTTATGGGACAACATTAAAACAAGGTTCAGTAACAAAACCTTCTTTCATGTGTATATACAAAACCCAGATTTAGTAACCCCCAAGCCGAAGTGAAAGCCTAAGCCTAATCCAAGTTCATCCAAACCATTGTTTGATCCTTCAAAAAGGAAGTATGGTCTTAGATCAAATTCAATTCGGAAGAATTCTAAACCAATTGTAGGAGCTAGAGCATACTTTGGTAACTCTCTTATTCTTTCTGATGATGATGAACTTGAGGAGGTGCATTATGATGATGAAATTGAGGTTGACCTTGGTGATGTAGATGGGGACTTTGGAGACTTTGGGAACATTGGTGATGTAGGTGGTGACTTTGGGGATGCTGGTGTTGACTTTGCTGAGTCATCAGTGGCTGAACCATCAGTGAGTGGTCCAAGACCTATTCTACCAAGGGACTTTGCTTCATTCACTGATGTTGGAGAGGATGGTGAAGAAGAAGTTCCACCACCATTGCCATTGACTGACTTTGAAGGTATACTTGTAAATATTGACCAACTAGATGATGAGAATCACTATGATAGTGATCATGTTGGTAGGAGATCAGATGTGGATGCTGGGGAGGATGGTGAAGGAGAAGTACATGAAGATAATGAGGATGAGGACTGAGGTGGGTGATGAAAACCCAGAGAGTTCTGAAAATGAGGATAGCCTAGAAGAAAAAGAAGCAGATGAGTTCAAATCATTTGCAAAGAGAACCTCATGCATGAATGAAGAGGGTATTATGGATATGAATACCCCTATTTCAAAGTTACGTGAGAAGATGTAATGGGATACTATAAATCATTGTAGGCAATGGATGAGAAATTTTGCAATATTGAACAAGTTTGAATACAAGCAAGCCAAGGATGACAATTTGAAGATTGATTTGAGGTGTAAAGATCCTACTTGCACTTGGAGAGTTTATGTGAGAAGACAACCTGTGGAACCAACAACCGTGTTGAGGTCATTTCAGGCCACACACATGCAAGGGTGATGAAAGGGGAAAAATTGTATGGTTAAATCTCTTTGGGTTGCTGAAGTGGTAGAACTCAGTGTGAGAACTAACAAAAAATTCAAGCCTGGTGACATCATGCAATACCTTTTGGATGAGCATGGTTTGAAGATCAGTTACACGACTGCTTACAATTCTAAGTTGATATGCAATGAAATAATCTATGGAGGTTACAAGGACAGTTTCACCAAGATTCCTGAACTTTGTTGATAAATCTTGATGATACATCAAACCTTCATCTGATCAGCACCGTACACGTGTCATGATAATCTGGTCAACATAGCAAAGCAGGCCCGATTGCACGATCAATCCAGCGAGGTCCACACAACATTAATCCCATTATTGGCAGGATTCAAAAGGTCGGACCCAAATTGCAATGTACCACTAAGCCCACATGTCACGCGATCAAGTCCAATACTCGTAAGCCCTGATAAGGCAAGTATCTGAGGAATCAACCCAAGGCAGGCAGGCCAGCAATACTTTAGTTCCAAATAGGAAACAAATACTAGAGTATATAAGTCGGGCAATGAAACTTCCTTGCATGGACAACACTCAGAAAGGGAAACCTCTCCCGCAGATCTAGGAGCACAAGTCATGTAGGGAAACTACCCTCCCTAGACAGCTCCCAACTAGGAAAGGATCTCCAATAAGATTTCTTTCCCTAAACTACACCATCAAAGGCCTAGCCGAACAAGGACTCTCACACTATAAAATGGAGATAAGGTCGATGAAATAAGGTACTTTATAGAAACCCAATTCACAGCTTTAAACCTTATCTAACTTAAGCATCAGAGTGTCATCAGTCATCACACGGTGGTCTTTTGCTCGCGTGTGCTACTTGTGTAGGTGTAGGTCAAAATGAGGAAGGAGATAAGAATTGAGTACATCAGTTTGGCACCGTCCGTGGAGAACGACATAGTTCCTCAAACCAAACAATAGTACCACATTTCCTAGAGAAATAGAAAGATGGTGACAACAAGGTCTCGCAACAATGGAGACGTTGTTGAACCCTCGAACTAGCATAGCGCCGCCAGCTTCGGTGCCACCACCACCGTGGGAGGAATCCTCTTAGATCCCTGCACTAGTGACAGCCACGGCAGACCCAAGGGTGGATGTAGCAAATTGCATAAGCGGTGGATGCACTCAAATAATGGAATCCTTCACCTGTAGAAGGAGATCGTGAGCGGCAAAGAGCCAAGTCCCCAAAGAATTCTAGGGAACGCGTTTAGGAGAGCCGCGATGCCCCAGTAGCTTCTTAATGGACCAGAGGTGGAGAAGCGACCAATAGAGACCCACCGTCCAGAGCCGACATGCACGTTTTGCACAACCCCATCCGAAAAGGGGCCACAAACCCAGACGTACTGTTCAACTTCACTGTCCCTCCATTTATGGATCATATCATGGATGAACCACTATCGAAGAAGTATACCCCGCCAAAGCTGAAGTTTTACGATGGAACAAGAGACCTGTCTGACCACTTGCGCAACTTCCAGCATGAAATGGCACTCAAGGAAGAATCTGATGCGATAATGTGCTGATATTCCCTACCAGCCTGAAGAAATAAGCGCTGACATGCTTCCACAACCTCCCTCCAAGGTCTATCGATTCATTTCGGACATTGGTGAAGACATTCCTCACACACTTCGTGGGCATCCAACGAATCATAAACGACCCACACTAATTGCTGACCCTAAAACAAAACCAAAAACAGAACAAGATGTAAAGGGAATACGCCACTCATTTCAACGTTGAATTGACCCTCATCGACGACTAAAGCATTGAAACTGTTGTAACAACCTTTACTTCGGGTATGAGGAGGGGCAAGTTCTATGACTTCCTTACTCTGGACCTCCAACCAATATGCCATACCTGCTAAAGGATGCCCATAGATATATCACCCTAGACTAGATGCTTACCGCCAAAAAGGAGGCAGAATAAAAAAAGAAACCTTCTGTCCCTAGGGATAAGAAAAAGGGGAAGAAGAAAGAGGTCGGTTATGGGAACAAGAAGAAGCGCACTGACAACAAGATCGACTCGGGCCGCACAAGGCAGGACAAGGCCTCTAATTATGTCGGGTCCATATCTGTCAACCCTCTCAACTCCAGTCTATCCGACATCCTCGATTCTATGAAGAAATTGGGAAGAAATGAAGTGCCCCCAAGTAGTGAGGAGACCCCGCTCGATACGACAACATCAAATACTGTGCCTTCCATAAGGAAGGCAGACATGACACTGAGGATTGCAAAAACCTCAGAGGAGAAGTCGAGAGTACTTGATTAGGAAAGGCAAGCTCAAAAAGTTCCTGGGCTACAGGAGGCAGGGCTGAGCAAAGGAAAGAGAAGACGTTGTCAAAGAGATTGAAAAAGAAGCTCCTAGCATCATTTATGTACTTCATGGGGTCAATCCTGAGGGGGAGCAATCAAATTGGTTCTGCAAAAGGACACCGACTGAGATGCAGACAACATCTCAGTGCGAGGACCAACAAGTGCAAATTACAAGAGTTCACAGCTCGATCCCACCATTAACATTTACGGAAAGGGATCTCCAAGGAGTACATTCCCCTCACAATGCCGCTCTGGTCATCTAGTCCCCATTGCAAAGTGGGAGGTAAAGAGGGCTTTGGTGAATATCGGAAACTCACTCAATGTTTTGTTTCTCAGCGCATTCCGCAACATGCAACTCCAGGAGAAATACTTAACCCCCGCTACCCATCCCATGGTC
The DNA here is from genome assembly GCA_963556465.1 of Berberis vulgaris. Taxonomy (NCBI): domain Eukaryota; kingdom Viridiplantae; phylum Streptophyta; class Magnoliopsida; order Ranunculales; family Berberidaceae; genus Berberis; species Berberis vulgaris. The sequence goes on along the minus strand of OY747124.1, from coordinate 82,017,124 downwards.
AGATTTAGTGGAGAGAAGTGCTTCCTCGTTGGGAAGATCAACCTAATGGTGGAGGCGGGATAACCACAATTGCGGAAGTACTTTGTCCAAATATTTATGGTGGTTGACACTTCGTCCATCTACAACATTATTCTGGGAAGGTCGTCGCTTCATCAAATGGAAAGAGTAGTTTCCACTTTGCACCAGTGCATCTATACAACCAACCAATCCCAAGGAACTATCCGATGAGATCAACTAGTAGCAAGAAATTGCCATTATGTGGCCTAGAAATGACTGAATTGCTACCAATGGCAGCTAGGGCCTGCGGAACAAACATGTCAGGTACCGGGCCTAGACAAAAGAGGAGAATCATTCTGAGTGGGTGGTAGAGCCCCGACAACCGAAGTGTATCTATGCAGAGAGTCAGAATTCAGAGCTAGAAGCACAATCTAGACCAATATAGAGCTAAGATACGATACTTCAGCAAATGGGCACATACTCCAAGAGCTGATAACCAACAAGGAACTGTCTGCCAGCACAAGTCCACTATTCAGTAACTTCACTAGCTTTGGCAAATCAAGAAATTTCACTAGAGAGATTATGCAATCCGCGCCAGGATCATACGCGCCTCCTTTAAGACCGGATTAGCTTAGTCCTCATTCATAGTTAAATTATTTTATTGTTTTGATTTTGTTTTTTGTTTTCATTTTTTTCAGTTTAGGAGAATTGTTCATACTAGACATTCCAGAAATAAAACAGATTTTATTGATTGCAACGAAAGTTATAAAAAGCTTGCCGACCAACTAGTACAAAAGTTTATATACTACAAGTATCTGAGTCAGACACAAATATCTATCCGCTGAAACAAGCGTAAAGATTTTTCTCCGCCAATCCGCCTCTAGAAGAGAAGGTGGTGAATGTAGAGTGTTTGAAAAAGAAGCCGAAAGAGCGCGCTCAATTCATTACTCTGTCGAATCACCTCGCAAGGATGATTTGAAACTATCAACATGAACCTCGAAAAGAAATTCAGACATTTTCGCTCCGCCAATCTGCCTGCAAAGAAAATTTGGAACTAGAATAGAAGGCAGAGGATGATGATTCTCAATAGGGGAGCGCCTGGGGTGCTGCCGAGTTAATGTTCCTGGAAAGAAAGTCGCATTCATCTGAGCTCCACTCCGCCAACCTGCCTTCTGGCTGTGGGGTCACGCGTTAAGCCCAATAGATACAGTGGGAATGATCGCCCCAAATCTAGTTGCGGGCATAATTTTTTAGACTAGATGGCGCGAGAGGCCCTGGAAGCACCGAAAGATGGAAGACAGACCTAACCCCTGAGGGGGAGTTCGTAACTCTTCTTCGCAATGTATAAAGATATTACAAGACCTCATGAAATCAATCAGATGCTCACCCAGATCAGGTGGCTCGCATAATAACAGGCCTTATTAAGACTCATCGCTGCAAATGTCAGAACATTCAAAGATTCTAGTGGCAGAGATCCTCCTTCAGCCTTTGGAAAACCCAAAGCATAATCTTTGGAAAGATGCATTCGATCAACATGTTCTACAACGCTCATCGCAATGCTTCAAACAAAGAACAACTAGCCTATATATAGGCGCGGTGATTTACGAAGCAACATCATTCAACAGTTACATCAACATTAAAAGTCGTACGGGAAATTGGGAAATGACGGTTCCAATTGAAACTGCACGAGTCCACATTCATCAAATTAATGATCTTGCAAGCATCTCCATTAACTGGGGGAGCAACCGATACTGAACCGTCTCACAATATGCGCCGTACACATGGCACGCTGATCTACAATGATTTTTTTTCCAATCGAGCCCCGTCAACTAATGGGCCCAAGCTTTTTCCCTGCTAGATCCGACCCACCACATGCAAAGGTACGAACAACAAGGACCCTGAGCACCCATGGAATAAGGAGCGCACCTACAAAGTATTATCAGTAAATCCAAGGCATCCGCCCTTTTATTATTCCGTCGTTGTTCATTACAGCTAGTCAATCTATTACTAGTCTGATATATCGATCAGACTCTGAAATTAGACCGCTAGGTGAACTAAGTAAGTCAGGACACCCAAGTTAGACTTGAACGCCCAAAATCTTATTATGACCAAAGCTTAGTCAGCTCCGACTGATTACAATAGCTTCTGGTCCGCTTTAACACCTATCCTACCAAAAGCGGACGACGATGGGTTAGAAAGTGGGAGCTTAGTCAGTGTTTTCAACACCTGACCACGATGGCTTGCCAGGGACCATTGTCCAACTATAGATAATGGTCGCCGAACTTAACTAAAACTTAGTCAGTTTTGACTTATGATAATAGCTTCTGGTCCGCTTTAACACCCGGTCCGTTAAACGGATGTCAAAGGTTTAGAAAGTGGAAGCTTAGTCAATGCTCTGATGCTTGATCAAGACAGCTTGCCAGGCATCATTGTCCAAACATGGGCAATAGTAATCGAACCTGACCAAAGCTTAATCAGTGACGACCGATGATGATGGCTTCTGGTATACTCGAAGCCTAGTCTGCCAATAATGGATTTTGCCGACTTAGAAAGTGGGAATCTAGTCAGCACTCTCGACGCCTAATTAGGATGGCTTGCCAGGGACCACCCTCTTATGCAGACGATGATCGCCGAACTTGACCAAAGCTTAGTCAGTGGTCGTTGATGACGATGCCTTTTGGTCTGCTCGAAGCATAGTTCGCTGCGAGCGCGGATTCTGACGACTTAGAAAGTGAGAGCTTAATCAGTGTGACGATGCCTGACCATAATGGCTTGCCAGGGATCATTGTTCAACTACAAACAATGATCGCTAAACCTTATCACTCTAACACCTAGTCTGTGAATAACAGGCGAGATGGGTTAGAAAGTGGGAGCTTAGTCAGTGTTCATGTAGCCTGTGAAGACGGCTTGCCAGGGACCATTGTCCTTCCACAAATAATGATCACCGAACCTTATCACTCTAACACCTAGTCTGTGAATAACGGACGATGATGGGTTTGAAAATGGGAGCTTAGTCAGAGTTCATGTAGCCTGGTGAAAACGGATTGCCAGGGATCATTGTCCTTCCGCAGTTAATGATCGCCGAACCTTATCACTCTAACACCTAGTCTGTGAATAATGGACGACGATGGGTTAGAAAGTGGGAGCTTAGTCAGTGCTCATGTAACCTGGTGAAGACGGCTTGCCAGGGATCATTGTCCTTCCACATACAATGATTGTCGAACTTATCACTCCAATTCCTAGCCCGTCAAAGACGGACGACGATGGGTTGGAAAGTGGCAGTCTAATCAGTGCCCTCGATGCCTGATTAAGATGAGTTTCCAGGGACCACCGTTCAATGACAAACAATGGTCGTTGAACCTGACCTCGGTTTAGTTAGTTATAACTGGCGATAACAACCTCTCGATCACCCTCATCAGGTTCGCCTTCTTCTTCGAACGAATCAGAAGCCACTCAAAACTTTGCATCTACAACCTCTTTATAATAGGAGAGATCCCAGTCGGGATGCTCCTCCTCCATAAGCTGCAACAGTCCAGCCTTCTATGCACGACTTTGCTGAACTCAAACGTGCCTTGGGCTTCAAGAAGCTTCTTCGCGCATCCTTGATTCTGCAAGCTCCCGCTCCAGCTTGTTGGACAACATGTTAATCCAGGACTGCTCGACGCCTAGCTTATCATTAACAACACTTAGCTCATTTTGTGCCAGAAGGAGTTGTTCCTTTGCTCACCGGTTCGCACACTTCTAGCATTAAAATCAACATCAGCCTCCAACTACTGATATCGGACAACCCATTCAGACTCCTTCTTGACCTTCTCAGCATGCATAGCTTGCAGTTTAGACTGCACTCTAGTCACAGTCTTTCAGGCAAATTGTAAGTCACGATGGACAAGGTTCAATTCATTCTCAAACTGATCCCTCACGGACACTGCCCCTGTCAGGCTAGACTCGAGTGTTTCCAAGCGAACCTTCTAAGCCTCCGATCTTGTGCGCCAGGACTCCGCTGTAGTACTTGAGTGAGCTTCAAGTTACTTGCTCAATGATTAAATCTCGTAGAGAGCGTCAGAGTATGACTTCTGCATGTTTGCAAAGACTCGCTCCATTGTATACACTCTTTCACGAGTGGCCTCAACTTCAGTCCCAGCTGCGGTCACTTGATTTAGGTATGACATCCCCAACACAAGATGTTTTTTCCCTTTATCCATACGCTCTCCCAATGTTTCTCTTTCTGGCTTCGAAGTACAGTTCGCCAGCCAGTCATTTTATCTACTAATGTGCCTCCTGGAAGCATAAGAAATGTCAACCTCTTGATACCAAGATTGGTTGCTCATCTTTACCACGTCCGAAGAAAATACATTAATCCACACATCCAGATAGAGGTCCTTCGAGACCGAAATCACTCCTGCACCGACCCTTCACCGTCTTTACTGCGTTAGGGCCTTCATCTACAATTTTTCCCTTACTCATAGTAATCAACTCTTTTTAATGAGCCGACTTAAAACCAGTTGACTGAGAATAAGGAAGCGAGTTATTCCTCGGACCTGTCGCCACTTCAATGTGGGGACAAGAGCGAGACGGAGGACATTACGAACGATGCAGATGGGACCTTTCGCCATGAGGATGACTATCAAGCAGCTCTTCAGCAGGCTTGGTAGGACCACAAACAAAATCTTTCAACGAAAAAGGAAGACCCAGTCCCACACCAGACGAAGCTTCCATGCCCGCATGTAGCAGCACTTGATTCAGAACCTCTGCCTGTTTTGTACTCAGTTTTGTCACATCTTCAAGCCCAACCAGTTGCAGATACTCAATCTCCAAGTTAGGAAGGGAAATGGGAGCCTTTGCTCGAGCATCATGTCCTTCGGACACAATAGTCTCCGACCAGCGGATGAATCAAGAACCTGTCTAACAGCGTCACATCCCTCAGACGAAGTCAAATGCTTACGAGCAGGACTAGACACAGCACGAGGCCTCTTTAGACGAACATAAGAAGGAAGCGCCTCACTTAGTTCTGCCCTCCTGGAAGGGCCCAATATCTTAATCTTTGGTAACTTCCTCTTCTTCGAGGAAGATATGACTTCAGGCTTTGGCTTTGAAAACCTAAAAAGAGTAGAAGCCTCATGCCAATAAGCCCACAGTCCGTTGCGCTTGATGTTAGAAGACTTAACGACATCATTTATCTTCAGACGAGGCAGGTCGCAAAACGCGTCTAGAGGTGCTTTATCCTCATAAAAAGAAATGAAGTTGGGAATTTCCCTACGAAAATCGCAAAGACTAATCTGATATGCATTTAACACAAGCGAGATCAAAAACGGAATTGAACTTACCCAGTTTCATGAATTCTCGCTCAATCGAATGACCAGCAACCTCGAAATACTTCGAGTCCGCAGAGACCATGAAACAAAATTTCTGCTAGAACTTAAAATCGTCAGGCAGATTGCCAAAACATTTCGACGATGTCAGCACACACACAACATGCTCATTTATCAGAGGAGAAGTAAGCAGTTTGATCACCCTCGAAGATACTTAGACACTGGTGTCCTTCGTCCTAATCAGAATGACGATCACGGTCCTATACCCGTTCGACGCTAGTTGAGCGGGCACAATGCTGAGGTACGCTAAGAATCCCCGATCTACTTGATAATAGGAAAACGAACACCTGATAAAGCATACCCCAGTGAAGACAGATGAACCCCTCCGAAGGGGACAACGATGTCAGATCGACACCCAGAATGAAAAGCATTAGATCCTCAAGAACCCCATATGTTTTACGGAGGACTTCCAGACTCGACTCAGAAAGCGACCTCTCCTCAAAGAACTTGTGGCCCTTAACGAACAGTTCATCGAAAAGTTGATTCATGCCTGCCATGAGAGATCATACATAATTTTGATTACGAAGGAAGAGAAAAGTCAAAAGCAAGGAATACGATAGACAAAACAAAGCCTCCGAGATCGAAAGAGTAAAGAAGCCAAACTCCGCAGAGAGAAGATCTATATAGAAAACAAAACTTTCGCCTTTTTTTTTCTTTTTTGAGTAAATGCATGCCCATTAAATGAAGCTCGACACTCGAAGAAACAACTCAGACTCAACCATTACGAATGCACAGTTGCTTCATGAAATGACTTGGTGGACCGATGAGATGGCCCACCAACTCAGGGGGAGTAGTTGATGATACATCAAACCGTCTTCTTATAAGCATCGTACACATGTCATGATAATCTCGTCAACATAGCAAAGCATGCCCGATTGGACGCTCAATCCAGCGAGGCCCAGACAACATTAAACCCACTATTGGTACGATATAGAAGGTCGGACCCAAATTGAAACGTGCCATTAAGCCCACACGTCACGTGGTTAAGCCCAATAATTGTAAGCCCTGATAATACTGGAGTATCTGGGGATCGACCCAAGACAGGTAGGCCAACAATACTTTGGTTTCGATTAGGAAACAAATACTAGAGTATATGTCGGGCAATAAAACTTCCTTGCATGGACAAAACTCAAAAAGGGAAACCTCTCCCGCATATCTAGGAGCACAAGTCGTGTAGGGAAACTACCCTCCATGAACAGCTCCCAACTAGGAAAAGATCTCCAGTAAGATCTCTTTTCCTAAACTACGCCACCAAAGGCCTAGCCGAACAAAGACTCTCACACTATAAAAGGGAAATAAGGTCGATGAACTAAAGTAAGCTATAGAAACCAATTCACAGCTTTAAGCCTCTCCTAAGACATATCTAACTTAGGCATTAGAGTGCCATCGACCACCACACAATGGTTTTTGGCTCACGTGTGCTACTTGTGCAGATGTAGGTCAAAACAAGGAAAGAGAGCAGAATTCAACTACATCATTTCGTATGACAACTTTGTGGGGTTATATGTAGCTTTTAGAGCAAGCTTGGAAGGTTTTGTGAAGGGTTGTAGACCTATAGTAGGTCTAGATGGCTATTTTATCAAGGGAGAATATGGTGGAGTGATGTTGTCTACCATTTCATTGGATGCCAATAATGGGTTATTCCCTTTTACCATCTACATTTGCAAGGGTGAAAACTATGGCAGTTGGAACATATTTCTGATAATTATAGCCCCATATCTCAGAAAAGACCCAAGCAAGCTTAAGGGTTTGATTAAGGCTGTGTATGAAGTCTTCCGGGGTAGTCATCACAAGTATTGTTTAAGACACATGTACCAAAATATCAAGAAGATCCATAATGGTCCTCACATGGAGAATCTGACTTGGGTTGTTGCTAGTGCTTACTGGGTTGAAGAGTTTGAAATAGAGATGGGAAAGATTGAGGCTGAGGATCCCAAGGAAAAAGTGTGGTTGACCAAAGAGTGTTTTTCTCACTGGGCAAGGTCACACTTTGATACTACAACAAAGTGTGAACACATTACAAACAATTTTTTTATCACTCAACAAGATGATGCTTGAGTTGAGGGAGATGCCAATTGTGAAAATGGTTGAGAGGTTTCAAAGGATAGTGATGGGTATGCACTATACAAGGAAACTTGAGGCAGAAAATATGGAAAGTAGTGGTGTTGTGTCTAGGGTTGAAAGAACTTTGTTGAGACTGGAAAAAAAAGTACCATAGGAATAGGACCACTGGTTACAAACAAGGATTGTGTTATGCTATAAAGAAATGGGGTGTGGGGTGGATTGTAGATTTTGAGAACCACACATGCTTTTGCTATGAATGGAAAGTCATAGGTCTGCCATCTGAACATGCATGTGCTATGGTGATTCCAACAAGGGAAGAGTTTCCAAAGTAAGTTTAATATATTTCACGTACTTTGTTGTCTGCCATTTGAAGTTGTTGCTTGTTTGTTATTATTTAAAGTTGTTTGTGTTTCATGTAGGTACTGCAATCCATACTTATCAGTTGAAGCCTACAAAACTACCTATGACTTGTATGTGATAATCCATGTTATTGGCCTAAGGTAAAATACATAATTTCATTGTGTTTTCACATCACATTTATATCTTATTCACTGTTTGTTGACCTCATGTACCTTATTCATTGTTTGTTTTGTTGTCATAGCCACAACATGTTGTTAAGCCTCCCCCACTTCATAGGCCTGCAGAGAGACCTAGAAAGAACATAAAAAAGGGTGAAGATAAGGGCCCAAGGGACCAAGGAGGAACTCAAAGAGATGCAATAAATGCGAACAATATGGGCACAACAAGACTACTTGCAAAGGCGTAATTGCTAGTAGTTTTGAGAAGAGGCTAGGTGTTGTTGGCTTGGGCAATATACTTGGTGGTGATGGTGGTCCACAACAGAGGATGAGGATGGAAGCGGATGCAATGCCATGTACCCCAGCAGCTAGTAGAGAAGGTCTGATCACGATGAGTTGAATTTTACTCCGTCTCAGGAAAACAGGTAAAGGTTGGTGGCTTTTCCCACCTTTTTGGTATAGTTAGTAGTAGTACATATGAATATAGTCAAAGCCATCTAAAGCCACTGCTTAAAGACAAAAGCCAAGCCAAACCATGACATCTCACTTCGCCTTGGTCAAAGCTAGGCCACTGCCGTTAAGCCACAAAAACCACCACTTTTAGCGCTTTTTTGCTGAAGCGTGAAGCCACCAAAGCCATGACTTCATTAAACAAAAGCGATTTTTTCTTTCATTTTTTGACTTTTTTCTTCTTTTTCTCATACTTTTTTCCCTTTCTCCTTCACTCTGTAAAGCTTTATGGCTGAATCAGAAAGCTTTAATAGAGCAGGAGCTAGAGATCATGTTCGAGGTACAAATCTTCTAACCTTCAACAGAGCTTCACTCAAATTTTTATCGTCTTGACCCCAAAGAATGAAACTCACATCTATACATTGATTATCTATGCATTAATAATCTATACATTAATAATGTGGTTATTTTATGTTTACTTAAGGTGATTGATTATGGAAAAAAATCGTGGGGCAAGGGTGAGTAGTTCTCGGGAAGATATTGGTTCAAAGTATGGTGTTGCAGTGAATGGTAACAAACATCATAACATAGGAAGTAATATGAACACTTAGATTGACTTGAGCTAACACCTCTAATCTAATAGATAAAAGAATGAATATATTTAGAAGCTTAGATACAAGCAAAATGCATATATATATTAAAATAATTTTTTAGGGTCGTTTTACTTGCGTAAAGTCATCGCTTCGCTTTTTGTTGAAAGCCAAGCGATGGAAAATCGTTTCACCTTTGCTTCGTGCTTTGACTACCTTGTATGACAAGACTTGGTATACATTTGTTGTTTGTAACCATGACATGTCAGTTTTTTTGGGTAGATGGTATATGGAAGATAGAATGGTTACAAATGGTGCTTTTGGATATAGATTTAAATTTTTTGGTATAGATGGTACATACATTGGCATGTTAGTTTTTTAGTAGGTGCCATGTATGTGCAAACAAATGGTTCAGTTACTTAGTGGTTATTGGATATCTGATACAAATAATGGTTTAGACAAATGTATGTGCAAGACAATAAACAATGGTTTGACAGATTCTGATGTAAGATTAACTGGATATCTTTAGTATGTAAACAATACATTGACTCAGTGCTTCAATTATGGTTAGGCTCCGCTTGGTAAAGATGCATTTTGTAAAGTAATGCAAATGCATCACTTTGCAATGCATTAGTTTTCAATGCATTACTTTGCGGTGCTTGGTATTAGTTAGAGAAAAAATGTTAGTTCTATAATCTTTGGGTTTTTTTTTTTCAATTGGAGTGCATTTCACATACCATATGTTCTCTCATATATATTATATTACATATATTTTCTTCAAATATGTAAGAAAAATAAGGACACTTTAGAAGAGTTTGAATTATATTAAACTCTTGTAAAAGTTTACTCTATTGAGTTCCACATAATAATAAGAACTCTTAAAAATATTGACTCTATTAAGAAGTATAGTCGAACATGTGAACGTGAGAGTTATTTGCAAAAGAATTTAAGATGTTTTATCTCGTAAAGTAATGCATGATCTCATAACATAAAGATGCAGAGGTTTTGCATGTTTATTCCATAACTACTTTACGTAAATCTTACCAAGCACCAATTTTTTGTAACCATCCGCAAAGGGATGCATTTGCATTCCTTACGGGATACCAAGCGGAGCCTTAATTGCATTGTTAATGGTTCAATGGTTAATTGCATTTTCTATTGGTTCGATGGTTAATTGCATTGTGAATGGTTCAATGGTTAATTGCATTGTGTGTTGGTTCAATGGTTAAATACATTGTGAACGGTTCAATGGCTAATTGTATTGTGAATGGTTCAAGGGTAAATTGCATTGTGTTTAGGGTTGTTCAATGGCAGGTTGTTAATTGCATTGTTTTTGACAGGTTGGTTCAATGGTTAATCATTGTTTTTGGGCAAGTTGTTCATTTCATTGGCAGGTTGTTCAATGTCCAGTAGGTTGCTCATTTCAGCTTTTTGGATTTTCATGATGGTCATTCACAAACAATGCAAGTCAATTAAATAATAATTTACACATAATCCATATTAAAAAAATACACATAATTTTTTTTGACCCACACATAATTCCTAAATTTATCATTTGGTACCCATCTTCCCTAAACTAGTTTCCTTACCAGTTCAACCAACAACGAGTACACAAAATACAAGTTTGACTTACTTCTCCACCAAAATCGACGTGTCCACTGATCATACTTGGATCTCCCTCTTCAGACTGTGATTCTCTCTCCCTCTTCAACAGATTGTATAAACCTAGGGTTTCATTGGGATAAAGAAGGAAGAGGGGGAATAGGGAATATAGGGAAAGAAACATGTGCCGGTGAGGGGTAAATGAGGTATTTCAAGAAAACTAATATTTTCTGCTAGTCAATTGAGTTGACTTAAGAGTCAATGGCTAAAATGGTGGTTAGACTGAATTAAAATAATTAGTGCACCCAACTAGGATTACGCCTGAATTAATGGGGGTTAAAAGGTAAATAACCAAAAAAAAAAAAGTGCCAACTTATACCATTTTCTATAGGTTGTTGCTAAATAACATCATCATTTCTGCTGAAGGACACCACCATTTTCTGAAGAATACTACCACCTACTGAAGGACACCGCCAATATAAACAAAAAACCCTACCATCTCTTTTCTCCTCTATCTGTTTCTTCTCATTTCTTCCACCTCCTCCCCCTTTCTCCACCACCACCACCCTGCCACCTCTCCTCATCCTCATCCTCCCTTATCTTTTTCTTCTTCTTCTCCATCAACCACCACCACCACCCTGCCACCTCTCATCTTCCTCCTCCTCCTCATCAATCTCTTTTTTTTCCATCAATCCCCACCACTGCCACCTCTCCCCGTTTTTTATTCTTTTTCATTTTATTCTTTTTCAATCACTGCCACAATCCAGCCTCTTCCACCGGAGTGGTGTTGCTCTGGTGAAGAGATAAGAGAAGGTGAAGGTGGTGGTGTCCTTCAGTAGATCAAAAAAATTAGGGTGGTGGTGTCCTTCAACATAAATGCTGGTGTTATTTAGTAACATCCTTCTCTATATGGGGGCATTTTATTAGTATGCAATTGGAAGATTTTTAAGGATGCAGAGTTAGGCACTACAAATAACTAGAAATATCTTCTCTAAATGTGTGTGTGTATATAAATTTTAAGGTTGTCTTAGCCTCTCTTGTATCTACATCTTCATTTTATTGGAATTTAGTTTTCCCACAAAAGTAAAGTTTATTGAAAAGGAAGCAGATGAAGTCAACGTGACACTTAAGAAAGACTGGATGTTAGATTGGTAGATGGATAGAAAGGGAAGGTGCATAACATATTTCATATGAGTTAAGTGTCTGTGTTGGAAAGAAAAGAGGTGTAGACTTTCATTGGGGTGCTGTGAATATGATTGGAGGACCTTAAGTAGTGTGTGGAGAGGGATTTTTATGAGGTTGGGTGAGACCAAATCTTCTCTCTTAAATTGTACGGGTAATAGATGGGGATTCAATTTTTACGTTCTTTGATCTGGCAACGACTACACCGCACCATCATATCCTCTCTCCCACACCCCCAATGTTTTTTTTGGTTTTACTTTCTCACACCACCATTAAATATGGTAAAACCTCAAAAGAAACCAAAAAACAAATCAAAATAATCGCATAACCCTTTAAAAAAAAAGGCAAAACAGTCTACTCCATCCCTCAATATCTTGCACTCCCTGCTACATCTCATCCCACACTTGGAGACCAAACTTCACTTCCTCGCAAGGTTGTCATCCTCGTCCTTCTCCTCTTCCCTATCTCTTCATCTTCAGAAAAACTCTAAAATCGCAAAGTGGTCATCTCCTCGTCCTTCTCTTATTTCCTATATCTCTTTCTTCCGTTGCATTCCACTACATTTCACTGGGAAGAACTTAGTTCATTTCATTAGATGAAAATGAAAGGGTTTAGTGAAGTTGATGATGTTAGAAATGAAGATTTTACAGGTGAACATGAGGGTGAAGAAGATGATCAATCTAAAGAGCAAGGACAATCCTTTTCAATGGAGGTAATTTGCAAAAAAAAAAATTCATTTAATTTGCATGTAATTTTTTTTTTCAAAATAATTGATTGATTATTGTATGATGCATTGGTTCATAGGCATTTCTAATGGATGTAATAGATATGGAGATGCCTTTTAACGATGTTGAGAGCCCAGAGACGAACCATTTAGAGGTTCGCCTTTGTTGTTAAGTACATTAAAGTTTTAATTAATATATGAAACTAATTATAAATTGAATCATTATGCAAAATGTTGATAATAATGTTGATAGAAGTGGTGCCAGTAACAATGAAGAATTATCACTAATATTGGTAGTCGATGATAGTCAGCTATTTGTTACGGACGAGGTATGTAAGTTTTGACTTATTTTCGTTTTCACCATTTTTCATTGTTATGAATATGTTGTTATTAACAAGTTTTTAATTTTTTTAGGTATTTTCATCAAGGGCTTCATTGATAGGTTGGGTCCAAGGGATCCGTAGGGATAATAACATGATTGTTATTATCACGAAATCAGAACCGGCTAATAAAAAAAAGGAATGGAAGGGTCCATTTTGGTTGTGAAAGGGGAGGGAAGCCTGGTAAAAGGTTAAAGAATCATATTTGATCAAGCAGTACAAGGAAGTGTGGGTGCAAATTTGAGTTGAGAGGGGTCCCACTGGAGAATGACCATAGGATGTTGCAAGTGATACGTGGAACCCACAATCATCCTCGATCAGAGTCACTTGTTGGTCATTCGTTTGTTGGAAAATTGAACGTAGAGGAGATTATTTATGTGCAGAATATGGCGAAGTCCAGTGTGAGCCCTCGCAACATCTGGTCTTGGCTGAAAGAGAGGCTGCCGAATAATACCTCGACTTTAAAGCATATTTACAATCTAATGTGTCAACTAAAGGTGCTGGAACAAATAGGCAGGACGGCTTTGCAACATGCTCTAGAGTTGTTGAGGGAACACAATTACATAGAGTGGCATTTTTTTGATCATGGGAATAGAGTCACCAACATTTTTTAGGTACATCCTAAATCTATTTAGTTGACAAAGTGTTTTCCACAAGTAATGCTTATGGATTGCACGTATAAAACGAATCGCTATAAGATGTCGCCGTTTGAGATTGTTGGTGTAACGTCGACCGGGAAGACCTTCAACGTTGCAATTTGTTTTATGTGTTATGAGAAGGAAGAGTCATAGACTTGGGCATTGGAAAAGCTTGCAGGAATTTTTGAGCCAGACAACTTGCCAAGCGTGTTTGTGACTGATAGAGAACTGGGTTTGATCAAGGCTATTGAGCGAGTTTTTTCAAAGGCAAGGAGATTATTGTGCACATGGCACATCAATACAAATGTCAAGAAAAATTGTAAGAGACACTTTGAGGACAATGACCGGAGGGTCGACTTTATAGATTCGTTTTCAGATTTGTATAGATCAAGTTCAGAAGATAAATGGAACAAGGCCACAATTGAGTTTGATAGAAAATGGGAAAAATACCCAAAGTGTTTGGAATATCTCAAGACAGTTTGGTATCCCCATAAGGAGTACTTTGTCAGTGCATGGACGGATAAATTTATGCATTTTGGGCAATGCACAACGGGTTGAGTTGGAGGTGCACACTCGAAGTTGAAGCAATCATTGAAAAACTCCTAAGGAACATTCCTTAATGTTTGGAAAAATATACATGATATGATCGAAGTCCAACTGGTTGAGATAGAGTCGTCATTTCAGTATAGTTTGACGAAGGTGAAGTTTGAACATAACTTCACTTTATTTTCCTTACATCATGGGTCAGTGATGGAGTTTTGATTAACCTAAATTAATAAGCTAATAAACCCTACTTGTAATACCGCAAGTGCACGACTGTCTAACTGATAGACAATGGCAAATACGGGTCGATCCCACGAGGATTGACGAGACAGACGAATTTTAAGAATTATTTGAACTAATTTAGAATTGGGGGTTACAACAGATGAAAATTACTAAATTAAGAAAATGAAATTGACAACTAAAATTAAACTGATAAGATGATAGAGAGGGGACCGAGACATTGAATCCACCACAGGTTCTTCGAGATTTGTATAATCCAAATTATTGTTTTCAAGAATTAACATGACTAACCTAAAGATTAATCTAAGTTCGCAATTGATTTCAGCAAAGGTATAAACCCCTAACATTGCGTGTCTTTTTACGGCACATGTAATCACAGGTTTATTTTAACTAATTCTAAACCCCTAGCATTGCATGTCTTCTTACGGCACACACAATCACAGATTCAAATTAATTGATTAAAGCAGGCTTTGAATATCAATAAAGGCTACTTCTAACTACCGACTAGTCTAGATAATTAATCCGGATATAATCGGTGAAAACAAATTATTGAAACTCAAAAATCACTTGTGTTTAACATTCAAGTATATAGAAAACAATAAATTCAAATACAACAAACTCTAGGAAACCCTGTGGTTTCATCTTCGCCACGGCGCGGGGTCTAGAAGATCATGGTGGCGGTGGTCACAGCTCTGGTGTAGGTGGAATCCATCTCAGCACGAATGCACATCCCGAGAAAAGGCTGCAAATGCACTGTGGTGGTACAGAGCAGAAATCAGGGTGCAAAAAGCGAAACTATTTGAAAAACAGTTGTTTCCCGAAAAAAATCGCATGTTCCTCTGGTCTTCATCTCCAGCGAGTCGCGCTGCATCGTCTTCGCTCCTCGCGAGCTCCTTCTTCCTCTGACCGTCGTCGCTACCTACAAAAGAGAGAGAGAGATGGAAGAACAGAAAGAGGCGCGAAAGAGAACAAAAAGGAGGGAGAGAAACAGGGGCGGTGTTCCCTGTTTTTGCTCCTGTCGTGGTGGTGGTGCACGAGCTGGTGCGCCGCTTGCGACGGTGGTTGTGAGAAAGGGAAAGAGTGAGAAAGAGAGAGGGAAATAGGAAGGAGGGTCGAGAGAGTGGGAGAAACAGAGGGGTGAGGGCGGACAAAAGAGCAGGGGTGGTGGCGGCTCTGTCGTGAGATGGAACCGGGTGGTGGCGGTTCTGTCTAGCGAGCGAGGAAAAGCGGGTGAGGAAGGAAGGCGAGGTGGTGGTTGCTAGAGAGAGAAACATGGGAGATGAAGGAACAAAGAGTGGGTGGTGGAAACGGTTGGCTGCAAGGTGGTGCGTGGGTCTGTTTCGGTGGTGATGGCGAGGTGAGGTGGTGACGGCGGGATGATCGCACTGCTGGTTCTCCTATCGGGCGAGGATCGTCGGCAAGGTGGATTGGAAAAGACAGGAAGGAGAGGAGGAATGTCCAAGGGAAGCCTTAGAGGTTTTCTCCAAAAAGGGGAGAACCTAAATACGGTTTTCCTATTTTCTTGGGCTTGGGTTTTTAGGTTAGCTTTTTGGGCTTGGGCTTAGGTTACATTAGGTGGACCTAGGTTTGTTTGGGTTAGATTTAAGTATGTGACTCTCTACTTTGTACCACCGCTAGAATCGACCAATTAATATATCATTTCCTCAAATTGTCGCTTTTATGCGATTTCATCTGGGATACCCCGCATTGGCTGTTGCGAACAGGAAATTTTTTTGTTTTTTTTATCCAAAATTTATTCAAAATCTACTACTGTGTATACTAAAATGGTTTGATTGGTCAAAATTAAGAAATTGGTTAGAAACCTAATATAAGTTACCATTTACTTAGAGGTAATGAATAAAGTACTTCCCCATTGAATAGGTAAATTAGTAAGCAACCATAAATGACTAGCAATTGAACATTTATAGAACAACCTCATCTTCATTCTAACAAAATTTTAGATTCCAACCTTCTAACAAAAGGAAAAAAAATTTCCAAACAAAATGACTGTTCGTAGCCTTTAATGCGGGGAATCCAGGATACTACGCAATGCGCAATGCAAACAGGAAAATTGTTTTCCTGTTCGTACTAACCAATGCATGGTATCCTTAAATTCCAACATTGGCAGCTGCGAACAATACTTTTGTTTGGAATTTGATTTCAATATATTCTTTACATATAAATGCAATCAGGTAATTGAGTTTTAGGGAAAGATGAAAAACATGACATTAGGTGTGGAAGATGAAAAACATAATGTTGCTTCACCATAGAAAATAATGTTTTTATAAAGGCTTTGAAGCTACTCTCAATATTTTGGTGAGAATACAAAGACGATGATGTTGATGTACACACACACACAAAAGTTTCCAAAGCGGGGTATCCCAGTTTTTCATATCCTAGTTTCCAACCTTTTCTAACAATATTATAAATTTTTTCCAAAAAAAAATGACTGTTCGCAGCAGCCAATGCGGGGTATCCCAGATACTCCGCATTTCCTAGTGCGAATAGGAAAAAAAACCTGCAATTGTTTTTTTTCTGAAACTGGCAAAATTTTCAGTGTTTGAAATTTGTTTTTAAACTTAGTTTTCAAATGATTTTGTGCATTGTCGCATCAAACCTAAACTCGAACCTTCCAAGTATTCCGAACTAATCCACCTAAAGTTTGCATTAGAAGAGTTTGCAAAGTAAGCACTATCCAGGTTACTAACAACAGTGTTTTGATCCTGTTTACATGAACAACTTTTTGTTTAGATGTGTTTGTAGACATGAACACTCTTGAACACATTGGGTGACTATATTTGGATTGAACAAAAAAAAATAGTTTGTTCAATTTTTTGGGAGTTGCACTGCAAGAAAGTTAAAGCTCACCCTAGTCATGAACTTAAATACATAAGTAACAAGCTTTGAATAGAACATAAGTAACAAACTTTGAATAAAAATATAAAACCATGTTTACAATATTCCTCCACTATGAACAAAACAAAAGAACATAGAATTTTTTAATAGAACATAATTAACCGAACAAAACAAAATGTTTATCGTTTCCGAACATAGAATCTTTGTTCATGCCTCGACTTGCTTCGACGCTCACTTCCTCCACCACCAAGTTCACCACTGTCAACACTGGTGCGTACGTCAAGCTCTTCTTCCTCTTGTTCCAAGGTAACGGGCGTAGACATTTCATCTAGCAAATCTCGTAATCTATTTTGCCAGTTGAGCAAAATTAACTTTTCGACGTTCGCCCCTTCTTTAATGGAGGCGTTGATCAAGTCACGAGCATGAGAAATGGCAATTTCTTGTAGGGAAACATTAGATGTTAGTGCAAACCATGTAAAGTTTTTAAAATATATAAAGATAAAATGTTTGTACTTACCCTCTTATTTGAAAAAAAAACAAATGTCTTCTTAGGGGATGCTTCTCCTCTTGTTCGATGATTGTACGAAGGGATGGCTAATACGGTGAAACCAGTTCAAGTAATACGCCGCACAGTCCTATGGAAGCTTCACGTTGGCACCTTGTTGGTTAGTAGGTACGAAAAACAACACCTCATACTGGACGTAATAGTGCTTGCCGGATCGAACTCTATTCTTCCTTATGGCTTGGATTGGTTGGACTAGGATGACTTGTACCTTTCCCATTTGTCACATAACTCTATCGAGGTGATAGGGTTCTTCTATTTCGAGGCATAACAAACGTCTTGTGAACCATGTGATGCCATGAAAGGGAGTGTTTCTCTTGGACTCCACGTAAGGGTCCCAAAGTACCTGCGAATTATAATAATTGGGCTTATTAATATATGACACACAAAAATATTATTTAACTTAAAGATGCATTTTTACCTTTTCAGGAGACATGTCATCGAGAAGCTCCCTAAGAGTGATGATTTGTTCATTCAAAACCCCTATAATTTGTGGGGGTTCCCACTTAGCTATGGTAGGGAGTTTAGCGTCCCACGATAGTTTTGCATTATATAAACATCATCCCACGACAAATATGCCAAACTTGCTACGCCCCATGCATACTTGTTAACATCATCTACCTCCATAAGCATCTTCAAATATTCAATATAAACCTTTGTTCCACTTTTATCGACAAATAGAATCATCCCCAGAAGAAACAACAAATAACCCCTACACACTTGTTGTTTCATTTCAAGAGAATCAACGTTTGTGGCCTGTCTACAACAATGGTCCTGAATAAACCTCATTTCCACAGATTTCCTATGCTTCTTGACATGGGCCTTTGCTTATTTACTTTCAATCCCCAAACCATCCATCAATAATGTAACACATTCATTTACCGTCATTGAAGTCGTCGTTCTAACCGACTTACCAAGAATCGACAAATGAGTTATATGGTAGACATCGTCCAGGGTGATGCTCATCTCTCCAAAAGGTAGGTGGAAAGTGTTGGTCTCAGGTTGCCAATGCTCCACGAAAGCACAAATTGTCACATTATCAGAACGTACCCTATGATATTAAATAATGGGATACAGACCACTATTGTAGACCATTCTCTTTACTTCGTTCGACTTTTTTTTTTCAAATCCCAATCCATTAAGTTCCTATATTGATGCCGACACTGCAATGCGCCTTGTTCATAAATACAAGAAACATATACATTAAGTAATTCAATGTCTAAATATATATAAATAGCGCGCCCTTATATAATTTAACCAACTAAAAATATCGACTTACCGATTCACCATCCCAAATGGCACGACAAATATGGCCATGGTAATCGACTAATGTGGAACAATCCACAGTACCACCGGGATAAGAATCTCATCTAACATCTTTTTTTTCCTTACCCTTCTCCCCTGGCTCCTGTTCATCCCCTGCTTCCTCCTCATCCCCTGCTTCCTCCTCTAACTCCTCATTTCATGTCCAACGCCCACACCACTCGAACCTCCTTGCCCTTGTGATTGGGCTTTAATTTCCGATACAACTACTCGTCTATATGCTTCTTGATGATCTATTTGAATCCCCATTTGCTCCCATCTCATCTTCCTCCTTACTTCTTTGTCCCTATTTTGTTTCTTTCTTATTTTTTTTCGTTTTTCTACCACTTTTTTGCCCTTTTCTACTCTCTGTTTTCGAGCAAACACTGTTATGGGTCATCTTCTACCTCTATCACCTACTTCATCCCAACCAACAAAAGACATGATAAACCTTCAAATAAAAGGAAACAAATACTTCAAGACAATTTTATTGTACAATAAATTCTACTAATTTTTAAGCAATACTATAGCCAATTTGGATATATACCAACATTATATATCTCAACATTAATGCAGAAAAAACATAAACAATTCTAATTTAAACATGGAAACAAATACACAAATGCACAAAAGCAAACAATGGATGTTTCACTTACAATCCAAACAAAAATCCTAAACCCAAAGATAAACTCACTTACCGAAGAGTTGGAGTGCAAGAGAGATTCATTTTGCAAGAGATTTCCGAACCAAACAATGCATTTTTGAGCTTTTAGGTTTTGGAGACTTTGAGGGTTTAAGGGTTTCAATTTTGAGGGGATTTTGAGAGATTTTCGAATGAGAGTTGCAAGAGATTTGAGTCTGGGAAGAGATTTGAATGTGGGAGATGGAGGAATCTCTTGTCGATTTGAATGAGGAGGGAGAAATTGTTGGGTTTTGGTTAATATAGGTGGTGTAATCAAGAAAGTAGGTGGTGTGGGAGAGTAGAAAGGTGTGAGAGAGAGGATATGGTGGTGCGGTGTAGTTGCTGCCCTTTGATATTTCTCAAGAGTATGATTGTGTAAAGGCCCCTGTTAAATAACACCACAAATTTCATTGAAGGAGACCATCACACATCTTTTTTTTTATAAGCTAAAAGACACCAACACTATATAAACAAACAAAAAAGCCTAACCCCTCTTGTCCTGTCTCCCTTTCTTCTCCATCAATCACCAATGCCACCTCTCCTCCTCTTCCCCTTCACAACCCCACCTCGCCACCGCCACCTCTCCTCTTTCCCCCTTCTTCTTCTTCATCATCATCTTTTTCTTCTTTTTATTCTTCAATAACCACCACCACCACACCACGCCACCGCCACCTTTCCTCATCCTCCATACTTTTTTTTTTCTTCTTCTTCAATCACCACCACCACCAAGCCACCACACCTCTCATCCTCTTCATCCTCCTCATCCTCCCCTCTTCTTATTTTTCTTCTCCATCAATCACCACCGCCACCTCTCATCCCACCTCCTCCCATATTTTTTCTCTCTCTTTAGAAAGTAAGCGGTTGGTGGTGTCCATCAGCATAAATGGTGGTGTTATTTATCATAGGCCTTGTGTAAATCGCAATACTTCGAAGATTTGAAATTTTGGTTCATTAATTAGATTAAAAAAATACAAACTTTATGTTATTCTGATATACTAATTTATTTCCTATATTACATGGTCTGAAATAAAAATAAAATTAATTATAAAAATAAAAAAAGATCATGCACCCATGCATACTTTCTACCATATCATGGTTAAACAGGTTTGGTATAACCACACCATCTACGAAATGAAGACATTCTTGAATCTAATACCAATTTCTAACACCTCTCTCTACCTACCATCTAGGGTTGAATAAATAACCAATTTAACCGACCTAACCAAACCAAACTGACAAATTCGGTTCGATTTAGAAAATTGCAAAATCGATAAGTACGGTTCGATTTTGAATTTAATAAAACAAAAAAAACCAAACCGAACCGAAATTATATAATAAAAAATTATAAGTTTGACTTTGAAAAACAAATTAAAGTAAGGTTTACTTTATTTTAAAAAAAGTACGGTAGCATTAATGGGTTTGGTAGGTAGGTTTACTTTCTCAATAAACACATTAAATAGCTTTAATTTATTATCAAAAAGTAGGATAGCATTTATGGGTTTGGTAGGTAGGTCATGACTTCCCCCCCCCCCCCCCCCCTCTCTTTCTCCCTAAAAAAAGTCAACAAAATGCACCTCTCTCTCAAAAAATAAATAAAAAATAAAAAAAATATACATATACCAAAGCTCTAAGTTCTGATTGATATTACTTCACTAGTTAGTCACCACTCTTCACCCCATAACAATCTATCAAGTGAGATCTGAGAGAGAAAAGAACATAAAGAGTTGTTTCTTCACTTCGGTTCGTATCTCAATTAATTGATTTCATAGATAAAACCTCGCAAAATCTGATGCAATCAGAGCGGAGAAGGAGCGATTCGACCACCGAAGAAGGATCGAGTTGGCGATTGTTTTTCTGGAGATCGACAAATGGGCGATTACATCATGTGCAGTGACAAGAAGGATTATTACTCTGATCAAGATTCTCTCGAATGAATTGAGAACGAAGACGACGATGTTCCCTTGACCTCCTCTTCTAGTGATCAATGGTTTTTTCTTATTCTTTTTTATCCATTAAATGGTTCCTTAAACCGAAGCACTTCGGTTTGGTTTGATTCATAAAAAATTTGGTTTGGTTTCGGTATGAATATCTTTGAAACCGACCTCATCGGTTTGGTTGGCAGTTTCAGCCTGAAATTGAACCATCGGGTCGGTTTTCAGCCCTACTACCATTTGTATTGTCCTAATTTAATCATGCCCATGGAGGTGTGACGTTTAACTTAAAAATTCGCCAGTTTCATTAGAGATCAACTTATTTGGGGACAAGAGAGTTTTTTTTTTGGTAAAGGGGACAAGAGAGTTAAGTGTGTGCAAGAGACACTAATAGCTAAAAGGAAGCGTCTAATTTGCTATAACCAGTGTTCTAAAAAATGCTAGGCGGTAGGCGGACGGTGAGCAGGGGATTAGCGCCTAGAGGACTAGGCGGGGGCCTTGGCGGTTATTTATTTATTATAATTTATAATTTATAAAAAGTTAAGTATAATAGCATATAAATTGCTTCTAATTCAATGTCATGATACATATGCAAAATGTATCAAAAAAACAGTCATAATTTTATATATTTTTTCAAACTGAAAAAAAAAAAAAAAAAACTTCAAAAAAAATTAAAAAACCCACCTGGACGGCTCCCAGCCACCTAGCGCCTAGGCCCCACCTAAGCGGCTGCCTAGACGTTTTTTAGAACATTGGCTATAATGCATCAAACTCTTTTGCTAACACTCAACAATTATCTAGTAAAAGAAGCCACAGTTGCAAAAAGCCAGGAAAATAACAATATATATGTTTACATGCATGTTGGCATTGAATCTTATTCAGGATGTGAGTGCATAAGTTATGTATGTTATTAGCAAAGGATAATGTTGTAGCTCAACTGATCGAGGAATGACCCTGACACTGAATTTTATATTTATTTGTGCATTCTATCAACCAATACTGAAATGGAGGAATAATGATGTGTTGTTGAACCATAAAATGTTATTCATGGAGTATGTTGTTGATGAAAGCCAAACACTCACTCGGATTTAGGCTTCATTTGCCTTAGCTTAAATTATATAGGAATTTTTTTAGCCTACACCACCTTGCACAATCTTCATACACTATATCAAATTGGTATTTTTGTAACAACCCCCAAAACAATATCACTTTTAAAGTGTAACAATCCACCTAACAATTTTACACATTTTCACAAACAAAATGATACAATAATTGTATCACCATGAAGAGTATGACTATAAAAGTGATATTATTCATAGTGATCCAACTTATTGTATCATTTTTTTTTGTTATTGTTTTTCATTTTTTTGACTAAATTTAGTTTTGACTTGAAATTGTTTGGTGGATTGTAACATCTCAAAAGTGATACTATTTTAAGAGTTGTTACAAAAGTGCTAATTTGATGTAGTGATAATTGGGGTTAGTCAGCATTTATTTCTAGATATTATATCAAAAAAATAAACAAAAATCATGTCTTTTAATTATCTACTCTACTATTTTATTCATTTAAGAAAAGCTATTAGTGAAATGATTTTGTAGGTTCGGAACTTCATGCAAAAGTGGAGACTTAGGGCTTTGTTTGAGCAACCTCAAACGACTCAATATGTTTGAGGTTATGGGCTGGTTGGATTTGGTACCCCCCCCCCCCCCCCCCCCCCCAATGATTTTTGGTTATGTTTTGAGAGTTTGATGAATGACCCATTGTAGTACACTCACCCTCATCCTCAAATTGGTCCCACTTTTTGAGCTCGAGGTTGAGCTCTCTACTGGAGATGCTCTTAGTAGATCTGTATAATCGGAGAAAGCACACTCTATTATTCTAAATCAAAATGGTAGTTCCTGCAGTTTTCAAAAGATTTAAGGATCTCTTAATTTTTGGTCAAATTGTAAGATTGTCACAAAATTATGGATATATGTTCCTTAATTCCAATGCATTCGTCCTGTCTTGTTTGCCTATGCAGCTGGAATGCTATGGACTCAAGAAGCACCTGCCTTGAAAGAGCTGGAAGAAAACATGAAAGTATACTTCAACTTGCTTCAGGGATTCCTTTTGCTTTCTCATGTGAGTATGGTAGATGTTGGGACCACTCTTTGTTCTAGCATCCAGGCATCTGTGAAGCAAGTTGTAGATTGTAGTTTTCAGTTGATGAAAGGAGCAATCTCCTCATATGGTAATCTCTTTTCACTGAGATTGGGAAAAAATTGATTTTGAACTATGTAACAAAGACACTATTTCTACCCAAAAAAATGCATGTCAACATGCATCATGTCAGATATTCTCGTCGACACTCACAGATAGTCTGATTGGACACTCCATACTTAGATTATCGATTTTTCACATATCTTTGAAAAGTTTCAATTCTATACTAAATAATCTTACAAACATATTATGGCAAGTGGAGCAGTACAAAGTAGTAACATTGACTACAAGTAAATGAATATGACTAATAATTCAAATTTTATTGTTAAAAATTAAATAATACTAAAATAGACACACGTGTCCTAGTGTATCCTGTAATGCCTGCCATGTCTGACACTCTGTATCTGATGCAGTCATTTTCTGCTCCCTGCTTTGACCTGCTGACCTGCACAAGTAACACACGTGAGCCATGAACCACCGTTGTGGTGGTCGATGGAACTCCGATGCTAAAGTCAGACAGAGATCTGAGGAAGGTGTATTGTTGTAAATAGGGAATTTGTAGCGTACCTTAGCTTACCAACCCCATGTCTTATTTATAGTGCAAGAGTCTTGGTTCTACCAGGCCATCAAAGGCTTAGTTTAGAAAGGAGATCTTCGTGGAGATTTTTATCTAATTAGGAGTCATGCTGTAGGAGGGAAGTTCTCTGTTAGCCCTATGCTCCTAGATAAGTGGGAGATAGTTCCTAATACAAGAGCAATCCGTATAAGGAAGTTTTCCTTTGTGGATTGTACTATGGTATTTGCTTCCTAGTTGGAAGCAGAGAGCTGCTGTAATTGCTTGTCCGAAGTTGATCCTCGAGATATTTGCCTTAGTAGGAATTACAAGTATTGAGGATAGTTGAGAGACGGGTGGGCTTAGCATGTTGTAATAGTTCGGGTCTGTCTGGCGGACTAAATTAGGCGGGCTTGGAACCGATTGGGTCGGATCAGTGTTGGGTTGACGCTGGAGCCTGTTATTCCTTGAGATCATCATGACATGTGTATGGCTCAGGGATGTGACCGTTTTTGTTTATCATCAGTATCCATGTCAGATACCTATATTTGTGAGACAAAGATAGAGAAAGACTCAAAGTCCTCTATAAATAAGGACTCATAGTCCTTGTGTGTAATTATATGATTGGCTTACTATTTAAGTGGGACTCAAAGTTCTTTTTCTCATTTTATAAACAGTATATAACAACATGATATTAGAGGAAGCAAATCAACGTGTGTAAAGAGAATACAACGTGAGCAAGCAACAACACAATGCAGCAGCAGTAGCAACACGCACACAGCTGAAACAGGGCAGCATACACAGTGTGAAAGAGGCTGTGAACTAGGCGTGAAATGGGCTACGATAAGAGCATGAAACAGGCTACGAGTTAGGCGTGATTCGGTGTGTGTGCAGCGTGAAACAGTAGCCAAGTAAAAGGATTGAAAACGGGTGATTTCGGGTGTTCTTTGTTTGCGAGTTTCGTCAAACTTTTGGTGGTATTGTTTGCTTGAGATTGGGTAATCTCAAGGATCGTTGCTTGAAAATGTTGTAATCTTCAAGTAAATATTTTCATATCAATAAAATAGTTACAGAGTCATCGTCCATGGAGTAGGCAAATCCGAACAACGTAAATCTCGGTGTCATTTTTATTTTCTGCATATTGCTTGTTGTTTGCTATTACTTGCATAGCATTTTTTAGCCATTCACTATCACCACCTAGGTCTAGGACTTGTGTTGGAATTATTTGCATTAGCAAGTATTTCCCTTACAAGTGGTATTAGAGCACTAGTTGGTTGGTGTTTGTGTTTTGAAGGTTTCAAATAAAATGGTTGAAAGGTCTTCTTCATCGCGTGATGATGGCCATGTGAAAGTCCATGGGTTTGAGATTGTTAGATTCAATGGTAGGAAAAATTTAAAAGCTTGGCAGATGGATTGTAAATATATTTTTGTTAGTTTGTATTAGATTGATGCACTAGATGAGAAAAAGAAACCATCATTAGATGAGGCGACGGTTGAGGTTATTGAGAAGTGGAGTAAAATGGATCAGAAAGCATGTAGTACGATTCGTTTGTGTCTTTCTCGTAATGTGGCTTATAACTTCATTGATGAGATGACGACTCAGGGTATTTGGGATAAGCTTCAGGCTATGTATCTTCAGAATGATCAAATGAGTGTGATGTACCTACAGAAGAAGCTTTTCACTTTCAGGTTGCAGCCAGGTAAACTCATGACTGATCACATAAAAGAATTTGAATGTTTATACTCAGATTGTGTTAGCTTGGGAGCTAAATTTGAAGATATTCAGAAAACATTATTCTTGTTAATTTCTTTGTTACCGGAATGGGAACCCTTTGTTGATCAAATGACGATATTGAAAAAAGAGAAATTTGTGTATAGTGATATTGTTCAAGTTGTACTTGCAAAGGCTTCCAGAAAGAGTGTTTCGAATGAGGAGGTTCAAGCACATGGTCTTTCAGTAACAAGGGGAAGAAATTACAAAAGGAACCGGTCTAAATCAAAAGACAGAGATATGTCTAAGGTTGAATGTCACAAATGTAAACGCAAAGGCCATTACATAATGAATTATCCAGACTGGAAGGATAATCACAATAAGCAAGATAATGAAACTAAGGGTGTAGTGAATGTTGTTGAGACACTGGATGTGGTAGAGGATATTCTAATCAGGGGTGACTTAGCACATGCACTGATGGCAAAATCTTATGACCATTTGTATGATGGTTGGATGTTGGATACGGGAGCTTCATATCATATGTGTCCCGTAAGGGAATGGTTCATCACTTATCGTGAGGTTAAGGACAATTCAGTTAAGGTGGGTCACTATCGGCCTTGCTAGACAATGGGTGTTGGTACAGTCAAATACCAGTTGGCAGATGGGTCATGTAGACAGCTTACCAAGGTACGTCATGTTCCTGCTCTTTTAAAGGGGTTGATTTCTCTTGGGGTGCTTGAAGCTCAGGGCTACAAGTATATTGGTAAGAATGGGTATTGCATTGTTTATTTTGGTGACAGGTTGCTTATGACAGTGATTAGGCATGCCAATTTGTATTTCCTTCAAGGCAGTATAGTTGAAGGTGGAGTTATGATTTCTACAGTTGTTAATGAGAAAAGTTTGATGCGTACACAGTTATGGCACATGTGATTAGGGCATGTAGGTGAGACTAGACTAAGAACTTTAAGCAAGCGGAACTTGCTTGGCTGTGATAAAATGGAAAAACTTGATTTCTGTGAACATTGCACCTATGGGAAGCAGTGCAGAGTCAGTTTTAGTGATGCTACTCATAGCACCGCGAGGATTGAGAATTACATCCACACTGGTGTTTGGGGACCCTCTAGAGTCGCATACAAGGGGGGTTCTAGGTATTTTGTGTCTTTTATCGATGACTTCAGCCGGAGAGTATGGGTGTATACCATGAAACATAAAAATGAAGTCACTGATATCTTCAATAAGTGGAAAGCTATGATTGAGAAACAAACTGGAAGGGTGATCAAAGTAGTGAGATCTGACAATGGCGGTGAGTATACTGAGGATCCCTTGAAGTAGTTTTGTTTGGAACATGGCATTAGAAGACACTTCACAGTGAAGTTGACACCACAGCAGAGCGGATGAACCTTACCCTGTTGGAGAGAACATAGTGTATGTTGTCCAATGCAGGTTTGGGCAGAATATGGTGGGCTGAAGCAGTAAACACGGCGTGCTATCTCATTAACCGCTATCCTTCATCAGCTATTGAGTCTCAGATTCCTATCGAGGTATGGTTTGGTATTTCTTCAGATTATTCTAACTTGAAAGTATTTGGTTGTCCGACATATTTTCATGTCTGGGAAGATAAAATTGGAGTAAGGGCCAGGAAAGCTATTTTTCTCGGTAATCCAGATAATGTAAAAGGGTATAGATTATGGTGCCTTGACTTGCAGAAGTTTGTGATCAGTCAAGATGTGAAGTTCCATGACGAGGCTTTGTTACAGGCAAAGTGTGAGAGATGCAAAAATGGTTCCCCTATTTGGAGGGGTGATAGCTATGATGAAGATGAGGATGCTGGAGATTCTCTGCAGGTGGAGCTTGGAGCTCATAGATCTCATATAGAGTATGATGTTCATTCTACTGAGGGAAGGGATGATACAGATATGATGCCTGATGAGACAGTGGCAGAAGATGAGGTTCCTATTGATGGGGACATGGATCCTATACAACAACATGTTCAACAGTGACAAACACCATCTTTAGCAGCAGGCAGAATACCTAGAGTCAGACGTGCACCACTTAGATTTGGCTATGAGGATGGCACAGTTTGCGCATTCTCAGTTCTTGATGGGTATGATGATGTTCCTACCACATATACGCGGGCTTTGCTAAGTGTTCACAGAAAGAGGAGTGGAAGGAAGCTTTGGATGAGGAAATGCTATCTCTTCAGAAGAATCATACATGGGATCTTGTGACACTCCCTAAAAGGAAGAGGCCAATTGAGTATAAGTGGGTTTTTAGTGAAAGACGATATTCTAGATTCCAGGGGTACTTGTACAGGTATACGATACAAGACAAGATTGGTGGCTAAAGGATATGCACAACAAGAAGGTGTGGACTACAATGAAGTATTCTCCCCGGTGGTAAAACACACTTCTATCCGAGTCATTTTGGCTTTAGCAGTGCAGTTTGACTTAGAGCTCAAACAACTTGATGTCAAGACTGCTTTCTTGCAGGGAGATTTGGAGGAGGACATATACATGTTTCAACCCGACAGATATGTTCTTGTTGGTAAGGAAGAAAAGGTATGCAAACTGAAGAAGTCACTGTATGGGTTGAAACGATCTTCGAGGCAGTGGTACAAGAGGTTTGATACTTTTATGATTGAGCAGGAATATGCGAGGAGTCAATATGATCCTTGTGTATTCACATATAATCTCAAGGATGAGTCTTTCGTGTTTCTCTTACTTTATATTGATGACATGCTCATTGCTGCGAAAAGCATGAAAGAAATTGATAAATTGAAGTTGAAACTTAGCATGGAGTTTGAGATGAAAGATTTTGGTTCAGCGAAGAAGATACTTGGGATGGAGATAGTGAGAGATAGGAAGAAGGGAAGACTGACATTGTCACAGAGACAATACTTAGAGAAGGTTATTCACCGTTTTGACATGGATACGTCTAAGTCGGTAAGTACACCTTTGGCTGCTCACTTTAAGCTCTCGGGTAAATTTTCTCCTAGCATAGAGGATGAGCGAGAATACATGTCATAGGTTCCCTATGCTAGTGCAGTTGGTAGTCTTATGTATGCCATGATCTACACACATTTAGATATCGCTCATGCAGTCAGTCTGGTTAGTAGGTTTATGTCAAACCCGAGAAAACAACATTGCCAGGCAGTGAAGTGGATATTGAGATATCTTCGGGGTACGTTGGATGTTGGTTTAGTACATGAGAAAGGAGATGTGTCAAATATGATCCGAGTTTATGTAGATTCGGATTATGCTGGTGATCTTGATAGGCGTCGATCGACTACAGGTTATTGTTTTACATTGGCGATGGGTCCAGTGAGTTGAAAGTCTCAGTTACAGTCTACAATTGTTTTGTCTACTACTGAAGCAGAGTACATGGCTCTATCAGAGGCGGTGAAGGAAGCCATTTAACTTTGAGGCTTGGTTAGTGATTTGGGTGTTACTCAGGATGATGTGACAGTCAAAGTGTTATCCATTTGGCGAATAACCATGTTCATCATGCCTGGACAAAGCACATTGATGTGCGGAATCATTTTCTGAAGAATGTCATCGAAGATGGCAATGTTTTCTTGGAGAATGTGAGTACTAAAGACAATCCAACTTATATGTTGACAAAAGTGGTTCCAGGGATCAAGTTTGAGCATTGTCTCAACTTGATCAGACTCTCTTAGTGTTGACGCCTCAATGGGGCAAGGCTCTTAGGGACATGACGACGATTCTCGTGACCGAGAAGTGGGTCTTGGTGGTTTTTCATGCCAAGGTTGAGATGCTTATGTGATTGTTTGTGATGTTTGTTAGTGGCCTGAAATTGTTCGTCAAGGTGGAGATTGTGAACAGAAATAGAGAAGGACTCAAAGTCCTTTATAAATAAGGACTCATAGTCTTTGTGTGTAATTGTATGATTGGCTCACAATTTAAGTGGGGCTCAAAGTCCTCTTTCTCTCTTTATAAATAGCATATAACAACATGATATTAGAGGAAGCAAATCAACGTGTGCAAAGAGAATACAACGTGAGCAGGCAGCAACACAACACAACAGCAATAGCAACACGCACACAGCTGAAACAAGGCAGCATACGCAGCGTGAAAGAGGGTGCAAACTCGGCTTGAAAAGGGCTGCGATAAGGGCGCGAAACAAGCTGCAAGTTTGGCGTGATTTGGTGTGTGTGCAGCGTGAAACAATAGCCAAGTAAAAGGATTGAAATCGGGTGATTTCGGGTGTTCTTCGTTTGCGAGTTTCATCAAACTTTTGGTGATATTGTTTGCTTGAGATTGGGTAATCTCAAGGATCGTTGCTTGACAACATTGTAATCTTCATGATCATCCATCACGAGAAATAGATACTTCAATCTCAAA
Source organism: Berberis vulgaris (assembly GCA_963556465.1). NCBI lineage: Eukaryota > Viridiplantae > Streptophyta > Magnoliopsida > Ranunculales > Berberidaceae > Berberis > Berberis vulgaris. Next base: position 81,986,669 of record OY747124.1, on the reverse strand, counting down.
ACGAATAACAAATGCAGTCCTAGAAGTCCAAAGAGGCAAACCTGGTCATTAAAGCAAAAAAAAGGTCTTTAATAATATACCATAATCAAAGGCCCAAGTCCAGACCCAATGGGTATCTTCCCTTAGAGAAGAGAGACATTGCGAAGAAGACAGGTCATGGAAAGAATCACTCCCCCAAGGACATATCTCAATGAAGTAGGAGACCGTTGTGAGAAATGTCTCCCCTCGTCACCTACATGCCTAAGTCGTGCAGAGAGTTAACTACGCACATTATATAAGGTAAATAGGACATTCGACAAAAGGTGTGCAAACACAATTGAACTATACTCTGTCCAAATTCATTATCTCCCACAGATTACCTTACTTAAGCATCAGAGTGTCTTCAGCCACCAAACAAGTGGTCTTTGGCATTTTAACCTTGTTTTGCAGGTCAGATCTCTAGGAGGACAGATTTGGATGCATCAGTTTGGTGCCATCTATGGGAAAAACAATTTCCTTTTTTAAAGAAAATCTTTTGTTGGTAGTTTCTTTAACGCTGGTTAGTAACAAAAATATTTAGTGCAAATTAACCCTTTTACAAATTCTCAGTTTAGCAACAATCAAGGCAACCCTTCCACCGGTGAAACTGAAACCGAGCAGACATATCCCAAATTCAACACTGGGATAATCGATTTTGCAAGGTAATGCAATATCGCCACACGATATGGTGACCCAACAAGGCCAGACATTTGGCGGTACAATGACAGATCCTTGTGTGGACCAACTCTTGGCCCATATGGATTATCTAGCAAAAGTGGTCGAAACGCTCACTCAGGAGGGTGTTCCACCTTTCGAGCACATCGGAACGCCACTTCAGCAAAATTCACCAAGCACGTCCGAGAAAACCACGAAGCTTCTACAGAGCCTCAAATAACGAACTTCGAAGGAATTGAACCTCAGGGATATGCATCCCAGACTAATGGAATTCTTCCACGGGATTGGAGTTACAGATCCTAATGTCCTTTACAAGTTAGTCAGGCCACCATTCTCCAACACAATCATGAAGACCAATCAGCCGAAAAAGTTCACTCAACCAAAGTTTAAAACATATGATGGCATTACCAACCCATCAGACCATTTATGTCATTTCCACCATATGATGACACTGAAGGAAAGCATGGAGTCCATCATGTGCAGAATCTTGTCGATTACCCTCAAGTCCACGACAATGAGTTGGTTCAATAGCCTTCTGCCTAGATCGATAGATTATTTTCAAGCATTGGCTATGGCCTTCGTCACAAGGTTCATTGGAAGTCAACGGATCAGAAAAGACCCTCATTATTTGTTTCACATCAAGCAAAAGTCTGATGAGACTCTTAGGGAGTACGTTACGCGTTTCACTGATGAGTTAATCATAATCGATGGATGCAACGATGACACGACCGTAACCACTTTCATCTCTAGACTAAAAGGATGACCATTTTACAACTCTCTGAAACTGGATCCTTCGAGAAGCATGGTGACCTTGCTGAAAAGTGCTAAAAATATATCAACCTTGAGAAGATGTGGGCCGCCAAGAAGAAAAAGAATCTGAAAAAGGTCATTCCAAACGAATTGAGAAAGAAGATAGGAGAGATGATAAGCCACGGGAGGACAACGGTCAATCCAAAATACATTGAACCAATGGTAGGTTCGAATTCAACAAACAGGAACTCGGAAAGTTGCAATCTGAAAGAGGCATACACGAACAGTCAACACAATCGATCAACACGAAGTACACACTGTTCGCAACTCTATAAATGAGTCTAGCAACTATTCTGAAGTCCATGGAAAACTGGGAAGACGTCTAATGGTCGCTCAAACTAAGGGGAGATCCGGTCGGACGAGATAAGAACAAATATTGTTATTTCCACAAGGACCACGGACATGATACGGAAGACTGCTACAATTTAAATAATGAAATCGAGTACTGGATCCAGAGAGGACAACTCGGTGAATTTATTGAGCTGAAAGACAAACAATCCAAAGGGAAAGAGAAAGCGGACACTACCGCGGGGTCAAATGAATAGTCTAGAAAACTGATATACGTCTTACATGGCGTAGCCGAAGAAAGAGAACGGTCTAACCAATAACGGAAGTGGTCCATCAGAGACTCACTTGACTACCCAACTCTGACCTTTTCCGATAAAGATGCACAGCGAGTTCATTTCCCCTACAATGATGCCCTGGTGATTTCAGTGTCCAAAGCCAAGTGAGAAGTCGAAAGAGTGCTCATCGACATGGGTAGCTCGGTCAACCTCCTGTTCCTGACGACATTTCCCAAAATGCAGTTCAACAAATAGGGACTTACACCCACTGACCAACCTATGATGGATTTCAGTGGCGAGCAATGCCACCCACTCGGACTAATCCGATTACCAGTCATGGCTTGAATAGCAGGTAAATGACAATTCCTATTAACAGACATTCATTGTCGATGTGCCTTCTACATACAATATGCTTCTAGAAATATCTTGGCTACACAAAATGGGTGTAGTATCTTTTACCCTACACCAATGCCTGAAGTATCACGTTGGTGACGACGTTGGGATCATCAAAGGAGACCAACCGGCTGCACGTGAATGTCATTGTGCAATAATGAAGGCTCCCAATAGATAGCAATCACAGTCACGACCAGAGGAGCCATCACAATAATTCGATCAACTATAGATGGATCACGACCTCCCAGAGGATAATGTTGCTCCAACTAGTCCAAGAAGTCGACCGAATACTGGCCAACCGAAAGAAGAGACAATACCGATCCATCTGAACTGTGAATAATGGAGCAAAACAGTTAGGATCGGCACGAAACTTCACTCAAAACTGATTAAACAACTGATCAAACAGCTGAAGGATAACCGGCATGTCTTCGCCTAAATAATGAAGGACATGGTAGGCATTGACCTTTCCGTTTTCACTCACAGGTTGCAAGACAACCCGGATAATAAGCCAGTCCAACATAAAAGAAGGCCAGTTGCCCCAAAGCGTAATCAAGCAATCAACGGTGAGGTGCATCACTTAATAAATGCAGGGATGATCAAGTAATCTCACTACCCAGATTGGCTGGCCAACACAGTTCTGGTCAAGAAGAAGAATGGGAAATGGAGGGTATGCATGGACTACACGGGCCTCAACAAAGCCTACCCGAAAGATAGCTTTCAACTCCCACGTATAGATCAAATAGTGGATGTCACTTCCGGACACGAACTTCTAAGCTTCATGGACATATATTATGGCCACAACCAAATACAAATGCACCCACCGGATCAGGACAAGACATCTTTTATAACAAAAAAAGGACGTACTGCTACCGAGTAATGCCATTCGGACTAAAGAATACGAGAGCTATGTACCAACGTCTTGTGAACCGAATATTCAGATTGGCAAGACCATGGAGGTGTACATTGATGACATGCTAGTCAAAATCTTACGTAAAGATGACCACATCAAAGACCTTGAGCAAGCATTCTCTTAGCTCTGTAAGAACAAAATGAAGCTGAACCCAAAAAAGTGTACGTTCAAAGTAGAATCAGGGAAGTTCCTCGAGTACATGGTAAATCAGAGAGGGATCGAAGTTGATCCGAAACAGATACAAGCACTCCTCAACATGCAATCGCCTACCAACATCAAAGGTGTACAAAGCCTCAACGGCAAAATAACAGCCTTGAACAGGTTCATCTCTGGATCATCAGACCAATGCTTTCCCTTCTTCAAGATCTTGAAAAGGAACAAAACGTCCAAATGAAATGAAGAATGTGATCAGGTTTTCCAAAACTTGAAGGCATACATGGGGAGCATTGAACTATTATAGAAGCCAAAACCAGGCGAGACATTGTACTTGTAATTGTCAGTATTCGAACACGGGACCAGCTTGACACTGATACGCGAGGAGAACAACACACAAAAGCCAATCTACCACGTCATCAAAAAATTTGCGGACGCAAAAGTTAACTATCCATCTCTGGAGAAACTAGCACTTGTTCTGGTCGTATCTTCCAAAAAACTGCAACCGTACTTCCAGGCCCATCCCATCATTGCCATGAAGCAGTAAAAGCCGGATTACAATTGGCCAAACACCTCAGAATAAAATAAGTCAGCGTTTTCACTGGCCCCAAATTGGTGGTCAATCAATTGAAAGACGAATTCCAAGTAAAAGACACACGGATGAAAGCATACCATCAAAAGGCAAACGAATTGATTTATAGCTTCAAATCAATAACCATTCAACGATGCACAAGAGCGGAAAACGAGAAAGTCGACAGCTTGGCTAAAGAAGCATCACGTGCTAAAGAAACTGATAATCCACTCGTCACAGTACAAGATAACTCAATTTTGGAGAACCAAACACAAAAGATGTGTACAATAGATCATGATAGCAATTAGATAACTCCAATCCTGAAGTACATACAAAACGGAGCACTACCAACGGATAAGATGGACTCCCGTAAATTATGAAATAAAGCAGCACGGTACACACTGAATAATGAGACTCTACAGAAGATCTGCAACAGGTCCGCTGGTAAAATGCCTTTCACCGAGCGACGCCGACTATGTTCTTCGAAATATTTATTTCGGCATATGTGGGAACCATCTAAGAGGGAGAACACTAGCTTACAAAGCCTTAACATTGGGATTTTATTCGCCAACAATGCAACAGGATGCAAATGAAATAGTTCGGACTTGTGACAAATGTCAACGATTCACTCCGTAAACTCACATGCCAAGTCAAAACTTAATCCCGATGAGTAGTCTGTGACCATTTACGCAATAGGGAAAGGACATTATGCCCATTTTTAGTAACCGAAAGAAAAAAAAAATCCTAATCGTAGCATAGACTACTTCACCAAATGGGTAGAAGTAGAACCATTGGCGAAGATGGGAGAAGCTCAGATCAAAAAATTTATTTGGAAGGACATAATATGCAAATTTTGAGTCCCCAGAGTAATTGTCACTAAAAATGAGACCCAAATCGAAGGCAAAAAAATTTGTGAAAACTTAAGTATCAAACACCATTTTTCAACACCTGCTCATCCGCAAGCTAATGAACAAACATAAGTGACCAACCGAACAATCCTTGTAACTAAGAAGAAGCTCGAATCATCAAAAGGATTATGGGTGTTCGAACTGTCGGGCATCCTCTGGGCCTACAGAACACCAAAAAGAATTTCGACCGGATAAACACTATTTACCCTGGCATATGGATCCGAGGCAATGGTACCAATAGAGATTAGCATGCCAATAATCAGAACCTTAAAAGTTTCGAATATAAGACTGCAATGAAGCATTGTGTGTCGGACTAGACCTTTTTTACAAAAAATGAGACAAAGCTTCAATCAAAGTCGCGGCCTACCAACAAAAAATGGCCAATTACTACAATAAAAAAAGTCAAACCTCGCACGTTCAACATCGACGATTGGGTACTCAGAAAGGTCCAACTCAATACAAAGGAACCAGGTGCAGGAAAACTGAATCCAAACTGGGAAGGACCATACAAAGTGGTGAAAGTCAGTAGACCAAGAACATACTGGTTGGAAAATTCAAAGGGAGAACAACTCAAGAGACCATGGAATGTCGAACACTTGAAAAGGATTATCAATAAACTTCCAAATTCAAATAATCTTTCGTCTCTTGCTCTAGTAATCTAATCCATTCAAAAGGTCAAAGTAAGACTAAGAGGTTACTTATAAACCTTATGGTTTGATCACTATGTCGGACCACGAAGTGTATTTAATAAGTCGGGACGCATAAGTAAGACTTACTCGTAAATCTTTTTGTCCGATCACCATGTTGGACCGCGAAATGTATTTAATAAGACTTACTCGTAAGTCTTCTGGTCTGATCACTATGTCGGACCACGAAGTGTATTTAATAAGTCATGACGTATAAGTCAGACTTACTCGTAATCTTTTGGTCTGATCACCATTATAAACCACGAAGTGTATTTAATAAGTCAGGACGTATAAGTTAGACTTACTAGTAAATCTTCTTGTCTGGTCATGATGTCGACCACAAAGTATATTTAATAAGTCAGGACGAATACGCCAGACGTACTCGTGAGCCTTATGGTCCGATTACCATGTCGAACCACGAAGTGTATTTAATAAGTCGAGACGTATAATTCAGACTTACTCGTAAATTTCTAGTCCAATCACGATGTCGAACTACGAAATGTATTTAATGAGTCAGGACGTATAAGTAGGACTTACTCGAAAATCCTTTGGTACAATCACTATGTCGAACCACAAAGTATATTTAATAAGTCAGGACATAAAAGTCAGACTTACTCATAAATCTTCTGATCTGATCACCATGTCAGATCACGAAGTGTACCTAATAAGTCAGAAATTACGAGTCAGACTTACTTATCTTTTGATCTGACCACCATATCAGACCACAAAACATATCAAAGTAATCAGGACATCCAAGTCAAACTTACTTGCAAATCACCTTGATCGATCAACATAACGGACAAAAAAATATTAGAACTAATCAATACATTAAAGTCAGACCAAGTCGAAAAGTAGGAATTCAGCCAAGTTTAAACTAGTAAGTTAGAAAAAAAATGTATATGAAACACGGACAACGAAGCCAGGCTATATTTACTATCTATGTACAGATCACAAGGTTAGCCTAGACATTAAAGTCATTTTACGCCTGCGACATTTTCCAGGCCGTAATCTATCAGAAGAGACATATAAGTCGAACAATGACTATTACGAGAAAATAAATAAAACAACAAAAACACACAAATATCAACAAATAAGTATTCATTAATGATCTAGTCTATTACATCGGGGGAGGAAGTTACAACAACAATTGGGGAAGAGATAGAGGTAGTAATTAAATCGTTACTAGTTGGGACAATTGAAGAAGGTTTAACATTGTCGACAGAAGGAGATGGAGTCTTGTCTTCAAAAGAAGATGGAGCCTCTTCTTCAGCAGTAGCAACAGATGGTGGTGGAGTTCCAACAAGGAACGTCGGAGGAGACAAGGCCTTGTTGACAGTGGCAGGATCGGAATGAGAAGAAGGCACTTGACCTTCGTCAACCGGATCACTCAGAGGATTTGGAGCAGGTTCTTACTCGTCCTCAAAGACTTGGTCAGCTACAACACGATATTCCGACTCAATGAAGTCGATGATGTCAATTTTGCCATTGACGATATTGGTCCACTCCACCGCTTCTGCAGCCTTGAGCTTGTCCTTAACTACAGAAAGTTCATCCTTGGTCAGAGCAAGTTCTCCTTCAACCACAAAAAACTTCTCCGAAGTTTGCACTTTAACAGAAGCAAGCTCGGCGATCAGTTGCCCCACTCGTTCCTCAATAGTCTTATGACAAACAGAATGCTCGTTAGCAGTGCACAATGCCTGATCACGACCAACCTTATCACTGGATAACTCACTATCGACAGCAGCCAATCGATCCCTCAGGCGGTTCATCTCCTCCTTCGAAATAGCAAGTTTAGAAGCAAACCTATTTCAGACAGACTCTGCTTCTTTTAACGAAGCCCGAGTAGCTCCAATGACCTTCTCCTGCCAACATGCTCCTCCTTCAGCTTATCATGTTGAAATAAAGCGTCAGAAAGCTGCAACGCCTGGCCCACCTTCTTATCCAAGACTAACACATGATCACGTGCAACCTGGTACTCCAATCCCATCATCCTAGCATAAGTGAGATGGTTCATCCCCTCCATTATCTATTTAAGACATTGGTCGAGGTATTCACTAGGCGCATGCATTGGCATCGCGACTCTCTCAATCAACCACTTATGCCATGAGGTGATGAGATTACGTGCACTGTCCCGCACATCTATCTCCGAATACCAACTAAACTTTCCATCCGAATTAATATGGATCTCTCAAGGACCTTTCACCTTCCAATGATCTGTGGATGAAAAACAGTGAGGTCCGAAAGAACTGAAGCTCCACCTCTAGTCACTGGTTTGACGACTTGAACGTCAGACGAAAACACCACTCTTACCTTTCTTCTTCAAATTAACAGGGGAGGGCTTCAGACAAGGAAAAGGATGAGGGAAAATAGACAACTCTCTTAACCTCAGATCAGCAGGATGAGTAGGACGAGGAGGAGACTTGGAGCTCTGACCACGATCAACTTCAACCTCGTCAAAAGTGGGATTGTAGTCAAAATCAGCCAAGGTCTTCTCACTATTCGGATTCCGAGACTGATCCATTGTAAATTGTGTCATCTTATTCATGATGACACAAGCATCATCATCCGAAACCTTGGTGAGATCGGGCATGCCAGCAATAGAGAGAAGGGTCTTCTCATACTCACCTAACATACGAGAGACTTCCACTTTACTTTTCTCCATAGCCCGATTCAGTTCTTCAGCCTTTCGAGTAGCAAGACAAGCATCATCTTCATCATCTTTTCCAGCAAAACTTGGAGGAAGAGCAAATTGAGCAGTCCCTCGAGCAGAACCAGCAAGTCTCTTCCGCTTTAAAGTGCGGCCAGGACTAATCAAATCATTTGTAGCCAACCTCTTTGATGGGCTAGCAAGCCTAGGACCATCCTCCTCCTGGTGGTCAGACCAGCACTGGCGACAAGAACATTGAGATCCGTAACTTTCTCAGAGGAGCTCATTTTCCCAACAGTGATGTCGGAGTTATGATTCTCAAGAACCAAGAACACTCCAAAGCGTTTAGGGTGTACAAACAACTCCGTTCAACAACATCCGGCTTGAGAAATTCTTCCAAATTAACACGAGGAAGTAAGAGGAACTGCGTCCTCACTTCATCCTTAACTTCAATCAGCTTTAGATCATTCCATCTCCTGGGCACCCTGAACATCCTCAGAATGGCCCTATTACCAAGCATGAAATAACCAGACTTAAAGAAGTCGTAGAACCACGGTTTTTCCATCCTTCGGCTTCCCCAAACAAGTAGCCGAATGAAAAAAGCAAACACGATTCATGTTAACCTTAAACGTCACCAAATAATGCAGAGTCATTTCATTTAAAGAAACACCGTACAACAGAGCTCTCACCATGGTTCCAACCATTACCCTCCAGCCATTGAGACCCATTTGAGCAGGGGGAATACCAACAAAATCCAAATAATTCCATAAGATCTCTGGAACTGGAAATTGAAGACCAGACCTAAGCATTGCAGGGTAAAGCGCAATGTAACCATACCTCGGACGAGTCGGGTTGTCATTGTTCTTGGGCAAAACAAGCTCCAAATCATACGGAAAAGAGAACATCCGATGAACATAGTCTAATGTATCTTGCATCGCATGCCTATGCTCGAAAAATGACTCACGGATAGCAAGATTGTCCTCACTTAGGGTTCTGTTAGAATCCATTGAAAGAATATTTGACAATACAGAGAACGATAAAAAATTTGAGATTTGAAAATAGAGATAGCGTAAAGAAAATAACACGGATCCCCGCCCCCTTTATAAGGTTGGGCAACGAAAAGACGACTAATGGAAAGACGTGCAAGACATGATGGCTACACGAAATCCCAAAAATTACATAGAAATAAACAGACTGATGGAGCAGTGGAATAGAAACCAAAGCGACAGATGTTAATGACATTTAATGCGGTGCAAAAAAACTAGCCGACGAAGAGTTAGTGGCCACGCAAGCATGCCCACTAACTAGGGGGGAGTAGCTGATGATACATCAAATAATCCTTTAATCACGACCATACACGTGGAAAAGATCATCCATCACGAGGAACATGCACTTCAATCTCGACACAGGATCATGTCCGGTTCCAGAAGCCCAAAGAGGTAGACCCGGTCGTTAAAGCCTAAAAAGGTTTTTAATAATAAACCATAATCAAATACCCAAGTCCAGACCCAATAGATCTCTTCCCTTATAAAAAATTACGTTACGAAGAAGACAAGTCATGGCGGGAATCACTCCCCCAATGACGTATCTCAATGAAGGAGGAGACCGTTGGGAAAAACGTTTCCTCTCATCACGCCCTACATGTTTAAGTGGTGCAGAGAGTTATCTATGCACATTATATAAGGTAAAGGGGACATTCGACAAAAGGTATGAAAACACAACTAAACTATACTCTGGCCAAATTCATTATCTCCCACAGATTAACTGACTTAAGCATCGAAGTGCCTACGACCACCAAACATGTGGTCTTTGGCAGTCTAATCCTGTTTTGCAGGTCAAATCTCTAGGAGCACATATTTGGACCCATCACCCTTCAAGACACTTCAAGAGGTTTCTTTCAGACAAGTGAAGTTATGGAGAGCTCTATAAAAAAATTCCAGTCCGAATTGTTACATCTGATGCCACCAATCTGCTATCTCAAATGCAGAACTTTGAAGTGTATAAATACATATCTAAAAAATTCATACATGAGGCCTTTGTATCTTTGAGTGCTTGCCTATATGTGCCCTTGGTAGCTTCAAATCTTTCAGCACTTTGTTGCAAGCAGTATTTGGGAATTTTCAAAAGCTCCATTGTCTTAGTAAAATTCAGGAATCGAAGTTTCTTTTGCAAGCTTGGATAATGTTAATCTTTATTATGATGCTTTCATTTGGGTACTTAAAATACGTGCTTTTTCAATAATATTTCTTAGGGTAGTATTAAAAGAAAACCAAGTAGCACTAATACTTGGTAAGCATTCTCGCAATTCAAAAGTTAAAAAAATTTGTGAAAACTTCATTACAAACTCAAAAATGTGTAATTAGTGGTTGTACATGTGTTTTTTTACCCACATAACATGCATAGGTTTGCTTGGTTCTTTAGAAAATTTTCCATGGAAAAACTAAAAACAGAGAATAAGTGTGAAAAAAATTTACATACACAATAAAATAACACTTCCAAGCCATGTAGTTCCTCAAATAGGCAAATGTGTAATTCTAATAAGTAAATATTTATTTACTTGTACCTACACTGTAGATGTTGACTATGGCAAGTCAGACCTGCAAAAATATTAGTGGACTTGCCATCCTGTAAGGAATTGTTAGCAACACAGGTATATGATTTTTCTAAAAATTAGTATTCCTCAATTAATACGGATGTTTTCATACATTATTTGACTTAAGTATATTATTCATTTAAAGGTAGTTAGGCTCTACGGGATACCAGTGTCCATTGTGTCAGACAGGGATCCCATGTTTGCATCTGATTTCTGGGAGAGTTTTCAATGGGGACGAGGCTAGATTTGAGTATTGTTTATCATCCTCAGACTGATGGTCAGACTGAGCGGGTGAATCGGGTTCTAGAGGATATGCTTCGGGCATGTGTGCTCGATTTTTGTGAAAGTTGGAAGGATTATTTACCTTTCATAGAGTTTGCTTATAATAACAGTTACCATTCTAATATTGGCATAGCCCCGTTTGAGGCTTTATATGGAAGGCCTTGTCAATCATTGTCATGTTGGACGAAGGTTAGTGATACGATTTTACTTGGACCAATGGTTGTTCGTGAGACAACAGAGAAGGTGCAGGTTATTAGAGAGTGGATAAAAAATCCTCAAAGCCGACATAAGAGTTATGCTGACCGGAAGCGTAAGGATGTAGAATTTCAGGTTGGGGACTTTGTCTTTCTCAAGGTTTCACCTATGCGTGGTGTATTGAGGTTTGGTAGGAAAGGTAAGTTGAGTCCTATGTATGTGGGATCGTTTGAGATCATTGCCTGAGTAGGGAGTCTAGCCTATCGACTTGCCTTGCCACCGAGTTTATCAGCCATTCATGATGTGTCTCACATTTCCATGTTGAGGGGGTGTGTGAAAAATCTTGCTCATATTGTCCGACCCACAGAAATCGAGATTAATGATGCCTTTACCCAAGTAGTACGATCGATCAAGATTGTGGATCGTGATGTGAAACAGCTCCGCAGAAAGATCGTAAACTTGGTGAAAGTTCAATGGAGTGAAAAGGAGAATGATGTAACATGGGAGTTATAAGACCATGTGAAACAGATGCATCCAGAGCTATGCAACGACCTGTAATTTTTAGCAATTTCCTAAAAATATTTTGTCCTAATAACACTTATTTTTTTGGATTAGATAAAAGAAAATGGGAGTGCAAACAAGTTTTCTTAAAACCCTAATTTAATAGGGTAAAATTGGGTTTAAGTTAAATATGGGATAATTCTTTCTCCAGCCAGCCGTAAAAGAGTTTGTGTAAAAAAAGGGAGAAAAAGGAAATGAGGAAGTGGGAAAAAGGAAATAAATAGAAGAGCAAACATGTGAGTTCTTCATTTCTTTTTAAGTTTTTGTTACTTCTCATATGAATCTGTGTTGTCTGTTATTTGATTATGTGAAAGAGGGAATTGATTTGGATCTCAGATGTGGCACAGTCTGTACTCTGAGGTTTATTGGATTGAAGATAAACCATTAAATATAAAAATTTATGAGTTGTTGGTGAAGACCAAAGTCATTGTTTAATGGGTTTTTTAATGTTTTCTCGTACTAGGTTGTTTGGGAGAATAAAAAAATAATATAAAATGAGAGTTTGACTTAATTTAAAGCCATAGATTGTAGTCTGTTAGTCCTTGCTGATATTGTTAAGTGTAGGGTTAGTAGACATGAATTTTCAAAGGATTACAATTCTGACAAACGAAAAACATTTTATGAGCAAACTACTCCTGACCAAAGGATTAGTTTAGGTAAATTGTTTTATCAATTCTGTGAAGATATCAAAGATCATATGCCATTTTTAGAATGGTATGAATCTATTTATCTATCACAATTGAATGTGATAAAAAATGCTTCTAAACCGTGGCATCTGAAAAACAACTCTGTTGTTGAATCAGTCTTGTCTCCTTTAGAAGAAATTCATATTCAATCCCAATGACAGACTGTTACAGCCTCTCCTTTAAAAAATCCAATATCTCTTTCTGATTCTACAGGAATTTCGAAGGTTATTGAGCAAAATAATTACACCAATATTTTGCTTAATGAAATTGGTCAACAATTGACTTCTATTCCTGTTCCAGAAAAGAATATTTTAACAAATCAAAAACTTGAAAAACCAATCACTTATTTTCAACCTTATACAATTGAGGATGATGCCCTTTCCACTCCTCAAATCATGGATGAAATCAATCGAAGACTTGCAGCTTTAAAACTTCAAGCTGCACCATCTCTGATAGGGCTTCATCTTCAAAAAAACAAATAAATACACTCTCTCATATTGGTTCTGATTCTTCTGACAATGAACCAGATGTTATGTCTGAATTGGATAAACTTCAACAATTTGAAGCCAATCCAATGTGTTCATCCAGAACGAATATCAACACCAATCCTTTACCAACAACTAGGAACTATTATCCTAGGCCAACTTATCCTGATATGCAATATGAAGAAAAGCATTTACAAACATTCGGTTCCTTTTCTACAGGTAACATCTATACTTTGAATATAGATGGTTTAACTGAAGAAAATATTATAGAATTAACTCAAAAAATGGTCATGATGGCTGTTGCTCATCGAAGTGAGCATAAATCTGACCAAAGTATTGCTAGTGTAATTGTTGCTGGATTTGCAGGACAATTAAAAGGATGGTGGGATAATTATCTCACACCATCTGAACAACAAGGATTTTTTCAGGCTATAAAGCTTGACTTCAATAATAACCCTTTAATAACTGAAAATGGTGAAAATATTCCTGACATTGTCAATACATTAATATTCGCTATTCTTAAGCATTTCATGGGTGATCCTTCAAATTTTCAAGATAAATTTCGTGATCTTCTCATGATCATTAGATGCAAAACTCTTAGTCATTTCAGATTCTACAAGGATGTATTCTTAAATAAAGTTATGCTTCAGAACGAAGCTAACAACCCTTTCTGGAAAAGAAAATTTCTTTATGGATTACCTCATGTGTTCGTAGATATCGTTAGAGATAAGCTGCAATCTGTATACAATGGTGACATACCTTTTGAACGACTTACATTTGGAGACTTAATTGCTAAGATCAATGAAGTCGCATTACAACTTTGTAATGATCTTCGTCTCAAAGCCCAACTCAGACGACAAAATATTTCTAGTTCTAATGAACTTGGATCTTTTTGTCAACAGTATGGGTTTGAGCCTCTAGCAAAACATTTTCCTAAAACCTCCAAACAAAAGTATCAGTCTCGTCCAGCCCGACACTTTAAGTCCAAAAGGCCTTCTGGCCCAAAACAACAAAAGCAGTTTAATAACTATTACCAAAAGCCCAACAGACACGGCACACACAAGACCACACAGTTTTCTAAACACAAAAGCCCTATGATTCAAAAACCCATTTGTTTTAAATGCGGCAAGCCTGGCCATTATGCAAAGAACTACAATTCAACAGTTCCATCTTCTAAAGTCAAAACCTGACTGAGCAAACTAGGAGGAGGCTTTCTAGGAGAAGCTTGAACCTGCCATGTTACTGGAAGAGTAACTTGATTCCAATGAATTGTCTTGGGAACAATAACACTGGTTTTATGAGCCAATGTTCTTTCTATATTTTGTCTAAGTTTGTGAATTTGGGTTTCATTGTCTTCATGTTAGTATCCTAGGTAGAAATGGTATCAGAGCCAATGTTCATCTTCTCCGGAGGGAAACAGTGTTGTGAGTCCTAGGTACTGTTGGTCAGCCATTAATGACGTTGGTCAGCCTTAGGGTATGTTGGTCCACCGTTGGAGCCCTTTGTAAGTCGCTAGGTTTGCGCAGTTACCAGGGTTAGGTGGTCTCATATCGGTGGTCCAGTCGTAGGTGGTCCGAGTACAGTGTTCCAACCCTTCTACCTTTTAGAAATTTTGAAAATGTCTTTGTTTTCAAAATTTACCCAAGCTTCTAGCTCTAGACAAAGCAATCTAGATTTACAAAATAGGATGGAATGTAGAATTCTAGAAGTTGAACAGAATTTACAAAAGTGGTCAATTCCAAAAGTTCCTTACAAACAAATTTACCAAGTTTCACAATTCATTTTTTCGCAAAAATTTGAAGATCTGAGACATTGTTGAACAGACAGTGCCTTTTGATGGTTCTTTAGAATCAAAGCAATTGATTTCTCAAAATACCCTTGAATTTCTCAAAAATCAAGATTACAAGTACATCCATATCAGTCTTATCCAGGTAGGAATTAAACCTCTAACTAGGACAGGTCTTGACACTTGTGCTCTCATCGCTCTTCGCGACTATCGGCATAACCATTTCCATGACTCTTTGCTTGTAATTGCAGAGTCAACCCTTGCAATGGGTCTAGTCTACTTCGACTGTTACCCCAATTTCTCAGTGTCTCTCAAGGATCCGAATGTCCTTGAAACACTGACTCTCAATATTCAGACCTCTGGTTTTAATATGCTACCAGGATCTGAACCCCTTGCTCTTATTTACAAAATCACCTACAAAGCCATGAAGACTCAACTGAGTCCGAAAGCTTTGATGGAATCTGAAAAACGATATACAATTTTATTTCAGGCTAACAAGGACAAAACCAGTGTTATTGTTCCCAAGACAATTCATTGGAATCAAGTTACTCTTCCAGTAACTTGGCAGGTTCAAGCTTCTCCTAGAAAGCCTCCTCCTAGTTTGCTCAGTCAGGTTTGACTTTAGGAGATGGAACTGTTGAATTACATTTCTCTTAATCTCGCAAAACTAGGTTACAATTTTTAGATTTTCAATCAGGACGTAGATCCGAATCATCTTTCAAAACTGCTCCTACTCAAATTCCTAGAACCCCTCCCCCTGAGGTTCTCCCTCATTTAGATCTTGCTAACTTAAGATCTATTCCTTATCATCCTCAGATCCCTCAACCAATTTACAATCAACCATCAGAAAATCTTTCTGATAGATCTCCAACTCGTTCTGAGATGGATGATCTTGCACAATTGAATGTTTTATGTACCGAATTTGTTTTAAATAAACAAAAGGTTAAATATGAACTTTCAAAGGATTACAATTCTGACAAACAAAAAACATTTTATGAGCAAACTACTCCTGACCAAAGGATTAGTTTAGGTAAATTGTTTTATCAATTCTGTGAAGATATCAAAAATCATATGCCATTTTTAGAATGGTATGAATCTATTTATATATCACAATTGAATGTGATAAAAAAAATGCTTCTAAACCGTGGCATCTGAAAAACAACTCTGTTGTTGAATCAGTCTTGCCTCCTTTAGAAGAAATTCATATTCAATCCCAAGGACAGACTGTTACAGCCTCTCCTTTAAAAAATCCAATATCTCTTTTTGATTCTACAAGAATTTCGAAGGTTATTGAGCAAAATAATTACACCAATATTTTGCTTAATGAAATTGGTCAACAATTGACTTCTATTCTTGTTCAAGAAAAGAATATTTTAACAAATCAAAAACTTGAAAAACCAATCACTTATTTTCAACCTTATATAATTGAGCATGATACCCTTTCCACTCCTCCTCAAATCATGGATGAAATCAATCGAAGACTTGCGGCTTTAAAACTTCGAGCTGCACCTGTCTCTGATAGGGCTTCATCTTCAAAAAAACAAATAAATATACTCTCTCATATTGGTTCCGATTCTTCTGACAATGAACTAGATGTTATGTCTGAATTGGATAAACTTCAATGATTTGAAGCCAATCCAATGCATTCATCCAGAACGAATATCAACACCAATCCTTTACCAACAACTAGGAACTATTATCCTAGGCCAACTTATCCTGATATGCAATATGAAGAAAAGCATTTACAAACATTCGGTTCCTTTTCTACAGGTAACATCTATACTTAGAATATAGATGGCTTAACTGAAGAAAATATTATCGAATTAACTCAAGAAATGGTCATGATGGTTGGTGCACAACGAAGTGAGCATAAATCTGACTAAAGTATTGCCAGTGGAATTGTTGCTGGATTTGCAGGACAATTGAAAGGATGGTGGGATAATTATCTCACACCATCTTAACAAGGATTTTTTCAAGCTATAAAACTTGACTTCAATAATAACCCTATTAAAACTGAAAATGGTGAAAATATTCCTGACATTGTCAATACATTAATTTTCACTATTCTTAAGCATTTCATAGGTGATCCTTCAAAATTTCAAGATAAATCTCGTGATCTTCTCATGATCATTAGATGCAAAACTCTTAGTCATTTCAGATTCTACAAGGATGTATTCTTAAAGAAAGTTATGCTTCAGAACAAAGCTAACAATCCTTTCTGGAAAGAAAGTTTCTTTCTGGATTACCTCTTGTGTTCGCAGATATCGTTAGAGATAAGCTGCAATCTAAATACAATGGTGACATACCTTTTGAACGACTTACATTTGGAGATTTAATTGCTAAGATCAATGAAGTTGCATTACAACTTTGTAATGATCTTCGTCTCAAAGCCCAACTCAAACGGCAAAATATTTCTGGTTCTAATGAACTTGGATCTTTTTGTCAACAGTATGGGTTTGAGCCTCTTGCAAAACATTTTCTTAAAACCTCCAAACAAAAGTATCAGTCTCATCCAGCCCGACACTTTAAATCCAAAAGGCCTTATGGCCCAAAACAACAAAAGTAGTTTAATAACTATTACCAAAAGCCCAACAGACATGGCACACACAAGACCACACAGTTTTCTAAACACAAAGGCCCTATGATTCAAAAACCCATTTGTTTTAAATGCAGCAAGCTTGGCCATTATGCAAAAAACTGTAGAACAGCCCAAAGAATTCATGAGCTTGATGCTGATGAAAATATCAAACAAATGTTTACTACTATTCTACTCAATTCTGAGTCTGATTCTAACTCATCTGAAGACCTCAAGGTTTATCAAATGCGTTATGAGTCTCATTCTTCTGATCTAGAAGAATAGGATCAGGATCATGGAGCTAAAGCTTGCACATGTAATGTTTTACACTCTATCAATATGCTCTCAAAAACTAAAGAATCAAGTATTCTTCTAGATTTTGTTGATCGAATTGATGATCCTACACTCAAAACTGAGTATTTAAATCATATCAAAAATATTATTACTCAAAAACCTGTTCTAGAGATTTTTCAACCGTTTTACAATCATAAGGATATTGTCAATAGATTCAGAGCTCCTTCTCAGCACTCTGTTTCTCTCCCTGATCTTCAATCTGAAGTTAATATCATGAAAAAAGAAATTGCACAGCTTAAGCAAGGTCAAACTTAGCTTACCCAACAGCTGTTGAATCAACAGATTCAAAATGCAATCTTTATTCCTGATATTCTTTCAACTTCAAGTATTGAAGTACCAACAACTGATCCTGCTTCTCTCAATGAATTCAATACAGTTACATATCATAAATGGTATATCAATGTGACCTTAGTAGTTAACAAAAATTACACGGTCAATACATTTGCTCTTGTTGATTCTGGAGCTGATTTGAACTGTATTGCAGAAGGATTAATTCCTTCCAAATTCTATGAGAAACAACTCAACAGCTTTATACTACAAATAGTAAATTAGTTGTTCAGTACAAACTTGTTGGTGCCCATATTTGCCAAGAAAAAATTTGTATTCAAATTTTTATGCAAAACTAAAGTTGCTGAAATTAATTCTGTAAAGCTAGACAATTGTTTCATCAACTTTCACTACAAGAAAAATTGTGATCAATAGCGTTTAAAACCCGCTATGGTAGGCTACCATAGCGGTTTAGTAACCGCTATGACAGCCGGCGCTATAATAGACCCAGGGGATATTATAGCGGTTTTAAAACGCTATGGTAAGTTTGGCTTTTATAGCGTTTCAAAACCGCTATGGTAGCCTCTGCCATAGCGTTTTAAAAACGCTATAGTAGACTCTAAAACCGCTATGGTAGACTCTACCATAGCGTTTTTAAAACGCTATGGTAAGTATACATAGCAAATTTTATTTTTTTTTATTATTTTTTTTTTTTAAAAAAAAAAAACTATCAAATGACTTTTTATTACATCTCATAAGTTTTATGTCTAGAAAATAAAAATTTAAATGTGCCAAAGTTAAACATTTCCATGAATGGAGGCAAAGTAATGTAATTAATTAATAAACGGTATTACATCGAGTCACAAAATCTATCAAATAATAAAAATAATGTAATTAATAAGATAATGTATTACAATTATGGTACTTGGGATAACAAACTGAAAATTAAGCGATGGTTTTGCCCATTGGATCAATGAGAATCATGCCAATAACACCACCCGCTTCTCTAACAAAATGGCTTTTTTGCTTCTAAGGTCTGGAGTTCAAAAGCACAGACAACGATCTTCACCTTTATCAAGCTACGATCAAGAGTGTTGTTCTTGCATAAGCTGAAAAAACAGATCAAGACATAATAATTAGCACTATATATATGAAGAAATAATTAGCACTATATATATATGAAGATGAGTGTTCTTCTACTCCATAGACCATAGCTCACCATTATGCATGTCTTCTTCTACTCCTGCTTGCGGCTTTAATGCCATTGAAAACTGCCTTGCCAACAGTTGCTCTTGCTGAAGACGGAGCTGCTGATTCAAAGATGTCTGACCACGCTTTGCACCTGATAAATGATCCAGCAAATCAACATAATGTTCTTATTGGTTGCAACGTCTTTTTTATGCAGAAAATCTTGATGTCGTAAAAATATTCAGGGTATCTAGGGAATAAACTTTATCAACTTACAGGAGTAGGGACAATGACGCTTTGAGCAAACAAATATTGGATTGTAGAACTCCCAAAGCTTCTCTCATATTCCTCTATGTTCCACGCTCCCTTCATTTTGTCGCCACAACTGTATTGTACGAAGCTCTGAAACCCAGCCATACAGAAATGACATGCAGCTGCTCGTCTTCATCTGTTCATGGTTATGCATGCTGATCATTCGTGCTTCTCAAGTAACCTTAATTCAAACCTAAACACCAATACAAAGAAAACCCAAGATTTAAATACAAAGAAAATCTTCAAACTTAACCACACACACCACCACCACCACCACCACAAAAAAGGTAAAATTAACAAAACTACACCTGAACAGGATAAGGATTAGCAAGCATCATAGAGCAGGACAGTATCAGAGTAGACACTCTGGAGATCAGCAGTTGACCAGTTTGATCACAAGTCTCTCTTGCTACCTGACCTCCCAAGGGAGAAGGGGGATCCTTTCCAGGTGAGGGTCATCAACGTTTCGATTCTTTACATTATGAATGTATTATGGCAGAGATGAAGCATCAACTCACAAGAACCTGAAACGTAGACAGACAAGCCTTCAGCAAAACTAAAGTGGGAATTGCAAACATTAAACCCAGCACAAGTGCATGGTTGTTGATTATGGTGAAGCTGCATTTTCTCAATCACTTTCCATTTTCAAACCACTGATTATCAATCCGACACAAAAGAATGTGAAACTATATAATCGAAAGAGAATAAGCAAGTATTACCCTATTCTGGCTGGATACTTTTTGAAATATGCTTCACATATACTGCAAAGAAAACAACCTCAAGTCAGTGAGCTATTGATTCATAAAGGCAGTATAGCCAAAAATGTCACGCTGAAAACTGAGAAATAGCCAACAGGGGCTGACTTTGCAGAAAGACTACTCACCTGAGAGTTCTCCATTGCGTCCGGCAAGATGGAGTTCATTAATATAGTCTGTAAGTTTGGAGAGCTCTGATTCAGTGAAGATATCCTCGTAGAGCTTTAAACCTTTCACAACGTTAACTTGCCAATTGCAGTATACTGGTTAACAATTGCAGTATTCCAGTCAATGCTCCAAATTAGTACAGCGCACTCATTCGAAACAAAGACACAAACTGATCATTTTTCTTATAAACTAGCAACCCTAACTTCACCAAGGATAAGGCCTAAAACAAAAATAAGTTTAGACCTTAAAAGACCTTTATCATGAACTAGGCCAACCAAACTTTCAAAACCCAAATTGCAACCATAAACTTGTAAGCAATAAAAACACCATACTAGGCTGACTCTAGCCCAATCCCCTGCTGAATTCCAACACACCATCACGCTAACAGCAGAAAAAAAAAAAAAACCAAGCAACCGAGTGCATGCATCAGGACAGAGCACTCTGTCAAAACAGAGCGTGTTGTCCAGTGTATTGCAGCACCGAAAAAAACTGGACAGAGCAGCTCCAATTCTCGGCAGACCAGCCCTGCAAGCAAACTTCGCTGCTCCGAGTCCACGACACTTCAAGTTAACGTCAAAACCCTGCATATTAACATCAAAACGACACACAAGAAAACATAACACAAACTTGATCAATCTCTTCACTTCGAAATCGTACTCATGACTATGTGATTCCTAAACAACATGATTTCATCTACAAACACATTGCAACAAACAAGTGAAACTTCACCTGGATTTACCAAAATTAACAAAAGATCAATGTCAGGATTGCGAGCTGCTATGGCCATTGCAAGACATCCTCCAATGGATTCACCAATGAGATATATGGGTCTACCAGGTGAACGGGAATTTTCTGCCTTGAATTTCATTTCAACTAATTCCACCATATCTGCAGAGATGAAATTATGGAATTTCCCATTAAGAAAAGAAATAACTGACAGTTTTTATTTCAGTACTCATGTTCCATCACCAATTATGAAGAGATTTATGTATATTC
This sequence comes from Berberis vulgaris, assembly GCA_963556465.1. Lineage (NCBI taxonomy): Eukaryota > Viridiplantae > Streptophyta > Magnoliopsida > Ranunculales > Berberidaceae > Berberis > Berberis vulgaris. The sequence continues at coordinate 81,965,132 of OY747124.1, read as the reverse complement.
TGACACTTATCCTCTTATGGATATTCTCAATGAATCTTGTAATTCATTTGCTAAGCGCATATCTTTTTCTTTTTTGATAGGAAAAACATAAACTCTATTGTGTGAAATATATACCAAAAAAGTCCAAAAAAAAAAAAACCACCAAGGGACACTTCACCATTGGAGAACCCTATCCCATTCATACTCGCAAATATAGAATGGAATCTCCCGAAGAATATCCCATGTGTATCCCCATGTCCATAACATATTTGATAATATAACAACTAAGTCCTCCCTAGATGTTTCATTCCCCTAAATATTTCTTGACTTCCTCTATTTCCCTAATGTCCACACCATAGCTTGCACAAACATTTCCTATGCCCATTTTCCTTTAGCAGAAATGATGATACCATATGGGATGTTATTTCCCTTAGTATTTTGAACATGTGAAAATTAGAGTGTTACAACAACTCATGCAAACAATCAAACATATTGAAAACAGAAAACAAACAAAGTCTTGGAGAAGGAGATCTTCAAGGCAAGAACCAGAAAAGAAATTTTGTAACAGAAGTACAGAACACTCAGATAAGTAATAAAAGTCCTACATCAGACAACTGGTAAATTTCCATATGGTATTGTGATGTAGATGATAAATTAGGGGACTCAGGGTGGGAACAGTAGGTACCTCTGATGGCCAGTCCTTTTGCTGCTTCATACTCAGCTGTAGTTTTCTTCATCGCTTTGAGGTCAATTTCCTTGCCCTGACAACACAGGAGTTCAGCAATTGAACTAGGTACTGTAAAAAATGTGAAGTCCTTGAGCAACTAATGCAGTGTTGCTACTCCATATCCACCAAGTTCACTAGTATATCATAACTCATGGATGTGTTATGCTCTACTTTGAATTATTACGATGAAATTCCTTCCTATATCAGTCATTGCACACTCACCAAATCCATGTGTAGAACCTTTTTAATTGGCGTCTTTGCTAACAACCTGTATGATCAAAGAGAAATTAAGATGCTGGAGTAATTTTACATTATGCTTTAGTAACAGTCACTAATGATGGGGACAAACGACGACATAATTTAGGGAAAATTACTTGTCATATGCAACTTTCATATGGGCATTCTGTGATCTGTCAATTTGAGCAACCCTCTCCGTTACTGAGCGGTCATTGATTTCAACAGATCCAAACAGAAACACGTTCTTTTCAAGCACCTTGTTGACAATGGCAGCCATTACTAGTATATTTGCTTTTTTCGCTTCAACAACAAGGCTTTTGAGTTTCTTCAACTCTCCTATTGAAACCAGAAAGGTGGAAAAGAGGAAATACTCAGTATTTTGCACAAAGAGTATTTTGAACACAAATAGATTTCATTCAGTATTAACTTTATATACAGGATGAAAGGACTATCACTAGTTTTTTCAGTCAAGAACTTTGGACAAGCTCAAAATCACATTCACAATATCAGACTATCTGTAGAAATTGTCGAGTAAGCATGCACCGCTTTATTATAAACTACATCAGAATATCAGATGAATAAATGTATCAACTTGTATATGACAGTTAGATTTTGACTTTGGCAATATTTTAAGAATAATAATGCAATAATTTACTTATATAATTTTGCAGTTAATGCAATACTATTTTTGTCTTTTATTTTTAATAAATAACAAAGTGTATGATCATACAGACCAAAACATGAAGAAATATCATGACTTTCATTTCAGCCAGGTGGATTGATCATTGATGTACTAATTAAGCATCAAGGTGTCCACATTCTTGTACTTAGTTGATGAATTGCTAGGCATAATGATGGACCTAACAAATAATCCTCATCAAACGGGAAGCCTCCATTCAGAAGTGCAAAAGCCTCATCTTTCTACTTTCTTATAGAAGATTTCACCTGAACAATCACTACTGGATGTCATACATTTACCTCACTTTTGAACATCATTGTAAAACAAAGATACTCTGATCACAATGTTTTAAGGCGAGGCTTAATGATACATTAATGTTATGTGCTTTACAAATCATTAGCAATCGGATTTACAACAATAATGAATGTTGTTAAGTATAGTGGTAGAACGCCAACTATACTAAAAGTATCCCAAAGATCAATTTTATAGCCTTCTGTTCTTAAATTTCAAGCAAAGGCAAAAGAATGGATCACCAAAGGCAACAGTAGAGAGATTTGAAGAATGTAGGCTAGCTGCCAAGAACACATACAAGCTTTCAATTGTGAAAATACCCTTCAGATCAGAAGTGCTTATCTAAACCTAGATGTTTTGTGCCCCCAAAAAAATTTGCAGGTTAAAAAATAGATCTTAATGATTCCTTTTGCAGGGGAAACAACTATGAATGAATGAGAAAAAGGTTTGTAGTATCATTCTACTACCCTTGACATCCAACATCCTTTATTGATCTAAGCATGCTTCAAATATGTATATTAGGCAATATACCTCACATATCTTAAATTTCTTCATTTGTAGTATCATTAAACAAGGGCAACAATGATAAATCAATCAGATTATCCCTTGAAGTGAAAATTTTCCACTAAACCACAGATATGTACTTCACTTCAACACTAAACTTTAGTATCTAGTATCTACATCAATTCACAAAGTAGTACTTGGATGATAGACAACATAAGGATCACTTCAAAACTCTATACTAATTACCCCAAAATTAGTAGAAAACATACAAACAAGGAAAGAGACCACAAACCTCAAAAATTCCATGGAGTTGGTGAGTGGTGTAGTTGTAAAGGAAAAGAGGCAATCCTGGTGTTATTTGCCTCACTGAATCCCTGTACCTTGGAGGGAGCCCTGAAAAATCAAAATCACAAACAACACAATATCAGATAAGATGTATCCACAAATCATGCCTACCCATTAATCAATAAAACCCAATTTCCAAAATTCAATAAAACCCATCAATACCCATGGATCAAAACATCAAATTAAATTCAAATGATCACTCAAATCAATTAACAAAGATCAATAAAGTTTTTTAAAATAAAAAAAAATTTGAACTTGAACAACAAAAGGCAAAGGAAATTGGGGGAAAGCTTACCAAAGAGTTGCCTCTTCAAGTTCTCTTGCATGGTATCATTATTGCAAACAAAGATATACCCACCAACTGGTTCACTCCTTGGAAGTGACTCTGATGGTGGAAGAGTCTTAAACCTCTTATCAACACTGTACAATATTCATTTAGAATTTCAGCTTTCAACAATCTAGAATCCTAATATTCACCTATCAGGGGGCAAATCTACTGATTGTAGCACCAATCACTACAAAAAATTTATATTCTTCTGAAAAAACCATTGCTTCCCAAGTGAAAAACAAGAGCTACTTGTTCCAATAAATACAATGACATAAGTTTCTCTCAATTCAAATTAGACAAAGATCTCTATTGCACCGAAATAGGTTCATCTAACATGTGACATTAGAAATCAAGACAAAAGAGCAAAAAATTCAAGAGTTTCCTCCAATCAATTTTTCCACTTCAACAGAACATCTTTTAATCTAGTTCAAGCACCAAAAATTACTAGAACCTACGAATCGCTTCTTCACAGTAAATATACGGAAGTTTTGGTAATATTGATAAGCTCAATCTCAGTGAAAAGAAGAATTACGTTAATTACACTTTACCTTCTTCCATATTATCAGATTTTACGACTTCTTTCGACTTAACTTGTTCAGATTTCACTTCATCCATCGAAACCACACTGTTGTTCTCTTCTACAAAACTCAACCGAAACCTTACGTTTAGTACATCATCGAATACAATAATGATAGAGAACGAACGAACGGTAAAGGATGAGATTCAGCGAATTCTTACCTGCTGAGTCGAGCTGCAACGAACGGATGCTGGATTGGATCTCATCCTTGATGTCTGCAACAACAACAACAAATCAGGCAAATGGTGAGAGAAAGAGATTGGGAGAGGAAACCCTAAATTTTCAACTTTGCAAATGGGGAGAGGAAACCCTAACTTTTCAACTTTGCAAATGGGGAGAGGAAGAGATGAGAACAATAGACTATTCTGCTTGAAGAAATCATGTTTGGGGTGCCATGAAAGATGAAGAAGAGATGAGCTTTTGAGAGAGATTTGTGAAGAGGGAGAGAATGCGCCAAGGAAGAAGAGAGAAAGAGAGGGGGCAAAGAGGAGGAGAGGTCAGGGGAGAGCATTCGATCTGCTGTGAATGAGGGGGGAAAGAGAGCGAGACTAAGAGGGAAGCAAATGTAGAAATGGGAGGGAATCGAGCGGGGTTAATTTTAGTTTTTCCCGCTTCGACTTTTATGCGTTTTATTCTTAAAATGCTATTAAATTTTGGGCTTTTATAGCATGAGCGTAAAAAATGCTATGCTCAAATGCTATTAAAAGCCAATTGTGTTGTAGTGTTTATTTCTCAAAAAAGATAGCATTTACATTTTCTCAAACAAGAAATAGCTTATCGATTATCAGCTCAAAGATACTCAACAACAATCCTGTATCATCCATTTCAAAGAACGATTAACCACCGAACTGTGTTCTGATATTCCAAATTCATTTTGGAATCGCAAACATCATATGGTTCGTTTACCATATGATCCTTCTTTTCGTGAATCCAAGATTCCTACAAAATCTCATCCTATACAAATGAATTCCAAATTAATGGAATTTTGTAAATCTGAAATTCAAGGATTGCTTTCTAAGCAATTAATTCATCCTTCCAAATCCCCTTGGATTTGTGCAGCCTTCTATGTCAGAAAAGTTGTTGAACTTGAACGAGGTTTTCCCCGCCTTGTCATCAACTACAAACCGTTGAACAAGGTTTTACAATGGATTAGGTATCCCATAAATAATAGGAGAGATCTTATTAAGAGACTACACTCAGCACGTGTCTTCTCTAAATTTGACCTCAAGTTTGGATTTTGGCAAATCCAAATCCATCCTTATGACAGATACAACATTCAATCTTCCATTCGGACACTATGAGTGGAATGTTATGCCTTTTGGCCTCAAGAATGCACCAAGTGAGTTTCAAAATATCATGAACGATATTTTTACTCCTTTTTCTCATTTCTCAATTGTGTATATCGATGATATACTGATTTTATCATCTTCCTTAGATGACCATTGGAAACACTTGCATCAATTTTACAAAACTATCAAAGAAAATTGTTTGGTTCTTTCTCCAACAAAAATTGACATTTTTCAAACGAATGTCAGATTTTTAGGTCACAAAATTTGTTATGGGATGATCACTCCAATATCTAGAGCTATAGAGTTTGCTGATAAATTCCTCGATGAAATTAAAGACAAAAACCAATTGCAAAGATTTTTAGGATCTTTAAATTATGTTGCAGATTTTTACAAAAACCTCAGAGTTTTACTTAAGCCCTTGTATGCAAGACTTAAGTCTAACCCAAGCCCATGGACTGAAACCCATTCTCAAATAGTCCGTCAAGTAAAAACCCAAGTCAAAAGTCTTCCTTGTCTAGGGATCTCTAATCCTGAAGCCTTCAAGATTGTTGAAACTGATGCATCCAACCAAGGGTATGGTGGTATTCTTAAACAGCGACCTCCTCAAACTACCCGACTTCAACTTATTCGATACCATTCTAGTATTTGGAACCCTGCTCAAATGAATTATTCAACTGTCAAAAAAGAAATCTTATTGATTGTTTTGTGCATCATGAAATTTCAAGATGATTTGTTTAATCAAAAGTTTTTATTACGTGTTGATTGTAAATCTGCAAAAGAGATTTTAACTAAAGATGTTTTAAACCTTGTTTCCAAACAGATTTTTGCTCGATGGCAAGGTCTTTTGTCATCTTTTGATTTCGATATTGAATATATAAAAGATGCAAATAACTCTCTTGCAGATTTCCTGACAAGAGAATTCTTACAAAAATGAGTTCTCAGTCTTCTTCCTCCTCCAGACCTCTTCCTGCCCCAACAACCAAAGCCCAATATGCTATGAAACATTTTGTTTCACAACCAAAAACCCCTCTTTCTTATGCTTTATCACTTACAAATCCCTATCTGCCTTTGTCACAAGCGGAAGAACCAAGTTCTGCAATGACAAGTTTCCCAAAACCACAAATTCCTCCTCCAAATCCTTATCTTACAAAAGCATGTTTAGATCCAATCACAATGATCGAACCATGCTTCTATTCTCTTACAAAAGATACTCATTCAATTGCGAAGAATCTATTCAATACAAATGCTCTTTTTGAAGAATCTGATATCTTCAAAACCCAAGAATTTTATGAGTTCATACTTATCGACACTAACTCAGTATTAATTACTCATCACAAAAATCCTTCTCATCCTGAGAAGATTTCCCATTCCAAATGTCAAATTCTTAAGGTTTTGTCTGAAGCTGATTGGAAACAACATTCACATTTGCATAAGAAATTTTCAGGAAATTATCTTCCTGCATCTTACAATTACCTGGACTACAAACAAGCTTGGTCCAGAGCTTTCTTTGTTTTTTCTCAAAACTGTTCTCATTCATGGTTCTTCCTTTTCTGCAAAAAAATTATTCAAAAGTTCGTTCCTCTTTGGTTCCAACATTCTTGGTGGAATCACTTTGGTCCTCTTCAAGACATCTTGCCCCCTGCAGTCAATAAAGGATGGCAAGTGTTCAAATCCAAATTTAACCCGCCAATTCCAGTACCACAACAGGTACTACCATATTGGTTTTTTTGTCAAGTTCAATCTTTCTTGGATCTGTTGCTGGGACTACACTGTCACAGCTCTCACAGCTCCAAACCAATCAACCCAGCCTCCTCTCTGATTCTGTCGCCGATTCAAAGTCAAATGATGGTATTATTTCGATCACTTTCATGTTACAAAAGAAGTTGTTACCAAGTTCTTTTTGGGAAAATCAAACTGAACAGCCCCTAGTCAATCCCATTCAAGTTCCTTCTTAAGCAAAGCTTCTTCGCCAGTTCATCAAGAAGCAACTTCAAGGAAAACCTACAAAGACTCAACTTTTGAAAACTATGTCAAAGATTTGTGCGAAAGACTCAGATGAAGACGAAGCTCCAACAGTTCCACTCAATGAAAATGATTGTTTTGGCATCTTTTCTCCACATTCATGAATCTGTCCCTACAAACATTATTGTGATTTTGAGTCATCTTAATTCTTGCCACATTAATTACAAAAGCATCTGCCACCTCCACTACAAGACAACAAAACTTTCTGCAATAATTACAAAAGCATTCTCCACCTCCACTTCAAGACAAAAGACTTTCGGCCAACCAACAAACATCTACAATAGTCGTTCCACCAACTACAAGCTACAAGGACACCTCACCAACAATGACAGTAGGTCTTCGCCTTCATTATTACAAAGGAAAAGATGTCCATCTCATTCACCCGCTCTCCACTAGTCATGAGAAGCTTACCTTCTCAATTATTGTAAATTTCCACAAGGCTATAAAAGCCAGTTTGTATCTTTAGTTTAGACATCGGAGTTTTTCCCATTTCTTTCGGATGAAAACCTTCTTTCTCATCTCTGTAAATCTCTTGTAAGTCTTTCTTTTGTATTTCTATTTTCAATTAATAAAAGCATGCATTGTTCATCTTCTCTTTCTTTCAAAACTTTCTAAGAACTGTTTTTGTTTAGAACAACTCGTTATACTAGATTAAACCCTAGTATCAGCACCGTTCTCTTGAATAGTTTTCAGAAAATGTCTTTTGAAAATTTAGTTTTATTTACATTAGTTTATAGTTTTTTAAGCGTACTTTTGATTTTGTTTATTCTATTTTCCCCTGTTTTCTTATTTCTATATTCTGTCTAAATTTGTGAATTTGGTTTTCAATGTCTTCATGTTAGTATCCTGGGTATTTTCAATTAATAAAAGCATGCATTGTTCATCTTCTCTTTATTTCAAAACTTTCTAAGAACTGTTCTTGTTTAGAACATCTCGTTACACAAGATTAAACCCTAGTATCGGCATCGTTCTCTTGAATAGTTTTGAAAAAAAAAATCTCTGGACCAAGCTTGTTTGTAGTCCAGGTAATTGTAAGATGAAGGAAGATAATTGCCTGAAAACTTCTTATGGAAACGTGGATGTTGTTTCCAATCAGCTTCAAACAAAACCTTAAGAATTTGACATTTGGAATGGGAAATCTTCTCAGGATGAGAAGGATCTTTGTGATGAGTAATTAATACTGAGTCAGTGTCGACCAGTATGAACTCATAAAATTCTTATGTTTTGAGAATATTAGATTCCTCAAAAAGAGCATTTGTATTGAAGAGATTTTCGCAACTGAATTAGTATCTTTTGTAAGATAATAGAAGCACGGTTCGATCATTGTGATTGGATCTAAACATGCTTTTGTAAGATAAGGATTTGGAGGAGGAATTTGTGGTTTTGGGAAACTTGTCATTGCAGAACTTGCTTCTTCCGCTTGTGACAAAGGCAGATAGGGATTTGTAAGTGATAAAGCATAAGAAAGAGGGGTTTTTGGCTGTGAAACAGAAGGTTTTATAGCATATTGGGCATTGATTGTTGGGGCAGGAAGAGGCCTGGAAGAGGAAGAAGACTAGGAACTCATTTTTGTAAGAATTCTCTTGTCTGGAAATCTGCAAGCGAGTTATCTGCTCCTTTTATATATTCAATATCGAAATCAAAAGCTGACAAAATACCTTGCCATCGAGCAAAAATCTATTTGGAAACAAGGTTTAAAACATCTTTAGTTAAAATCTCTTTTGCAGATTTACAATCAACACGTAATATAAACTTTTTATTAAACAAATCATCTTGAAATTTCATGATGCACAAAACAATCGATAAAATTTATTTTTTGATAGTTGAATAATTCATTTGACAAGGGTTCCAAATACCAGAATGGTATCGGACAAGTTGAAGTTGGGTAGTTTGAGGAGGTCGCTGTTTAAGAATACCACCATACCCTTGGTTTGACGCATCAGTTTCAACAATCTTGAAGGCTTCAGGATTAGAGATCCCTAGACAAGGAAGACTTTTGACTTGAGTTTTTACCTGACGGACTATTTGAGAATAGGCTTCAGTCCATAGGCTTGGGTTAGACTTAAGTCTTGCATACAAGGGCTTAAGTAAAACTCTAAGGTTTTTGTAAAAATCTGCAACATAATTTAAAGATCCTAAAAATCTTTGCAATTGGTTTTTGTCTTTAATTTCATCGGGGAATTTATCAGCAAACTCTATAGCTCTAGATATTGGAGTGATCATCCCATAACGAATTTTGTGACCTACAAATCTGACATTTGTTTGAAAAATGTCAATTTTGGTTGGAGAAAGAACCAAACCAATTTCTTTGATAGTTTTGTAAAATTGATACAAGTGTTTCCAATGGTCATCTAAGGAAGACGAGAAAATCAGTATTTCATCGATATACACAATTGAGAAATGAGAAAAAAGAGTAAAAATATCGTTCATGATATTTTGAAACTCACTTGGTGCATTCTTGAGGCCAAAAGACACAACATTCCACTCATAGTGTCCGAATGGAACATTGAATGTTGTCTTGTATCTGTCATGAGGATGGATTTGGATTTGCCAAAATCCAAACTTGAGGTCAAATTTAGAGAAGACACGTGATGAGTGTAGTCTCTTAATAAGATCTCTCCTATTAGGTATGGGATACCTAATCCATTGTAAAACTTTGTTCAAAGGTTTGTAGTTGATGATAAGGCGGGGAGAACCTCATTCAAGTTCAACAACTTTTCTGACATAGAAGGCTGCACAACTCCAAGGGGATTTGGAAGGACGAATTAATTGCTTAGAAAGCAATCCTTGAATTTTAGATTTACAAAATTCCATTAATTCGGAATTCATTTGTATAGGACGAGATTTTGTAGGAATCTTGGATTCACGAAAAGAAGGATCATATGGTAAACGAACCATATGATGTTTGCGATTCCAAAATGCATTTGGAATATCAAAACATAGTTTGGTGGTTAATCGTTCTTTGAAATAGATGATACGGGATTGTTGTTGAGTATCTTTGAGCTGATCATCGATTCGACGATAAGCTATTTCTTGTTTGAGAAAATGTAAATGCTGTCTTTTTTGAGAAATAAAGTTGATGAAACAATTGTCTAGCTTTAGAGAATTAATTTCAACAACTTTAGTTTGCATAAAAGTTTTGAAAACAATCTCATTGCCAAGGATATTGGTAGTAATACCTTCATTTGTAACTTCAAATGGATAAAGGGTAGTTAAGAATGGTGTCCCCAAAATCATCTTTTGAGTCATATCTTTAACTAATATAAAATCCTGTTGAATACAAATTTTTTTCTTGGCAAATATGGGCACCAACAAGTTTGTACTGAATTGCTAATTTACTATTTGTAGTATAAAGTTGTCGAGTTGTTTTCTCATAGAATTTGGAAGGAATTAATCCTTCTGTAATACAGTTCAAATCAACTCCAGAAATGGTATCAGAGCCAATGTTCATCTTCTCCGGCGGGAAAATAGTGTTGTGAGTCTTAGGTACTGTTGGTCAGCCGTTGATGATGTTGGTCAGCCTTAGGGTATGTTGGTCAGCCGTTGGAGCCCTTTGTAAGTCGCTAGGTTTGCGCAATTACCAGGGTTAAGTGGTCCCATATCGGTGGTCCAGTTGTAGGTGGCCCGAGTACAGTGTTCCAACCCTTCTACCTCTCAGAAATTGTGAAAATGTCTTTGTTTTCAAAATTTACCCGAGCTTCTAGCTCTAGACAAAGCAATCCAGAATTACAAAATAGGATGGAATGTAGAATTCCAAAAGTTGAACAGAATTTACAAAAGTGGTCTTTTCCAAAAGTTACTTACAAACAAATTTACCAAATTTCACAATCCATTTTTTTTCGCAAAAATCTGAAGATCTAATAGACATTGTTGAACAGACAGTGCCTCTTGATGGTTCTTTAAAATCAATGGAATTGATTTCTCAAAATACCCTTGAATTTCTCAAAAATCAAGATTACAAATACATCCATATCGGTCTTATCCAGGTAGGAATTAAACCTCTTACTAGAACAGGTCTTGACACTTGTGCTCTCATCGCTCTTCGCGACTCTCGACATAACCGTTTTCATGACTCTTTGCTTCGACCGTTGATATTCACATAATTATTACATAATATATCCCTTAATTTATATATGTTAGTGTTTCGATTATTATATTTTATAGTAATTATTTCGTTTTCATGTCTTTGTAGGAATTTGAGCGTAAACGATGAAATCATATTAAGGCGACAAGTTAAGGAACGACAATTGGTCGATTCTAACGGTGGTATAAAGCAGATGGTCACAAACCTAAACCCAAAACCTAATTCATAACCTAAACCCAAAACCTAATCCATAACCTAAACCCAAACCCAATGCCAAGCCCAATCCTACCCAAAGAATATTCTCCAAATTATACCTTGATGAATCATCCCCTCATCACATCCCTATTCATCTTGATCATTTTCTATAAATACAAGAGAATATGGTGAGAAAAAGGGGAGGAAGAGAAGGAAAAAAAAAGAATTGCATAAAATTAAACCCTCTTTCTCTCAAATTGATTCTCATCACCCTCACCACTCATCCATCTCTCACTCACTCAGCAATCAACTCCATCCTCCACCTCGCCACCACCTCCGGACAGTCACCTCGCCACCACCGAGCGAGCACCGCCACCACCACGAAACAGGGGAGTGACAACCCTGTTTCGCATCAGAGCCACCTCCATCACCGTCCCTGTCCCTCTTCCTGTACATCATCCACCGACCACCATCACCTCCGGACACCACATCGCGAGCCACCACCACCACGCCGCGAAACAGAGCCTCACCACGGCTCTGTTCCGCCTCGCCACAGCGCCTTGTTCCCCCTCTTTTCTCGGCCTCTCTTCGCCTCGAGCTCCTTCCTGCCTCCCTCTCTCGCGACCACCGTCACGACCAGACCGAGCACCACCGCGCGAGACAGAGCTCACAAGCAGAAACAGGGAGCCCCTGTTCCTCGTCTTCCTTCTCTATTTTTTTTGTTGTTATCTCACTGTTTCCTCAATCTCTCTCTCTTTTTCAGGTTCTGGAGACGGTTTGAAGACAGAAGACGCTCGCGAGGAGCGAGAATGAGGCCGCGAGAGCGCTGCTGCTCGCTGGAGAAGAAGGCGGAGCGAGGCGGTACTGTAGCGCACTGTAGCGAGGGCGGGAGACCGAGTCAAACCGTTTTTGGCTATTCACACCCCCGATTCTGCTCTGTACCACCACAAAGCGTTTTGGGAACATTTTTCTCGGGATTCGTGTTCTGACCACCTGCTGATCTGCTGAGTACCACCACATCAAGTTTGTGACAAACTAAATGGGTTGCATAATTCATTTTGATTTATGTTACTGAATTGTGTGCTTAATTGTTAATTACAATTTATTTCTGAATTTTTGATAAATTGCTTTCACCTTTCATTTTCGACAAATTAATCTTGATATGTTTGGTAGTTAGAATTACCCTTTTTCAATATTCAAAGCATGTGCTAAAAATATTAAGCTTAAACTTTGATTAAGTGTGCCCTAAAAAGACACTTCATACTTGGTAAGAGCGTATTTGCTTGAAATAATTTGTTAATGTTTGATAGAAACATGATATAAGTTGAATTGGATTTTAACGATCACATATTCGGTGTAAGCAAGGGATTCTCATCCCTAACGCTTCTCGTTTAAATTTTCAGTAATTTAGATTTAAATGTTTTTACTAATTCATTGGTGAGTCCAATCCCACAAAATTCATCTCACCTATCTTTTATTTTATTTTATTTTTCTTAGTTTTAATTTATTTTTAGTTTAGCTTTAAAAATGTTGTAACCCCATTTTCCTCCAAATTAGTTTAATTAAATTATTAAATTCAATTGCACTCACTTTCCTCGTGGGATCGACCCGTACTTGCCGTTGTCTACCAGTTAGGCACCGTGCACTTGCGGTTATTACAAGTGGGTTAAATTAGCCTATTAATTTAGGTTAGTTAAACTCGCATCAAGTTTTTGGCGCCGTTGTCGAGGAAGGTAGCGGTGTAATTGAATTTAAGATTTATTTTCACTAATTTAAAAAAAAAAAAATTCAGAAAAATTCAAAAAGAATTTAAATTTTAAATTTTAAAAAAAACAAAACAATTTTTTTTTTTGCTAAGTTCTTTTTACACTAATCTCATTTTACTTGTTTGATTTTGCAGAATACACGCTTCTCGAGGAAATTGGACGATCTTGCAAAACATCAAGCAAATTTTATTTTTATTTTTATTTTTATTTTTATTTTTGTGAGGAGAGTTTTAATTTTATATTCACCTCGTTTTACGAGTGTGTGGTGTAATAATTTTTAAATTTTACTGTTTTTCATTTTGTTTAATCACAAAAAAAAAAAAAAACTTAAAAAAAAAAAAAAAAAAAACCCTAAATTCTCTAATTCAAAAGAAATTATAGGGAGACAATTTTAATTGTTACCCAATAATTTTTATGATTTAGAAATCCGACTTCTAAGACCAAGACCAGTAAATTTATTTGCATGTGCTTGTGTGTTGAGTGAAATAGATAAAAAGAAGTCGGACTTTTTTTTTGAATTGTGCTAACTTTTTGTGCAGAACGGAATACGCACACTGTAAGTATTTCTATCACACGCAACATATTAGCGACCAGGGTGCTTGGTGTAATTGTTTGAAATTGTGTGATTGGTTGTTTAATTTCTTTAATTGTGGATGCTAAACTTTAGTAATTCATAATAAGCAGACCCAGCTTATAAATAGAAACTGGTGGGACTTGATATCCCCACCTCATCACTCCAGCTGTGTGCAACCAATAGCCTAACATAATTAAAATCAATTAGCAAGTTAGATAGAGCATTTTTTAGGTACGGTGTTCATAAGACAACCAAGACCAAGGTGAATCCAATAATTTTTGTGTTGACCGCTGCTAAAAGTGACGATGGGTTTAATCATTCAATGAACTCCGAGAGGCCATTGCCACAAGGGTAATTTACCCGGTACGCCGAGTCATAAGTAAGCTACGATCCACAAGAAGGATTGGTGTAACTAACAGTTTTGGGTTAGGAACACAAGCCTCAAGTGTGCATTTAACATCACATCGTTCTCACATCTATTGGCTTACAGAGCGGTAGCACAAGGAAGTACTTAATTGGACCATTGTGACCTCCTTCTCTTGTGCGATAATCCGGTTTCTTTGAAACAAAACTCTAGCCTACTGATTTTGAACTTTGTGGTGTAAAGTATACACTCTTATGATCATCTTGTAGCACCCATTGCTCTGATATAAATATTACATAAGAAATAATTTGTCCCCCAAAGATAAAAAGATAATTAATCTCAAAAACACTGATTGCTTAGGGAGGCTTTTTTTCTTGTGCATCAATTGGTTGCTGATTGTGTTTGAGTCTGTGCGTGAATTTTTTTAAGGTTAGCAAACATTTCAAACATCACTTGGTGTAGACTTGTTTATGCGTCTTTGGGAACGGGATTCAAGGGGTAGACTAATTAAAGAGGATCCTCTAGAGTTGTTTGAAGTCCCCATTGACCTTCTAGAATCGTTCTCATTGTTGAGTGAGACCACTGAAATGGCTGAGGAGAGAGCATTTAAGGATTATTTCTCTCCGCGTTCCAATAACACCCCATCTTGCATTGTCTTGCCTGAGACCACTGCAAATAGCTTTGAGCTAAAACCATCAATTATCCACCTTTTGCCTTCCTTTTATGGTCTAGAAAGAGAGGATCCCTATCTTCATGTCAAAGAGTTTCTTGACATATGTGCTACTCTGAAATATCCCAATTTTTCTGATGATTCAGTTCGTCTTAGGTTGTTCCCCTTTTCTTTAAAAGATAGGGCGAAGTCATGGTTAAACGCCTTAGAAACTGGAACCATCGACACTTGGGATGCCCTATCAGGAAAAATTTTGACAAAGTATTTTCCTATTCATAAAACAAATGCCATCCGAAGAGATATATCTAATTTTCAACAGAAAGAGGGTGAGCATTTTTATGAATGTTGGGAAAGATTCAATGAACTCATTGCTAGGTGTCCCCATCACGGCTTTGAAAAGTGGCGCTTGGTTCAATACTTTCAAGACGCGTTAACCCCACAAAACCGTCGAATGATTGAAGCCACTAGTGGTGGGTCACTTATGAAAATGAGTGCTAATGAGATTTGGGAATTCTTTGAAGCTATTTCTGAAAATTCTCAACAATGGGATTATTCAAGAAAAAACGCGAATAGGCGAAAGGGTGGTTTGTATGAAGTGAGGGATACATCATCTACTCCTCATCTTCCTCCTTCTTCGAGGTTGGAAGAGGTTGTAATGACAATGGCACAGAAGATTGATGCATATCTGGAAAAGTCTCAGCCATCAGTCCAAACCAATGTTCCATCCGAGGTTTGTGCTGCATGTTCAAGTTCTAGTCATTCCACATCAGACTGTCACTTGAAAAATGAGTACCCTGCTTATTTTTGCTGAGCAAGTCAATGCATTCAATACCTTTAGGCAATCTGGTTATAATCCACACTCAAATTTTTACAATCCAGGTTTAGCTAAACACCCTAATCTCTCATGGGCCCATGGTCAACATCAAGGAGGCTCAGTTGTTATCCCTCAAGCTCCTCGAGCTCCAATTCCTGCTAATAGGCCTCAATTCAATCAAGATGTTCCTCTCTCTAATACTCAGAGTTTTCAGGATACATTAAACCAATTTATGCAGAGAACAGGAACCATACTCGAACAGAACTCTCAGGCTATCACCGAACTAAGAGCTAATTCTCAACAACAATCTCAAGCCATCCAAAAGCTTGAGATGACTGTGAGTCAAATAGCAAAATCCTTTCCTGAAAGAGAAGCAGGAAGATTCCCTGGTCAACCCATTCAAAATCCTAAGGGCAAATTCGAAATAGGCAGTACATCTCAGCCACGCAATGAAGATGTCAAATCTATCATAACCCTTAGGAGTGGAAAACAAGTTGACAACCAACTTAGAATGCCTAATTTGATTGATCCTGAATCCCAATCCACGCCAAAGCAAGTCACACCTCCATCTGAGAAGGAGGTTGATAAAGCCTCATCTTCTCAAGAGGATCATCATCTTGACTCTAATCCCACCAAGGCATCCTATATGCCTAGAGCCCCATTTCCATCGCGGTTAGCTCCGGCGAAGAAAGGAACAAATGCCAACGATATAATGGAAATTTTTAAACAAGTTCAAATCAATATTCCATTACTCGAGGCCATTAAGCAAGTTCCCTCTTATGCCAAGTTTTTGAAGGATTTGTGTACACAAAAGCAAAAACTGAATGTGCACAAAAGAGCCTTCCTAACTGAGCAAGTTAGCTCCATCCTTCAACACAAAACCCCACCTAAGTACAGAGATCCTGGTTGCCCGAATATTTCATGTGTGATTGGTGATCATATGATTGAGAAGGCACTGTTAGATTTAGGGGCAAGTGTTAATCTATTGCCATATTCGGTATATGAGCAATTGGCTCTTGGTGAGTTGAAATCAACTCAAGTGACATTGCAATTGGCAGACAGATCTGTCCGAGTCCCCCGCGGTATGTTAGAGGATGTGATCATTAAGGTGGACAAATTTTATTTCCCTGTGGACTTCATAGTCCTGGACACACAACCTGTTCACAATCCCTCTAGTCACATTCCAGTTATTTTGGGTCGTCCATTTTTGGCCACATCCAATGCTATCATTAACTGCCGAAATGGAATCATGAAATTATCATTTGGTAACATGACCGTATAACTCAATGTATTCAATGTAAGTCAACAACCTCCCGAGTCTGAGGACTCCTGTGAGGTTAACATGATTGAAAGATTGGCGGAACATTCATTTCCTCAGTTTAATGATCCTTTAGAGGCTTGTTTGACTCATTTTAATTTAGACTTCGATATTAATGATTCCATCAGGGAAGTCAATGCTTTGCTTGATTCTACCCCTATAATGGAAACCAGTTATAAATGGAAGCCTAGGGTGGAAACTCTTCCACTCAGTGAGTCAAATCAAGTCCCTTCCGTTGAACAACCACCCAAGCTCGACCTAAAAGTATTACCTGACAACCTCAAGTATGCATTTTTAGGTGTTGACAATACCTTACCTGTTATTATTTCATCTACATTGACTGAAGAACAGGAAGGAATTGTTAGATGTTTTAAAAGAACATAAAACAGCACTTGGGTGGACTATCGCGGATATTAAAGGAATAAGTCCAATCGTTTGCATGCATCGCATTCATATCGAAGATAATGCCAAAGTATCGCGTGAAATGCAACGTAGACTTAATCCTAATCTAAAGGAAGTTGTCCGAGCCGAAGTGCTCAAATTGTTGGATGTGGGTATAATCTACCCAATTTCGGATAGTCCTTGGGTAAGTCCTGTTCAAGTTGTCCCAAAGAAGTCAGGCGTAACGGTAATCAAGAATGACAAGAATGAATTAGTACCAACCCGCATGACCACAGGGTGGCGAGTATGTATTGATTACCGTAAGTTGAACTTGGTCACAAGGAAGGATCACTTTCCTCTTCCTTTCATTGATCAGATGCTTGAAAGGTTAGCCGGACATGATTACTATTGTTTTCTTGATGGGTATTCCGGTTATAACCAAATTCCCATTGCACCCGAGGATCAAGAGAAGACTACATTCAATTGTCCCTTTGGAACTTTCGCATATCAAAGAATGCCCTTTGGATTGTGTAACGCACCCGCTACTTTTCAGCGGTGCATGCTTAGTATTTTTTCCGATATGGTTGAAAGGTTCCTCGAAGTGTTTATGGATGATTTCTCAGTATTTGGTGATTCATTTGATGAATGTCTACATCATTTAACTTTAGTGTTAAATAGATGTGTGGAGAAAAATCTTGTCTTAAATTGGGAGAAATGTCATTTTATGGTACGACAAGGCATTGTTCTTGGACATGTAATTTCACACAAGGGAATTGAAGTCGACAAAGCCAAAATTGATTTAATTTCGAGTCTTCCGCCTCCAAAGACGGTTAAGGAAATTAGATCTTTTCTAGGCCATGCTGGATTTTATCGGAGGTTCATCAAAGATTTTAGCAAAATCGCTCGTCCTTTATGCAATTTACTTGCTAAAGACACGGTTTTTGTTTTTGATGAAGATTGTTTAAAAGCTTTTGAGAAGCTCAAACAATTATTGACTTCAGCTCCAATCATCCAATCTCCTAATTGGAACTTTCCCTTTGAGCTTATGTGTGATGCTTCCGACTTTGCACTCGGAGCTGTCCTAGGACAACGATTGGACAAAAAGCCACATGTCATTTATTACGCTAGTAGAACTCTACAAGACGCACAACTTAATTACTCTACCACTGAGAAAGAGTTATTAGCTGTAGTCTTTGCTCTAGATAAATTTCGGTCTTACCTTATAGGATCCAAAGTAATTATTTTTACTGATCACGCGGCGTTAAAGTATCTTTTCTCTAAAAAAGATGCTAAACCTCGCTTAATCCGATGGGTCCTATTGCTACAAGAGTTTGATATTGAAATTCGGGACAAGAAAGGTTCGGAAAACGTTGTAGCTGACCATTTATCTAGACTTTTGGTAGAGTTATCTAGCGAATATTTACCATTGAATGAGTCATTTCCTGATGAGCAATTATTTGCTCTCTCCCAATTACCTTGGTATGCAGATATCTTGAACTATCTTGTTACAGGTCAACTTCCTTTTAAGTGGTATAAACAAGATAGATCCAAATTTCTTGTTGAGGTTAGACATTTCTTCTGGGATGATCCATACTTGTTCAAGTATTGTCCTGATCAGGTTATCAGGAGATGTGTTCCTGAGAGTGAATTTCACAGCATCATCTCATTTTGTCATGAGCAAGCTTGTGGTGGTCATTTTAGCTCTAGAAAGACAGCTGCAAAAGTTTTGCAGAGTGGTTTTTATTGGCCTACCTTTTTTCGAGATACTCATGCCTTTTGCACCACTTGTGATCGATGCCAACGAATGGGTTCCATTTCTCGTCGCAACATGATGCCCCTTACTAATATTCTTGTGGTTGAAATCTTTGATGTTTGGGGTATTGATTTCATGGGACCATTCCCGCCTTCGTTTGGCAATCTTTTCATCATTGTTGCTGAGGATTATGTGTCCAAATGGGTAGAAGCGATACCATGTAAAACGAATGACCACAGGGTTGTGGTAAGATTCTTGAAAGATAATATCTTTTCTCGTTTTGGTATTCCGCGTGCCATTATAAGTGATGGTGGTTCTCATTTTTGCAATAGACCGTTCGAGCTATTAGTAAAGAAATACTCCATCACTCATAAAGTTGGCACCCCCTATCATCCACAAACAAGTGGGCAAGTTGAGATTTTCAATCGGGAGATTAAAAACATTCTAGAGAATACAGTCAGACCAGATCGTAAGGACTGGTCTAAACGTCTGAATGATGCTCTCTGGGCTTATAGAACAGCATTTAAGACCCCGATTGGAATGTCTCCATATAGGCTTGTTTTTGGAAAAGCATGTCATTTGCCTGTGGAATTGGAACATCGTGCATATTGGGCCATCAAGACATTCAATTTTGATATGGTCAAGGCTGGATCACATCGTAAGCTTCAACTTAATGAGTTTGAAGAGATCCGAAATGATGCGTACCACAATGCCAAAATCTACAAAGAACGAACGAAGATATTTCATGATAAATCCATTCTTCGTAAGTCCTTTGAGCCATCTCAAAAAGTTCTGTTGTTCGACTCTCGGTTACGACTTTTTCCTGGCAAGTTGAGATCTCGGTGGTCTGGACCTTATATTGTGAAAGCAGTGTTCCCACATGGAGCTGTGGAGATCGTTAACCCTAAGGATGGCCATGTATTTAAGGTAAATGGTCAACGACTTAGAGTTACCTCGATTAGAAGTCGAAGTTGATGTGATCCTATTAGAGGACCCTGTGTATCAGAAGTGAGGATCTTTTGGGTTTTGTCGGGCTGATGACGTTAAACCAAGCGCTCCTAGGAGGCAGCCTAGCTTTAGTTGTGTGTCTCTGCTGTTAGTCTGGATTGATTTTCGAGTACCCTATTTAGTTGTGTTTCACTCATACTCGTTAGCTCCGTAACAGTTTTGACTTACAACTTGCCTTTTTTTAGTTTTCTTTGTTTGTGTCGAATCTACAGTTTATCGATTTCTAATGAAAACTCCATGATTTTTATGTTGGTGAGCCTCATTGATGGATGACTTCTTGGAAATTGGTAAAATCTTCACCGCGGTAATACTGTTCTAACCTCCTCTCATGAACTTACTTCATTCATTTGTCAGAATAATTTTGTTAAACATTGAGGACAATGTTTGGATTAGGTTTGGGGGTAGGTTCATGAGTCGGTGAATTTTTCATTTTTTCGTAGTGTTTTCTTTTCTTATTCTTAAAAAAAAAAAAAAAAAAAAAAAAGCTTTTCTGTCAAGACAACTTGGTCTTTTGTGAAAATGGAGTTTAAATGTTTTATGCTCAAGAAAATGCAAACCAACTTGACATATTGGTATATTGATAAAGACTAAAAGTTTATTAAGATCCTTAAGTTAGATCTAGTTCATAAGATTTTTCAACTCGATTATCTTTGCACCATGAGCCATATTAGCATAACTTGAAGTTGATGAGTGAAATATGCACTAGAAAACCTTAGAATAATAGTGGAGACTTAACCCTGAAAGTTTTGAACCTTTCTATTTTTCTGAGGGTTATACATAAGCTTTGATTTTTCTTGAGTCCGTATTATCTCGTTGATGATCTCATTATTCTCATTTTTCTAATCAATTGCTTTGGGAATGACATCAAAATTGAATTATTACACTAGAACTTCTTGGCTTATTCAATTAAGATATCATAATACTGACCCGAACTTAGGAAATGATCTAGGCATTTTTTTCTTTAGACCATTAACTAGCCTTTTAACTTACCTATAACATTAACCTTTTTGTAGCCTTTTGAGCCTTAGAATAACTTTTATTTGTTAACCCATTAACCTTTACCCAACGTTTCTGGGAATGTGTATGGATGGATATACTTGGTGTAAAAAGGGCATCAAAAAGCAAAATATGAGATATTTCATAAATCCTCTATTGATAAAAAAAAAAAAAAAAAAAAAAAGGTTGAAGAAAAGAAAAATAGTTATAAAAAAATAATAAAAAAATAAAATAAAAAACATTTTTCAATGAGGATAAAGATGTGAGAATGAAGAAAAAATTGATGGTGCGCAACATTGGTTTATTCTTGATAGCCCTAATTGTTCGTTGAATGGGTGTATACATTCCTAGAAACTTTTCTTAGAATCCTTTGACATTCCTTATTAACCATTACCCAAGACCCATTACAACCCAACAAAGTCCTAGTTGATCTTAGGTAAAGGTTGGTTCTGTAGATGTGGAGATTTAATAACCAAGACCTATGGTGTTTGATTCAACATTTCCAAAAGTAATTGATATTCCTGTCCATGAGATCATGTTTATTCCATTCTTGAAAAGTCCGTTCTTCATATTACTATATGTGAGATGATTGTTTTCCATTATTTACTATTTTCCTCACATATAAACTGAGTGAAATACCAAATCTCTGAGTGCTTTATTGTGAGTGACATGAGAGGTTTGAAGTCAAAACAAATTTTCTACAGGAGATTTAGTCATTGTTTTACTCTGAAATGAAAAGTTATGTTGATAGTGCCATCCACACACACACATTGAGTTGAGGATGATTGTGAATTTTTCTCTAACTTGTGGAGAATATTAAATTATTTGGAAATTTGTTGATACACTAAAATGACACGGTTGGTTTCTTGCATTTCTTGAAGTTTTAAAATGAACACTGTTTGACCAAGTTTTGATTGAGTCAGTAATGTTTGTGGGTAACATTTCTGGAAACCCTCACGAGACTATAACTCGTCCACTAGAGGTAATCTAGGGGTTTAAAGCCTTGTTGCACGTTTAAGGTAAGTGCAACCGATGATACCTGCGAAAGTGAGTTAGGATTTTCTTTTTATTGTTTTGCTCGAGGACTAGCAAAATATAGGTTTGGGGTATTTGATATTCACATAATTATTACATAATATATCCCTTAATTTATACATGTTAGTGTTTCGATTATTATATTTTATAGTAATTATTTCGTTTTCATGTCTTTGTAGGAATTTGAGCGTAAACGATGAAATCATATTAAGGCGACAAGTTAAGGAACGGCAATTAGTCGATTCTAATGGTGGTATAAAGCAGATGGTCACAAACCTAAACCCAAAACCTAAACCCAAACCCAATGCCAAGCCCAATCCTACCCAAAGAATATTCTCCAAATTATACCTTGATGAATCATCCCCTCATCTCATCCCTATTCATCTTGATCATTTTCTATAAATACAAGAGAATAGGGTGAGAAAAAGGGGAGGAAGAGAAGGGAAAAAAAAGAATTGCATAAAATTAAACCCTCTTTCTCTCAAATTGATTCTCATCACCCTCACCACTCATCCATCTCTCACTCACTCAGCAATCACCTCCATCCTCCACCTCGCCACCACCTCCGGACAGTCACCTCGCCACCACCGTGCGAGCACCGCCACCACCACGAAATAGGGGAGTGACAACCCTGTTTCGCATCAGAGCCACCTCCATCACCGTCCCTGTCCCTCTTCCTGTACATCATCCATCGACCACCATCACTTCCGGACACCACATCGCAAGCCACCACCACCACGCCGCGAAACAGAGCCTCACCGCGGCTCTGTTCCGCCTCGCCACAGCGCCCTGTTCCCCCTCTTTTCTCAAGCTCCTTCCTGCCTCCCTTTCTCGCGACCACCGTCACGACCAGACCGAGCACCACCGCGCGAGACAGAGCTCGCAAGCAGAAACAGGGAGCCCCTATTCCTCGTCTTCCTTCTCTGTTTTTTTTGTTGTTATCTCACTGTTTCCTCAATCTCTCTCTCTTTTTCAGGTTCTGGAGACGATTTGAAGACAGAGGACGCTCGCGAGGAGCGAGAACGAGGCCGCGAGAGCGCTGCTGCTCGCTGGAGAAGAAGGCGAAGTGAGGCGGTACTGTAGCGCACTGTAGCGAGGGCGGGAGACCGAGTCAAACCGTTTTTGGCTATTCACACCCTCGGTTCTGCTCTGTACCACCACAAAGCGTTTTGGGAACATTTTTCTCGGGATTCGTGTTCTGACCACCTGCTGATCTGCTGAGTACCACCACATCAAGTTTGTGACAAACTAAATGGGTTGCATAATTCATTTTGATTTATGTTACTGAATTGTGTGCTTAATTGTTAATTACAATTTATTTCTGAATTTTTGATAAATTGCTTTCACCTTTCATTTTCGACAAATTAATCTTGATATGTTTGGTAGTTAAAATTACCCTTTTTCAATATTCAAAGCATGTGCTAAAAATATTAAGCTTAAACTTTGATTAAGTGTGCCATAAAAAGACACTTAATACTTGGTAAGAGCATATTTGCTTGAAATAATTTGTTAATGTTTGATAGAAACATGATATAAGTTGAATTGGATTTTAACGATCACATATTCGGTGTAAGCAAGGGATTCTCATCCCTAACGCTTCTCGTTTAAATTTTCAGTAATTTAGATTTAAATGTTTTTGCTAATTCATTGGTGAGTCCAATCCCACAAAATTCATCTCATCTATCTTTTATTTTATTTTATTTTTCTTAGTTTTAATTTATTTTTAGTTTAGCTTTAAAAATGTTGTAACCCCATTTTCATCCAAATTAGTTTAATTAAATTATTAAATTCAATTGCACTCACTTTCCTCGTGGGATCGACCCGTACTTGCCGTTGTCTACCAGTTAGGCACCGTGCACTTGCGGTTAATACAAGTGGGTTAAATTAGCCTATTAATTTAGGTTAGTTAAACTCGCATCAACTGTTACCCCAATTTCTCAGTGTCTCTCAAGGATCCGAATGTCCTTGAAACATTGACTCTCAATATTCAGACCTTTGGTTTCGATATGCTACCAGGATCTGAACCCCTTGCTCTTATTTACAAAATCACCTACAAAGCCATGAAGACTCAACTGAGTCCGAAAGCTTTGATGGAATCTGAAAAAGGATATACAATCTTATTTCAGGCTAACAAGGACAAAACCAGTGTTATTGTTCCCAAGACAATTCATTGGAATCAAGTTACTCTTCCAGTAACTTGGCAGGTTCAAGCTTCTCCTAGAAAGCCTCCTCCTAGTTTGCTCAGTCAGGTTTTGACTTTAGAAGATGGAACTGTTGAATTACAGTTCTCTGAATCTCGCAAAACTAGGTTACAACCTTTAGATTTTCAATCAGGACGTAGATCTGAATCATCTTTCAGAACTGCTCCTACTCAAATTCCAAGAACCCTTCCCCCTGAGGTTCTCCCTCATTTAGATCTTGCTAACTTAAGATCTAATCTTTATCATCCTCAGATCCCTCGACCAATTTACAATCAACCATCAGAAAATCTTTCTAATAGATCTCCAACTCGTTCTGAGATTGATGATCCAGCACAATTGAATGTTTTATCTACTGAATTTTTTTTTAAATAAACAAAAGGTTAAAGATGAATTTTCAGATATTGTCCTTTGTGAATATTGACTGTTGGGGATCCCTTGTGAGTATTGACCGTAATCAGATGAATATTGTCCTTTGTTCTATGATATACAATATTGGAAGAATATTATCAATATTTGAAGAATATTGATTGTATGTGAATATTTGGTATTTGTTAATTACATTTGATTTTCAAATATGTGATTGAGATTGATATTGTTAACTGATATTACATGCGTATTCATTCACTATGAGTTTGAGCGTCACTTCGTGTAAAAAATTTGTCCATGAGAATGGTTATGTTTCCCCAAAAGATTTTGGGCGTTGGTTTATGACAGAACGTGTCATTGTGTAAGAAATTTGGAATACACAATAGGCAATACAAATATCATGGAGTTATAAAATTTAATTACATCGAATTGTATCACTTAGAACTAGCACACCTCTCATTTTATGATTTCCCTTTCCTATAGAGAAATTAAGTAACCTTCGGGTTAGGTCTTGCGGAATAGGGCACCATTTTCTTATAGAGAATTTCAGTAACATTCGGGTTGGGTCTTGTGGAAAGGGTGTGCATTTGCTTGATATTTATCCGTAGAAAATGTGACGTGATCTATGCACACTGTTAGATCAAGAGTGGCTTTATGGTAGTCATATAGTTAGGGATATTAGGTGATACATGCCCGTATATGATGTTCCCACATAGGCATGGATGACGGAGAAGTTTCCCCTTATATGAGAGAGGCATATGGACATGTATGTTCGGCATGGAAGTGGTGCGAATGTGGTATCGTGTAAGAGGTCAATTCATTATAAATGGATAACCGGTTAAAGGTAAAAAAATTTATGGTTGATAAATTTTGGTTAATTATAATATTATCACTATTTGTTTTCTAACTATTTCGTGTAGGATGGCAAGTCCACTAACTTTTCTGTAGGTCAGACATGTCATGATTAGCTTCCACAGAGTAAGTATAGGTAAGGTAAATAACTACTAAAATATAATTTTAATTAGCTTTATACCCTCGCCTCATGGAGGAACTACTTGTTCTGGTTTGACTGTTTTTGATGTACTTGTTTTCCTATCATTCCATGGTGTTTTATTGATTTTAGAAATGAAGAAATTTCACACTAGCTTAATTGTTGACCCAAGTGTGTTTTGACTTCTTGGGTACATTTCTTTGGGAATGTAGCCGACTAGTTTTGTTTCAGGGTTAGCAAATTTGGGCAAGGTTATGAAATTTTGTTTCGTACGGGACGAGCATTGCTGGGAGTTGTACGCTATTCGAGAGTCTAAGTCTTTTTGCTTGCTAGGCGACAATTTATTCTTTTGTAGTATAACTTGGAGTTGCATTTCTATTGGGAGAGTTAGGTTCATGTTTATGTTGGACTTGTTAGAGTTGGCTCTACGAGATTTAAAAATAGTTTACTTCATTTTGATGGGCTATTTAGATCAATTGTTTTATTTTTCTCTATTCTGGTAAATTGTGCATTTGATTATTTCTCATGGATGCCAACTGTAAATTTTGGTGAATGAATTTCATGTCCCGAATTTGGGGGAAACGGATAATCCTACGCGAATATTAGAATTTCATTTTTTCAAAAATCAAGGATAATCCTACGCGAATCTTAGAATTTCATTTTTTCAAAAATCGAGGCGTGACAAAGTTGAAGATGACCATCTATCTGTTTATTTTTTGCCCCTTCCCTAAGAAAACATTTGCCACAATTTTGTGTAAATCCGAGATGATGATCTTCATTATCAAGTTCATTAAAGAAGTTTAACCATCATAACATGAAGTTGGAACAGTAAAATGTTTGAAAACCAATATGCAACAATCATTAAGTAAAGAAAAGTTCATTATTAGACTTTGTGGGTGACATATGGTGGTTATAAACCACTCACCCACGAAAAAACGACATCTTTCATGGGAATGATTCACAACATGGGGATCATCAAGGGAGAAAGAAAACACATTCACCTGATTATATATGCTTTCAGTCTTCTGATCATGCCCCGTCCTTTAGACAGAATGATGCGAAGAACCGTATGGGGCACTGTAATTAAGCAATTATCAAACCTGAGACCTTGCCGTCACAGCATTTGGACATGATAAACTTAAGAAACCTATAGTTTGTTTCGACAACAAATCAGTACATAATTGCATCAGAACAGGCACTTCCTATAATTCTATGTCGCCTTTAAATGAATTGTTTTACAACATTAGGGATGAATTTCACAAATGAAAGATCTCATGCACTAATATTGTATTAATGAAGAAAAGAGCAATTCAATTTTGTAATGATCAGGAAGAGGCATACTTCTGATCGAGATGCATTTTGTAACATTTGCAACTCTTGTTATCCATGATACATATTTCAGAGATGACAAGACTCATATCAGAATCATGGCAATGATACAGGAGATGAAGCCGATGCTTGGCAAGATTATGCAACACCCGCTTAACGTCCAATCAGCTTTACTGCCCACGCACCACCTAGGTAGAGACCCAAGAGAGGTCCTGCTAACAGAACCTGAGTTAACGGATCAGTGGATGGCGTTAGCACGGCAGCTGCAACAACTGCACCAACCACAACATATCTCCAAACAGACAGCATTTGATCTCCTGATACTATGCCAACTTGTCCAAGTAGAAGTTGAATGACTGGAACCTGGAGAATGAAACCGTACATTCAATTAGCGTGGTCAAGTTTCTTTAACTGCTAAACAATAACCAAGCAATTCTAGTGTGGATATAATACCAGTTACAATATTGCACTGGAGTTTACTTCAATCATTTAAGTTACATTATTAAAATGGCGGACATGACCAATTTGAGTATCGCTAGCATGGACAAGCTGGAGGGTCACTTAAAGAGTAAAATTGTAAAAAGTACTGACCAAGTACTCTTGATGAGCTCGATGACTGGAGGGTCACTTAAGAGTAAAATTGTAAAAAGTACTAAGTACTCTTGATGAGCTCGATGACAGAATTTAAAGAAATAAAACATTCATAAAATGTAACAGATAAGATGTGGATGACTTATAAGGCTAAGAAGATGATAAAGAGAGGAACCTCTTGAGAGGTTTAAGAAACAACCAAACACAACTACGAAATGCCTAAGAAAGACCAATGGCAGTGGCACTGTAGAGAACCTGCAAGTTGAAGTTTTAATGGCCAAAATGAAGATGGAATGAGGTGGCTAAGAAGGATCCTACATCATATGGCCCACCAGAAGATTTAGCTGAAGATAATTGGACAATAACGATGGTAACACTAGAAAAAGTGGCATCTAGCATGCCCTTGTTTCTGAAAGGAAATTTAGCCTGAAAAGATAACCTAAAGGAGCTTTTGGAATTAGATGGATGAGCACATTCAAATTGCGGAAATAGTACCAAACTTAAATCAAGTTCTAGTTATGAAAGCACTTGACAGAAACCAAGATTAGTTGTGAAGTGGATTTTGATATGAAATATGTCAAGCCAATTTGAATCTCCAATTGGTAATGGTAAACTCGAAAAAGAATAAAACTTTATGCAGAAACTTACCTGGAAAGACAAACCGGTGCTGAACATGAGCACAAGCACAAACTCGAAGTACTGATCAATGGACCAAAAGGACTCCACCACCCCTTCCGCATATGTCACAAAAAAATTCAAGGCTGCTGGTGTAAGAACTGCATAGGAGAAGGCAATACCAGAATAGAAAAGCACTGACGAGCCAAAAACAATGGGCCCAAGGAACCTTCTCTCATCCTTTGTAAGACCAGGGAGAACAAAGGCAATAACCTCATAGAGAATGACCGGACTTCCTAGGAGAAGCCCACAGTATCCAGATACCTGCCAATACCACAAGATATCCATGAGACGATTATTCACCAAAAATAATCCTTTTGTGCATGAGCATCAATTATTAACCCAATATAACCTGATCTGAAGAATAATGGCTATTGTAGATGTGTCTCTTGTACGAGTGGATCATCTTCCATTCTTCAGGTCAACTTGTTTTTAATAGAATTAAGAGTGTGTTTGGCTATGCCCAGTAAGGAGAGGAATTTAGTTTTCAAATGGAGGCTAGCTTCTGTTCCCTTTCTATTAGCAATATGGTGGGCATTTTTGGTTGCAGAAGAATACAAGACTTTTCAAGCACTGTTCCTAGTGTAGACTGTGGAGGCATGCATTCTGGAAATTGAAGGATTTTTGGACAGTCGGATAATTGCAAGTTAAAGGATTTTAAGAATTTCAGTGTGTCTTGGAGCCTGCTATTGTTATCTTGAGGCAGAGTAGTGTTGCTATCTTTCCCTTCTTTGATCAGGAGTGCTTCTGCTTCTCTTGACAATTCTCTCCTGCCTATCTTTTGTAGTTTCTTAACGTTACCAATCTCTCTCTCTCTGTATGTAACATCAAAGTACAAAATGGCCGACAACATAGGTTTCTTCCACTAAATCCATCTAAAGAGACCTCGGAGTCTGATATTAAGGAACTTATTAATATAAAGATTGGGAGATCCTTAAAAACCTACTTGCTTTCCAAAAAAACACCTTATTAGATAGGTGGTCATTGTTTTTTCTATAATCTTTTACTGAATTCCTGGGATAAACGAAAGTTCGAAACCCTTAACGGTTTGCAAGGGATAAATCACAAAAGAAAACAGGGATCAGCAGTTGTGTGTGAGTGAGAAGATTAGACAAGCTCCATACTGGATGTTCATGGTGCAAGTCTCAAGCAAAGACATGTTCTCTTCTGGGTTCCTATACGAAACATTTAATCATGGGAAGCAAGCCATTCAAATTAGAAAAAAACGAAGTATAGATGAAGATCAAGGAAGATGCCATTAAAAAAAGAAAAGAAAAAAAAAACTAAATTCATTTGCAGTACCTTCAGAGTTGTAAAGAAAAATTCTCCAGGACCTAATTGTAGAAAGCGAACTCCTTGAGATAGAACAGGAGCTTCAAGGATCCTTATCAAATCTTTAGAATATGCAAAGCATCCTAGGATAGCAGCTCCCACTGCCAACACTGATACAAATAATCTATTGCGTAGCTCCTCTAGATGATCAAATATGCTCATTTCTTTATCATCTGGCAGGAGCTCCTTACTAGGATAAAGGAAATCATAGAGGGGACTTGCTCCAACATCTTCTTCAATGCTTTCAGGAGCTCCATCTTTCAAGTTATCTGCCAAGTAATAGAGCAAAACTCTAAATACATATCATTAACTATCCTTCTCCGATAACAAGTTAACGTCATATGCAGAACAGGAACTTGGGGAAAGGCCTTTTTCATATGCAGAGACTGAAGTATCCCAAGAACAAAACAAACAATTTTTAAACTCTATGAAACAGTGAAATAAATCCCATGTCAGACACGTATTAGACACTCCAACCGACATTTCATGTAGATATAAGCTTTCAAATATCTTTCAGTCGTTTTAACTTTCTATAAATGTTACGAGCATATTATCTTAAGTTAGCATATCACAAATTAGCAGTGCATATGTAGCATATTGAATGCAGAAGGACAAATGTTACTAATAAAAATTCAAGTTGACAAAACAAATAATATTATAAGTATGCATGTTCCTCCAGACCGCCATTTCTAGGTTAATTAGTCAACGCAATACCTTATATCCGTGTCTGACAATAATATACGTACCTGTGCCGTTATTACGCCATTGTGGGTATCATTTTTAGTAAGAAATAAGATAAAGTTTGTTGAAAAGAAAAGGGTGAAGCCAATAGTAACATAGTTACAGGCTACATGATAATGTTGTAGACTTGAGTTTGGTTGGTTGATAAATGGGTAGTACAACCAGTTGCCTCTCCATATGACAACGACAAATCATATTCTAAACCCTCACACTTATCAGATTGTGATTAACCTACCCATATTAGGATTTTAAAGGAAAACAAACTCCTCGATATATATTTCCAATTCCAATTGTTCTGAATGCTCAAGTCACAAAGAACTTTCATCAAATTGAGCAATCTACAAATAGAAATTGAGGAAGACACATTTTAAATTATCCATAGTTCCATCCTAAGGTGAACGACTGCATTTATGAAATTTTACTTGATTCAAACTTGAAATTTAGTAAAGACTTGAATATATTTGATCAACTCCAATTTTTGTCTGTGATAAGCAACCTATACAATATGAATAAGAATTTATCACAGTTAAATTCATAAATTTCGATTCGTGGAACATTTAGTTACTTAAAATCGACCCAAAGGATTTCGCTCAATTATAAAATTTGGTGTTGTATAAGTGAATTTTGGTCGTATAGAACCATGAACCTGCTAGCAGATAGGTTTGTTTAAGTCACTTTTGGTTTAAGTTTAATGGGCACTCTTGGTGATCACGTATCTTCTGATTCTGCATCATTTTACCTTATTCTCACTTATGTAAACTACATGAATTCATATACAATAAAAATTGCCAATGACAAGACAGTTCAGTAGGTACACCTACAACTGCATTTTTGTTTTGGTATCGGATATTTTCCCAGCGATCATCACAAAATATGATTTAAATATGAATAGTCATTGGCCCAAGAATATGCCCCAATTGGACCATATAGATTTCCTTTGTCGGTTGGTAAATGAGCAATACATATATCTACAGTAGTTTTCCACATGAAAATGACCACTAATTTCCTAAACTCCCACACTTATTAGCTTATTAGATTGTTAAGCTACCCATATTATTATTGTAACCTAAGAGGATGCAAAGAATTTTTATAGGGAGAACCTTTCCTTATATACCTCTAGTTCCAATCTCTCTCAATGCTCAAGCTCAAGTCACAAAGAACTTCGATCTCAGCTTTCTATTTGGTAGTCTAGTTCTACATCATTTTGCTGCAACATTATAACATTAAGAGGTTCAAATTCATTTATTTATTTTAGACTTGTGATCAACTTCATGCTATGATCTTAGATTACTACTATCTAATGAATGCTTCCTAAATTGATTGCAAAGCTTTCCAAAGGTCCCCTCAAAAACAAGAAAAACTTGAGCCCCAATGCTACAACAGCTCAAGAGCACCAAAAGTAATTTATTTTCTTGTGAAAGGGGAAATTGTGTAAATGGCACATTCATCAGAAAGGAAACCCTATTCTTCAACATATCAATTATGAGAAAAGGAAAACCCCAAGTGACTCCAAAAAGATTCAAGAAATAATGCCAAATCTTTTGGGCCAGGTTATACCATAGAAAGATATGATCCCATGTGGCATTGGCAAAACGACGCTCCTCGTTCACAAGTGTTTTAGTAGAAAATTGTTTCCAAACCAAACTAAGCAACTCTGACGAGGTGCTATTTTCTTGGAATAAAAAAGCTAAAGAAAATGAACATTAGAGCTATCTCTTAGTGTATCATTTTCGATGTTAACACAAAATGAACTCCTCGTGAAGCCATCCTTCACCACTTACATACTCCTTCTAAGCTTTGAAGAACACACCCAGAGAGCAACTAATTCTTTGATTTCCTCAGTTCCCCACATGAAGAGTATGAAATCTGTTATCCCCGCTTGAGTCACACCAAAAGAAATTCTTCACAATACATTCCATTCTATCAACCATTACTAGAGTACTTGCATAGGATTTTTCTGATCAGTAAAACGAACCAAAATTTTTATTGAATGAAAACTAGGGTCCAGTGAAAGACTCACTAAACCTAGACCAGAAATTACATCATGTGTTTTTATTTTGCACAAGAGCTCCCCAATCAAACATATATGAGCAGTAATGAGACTCTTTTAGTAATTCCCAAGTCTACTCCCAAACCAATAAGTTCACTTTTACCTTCTATCCACAGGGGTATCTAAATCTTTGTAACTATTCTTCAAAATTTTGTTGTTCATTTCTCTGCAAATAACCCAAGCAAACGCATGAAGAGTCTCTCCCATATCCACTTCCCTGCTAAAAAGAGGTTAAGGTGATATGAACTGACCTGTTTTTTATTCTTTCTTGCAGATTCGAAGCTTTGATAGCAACTTAGAGAGTGCTAATCTCCAATGAGAGCTATTCGAGAAGCTCCAGAACTCCTAGAAAGCTAGTGCTCTCTGTACAATGAGTTTACAAAACAATGAATCCATTTTCCCTTCTATTCTATTGATATTTATATACTGCTGTTTCCCCATCACATTCTGTTTACACTTCTGTTTCAGCCTTCTATTTTATTTCTTATTTATAAAGTCAGCCATAGCACTTGGTCCTCCTCTTTGCATTCCTCAGTAACAGCACTTGCATTCTTCAGCACTTCTGAATAGCAACAATATCAGCACTTGCATTCTTCAGCACTTCTGAATAGCAATAGCACTCCCTGCCAATATCAGCACTTGCATTAATTCCCTGCCGCATGTTTCCTCCTAGTATAAGTAAATCGAATAAGGGGCCTATCATTACCCCCGCCCCAACAACGCACCTTGTCCGCAAGGTGGAACGAAGGAAACTGCTGATCAAGCAATTCAAAATCTTCCCATGTAGCTTCATAAGCAAGCAACTCCTCCCATTTTATTAAAACTTTCACCCTGCCTGAGTCACCCTTAACTGCATGTCTGACATCCAACAACCTCTCAGGCTGAACTAGCAATACCCCTTCATCAGTTAATTGAGAAGGAAGGGAAGATATAACAGAACAAGGGCCTTGGGCACGTCGGAGCTGAGACACGTGAAAAACATCATGAATCTGAGAAGAAGAAGGTAATGCTAACCGATATGCAACCGAACCTATCTTAGCCAAAACTTCGTAGGGGCCATAAAATCTGGGAGAGAGCTTCTGATTATGACGTTGTACCAGTGATCTCTGCCGATAAGGCTTGATTTTCAGAAAGACTCTGTCTCCAACCTCAAAAACCTCCTCACGCCTAGATTTGTCAGCAAACCACTTCATGCGTTGCTGAGCGCGCAATAGATTTTCCCGTAGACATTCCAAAACACTATCTCTGGCTGAAAGCATTTGCTCCACAGAAGATACAGCCGTACCCCCTGTATGATAACGCAACAGGGCAGGAGGATCTCTACCATACACAATTTTGAAAGGAGTAAAACCCGTGGCTGAATGATGAGACGTGTTATACCAATATTCTGCCCAAGGAAGCCAAGTAGACCATAATCTGGGTTTCGCAGATGTGAAACATCTCAAGTAAGTCTCCAGACATCGATTGATCACCTCCGACTGACCGTCAGTTTGTGGGTGATAGGTCGTACTGTGTTTCAATTGCGTGCCTTGTACCCGGAACAATTCACTCCAAAAATTGCTAAGGAGGACGCGATCTCGATCCGAGATGATGGAAGTAGG
Source organism: Berberis vulgaris (assembly GCA_963556465.1). Classification (NCBI taxonomy): domain Eukaryota; kingdom Viridiplantae; phylum Streptophyta; class Magnoliopsida; order Ranunculales; family Berberidaceae; genus Berberis; species Berberis vulgaris. The sequence continues at coordinate 81,931,319 of OY747124.1, read as the reverse complement.
CACACCATGAAGTCTGACGATCTCCTTACAGAATATCTCTGCCACTCCCTTGGCAGTGAATGGATGTTTCAAACCAATAAAATGCGCGTACTTACTGAGTCGGTCCACCACCACCAATATTGTGTCAATCCTGCCCGAAATCGGTAATCCTTCTATAAAATCCATCGCAAGCTCATCCCAGACTTGTGTAGGAAGTGGAATCAGCTGAAGAAGTCCAGCTGGACTGGTGGCCATAGTTTTATTGCGTTGGCACACTTCACATTCACTAACCAATTTTCTGATGGTCGCCTTCATCCCCACCCAGTAAATCTCTTTAGCAACTCTCTGAAATGTCTTAGTCTCTCCGGAATGACCCCCCACAGAAGAAGTGTGGAATTCATGAAAGAGGGTGGGAATCAGAGAAGATTTTGGAGAAATCACTAACCTGTTCTTATAATGCAGTATGTCATTGACAATTGTAAATCCAAGACGACCCGAACCATCCAATACTGATTGCTTGATATCTGCAATTGAAGAATCACCCTCAATTTCGGACTTCAACACTGTCCAATCCCGCCAAGTCGGTAAACTGAGTTGAGAACAGGAAGGTGGTAGAGAGATTCTGGACAAAGCATCCGCCGCTTTATTCGACGCTCCTACCTTATACTGAATTTCGAATTGATAGCCTAAAAGCTTACTCACCCATCGTTGGTATTCCGGTCCAATAACCCGTTGCTCCATCAAAAATTTCAAACTTTTCTGATCCGTGCGGATGATGAATTTACGGCCTAACAGATATGCGCGCCACTTCGTCACTGACAATACAATCGCCATGAGTTCCCGCTCATATATGGGTTTAAGTCTTGCCCTTGGACCCAAAACTTGACTAAAAAATGCTATCGGTCGGTTCGACTGCATCAACACTGCTCCCACTGCAAACCCCGAAGCATCGGTCTCAACAATAAATTCTTCAGAAAAATCCGGCATTGCTAAGACCGGGGCCTCCATCATGATGCGCTTCAACTGTTGGAAAGCTAACTCGGCCTCCACATTCCATGCGAAACTATCTTTTTTTAATTGTGAGGTCAAAGGCCAAGCAACCTGACTATACTCCTTGATGAACTTACGGTAGTACCCTGTGAGACCCAAAAATCCCCTTAGTTCCGTAATATTCCTGGGTGAAGGCCATGCCAACATAGCCTGAATTTTTGATTGGTCTACCGAAACCCCATCCTCAGATATTATGTGTCCCAAATAACATAGCCTCGAGCTGCCAAACTCGCACTTTTTTTTATTTGCATACAAGTGATGTGCTTGCAATACCTCCAATACCACTTCAAGATGCTGAATGTGCTCCTCGACTCCCTTACTGTATACCAGAATATCATCAAAAAATACCAAGACAAACTTACGTAGATAAGGCCGAAAGATCGAGTTCATTAAAGCCTGAAATGTCGCAGGAGCGTTCGTAAGTCCGAATGGCATCACCAAAAACTCGTAATGCCCCTCGTGAGTTCTGAAAGCCGTCTTTGGTTCCTCCCCTTCTCTTAATCGGATCTGGTGGTAACCGGACTTGAGGTCTAATTTCGAAAACATCACCGACCCATTAAGCTCATCTAATAATTCTTCAATAATCGGAATAGGAAACCGATCAGGTACCGTTTGTTTGTTGAGAGCTCGGTAATCCACGCAGAAACGCCATCCCCCATCCTTCTTCTTGACCAACAAAACAGGACTTGAAAAGGGACTCACACTGGGTCGCACAATTCCTGTTTCTAACATCTCATCAATCAACTTCTCTATTTCATTTTTCTGACTTTGAGGGTAGCGATATGGTCGGACATTCACCGGATTGGAACCTTCCTGCAATGTAATTGCGTGTTCAAAACCTCGGCGGGGAGGCAATCCAGATGGTAATTGAAAGACCGTAGAGTACTTATGCAGCACCTCTGATACTCCTACAGGCATGACTTACCTATCTTTAGACGAAGAATTATCATTCCCATGTCCCTCCATACTGCCCAACTCAACGAGAAATCCGTAACCCTCTTGTTTCATATCCCGCATCATAGTTTTCAAGGAGACCAAACTTCGACCCAAGGTCGGATTCCCTTTGAGAGTAATGGTATCTGAGTCTGCCCTAAAGCGAAGAACTTGATCCTTCCAATTTATAGAAGTCGTTCTCTAACCACTGTATACCCAAAATCACATCCGAGCTTCCCAACCCCAAAGGAAGAAAATCTTCTACAATTTCCACTCCTTGTAACATCAGTTGCACCCCTTTACATACACCACTCCCCTGAACCGAATCCCCTGACCCCATTGTGACGCCGTAAACCCCCGTCGCTGTAACAGGTAACGTCACCTTATCGACTAACTTCTGTGAAATGAAGTTATGCGTTGCTCCACTATCAATCAACACCACCACTGTCTGACCTTCAATTTCGCCTTCAATCTTCATGGTGTTTGGATTAGTCAGCCCCATGACTGAACTGAGGGAAACCTCTATGATCTGATTAATTTCAGCCGCCTCTACCTCTTTTTTTTCATCACCCTGTTGATCCCCTTCTTCATCCTCATCGCTATCAGCTTGAGCAATAAGGACACTCACCTCTTTTCTCTTGCACAAATGACCCGGCGAATACTTCTCGTCACACTTGAAACATAGTCCCCTCGCTCTCTTTTATTGGTACTCTGCATCGGAGAATCGGCGAGTTTCCTTCCTGTCGCCTCCATGTCTCTCGCTCTCTCTGGAAGAATTTGAGTAGGGTTGAGATCTGAATTGCTTGTTTGAGAAATCTCTGGAAGAGTTTTGACATGGTTGACCTGATGAACCGGTTGTAAAAGGCTTTGGGCCAGTGTGGGCCGGTTATTAAAACCTTGAAAGCCCGATCTGGCGAAACCCATAACCCGTTGTTTCTCTTCAACCCGTTGGGCAAGGTCCATGGCCCGACCCAGATGACCTGGATCAAGCATCCTCACCTCAGCTCTAATGGAGGGTTTCAAACCATTTATGAATTTGCTAAGGTATACTTCCTCTGTGATGGTCTCCAATGGTGCAGCCAGCGATACGAAGCCTCGACGGTACTCAGCTACCGATCCTCCTTGTCCAAGGGAAAGAAATTGTTCGCAAAGTGACCCTTTTTGCATTGATCGAAATTGTTTCAGTAATAAACCCTTCAATTCCTCCCAACAAAAAATTGGCCTTCGTTTACTCTCCCATTGATACCACAACAAGGCATCACCTTCAAAAGAAATTACCGCAGCTTCCATTTTCTCTTCATTACTGTATCTCTGTAAAGAGAAAAATCTTTCAGCCTTTAGAATCCATCCATCTGGATTTGATCCTTCAAAGGTAGGCATCTCTAACCTTCTAGGTCTCCTATCATATGGATAACCTTGAGAAGAAGAAACTCTTCCTCCTACTCCGTTCAAGCTTTGTGCTTCCACAGTTGTTGGATGTATCTGATCCTTCTCTGCTGTGGAGACTGGTTTTAGGGTTTCTTGTTGATTTTTCATCATCTTGAGCATTTCTTGAACATCTCCCCTCAAAGATTCCACTTGTTCTTGAACGTGTTCTTGAACCTTTACTATGCTTTCTTCTATGGCCTCAAACCTTGCCACATTACTTGTCGATGCACCCTTTCCAGCCATATTCACTCAAGATCGAGTGCTCTGATACCAATTGATATGAACTGACCTGTTTTTGATTCTTGCTTGCAGATTCGAAGCTTTGATAGCAACTTAGAGAGTGCTAATCTCCAATGAGAGTTATTCGAGAAGCTCCAGAACTCCTAGAAAGCTAGTGCTCTCTGTACAATGAGTTTACAAAACAATGAATCCATTTTCCCTTCTATTCTATTGATATTTATATACTGTTGTTTCCCCATCACATTCTGTTTACACTTCTGTTTCAGCCTTCTATTTTATTTCTTATTTATAAAGTCAGCCATAGCACTTGGTCCTCCTCTTTGCATTCCTCAGTAACAGTACTTGCATTCTTCAGCACTTCTGAATAGCAACAATATCAGCACTTGCATTCTTCAGCACTTCTGAATAGCAATAGCACTCCCTGCCAATATCAGCACTTGCATTAATTCCCTGCCGCATGTTTCCTCCTAGTATAAGTAAATCGAATAGGGGGCTTATCATAAGGTTAGTGGTAGTAGCTGAAGTCCACATCTCAAACCAGTCTAGACAAAGAGGCAGGTAAGAACCAGTTAGTCTGAAAATCTGTCTATCATTTCCTCCAAATCAGATTAGAGAAGCTGCAATTCAGGAGGAGTTGGTCTATTGTCTCTTGTGCTGAGTTGTTCCACAAAGGACAAAATGATTGGGAACTGTCATTCCTCTCCTATGTATTTAGGTTGTATACAGTAAGTATTCTTCCATTAATGATAGATCCAGTGTAGTCAAGGCGGCTGCGTAGGCGCGCCTCAAGATGTTTTTACATAATTATGCCTCAAAGTGAGGCAATGTGGTGCACTGAAATGAGGGTGTCTGCCTCAGCCCAAAACTGGTTACAACCAGCCCAATTGCAGCAAAAAAAAAAGATTGCAACCCACTCTATAATAGGGTTGTAGTTTCTTGGTGTAATATTTGATAAATTTTATAAAAATAAAATAAAACGTTTTTAAGTTTTGATAAATTTGTCACACTTTTTTTAATTATTTTTTGGAGAAAACATACCATGTTTTAATCAGTCTGTGATCAACATCAATCTTGATTTTTCATAGCATAATTCAATGATTTTTATGTTATTGGAATACCAATCATACTTGTAGATTTTTACCAACCATTCAAACAATTTCTTCTATCAAATGCTCAATATTCTCAAGTTTTTATTCTTTTAAGCTAATTGATTTTTAATAATTTAGTGGATGTTTGCATGTTACTTGACACTTATGTAGTGCATCTTTTGCTATGTTATACAGCTTTATTATATTTCCATTTCGATTCTAGGTAGTTGTCATTTTTTGTATATATTTGCTTACGATACTTATCAAAATGATGATGTATACTACTGTGCTGATATGTTTCAATTTATTATAAAAAAATCTTTAAAAAATGTTAAGACCGCCTCACTTCACTGAGACGTCCGCATCGCCTTATGCCTCAGGCATTTTCAAGCCTTCCGCCTCGCCTATGCCTCAACACCTTAACTACAATGGATAGATCAAAGGAGAAAGAAAACCCCCGGGGGGTGGGGGGATTTGATTGAGATATTATACGTTTGAACACTAGTGAAGCACTTTCAATGAACAAACTCCGTAACTCTTTTATTCTATTTTTCTTATGAACACTAGTGGAGCACTTCCAATGAACACTAGTAAGGCACTTCTAGTCTATTTTTACTTCTAGTCTATTTTTCTTATGAAGACTAGTGGAACACTTATGAACACTAGCGGAACACTTCTTATGAACACTAGTGAATCACTGGGAGCTATTTCTTATGAAGCATTGGAATAGCCATTATAAGTTGGAACGCTACTGAAGCACTCTCAACCATGGTAAGGCACATTAACTTCAATGAACAAACTCCATATTCTATTTTTGGCAGCCAAAGAAAGCTGAGGTAGATAGATGGGATGTATCACATATACAACGAAAAACAATAGCCGCTTCATAAGAAATAGCTCCTTCCGTTACTCCTCAATCTTGAAACAAACTCGGAGAAGATATGAATATGTTTCAACTTCAACTTCCTTCCGTTAACTCTCAACCCACCCGACACTAAAAATAGCAGAGTAACTTCACGAGGGCTCATCATTTATATACGAGGAAGCTAGTGCTACCAACAAATTGAAGGTGGTAAACATGGTACCTCCTTCTCTAACATAAAATACTTCTAAAAATATGCACCTTATAACTTTGCCAATTAACCAGTATAGCAAAATGGTAATAAGGTATCAATTTTGCCAAATTCCCCTTTGTCTCTAACTTTTTGTTGAGGGTCTGTTTGAGAGTTGATCTGTTGTCCTAGTGTACAAAAATTTATTGTGTTTTTTTATTTAAAAGAAAAAAAAAACTCCCTTTTTGAAAATTAATTGTATTTTTTATTTAAAAGAAGAAAGCTCTTTTGGGTGCCACAGTTAATGCATTTTTTAATCCTCTAATACTATTTTATTTAATCGGAGATTAATTCCCTACTAATAGCTTAACATTAATTCCCTACTAATCGTTTCTCACTAGTAGGGCATATGATTTTTTAAGTAATCCTTGGGTCCTTAGCAGTTAGGGACAAAATAATATTTTGACTGCCCATTTAGGATCCGCTAAATTATTGTTACACTTAAGAACACTACCAAACTAAAAAAAATCATTTTTAATTCATTTTAGCTCTTTCAAGGAAATTACAAATCAACACTAGAAACAGCATGTCAAAGTTTCAACCTGTTTTGACATCGCTATTCGAGATACATGTTTTGGCCCGTGCCATTAAATATCTTGATAAACGTTTTTTTAGAGTTTAAAGACCATTCTTTCACGTGGTCATAGACAGTGTGCACTAGCCAGCCTATGGCTAGCTTCTGCCCAAGGTGGGCCCTCATTTGCTTTGTGATTATGATACAGAAATCCACTTTATCCCATTTTAATGCATATCTCAAGATGCGTTTGTCGAAATGAGTTGATAGTTTAATATGTTTCCGATGTGCATTTATAATTTTTCTAAAAATTTCAACTCAAATTTTGATTTCAAATGATATAGTTTTCACTTAGTCATTTGTATATAGTGTCCTCCTGAATTGTAAATGAAAACTACTGATTAATCTCATAACACTCGTGGACTAACCGGTTAACGATTTAAATGCACAACTAACACACTTTTCCTTGAAGCTCGTCCTCATAAGCCAATGAAGAAAGAAGTCGGAGTTCATATGTTCATAAGTTCTATTACAATTAAATTTGCTAACTCCCATTTTCCCATATTGATTATATCTGCAATAAGAACCTTTGCTTTCTTAAATAAAGACCATTTATCGTCGACAATTATGTATTTCATACCTTGTGTATAACATTTTGAACTTTCGAAAAAGAGCTTTTACATTAAATTTTTAAACCCCTTGGATCTGCAATAAATGAAGGCAATCAGTGGATGAAGGAATAATGTCTATGTTATTAAATTGGTGATTAATCTCCGATTAATCATTTTTTGCTAGTAGAGCATTCCGATTTTAAATTAATCGTTTCAATAATTCCTTGGCCGAGCAATTGGTGATTTTTTGTTGATTTACCAATTAATCACTTTCAAAACTCACCAATTAATCAGTCGATGGCAATGTGTAATAAACAACTGAGAAAAAATAAGTTTTTTTTTTTTCCTTAACCTCATCAATACCCATTCATGAAGCAATACCAAGAGTGTGTGAAAAAGGCTAGAGAAAGAAAGATGATATATAAATGAAGAGAAGTGAGAACAAATAAGCAACACTAAAGAGTATGAGTCTCATCTTTATCTGACATTGAATTCTTAATTTTGTTATAATTAGCATTAAATTGTGACAAGCGATGTTTATTGTTTACTACTTCAATACATATTAAATTTTGTTTTGAAGAAATCATATTACTTAGAAGGATAAAGAAAATATGTTTATAAAATATAAGCCGATTAATTTTGATTAATCCCAATTAATCTTATATCGCTCCTTAACCTATTAATGATTTAACTACATAGATTAACATTGAGAGTCTTGCCCACTTCTACACAATTGCATTTGAATATAAAAATCCAACAATTAGAAAATAGCCAATTTGACAGTACCAGAATATAAAATAAATATAAAATAATAAAAAATAAAATAAAAAAAACAGCTCTCCATAGCTCCACCCACTAACATGTTTTAGAATCATCTTTGACAAGCCCAATGTGGAGTTTCGAAAGGACAGTAAACCTTGCCATGTGCATAAGCATGAAAGAATTTGTTTTTATGGTCTCCCAAGGATGACACACTTCAATCTAAAATATCTTCCATTTAGCCTTTTCCAACTTACAAATTCTCAACTTTCTTGGAAAACTTGTGATGTATTCACCATTACCAAATACGCTAGTTACATTCAGCCTTATTTATACCAGGCGGATCTAAATGTCGAGAAACCCTAAGAAACATATTTAAGTGGAACAAGCAAACACTAAATGGATATGTATCCTACTAGTTATAAGGTGCCACCCCAATCCCTCCCTCTTCAAATAGCTCAATCTCGAGCTTCAAGATTTGGAACAACAATCCAAATCTCCATGTAATACATGAATCAGTTGATATGCCATATCTGCATCACACCATCCACAAGAAGAATACTTTCGTTCTTTCGTTTGTACACTCAATTGCCTGGTCGACACTCGGGTTGGCACATTAGCATAGAAATACAAGTAAGGAAGGGAGGTGGTTGAGAAAGTGGCATGTTTCAGCTTCTCAGCTCACGTGTGCTGTATAATTAATACATCTCCATAAAAGCGATATCCAAAAATGTTAACTCCGCTACTTGGATTGTCTTTTGCGACCTATTAGTATATCTAGACAATGTCTTGTTCATTCTCAATCCGATGGTATTTAGGATATATTACTGTAGTATATGTGCTTAGTAATAAGAAAGGTGACACTTAACCCATACTTAGAAGTATTTAAGGTGACACTTAGCCCATACTTAGAAGTATTTAAGAGATGAGTAAGGTTTATAGTCAATTAGTTTTGGATGGTAACTTCAAGAAAAACTAGGGTTTTGTTTTCTTTCATTTTAGATCTTGATAATTTGTTTTCATGATGTATTTGTTGCACCTGATCTATCAATTGGAACAATTCGGGTAGATTTCAATGAGTGTTTCGAATCAGAAATGAACAGAGTAAAATGAACAGAGTAAAGAGAACAGAATGGAGAAAGGAGGTGAACGCGAAGATGGTGTCTAGCCAATCCATAATAAGGATGAATAGTCAACAGGAGGAGGACAACCAAAGGGCACGAAGGGCGCCCCGGACCACGCACGATCCACACGACCAGCCAAAAGCGCTACGCGCACGTGCGACCAGCCACCACGGAGGGCACGGTGGGATGTTTGTTGATCCGTCTAAGGTTGGTGCTCTTCGTGATTGGCCTGTGCCTACTTGTTCTTCCCAGGTACGCAGTTTTTATTGATTGATCAGTTTTTGTAGGCGCTTTATTGAAAGTCTCCGTTCTATTATGACACCACTGACTAAGCTCGTGAAGGATGTACCATTTCTTAGACAGCTAATTCAGCTAATTGTCAAACCGCTTTTGATGCCATCAACTTAAAATGACTATTGTTCATGTTTTAGCATTGCCTGATTTTGGGAAGACATTTGAGTTATCGTGTGATGCATGTAAGACGGGGGTGGGGGTCACATTGTCACATGAGGGGCAGCTGATGGTCTTTTACAGTGGGAAGTTGCCAGTTAAATTATTCCATTTATGATGTTGAGTTATTTGTTGTGGTGCATGCCCATCATCATTGGAAGCATTATCTTCTTTATCGCGAGTTTGTAATTTATTCTGATCATGAAGCTCTCTGTTTCTTAGCTCGCAAAACATGCCAATAGCCGGATTAGTAAGTAGATTAACGAAATCAAGAACTTCACCTTCACTTTGAAACTTGTTAAGGGGACTTAGAACATGGTTGTTGATGTTTCAGTTGTCGTGCAGATTGTATGGTTGTTTTTTGTACTTTTGTTGACGGATTTGATAAGTTACTAGCTTTGTATGGGTCTGTTCCTTTCTTTGGTCCTATTTACCTTGCTTGTCAGACTGTAGCCTATCAGTAAGGATGGTTTCTCATTTCGTGGTACAGTTTTTTGTATTCCTGTCTCTCCCAGAAAAGTTGATTTATGAACTTCATAGTGGTGGTCTCGTTTGTCATTCTGGTGTTAGTAATATGTTGCTATTGTTGAAGGAACACTACTTTTAGCCACTATGCATTCGGATGTTAATACCTTTATGCGGAAGTGTTATGTGCTAGGCAGCTAAGGGACGAATAAAGAGCGCTAGTTCATATTCCATTTTGCCTATTCCGGAGAGGCTGTGGTTGGATTTTGTGTTAGGCTTTCCAACATCACAAGGTTACAATTTTGTTTTTGTTGTGGTTGTCGCTTCTTAAAGATGGCTCACTTCATTACTTGCCGGAAAGCTGATGATGCACCGCATTAAGGAAGTGGTACAAGTTTATAGTGTTCCTAGGAGCATTGTGTCTGCTCAAGATAAGAAGTTTCTACAACAATTTTATGCATTGTTCTTTGAAGTTTTCTACCGCCTTTCATCCACGGACTAATGCACAAACAGAGGTTGTTAATAGAAGCTTGGGTGGTATATTGAACTGTCTAGTGGCTAAATATGGTACTTTTTGGCAATCAGTATTGCCTCAAACAGAGTTTGTGTATAATAATACCGTGAAGAGGAGTACAGGGCACTCACCTTTTTGAATCGTGCAGTGTTTTTCTCCTTCAGTTCTCGTTGATTTGGCGCCTATGAATAGTATGGACCCGGTGAGTAGTGATGCGACTATTAAGGCAAAACAAATGACTTTGATTCACTAGAAGGTTCGAGAGCGTTTAACTGAAGCGTACGATGGACAACAGGGTATTGTACATCGCCATAAGCGATTTGTTTCTTTTGAACCAGGCGAATTAGTTATGATCTTTCAGAAGGGTCAGCAGCGAACTGGGAAGGTCTCTAAACTCATGATGCAGCACATTGGACCTTTTCCTATTCTGCAGAGGATTGGCGATAATGTTTATGAGGTTAATTTTTCAAAGAGTTTTGGATGCACCGTATGATTCATGTTGTTGATCTCATTCGTTCCGAGGTGATGGTGCACCCCCTATCCGTTACCGGTAGCGAGCTCCCTTCTTCTACCTCATGTGTCAACCTCATGTGACTGATTGTGTGGAGTGTATTCTACAGAATTTTGATGTTAATCCTTTTGACAATGTACCCAGCCGGTTGTTAGTTCACTGGAAGGGACGTTTTGCTTTTGACCAATCGTGGATTTCTTATAAGCTTCTATCTTCTATGGATCCGGAATTATTGGTTGCTTATGTGCGCACGAACTCGAGGTCGAGTTCTTTACACTGGGGGAGGATGATGGTATTTAGAATATATTATTGTAGTAGGTGTGCTTAGTAATAAGAAATGTGACACTTGGCCCGTAGTTAGAAGTTTAAGTGAATAGTAGGGTTTATTGACAGTTAGTTTTGGATTGTAAATTCAAGAAAACTAGGGTTCTTGGCATGAATAAACTAAGGTTTCATTTTCTTTCAATTTAGATCTTGATTAATTTGTTTACATGATGTTATCCACTGCGCCGGATGTATGACAATCATTTGCAACATAGACTACTACAATAGCAAAATTGTTTTCTATACTCATTAACAAAATTGAGGCCATGTTTCAAACTGTGGAGGCGATGGAAAAGATCCCACACAATTCTTGGTAACAAACTTCTTTCGTAATGCCTTCCCACTATAGAATTGGTCTTTTGCCCCTGAACTTCTCTTTGCCTTACATGTTCATCCCACCAATAAACTGCGAAACCAGTCAATTTTGGCAGATATTGAGCTAACACGCTACCTATACTATGGTAAAGTTTTGTCTCTTCTATTCAATCAATAATAAAGGTGTCCGCATTCATTGTGTCATAAAATTCTGGATATCCAACCTTATCACTAAGGGTGTTTTGATTTTATTTTCCATGAAAAACTTAAACTAGTGATTTTATTTTATTTTCCATGAAAAACTTAAATTAGTGAAGAGATCATGGAAGAGAAGAGAGAAGGGAGGAGAGTGAGCATAAAACTTCCACCAATCTTCTCTCAAAATCATGGAAAAAAACTCTAAAGGGACTTAAGAAAACTTTTCCATGAAAAACTCAAGAAACATGGGTATCTTCATCATCTGAAAACACTTCTCACTCACTCTCTCTCATCTCAACTACTCTCATGGTTTCCATGGAAAAAAAAAAATCAAACACACCCTAAACTTATTTCAATCTAAAGGTCTCAACCTACAATAAATATACATTTATCATCTAAGTGCTTGTTAAAACCATGCCAATTTTCATGAAGAAACTCAAGAAAATCATCATCAGTTACAGGGGCCTATACCTTGGATGATACTCATGCCTTCCTCTATGTCCAAAATGATTTTGATAGGGTGGTACATGGTAACACCTCGATGAAAAAAGAATTTGCCTCGATTTTGCCACACATCTGTTAGAGTGTAGTTACCACCATCCAATAAAGAAAAAAGGCCTCATCTCCTTTCCTCACATCAAGTTGTATTTCTTGTCCCATGCTTAGTAAATCTGATCTTCCCAAAATTAGTAAGGGTTACGCAACACCCATTTATGATATCTTCAAGGGTAAGCTTCTCGTGTGTAATCTTTGGAGACAAAAAAAATGTCACGCAACATCTTCACGAGCTGAGGCATGCATGGTACTCGAATCAGAGAAATTTTCTCTTAACAAGTGTGTGAGTAGAAAGGGGTTGGGTAGTCGATTTCAGAAAAGTGGGGCCAACCCTGATGGAGGTGAAGTCATGTTGCTGTGTGGCAAGGCCTCTGCTGCCAGCGGTATTAGTGAACATACGTCAATAGTTCCTATGGGGTCTAGTCAGTAGACTGTCTGGGGATTCTTGTGGGTTCAATCAATCCCAAAGGGTGGAGTAGGGATATAAATTGGATTCGGTTAAATGGACAACTGACTCCATCCCTTTTTTAAGGTAAAATTTATTATAGTGTTTGAGGCTCAATCATTAAGACTCTACACTATCACATCCCAATTAGCATAGAAAGAGTAGAAGGGTTGGGCGATGAAACACCCAACTCCAAAGGGTATGAAGAACCTCTGGCCTTACCATTTCAAGAGTTGAAGCCTTCTTGTTGAAGACCTTGTTTTTACATTCTTTCCAAACTGACCAACATAATGCAAATGGAAGAAGTTTCCATAGAATCTTTCCTTTTTGACACAGATGTACTCTGAACAAACCTAGGAAATGCATCCACACCTTTTACCTTCCCACCCGCAATGAATAAAAAGGTGCACACATCTCTCCAGACCTTGATTGTACAAACTAGAATCCTGTTCAATATTCATTCCCTTGGGAGCTAATTCAAGTTTGAAAGGAGTTAATTCCATATCGTCATCCATATCAAGAAAGAAACTCTAGAAAGAACCCATTTCTTCCAAACCAACTTCTTCATAGGAAAGTGATTATATGCCTCATCCAGTAACTAATCCAAAACCAACCTCGACAAAAGTGAAGATTCTGAGAAACTTTTCTTTCTCCTCTTTCCAAACTCATGTAACCTATATCCCCTAAAATTACTTCCTCTAGAACTCTTGTCAAGATTCCAAACTCATTGACTTCCCCCAACAAATAACGATGCGGAATTCCCAACGCATAATCCCATCAACCACTGTGCCATACTACACCCAGCCATTCTTCTTATTACAAAAAACTAAGGAGTCTAGGAAATCTTTCTTTGAAAGCTTTCTCATCCATCCAAACATCTTCCTAGAATTTAACCTTATCTTTCTTGGGGGTCATGACAAAGTTATTGTTAATTATTAATCTAAAAATAAATTTAAAAAAAAAAAGGTTAAATTCTTTGGCAACCTCCATCAAATCTCTTTGATAAAAACCAAAATCATGAAATGATCGATAGGATACAAGTTTATTGCTTAAGAACTTTGTCACTGCTGCAAGAGCTTATTGGCATCTCTTCCCTATCAAACCTAACAAATGTACTCTCAAGACATTCTTAAAGATGAAATCAGAATGAATCCCATGAAATGTTGGCTTCCGTGTACTCTCCAGTATCCACTACATGATCTGCAATCGTCCTCTCCCTTTGGTATACCCAAGTATGAAAGAAAGTTACACTTGAATATAGAACAATACCTCCATCTTGCTTCCTCTATCGTTCAGTACCCTTTCCACTTCAAACCTTCTTGGAACTTCTCTCCCTTGGTTTTCCTTCACCATTTTATCTAGCTCCTTGATCTTGCCCATCAAGTTCCCACCTTCCTTTGGAATATCCTATAAAACCCCTGCTCGATTTGTTTACTATAATTACATAACTTTGGAGTATCCAATCAATACTAGCTAAGAATTGAAGCTAAAAGATTGAGATAAGAATAAACAAATTCAACACAGTGCCATATCAGGAAATCCATGAACAGATGAAAACTAAGGTTTGACTTCAATTAGTAACCAAAATGGAACTAATTTAGCCCTTTCAGGTAATAAATGAGAAATGAAAAGTGAACTCATTTCAGCAAACCCAACAAAAAAAAAAGATGAGCATAAACCCCCAATCTTAAGAATTAAATGGATAAAATATCAGGGTTTCAGTTAAATAATTCAAATAGCCTCCCTCCTCAAACTAGATAGATAAGAATAAGATAGCAAAATCGAATAGCACCCATTTCTGCGAAATCAAACAAAGACCCAAAAAGAATCAGAGGTAAAGAAATTTACTTGGTCTTTCTTCAAGAGCTGAGGTTGAGCCCAGAGCATTCAATTGCTGCGGCTGCTTGTCTTTGACATCTTCAAGTGCAGAGCAGGCAACACGTCTGGGAACTTTACGATCTGAAACAATCCGAAAGGAGGGTGTTGTTATCCCCCTTGTGTTGAATTGGAGAAAAGAAGAAGAAGAAGTGGATTGATTTGATGTGGAATTGGGATTGGAAGAAGTGAGACGGGCAAAGCAACAATTGTTGAGATGCAAATGAGAAAACAGAGCCATCTCTCTATCTTTCCTTCACTTCAATTTATAATTGCAACCAAAGGCTTCTCTTCTACTTCTGGCGTTGTGCTTCTTCTGCATGGAGTGGTCGTGTGGTTTTGGTTTGGTGCAGTCTTATGTATTGTATTGTATTTGGTTCCTCCATGATAACTCTCCATGATATTTTTAAGTGAATGAAACGCAAGCAACCCAAATCCCACCGCACACCCACCCTAAAGTGTCCCAACTAGGGGTGGGCATCCGCCAAGGGCATGACAGTTCAACAGTTAGAGCTTGACGGATGGTACCACTAGGTCATGGGTTCAAACTCAGCTTGTGACATCTTTATGGGTTCTGAGATTCTATAAAAATTTTGTTTGCCTTTCAAAAAAAAAAAAAAGGTAAATTTTACCGGGTCTTAATGGGATTGAATAATTTCATCTCGATCCCGTCCCGTCCCGATCTAGAATGGGATGTGGGATGAGATGAGATGAAGATTTTCAATCCCGCCAATCATGTCCCATCTCGAGCTAATTTTTCAATATTTATTATTAATATTTTATTTATTTATTTATTTTAGGATTGCAATATTTGGATGCCCATATAAATTCATTGATGTATATAACATTTTAGCATCTCAATTTGTCTCTCACATACACATCTCTAGATTAATCTATTGATTCTAATCACTTCTCTGAACTCTTAAGTACTTTAGTTTAAGGCTTAAGCAAGTCTTTTGTTTTCTTTTCTCATTCATTCCTTTAGGTTTAGGGTTACTGAAGAAGAACAAAGCAACAAACAACAAAAGAGAAGATAAGAGATTCAAGATGAGAAAGAGAACAAAAAAAAACCCACCACACAGCAGCAGATTACGACGACGCACCTCCTACCCCTCCTGTTTCTGCTTCATCAACAACACCATCAGCAGCAGAACCTTGTTCGATCCAACTTTTAGACATCTTCTTCTTCGATCCAGCTTGTTCTCGCTCAGATCCAAGTCGGCAAGTCCAACTTCTCTTCAATCCAACTCCCAAGCAGCCCTCCGATCTCCCTCAGCCTCGTCAGACCGGATCCAACTTCTTTAGCTCTCTGTTGCACAAATCCGTCGATTATTACAGGTAAGATCCAACTTCTTTAGCTCTTTGTTTAAAGAAATTTGTTTGATTGAGACCTTATTTTTTTAGGTTTTTGTCTTCAATGAGATATGCGTGATTTGTTTGATCACAAGCTTCGAGCAACTTACAGGTAGCTGTTTGTCAGGAATCAAAACTCTTTTTGCTGGGTTTATTAGTGTGTTAATATCGATATCTTTGGTTATGGGAATATGGGAATTAGAGACAGATTATGAATATGTTGTAATATGTTCTAGCAAATTATAATTATATGTTACAGATCAGATTATGCTCAGATTATGTTCAGATTTTATTCTAGTTGATTATGCTCAGATTACATAATTTGATTACATTGAAGGATTATGTTCTGATTATATATTCAGATTACATTGAAGGATTATGTTCTGTTATATAATCAGATTATGTTCATATTATATAATTAGAGTATGCTCTGATTATGTTCAGATTATATTCCAGCTGATTATGTTAAGATTATGCTCATCCAGCAGATTATGTTTCCAGCATATGTACCACTGTACCAGCATATTATGTTTCCAGCAATAATTTATAGTTTTATACCTATTAGATTATCAAAAAACTTGATCAACAAATAGAGCACGTACGCTAATCCCGTCCCGTCCCGAACCCGTTTGAGATGGGACGAGGTCGGGATGGAGTTTATCTCATCTTGTCCCGTCCCGATCCCGTATGAATGGGATGGGATAGGGATGGGTCTATCTCATCCCATCCCGTTCTGTGCCCACTCCTAGTCCCAACTTCTTCCATTTTGGCTGCAGCAACGAATATGCCCCAACTGTTTCCGCCTTGTGCCACCACTACCACACTCTAGTTTTCTTGTCTACTACCCAAAAATATCATCTGCCACTACCACCTTGGAATGATGGAAAATGTTGCCTGCTGCATTGTTTTTATGAGAAATCTAGGGTTTACAAATTGATTATCTTGTTTGTTAATACACACTACATCTAAAGTTTTTTTTTTTTTTTTTGCAATAGATGGTGTTTAGACAGATACTAGCTCAATTGATAAGACTTGTGATGCATGGTAATAAAATTTTAGTGCTTTAACCCTGCCGAATGCATTTAAATGGTTTGGATCCAATAAAAACCATACTCAAATAATATATTTTATAAGAATTTTGTTGATTAACACTAGGACAAACATGTTAAAGTTGACAACGGCTTGATCCATAAGTAGAATATAATTTAGGTCATCTTGGAGGGACCAGTATTGACCACCTTTTGCTTAAATCTATTTTGAATCTACAAAATCTCAATCTAGTGAGAATGAAAACATCCCCCAAGCCTGCCCAAGATGTTAATCGAAGACAAATAAATAGCCATCCAAACCAGATTCAACACACACACACACACAAATATATATATAAACGACAACAACAACAACAACAACAACAACGTGAGGAAGTAATGGAAGATTTTAAGATTTGAAGAAATATTGATGTATGGGTGTGTTTGGTTGCATGCAATCCTATGTCATGGGAATCCATGAGGGGACCCTAATATTTTAAGCTAATTTGAGGTATCACTCCACATCCACCATTTTATTTTGTGATCAATGGTGGGAATGGAAGTCTCATGAACATGGAAATCACATGCCTTGTGGGACCATTGAGTGTGATTCTCGTGTTCATGGGACTTACATTCCCACCATTGATCACAAAATTAAATGGTGAATGTGGAGTGATACATCAATTTAGCCTAAAATGTAGGGGTCCCCTCATGAATTTTCATGGAATAAGATTTCATACAACCAAACACACCCTAAGAGTAGTAGTTATGGATTTTAAAGAATTGGAAGAATAAGTATTGCATGAATGGAGATATATAGCTTTTTTTTTGTTATAACCTCCCGAACCCAAGTGGAAGATGAAGAACAACTACTAGACAATGGATAATTGGTACAACTAAATTCAAGATTAGAGCATCTCCAATGGATTTATATAAATAAGTTTATACATTCCATTTTTCACAATGGTCAAAAGACTTTATAAAATGGGATGTATATAAATAAGTTTTATACATCCTATTTTCTGTAAGGTTTTAAAATCAAGCAGAACAGCTTTTGAGAAGCCATGAGAAATTTGACCCGCATAAATTGTGTTGTGTGATGGCAACAGTTAAAACTTTAAATGCATTTTGTTGTGTGATGTCTTAAGTCGTTCGAAGATGTATGCGCTAAGGTACTTGAGGATTTATGAGTCTAACTACTTGTACCTTATTTTTCAATTCAAGAATGCAAACACCATTTTCAACTAAAGATGTTTTATCACTAGACCATTTGTTTTTGGTGTGATATATGCCAGACGTCTAAAGCCATCCGAAAATTGTTGGGACAAATACCAACAAAACATTACCAAGGAAATAATCTAAAGCAATAATAAACGAGACACCAAGATTTACATGGAAAACCCTTCAATGTGAAGAAAAAACCACAAGGCATATCCGAGAGAATCCACTAATCAAATAAGAAGAAGTACAATAATTTTTCAAGCCTTTTGCCCTAAGCTTGAGTAATACAAGAAATAAATAACACAGGTTACCTCACAGAAAATTAACCCAAAAACTCATTCAACTTCTTCTACCAAATCAATCGACAAAACTAAGTCGATATCGCAGCCACGCGTCACACTTTGTCGCACAAAATCGCGCCCAAAGAATTAGATACAAAGTCACCATCCACGCGCACACAGCCGCACCAAACACCAAAGAGAATACTATGTTCTCTGTTGCTTTTTCACACAGCAGCTTCTCTGAAAACACTATATAAATAAAACTTTGTTTTATGCACCTATTTATACTTGTTTGCAGCCACCCAACACCGCCTCAAATAGAACTTTGTTTCTATTTAATTAACCAGCTGCCAACTCATTCCTTATTCAAAACAAACTCTGTTTTGTTTCTAATTGAAAACCTTTTTTCCTTATTCAACCAAACTTGAAATTATGTTTAATTACTTACCAAAGTTGGATCCACCCTAATGGGCTAGACCTCAACAAATCTCCCCCTCCAGACCATTAGGAAAGAATCACCGCCTAATCATATTAGGCCATTCCAATGAGTTCTCTACAGAACTCATGTTTTCCTTTTGGAATTACTTTTGTCATCATGTTGGAAGGATTTTCACTAGTATGAATCTTTGCAACCTGGAAACAATTTTTCTTAAGCACATCACGTATCCAGTGGTAACGTGTATCAATATGCTTGGTAAGTCCATGGTATGTGGCATTCTTACTCAACTCAATAGCACTCTGACTATCACAATGCACCACATACTTATTCTGATTCACACCCAGCTCCTTGAGCAATCTTTTCAACCATAACATTTCCTTCTCTGCTTCATTAATGGCAATATACTCGACTTCAATAGTTGACAAAGCAACATACTTTTGCAATCTAGACTGCCAAGCTATAGCTCCCCCTGCAAAAGTGAAAAGATAGCCTGAAATCGACCTCTTCTTGTCTAAATCACCTGCAAAATCTACATTTGTGTACCCTTCTAACACAACTCCTGAATTACCAAAGCTTTGAAGTACCTTTCAAATATCTCATAATCCATTTAACTGCAACCCAATGTTCTTTTCCTGGATTTTCTGAATACCTACTCACAACACCGACTACTTGAGCAATATCTGGTCTTGCACAAACAATAGCATACATTAAACACCCTACAACAGAGGAGTATGGAATACCTAACATATGTTTCTTTTCTTCATCAGTACGAGGAGATAACTTGGCACTTAACTTGAAGTGATTAGCAAGTGAAGTACTCACGGGCTTAACATCATTCATGTTGAACCTTTCAAGTACTTTTTCAACATATTTTTCTTGTGACAACCACAACTTCTTAATTTTTCTGTCACGTGTAATCTTCATCCCTAAGATGTGTTGAGCTGGCCCCAAGTCTTTCATATCAAAAGAGCTAAACAAATCTTTTTTCAATCATAAAGAAGTCAAACTTCTTATACCACTGTCTCGGAGCCTGTTTCAATCCATAAAGGTTTTTCTTTAATCTACAAACCATATGTTCTTTCCCTTTCACTTCAAAACCTTCTGATTGTGCCATGTAAATTTCTTCATGCAAATCCCCATGAAGAAATGTAGTTTTAACATCTAACTGTTCAATCTCAAGATCCAGGCTAGCTGCAAGACTTAACACCACTCTAATGGATGTCATCTTCACCACGGGTGAGAATATTTCATCAAAATCTATCCCTTTCTTTTGCGCAAAGCCTTTTACCACTAACCGAGCTTTGTGCTTCACATTCTTTCCATCACCATCATTTTTCAATTTGTACACCCATTTGTTCTTCAAAGGTTTTCTACCTTTTGGAATCTCAGCTAAATCATAAGTACCAATTTTATGCAAGGAACTCATCTCTTCTTGCATAGCTTTCATCCAGCTATCTTTATCTTTATGATCTAGTACTTCTTGAAAATTTTATGGTTCACCTTCTTCTATAAAGAAAACATACTCATCATTGGGATATCTCTTTGAAGGCTGGCGCTCCTTGGTAGACCTTTTTAATTGAGGCTCTACTATTTCTTGCTGAAGGGGTTGCTCTTCATGCGCAGTCTCATCTGTTTCTACATGATCATCATTAACAACTTCATTTTCTGGCATATGGTCACCAACTATATCATCTGGCATCTCTCCCCATTTTCAACATGCGACAAAGGAGGAGGAAGTGGTGTAAGATCTGTTACCTCATTATTTATCTGTTTGGGCTTTTCAATTTTCTCAAAATCTGCAATGGTGTGATCTTTATAAAATACCACATCTCTGCTTCTAATAATTTCTTATTCTCAGGATCCCATAATCTGTAGCCAAACTGCTCATCTCCATAACCAATGAAAATACATGGAGATGCCTTCTCATCAAGCTTTAATCTTTTCTCATTCGGTACATGAACAAATGCTTTACAGCCAAATACCTTCAGATGAGAGTATGAACTATCTTTCCTTCTCCACACTCTTTCTGGAATGTCACCATCTAAAGGAAATGAAGGAGACATGTTGATGAGATAACAAGCTGTACTAGCAACTTCAGACCAGAACTCTTTTGGCAATTTAGCCAAGCGAAGCATGCATCTCACCTTTTCTACAATAGATCGGTTCATTCTTTCTGCTACCCCAAATAAACAATATCAGGAACATGACGTACATCTTTCAAAGTCAACGTGCACCCCATATTAGTTTGGACACACACATCACCTATTCCCACTATTTTAGAGTTGCTAGTGTTTCCCATCTTCACACTGCCAAAATCTCATGCTCTATAAGTAGTGAAATAGTCTTTCCTTGGGGTTGTATGATAAGATGCACCAGTGTCAATAATCCATTCGCTTCATTCATTTGCAACATGCAAACGTTCACCTTCGCCATACAAAAGAGCCACGGGTTCATCAGTAACAGCAGCTGTAGCTTCTTTACCATCACCATTCTTCACTTTTTCTTTATTTCAAATCTCTTTTGTAACTATAACATTGTTTTCTGAAATGGCCTAGTTCACCACAATAATGACACTTAAACTTCTATCTCTTGACTTTGATCTCTTTCTTGACTTATCACGGTTCTTATCATAACCATGATATTTCTTATATTTTTCTCTCCCCCTGTTTTCAATTACAAGTGCTTGGGAATGATCAGTACCGGCAGACTTCCTTCTAGTCTCTTCATTAAATAAACTATCGGTAACCAACTCTATGGTAAGTTGTTCGTTCGGTGCCGAATTACTAATCGACACCACCAATGTTTCCCAACTATCTGGTAATGAGCTAAGAAGTAATAGTGCTTGCATTTCATTATCTAGCACTATCTTCATGTTGGACAACTGATTCACCACACTTTGCACCTCATTCCAGTGCTCATCTATAGAACTACCTTCCTTGAATTTCAAGTTCACTAACTTCCTGATCAAGAAGGCCTTATTTGCAGCGGTTTTTCTTTCATATAAATTCTGGAGTTTGGTCCAAAGAGCATGTACAGACGTCTCAGCTGATACATGATGAAATACTGAATCATCTAACCATTGTCTGATGTGACCAATAACATTTTTGTTTAATTTATTCCACTCTTCTTCTGACATATCCTTGGGTTTAGCTGCATCTCCCTCAATTGGAGGGTACAAATCCTTACAGTATAATATGTCTTCCATCTTGGCTTTCCAAATAACATAGTTTGAGCCATTAAGGCTAATCATCCTTGTATTGTTGTTATTCTCCATGTCAACTTTCTTAATTGACAATCTCCCAACAATTGCTCTAATACCACTTTGTTAGGACAAATACCAATAAAATAATACCAAGGAAATAATCTAAAACAATAATAAACGAGACACCAAGATTTACGTGGAAAACCCTTCAATGTGAAGGGAAAAACTACGAGGCAAATCCGAGAGAATCCACTAATCAAATAAGAAGATGTACAATAACTTCTTAAGTTTTTTGCCCAAAGCTTGAGTAATACAAGGATTAAATAACACGGGTTACCTCACAACAAATTAACCCAAAAGCTCATTCAACTTCTTCTACCAAATCAATCGACAAAACTAAGTCGATATCGCAGCCACACGTCACATTTTGTCGCACAAAATCGCGCCCAAAGAATTAGACACAAAGTCACCGTCCACGCGCACACAGCCGCACCAAATACCAAAGAGAATACTATGTTCTCTGTTGCTTTTTCACGCAACAGCTTCTCTGAAAACACTATATAAATAAAACTCTGTTTTATGCACCTATTTATATTTGTTTGCAGCCGCCCAACCCTTGTTTATCATACACAAAGTCACCGTCCATGCACATTATTTATAAATTGTGTTGTGTGATGGCAACAATTAAAACTTTAAATGCATTTTGTTGTGTGATGTCTTAAGCCGTTCGAAGATGTATGCGCTAAGGTACTTGAGGATGTATGAGTCTAACTACTTGTACCTCATTTTTCAATTCAAGAATGCAAACACCATTTTTCAACTAAAGATATTTTATCACTAGACCATTTGTTTTTGGAGTGATATATGCCAGACGTCTAAAGCCATCTGAAAATGTATAGCGCTAATGTATTTGAGGGAGTATAACTTTTATACCATTGGAGATGGTCTGCTACGGGTATCTTATTTTTCAAATCAAATGCAAATGAATTAGAGTGTGTGATTATGGAAGGACAATGATCAAAGATTTAGGAAGGAAGAACTCAGAGGAGGCACTGTGGCAAATGTCATTCATAAATTGGATAACAAAATTGGTAAAGATCGAACATGCCCATATATTGAGAGTTCGAGTTGCAGTCAATGCTTAAAATTTTATAAATTAAATCTTTGTTAAACTACATCTTGATAAAATTATACAAGTTCAGACTTTTAGTTTTGCTATTACTTTGTGTGAGTTTGATAATTAAGAGACTTGAATTCCCGGAGAATGCACAAAATAAGCATAAGGAGAGCATTTTTTTAATAATTTGATATAACCTAGATCCAAGTTAAGTAATTACCTAACCATATTTACCAGCTGAACATAATTAAAATCTTTTGTTCGCAACACAACTCAAAAATCAAAGTGGGAGGCTAAGAGCGAATATCTAGAAAGGTTTCTACAAGGGTTTAGGAAGTGGAAGGCAAACAACATAGTCAATCAACAAAATAACTAATTACCTACTGGTGAAGTTGGATGTGGTCACCCATAGGGATGAAGGAGCAAAAATTGTTTCTTAAATCCTTTCTATGAGAATGGAATGGAAGGCTTCCATCAGAGCTTTCCCCGTCCTACAGAAAATTTCCAACAAGATTTATGTGGCTTCAAGAATTAGAATTATATTTATCCCAAATTTAATTATAGCTACATTTAAATCTAATTTCAAGATGTTCTTCGCTCGAAACTTCTCATGCTCACCAATGTGCATGCCACACCGGTCTTAGACCAGAGTGCTAAACTGAGCAGCACGTGAGCTTCAAAGAAATTAGGTAACTTGAAAGACATCAGAAAATGTTGGTGCGCCGAGCGCGTGCATGCACCTAGGTCCACTATACATAGCAACGATATTCTCCCCAACTTAAACACCCACTGTCTTAGACCTACCATCTGAGCCACGGGTGTGGGGTTTTTATCTTAAAAGGCCTCGTTGCTATTAGGGAGTGCACCATCTCCTTATAAACTTTAGTGACGACTCATTTTTACTTGATGTGAGACTATTCAAGCCAACTTCATCCCAACAATCTCCACCTTTGGCGCGAATCGTCACGCATCCTACAATCCATCCACCGATCTGCAACATCTCGAAATACACTTCCTCCTCGAGTCTCATGTGCGATCACGATCCTGTGGGTAACACTCGGTGTACGGGCTGCTATCCTGGCGTTGTTGGCTCCACCTTAGTTTCAATCTCCCTCAATTGGAGGGTACAAATCCTTACAGTATAATATGTCTTCCATCTTGGCTTTCCATATAACATAGTTTGAGCCATTAAGGCTAATCATCCTTGTATTGTTGTTATTCTCCATGTCAACTCCTTTAATTGACAATCTCCCAACAATTGCATTGATACCACTTTGTTGGTGCGCCAAGTGCGTGCGCGCACTTAGATCCACTATACATAGCAACAATATTGTCCCCAACTTAAACACCCGCTGTCTTAGGCCTACCATCCGGGCCACGGGTGAGGGGTTTTTATCTTAAAAGGTCTTGTTGCTATTAGGGAGTGAACCATCTCCTTATAAACCTTAGTGACGACTCCTCCTTACTTGATGTGGGACTATTCAAACATTTGAAGAACAAATGGGTGTACAAATTGAAAAAGGATGGTGATGGAAAGAATGTGAAGCACAAAGCTCGATTAGTGGTAAAAGGCTTTGCGCAAAAGAAGGAGTTAGTGCGGTGGTTGCAACTAAGGTGGAGCCAACAACGCCAGGATAGCAGCCCGTACACCGAGTGCTACCCACAGGATCGTGATCGCACATGAGACTCGAGGAAGAGGTGTACTTCGAGATGTTACAGATCGGTGGATGGATTGTAGGATGTGTGATGATTCGCGTCAAAGGTGGAGATTGTTGGGATGAAGTTGGCTTGAATAATCTCACATCAAGTAAGAAGGAGTCGTCACTAAGGTTTATAAGGAGATGATCCACTCCCTAATAGCAACGAGGCATTTTAAGATAAAAACCCCACACCCGTGGCCCGGATGGTAGGCCTAAGACAGCGGGTGTTTAAGTTGGGGACAATATCATTGCTATGTATAGTGGACCTAGGTGCGCGCTCGTGCTCGACGCGCCAACAAAAAAAACATGAAGTAACTCAATACAAGATTTTCCAACTCAAAAAACGGTTCAAGCAAAGATATGTCACACTATCTATGGTGATTGCTTGATAAAAAATAAAAAAAAAAAAAAATATATATATATATATATATATATATATATATATATATATATATCTCAGGTAACTTCAACCATTGCAGATAAAAAATATTGCAATTAGCTACATGTAACACTGTTCTTGTACAAGTTTTTAAAAAATTTTAAATTTGTTTTCCAACCTCTTCCCACGTAACGAGGCTGTGCTCTTGGGCTTGGGTCGGTTCGGTAATGGGGGGTTCTCATGGGTAAATGCAGCATTCATGAGGTGAAGTGCCGAAGCAGCTGCAATTGGTTGCACTTTTTGCCCTCCGACAGCTTCAAAAGCTGCAACACAAAGACAGGTGCTATACTCCTTGGAGATGTAAATTAATCAAAGACACTAGCAGGTTCCTGTCCAGAAATGGCCCCATCAATATGGCTCTCCACGTTGGTACTTATGGATACCCATTTAAATGGCTTTTGCTTGGTTTGAGAGGAGGCCAGCTTGTTGCAAAGGGAACTAAAGAAATGTTGAAGAAGTAATTAAGTGCACAAGGCAATGCAATGGAATGAAATGAAATGAAAGAAGAAAAGGGATGGAAATGCAGTTTGTACTCAATATAGTACCCTAATCCAGTATAAACAATTACGATCATAAGAGTTTGGACCAAATCAATGGAAATAGTTTAATAGGTACTTGGAACAAAGACAGTTCAAGTGGTCAAGAGGAATATCAAGTTGATGTGTATGTTTCCAAGCAATGTCCTTGCCAGTTTGACAAAGTCATTCAAGTCATCCATAATATCCTAGTCTATGTAGTTGGTACTTTCTTTTTGGATTGTTTGGTTGTTGGGATTATTTTATTGCATTCTAACTGATTTGATTAAGAACTATATGAGTTTATCTTGTAGACGGTATGGATGAAAGTCTGATTTAACCAATTCCCATAGTTCACTGTAATGCCCTGCGTGTTATCTACGTCCACAATGCTCATCAATCTTGTATCAATAATGCACCCCACACTCATTACTTGAGAACTTGATCTTTTGGAGTGGACTAAATGGCAAGTTATCAATATTTCAACATTACTTCCTTTGTGCTTTAATTTCTAGCAAAGATCAAAGAACTAAGGACTGTAACATATGATGCAACATATTTGCCAGGAAAATAAAGTTTTATAAACCAAATAAGGGGGCCTGCTTCTAAACCAAATGTCAGCGTAGGAGATTATTACTCAGTCAAGGTTCCTCAAGAGACGATTTGTACATACATCCAAAAAATATACATACATTGATCTTGCGCTTCATGGTCTAGACCAAGTCTCTACACTTTCCCAATGATCAGGACTGTTGCTTTCATGATTCCAGGTGGCCTGTGAAATTTTTTGAGATTGATCACAAGTTTGAAATAAACAAGCAATCAAACAAATAAATAACATTATTATAATACTGTTCAAACATTAATGTGAAATTTCAAGGTAGATATCACAAGTGTATTTAAAAAGTATATCGTGAAATGGGGGATAGAGATAGATTATAAGCTGTCCTAAAGAAACTTAGTTGGTCAAGGTTTTGTTATTAATGAAATTAGAAAAGGTTCAATGGACTGGATACATGCAGGATATATAGGACAAACATCCATCCATTACCACTACAAATTGAATTCTTGACCACTTCATTCAACGATATTATTCAGTCATCTCTTTGATTAATTAACAAATATTTCTTGGTGCTCCTGACTGGATCAAGAGAGTGGCCAAGCTAACTCATTTGAAGCACTATAAGTGTGGACTGCCTTCCCTTCTTCTCTCATCATCCCCATTGTTGTGATCATCTCTTCATTGTTGAACTTGCTTCACTCAAAATCTTTCCTTCCTGCTAACAATGGCCTCGTCTGCTTTTGTTCATTGCAACATCGTTGCTAGCTCAACCACCCAATCTTCCTCTGCAACCAAACTTCACTATCCATCACCAGAACTAAATAAGCCCAATAAGATTTCCATTTTCCAAAAACCATCTAAATGGGCGTCAATAAGCACTGATGTTGAGACACATATTGATCGGGCTATTTCCGGACACGAACCAGCAAGTGTTTATGAGCCCATGCGTCATCTCACCTTTGCTCCTCCAAGGAGTATGGCCCCTGCTTTATGTATTGCAGCCTGTGAGGTTGTTGGAGGGCAAAGAGAGCAAGCAATTGCAGCTGCTTCTGCATTTCACTTAATGCATGCAGCTGCATTCACCCATGAAAACCTCCCATTGTCGGACCACCCAATGCCCAAGACTATGGTTAATCATGCTTTTGGTGCCAACATTGAGCTACTCACCGGAGATGGCATTTTACCATTTGGATATGAGTTATTGGGCAAATCCCATGACTCCACAAGCAATAGTTCGGAGAGGATTCTAAGGGTGATTATTGAAATATCACGTGCAACAGGCTCTGAAGGGCTTGTAGATGGTCAGTATTTACAAATGAAGTGCATGGGATCAGATGGTGATCATGATGAGTTGTGTGAGGCTGGATGGATCAATCATGTCTGTGAAAAGAAGGAGGGAGGACTCTATGCATGTGGAGCTGCTTGTGGTGCCATATTAGGTGGTGGTACTGATAAGGAGATTGAGATATTGAGAAGGTATGGATATTATGTAGGAATGATGCATGGGATGATGTTGCATGGTATTGGAATGGATGAAAAGAAATGGAAAGAGGAAGTTGAATTGTTTAGGTCTTTGGCTCTGAAGAAACTTGAGAGCTTGAAAGGTAAAAATATTGAGACACTTTCTTGCCTACTGGATGAATGTTTCGGAGCTCTTGGTGTCACTGGCAGAGTTTAGATCTTGTTGGGACTACTTTTGTATATTTTTGTCTATAAGGAAATGTGAGAATGATGTTTTATGCTGAATTAAGGTTTGTAATTGATTTTTATTTCATTGAGGTGCTTATAATTGAATTATATTTTTAAGGAGAAAACCTTTTGTTTTCCCTCATTACTGTTACTAATGGTGATACTTTCACTATATTAAAGTAAATTTGTATGAAGAGGATAAAACCTCAATATTAAAAAAAAGAAAAGAAGAGGTTAAAACCTCATTCAAAATATAAGCCCAATTGTTGAAAATTACATGTGGTTCGAAGTAGAACCTTCCCTCTATCAAATAAACAACTTTTAAATAATTCAAAACATATATTTATAGGGATAAAAATATAACCTAACTAAAAAAGGAAAAATAATTCTAATTCCGGTATTCCTAAATAACCACAGTCACTGTTTAATAGGTATTCCTAATTATATAACTATTATAATTGTTAAACTTCTCCGCAAGATGGTCATAGATATCGCAAATGCCCATCTTGATAAGGTAATCAGCAAAGATAAATCAGTAAGCCAACAACTTAGCGGCAACAAAAACTCAAAAGCAACAGAGCAACAACAAAAGGATCAAAATGAATAATCGACGGGATTAGTCTCTGAGGGTATGTAGAAGACGAATAACCGACAGGAGTAGTCTCCGAGGGACGTAGAATGAATAACCGATGGGAAGTAGTTTCCAAGGGCACGTAAAATGAATAACCACGAGAAATATTCTTCGAGAACACGTAGAAAGACGAATAAAAAAAATCGTCACATTCGATTCCATGGCACCAATGAGCTAACTTTTCATTTGGTTCTATGACACCGATGAGCAAAAAATTAGCCTCATTCGGTTCTATGGCACCGATAAGCCAACTTTTCATAATAGCATTTTTCATTACCCATTTTTCATAAGTTGCATCATAAGGAGCAAGTTATGGAGTAGTACCAGTTAGATATCCCATCATACCTCATCCGATAATAAATCAAGAATATATTTCCTTTGTAATAAGAAAATTCTCATTCTGCCTTTTGTTTTGTACGAAGGATATCACTTCAGACATGATCATACAAGTTATCAAGGCCAGCCAGAAAAAAAAATAAACATGGTATGCATCTATGTCCTTCTATCGAGTCCTTATAACATCAGGTTGCGCAAAGACAATTGGAATTCGATAATCCAAATCCTGCTATATTGCGTGCAAATCAGTGTAGTATGTAAAAATTGTTTTACTCTCCTGCTTCATCTACATAGTTTGGCGAGAGAGATCATAGATAACTAACAATCAGCTCCTTCGTAATAGGTCTAGGATACATCATCCAAAACACGTTTCTTCGTAGCAAGACGAAACCTACCAAAACAGTCTTTTGTCAGCCAATTAATCTCAATATTACCCTGAAGCATCTCCATCCAATTCAACTCTTCAACATCACTCACCCTCGAAAAAGGAGAAATGGAAATAGATTTCTTCAATGAAAACTCCCTTAGTTTTTGGGAGAAAGAAATAAATGAATACAATGACACCAAACATCTATGCAAACGAGAGTGTCATTGTGTCAATGAGAATTGATGTCACGACCTGATCCATATGAAACAATATTGTCCGCTCTAGGCCCAACCTAACTACCCGCACGGCTTTAAAACGCATTGTGTCATGTAGATCCAAACTCGTACATATATAGGACATCTCCATCCCTCACCCAGGCGATGTGAGACTATAACACCGAGATAGCCTGTCGGCCTCTGAGCCCGCCCACACTTGGTAGCCTCTTGAGTCCGCCCACACATAAAATTGTCGGCCTCCGAACCCACCCACACAAGATAGCCCACCCACTCAAGGTATTACAATTGAAATAACAATTTCCAATTTCCTCACCCCATAGTGCTCAAGAATAGAAAGATAAAATAATCAATAACATTGATGAGAACCCCAATGACTCAAAATCTTGATGAGAACCCCAATGACTCAAAATCTTAATAGCAGTAGCACTTCCGAGAACCTGTTAAATATCAACCCAATCAGAGCCACAAGCCCACATGCAAACAATGCCAGAGCATTCAAAGAAAACATCACACAAATGTAATTGTAGAATGCAGGTCTAGCAGGTAATCTCTCTCTCCATTTTGTATGATGCGTGAACAATATGAAACCATAAACTGTTGTCAGTGGTAGCTTGAAACAACCCATAAGCCCTATTTATTGTTTCATCATGGTCTATCTATGACAGCAGAACCCCAAAACCAAACACATATATTGCCTTCAGAAGTATTTCCAAAGCCAAATAAAGGGTTGATGATTTCAGGTTCAATAACTTGAAATTATCAATTTTGTTAAATTCAGACATGAATCGACAGACAAGTAATAGATCACCAACAGATGATTCCACCAAATTGTACTTGAATGGGCAGCCCCTTAGATCTGTTGCAGTAATAATCCAACAGATGACAAAGTAAAATCTGGAACACCTCTTCGAGAACGTGTCTTCAATAAGTATGATATCATTCATAATGTAGAAAGCATTTTTGGAAAGATGGCGATCCTTAGTATTTGGACCAAAAACTGTCCACTGATAATCTCCAAGCTTACAAAAAGCCAAGTTGCAATTTCTCTCCTTCAACACCCCTCTTCCTTCTCTTCACGCACACAAAGGGTTACGCCAAAGACAGAGTCCTCCACGAAAAGCAGCAAGAGAACCCTATCCTCAATCCGTAACCTTCATTGAGTAGCAGAAAACAGGAAGGATTTTCTCTCCTTTTGTCTCCTTCACGCAAAGTAGCAGCAACGGAATAAAGATATCAATTGTAGCCCAAGCGAAGAGAAGCACTTCACGCAAACAACCTCAGACTCTCACCTTCACGAATCAACCAGCAACAGCCAAGAGCAAGGGATAGTTTCTCCTTCTCTTCAATTCGTCTTCACGCCAAGCAGCCAACCAAGAGAGATTACACACAGCAGCTTCATGCAGACAACAAGGGAAAAAACGCAACCCTCAAGAGAAGAAATCGCAGCCCTCCCAACTTCTCTTCACACAGTTGCTCCAGTCTAGGAGGCGGAGAGCTCCTTTGATTTCTATTCTTTGTTTCTCGCCTATTCCTTGTCTTCACAAATAGCAAGCAACCGAGGAAGCATTCGCCTCTAACGCGGCCAACCTTTTATTCCTCTTCAATCATAGCAAGTCTAGCTAGCCCTTTTTTTTTTTTTACCCATTCTCTATATATAGTAGGAGTAGAAGTGTAAAAACCCAAAAAAAAAAAAAAAAACCAGAAAAAGGCCGGCAAACAAGGTTGGCTAGAATTGTTGCTTCAAACAACAACATGAAGAAGAAGAAGAAGAAGAAGAGCAGCCAACAGCAAAATAGAGAGAGCTTATTTCCCTCGGACGTCTTCTAAACAAATCAGATCTCTAAATTCAACCTCTCTGAGATCTAACCAAGCCCTAGATTGACTTCACATTCTCAAGATATTTGTAATGAAAATCGAGATCCGTAATTGATCGTTATGGAAACCTAACCTCAGTTGAAGAGGAAAAGAAGAAACAAATAAGTAAACAGATTAGTATGGAACAGAGGAGAAGAGAAAACTGATTATTTCTACGTTCCCTTCTATCTTATTCTTCTCAAACTTGGACTAAGAACGGGAAGGATGAAAGCAAGTGGATCTGCCAATTCCTTATCCTCAAATTAGTCGTTCCCATGGAGAGTATTGTCTCAACAAATAATTGAAAATTATTTTATTGTAGGAGTTAAATCTTGATATAATTTGAAAAAGCAAGCGACAAAACCCAGGTAATATAATAAGAAAAAAAAATTCACAATTCTCTTGAATCACTAGTGATGTTTTTCCTTCGTTAATGCTCATAGGATAAAAAAGAGGTAGGGATGACAGGATTTGAACCCGTGACATTTTGTACCCAAAAAAAATGTGCTACCAAGTTGCACTACATCCCTTTTTATTTCAATTGCTCTACAGTGCCATTGTAGAGAATCCACGTCCTGTTTTCCACATCATTATTTCCTGCATGGATATAGGAATTACAAGTAAACCAGATATAAAGATGGCGACTAGGGTTGTTATTTCCATTATTATAATATTTCAAGACCACAATGGATCTATGATAAGATCGGTTATTTACAACGGTATGATTTACGAAGTCAATAAAATTCAATCAATGCAATAGGATTTATGGCTACACAAATCGTAAAGAATAATTTGATATCTGGTCCAAGACCAAGACATATTGAAACCATTGAATTCGGAATATGGTAAAGTAGCGCCCGGATGGGAGTAGTGAGCCCCCCCCCCCCCCCCCCCCCCCCCCCCGCGCCCAAGATGAGTGCTCTTACTGTCACTCTACAGAACCGTAGATGAGATTTTCACCGCATACGGCTCCTCGTTCAACTCTTTTGAAGTCATTGGATCATTTTCCTCGTTCAAGAATCTCCTCCCTTCTTTCACTCCGTCCCGAAGAGCAACTAGACCAATTCAAAAACCCTTCATTTTCGCCTTAATTCACGATCCAATCTTGAACATGGATTAAAAATAACTTTGAAATTTCTTTACCAACCATAATGAGATGTAATCTTTACAGAGGATTAAAAATAAAAGAATAACATAACCACAATAATCCTGAAAGATTATAGTCGGTTCTCGTAACAACATAAATAAGGCTCACTTGAAAAACCACGTTAGATATGTTGGTACATTTATGTGTGAATGCAATATTCCTTCTTTTTCAGTGACTTGTGTTTTATGTTTTGTTATCCTAAAATACTATCTTTGGATCTTCGTATTTCTTCATCGTCAATCAAGGACTGTATATGTTGGTTCTAAGTTCCTAATTGTGGTTATTGTACTTAAAGGAAGTCAATCACTGAATCCTTGGGACAGATTTCGGTGAATAGACAACATACGCAATGAATATTTGTGCCCATGTTCTCTTCACATGGTCTTCTTCCTTTAACTATCATATTTACATATCATATGGTCTTTACATGGGCTTGTATCTGTGACTTTGGTCGAGAACATGGGCATAAATATCTTGTTGCCTCAAGCAACGCATTGCATTTCAAAGAGTTTGCCTACTTAAATTATAACACTCGTTGCACTTTTTGCAATAGACATATCATCAATGAAAACCAACAAAATTGAAGTATCATACATCATCTCGCAAATAAACTGTTATAAAAAACAAAAACTCAGAAGATAACTAAAGGAAACAAACTAGGCATTTGTCTTTGCTTCCCTAGCATAACTAAATATCATCTATCATCATTCTAGCTCAACAAAAGACCAAGAATAACATAAATACCATACAATTTCAGAAGCGCAAATAAATCTCGCATAAGTTTTGCTTGTTGCTAGAATGGAAGTAACGAATTATCATGTCCTTTACTCATTTTAGGCCTCAACCTAAAATATTATAATACCACCATTATCACCAATCACATTGTGTAGCTCAAAGGATTAATTACAAAAAAATCCCAACTAGTTCGTGAATGAATCCAGACAGTGAACTACTGATACACAAAACGATCTGGAACTAATACGGAAACAAGAGGAAGAATAAGAAGACAATCAAAGTTTTTCCATTCCTTCCACTATATTATTAGTACAAGGATTGCAATCTCTCAAGAACAAATCACTTGAGGCTCTAATCTTTGTTATCTTAGTAACTAACAAAGATTACAATTATCTCTCGAGAACAAACTCTTCAGTGCTTAACAAGCTCTTGATCTTTGACCTTGCTTTTGGATGCCTTTTAACTACATACAAAGACACTGCTATATAAACAAGTACAAACCAAATAAGGAAAACCTACTCCCAATAGGAAATTGCTTCTTGTATCACTTTCCTTCTCTCGCAAGGAAAACTTTCATGTTTCCATACCAAAAAATGATATCCTATAACAAGAACAACCTACTCCTAATAGGAAAGTATTGTAGAACAACAACATTGTCGCCTCCAAAATTATCTCAACTAAAGACACAATTAAATTATATATATATATATATATAAGATTAAATATGATAACATGATGTCTATAAAATATTACTGGAATTTCTAAAAAAAGATGGTTCTGGCTCTTAGCACAGTTTAAAAAGAGCTTCAAGTTGACCACCACGGTTTTGAGCTTTTGATGTAAACATCTGGAACATGAGAAATCATGTTGAAGTCCATCACATCTTCGGAACAACCCTTGATTTCTAGATGTTGAAACTTTGTAGCAGAGTGTTTTATCCCCTCTAGTCAACTTGGGCAATTGAACCAATTCCAAGCTCTTTATGGAAAACTAGGTGCTCAAAATCCTCCTTTGAAAATTCCAACCGCGAGAATTTTTGTCAAGGTCAAGTAAGCACTTCAAGCGATAACAACCATTAACAACAAAGGTTTTGAGAGAGTTGAGGTTTCTTAGTCCTTCCTCAAGAAAACATGTCAACTTGGGCAATTCAAACAATTCAACTCTCCAAGGGCAACAAGGTGCTCAAAATCATTTGTTGAGAATCCTATTTGAGGACAATCATTTATTATGAGACGAGCGAGAAAACTCCTTTCTAGCTAAGGCAGGCACTTGATTGAGGCATTACATATTTCAATGTCAAGGATTTTAAGGAGGAAGAAAGGTTTCTCAATCCTTGCTTTCGCTCTACCAATGAAACCAAGTTGTTACACTAATAAATCATCAACTCTCTATGTGGTGAGACTTTTCAGTGCTAGAGGGAGAGCTAGGTTGTTGCAACATTCAATTTCCAACGTCCACAGAGAACAGGTTTTGAAGTGTCCCTTGTGGAAAATACTCTAATATATCACCCTTTAATTTAAGGGAAGGAAGGCAAGGGAGACCATTGCATTTTTCTATCTTAACATAATGGACAGGGGATGATGACAATGATCCTCCTTTCAGTCTAGGGCTTCATTGGAGAATTGATTTTTTAAGCGAGGGAATACGACTGCTTGTGTTATTGTTGTTGCTGGTGGTGGCGGTACTCGAGAAGAAAACAATGATTATGACCATCCCTTTAAATTAGGCAAACTGTCCAACTTGATTTCTTCTAGCGACATGAATCCTCATATACTTGTATCATCCACATCAATGAATTTTAATGAATCTAAATGATACAACTTCAAAACTTTAACAACATTCCGAAGTGGTGGAAGGCATTCACATCTTCTACATCTTGAAAAAAGAGATTTCCATCAAATTGGCGCACTACTACAAAAGAAGCCAATTGTGGCGGATCATATATGACACTAATGGCTTAATCCTGGCGTAGGAAAAGCTATATCCGCCATATAAATCTTGCCCTGGCGAATAAAATTTCCACCGTCATTGTTGGCTCGGGAAAGAGATTGTCCCGGTGGAATATTAATTGATCCGCCAGGATATTAACTAGACATCAACAAATACATCCACCAGGAAAGCTTTGTGGCGTATATAAATGAAAATAAAAATTAGTTAGTGGTGCTTCTAAGCGCTAGGAATACGAAAGGGGCGACACCTGTATCTGTCAAAACCATATTAATATCCGCCAGAAACACAAAATGGGTGATATACCCATATGTGTTGGGACCATGATTTTCTAGCGGATATCGAATCCCTACACCAACCGCCCTGCCCCTGGAAATTTTGAGCCTGTTTTTTTCTAGCGTGTACAAAATTCATTTTTTGACCTGAATTTTTTTTTTTTTTTTTTTTTTCTGGTGGCTCATTTTGTAGGCCTGTACAATTTTAAATCACTTAAAACTGTATAAAATAATGCCAATCGTAACAAAATCTAACATAAACCAAAACAATTGTTTAACAAAACAAGTCTTACACAATAAAACAATAAGTCTTACACATTATATAGCCCACAATAGTTTTACACAACAAAACAATACACTAAAAATATGTTCTAAAACCAAAATCAATAACAAAACGATGACCACCAACAATCCCCCATCGCGTTTTGTTCTTTTTTTGTTGCAAAAAGTTTAGCCAACCTGAAGTAAATAAAAAAATCTAAGTTAATTTCTATAGAAAAAAAGTCGTGAGAACAAATAGAAATAAAAAGTCTTATGAGAACAAATGTTCATTTTTCTTGTTGGTGGTAGTGGTGGTGGAGGAACATTACCATCAACATTATGGTTTTCAACAATAGCTGGAATGAGATTTGATTGTACCTCGGGTGATTCAAAGGCATTCGCATCCACGGGTGTTTGATTATTATCCCAATCCAAAAGGATAGATTGTTGAGTTACAACTAGTATGGGACGACCTCGTCAATATTCTATACACCAAGAAAACAAAAGAAAGAAAATTGATTTAGCATTCCTTGCATTGAGAAAAATAGTATAAGTCACATTTAATTCATTGAAGCCTAATAAATAACAACAAACAATCAAAACCAAAACCTTTGTAAATTAAACAATCAAGCTCTTATTTTGAGCAATTGAATATTAAATCTGAAAAACATAACCAAAACCTCTGTAAATTAATTTCACCTGATTTAGGGTAGCGAGTCCTCCGCGATGAAAGACATCAGATTTCGAGGGAGATGAAGACTTGAGAGAAGTAGACTGCTAGCCATCCTACAATGTAGAAAATGGCTGAAATCCTCCTTGCCTATTTAATTGAAAAACAGACTTTAGAAATACACCAAGTCCAGAAAACATAAGCTTTAATGCACTCAGTCATTGCTCAAGTTCCTTGTCATCTCAACTGTTCATCTACATTTAGTTACCCCTTTTCGACCAATGAAATCAGTCAATTGCAGTGGAAGAAGTTTTATTTCGGAATATTCACATTGGTTCTCATTAGCCCGCTACACATGAAACTCTTTTATGTACTGAAGTAACTCACTGAGAATTGTGGCAGTTAATTTCCAACTGAAGTAATTCCAAAGGCCAATCTAAAAATAAATCATTATGGCAATTAAAATGATTGAAACCATTTCCTATTTTTTAAAACAAAATTAAATGCAAACTGGTCTAAAAGTTCACATAAACCGGTGAATCATAATTTTTTTTAAATACTAAAAGTTAAAAGAACAACTTACCACCTTACTTTTCCAACCTTCTAACACAACACAACACAATGAATCTCTTCTCCTATTACAATAGTCAAACAAAACTAATCTTCTAACACAACACAATTAATCTCTTTGAATGAGTGAGATCAACCGCGAACCTTCAAAATTTGACATTATGCTAAACAAACACTCATCATCAGTGATAGCGTGTATCAACCACACCTTGTATTATAAACCTAGTAACTCCTCCAATTTATATTATAAGCCTTTTTTCAATTTAAATCTACCACTGTTTCCACTAACAACTAAGGAGAAACAAGTTAAAAGAAAAAAAGAAAGCACTTGGTAACTTGTTGGCATTGAAAATCATCATGAACCGCAACAAACTATGAAAATCAAATGAGCACACAAATTAAACTGCTCTATCAACATTTTATAATGACTATGTAGAAGAAATGGAAGTTATGTTGTGCATATATGTGACTAAGTGGTCTAGTTGCTCTAGTAAGCAGATTCAAAGATGTAAGAATATTCTTGAACAAAGGAAGAAAATCCAAATACCTCAATAGAATTCGAGCACTACAAGATGAAAACTCGAGCACCAGAAGATGAAAACTCGAGCACCTTTTTGGACTTGCAAGGTGAGAACTGCTGCAAGTTGCAAGTCTCAGGCCCACAAATAAACTTTGTTGGACCTAGTGTATAAGTATAAGTCCTGACATCAAGGATAAGACATTATTATCATAGAATGTGATGAATTACACGATCAAATAGAAAGTTAGAACAACATTTAGATCATGATAGCAAAAACAAACTAGAATCCAGTAAAAATCTCTGAAAGTTCAAAATCAAAACCTTTAATCAATCCAGGGCACCAAACAAACGAAAAAGACTTCAACTCACGAGACGATCGATTAAACCCTAAAGAGGGAAGAGAGAGTTCAGATATGAGATGAACATCACCTTAAATACCACCGAACTTCCTTAAAATTTGATAGTTTTTAATAAAAACTCAAAGAAATTCCTTAACTCACAATCTTGTGAATAATGCAAATGCCCTACAAATCAAATGAAACCAATTCTTTATATAAAATTTTCAATTCAATTAATCTTATAATCAAGTTGGGCAACCATGGCAGCGTTTCGATCATAAAAACAATCAAATATGCGCACGACACAGAGAAACATACTCGAAAGAAACCCTTCACAGTAGTCCTAACAACTAGCTAAATAGCTACCTTTTAATCACCCAAAATTACTCAACAACATAAACAAAGAGGCGAGAATACAATTTCCCTACATTTAAACAAGAAACTTTCTCGAACTAAAAAGTGTGCATTATTCAATCAAATTCGACTCTCGA
The DNA here is from genome assembly GCA_963556465.1 of Berberis vulgaris. Taxonomy (NCBI): domain Eukaryota; kingdom Viridiplantae; phylum Streptophyta; class Magnoliopsida; order Ranunculales; family Berberidaceae; genus Berberis; species Berberis vulgaris. Next base: position 81,892,905 of record OY747124.1, on the reverse strand, counting down.
AAATTGCATAAAAATAATATAGGGAATACCTTGGGGTTTGGTCTCGTTCAGGCCGCATTCTACATTCAATCCAAATCAAAAAACTAATGTGATAAATCTATCCGATTTTCTTCCACTAACTACAATGCTCAGGAATTCCACATCGAAACAAATTAGAATGGATTATCAAATTAAATGGAAAGTGATAAGAAACATGTGAGGGAATGTAAATTTGAAACATTTTGATTCATAAGCAAATAGTGTAAGTTTGTGAGTTAGGGTTTAGGTGAGTTATGAGTTGACTAGTGTTCGAACAAAAAATTGAGAGAAAGAGATCACAGAAGAGGCAGGAAACAGAGAGAAGGAGATGACGTACCAGGAGTGTTGTGGAGAAGCTAGGGCTTGTGAGGTTTTAGTTTTCCACCAATTTCAATCCATTCGTAAGGGGTGTCTTTCACTCTTCAAGGAAAAACCAACAAATGTCAAATTCGAGCCTGGCCTGACATTCCTTTTGAGCCACTATTGGGTGATGTTCACCTCGCACTTGGCGAAACAAGAGTCAATGTCTTCGAGCCTGTGTGAGGCGGGATTGATGAGCCCATTGTTGCCAAGGCCTTGAAAAGGGTGTGGCCTGAAACCTTTCTCTTCACGATCTGATCTGAGACCTTCACAGAGGAAAAGGAAGATAAGAAACCTCTCTCCCGCAGACAGCAAAAGGGGAGGGTTTTGGATTGACTGAAAGAGCGGGAGATGAAGCTGAGAAAGGGGGAGGTCGAAAGTCCTGGCGGATGTATACGACACAACCTAATTTATCCGCCAGGAGCTTAATTGGGGCGAATATAAACGCCAAATCGGGATTTTATGTCATATACAATCACTAGCACCAATTCTCTCAACATTCAACAGGCAATTGCGCAGAAATTTTCCCGCTTTGGGTTTTCGTGGTGGACATAACCACCAGAAACTATAACCTGGCGGATAAAAATGACAAAAAAATTGTTTCTGGCAATTGTTAAACCGCCTCCAAAATTTGCCAGAAATGCTCCCTTTTGTGGTAGTGGGGAAAACCAACTTGGAGAGGTTAGTCCTTGATACCCTTCAAATAATTTGCACATTTTGCATAAGGTTGGAGATCTAGAACCAGTTCACAAAAACTGCAACCTATATCAATGTTCCATACCCATGTGAACCAATTTTACCTTGGATGGGAGCACGTCCACACTATTGACCATATGAAAAGGAACATCCTGAAAGGTATCCCTTTTTCCAAATCAAGTTTTTACTAGAAAGTAATGAAATATACCTAAAGGCATGGCCAATCTCAAGAGGAACGTGCCCACTAAGAATCACCCCTCCCTATCATATCCTTCCATACTCCATCTATCACTCCAAAATAAACACTGCCTAACACCCCAAAAATAGCAGAAAACTCATCCACCTCACCAACTAAATTAACATTCTTACGAAATCGAAGTCCCACTCCACCGAGCCGTTAATTTACTTCCAAAACTCAACCACCTTGTCATGCTTCACATCACATATAGCATCACCTCCCCTACCGAAACAATTTCCAAAACATCCCCTTGTCACATCTCCTTAATACCACCTCAACCCCTTGAATGAACTCAAACATACAATTAGTGATTGATCTCCAATTACTAATGCCGTAAGAATTCGCCAAGTGTCTAGGAGGTAACTTGTACCAAAATGATCATATTCTTTCAATGAGTAAAGAAGATAAAAGAAATGAAAAAGACCGAAAAAAAAATGAACAAAACCTTAAAAAACCTTGTTAGGAATACCACGTCCTTCCAATGAGTAACAATCAATGGCGGGCGGCCTTGGAGTTCTCCTTAAGGTCCCAAAACACAATTTGTGGAATTAGATACCCAAAATTCAGAAAACACTTCTCTGTTGATTGATCGTACTCAATCCAATTGCTTGTGTCATCCCAATTAACGAGGCCCATCTTTGCTCAATTTGGCATCAATGGCCATGTTCATTATCCAGTAAAGTAATGCTTCAGAGTCAACATTGAATCGCCTCTTTACTTTCTCTAAGGATCTAATTCTGCTTGTCAAATCGTCTCGTTCGATTTGTTTCAAGTAGGGAAGTCTCAAAGTTATAACATGAACTTTCCATGGATCATCGCTCAAGTCTGATATATGTAAGGTAAGACCAACAGAAACATTGATTCCAACACCATTCATATCGTGATACCTTGGAAAATTGAAAGTTGTGACACAACTCTTCAGTTTCCCTCTTTTGATAAATCTTCCACCATTGTCTGCCACTGCAACTCTACCCCAACATCTTTGTTTTTTAAATCCCTAATGATTTGATGTGGAAACAATGATCAGGCAGCAGTCTTCTCTTGTTTCACCTCATTTAGATATGCTAGAAACCTTTGTCTATCATGTTTCAAGAAGATTTTCTTATAATTATTCATTGCAACAAAAGCAACTCAATGGTATGGATGCAAATTCCACTGATTGGAACACATGTAAAGTTCTGGCAATTGAAGAGTTGGACGAAGAGGAACAAGGATTTGTTTTCTCAAAAGGTTATGTCACGACCCAAACCACATAAAACAATATTGTTCGCTCTGGGCCCAACCTAACTATCCGTATGGCTTTAAAATGCGTTGTGTCATGTAGATCCAAACTCGTACATATATAGCACATCTACATCGCTCACCCAGGCGATGTGGGATTATAACACCGAGGTAGCCTGTCAGCCTCTGAGCCCGCTGTCAGGACTAGTACCGTTGGTCAGGGAAATCAACATCAGAGGCCTTTCAAGACTTTCCTAATGGTCTCATAACTCAATGTTCCCTTTTGAAAAGTGCCCAAATGCTTAGCATCTATATTATAGGGGGAAGGTTTGAGCTCTTGACTGTGAGGACGTGTTGCCTCCATTGCATAGTCGGGCCAGACTGTACTGCTAGCATTTTTATTGTTTTCTTTGCATTGCTTTTCAACTTCAAACTTATATTTCCATCGATCGATAGCATCGAACTAGTCTTGAGCAACGTCCTTTCGAACGTTCCTCCCCATTGTAATCTATTGAATGTTAATGAAAGCTTTTGCTGACTATTGTGCATCGTTATATTGTCTACAGATTGATATTGTGCATTCTCAAGTTAATATTTGTGCCCGTCAAAGTAACTACTCATAGGCTTACTAGTGAATTGGATAGCTAGTGTCGCACGGATTGCTAGTCTGTGACAGTTGGTATCAGAGCCAAAGCTTGTTGAATGCAAACCAGTATGCAGGAATTGAGCGAGCGCCTTAGCGCTATGGAGGAACGACAGGCTAGTCGAATGCATAGACTTGAAAACATAATGGACCAGTTGAGCAGTTTGGGGGAACAGATTAGTCGGCTTGATGGACTCTTTCACTTGGCAGACAGAGTGGATTCGCTGGCTGAGCACGTCGATAATTTAGAGGGACGGACAATCGCTATGGAAGAGTCACCTCACCCCACAGCTCAGGTGATGAGTGACTTCCAATTACAGCTGGAGGACTTATTGGCAAGGGTTGGCTTGCTGAACAAGGCCACAGGGACGACTGATCACCCTAGGATGAAAGTGCCTGAGCCAAAGTCATATGCTGGGGTACGAGATGGGAATGAGCTAGAGAACTTCTTGTTTGATCTGGAACAATATTTTTGCGCGGTGAACCCCGAATCAAAAGAAGCCAAGGTCACCATGGCGACCATGTACTTAGCAGGTGATGCGAAACTATGGTGGAGAACCAAATATGCAGATATGGAAGAAGATCGCATCCTTATTAGAACTTGGGCAGACCTCAAGAAGGAACTCAGAAATCAATTCTTGCCTGAGAACACTGATTTCTTAGCAAGGATGAAGCTCCACACCATCAAACAGACAGGCAATATTCGAGACTATGTTAGGCAGTTCTCAACCTGCTTGCTAGATATTCGAGACATGTCTGAGAAGGACAAAGTTTTATGTTTCATGGAACAAGCTCAGCCGCTTCTGCAAGCAGAATTGCAAAGGCAGAAGGTGACAGATATTACAAGTGCTATTGCACCAGCAGAAAGGTTTAGCGATTATATGCCCATGGCTGGATCCACTTCGCTCAATCACTCCACAGCTAGAACTGGCAGTACCAATTCAAGCTCAGTGTCGAATGCTCGATCACCTCACCAAAACTGAGGAAACTCAAGTCAGAACCGAGGAAACTACAATTCTCGGCCGTCCAACCAAAATTGGAGTTCCAACAGAAATTGGAATGCCAGCCCTAGCAACTCAAATTACAACAACAAAGGAGGACAAAACTACTCTGGGCAGTGGAGACCATCTGCACCTGCCCCATGCATTCTTTGCAATAGCAGGGATCACCCAACAAGCAAATGTTCATCCAAACCAGCCCTACACTCATTGATGTCATTGCTTCAAACATAACCTTCTAACTCGACCGCATCGAGCTCGAACCCCACCAACAGTGAGACCTCCCAGATGGGAGCTCTACGCAAGCTCAATGTTGTCAAAGGAGAAATGTATGAGCACCCACACAAGAAGGCTTTGCAATACATCGACATCACTATCAATGGGTTCCCTTCCCAAGCATTGTTGGATTCAGGAGCGACAGACAATTTTATTGCCCCAGAGGAAGCTAGACGTGTGGGTCTGAACTTAGAAGGAGATGTGGGTAAGTTGAAAGCTGTCAACTCTGAGGCAATCTCTATTAATGGTATGGCTAGAGCTGTGCCACTACAGGTTGGTCCATGGGAAGGAAGATCAAACTTCTTGGCCGTCCCACTTGATGATTTTAAGGTGATTCTTGGCCAAGAATTCTTCCGAGGAGCTGCAGCAGGACCACTACCTTTCATGGACTCCTTGGGCTTTTTCGGGCCCAGACTACGCATTGTACCAACCTCAATTCGACTCACAACTCATGATAGAATATTGTCGGCGCTCCAAGTCAAGAGAGGCTTGGCCAAAGGAGAAGATACATACTTAGTTGTGGCAAAGCTAGAGATGGAAGATGATAAGAGCAAAATCCCCTAGGAAGTTGCCCAAGTTATTGCTGACTTCAGCGAAGTGATGCCGAATGAATTGCCAAAGAATCTACCTCCCAGAAGGCTCATTGATCACGAAATTGAGTTAGTGCCTGGTGCCAAGCCACCCGCACGTAGTCCATATCGCATGAGCCCTCCAGAGTTGACCGAATTGAGAAAACAACTAGATGGCTTGTTGGAGTCGGGATTCATTCAGCCCTCTAAAGCACCTTATGGGGCACCTGTTCTTTTTTCAGCGGAAACATGATGGCAGTCTTCGCCTTTGTGTTGATTATAGAGCCTTGAACAAAGTCACCATAAAGAAAAAATACCCGCTACCGCTCATTGCAGACTTATTCGACCAACTTGGATCTGCCAAATACTTCACAAAACTCGACTTGAGATCAGGTTACCATCAGGTCCGCATTGCTGCAGGTAACGAACCCAAAATTGCTTGTTCTACTAGATATGGGTCATATGAGTTCCTAGTAATGCCCTTCGGCTTGACCAATGCTCCAGCTACGTTTTGCACCATTATGAATGGCATGTTCCACCACCTTCTGGACAAGTCCGTGGTTGTCTATCTTGACGATATTGTGGTTTATAGTGGGACTATAGAAGAACACCTACATCATTTGTGAGAAGTGTTCCAAATTCTTAGGGACAATCATCTCTTTGTCAAGAAGGAGAAGTGCTCATTCGGCCAGACCCAGATCAATTTCTTGGGTCATGTTATTGGCAATGGCAAGATTCGGATGGATATGGAGAAAGTCAAGGCAATCCATGATTGGAACACTCGTAAGAACGTGTCTCAACTACGTTCTTTCCTTGGACTCGCAAACTATTATCGTCGCTTCATAAGGGATTACTCTAAGAGAGCTGTTGCACTGAGAAATTTGTTGAAACAAGATCGAACATGGGAATGGGATAGGCAGTGTGAAGCTTCATTCCAAGACTTGAAACTGGCCGTGATGAAAGATCCAGTATTGGCCTTGCCAAACATCACCAAGCCCTTTGAAGTACAAATAGATGCATCTGATTATGCCTTAGGGGGAGTTTTGCTTCAAGATGGTCACCCGGTAGCATATGAGAGTCGAAAGTTGAATGATACAGAGTCACGTTACTCAGCTCAAGAAAAGGAATTGCTAGCCATTGTACATTGTTTACGGGTGTGGAGACACTACCTCTTGGGATCTCAAGTCCTTGTTAAAACGGATAATGCTGCAGCAAGCCATTTCCTTACTCAGAAGATGCTAACCTCCAAGCAATCTCGATGGCAGGAAAAATTAAGAGAATTTGACTTAGTATTGGAATACAAGCCAGGGCGCACTAACAATGTAGCTGATGCACTCAGTAGAAGGGCAGACCTTGCAGTGCTAACCTATACCGGTCCGAATCACACCATCTTGGAGAAGATCAAAGCAGGCCTACAGACAGACCCACAAGCGAAGGCGATTACAGAGTTGATCAAGCAGGGCAAAACTCGACGGTTCTGGATAAAAGATGGAGCAATACTCACAACTGGTAATCGCCTCTATGTTCCAAGAACTTCTGGTTTGAGGAAAAAACTTTTGAGAGAATGCCATGACACCCATTGGGCGAGACATCCAGGTTGGAGACGAACACTTGCATTGCTAGAGAGGGGGTACTATTGGCCGCAGATACAGGAGGATGTAATGGCCTATGTTCGAACATGTCTTATTTGCCAGCAAGATAAGGTTGAAAGAGATCGACCAGTAGGCTTACTAGAGCCTTTGCCTGTTCCAACTAATCCTTGGGAAAGTGTTTCCATGGACTTCATTACTGGGTTACCGAAAGTGGAGGATTTCAGGAGTATCCTTGTAGTTATTGACCGATTCTCAAAGTATGTGACCTTTGTGCCGACCGGACTGACTTGCACAGCCGAAGATACGACGCAATTGTTCCTCAAGCATGTAGTGAAGTATTGGGGACTACCCGAAAATATTGTTAGCGACCGTGATGCTCGCTTCACAGGAAAGTTCTGGAAGGAGTTGTTCAAGCTCTTGGGATCCAAACTTAATATATCGACAAGCCAACATCCCCAATCTGACGGACAGACTGAGTGCTTTAACTCTATGCTCGAAGAATACCTTCGTCATTTTGTAAGTGCAAATCAGAAAAATTGGGTGGGACTACTTGATGTTGCACAATTCTGTTTCAACTTACAAAAGAGCTCAGCTACTCACTCCAGCCCCTTTCAGTTGGTCACTGGTCAGCAACCATTGACACCACATACAGTGCTTACCGGATACCAAGGACCCAGCCCAAGAGCTCTTGAATTTGTCAAAGCCTGGCAGAAAAACATTGAAGTTGCTCAAGCCTATCTTGAGAAAGCCTACCGTCATATGAAGAAATGGGCCGACAAGAAACGACGGATTGATCATTTTGAAGTCGGGGACTTGGTATTGGTGAAGCTAGATATGTTCAACAAGTATAAATGGATAGCTAGAGCACACAACAATCTATTTCGCAAGTATGAGGGACCGGTACAGATTATTGAGAAAGTAGGCAAAGTCTCCTATCGCGTCAAATTACCACATTGGCTCCGTTTCACCCATCCTGTCTTCCATGCAAGTAACTTGAAGTCCTACCATGCAGATGCCACTGATCCCACAAGAAATGTATCTACCCGCGCATTGCCTAAGCATCCTACTAAGCCAGATCAAGAAGTGGAAGAAATCTTAGCTGACCGCCTCATCAACAACACAGGCCCGGATAGAGAGCATTTGGTCAAGTGGCAGGATGAGCCTCCTTCAGAGATCAGTTGGGAGCCAGTCAAGCATCAGTTGCCGTACCTCTCAAAGCTGGAAGAGTACTTGGAAAAGTTCGTTGCGAGGGCGTCAGCGAATTGAGTGTGGGAGAGTGTCAGGATTAGTATTGTTGGTCAGGGAAATCAACGTCAGAGGCCTTTCAAGACTTTCCTAATGGTCTCATAACTCAATGTTCCCTTTTGAAAAGTGCCCAAATGCTTAGCATCTATATTATAGGGGGAAGGTTTGAGCTCTTGACTGTGAGGACGTGTTGCCTCCAATGCATAGTCGAGACAGACGTACGCTAGCATTTTTATTGTTTTCTTTGCATTGCTTTTCAACTTCAAACTTGTATTTCCATCGATCGATAGCATCGAACTAGTCTTGAGCAACGTCCTTTCGAACGTTCCTCCCCATTGTAATCTATTGAATGTTAATGAAAGCGTTTGCTGACTATTGTGCATCGTTATATTGTTTACAGATTGATATTGTGCATTCTCAAGTTAATATTTGTGCTCGTCAAAGTAACTACTCATAGGCTTACTAGTGAATTGGATAGCTAGTGTCGAACGGATTGCTAGTCCGTGACACCCGCCCACACTTGGTAGCCTGCCAGCCTCCTGAGCTCGCCCACACATGGAGTTGCCAGCGTCAGAGCTCGCCCACACAAGGTAGCCCGTCAGCCTCAGAGCCCGCCCACTCAGAGTATTACAGTCACGTATTCTATAAGCCTAATAAGCTTTGTCCATCCCCTGGTATTCATGATACAATTCTCTAGGAAACACTCCTTGCAACGCTTTCGCAGAGAAAGAGTAGCTTGACCAAATGGAGAATCCAATGAAGGACACCACTTTGAAACCAAGCTAATTAGGATGTCCGGCATAGGTTTGAACAACTATTATTGCCATTGTAATCCTCCTTTTCTGTCTATCAATTTGGCTTTGTGTCTTTCAACCCACATTTTATATCTAGAACTCTCTTCACTCGGGGCACAACAATTCTTCTTCATTTTTTCATCATGTTTTTTTTTATTAATATAAAGGTTTGGGGTTCAAACCCCACTCCTTTCCAAAAAAAAAGAAAAAAAAAATTCTTCTTATTTTGCTTTCATCCATGACTTCATTTTGAAACAATCTTGTGGGTGGTGTTTTCTTGTGTCGAACACCATGGGCTCTGGCTTTGCCTTGGAGTGAGAGTAGGAATAAGTAATAATCTCTAGAAAGTCTCTACAACCTCCAAATTCATGTACCATTAAGCTAGTTGAGATTGGCAGCTAGTGTTTTAGAGTGGTATTTGTAAAGCTAGAGAATGCTTTCATAAAAAAAAGGGCCCAGTCTTCTAGACTAGTGCCTCCTTGTCCTCGTCCTCTTAGGTAAAAAATAAGCTTGAGGGTATTTAAAGGATTGTGGTTCCAAACAAGAGAAAGATGATAAAGAAGATTTTTTTTACTGAGGGGTTTTGTCTGTGGTTGAGTGAAAGATGAACTCGATGCATGTGTCTCTAGTGGAAAACAAAGACAACTCATTATTATTAAAAAAAATTGTGGTTGAACCATCTGCCGACGATGTCTTCTTTGGAGTCTTTGTTTTTACGTCGTGGGGATTTGTGTTGTTGATGAAGACAAAAGCTTGAGATGGTGGGCATGGAAGCTGAAGCTTATTAATGTTATAGGAGAAGAAGAACAAGGGGAACAATTGATTTGCTTTTCTTACTACTTGGGGAGATGGAAGGGAAGAAAAATATCACTACCAAAAAGAAGAAAATGATTGCCCTCTGCGTGTGGGGGGATGCAACAACATCTATTTAGACTCGCTTGTTACACTGTAAAATAATGTATTTTGCAAATTAATGCAGATGCATTAGTTTGTAATGCATTACTTTATGGATGTTTGGTAGTAATTAAAGAAAATCAATGCAAAATCAGACAAATGATTGTGAATGGTGTTGATGACGGTAGTACTTGTAATTGTGGAATAGTCATGGTGGCAGTGATTGTGATTGTGTTGATTGTGATTGCAAATATGGATAATGATGGTGGTGGTGGCGGCAATGGCGATGGTTGTTAAAATGGTGGTGGTTGTGCTGGTGGTCATGGTGGTTGTGGCGGTGATGGTTGAAATGGCTATGATGGTTGTGGCTGTCGTAGTAGTAAAGGTGGTGGTAGTTCTGGTGATTATGCTATGGTAATTGTGGTGGTGGTAGTGATTGTGACGGCAACCACGGTTATGGTGGTACTAGTGAAGTTACTAGTAGTGGTGGTTGTGATGGTTTTGTTATGGTGATGGCGACAGTGGTGGTGGTCGTAGTAGTAGAGGTGGCTATGGTGGTTGTGGTAGTGGCAATGGCGGCGGTGGTTGTTATATTATGGTGTTTGCGGTGGCGGCGGTTATGGTGGTAATATTGAGGTGGTGTTGGTTGTGTTGAATAAGCAGTGGAGGTGGCGGCGACGGTGGTGGTAATAGTGAGGTGGTGTTGGTTGTCTTGATTATGTTGTAGTAGTGGTAGTGGCGTCGATGGTAGTTGTGAAAGTGATGGTGGTTGGGGTGTTTATGAAGGAGTTGGGAGTACTCAAGGAGATGAGAGTTTTGCAAAGTAATGTGAGAGATTTTGTTTTGCAAAGTTTTGCAGAATTTTATAACTAGGAGTTGCAAAGGTCTTGAATTTAAATTCCAACAACTGTTTTCTGTAAAACCAACCAAACACCCAATTTATGTAACCACCGTAAACTTTTGCATTATGCATTCTTTTATCGTGTAACAAACGAGCCTTAGTTTGGTTTTCAACATCATGTTGATTCATGAGTGTTCAAAACTTGGGCCAACGTTGAAAGATAGAGATCATTTCCATTAGATATTAGAGCAACTCCAATATGACTTATTTGTGGTATATATGCGAACATTTTATGTCCTTGGAGATCCTCTCGAACTAAGAAAGCGAATAAAAATTCATAAAGTATGGACTGATTGCCTCAAAAACAAAGAAAATGGTAACTACTTACCAAATTCTAGCATCTTTTTTTTTCATCTCTATAAAGTTAAGGTCCTTAAAAACCCTGCTTGCTTTTCAAAAAAAAAAAAAAAATCAAAGCGCAATGTGGTTACCGACAATTGTAAAGAATGGGTATAATTTCACTTTGTTGGGTTTGAGAAAATTTTAAAAAAATTGATGTGAGAGGGGGAGGAGAGAAAGAAGGGATGAATAAACACAAAACCCTTTTGTGTTGTACGTTTTAAACCGAACAAAACAACTTTTTCAGATTTTGGTTTTTAAGTAACCGGACGAGTTTGGTTTAGATATGCGAATCCATAACCGAACCAAATTGAACATTCCCCGGGTTAGGTTCAGGTCTACCCACAGGTCTCATGGGTTCAGTTTGGGTCTACCTATGGTTTCCTACTAAAACTATCAGCCCAAGGCAGGCCTACTAGTATGTAACTTTTAAGAGGATTTTTGTGTTTTATAAGTTTCTTTTGTTTTGTTTCCACTCAATGTGGGAGTAAAACAATTAGAAAACCTTGTATTTTTCAATAGTGGCATCTCATTTCCTTATTTTCTTACATGATATGGGATAAAATATCACAATATTATGCACCGCTGTGTACAATATTTGATTCTCGGTTCGGGTCCAGTTTTGAACACTAGGAATTGGACCCAAATAGGAACCGAGTCAATTCAGTTCTAGATCCGAACCATTAGGGTTGGGTCTGTGCGGATCCCACTACAAAAAAATTTGATATTAGCATCGGTAAAAAACCGTTGCTAATGTTCCGAAAACCGTAGCTAAAATTCATCAGCGACGGCCCACAAACCGTCGCAAAACCGTAGCTGTAGCAGTCGTCGCTGATTGAATCAGCCACGGCAAACTGCCCGTGGCTAATTTGCTACGGCTAACAACCGTCACTGAAGGGAACATTAGCGACGGCCTTTTACCGAGGCTAAATTGAACATTAGCGACGGCCTTTCACCGTGGCTATGTAGCGACGGCTTTGTTGTCGTGGCTAATGTTCCAATTCCAAATAGCGAATAGTGACGGCATGTTACCGTGTCTACTTAGCGACGACATCGTGCCGTTGCTAAATTCCAAATCCAAACAACGCTTAGCGACGGCATGCTACCGTGGCTAGTTAGCAACGACTTCTTGCCGTCGCTAAGTACAAAATCCAAATAACATTAGCGACTGTAGTTAGCCGTGGCTAGTTAAAATCAAATAAATTTGACAAAACTGTAACGGTTGTTGCCGTCGCAATTTTTTTTTTTTTTTTAATAAAATAAAATTAAATTTCAGATTTGGCATATCCTTTTTATATCATTCAGAATAAACATCTTAAACCTGAAAAAAATTATATTAATTTTTGTATAATCAATAAATTGTCCATCACAAAAAAATACAATCCCAAATACTCTGTCAACCTCAAATTGAGATATAACTCAATTAAAATTAAATAACTACATAGTAGCAAGTGATCGTCTATGGAACATAGTAGCAAGTGATCTCTAAACTACAAGTGCACGGCTGAATCTGCAAGTGAATCTGATGCAGCTGCTTGAACATCTTTACCATCATACTGCTTTGAAGATTCTTACTGCCCTAACCCACCATTAGAATGTTGGACCTGACTTTCTTCATTTTCAAATGACTTTATACCTAGATCTGAATACAATGTGGATCCCTGAATTGTGTTTCCAGTGACTGCTGTGGATGAACCATTGCATGTATCTACCCCCTGTCTGGCCGGTTCACTCAAACCAGTTGAACTTGCAGTTGGTGGCCTGCCATTTGAAACGCGCAACCCCCTACCAATCAAAGTTAAAAACGTTCAGTTGAGAGCCCCATACGACAAATAAAAAGAAAATCAACAACAACGTATAGCATACCATGAGGCTGCAGCTGGAAGAGCAGCAGATCTACCAGAGCTACCATTAGGAGGAGAACCTTTAGGATGGCTACCAGGATTCTGTAGGAAATAATAACCGAGTCATGACATGAAATAAACTGATTGCAAAACATCAAGTCAACAAGCAAATATTGAGTATCAAAGAAACAGGGGTTCATGTTGTTCCATCAGCTGCACATTGAAATTCAATGTAAAAATAGAATGAAGGTCATACATTTGTGATTAATTTAGCAATAGGTTTCGCAGAAGGAGCAGTGTTGATGACGCCAAAATCATCCATAAGAGGAGGCAATGTATTCCCTGAATGCCGTTGCAAATTATTTGTTGCACCAGTTATTTGTTGAACCCTGTTCCTAAAACAAAAATAAGAGATTATGATTCACATCATCATTTGATGAAACCAATGTAAAGAAAATCGAGGTAGTAGAAGTAACAGAAGTGCAAAATGAAATGGTCTCAGATACAAATACAGCAACAGAGTAAGCTGAAGGAAATTAGACAAAGTTTGTGTATGGATTGTTTTATACCTTGAATATGCTGAAATTATCTCATCTTTAGTAAAACTATCTTCTTGGGTGCCAATTTCATGCAAATATAAACAATCTGGATTGCTGCAGGTCTGGACCAACAGAGATACATCTGTGTATAATTGAAATTCCTCACTCTTAAAGTAAAACAATTAAAATCACGCAGTCCATTTCTATTACCAAACTCTAGATCAAAAGGCAAACATTTTAGCATGATTAAATCACCATTCAATCGAAGAAGATACAACAGTTAATTGTGAATGCCCCCAAATAATCTCATATTCCTATCTAGAAAAATATCCATGCAATCCTAACGAGAAAAGCTTGAAATTCAGTAGAGTAACAGAAGCCAGGTTCAAAAGGAAGGAAAGAAACAAGATAATAAAGTACTTGGGTGGCTTCATAATGTCCAATAGTTATCACATGAATGTAAGTGTCCAGACAATACCATAGTGACTCTTTGACTAATACAAAAATCTCTCAGATGAATTGGCCTTAATAAAGAGTCACGATATTTTTCGGTGCCTCAACCGCATAGTGAATTACAGGAAATAATATACCAGATGCAAGTCAACTCTATAATACCAACCCCGGCCATAAAAGTGAGAATTCTGATTTGTACGGTAACTTGAACAAAAACATAGTTATTTGTTTAAAATGATATGAGTATAAAAATAAGCAATATGTGAGAATGATACTTCCATCTTTGAATTGTCCAATAGTGTGGCATAATATAAAATAAAAATAAAAACTCAAAATGATTACAACTGAACTTACACACTACATGTGTTGCTTGGAGAATGTTGAATAGCGCTGCCGACAGTCCGAGCAATAGACACTTTTAGAACCTTCCCATACTGGGCAAAATATTCTCTACGCTGAAGCAACTGTTAAATAACACAATATCTTGCTTAGAAACAGTATAAAAAGTAAAGGGTGTGTGAATCACTCAAAGAATCACAAGTGGCTTTATCACATATTTAAGAATTGATAACAAGTTGAAACTGAACAGATAGATAGCTTAAAGGAGCCACCCACATCTTCATCTGCTAAATTGGAAGGTATCCCTATTATATACACCAAGTTCCGTTGAATAACTTGAACACTGCTAAGATGTTTTCTTCCATCAGATGCTTTAGGTTTGGGCTTTTGTGACTTTAATTTTCTCTCTGACTATATTTCAGGCAACCTGCCACAGATAGAAGATAATAAGCTCTTTCTTCATGGAAATTACAAAACAACATAAAAAAAAGGAGAAAAAAAAAGAAATCACCAGAACTTTCATTAGAAGCCATCCCTACAATCTTTTCTTTAAACTATTGTTCATATTGTACTAGAAGAGACCTCTCAGCTAGAGACCACATTTTAAACTGAGTATTCTTTTAATAGAAACAATATCAAGTGAAAAATGTGCCTAGAGTTTTGTTTAGGACTACAATGCAAGCTACCAAATCAAGCACAACTCACAATGAAATCTCACGTCATTCTGAAATAAATCACAGTGCAAAATTTTTTGACACCTTAGCAAGTGGGTGAACTTCATCACAGCATCTTGCTGCCGCTTCTTTGTGTGGAATCCCAACACTACAAGTCAACAAGATAACAAACAACATGTGAGAAAAACTTTAGTCCAAAACTAAATCACAAAAGCTACTAGAGATAGTTTGGTTTGCCTTATGCTTATTCTGTAAGAATCAAAACGAATGAGGATTTGAATTGAAAACCAGCAGAATGCATTTATTGCCAATTCAATACTCAGCTTGCAGAACAGTAGATTTAGAACGTAAATTATAGTAAAATTTGTCGTACCTGAAGCCTGCACCCTAGATCAAAAGCATTGAAAGGAACCCCATTGCATAACTTTGATGACAGTGAAGTAAATATGCAAATTTCCTAAATGAAACTATACGAAAACCATGAGAACCTACAACTTGAACTACATAATGCATCGGTGACATAAGATCCTATCATCTCAATGACCATTACTTCTCATAAAACAAACATAAGCTCAAATGAAATGAACATTGGTGAAGTATAGCACCTCAAGATCAACTTCTATGAACTCTGCATCTAAATTAAGAGCCAAACCCAATACTTGAAAGCAATATTTGACTGGTTCCACAGTCGCGCTCCCTTGGATGATGCAGGCATATATCAATATCATCTCTAAGATGGTTAATTGAACTTTAAAATTTGAAAATCTACATAGGTGATTTATCGACCAATTAGGTTGAAGTTCTTTCAGACCCTTATGTGCTCTCGGATTCTTTTTCCTTTTTCCTTTTTGCTATGAAACCAGATCCTAGACTGAATTTGAGATCACTAGTGCCCTTAATAGATTAGTATTCATTTCAGAATGCAAAAAAGAGTTGTACCAAGCTTAAACATGATACTGAGAGAACTGTGGTGAGCATCCCAAGAATGAGAGTACCTGTAGAGACTCCTTTGGAATCCTTATGGAGTCCATTGCATTCATAACCTCTAGGTTCAACTGAGAGAACGTTATAGCATAAGTATGCACAATACACTGAAATTACAGATGCAGGCAACAGGCTGCCATGTACCTGTTTTCATATTCAAAAATCACCCTTTTAGTTCTCAACTAAAATATTGTAATCTCAGGATTCTTAAAGCGAAAAAGATTAAGTTTGCCACAAACAGATGTCCCAACTCCTCAAATCACACTCTTTCAAGCCCATTGTCTGTTTTAATAGTGACAAAAAATAGGTTTCTTTAGCAATTTCTAGTCCCAAGTGTTAGCAAGTATGAAGAAAAGTTGCATTCATAGCACATTCTATCAATAACCAAATGATCTGAAGAGTAAATGAGGCCATCTTGAAAACAATTTGAAATCCAAAATATTTTCTCTTCCTACATCTGTGATACTAATTTGTGTGAGTTCCATACCTGTGGATGTAATGCAATAACGGCAAACACAAAAGCAAGAATCATGCTCATAATAAGAAAGAAAACATTAAGACCAAAGTCCTGGCCGGAGGGGTCGAACCAATTGAAAAGAAGTCTCAACTATAGCAAATGTCACAATATAGCATCCAGCTGAAACTGCAAGCAAGGCAATGAACCTGTGACCCACAATATATAGAAACATCAGTGAAAAGGACATTGTATGGAAAAGCCAATTCTACATGTAGCAACATCACTAACCATAGATATCGATGATAACAGTTGGAAGGAAAAACATGAGGACGATGAGCAATGCCCAGATTACAATCTTCAAAATCCAGCCACCATGGTGCCATGAATCTCTTTTGTCATTCTGGTCCTTGACACCAATCATTATGATAGCAAATATTCCGAAGAACAAAAAATTTGCCAACCTGACACGAAAAACCGCATTTGTTTGATACCAATCTTTTGAATGATGCTTTGATGAAGTATTTATCCCTGTAAGATATAAACAATATATGAATATCTTCATGTATTTAGGTGCGTATGGTTAAAGTTTAACTGCTCACCTCGCTTGGCTGCATCGCGGATCCCATTAGAGGTTGCATGTTTCTCATGAATGCTCTAATTGTCTCAATATCAATGGACAACGTGTCTACCTTCTGATTGGTTGTCTCCAGATTTGCTTGCGTTGTCTTCAGATTTGCTTGCGTTGTCTCCAGATTTGCTTGCGTTGTCTCCAGTTTTGCTTGCGTTGTCTCCAAATTTGTTTTCGTTGTCTCCAGATTTGCTTGCGTTGTCTCCAGATTTGCTTTCGTTGTCTCCAGATTTGCTTCAGTGGCTGCTAGCTTCTCCGTGGTAGCTGCGAGCTCTTGTGCAGTTGCATCATGAGCTGCAACCAGCTGTTGCTTAGTACGCTCATGTGATTTCACTAGTTCACGTACGTTGGCATTAGCTTCATCCCCCATTCTCTGAACGAGAGCATTCATTTGCTCAGGATTTTGCCAATCTTCATTGCGGAGCATCCTTGGAGTGACGCCAACCCCATACATCTTGGCCCTCCCATGTCCATCCCCCCCCCCCCCCCATCACATCTGTAAACACCTCCTCCCTATTCATTCCCTCTCGGCCATTTGTTGGTTGTGTTAGTTGTTCCATTTGCTCCTGCATCAAAACATATGCGCATACCCATAAACCATAAATGATCAAATACATTTTATGATGGTTAACAACATTTGAACAACACATTAACTAGGTGCATTCATATAATTCCATAGAATATAACGTACATATCTCCTTGCTGCTTCAGGCTGAGGGAATAATCCATCAGATAATGTGTAAGTTGCTTTGAACATTTGCATACGATTTGGTTCTTGTCCATTTGGGTTTTTTTTTCTCTGGAATAATACAAATTACATTAAAAGAATATACATAAGCTACTACATCTTCATGCATTAAGGGGTAATATATGAGCTGCATGGCACATAACATACATTTTATATCGAAATCATTAAGAGAAATTTTTTTTACCTCTTCCTCCCATTTACGTGCAAATGACATGGTTCCACATCGATGAATCAACTTCAATCGGGCACGATTTGCTTTATTTTGTGCACTAACTTTCTGCATGCAAACACAAATTCACAGTTACAATTCCTTTCAATCATATGAACTATCGTACTAGTAAAACTACAGTACTTAGCATATACACCTTAAAATTTTCGCTCCTCCAATACTCTACAAGCTTCCGCCACTGGGCCTTATCCACCCCATCATCAGTGTGCTCATATTGTTGCTCAAGTGGTCGATCATACCTATGATATTCCCTGAACAAATAGTGTTTCCATTGTTTCCAACAATCGCAAGCTTTAGTTTGGACCCATCTCTATCAAATTTAAAAATAAAGTTATTTTTTAGTATAATGTAATCACATGACGATATATAAAAACACTAATTATCAAATTTTAAACAAAATCACTCCTCAAGATAGACAAATACCTTAGTTTTCTCCATACTGTTTTCGAAGGAGAACTTTGCCTGTGACAAAAATGTAGGGTTCCAATCAATATCAAGCTACGATAAGTAATATAGATATACGTTTTGGGAAGAATGTGCTATGTCGTATATTATTAAACTTGCAAGACTATTACCTATATGATCTTCCAAATAGTTTCCTTCACATTTTGTGAAATCTTCGGCCATTTGCAAGGTAAAAGAGGCACTTTACTTCCATCCCGTGCGATTATACCTATTTCAGTGGATACTTTAGCCGCAGTCTTGCCGATAGGCTGTCCAAAGGCATTGCATTTCACCACCATCATTTCTGAATGGTTTGGGACATCATATTGATGAGTACCCCTATGTTTCTTATATCGTCGTACTGCAATTCCAATAGCACCAAAGTTAAATAAGCTATATCACATGACTATTACATATAAATTTGATTTCCTCAAACTATGTCATATCTGGAAAAAAAAATTTATACACTTGCGATAAGTCAGCAAACATTACCTATACGAACAGCTGTCTCCATATGCCTTGTAGATTGGCGTCCATCTGCACTTCTCTCTAGTTGTTGGTCCATTTCATTCATATCATGGTCACCAAGGTCTTGTTGATCATCAGATAGCGGTTGTCCCTCTCCAGCAATAGAGGGAGTAATAGTCTCAGGGACTACACTATCTGTTTGAGATACTTGAGACACATGTTGTGACCTTTCCTGACTTGATATAGCTTGTGAAGTAGAAGCATGTTGTGAAAAGGTTGCTCTTCGAGAATGAAACTGTCCTCTTTTAGTTAGACGCTTCATCTCAAGATTTTTTTAACCTTTTATAACATTCAAGATTGCACATATTCATGCATAGAAAAAAATATCAGTTCAAAAAGCAACATCATATTTATCGCAGCCATAGATCCAAATAGATTGAACCACATATATTAAACCATAAAATAAAATATAAGTAGCAATCATATACTGTGCATATTGTAAAATAGCATTGAAGTTCAGATGCAGTAAAAGTGCTCATACAATTCAAAATATGAATGACAACTTCATACTTTACTCTATGAACTTAGGAGACCCAACTTGTTAACACTCTATTACAACATCTTCATCACCATCCATATTATCAAACCTTCTAACAGGAAAGGGGTCAGATTCAACAATTTCTTCTTCAGTGGATGTAGACGACTCTCCATTGACATCATAAAATTCTCTAGGCTTTATCTTAACAGGGACGTGCCACTCAGTTTTAACAGGATCTTGTACATAAAATACTTGTTTCGCTTGTGAAGCGAGAATGTAGGGTTCGTCAGTACATATTACTCGATTAAGTTTCACAATTGTGAATCCTAACTCGTCTACCTCAATGTCGCGCCTATCAACCCAATCACATCTAAATAGGACTACATGTCGTCCTCCTCCGTAATCCAACTCTGTGATGTCAGTCAACACGCCATAGTACGTCACATCTAAGGTTGTGGGGGAACTGTCATTAACCATTCCATAATTAATGCAACTTCCCGAGAGTACAACTCCACTGTTCTGGGTTTTACTTCTCCTATTTGCACACTGCGTGCGATACCTACACCCATTAATAAGGTATTTTTTAAACTCGAGAACAACCTTGGAAGGACCCCACGACAAGTGTTGAACATCATTAGGTTCATCATAACTGCTGACCTGTTAATTAGAAGCCAAAGAATGCACAACCTTAGTATTTGGTTAACATGATTTTACAATTTAGTAGAAGCAAAACTCACAGCATCACGAAACCACTGAGGAAACTCAGAGTTATGAATCCCATCAATGTCTATTTGTCGTTTGTTCGGGTATCGTGCTCGGAGGGCTTCCTTATGTTCTCTACAAAAGGTTAAGATGCATTAGAGATACTAAGGGTGATACAAAGTCGAGATTCAAGTGGAGAGGAGATAGTAGTCGTGCATACATTACAAGTGTGTATATTTCAGATGTGTTAAATAACACCCATCTATGCATTTGTACCGATGTAACTTCGTCAATATTCATAAACTCTGCCTTCCCAATGCCACGCCCGGGCGATGAGAAAATGTTGAGGAAGGATCGTGCTGCTTGCGCATAATTATCATCATTTCGCACTGGCTGGTTAGACCTTGTCTCGACATCGTTCAAATATCTTGAACAAAATGTCAAACATTCTTCTGCCAGGTATCCTTCAACAATTGATCCCTCAGGACGACTTCGATTGCGCACATATGACTTCAATGTGTGAAGGTACCTAGGAGAAATAATTTGACATGATATATTAGTAGTTATTTTAATACATACTACTTAACATTATGACACATGGTTTGGGGATTTACCTCTAAATAGGATACATCCAGCGATAGTGAACAGGTCCTGCCATTTTAGCCTCACTTGCCAAGTGTATGGACAAGTGAACCATTATATCAAAGAAAGCGGGGGGGGGGGGGGGGAATCCTCTCAAGATGACAAAGTACTAGAGGTATATGACTTTCTAACTGCTCATTGCCATTAACTGTCCCAGTTTTGGAGCACAATTCTCGAAAATACGTACTTAGCTCTATCAAAACTGTACTAACTTCTTTGGGAAGAATTCTGCAAATTGCTATTGGCAGTAGCTGTTGCATTAATATATGGCAATCATGACTCTTCAATCCTGATATTTTACGTTCTTTCACACGAACACATCGGGATAAGTTACTTGAATAGCCATCTGGCACTTTAACCTTGGCGAGCACTGTGCAGACTAGCTTTTTCTCTTCCGCGGTCAAGGAGTAACACGCCTTAGGCAAATGAACCTTACCAGAAGTAGTTTCTAGATGCAGGGCATGCCTAATGTTCAGTTCTTGCAGGTCCAAGCGGGCATTCAACATGTCCTTGGTTTTCCCTTCCATGTTTAGTAGTGTTCCAACTAAACTCTCGCAAATGTTCTTCTCGATATGCATCACATCAAGGTTATGACGTATTAAGAGATGTTCCCAATAAGGCAATGAAAAGAAAATACTTTTCTTCTTCCACCCTATTACTCCTTCACAATCCCTTTTGCGCTTAGAGCTAACTACTTGTGCATGGTGCTTCCCAAATGTTATTGTCACCTTACTTGCCTCGGCTAGCAATGGTTGCCCAGTCAAGTTAGGGGGAGGAGATCGCAGTTCAATCTTTCCATCAAATGATTCTACTTCACGTCTATATCTATGAGTCTGATCTAGAAAGCGACAATGACCCATATAACAAAACTTTCGAGAGTTTTTCAGATAATGACGTGTTGTCTCCACATTGCAAGTGGGGCATGCATACTTGCCTTTTGTGCTCCACCCAGACAAGTTTGCATATGCAGGAAAGTCATTAATTGTCCATAAGATAGCTGCACGCATCACAAAATTTTCTTTCCTTGAGGCATCGTATGTTAGACGCCCAACGTCCCATAATTCCTTCAACTCATCAATCAATGGCTGTAAATATACATCAATATCATTGCCTGGAGCACGAGGTCCAGGAATAAGCAAAGACAGCATAAAGAAAGGTTGCTTCATACACATCCATGGTGGTAGATTATATGGAATTAAGACAACTGGCCACATGCTGTGTGCAATACTAAGAGTTCCAAATGGGTTAAAGCCATCACTTGCCAATCCTAACCTGACATTTCGACCATCAACAGCAAAGTCTGGAAATTGATTATTGAGATGTCGCCAGGCCATAGAATCAGCAGGATGCCGTAGGATATTGTCCCGTGCTCGTGAGTCTGCATGCCAACGCATGTTTGATGCTGTCTTAGATGACATAAATAGCCTCTATAACCTTGGAATAAGTGGGAAATGCCACATTGTCTTAGCAGCTACCCCACGTCTCTTACTAGTAAGTACATTAGACCCATCATCTGCTTGTTTCCACCTTGATAAGTGGCATATAGAACATGATTCTGCATCCGCAAATTCATTTTGATACAAAATACAGTCATTGGGACAAGCATCAATCTTTTTATAACCGAGGCCAAGATCATTCACAATTTTTTTCGCCTTGTAGAACGAATCAGGCAAGCATTCACCAAGGGGGAGCACGTTTTTCCGAAATTTGAGTAGTTGAGTTACAGATTTGTTGGTCCAACCATTTAGACACTTTAGGTGAAACAAGTGGACAAGGCATGACAACTTGTTGAAGTTCTTGCAACCAGGGTATAGCTCTTGCTCAATTTCCTCAACTAACTTGTAAAATGACCTTGCCTCTTCATTTGGTTCATGGTGAATGTCTTCTTGTTCACCCATAATGGGCGAATGCCCAAATGCGTCATGTAACATGCCTTCCATATCGTCCTCTTCCTCTTCCTCTGAATCTTCTTCAGCTGCCCATGCATCCA
Organism: Berberis vulgaris; assembly: GCA_963556465.1. NCBI lineage: Eukaryota > Viridiplantae > Streptophyta > Magnoliopsida > Ranunculales > Berberidaceae > Berberis > Berberis vulgaris. Next base: position 81,870,442 of record OY747124.1, on the reverse strand, counting down.
ATACTTCCAATTCACCGTGGTGTACCCATATACCTTTGGCATACTGACTATCCCACCCAGAAATGATTAGATGTTCATAAACAGTGTCACGAACATGGAAATGCCTGTTACGACACCTTTTGCATGGACATTTCAGCTTTCCATGAAAAGACGACAAATCAAAAGCATCATTAAGGAAGGTGCGGAGCCCTAGTTCATATTCGGTGCTGAGACAACTATGCTCAATCCAATCTTTTTCCATGTTGGAATTTAACTTAGCCTGGATAATAGGATAAAGATGAATTTATTATTTGACATTTATGAAAAGCAAAATTTTATTCTTTTAAAAAGGTCAAGTAAAACAATTAAATATTATACATTTTCTTTTACGGCTATTCAAATTTGAAGCTTGCTATTGTAACTTGTAAGGTTTTACGACCTCAATATGTTATTTATGTATGATGCTCTATCCCTAAAAGCCATGCAAATGGGGGATCAACCCAAATATATCAAACGAACCCAAAGTTCAAAATAAACTACACAAGCAGGATATTGCACGCTTATGGCATATCTACCCATTAGCTAATTATTTATTATTCCACGCTTATGGCATGTCTCTCTCAAAGTAGTTGTATATATTATTTTTCAACTTCACATAAAAAGTAAGCAAGCAAAATGCAGAATAATTAGAAGTAAAAAATGCAATAAAAGCAGGGCACTAACATGGTAAAAACAAAACTAATCTAATCAAGCATTTCACTATTGGTTGGTGCACTTAAAATACATCAAAAGTGTGGACGGTCTGACTTCATTCTACCATCCACTTCTATTGCTATATATGGTAAGAAGATTTAATAATTCATTAAATTCCACTTGAGCTCCATGAAAAAGTTTTGCTAAATATGAACATGTAAGGAAAGGCATTTGAAATGAACTCACATGGCTTGGGTTTGAGGATGTCGTAGGTCATGGTTTTTTTTAGCAATTTTGTAGGTCATGGTTTTTTTTAGCAATTTTGCTTAGCAATTTTGAGCTCCACTTTAGTAGTTTGTAGGTCATGGTTTTTTTAAGCAATTTTGCTTAACACTTTCTTGTTGTAGGAAAACATAGTAATGCATGCATGTGGCTTGTGGTTACTTATCCTCATGTTTACAATGCAGATGTCCATCTTCAAGTCTTGGACAAGTATATTTTGATTGTATGGAAGAAATTTTACAATCATACTATTACACTGAAAACTAAAGCTTGTGTATGTATATATGAAAACAGACTTGGGAAGGTTTAGACGTGAAGCTTGAATTCCTACAAGAATTATGCTTCCATCTTTAGACTAAAAGTCTTTCAGTTTGGAAATTGTAGAAGTTGTTCGCCACTTTTACAGTACAAAACAATATAAAAAATTTGCATCTTTAGACTACAATTTGCAAAAGAATATATAGTCTGTGAGTCACCTTGAATATAAAAAATTTGCATCTTTAGACTAAAATTTGCAAAAGAACCTATAGTCTGTGAGTCACCTTGAATATAAAAAATTTGCATCTTTAGACTAAAATTTGCAAAAGAGTATATAGTCTGTGAATTCTACTTCCATCTTTAGACTGAAATTTGCAAAACAATATAAACCTAAGTGAGAGATTTTATTTTGACTCACCTTGAACTCTTATTAGAGCACAAAAACCCCAAATTTCTCCCACCTTGAAGTTGAAGAAGATGAAGAATCAGATGATCTTCCTAATTAGCGCCGAATGCTTGGATGTAGAAGTATTCCAGGCCCCTCAGGAGGTGACGCGGCGCGGGTTCTTCCTCTCAGACCTTCTTCCTCTCAAAAGCGAGGGTTCTTTCTCTCAGACCTTCTCCCTCTCACAGCTTCTTCCCCTGAAAATTGCGGGTCTTCCTCGCAGAGCTTCTTCCTCTCAAAATATCGTGACGCGGGATGTCAAACCTTCGACCTTTCAAAATCGCTCTTCCAAACCTTCTTCCTCTAAAAAAATAGCACTTCCTCTCAATGATTCTTCATCTCACTGCTTCGTCCTCTCAAATCACTTTTTCTGCTTCGTCTTCTCAAAGCACTTATTCACAAAACTACGCGGGATTCCCAATTTTATTCGAGCCATTGGGAATTTATTTTGTGTAATTTTTTTTTAATCGATTAGGGACGGCAAAAACCGTAGCTAAGATTTGTAAATCTTAGCTACGGTTATTATACCGTGGCTAAGTAAAATTTTCGTCAATATATTATTTTTTTCAAATAAACACTTATGCGGCATAAAGCGTAGCAAAGTGTTTTTATTTGTAAATCCCAAACAAGTTTATACTCTATCAACCCCAAATTGATATTATATATATAAGCAGAAAAATTACATGGATTTACAATCAATGACAAACTAAAACTTACCAATTTTGATTCAAGGTTTATAATATATTAAAAAACAACAAATACGATTTTGGAAAGACAAATTCGGAGTGTCCATGCCTTTTCAATCAAAAAAAAATTTCCCCCCGTCCAAATTCAAAGTGTCTTCAAGTTTTACAGAAATTAAACAATCTTTCGGCCTGAAAAAAATTAAGGATATGGGTAAGATGCAGGAGATGATAAAAAATAAAATGATATGAGTAAAAAAATGATATCAGTAAGATGAATGATATGGGTAAGATGCAGGATATGAGAAAAAAATTGACTTAAATGCAGTAATAGTATCAAAGAGGATATGGGTAAGATGCAGGAGATGATCCAAAAAATAAATTATAAATCATTCTCATACCTGCAAGTGGCTTTTAACAAGGGCAATGCTAAGTCCTCTCACATTCATTAGTTGAAAGACAAATTTGGGAGTTGCTTCTGCAACAATCAAAGGAAAAAAATTGATATAGAGTTAGTAATCCTTGATAATTGTTGATATGCTCCATGAGCTTCTCCTCTGTTGTCTCCCATGAAATCCCTCCGATGAAGAACGTCTGCAAGTTTTATAAATATGAAAAATGTTTCGCCTTGCATAAAAACCAAGGCCCTTCAACTAGTAAAAAAAGTAAAAAAGTTTATGGAATGCGGTAAGAATATCAAAGAGAATATGGGTAAGATGCAGGGACGACTTATACCGTATCAAAGACGTTGTAGCTAAAAGAAATTCTAAGGCTTCTCTTTCAAAAAAACTGTTACAAAGAACATTTTCCCTCGATGAGCCTCATTTGCTTAAGTCACGCATTGAAGTAACAACCACCATTATATAAGGTAAAGAGAACATTCGACAAATGTATGCAATTTTAACATTCGACAAATGTTAGCCTTGTTTATGATTTACTAAACCTTATCTCTCACCTGAAAAAGAAGACGCACGCAGGAGATGGCGGGGTTGTAGTGGGCGGAGGCGATAGAGAGTAGAGAATAAGGGACAAATAGTACCACCACGGCACCACCGTCGTCCTCCTTATATCAAAGAGAATATCTGAGATCTCTGATCTCTAAGATCTCTTGCATCTAGGAAAAGGCGGCCGGGATGGGTGTCAAGTGAGAGTTTTATCGTGGATTTGGGTTTCTTCTCTGCTTCTGGGGTCTTCTCTGCCACGACGGACTTCTCCTCTGTAAAATTTAAATTTATATAGAGAGAGAGTTAATTGAAGGAGATTGGTTAAATTGGTTTCACGCGGATTGGTGACGTGGTTTGTTTTAGTGCGTTGGATTAAGCTATATATAGTTTTTATGTGTTATTGACAGTTGCGATGATGTTCTATTTTTGTATTAATTTTTTTTTAATATTCTATTAGGGACGGTATACTTGCCATAGCTAATAAAATATTCTTTGTAAAACTTAGCTATTTTTTTGATTGAGCTAAATCTTTTAAAATATATATATATTTTTTAAAAACCATTAGCTAATGGAATTTATTTTTTATATATTTAAAATAAACCATTAGCTAATGAATTTATTTTTTATATATTTCAATTTTTTTTAAAAATCGATTAGCTACGGTATGCTACCGTGGCTAATCAATTTTTTTTGTAAACTCTAGCAACGGTTCCTATGACGTCGCTAATTGTTTTTAGATATTTCAATTTTTTTTTAAACGATTAGCTACGGTATGGTACCGTGGCTAACCAATTTTTTTTTTTGTAAACTCTAGCAACGGTTCCTATGCCGTCGCTAATTGTTTTTAGATATTTCAAAAAAAAATTAAAAACGATTAGCTACGGTCTGCTACCGTGGCTAACCATTTTTTTTTGTAAACTCTAGCAACGGTTCCTATGCCGTCGCTAATTGTTTTTAGATATTTCAAATTTTTTTTTAAAAAACGATTAGCTACGGTATGGTACCATGGCTAACTAATTGTTTTTGTAAACTCTAGCAACGGTTTCTATGCCGTCGCTAATTGTTTTTAGATATTTCAATTTTTTTTTTAAAACGATTAGCTACGGTTCCTATGCCGTTGCTAAGTGTTTTTAGATATTTCAATTTTTTTTTTTAAACTCTAGCAACGGTTCCTATGCCATCGCTACTTGTTTTTTTAGGTATTTCATTTTTTTTTTAAAAACGATTAGCTACGGTATGCTACCGTGGCTAACCAATTTTTTTTGTAAACTCTAGCAACGGTTCCTATGCCGTCGCTAATTGTTTTTTTTAGGTATTTCATTTTTTTTTTAAAACGATTAGCTAGGTATGCTTCCGTGGCTAACCAATTTTTTTGTGTAAACTCTAGCGACGGTTCCTGTGCCGTCGCTACATTGGTTTTTATATATTTCAAATTTTTTTTAAAAACGATTAGCTACGGTAATCGACCGTTGCTAATGAAATTTAATTAGTATATAGTAGCGACGGGACGTATACCGTCGCTAATACTCGTATTAGCGACAGTTTTTAGCCGTCGCAAAATATTTAGCGACGGTTTTGTTTATTTATGTACCGAAACCGTATCAGAAACAGTAGCGACGGTTTTATGCCATCGCAAAGTGTTTAAATAGCAAACCGTCGCTAGTTTCCGTCGCTAATAATGCTTTTTTTTGTAGTGTCCCCATTGATTTGACCCATTGCCATGCCTAATAATGTAGAACGTATTTCATTTTGGCAGTGAGAAAGGAATCACTTGATCATCCTCAACAATTGTGTTTCTTTAGGATAAGATGTTGAAAACATGACGAAATCTAGTGAGAGCTTAATTTCATTGAAGCTCCCGTGCAAATGATATAGCCTGTAGTTAGAGCTGAATTAGTTACCTAGTTTAGGGGCACATAGGTATAATTAAACTATTATAGAAATGTTTTTTTTATGTTCACTAATTATTAGCTTGTGATTTCTTTCTGTACAGTTTCATAATCATCAAGCTCTAGTCGCAAGGTGTTTAGAGGAGCAAACAGGGTTTACTGTATGTTCGCCGCAATTTGAGATGATGTTAGAATCTCTATCCTGAGGAACTTTACATTTCACCTCATGCTTACGAAATAGATGATCATCTTGATTATGGAAAAGTGGAGGACCCATGGCAGGGCAATATAATCAGTTTGCAAGGAGTAAATATTCAATTGCAGACTGTTTTTGCAACATTTTGATCAAGTCATTGGAGCCGAACTTAGTTACAATGGACTTCATAAGTTTTAGATTCAGTTTGAATGTTTTGAGTACCAGTTGCTTGTTTTATTTATATTATATTTTAAGAGCAATGATTCGATACATACACAACTTTGGATGTATGGTACACCCACAAAAAGTTACCACTCAATATACATCAACTTACTACTTGATACATGTAATGTTTAGCATCACGTGAACAAAACAAGTTACAACATGGCTTACAAAAGTTACTACTTTCTTAATTTACTAACCAAATTCACAAAAGTTACTAACCTTAAAACTTAAAGTTACCTAGATGCACCATGCATCCAACCTTTGGACGCATAGAAGAAGTATCAATATGAGTGAAGCATGCAAGCAAGTGCTAAAGTAAGAGGTTGATCGATTACTTGGCGAGGGAGTTGAATGCACCAAGGACTTTCAAAACCTCGAGGATGGGCCATAGTAAGTTTTGTATTAATTTTTGATTACTAAAACAATGTTGGAATATTGTATTAATTCATTTGATGAAAAATGTTGTTTAAATTAACTTATATTAGAATATGTAGGGCTTACACTCAACATAGTTAAACTCAAGTCCAAAATTGATTCAACTCTACAAGAGGAAAGCCAGAATAGTTAAAGAATGAAAGTTAGAATACGAAAGTCAAAATAGGAAAGTCTGAATAGCTAAAGAAGGAAAGTCTGAATAGAAAAGTTAGAATATGAATCTATTTTGTATAACAAGTTTTAAGATTCATGTTTCCATAAGGTTAGGTAGAAGTTAGTTTATATAAGTTTGTATTCGATCAAAAAATAAACAATATCAATAAAACAATTTTCCAAATATTTTCTTTCCAAATATATAGAGTTTGCACTCAACATAGTCAAGCCCAAATCCAAGATTGATTCACCTATACAAGAAGGAAAACCAAAATAATTAAAAAATGAAAATTAGAATAGGAAAGTCAGAATAGGAAAATCAAAATAGTTAAATAAGGAAAGTCAAAATACGAAAGTTAGAATATGACTCTATTTTGTATAGCAAGTTCTAAGTTTCATATTTTCCAAATGTTAGGTAGAAGTTAGCTTATATAAGCTTGTATTCGATCAAAGAATAAACAATAACAATAAAATAATTCTCCAAATATTTTCTTTACATGGTATTAGAACGACGATCTTAAGATCTCGCTACAAGTAAGACTTTGGTGACTCAAGCTTTTCCCCGCCTCCAACGACTATGCACTAACGCAAGAGGCGGGAAGGGATAACAGTAGCAATAGGCTACCTCAATCAACCGATCATGGTACCAGAGTATTGCCCATCACCAAAAGCAGAAATAAAACCTTTACCATTCCCATCGCCATTGCCATGGTTTCGGGCTGAATCACTATTGGAACCCCCTCAGCCTTTGTAGATCTCATCGCTACTCTTCCATCACACAGACCCTCTCATCATAGCAACCATCTACCTTCCAGCCACCATCTCACCTTTACAAATCCAACACCATCAACCTCCATCTCAATCTCGCTTTGCAGATCAGTCATAACATACCACATTGCGAGCCACAACCATGTTCTTCCGCCAACCGCCTTCACTTTTCTCTTTTCACAAACAGTAAATCCTCTATAACATAATAGCCACAACCACGATCAGCCAACCAACAACACCTAACAGATTCAACCCAGCTAACAAGTCATACACACAAACACCCAAAAGATCAAAGGGAGTACTGACTTCTGAAAAAATGCAAATTACTCACAAAGAATTCTCATAGCCAACAAACCAATCATCTCCCTATCGCTAGTAATTTGTCTCACGCGCCTTCTTCAGTCACAGAATACATACAACAGCAAGAAACGGCTCGCAACCACAGATTCGATCGCAAAGCAAGAAACAAAGCAATTTTTCGCTCTCCTTAACATCTTTTTCCTCTCGATCGCCTCTCCCTTGTAGCCTCCACGCCAGCCACACACCTTTCCCCTCGCAAGTCCTTCTCGCAGGTACAACAACAGCTCACAGCACAGAGAGAAGAAGCAGCAATGCGATGAACAAGAAGAAGAAATGAGGGAATAAACAAAATTTTGAATCTGCCAGTATTTTCACCCCAATTAATCAGTACCACCACAGTTATAAAAAAATAAAAATAAAAAAACACTACCAGCGTAAATGCCAAGCAAGACCAACATTTATGTTAAGCAATTTCTATCCATAATTTTATCCAAAGTCATCCAAAATTATCCAGAAATCGACAATCGTGATACCTCGAGTCGAACTATTAGCAGTTTTAATCGAGACTTATGATTTCTTCATACTAGATTTATCAGAATTGGATAGTCATGCTGACTCGAGTCGAACCATTAGCAGCTTCATTCGAAAGTCATGATTTGTTCACTAAATTGGCCATCAAAATTTCAAGCTACACATTTCATCTACGGGTGTATTAGAATACCAGCTTGAAATTTTGATGGCCAATTTGGCGATCACTCTTCTGATCTCCTAGCTTTCTTGGCGATCACTCTTCTGATCTCCTGCTTCATACCACTGTTACAAATCAGGTGACCCCGTCCCTCTCTACGCCAACAAGGTCGGCCCCTTCCACAACCCTAGGTAACCATCCTCCTCCAATTTTATTCAGATTTATATCTATTTCTTTCTAGGGTTTTTAATTTCAGATCTACGCAACAATTTTTTTTTTGTCTTAGATCTGAATATCATTTGTGATTATTTTTTGTTTTGAATTTCAGTGAAACGTATAGATACTTCGATCTTCCCTTTTGTTTGCCAGCAAATTTGAAGGAGGCTTTGGGGAGGTGTTGAATGGAGATCGTCTCGTAAGTGCACCGTATGAGTTCAAATTTCAAGTCGAGAAGGAGACCGAGCTTGTGTCCAAGAAGAAGCTCACCGAACAAGAAATTGTTCAGTTTTGCAAGGCTGTCACCAAAGATTACTACTTTCAGATGAAGATCTCCCAATTTGGGGGTTTATTAGGAAAGTAGGTAAGGAAGGGAAATCAGATCCAAGTGAATTCAAGTAATATCTCTACAAACACATTCAGGTGATGATCTTGGTTTGCTTTGTTGATACAGGGACTGGGGTGCTGCTTGCTGCATGTTTGAAATTTTCGATTCACTAATCATACAACATATAAGGACCAGGGTTGTTGCTGCTGAATTTGTATGCTGTTGAATTTGTAAGTTGTTGAATTTGTAACAACTGATACTGGGAGTCAGGGAGTGTTGAATTTGTAGCAATTGATTGTGGATTTTCTTCAATTCTTCATTTTTATGTTACTTAAAACAATGATACAGATGGATCTCTCCCTCGCAACACACTTGGCGAACTATGTGTTTGAAGTCAATGTAACAGTAATCACTAATAGAAGGATTGATTAAAATTCAATATTTGGTCCCTCACCTATAGCAAACAATAAAGGATCCCCTACAATAATTTCATAAGTAGTAGTCATTACTAATTAGATACACACATGAAATAGTTGAGAAATTTGAAAAAGAGTATCCATGTTCCTTTCCACCACTAAGCCTTGTTGCCTGATGTGCTTGCAGCTTGGTAACCTGTTGCTGAATTTGGTTGTTGAAGAAGAGTGTCCCTAATAAAATCTCATGTTTTCTTACAAACTTACAATTGGATCTTGAACAAGTACAAAATGAAAAAAATAATAATAATAAATAAATAAATAAATTGATATGTAATTTGGAACTGTAGGAATCGGACCGTTTCAAACGGTTCGTGTTAGGTTTGGTCCCAATGTTCAAAATGAAGGAATTCGGATCGGATCCGTTAAATTTTAACTGCTCGAGTTAGGTTTTGGAACTGATTCGGACCATGGCCACCCCTAGTGGAGGGGTTAAGGGATAAAAAAAAAGTTAAAAAATGAAAATTAGAATAGGAGAGTTAGAATAGGAAAGTCAGAATAGTTAAAGAAGGAAAGTCAGAATAAGACTTTATTTTGTATAAACTATAACAATAAAACAATTTTCCAACTATTTTCTTTACAACTTTAAGTATTAAGCAATTTACAAATGTTTTATTTATACGAAAATATATATTATTGTACAGCAAACACAATCCAAGCTACTAAAAGTACATTAATAATCATGCAATCACCTAATCGTGGCAAAGTTGCATAAGAATGAACTTCTCCACAACGACCTTTTCTTCAATGACCTCTTCAAGAAACCTTCCGTGAACTTCATCTGCATGAGTGTTGTACACATGCCTGACTCCTTGCATTTCACCAATCATGTAAGAAACAAACCTACTTCGAGCTTCTTTAATCGTCATAATTCCACGATGAAAATTGCCAACACTTAAAAGGAGAACATGCTCAAACACCTGGATTACAATTGGTTCCCTTTTTTCCCATTTCATTGATAAGAACACCTTTTCCAAAAGGTTAATGATCTTCTCAATGGGGAGAATAACAAGTACGGTTGGAATCAAACACTAATCTTCAATCACTTGATCATCTAGCTAGCCAATGTTATCCTTACACCCAGATTCTTCCCATTGAGGAACCTGACATACTTATATTTGCTTAGGTTCATTCAAAAAAGTTATTTTACCGTTATTTGCTCGCAAATTCTTTTATAAAAAAAACCCTCAATCTTAATGTTATTTCATATTAATTTATTCCTCGCAAAAAGGTTCACCATTTGATATGGACATGCATCTCAGAGAATGAAACCTTTCTTTGGAAACTCTATAGGGTCATCATCCTCGTCGTTGAAATTTTCAGTCATCATGAACATATTAAAGCCAATTTAGACTGCCCATTCTATCTCGAGCATGTTGAGTTAGTTAAACACTTTTTCTTTGAGTGTATAGTAGCTTACAAGTTTGGTTCCTTTCTCCTACTACCTTCATTACTAGTGGGATATGGAGTGTCAAGGTTTACAACCCAAGGAATTCGTTATTGTTAAGTTGTCAATTCTTTAAAAGCTCGAATTTGTAGAGAGGGCGAATCCAATCATATATCAAGCAGAAGCGAGAGCGGAGTCGTGGGACTACAACATAAATTGGTGTGTACCAATCGTACAACTACACTGCGGACTATCATACATCGGTGGGTAGCAATCATACAACTACACCGTAAAACACATAGGAAATTTAGGCCCATGGATAATTGGAGTGGGCTTAACAATCCAACAATCCCTCTCAGCGCAAAAAATACTAACAATTCTCGTAGCGATTGTGTTGGACGAGACTCGAACCCACGACCTCCGAGGACCAATTATATGATACCATGTTAAATTGTCAATTCACTAAAAGCTCAAACTTGTAAAGATGACGAATCCAATCATATCAAGCGGAAGGGAGAGCAAGGTCATGAAACTACAACAAATATTGGTGGGTACCAATCGTACAACTACATCGTAAATTCATACAATACTACAGTGGACAAGCACATGGGAAATTTAGGCCCATGAATATTTGGAGTGGGCCAGTTGTGAAAGAGTAACATGTTGATACTGACTTCAACATTTAAACCCATCTCTACTCAATCTATGGTCGTTAATTAACCATGAAACGTCTTCCCAGAACTTAACCTCTTCCTAATTCTTGAATTAACTCATCCCTATAATCATAGATTAATCCGCTACTATAATTATAGATTAATCTCCAAGTACTGTCACCAAATATCCAAAAGAATTTATAGGATGTTTAGGTAGCCAACTTGTGATTATATATTTTGAATGGGTAAGAAAATACATGTGTGTGTGTCTATATATATATATATATATAATTTATCAAGTTTAAAAGAATAAAAATTTTAAGATAATGAGTAAGCTTTTGACAAACAATGGACATGCATAGAATATAAAACCAACAAAAAAACATAATAAATCAAGCTCTTAAACCCTTTATTATGATTAAAATCTATGTATCCAATCATAGAGGCAATTTTTTTTTCTTCTTGAAATACATACTTCATTATCTACATCAATCAATTAGAACAAGTTAGCTATATTGTGGATTGCTACTTGCTATATTCATCATATCCTCTAGGTTCTTGTTTGTGAAAAGATCATCATCCTCATCGAGAAGTAATTGCACCATTTTCTTAGAAAATCCCGCTAGGAGCACCATGCCCTTCCAATGAGTACCAATCAATGGAGTGCCCTTGGAGTTCTCCTCAAGTTTCCAAAACACAACTTGTGGAACTTGATACCCAAAACCCAAAAAGCTCCTCTATAGATTAATAATACACATTCCAATTGCTTGTGTCATCACAACGCGGTCCACCAAATTCTGTGTTGCTAAAGACGGTCCATCAAATTTCGTGTTGCTAAAGGCAACAATTTTCGTGACCATTTGGCCTTTGCTCAATTTTGTATCGATTGCCATGTCCAATATCGAGTAAAGTAGCATTACAAATTCAACATTGAATCACCTCTCCACTTTCTCTAGGATCTAATTCTGCTTGTTAAATCGTTCCCATGGATTTGTTTCAAATGGGTGTTGCGTCTTGCGAAAGCGTAACAGATGCAGAACCCAATTGATAATTGCAATAGAAAATAATAAATCCAAAGTATAAACATGGAAATGTAGAGTAAATGAAACTTAATTAAAACACGTATCACACAAGCAATTTAACATGGTTCGGAAAATTTGCTTATGTCCACGGGCAAAGAAAATAGTTTCACAAGTGAGATCGAATAATACAAATGGAGAGCGCTGCACAGCATCAATGCCATTAAATACACACGTGTCTAAATGACACCACATATATACGCGGAGTGTGTATATATCTCACAAACTCTCTCTCTTCTCTTCTCTTCTCTTTCACATACCCGCACATAAAATAGAGTTTGTAAATAACCATAACTCAAGAGCTCACAACACAGGGAAGAACGATGAAGAAGAAGGGATATGGCTTCTTCTTTTATAGCCTACGAGAGGCGGCGATGGAGAGTTCCATCACCTTCCACCACCTTCTTCTTCTTCTTCCAGCAAATTTCCAATCAAGATCCAGCAAGTTTCTAACCTTATCTTCTTCACGTTCCAGCAAATCCAGCCAAGATCCAACTCATCCTTCAGTCAACGATCAACAATGGTGCCGCTTACATTTCGACAACTTTGAGTGGATGCCGAGAAGCCGATTTCGTGTAAGAGGTATTTTTCTTCTCTGTTCTTTGTTCATTTTCAATTTGCCCGCTTTGTTTTTCAACAAATCTCCACATCGGTGAAGATTTCACAAATCTGAGTCGACCATATAAGCATTATCCGTCTTTGCCCTTCACACCCCAAAGGGGTTCAACACACACGAAGGATGTTGATCAAGTTCAAGCAATGTTGGAACTTGACTGCATGATTCTCTTTGGTGTCAATTTTCTTCGGTAAGATGCCACATTCTTCAATGATTTATCGCACAAAGTGAAAACGAAATCAATGTGCTTCGTACATGCATGATGAACTTGATTCTTCGCCAATTTAATGGCACTCATACTATCACATAAGACATCTAGATTGTCTTGTACTACACCCAAGTCATCAAGCAACCCTTGAATCCAAATTGCTTCCTTAATGGCTTCTGTAACCGCCATATACTCAGCTTCAGTTGTAGACAATGGAACTGTAGACTGTAAAATAAATCTCCAACTTATTGATCCTTTAGCAAGAGTAAATACATAGCCAGCAGTCAAACATCGCTTATCCAGATCTTCTACATAGACATAATCAACATAACCAACACAATGCTGACCATTATTCACATCATTCTCAAAAAGTAAACCAGCATCTACTGTACCCAGGATGTATCGTAGAATCCATTTCACCGTTTGTTAGTGTCCTTTGCCTGGATCATGCATTACCGACTTACCATACTGACTTTTTGTGAAATGTTGGGCCTCGTACACACCATTGCATACATTAAGCTTCCCACTGCATTTGCATATGGCACTTGAGCCTTATATTGTCTTTCCTCATCAGTACTTGGAGACAAAGAAGCTGAAAGATTAAAGTGAGGGGAAAGAGGTGTACTAACTTATTTTGTGCTGTCGTTCATCCCAAATCGTTGTAACACCTTCTTCAAATACCCTTGCTGAGACAAGCTCACAGTTCCCTTCACACCGTCTCTTTGAATTTCTATGCCAAAAATCTTATTAGCTTCACCAAGATCCTTCATCTCAAACTGAATAATCATCTGGCATTTCAACTTATCAATCTCATATTTGCTCTTAGAAGTTATAATCATATCATCTACATATAAGAGAAAATATATAAAGGAACCATCCCGAAGCTTTCAGAAGTAACAATGATCATAATGGCTTCAAGTGTACTTATGCCCTAGCATAAACAGATCAAACCGTTTGTACCACTATCTTGGAGACTGCTTCAACCCGTACAAGGACTTGTTTAGTTTACACACACAATCTTCTTTCTCTGCAACCCTAAACCTACTTGGCTGAGTCTCCTTCTTTAATTCACCATGTAAAAACTCAGTTTTCACATCTAATTGAGCTAACTCAAGATCATATTGTGCAACCAAGACTAGCAAAATATGAATGGAAGAATGTTTCACAACTGGAAAAAAGACTTCATTGTAGTCTATACCTTCCTTCTGAGCATAACCTTTCACAACTAACCTTGCCTTGAAGCGCACACCATCACTAGGAGATCCTTTTTTTTTGTGTAACAATGGTAAGCTATACAATTCCCATGTTTCATTCTTGTGAAGAGATTGCATCTCTTTATCCATAGCCTTCTTCCACTGTTCACATTCGATACTTTCAATTGCTTCTTTATAGGTAGAAGACACTTCATCCTCAAATACTGGAAGTGCATAGGCGACACAATCACTAAACCTTTGAGGACGTTTTATATTCCTCTTTGGCCTATTTGTTGCAATTGAATCCTGAATTGGAGTACTTGGAATATCATCAACTGTACTTACTGCAGTCTTACTATTTGTGTCATCATCTACACCCACTGTGGAATCAGTAATTACTACATCTGTACATACAGAACTAACTGGAACACGTAGAGTAGCATCAATTTCCAACTACTACGAATTCTCTATGGTCAAACTCTCTACCTGCTGAGAGTTCTTTGGCTTCAATACAAAAGCCTCATCAAAAGTCACATCCCTGCTAATAACAATCTTCCTTGATTCAGGAACCCACAACTTATAGCCTTTTACACCATCCACGAAGCCCAAGAAAATAACTTTTTTGGCTTGGGGATCTAACTTACTTTATTGAACATGAAAGCAAGCAGGATAACCAAAGATATGCAATCTATCAATAGGAATTTTTCCATCAATCGCAGCCGCAACAACCTGTTGATGTGATGACATACATATGTCACAGCCTCAACCCAAAACGTTTTGCCCAATTCAGCATTGGAGAACATACAACAAACCTTCTCCAACAATGTACTGTTCATGTGTTTTGCCACCCCATTATGTTGCGGAGTACCTCTAACCATGAAGTGTCTAACAATTCCCTCATCCTGACATACTTGCAAGAACGGATCAATCTTGTATTCACCTCCACTATCTAAACGGAGCCTTTTGATCTTTCTACCAATTGAGTTTTAATCATCTTTTTCCACTTTGGGAATACATTCAAGACTTCATATTTATGCTTCACGGTGTACACCCAAACACGTTTTGAATAATCATCTACAAAAGTGACAAAATAGTGCATACATCCCAATGGTGCTTGCTTAGCAGGTCCCAATCGTCCGAGTGAACATAGTCAAGAGTCCCATGAGTATCGTGGATATCGGTGCCAAACTTGACTCTGGTTTGCTTGCCCATTACACACTGTTAACAAAATTCTAACATGCAAGTCTTAACACCTTTCAACAAACTTTATTTCGCAAGAGTTTACATACTCTTCGTACCAACATGCCTTAAATGCATGTGCCACAATCTGGTAGTATCACAAGAAGCACTTGCAATCTCAGTAACTACAACATTACCCATAATTGTACTCCTGGTCAAGAAATACAAATTATCTCTTTTGATTGCCTTCATCACCACCATTGCAATAGACACAATCTTGATAACACCATCTGACACTGTTATCTTGTAAACTTTGGTATCCAAGGAACCCATAGAGATGAGATTCTTCTTCAAAGCAAGAACATACCTAACTTTTTTCAAATCCCGAACAATACCATCAAACATCTGGAGCCAGATTGTACATATCCCTTTTGTTTTGCATGCCTGATCATTACCTATTAGAACAACTCCACCATCTAGCTTTTTAAAGCTAGAAAACCAGTCCATATGGGGACACATATGATAAGTGCAACCCAAATCGACAATCCACTCGTTAATAGAACACATTAGTGCTGATATAGATAAAGAATACGCATCAAAATCTTCATCACTACGCTTGGCAACATTCACATTGGTGTGTTTCTTCCCTTTATATTTGGCTTTGACCTTCAGACAATCTTTGACCCAATGCCTTTTATGATGATGATATTAAGCACATTCATTTATCGGCCGAAGCCTTTGACCCACTTCTCGATTTGGATTGAGATTTATCTCTTTTACCACCATATTTTCGAATTTTCGATCTTCCCCTCATAGGAAATGCTTCAGACACTGCATCCCTATGGACTTTAAGGTCCATCTTTCTATACTCATAATTGAGCAACGCTGGAACAGTCCCATCATAAATTAATGATTCTTTTCTAGTTATCAAAGTTGTCATGAGATGCTCATATTCTTATGGAAGATAATTCAAAAGTCACAAAGCCTTATAATTCTCTGGAACAATTTCTTATAAATTCAATACGTCGGCAATCAGCCTATTGAATTCATCCAGATGCTCAGACAAAGTAATACCTTATCTCATATTCATCCAAAATTTTTGTTTCATGAGGAAGAGTTTATTTTGAATAATCTTCGTCATATACTTGTAAAACAACTTTTTCCACAACACTTTAGCAGAGGTTTCTTTCAAAACAAAGTGTTTTTGTTCCTTCGCTAAACACAGTCAAAAAGACCCACATGGTTGCCGATTCAACTTGTTCTAATATTCTTTTCCCATGATGTTCGACTTTTCTCCCAAAGCATTCTCTAAGTTTTGTTATGCTAGCACATCCAATAACTTCACATTGCCACATGTTGAAATTGTTCTTTCCATTAAACTTTTCGACATCAAATTTACCGACTGTAGTAGTAATCATTTTTGAACTTGAACTTGACGGCTCTGTCATGTTCTTCAACACTTTCATACATTTCTAGTAATTCACACACTTACAAACGAACCCAAGGAAATACCTTCGGCTCTGATACCAATTTGTTGCATCTAGAAAAATGTAACAGATGCGGAACACAATTGATAATTGCAATAGAAAGTAATAAATCTAAAGTAATCAAGGCAATGTAAAGAAAATGAAATAAAAATAAAACACGTACCGCATAAGAAATTTAACGTGGTTCGACAAGTTTGCCTACGTCCATGGGCAAAATGAATAGCTTCACTGTGAGATCAAAGAATACAAATGGAGAAAGCTATACAACGTCAATGACGTTAAATACACAGTGTCTAAATGACACTACAGATATACGTGGGGTGTACATATTTCTCACAAATTTGCTCTCCTCTCTCACATACACACACACAAAAGAGGGTTTGTGAAGAACCTTAACTCATGAACTCACAACACAAGGAAGAACGGTGAAGAAGAAGGGAGATGACTTATTTTTTTATAGCCTACGAGAGGCAATGGAATATGGCGGTGATGGATAGTTCCATCACTTTCCACCACCACCTTCTTCTTCTTCCAACAAATTTCCAATCAAAATCTAGCAAGTTTCCAGCCTCATCTTCTTCATGTTCCAGCAAATCCAGCCAAGATCCAACTCATCCTTCAGTCAACGATCAACGATGGTGCCGCCGACATTTTGGCAGCTTCTAGTGGTTGTCGACAAGCCAATTTCATGTAAGTGGTATTCTTCCACTTTGTCATCTGTTTATTTTCAATTATCTGCTATGTTTTTCAATAGTGTGGACATCCCTGACTTATTACATAGCTTTCCAATGGATCGTCACTTTAGTCTGAAGTAAGGTAAGACTTACATAAGCATCCATTGAAACACCATTCATATTGTGAACATGCTTGTCAAAATCATAAGCCGCGATAAAGATTTCAATTTCCACTTTTTGATAAATGTTCCACCCTTCTTTGCCCCAACATTTTCGCTTTTCAAATCCTTGATGATTTGATGTGGAAACCATGATCGGGCAGCAATCTTCTTTATCATCTTTCAAATTGATTTTCTTATAATTATTCATTGCAACCCGATGGTATGGAAGTAAATTCCATTGACTAGAACACATGTAAAGTTCTGGCAATGGAATAGCTTTACGAAGAGGAACAATGACTTGTTTCCTCAAACAATTATGTACTCTATAAGCATAATGAGTTTCATCTATCCCTTGATATTCAATTCCAGCTACAATTCTCTATTCTCCTTGCAATGCTTTCGCAAAGAAGAGTAGCTCGATCAAATGAAGAATCCAATTAAGGACACCACTTTGAAGTCAAACTAATCTTGTTGAGATCGCCTGACTTCAAAACAAAGGATCAGAAACTCGTTTATCTGCAAAGGCTGGAGTTACAATGTTGTATAAATTGCAATTGATGCAGTCATTTTTCGCTCCTTGTTTGACCTAATTCCGTTGACCTGCACAAGTAACACACATGAGCCATGGACCACCGTTGTGGTGGCCGATGACACTCCGATGCTAAAGTCAGACATGGATCTAAGGAAGGTGCAATGCTGTAAACAGGGAATTTGTAGTCTACCTTAGCTTACCAAGCTCATGTCTTATTTATAGTGCAGGAATCCTGGTTCTACCAGGCCATCAAAGGCGTAGTTTAGGAATGAGATGTTTGTGGAGATCATTTTGTAATTAGGAGTCATGTTGTAGGAGGGAAGTTCCATGTTAGCGATGTGCTTATGCGGGAGATAGTTCCCAATCAAGGAGCAATCAGTAGAAAGAAGTTTTCATGCGTGGAATATACTCTAGTATTTGCTTTCTAGTTGGAAGCAGAGAGCTAAAGTAATCGCCTGTTCGAAGTTGATCCTCGAGATACTTGCTTTAGTAGGACTTACAGGTATTGAGGATAGTTGTGAGACGTGTGGGCCTAGCATGTTGTAAGAGTTCGGGTCCATCTAGCAGACTGAATTAGGCGAGCTTGGAGCCGCTTGGGTCGAATCACCATTGAACTGATGATGGGGCCTATAATTCCTCGAGATCATCATGACATGTGTATGGCTCAAGGACATGACCGTTTTTGTGTATCATCAGCTACTCCCTCAAAGTTAGTAGGCCATCACATCGGTTTGCTAAGTCATATCTTGAAAAGGTACGCCGTTCATGATGATTGAGTCTGAATCGTTGCTTGAGCTGCATGCTGCATTAATTAAAACGTGTCGGTTCAGCAGAAAAGAGGCGGCAACCTAATCCCTATTTAATTCATCCTTAGTGCTGAGTCTGACTCTTTTATTTTTTTGCTTCTGAAGATACATTTATGTTCATCTTTTGATTACAAAAGATTTGTTCGTCTTCTTCATGGCTCAACAAAACCTTCTTGATGACGCAACCTTGGCTAGGGGGCTGGAGTTTTTGAAGATAGGTTGCTTTCTCAGCCCGACCTTTGAGATTCGTAAAAATTTTGGGGTCCCCGAGGACATGCCGTTGTATGTCTTGAAGGGTGACCAATTGCCAAAGTTGCCACCGGCAGGGTTCATCTGCTTCATGGGATGCTTCAAACTGGAGTGTGTTTTCCCGTTCTGGACGTGATTTGGGAATTCTTGGACCTCCTTGGGAATCCTCCGGCTCAATTGGGGCCTAATGGATATAGGATTATCCTTCTCATTCTGATCAGGGCAAGGGAGGCTGGTGTCCGCGGCTAATCCAGTTGCTAACTTCTCCTCGATTGAAGGGTAGTGTCGTCTGTAAGATGATGTCGTCGACCTGTTTCACTAATTTGCCAAACAACTTCAAGTCTTGGCAAAAGTATTGCTTCATGGCCTCTGCGAATTCAAAGTATTTCCGATTCAAGGGTCGTTCGCTCGATCGAGAGTTCAGGCCACTTCGTAAGTATACCTTTTTTCTTTTGACTCTGTTATGCTTGATCGAGAGTCCCATTACTCTCCTTATCCTGGAGGAGCAAAATATTATGGAGACGTTCCACGGTTTGTCAACAAGGAACGTGGTGGATGTCATATGCGTCCCCAACTTCATCCTTAGTGGGTTGTGGGACAACTGGCGCGTAACACTTACTATGTACCGAACATCACGGGTTAAGCTCGAAGATGGGGTCCCTTCTAGGAAAAGGAAGGTTGTTGGGGCCAAAGTTTTTGTTATGGAAGACATGGAGGAGTCATCTGATACGCTTGCCTCTTTCGTGAGTTCAAAGAGGTCCCGTGTCAAAATTGGGTTGCCTTCAGCACGACCCATTCCAGTGAGAGAAGAGCGCAAGTTTGATCGGCCCGTCAGGCCGAAGACTTATGTATTCAGCTGGGAGAAAGATTAACTGCAGTTTGCAGGGGTTGAAAACAGGTCGAATCTTAGTGATGTGCAGGCCGAAGCTTTGAATGAACGGTTGGTGTGGGTTGCAATGGCGACTTCTGCCAATGCTGATTTGAGCAAAACTTTTCCAATAGAAGGTCCTTGTGAAGATCCGCCTAAGGTTGTGGAATCTGATCATCCCATTGGTGTGCTATCTTATAGTGGCCGTGGTGGCACATACTAAGTTTCATGTAGTCCGCATTGTTCACCGTCTCGTTCCAGGCTGCAACTCAAAGTGTTGGAGGGTCCTTTGGATAATTCGCTTTCTCCTCTCCCTCCGGATCCTATCAAGCCGCCTCACACTATAGGGTCGGCTGTTGGTGACAAGGGAGAGGTCACGGAAGAGAGCTTGGGAACAGTGGCAATTGCGAAGGGTGGTGCAGGCGTGATTCCTGATCCAGGAAAACTTCATCCGGATGCGTGGATAAGCATGTTTGTGCCAGACTTGGTAAGGATGAGCACTCAGGTCTGGCACCATGATGTTGATGTGGAGTATGCTTCGAGGAAGCTTATAAGCAGGCGTCACAACTGGCTGATGGATTGCGCTCCAAAACTCGAGGACGATACGCTAGAAGAGTGTATAGACAAGGGTTTAAAGCACCTTACACTGGGTATGTCTCACTTGAGCCAGGTGGCCATTGCTATGACAAAAGTCGAGGCAGCTCGTGAGAGGGTATACACCATGGAGCGTGTCTTCTTGCACATGCAAGCGCAATATTCTGATGCGCTTTATGAAATTGAATGGCTACTGAAGCATGCTGAGGAAAAGGGGCTGAAGCAGTCAGCTGTGGTTGCCGAGACTCAGAGGGCTCATCTAGAAACCCTTGAACATGATCTGGCAGAGGCAGTGTCCGAGAAAGACGGACTCAAACAAAAGTTGAACCGGATCTGCTGAGATGCGGAGGCTGCACAGGAAGCTGCGGCTGAGGTGCGTTCTGAATTGCGGTCTCTTGCTGAAGAGAATGCTTCAAATGAGACTGGCTGGGCTGTTCAAAAGCGACAATTGGAATATGATGTGGAGTTCAATGCCCAAGAGGCAAGGAAGGTCGAGGACCAGCTCGAATTAGAATAGCATGAGCTCAGCACTATGAAGAGTAGTCTGGCCACAGAGCAGTCTTAGGTTGATGCACTGATAGGCAAGTTGGAGTTGTTGGAGCATGAACTTGTTGATGCGAAGGCGCCAGAGGAAGAGCTTCTGTAGGAACAAGGCAAACGCGAGTTCCGCTGGGTCATACACGATAGACTAGGGCTGTTGGCGTGATGAAGGAGGAACATCCAGAGTAGGATCTCAGCAGCTATAAGAAGATGTCATACATAGACTTGTCTGTTGCCTTGGCGTCATCAGACGAGGATGACAGTTTGGACCCTAATGCCCAGGTCGTAGTGCGTGTGGACACGACTCCTGCTCCTCCCCCGCTAAGCTTAGCTTTTCTGTTTCTGTACCTTCTCTTTATAAGGATTAAACTTTGTATTCTTGTACCTATTTTGTTCGACCGTTAAGGAAAATAGTTTTATCCATTTTGTGCTTATTGCCTTTCTTGTATGTTTTTTGTTTTGCCGTGTTGTCTTGCTTTGGCATAGGCTGGTTAATCATTAGGACATCGAGTGGTCGTCTACTGCCAGGAGTTTGATTGACTATCTTGCGAATGACTCAGAGCATTGTTGCATAGTCATGTCCGATAGCAGGCACGTTGAAGATAGTTTAGCCTGGGGTTAGTTTGCCCGAGATGTGTCTTGTCCTCGAGGTAAGCTGCTGGAGGCTTGCCTCGCTTGTCTGATTAGTCGGCTGCAGCTGCTGTTATGGGTAAGTTGTAATAGCCGAGCGTACGCATTGAAGCATTTGTACCGAGTAGGGTGTCATAAGCTCGGGCTGAGACATTATGTAGCATTTATTTGGGCATTGGCTGGACGATCTATTTGTCGGCGCGAGTTATCTTTGTTGGTAATAGGATGCCAGTTCGGTTGAGCGTGAAGACAATTGACTTAGCTAGATTCAACTTTGCGGCCGTTGTTTTGTACAAGAGCGGTGGTCGTGGGGAAAAGTTTTTGGGGCTCCCACCTTTCTAACCATCTATGTCCGAACAATATGGACTACAGGTTTGAGGAGTAAGGATTTGGAGGCTACGCTGAATAGCGGTAGTCCCGTGGCGAGTCGTTGACATCAGTCGGGGATTGACTAGTCTCCCTCCTTTCTAACCATATATACCCGCGTGGTGGGGACTATAAGTTCAAGTCAAAGGGGATCGGCGACCAAGCTGAAAAGCAGTGGTCCCATGGCAAGCCATCGAAATCAGCTCGGGAATAACTAGGCTCCTACCTTCCAAATCGTCTACACTTGTGCGCATCAAACTACAAATTTGGAAGTTTTCGATGACGATACTGAAGAGAAGTGGTCCTATGGTGATCCGTCGGAATCGATTCACGACTAACTAGGCTCCCACATTCTAAACTATCTATACCCACTCAGTAGGGCTACAAGTCCAGGGTTGGCAATTTAGCGGCCACACTGAAAAACAGTGGTCCAGTGGTGAGCCGTTGGAATTAGTTCATGACTGACTAGGCTCCCACCTTCTAAACTATCTACAATCGCGCAGTGGGGCTACAAATCCAGGGTTGGCAATTTGGCGACCACGCTAAAAATCAGTGGTCCCGTGGCAAGCCGTCAGAATCAGTTCGTGACTGACTAGGCTCCCACCTTCTAAACTATCTACATCCGCACAATGGGGGCTACAAGTCTAGGTTTGGTCATTCGGCGGTCACGCTGAAAAGCATTGGTCTTGTGACGAGTTGTCAAAATCAGTTCGGGACTGACTAGTCTCCCACATTCCAAACCATTTACACTCGCGCAGTGGGGGCTACAATTTGGGCTTTGATCAGAATCTTTCATTTTCAGTCATCACCTACTAGGCTTACCTGATCGGGTTCAACGATCATTGACCACAAAGGAGGCAACGATCCCTGGCGAGTCGTCGTCACCAAGCGTGATAGCGCTGATTAGACTGTCACTTCTTAAACCATCAGGATCCGTGCTGGGCGGACTAGGTATCGGGACATACCAGAATTCGTTGTCATCAGGCTTGGCTGACTAAGCTTTTCTAGTTGGAGAGAGGTTCCGCCTGTTTGAGGGTGTGCTAACCCATGCCTGCTAGTGTCGTGCACTATGTGGACAACATTACCTTAAATTAAACAGTGATCCGTAGGTACGATCTGTGCGTAAAAGCTGACTTTGATTTCTGATGCTCATGCCAAGCATGTGCCAGAATACTATTTGAATAGTGGGCTGAGTGGGCCGAGCCTATGGGCCCACAGAGGAAGAGCTAGGGTTTCCTGTACGGTTGCGCTACATGTACGACATAGATCACGTGGTAACACATTTACGGTGTAAGCTGTGGGATGGTTGAGTATCGATTATTCCCCCTCAATTGATGGGATTGTGTGTAGCGCCATTAATTGGACGAACGTGGTCTGTGCAGTTTCCTTGGGAACCGCCATCTCCTTGTTTCCCATACGGTATCCAGTGCTTGACAGTTAATGTTGGGGTGCCCGTTTGGTGAACCATCATGTCTATTTAATGGTGTTCTCCGATCTTTGTAAGCAATATTTTTTGTAGAGCGTATCTCCTATAATGTTCTTGCTTGAAGAAAATGCTTTGGGTTTTCCAAATGCTGAAGGGAGATCTCCAACAATGGAGTCTTTGAATGTTCAGACATTTGCACCGATCAGGCCAGATCATAATCGCTATTATGCGTGGTCACCTGTTCTAGGTGGGAACGTAGTTGATCTACTGAGATCTCGCAATTTCTTTTTATATTGCGGAGAAGTAGTATGGGTTTTCTATCAAGGGGGGCGCATTGGTGTTACTTTGTGCTGCTTGCGCCCGTGTGTATGAGGTTCTCTCTACTAACTTATGGTTGATCGAAATATTAGTGATGCACGGTGCTTTCGAGTGTGGTAGTGCTTAATTACCCCGGGTACCGCGCATGGGAAAAGTGTTCTCGATTGGCAGCACTATGAGACCTTGACTGCTTCGTCGCTTGTGGCCATCCTCATCCGCCTTCTTCTATCCTTTTCAGGAAGTCGAAAATTGTTTGAGAAAATCTGTAAGGGAGTATGATGCCTTTCGAGGAAGTCAGTCGTCCACTGTAAGGTCTACATCGTTGTTGTAGGGGCACTTTCCTGGGGTAATTCGATGGGGCAATCGACCGCTCAGTCCTTTCAATCCCCTCTGACACTTTGTCCTTTATCTTGGGAAGGGGTCGAACGAAGTCCATTGAATATCTTTGTTGTCACTTGCAAATAGCTTGCATGGCCTTCTTCAGATACTTTTACGTAGTTAGATCGTATAAACGAGTCTTTGCTTCATGTCACACTGAATTCAGATGTTTGCAGTATGTAATCTTTTGTACCCGCCTCAAGGCGCTCGCTGTTACATCTTTCCAGTAATCAATATAGTTTGTTTTTGCAATTCTCTCTTTATTTCTTAGATGATTGCAAATCACATAAGTCTTTAAGAACTAAAACTCTACATTTATTATGGAAATGGAAATGAACAACTGAAAAGGACTAACTGTTGACGGAGAGAGATTGATCTTGGCCCTAATGTGAATTTGGATGGCCCTTGCGGGTCGTTAGTATTCTCAAGGGACTGTTGGGCTTCGCTGGCATTATAGAGGTTACTGAAGAGTAAACCTTGTAGAGGGTTTATCTCCACATCGACGGAAGGTCGGGGTTGTGCTCTCGTTTGCCTCGGCCTCTCCATTCCGCTTGGTTGAATAGCAAATTGTTCCTATATTGCTTGGTTGTGGTGCTTCCGTCGTCATTCAACCTGGCACTGGTTCAGGCTGCTCCGTAAGACTCAATTAGATCTGGGAGCATTCTATTTGTTTCAGTGCAGCATAATGGCAACCTCGTGTCGTAGGTTGGTCTCCACGTATTGTCCCTTTGAAGCAGTTAGCAGTGTACTTATCACACTGGTGAAGGGTGGAGACTACTACATCCATCTGGTGTAGCCATGGTCTTCCCAAGATAAGGTTGTAGGTTGATGGCGCGTCCACTACCATGAAGTCTAGAAACGAGATCTTTCTTAGCTGCGGTTCTCCTGTTACTATTGCTAACCTCATCTTTCCAATGGGGAAGCATTTCTCCCCGCTGAATCCAATCAGCGGGTAATCTGAGGACGTCATGTTTTCCTCCTTGAGGTCCATATTGCTGAACACGTTGTAGAACATGACGTTGAACGAGCTTCCTGTGTTCACTAGAGCTCTTTTTATCTCCCACCTTGCAATGGAGACCGAGATGACTAAGGCGTCATTGTGTGGTGCTCGGACTCCTTCAAGGTCTTTGTCCGTAAAGGTCAAGGTGAGAATGGGGATTTGAACCCTCGAGTGGCAGATTCGCTTGTCATCATCCGCGGGTGTCTGCATCTCTAGTAGAGTCTGCTTGCAGGACATGTACGACTGGTTTTCACTCGGTCCGACTCCATGAAGGACATAGATTATCCTTGGAGTCTCCTTCTCTATTTCTTTAACTGACTCCCCCCGTTCCCTGGTTCGTTCTAGTCGCTTCTTAAAGTTCAGGAATTTTTTTAGTTTGCCCTTGCGGATCCAGTACTCAACCTCATACCTCAGACTCTTGCAGTCATTGGTATCGTGGCCACCTTCCTTGTGGTACGCGCAGTACTTTCCGTTGTCACGCTTGGAGGGTTCTCCGCACTGCTTTGGGGGCCACTTCAAATCTTCCCAGTTTTTCATGAAGTTTAGTACGTCCGACAAGCTAGAATTGAGGGGTGTCACGGCTCTGGATCCAACGTAGTTAGAGCCTTTTTCTAGCCTGGACCAACTAGGAGCTGACCTATTGTCACTGCGCTTTCTCTTACTCCTTTCTTCATCCTCGCGTCTCTTTTTCTCCTTGTCCTTAGGAGCGGAGGGCTTCTTCTAGCCTTCAATTTCCCTCTTCACGGTCCTCAACTCCTCCAAGGTAAAGTGTTTCTAGGCGCTTTTGAGGAGATCCGTCATGTCCAAAGAAGGCTCCAAGGTGAGGTCTTCGTAGAGATTTCCCTCCTTGAGGCCTGCAGTGAAGGCTTCCAGGGTTGTGTCGTCGTTGCATCCGTCAATGAGAGTTAGCTCGTTGTTGAAGCGCGTGACATACTCTCTGAGTGTCTCATTGGACTTCTACTTTAGAGAGAGTGTATAGTGTGGACCTTTTTGAAAACGTTGGCTCCCAATGAAACGTGTCAGGAACTCCTTTGCTGGCGTTTTAAAGGAGTCGATCGACCTCGGTGGAAGGCTGTGGAACCACATTAGTGTTGACTTCTTCAGGCTAGTGGGAAAGGTTTTGCACATCACCGACTCAGATTCTTCTTTGATAGCCATTACGTGTTGGTAATGGCGTAGGTGGTCAAATGGGTCAGTGGTTCCATTGTAGAAGTCGAGCTTCGAGGGAGTGAACTTCCTCGAAAGGGTCTCATTCATGATTTGGTCCACAAATGGTGGGACAAAGAGGAGGTATAGCACGTCCGGATCGTGTGCACCTCTGCGGAGGGGGTTTTGAGGGTCGAGTCTCTCTGCCCTGGTGGTGGGCTTAGTGTTAGTCAGTCAACCTTCTCTAGTCCAATGAGAACTAGCGGGGGCTTAACTGTCTTGTGCTTGCTCTCTACCATCCTATGGAAACGGAGGCCCGTGCTGCTCCTGGTCTCCACTTGGTGGATTTGGTCGCATGGGAGCTTCCACCGCTTTGGCGATCTACTATATTTGAGATGACATCATATCTATTCTGGGTCCGTTGTTGCTAATGTCAGCGCGGGGGCGTGAGTCTGTTGTCTGTGCATGACCGGAATCACTGAAAGTGGCGGTACAATGCCAACCTGAGCGTTTTATGTGTCCCCTTATTCTCCGTTATTGCGTGATCTAGTGGTCACCATCTCTTTGGGTTTTGAAGGGAGACGGTGCTAGTGAAAATTTATAAACTTTGTCGTCCCCACGGACGACACCAACTGATGCAATCGTGTTTTGCTCCCTGCTTTGACCTAGTCCCGCTGACCTACTGACCTGTACAAGTAACACATGTGAGCCACGGACCACTGTTGTGGTGGTTGATGGCACTCTGTTGCTAAAGTCAAACATGGATATGAGGAAGGTGAAATGTTGTAAATAGGAAATTTGTAGCGTACCTTAGCTTACCAACCTCATGTCTTATTTATAGTGAAGGAATCCTAGTTCTACCAGGCCATCGAAGGCGTAGTTTAGGAAGGAAATCTTCGTAAAGATCATTCTATAATTAGGAGTCGTGTTGTAGGAGGGAAGTTCCTTATTTTCCCTGTGCTCCTAGATACCCAAGAGATAGTTCTCAATCGAAGAGCAATCCCTAGAAAGAATTTTCCCTGCGTATAATATACTCTGGTATTTGCTTCCTAGTTGGAAGCAGAAAGTTGTTGTAATTGCCTGTCCGAAGCTGATCCTCGAGATACTTGTCTTAGTAGGACTTACAGGTATTGAAGATAGTTGAGAGACGTGTGGGCCTAGCATGTTGTAAGAGTTTGGGTCCGTCTAGCGAACTAAATTAGGCGGGCTTGGGGCTGCTTAGGTTGGATCAGTGTTGGACTGACGCTAGGGCTCGTAACTCCTCGAGATCATCATGACACATGTATGGCTCAAGACGTGACCATTTTTTGTGTATCATCACCAATAATTAGGATACTGAGCGCATGTTTGAGCAACTATTGTTGCCATTGTGACATTTTATTTTGTCTTGCAATTTTCGCTTTATGTTTTTTCAACCTGCATTTTATAGTTTCCATCTTGGATTATCTTCTCATATGGAACAATAAGTCTTCTTCTTTCATACTCATGCTTGATGTTATCAACAGTTGCCAGGCTTTTTAAACAATCTTGTTGGTGGTGCTTTCTTATGTCAAACATCCTCGATTATGCATTTGCCTTGGAGTAAGAGTAGAAGTAGGTAAATAATCTTTGAGAAGTTTCAAAAACAACTAAATTCTTGTACCATTAAGTTGAGATTAGCAGCTAGGGTCTTAGGATGGTGGTTGTAAAGCCAGAGGACGTCGTCTTCCTCCTTCTCGGAGTCCTTGTCTCAACATCGTAGAGTTTTGTGGTCGTTGATGAAGATAAAGGCTCAAGGTGGTGCAAATGGAAGACGAAGCTTATAGGGGAAAAATAAGGAAAATGATGGTGGCTTTGCATTTGCATTCCTAATTACCTGGCGTGGTGGTGGGGGCAGAAAATTGCTAATATGAATAATAAGAAACTACTCTCTTCGCGTGGGGATGATGCTATTGCAGCTCCCACTTGGTGTCGTTTTCATCACAAACTTGGGTTGAAACTCAAATAACAGTACTCGCCGTAAAAAAAATAAAAATAAAAAAAATAAAAACCCTAAAGAAAATGTTGCATCAATAAAGATAGTTGTTTTTGCTCGACTTAGAAATTGCTTAGGAGCAAGGAATGTGATTTCTCGAAATATATCAAAATTTTACGACATATTTCCTATTTTTAAGTTACCGAAATATCTTTCAAAATCTGAAACATTTGTTTTTTTTTTTGTTAGGAGAATTTCCTGAGAAAAAACAAATATTCAATCTATGTATATTTGAACCTGTTATAATGTTATTTTAGTATAAAAAGTTTGTTATATGAGTGATTCTTATGTAATATGTAGTCTGACTCTGTATGACAATACAAGTCGTGTGAGACTTTTTAAGTAGTATTTAATAGTTTAAAATGGTTAATTTATATTGTTAAATTCGAAATTCTAGCCATTTTTTTTATGCTTTTTCAACACATAACAAAATATTTCAAGACATATTTCATAGAATTAGAGGACTAAAATTAACTCGAAAAAATAAATCACAATCCTTCCTTAGAAGACACTTGTGTTTGGATTTTGATTTGTTTTTTTTTTTAAATTGTTTGGGGCACTCGTACAAGTAGGTGAGTGATAGGTAAAAAAGAGTCAATATAACACAATTGGATACCTTAACAAACCGACAATTATAGGTCGGATTCAAGTTCTCACTAAGAATAAAAATTGATAATATCCTATCGAATATATTAACAATCGATATGTATTAGTCAATTTTGAATGTTTTGAATGGCTATGATTTCTATTGAGAATGAAAGTCATTTAACGCCTACCATGTCTACATTAAAATTTTGATCAACATCTAATGATTCTATTGATAACAAATCAGATCACATCTTTACTTCTTCTCACCATCTCAGTTTCTAACGTCCTCACTAATCCCCAAACAATAGAACACTCATATTAATACCAAATTTGCATCTCTGCAACAACACAACCCAAAGCCCTAATATCCCTTTGAAGCTTTTATTTGCATCTCTGCAACAACACAACCCAAAGCTCCAATATTATTGGCGTTTTGGCAATTTCGGGTTTAGTGATTCGAGATTATGTGATTTGTATAGAAAGTGAATCGAAATTTCAGGGTATTTGTCTCTGTACAATTAATCTTATTTTGCAAATAGTTATTATTATTTTTTTCGTAGGCTTTTCATGAAATTGTAGATTGATTATGCAAAATTTGTGATGTTTAGAGCCGTTTTCTTTGGGTTTGCAATTTGGGGTTTGGCAATTTGTTTATTTATTACCCCTTTGTGCTTTGTTTATTTATCTTATTATAGTTCTGGAGTTCTGACTTTGTTGTTGGATTTCAACATGAAGTAAGTTATTTATGGTGTTTATGCGTGTAACGGTGAATCTAGGATTGTGGGATCAGACTTGTTGTTTTCTTAAATTTCAAGGGATAAATTTTGATTTTTTGCAATTTCTGAAATAAAAGTGCTAAAGGTAGAAATTTTCCTTAATTTTTAATCCCAAACATTGATTGATGATGGCTAAGTTGCTCTAATTTGGAAAATTAAGTTTTGAAAGGGTGAGAATTTTCATGGTTTTGGATTCCTAGACCCAATAAAGCTTTCCATGTGTTCATAACAAAAAAAAAAGTCAACATCATACTCAATTGTTAGGAATGAACCAAACAAGCACATAACACAGAAGCCCTTGTTCTACGGGAAGGAAGGGAAGAGATTTCAGATGAACTAAAGAGTATTTCGAAACTCGGTCGATATATTCTATTGCGACTTTGGGATGAATGGAACGAGTTCAAAATATGTCCGCTTATCTTCCTAGTCAACGTTCCATTACACTACTGTTGGCTTGGGAGATCGTCGTTCCACCAGAAGTGGTGGAAACCAACTAGCCATAAACTCTTATTGTATCTAGCCTGAATCAAATTATTTTTAGTTTTTTTTTTGTCCTTTTATTTAACTTGCATTGTTAAATCCATTAACGTGATTACTGTTATCTTTAGAGAGTTTTATAGAATTTTAGCTTAAATACGTAAGCGATTTTGTTATTTTCACAAATTTGCATCACTAGCTTCAAGAGCTTAACAACCATTTGGATGAAGTAAATACATAATTGCTTCTTTTGTATGACTTGTTTGCACCCAAGTATTTCCTTTGCGGCTTTCGAAAGACAAAAATTGATTGTCTGACCCAGTTTTTTCCGCTTCATTTTTTCTCAATTAGATCTCGTGGTACTTCACCAATTAGAGATTTATATTATTGACATGCGGGTGAGTGATGACTTTTCAGCATTATGTGAAATTAGTAAACTTGCTATGAATTAATTAATTTGTTGAAACAAAAAAGATCATTGTGTATCTGATAGCCTACTTGCATATGAAGTTGTCCTTTATTCTTTAGGTTGCCACTGCTATAGTTGAGAAAGTGTTTTTTGTTATGCGCATAGTGATGACTCATCTACGTCATTGAATGTGAGACGATTGGTTGATGGAGTGTCTAATCACATATATTGAATTTAGACGATTATCAGAAGATGACAAAGCGTAAAGGACAATTGTTAATTTTCGTTGTGTGTTTGAGATTAGGGCATACAATGGGCCATGCCGGTTTCGGGTCATGCCTAACAGGTTGGCAAGCCATGACGGGTCAGACCTGAACTGTATCATTTCCTTATCGGATTGATTTCCAAATCCCAAAACCGGGCCATTTACAAATGGGTTGGCACGCTCCGTCCCGTGTGGCCCATTTCCTAACAAGTCGGATTAAAGTGGGTTGATATGACCCAATGACCTATTTACCTACATGTAGCATTATAGATTATTCAATATGTTTTGTTATTTTTCGGTTTCCTACCGAAATGCATGACCTAATTTTTTGTTGAATTTTTTTAAAATTAGGCACATACAACCAGCTAAATCAAGATTTGTCATATCTGCTCATTATCATATTTGCTCAATGACATAATGCAACATATATATATATATTCACAAGTTCAACATGTCAAAAAGTATTATCACATCACTTCAAAAACTCCTAAACTACTAATTTGATTATTCAACAAGTCTCCAAAATAAACACCAAGCAAACTACAACAAAAAATAAGAATCAATTTTCAAACATGGATAAATTGACAATTTCATAAACTAAACAGTTTACCCAATGCCAAAGGTTGAAGTTGGACTTGGATCTCGAGTCTATTCAGTTGCTTATAGGGACTTAGATCTTAAAAGGAAAATAAGAATTAAATGGTTGTCTAGGATGAAACAGTTTACCCAGGATGAGCCTAAATTGAAACCCTTTAATTTAAAGGACATGTGTGGGATGGCCTGAAATGGCTCGAAACTCGCGAGAGCTCATTTGAAACTGTTTATATTGGGCGGGGTTCGCAGCCTCGATTAAATTTCCAGATTTGAGATTGATATCATTTTGCTCGTAACAATATATTGTATATCATTGAAACAATTCATGACTTTGTCAGTGTAAATTGCCTTTTCATTTACAAGATACTATTAGCCTTAGCCTGTTGGTCACTGGTAAGCACCCAAAGCATCAATTTTTACACCCATACATATACAATTGTTAAGTCCAATTATCAAATAAAAATATCTCATTACGTGTTTTTTTTCTGCATTTTGTAGAAATTCAAGCACAAATCTCAAATCATGCATAAAGTGGCACAATAAGGCTAAATTCAATAACTAGAAGGCTCAATGGGAGTTCAAATGCATTCACAAGGTTAAAAAATTTCAATCCCAAGACCCATGAAGTCAAGCCTACAAAGCAACAACTACGAATCTCGAGAAAATCAATATGATCATTTGGACATCCACATGGCCAACTTTATCATAAAAAAAAATCTCTACAAGACATGTTTTTTTATTCAACTCCAACACCATTCCTTGTTTTACTCAACCATTCCCTGTTTCATTCAACCATGTTTCAATGTTTAATTCAAACCATGTTTCCTTGTTTCACTCAACCATGTTTCCTTATTTTACTTAAACCCTTTTTACCTATAAAAATCTCATACATGAAGTTCATATAGTTTTTTTAGTTGTAGTTATTGGCTTTATATTTTTACTTGGTAGAAAAGTGCATGTACTATAGTTTAATTCCATTGAAGAAGTAAGTTTTATCTTTGTTTCTCCTTTTCAATTGTTTCTTTTTCCCCTTTAACTTTTAGTTTATTTTCACCATCCATTATTTTACTCTTCTCTTTATTCTTTAAATTAAAAATCAGATTTGTCTTCTAATCCACATGAAGTAGTCGATAACCCCTACTTCCACTATGCATTGTTGAAATGTATTGCAAGTTGAAGGAAAAAAATAAATAAAAACAATAGATATTTCTTTGATTGATGTCGAAAATCATGCAACGACATTAATTTTGGTTTTTGACATCAATCAAATGGCGTCGTTGCACATCACTTGGTGAAGGAAGACATTCTCGAATATATAATTTTGGAGTCAATAGAGAAGATTTTTATTTTCTTTAATTTTTTAATCATTTTATGCATTTTTTAGGTAATTTTCAGCATATAATAGAAACAACACAGCAGCAGACAGCTCAATTAACGTCCATTTAACGTGAAATTGTTACCGCAAATTCCGTGACACTCCCTGAATTTCTGTAATTTGTTCAGATTTTTTATGTCGATTTTCTGTTGAACAAATTTATTTGGAAAAGTGGGTGATAAAGCTATGAAATTTCCTAAGACTTGCTTGAAGACATTTTTTATTTTTTTGTTTGTAGTTTTTAGTGAAGAAGAGAGTTTATTCTTTATTAACTTCTTTTTAATATTCCTCGAATGGTCGAGTGCAACTTGTAATAGTTAGGCATTATTTTAGCATTATGTTGATTGTTAGTTTTAGGTTAGAAAAAAAAACTTCTTTTTAATATTCCTCGAATAACTCGTCGACACATGATACCTCTGAATCCTATTCTAGTGGTTGAAGTTTTTTATGTTTGGGGCATCGATTTTATGGGACCGTTTTCATCCTCCCATGGGTATCAATACATCCTTCTTGCAGTGGATTACGTTTCTAAATGGATAGAAGCCATTGCCACTAAGACCATTAATCACAAAATTGTTATTTCATTCATGAGGGAGTTTATCTTTAGTAGATTTGGCACCCCAAGGGTATCATTAGTGATGGAGGTAAGCATTTCTGTAACTGCGTCTTTGAGCATCTTGTTAAAAAGTATGTGACTACTCACAAAGTTGCCATTTCCTACCATCCTCAAACAAATGGTCAAGTTGAAGTCTCAAATCGTCAAATCAAAAACATCCTCGAAAAGACTATCTATCCAAATCGAAAAGATTGGTCTTTACGTCTTTTGGATGCCTTATGGGCATACCGAACCTTTAAGGATGTCTCCCTATAGATTGGTCTTTGGTAAACTTTGTCACGTTCATGTCGAACTCCAACATAGAGCTTATTGGGCTAGAAAGAGTCTAAACTTTGACCTCGATATGGCTGATAAAAAATGGAAACTTCAGCTCGATGAGTTAGAAGAATTGAGGTATGATGCTTATGACTTATCCAAGAACTACAAAAAAATGAAGTGGATACATGACAAAATCGTCATGAGAAAAGAGTTCCATCTTGGTCAGAAAGTCTTACTCTACAACTCTCGTCTTCATCTCTTTCCAGGTAAGCTAAAAACTCGTTGGTCTGGTCCATTTATGGTACGTGATGTTAAAGACTATGGTGTCATCACCGTAGAAAACCATACAAATGGTAGTCTCTTTCAAGTAAATGGACAGCGACTGAAGCCATACCATGAACTTCCCACAAGGTCAGTGAAAACCATTCAGTGGATTGATCCTAACTATGAGGATTAGTTACGCCTGCAAATTTCTACTCCATTAAGCCTGTTTGAGGGTGATATCCACTACTCCCATTACGTCCGGCAATGACATTAAACTTAGCGCTACTAGGAGGCAACCCAATCTGTTTATGCATTCATTCATTCATTCATTCATAAAATAATAATAATAAAATAATAATACCACCAATTCATGTTTGGGGGTGATGTATTTTAATAATACATCACCCCCACCAACTCACTCTTTTTCATTGCAGGGACGGTATAAATGTTCAACAAATTACCTTAGGTAATAAGTTCTAATTTTTATTTCTCACTTTTCATTTCATTTTTTTAATATTGGGACAATGTTCTATTTGTTTGGGGGTGGGGAGATTTATCAAAATTCATACCTCTTTTGAAAAAAAAAATTCTAAAATAAAAAAAAAATGGTGTGGTATCCTAGCTATGATGAGATTGGATTACTTGATTCATTACATTTAGGCAAAAAGATGTTTGAAGTTTATTATTAGAGTAAATATTGCATTTGGGCATTCAGGAACAAATAAAATTTTGCACAATGACCACAGATGTAGTTTGTAATACAGAAGTAAGTTACTTTCTGAGAATCTAGAGGAATAATAGTGAAGACTTTAACCTTGAAAGCTATTAGACCTTTCATTTTATTCAGAGTGTTTTTACACAACTCTGAGTCATATGACGACTTAAAATTTTATTGGACATTAAATTTGTTGTGAAGTCTCGTTATTTTCTTTTTGGTTGGTTACTGAGGATGACATCTTTTTCGAGTTAAGAGAAACATAGGTCTTGTAGTCTATTTGAGACTTATAACCATTACCAAACCTTATAAGGTAAATTAGTCATCTCTTGTCCATCTGAACCTTCTCAAAATCATCTTGCTAAACATTTTATCCAATACAATGCGAGCCTTTGTCTTGGTTTATTAAATATATATAAAAAAAACTCATTTTCCCCTTTATGTTTCTGAAAAATGTTAGGAAGATTTTTGAAGAAAAATGAGATTGCAAAGTGAAAATCCAAAGTCCAAGGTACTTAAAAAAAAAACGGTTGTGAAGAAAGGAGAATAAAAGGAAGTGATTGATGAGTTCCCTATTAAGCTATTTGAAGACCCTACATTTTTAGAAATATCTCTTTACTTACTATCTACCCCACTCTTTCTCATAAAAAAAAAACATATTCATTTTTATTTTAGAGAAGTCCTAATTAACCCTATGGCAAGGTATGGTAAGAAGTGGAGAGTAGATGAGAAGACGCTATGGTGGGTAACTCGACATTCGTGCAAGTGATCAACATTCCTTCCATGAGACTATTCTTCTCTTTCATGTCCGTTTATTCTTATGAGCATGTGAGAAGTTTGAATTTTCGCATTTCTTTTTTTCCTCACATGCAAGAGAGAAAATATTTTACCCAAACTCAGAGTGATCATTTCAGAGAGATTAACTGGTGGGTTTTGAAGTCAAAATGACTATTCCAAAGGTGGATTAGGATGTACGTTACTTTGACACGAAATGTTGCATTTGTTGGTTATTCACACACACACCTTATTCCAAAGTTGCTCACTTGTAATGTGCATTTTAGTAAGAAGTTACATATGTCTTTTGTCTTCAATGTGGTTGAATAACAGGGACATTCTCTGGAAAAAAAACAGGTCACACGTCAATTTTGTTTCATATAAAAAATGTTTGTAGGCGTCATCTTGGATAACCTTCAGGAGGCTAAAACTCCTCCTTTAGTGTCATGTTAGGGGTTCAAGGCATTGTTTCATATTCTAAATGTAATCGAGTCATACCATCGAAAGTGGTATTAATTTCTTTGAGAAGTTTAAGATGAATAAAAATATTTTATTTTGTGTTTTTATCTTTCTTTTCGTTGTTCTTTGCTAGAGGACTAGCAAAAGGTTGTTTGGGCGTGGTGTGATAAGCACCCAAAACATCTATTTTTACACCATAAATATACAATTGTTAAGTCCAATTATCAAATAAAAATATCTCATTACGTGCTTTTTGTGTATTTTGTAGGAATTCAAGCACAAATCTCAAATAATACATAAAGTGGCACAATAAGACTAAATTCATCAACTAGAAGGCTCAATGAGAGTTTAAATGCGTTCATAAGGATTAAAGAATTTCATTCCCAAGACCCATGAAGTCAAGCCCACAAAGCAACAACAACTACGGATCTCGAGAAAAGCAATATGAAGATTTGGACGTCCACATGACCAACTTTATCATAAAAAAATCTCTACAAGACATTTTTTTTTTTTGAAAGGCAAGCAGGGTTTTTATAGGATCTTAGAACCCACTAAAGATGCTGCAAGCTGGGTTTGAACCCATGACCTAGTGGTACCATCCGCCAAGCTCTAACCGTTGAGCTGTCATGCCATTGGCAACAAGACATGTTTTCTTATTCAACTCCAACACCATTCCTTATTTTACTCAACCATTCTTTGTTTCATTTAACCAATGTTTCATTGTTTAACTCAAACCATGTTTCCTTGTTTCACTCAACTATGTTTTCTTATTTCACTCAAACCCTTTTTACCTATAAAAAACCCTATACATGGAGTTCATAAAGGATAATTTTTCTTTGATAGCTTTTTAGTTGTAGTTTTTGGCTTTATATTTTTACTTTGTAGAGAAGTGCATGTACTACAATTTAGTTCCATTGAAGAAGTAAATTTTATCTTTGTTTCTCTTTTTCAATTATTTCTTTTCCCCTTTAACTTTTAGTTTATTTTCACCATCCATTATTTTACTATTTTCTTTATTCTTTAAACTGAAAATCAGATTTGTCTACTAATCCACGTGAAGTAGTCGATAACTCCTACTTTCACTATGCATCGTTGAAGTGTGTTGCATGTTGAAGGAAAAAAATAAATAAAAACAATAGATATTTCTTTGATTGATGTCGAAAATCATGCAATGACATTAATGTCGGTTTTTGGCATCAATCACTCACCCCATGTGATCGTTTCTAAACCCTACTCTTTTTTAGGTTTTTTTTATTATTTTATAATCGAACCGGACCGTTTTGCTTCAAACGATCTAGTTTTAAATGTGCAATGTAAGATATGGTCTGGATCGGTCTGAATCCATCGTAGAATGGTTTGAGTCCGATTCCAATTATATAATAGTTCGATTTTAGTCCGTTTTAAATGACAGCTTACACGTCTTCTAATATGAGTGGGGGTTAAAAATGTAAATAAAAAAAGTAAAAAGTAAAAACACATTCTCTTTCTTCCCGTATCTTTCTCAAACAGTTCCTCCTCCCTCAGTCTCTATTGCGAAATGCCCTTCCTCCACCATCAAAGCGTCCATCAACGCCCGGAACACCTCCATCCACCATCCTCTTTCTCGATCTTGAACTCCCCAGTTTCTCCCTTCTCTAGGCTCCGAAACCCCTTGGATTTGACCGAGCTTTGGCCCACAAAGAGATCTTCACTATCATCGTCCGGTGTGGTGAGGCCGAACCCCAAGTTATCCTGAATAGCCAAGTTCATTCGACACTTCAGTTCAGTTCACCAACTGATTCTTCTTCATTTCCTCAACTGATTTGTTTTGAGCCTCAAAGCCAAAGGTTATCTTCTCAACTGATTTGAAGCAATTCTTCTTCCAATAGGGACTGGAATCGCTGGACCCGCCATTTCTCTGAAATTCAACAGGCCG
Organism: Berberis vulgaris; assembly: GCA_963556465.1. Classification (NCBI taxonomy): domain Eukaryota; kingdom Viridiplantae; phylum Streptophyta; class Magnoliopsida; order Ranunculales; family Berberidaceae; genus Berberis; species Berberis vulgaris. The sequence continues at coordinate 81,832,498 of OY747124.1, read as the reverse complement.
AGAGCTTCGTCTCTCTTCTTAAGGTACCTAATTTATCCAATTTCAAATTTGGAACAAACCCAGTACAAAAATTCTGCTTTTTTTGTGTGTGTGTATGTTGGATGTGTTTCAGTGTTAATATGAAGAATTTGTTTTATGCGTTTTTGACTTTGAAAGAATCCTATATCAAATTGCTTGAGTTTTATGTAGTTTCCCATTTTGGGTTTTTTGGATACTTCACTTGGTAAAGGTGAGAGAGTTTCATATCTATTGCTTCCATGGACTGTGTATCCCTTAATTCTTCAAATTTTTCTTCCTTTCTCACTTTATCTCATATCTATTGCTGTTGTAGTTGGATTGACATTGGTCTTTCAATTGGTATAGAGTTATGTAGCTATTGTAAACAAATTGTTCAGTTGAAAGTAATTGTTTACTTGCTTGTTTACACTATTAAGTTGTCTGAGCTAAACATGGTAGGAGTCATCAATTTTACTTGTGTGCGCGGGAGAGATCAATTTTACTTCTGTGCGTGGGAGAGATCAATTTTATTTGTGTGCGCGGGAGAGTTCTCGGTTCCTTTTTGTTTTGCCAATGACTATGACTTCTTGTTTGCTGTGTTGAAAAGATGAATAATCTTGTGAAACTAGATGGAATACTTTGCAGAAACATGTAACAAAATGAAAATGCTCTAATTATCTCATGTTTACAATTGTATCTTGAACAAGTACAAAATGAAAAATAAATTGATGTGCAATTTGGAACCATTTGGACCTGGACCATTTCAAACAGTTCGAGTTAGTTTCGGCCCAATATTCAAAATGAGAGAATTCAGACCGGATCGGATCCGTTAAACTTAAACAATTCGAGTTAGGTTCCCCAAAATTTGGAACCGATCCGGACCGTGCCCACCCCTAATTGGATATCTATTACAATTATGGGTTATTTACCTTTTAGCCCCCATTAATTCAGGTGTAATCCTAGATGGGTGCACTAATTGTGTAAATTTCGTCTAACCCCCATTTTAGCCCTTAACCGTTAAGTCAACTGAGTTGATTAGCAAAAACAATTAGATTTTTTAAATGCCCGAAATACCTTAAGTTTCCTTTTCTTCTTCCTTCTACGATTTCTTCTATCTCCGCCCCTGCTTCTCTTCTTCGTCTTCTTCTTTGCAGCCGGCACCACACTCATCCCCCCACCGCCACCACCATCACCTTCACTCTTCTTATTGTTACAAAATAGAAGATGGGAAAATAATTCTATATCTCTTTCAATTGACAATACATAACATTATATAGTAGATTACAGGATAAAAAGTAGGAAACTAAATCACCCCTAAATCAGGAAGGTAGTCCACTGAATCCCTTAAATTAAGGGATTGAAAGACTAAATCTCCTAATCAGTGGAAATACTGATTCTCCTAATCTACTTACAGCTTATCTACACCTCGACACTCCCCCTCAAGCTGAGGAATATATGTCTTCCATTCCCAGCTTGAATACAAGATCATGGAAACTCGAACTGTTCAGTTCCTTTGTTAGAACATCAGCTAATTGACGTTTTGATGGAACATAGGACATACACACTAACCCTTCCTCCAATTTTTCCTTGATGAAATGTCTATCAATTTCAATATGTTTTGTCCTATAGTGTTGTATAGGATTATGAGCAATATTGATAGCTGACTTGTTGTCACAATACAGCTTCATAGGGCCTTCCCATTTGGCTCTCAAATCATCTAGAATAATCTTCAGCAAGAGTAGTTCACACAATCCATGAGCAATAGCCCTGAATTCTGATTTTGCAGATGACATTGCCACCACATGCTGCTTCTTGCTCCTCCACGTTACCAGGTTACCTCCAAGAAAAGTACAATACCCTGTAGTTGATCTTCTATCCACTAGGGAACCTGCATAATCAACGTCGGTGTACGCTTCTAGAGCAAGAGTACTGTTCTTCTTGAACAAAATTCCTTTCCCTGGATTGCCTTTTAAGTAATGCAGTACCCTGTAAGCGGCTTGAAGGTGAGGTTCTCTTGGATCATGCATGAATTGACTGATCACGCTCACCGAGTATGCTATGTCTGGCCGAGTGTGAGCAAGGTATATGAGTCTACCAACCAACCTTTGGTACATTCTTTTATCAACAGATGGTTCTTCTTTAGCTTCTCCCAACTTATGGTTTGGATCCATTGGGGTAGAGACTGGCTTACACCCAATCTTTCCTGTTTCTGCCAACAAATCAATCACGTACTTTTGTTGAGATATGAAGATCCCTTGTGTGGAATATGCCACCTCAATACCGAGAAAATACTTCAATTTCCCCAGTTCCTTTATCTCAAACTCTTTTGCTAGTTTCTGTTTCACTTCATGCTCCTCTCTCTCATCATTTCCAGTCACTATAATGTCGTCCACATAGACTAGGAGAATTGTCACTCCCTCTGCAGCCGAATGTTTAATGAAGAGAGTATGGTCACCTTGGCTTTGTTTATACCCAGACTATTTCATGACTTCTGCAAATCTCCCAAACCATGATTTAGGAGATTGTTTTAACCAATAAAGGGCCTTTCTCAGCTTACACACCTTGTTACCTGTGTCTCCCAAACCATGATTTACCGGTGGGATGTTCATGTAGATTTCTTCATCTAAGTCACCATGGAGAAATGCATTCTTAACATCATATTGTAGGAGTTGCCAATTGAAGTGGGCAGCCAATGATAACAAAATTCTCACCGTATTCATTTTTGCAACTGGAGCAAACGTCTCCTGATAATCAACTCCATAAGTTTGAGTGTACCCTTTGGCCACCAATCTTGCTTTATATCTCTCAAGGGATCCATCAGCCTTGTATTTCAGTGTGAAAATCCACTTACAATTAACAATGTTTTTTTCCTTTCGGTTTATCAATAATCTCCCAAGTTTTATTTTTTTCTAATGCACTCATCTCCTCTCTCATGGCATCCCTCCATTCTCTTTTTGACTATGCCTCAGAAACGGTGTTAGGAATAGCAATGGTGTTTAAACTCACAATGAACTTTTTATGGGATGGTGATAGGCGCTTAAGAGAGACATAGTAAGCTAGTGGATAGAGTGGTCGTTTAGTGCATTCTTTGGTACCTTTTCTAACAGCAATAGGAAGGTCTGAGTCGTCTGTTGGATTAGTAGATGTTTCAACAGATTGTGTGTGTAAAGGTGGGTCAGATCTTACCGTGACTTCATTCTTAGAGTCTGAGTTGGATTCTTGGACCTGTATCAGATCTGGAATGACCTTTCTCCTTGAATACACCTTAGAGAACCTTGGAAAATTGTGACCGACACTGGCTGGGATAGGAGATGATTCGGGTTCAGTGGTAGACTCAGTTGTGATTGGCTCAAAGGATTTAGATTCAACAACACGGGCTGGGGTTTTAAGTGGTTCAAAGGACTTACAAGTACTATCTTCCATCATTGAAATCTCCCCCTGAAGAGAGGACTTGGAGAAAAAAGGTGTTTTTTCTGTGATGTAAAATTTTTTGGATGAAGGATTGTAGCACTTGTATCCCTTTTGAGTGGATGAGTAACCAAGGAAGATACATTTGATGGCTTGGGGATCAAGTTTGCCTCGATGTTGGTTGTCGACATGAACAAAGGCAGTGCACCCAAATACCCTAGGTGTGAGGCCATTTGAGGTTCTGAAGTAAGGGTAGAAACTATTCAGGGTTTTGATGGGACTTTTGTTGTCTAGTACACGTGAGGGAAGTCTATTTATCATGTATGTGGCAGTAAGAACATTCTCACCCCAATAGGTCTTAGGAACATTCCTTTGAAAGAGTAAAGCTCGGGTGGTGTTGAGTAAATGCCTATTTTTCCTTTCAGCTACCCCATTTTGTTGGAGTGTGTTAACACATGATGAATCATGGATAATGCCCTGTGATAGAAAGTAGGGTGACAATATATGGTTGAAGTAGTCTCTAGCATTGTCTGTCCTGAAGCTTTTTATTTTAACCCCAAATTGGTTTTGAACCATTAAGTGGAAATTGGGTATAACAATGCTAACATCAAATTTTTGTTTAAGAAGAAAGAGCCATGTAACTTGAGTGCAGTCATCAATTAAGGATAGAAACCAACGAGCCCCAGAAACATTAGGTATAGTAGAAGGACCCCATATGTCACTATGAATCAAATGAAAAGGATGCAAACTTCTTTTATTGCTAATAGGAAAAGACATACGAGTATGTTTTTCCAGTTCACAATGAAACTCAAAGATATCTAATCCGTGGAATAAACAAGGAAACATGACTTTTAAAACCTTAAAAGATGGATGACCTAGGCGTAGGTGATGCAGCCAAATGGCATCTTTATTCGAGGAACTAAGAAAAGCCAAAGACAAATTGCTCCTAATTTTTTGAGATGATTCAAGGTGGTAAAGGCCGCCTCGTTCCTTAGCAAATCCAATCCTCTTCCCCGAGCCCTGATCCTGAAAAACACAATAAGGGAAGAAAATATCATAACATTTAAGATCATTGATAAGCTTTTGAATGGAAACCAGGTTGGTTGACAATTTTGGTACATGGAGAACATTTTTAAGGATAAGGGTAGGTGTGATATGTATATCTCCAACCCCTACAACAGTAGCTAAAGAGCCATTGGCTACTACAATTTTTCTATTACTCGGGCATGGGGTATAAGTGTGGAAGAGTTGAGATGTGGGGGTCATATGGTTTGTGGCACCAGAGTCTATTATCCAAGAATTAGCGTAAAATTTGTTTGAGACATTCATGCAAAAAGAAAATGAAGGTTTACCTGTAAGAGCCAAGGAACAAGCTCCAGAAGGCTTTTCAAGAGACCCCAACAAGCTTTTCAATTTCTTCACTGTTGAACCCCCCTATTGCTGAATTTTCCTCAGTTTTGGGCTGCTCTGCCATGTGTGCTTGAGGCCTCTGCTGCCCCCCACGATTTACCCACTCTCGGCTTGGTGGCTTACCAGTTAGCTTCCAACACTTCTCTTTTGTGTGCCTCGGTTTCTTACAATAGGTGCACCAGAGATTGTCCTTGTTCTCCTTCCATTGGTTTTCTCTACCCGGGTGTTTTGGCAGATCACTCTTTTCTGTCTCTTGATGATTTGTTTTTGCTACTAGGGCTGACTCTACGGTTTGTGGTTCAAGCATAACACTCCTTCGACTTTCTTCTGCTCAAATCAATGAAATTGTCTCTTCTAGAGACGGTGTGTCCTCTTTGCCAAGGATTTGAATCCTCACCTGATCGAATTCAAGATTTAATCCAGCCAAAAAATCATAGACACGGTCTTTTTCAATGAAGTTTTTCAAGATGGCAGCGTCCTCAGGGTGTTTCATCTCAAAGACTTGGTAATGGTCAAGTACTTGCCACAGATTTTGCAATATGTTTGCATACTCTGTGACAAATTTGTCTCCTTGCTTAGTGGCCGCAGTTCTCACCTTGATCTCGTATACTTGAGCAACATCACGGGCCTTTGAATATGTGCGACGAATGAAGTCCCAAATCTCCTTTGCTGTAGCCAAAAACATACATGTGTCGCTGATCATGGGATCCATGGAATCCCATAGCCAATACATTATCATGGAATCCTCCTCATCCCATGCTTCAAACGTCGGGTCATCCTTTGCTGGTCATGTTCCAAGAAGGTGGCTAAGTCTCCCTTTGCCTTTGAGGTATGTGCGAACAACTTGAGACCATTTGAGGTAGTTCTTCCCATTGAGCCTATAGGAGGCCCGAATAATCTGCAAATCTCCAGTTTTCTGAACGGAATTGGATTCTTCTTATGGGTTTGAATTGCTGGAGACGGTGGTAGACATGGTGAAGGAATGAAATTTTCAGCAATTAAGGCTGCCTGAATAGGAATTAAAGGAGAAAAATTAAACAAATATCAGCAATGAAGGCTGGAAAAAAAAATTCCCAGAAAAGAGCTTGCAGCTCTAATACCATGTTACAAAATAGAAGATGGGAAAATAATTCTATATCTCTGTCAATTGACAATACATAGCATTATATAGTAGATTACAGGATAAAAAGTAGGAAACTAAATCACCCCTAAATCAGGAAGGTAGTCCATTGAATCCCTTAAATTAAGGGATTGAAAGACTAAATCTCCTAATCAGTGGAAAGACTGATTCTCCTAATCTACTTACAGCTTATGTACACCTCGACACTTATCCATCTTCATGAACGCAGCAAAGCAAATCACCACTTCAAACACTTGGTGTGCACGGTAGAGGAGTAACTGCTGTTTCGACAAACTCAATGTTTCTTCTCTCATTTATGATCCAATCCCTCTCTCTCTTTCTTCTTCTTCGAATTTCAATCATACAATGGAGATAGGGGTCGCAGATTTGTTGAGGGCAGCTTGGGTTGCAAGCATTCAAGAAAGTGAAGATTTTATTGTGGAAAGCTCAGTGGTTGATTAATACATGGTTGAGGAAGGATCTAGTTCAGACCCAAGGTGAAGAATTTGTTCATGAAAATTCAAATGCCAAACAAGGAGATGTGATACTTGGTAATGAATATGTTCTAGAAGGCTCAAATGCGTCTCGATCTATTTTGGTATCTGTTGAGGTTTCTAGCAATGGCACTACTAAGAGTCTCCTTGATATGATGGACATTGTTCCCGAGCATACTACAATGGAAAACACTGAAAATTCAAAAGGTGAAGAGATGATGGAGAGCAGTGATTATAATGGTGATGCAAGTACAGCTAATGATAATGCGTGCGAGTATGCTAAGGTCTTGGTGTCAGAATCTGCTGAAGAGTATGAGTTCTTCGTCGAGTCTAGTGACGTTCTGCCTAAAGTAGAAGATTCTGTATGCATGAATGATTCCATTTAGGAATAAAAGCCCAACATTTATAATATGCAATCCTAATGCAGCCTTTGATGCGAATTGTCTGAATGCTGAGTTATTAATTGTTGACTCATCAAGTGAAGATGTTATAGTAATGCACTTAGAAGCCGAAAAGGTTGTCACGGATGAATCAAACAATGGTCATGGAGAAGTCTGCCCAGTTGTACACCATGATATGGTCCTACTTTCTGATGTCCAAGTGACAAATGAGAGCTTTTCTGATGGTTTGAGGCTTGAAATTGGTGACCTCTGTCCGGTTGCAGCTGAACATCCCAATTCAGAGGCTCTCGAGATGGGAGAAAGCTACGACGCTGAATTTTTGGATACGAAGATAATGAGAAAACAACAGAGAGAGCAGATGGCATTCGAGAACTGCATTTCTCTCATGTGGGTCTGGTTGAGGAAGTGTAAAGAATGCGAGTTTGAGGCAACTAAGGAAAATGTTCAAGGAAAAGTTGACAATTGCTGACAACACCAACTACATCAAAACTTACAATGATGCTAAGGTAAGCAAAGAAAAATTCTTCTACTTAATTGTGTATGTACTATTTTACATTGTGCACACGCTCACAATAATTACTATTGTCGGCTGCAAGAAAAATTGCAGCCTGATAAAACAAGACCAGTCTTGAAGAACCTGGCGGATAACTGTTTGGTTGGCAGAGGAGAAAATTAAGTTCCTGTAGAAAGAAATGTCGTAGTATCTGTGTCTATCTGATTCATCGTGGGCAAACCTTGGATTCCCCCACCTTTTAAAGTTCTTTTTTGGTGTGTTGAACATTAAGTTTGTTTAATTTTTTTGAAGTGAATAGTGTTTGGATCATATAAGTGATATTAAAATACCAAAATACCAAAGAAAGCTCAGGTTTGTTCTAGTTATTTCTTCTTCCTGATCTATTATTAGGATTATGCCTACTGAATAATTGGAGTTATTTATTTATTTTAATGTTTTGTAGGCCTATACGACCACAATTTCAAAGTTCTTGCCAAGTAAAGAACATTCATAACCTTTCCATTTATGATTCCATCAAGTAACTAACCATCTGAAGCATTTTGTTCCAAAGTAATCCAAATTATTCTGCATATAGAAACCTTAAAGAACTATTTCTTGGTTATTTGATGTCTTATATTATAACTCAGCAGCTAACTTTTCCAGAAGGAAGCTCCCTTGTAATGAAGATGGTGAACGGTTAGGCATTCCATCTAAGTTGAACAACTTGAATATAAGGCAATGTGTGTAGCATCGATATCAGTTTTTAACTTTTTAGTTCCTGTGATCTAGAACTAGTTGTATTATCATCACTTTGAGAAACTATCCGATGCCTTATTCTGCAAATTTTAAATCCATGGAGGCAGAGCTTTCTACACAGGTTTTGTCAAGCAAAGAGCCTGAAGACTATCAAATCATTGATACATCAAATCTCCAATTTATCAGTTGGCTTACCCAACGACATTTTGTGACCTTGTATTTCTTCTCTCCTATCAAACAAACAACACTCAATATTTCAAAAACACAGAGAGAAAAATAGGAGATAGTGTGTGTTTCATTTCTTTTCCTTTCCAACTCAAAAGATAGGTGATGCCATGATGAGAGTTGAACTCAAGGTGCAAGAAAATGTTGGGTGTGCAGTGCCTTCTAAGAAGTTCAAAGCCAAGGGGTAGTGCCTTCTAAGAAGTTCAAAGCCAAGGGGTTGGAAGTCGAAGATGAAAATGCCCGGTTTGCCAAGTCTTTGCAAGTGTGCATTCATCTCACTCTGTCACTCTTGTTTGTTGTCCCAAATGGTTTTTAGAGGTCTTGTTTTGATGTGCTCGAAATGTTGTTTGTGGAGTGCAAGTGTACAATGAGGTAATGTTGGATAAACTGAGAAGTGCTGGAATTTTACCGTTTGGCATCGAAGTTATTTTAACAATTCCTCTTTGGTACCCATCACGTGTCATTTCGGGCATTTAAATAATCTAATGGTTTCTGCTAGTCAACGCAGTTGACTTGTCGATCAAGGGCTAAAATGGGGGTTAGATGAAATTCACTTAATTAGTGGCACCCATCTATGGTTACACCTGAATTAATAGGGGCTAAATAGTAAATAACCCTACAATTATTTCTCTTGGAACATCATTTGCAACATAAGTGCATGACATAACATGCTAGTTGATCAAAGAAGTTATAAACAAGACGGTTTGATATAGAGTTGGGCATTTCAGACTGAATTGGAAGTCGGAAGCCAGACCGATTGTCCGTCGAGTCTTTATAATTTTTTTTTAATCGTTGGTCTCAAAAATAAAATCGGACCGAAATTCTCGGGTGGTTCCTCAGTTTCAATTTCCAAAACCCATAATTAATTGCCTGACCTAGCTCAATAAACTTATTTTTTTAAAACCCTAAATAACTAATCATCCATCCATTTTCTAAGGGTTAATTGCTATTTATCCCTATTATAAGTAGCTAATTGGGATGTGTCGCTTCTTTAATACGTATTGCACTTACCCCCTAAAACTAGCGGTCAACGTGCCTTGACTGTCAATTTTCAAAATAAATGACTAAAATACCATTGACAAGTTTCGCATCTTAAACATCACATCTCGAAGAAAATCTTAAGACCCAACTGAAATCGTAATCGTATCTTGATAAAAATTGTATCTCAAACATCTCATCTCGAAGAAAATCATAGGGTTAGTTGAAATCATAAATAAATCTCAAAGAAAAGTGTGGGTCTTAATTAAATTAAATACACATTCGAGAAAAATCTAACGGTTGTTAAAAAAACAAAAACTTCCCCTTCTTCATTCCTCCCTCCTTCCTCCTCCTCATTCATCCTCTGTAATTGTCACAGAAACCGCAAAGAAATCCAAAGACATAATCGCTGCAGAGGCGTCAAAGAAAGCATATATGATCAAGGTTGAAGCCTTCAAATGGGCTGATCAGATCAAATCCTTAGCCGAAAGGATCGAACCCATTAATCTCTTCCATCATTCTTCCTCCTTGTCTCCATCTTCTACTATTGTCTCTCCTCCGTATTCTTAGGATCTACTAGCATTTGGTGTCACTGATGATCTTAGAGAGTTTGTCAAAGGGATTACTCACAACTTGTTTCAAGATTTCCCCATGGAAGGTAACTTTAAAAACTTGTAATGAAGGCTTTTGGTTCATTTTTTTAAAGAATTCTGACTTGATTTCATAAATGTGATTTTGTTATGTTGATTGAAACTTGTTAAGACTTCAAATTTTCAGATTAATTCCCTGCTGGTGATACACTAGTAGATTCTGGTTCTAATTTGTAACTTCTTTTGTAGATTGATCACTTTCTCTATTGCTTTCCCCATTGAATTGTGTGCGTTTAGAAATTTATTTAGAAGTAATGTGGATTACTTCCACTAAAATTCAGCAGAGCATTTTATCCCTCCACTAAAATACACTAGTGTTCATCGTTTCACCCCAATTAATAGAGAGAGACGACGACAATCAGGTCGGCTCATCTATCTCTTCTTCTTCGTTTTCTCCATATACACACAAATGAATTTTCCACTGCGGTGGTTTGGGTTTGGTGTTTAGAGATAGAGAGAGTGAGTTCCTCAAGGTCAGGTATGTTTTCAACTCCTGCCTCTCAATCCTTTCCTCCCTCTTCCCCCTAATACTCAAAATCCTCTTTTCATCCCCATCAACCCCACTCCCATTTGGATTTTTTAATGGCCCAATTATGATACCCTTTTCATTCTTCATCAAACAACAAGGGAAGTGACTTGCGGTACCTGGTCGAGAACTGAAATTGTTCCATGTCGATTCCACTTTTCTTTTTGTTATATGTAATGAGTAATGACTACGTTTAGGCTTTGATTGTTTATTGTTCCATCATTTTGTAAAATTCAAGTCCCACTGTAATGGAGATAACACGAAAAATGATGGAAATGTTATCAGTTTTAAATATAAAAATAGGTGAAAATCTATTGTTAACTTATTTTGGGAATGGGAGACCAACTTCTGTTTAAAATCAAACCAAGCAAGACAAAATCTTATTCGTTGAGGTTGGAAGAAAAGAATGCAGATAAAGTTTATTCCAATCATGCATGGTGGTAGTCTTTTGCTTTTTTGATAGAACAAGCAAGATCTCTAGGAGTTAACAAAATAACATTAAAATAAAAAAAACTGGAAGAAAAGTAGGAAGTGGGCTTGAGCGGTTAATGATCCTCACCACCCTCCCAAACATGTCTCTGTCAAGCCAACAAATGGAAACTTGTTGTTGATGTCTTTCTCCTTACAAAAGATCAGGCCATGAGCAAATCGACCATCTCAAGTTATCTAAATCCTTATTAATCAATCTGTTACCCCATCAGAAGAAAATGGGTATATATCAAACAGAAACAGTAAGCTTAATGCATCGTCATGGAAATGGGAGCAGATCATATGAATTGGGTGGTAGATATCTAACGGGTAGTAGATATCAAACAAAAACTTGGATGTGTTGATGCTTCCAATAAGATGGAGTACTGGAATAAACGCTCCATTTATATGGTACCTGAATCTGTTATTGATCTCAATAAGAAGGCTTACATGCCTCAGATTGTCTTCTTTGGCCCATACCAATATGGTGAAGATCAGTTGAAGCAGATGGAGTTGAACAATTACCGAGCTCTCATTCACTTCCTCAATGGATCATCCTCTGAGAACACCGGGCTGAAATGAATTTATGCACAGTGATGGATTTGAAAAATGACAGGAAAAATGACACTGATGGATTTGAAAAAAATTCGGTTGGAAATTGGGTTGAAAAAATTGAATTAAAATTAAACCGAGACCGGTTTGGCTTGAACTTTCGGTTAACCAGCCTCACCCGGTTCGGGCTGATGCGCAAAATTTTCAGTATTTGAATGCCCGGTCCGGTCCTCGGTTTTAGCTTTTTGGGCTGGTTACCCAGGTCGACCCAACCCTACTTCAATGTATGGTTATTTATGGTTCAGTTTTGACTGAAATCCCAAACTGAACCATATCAATCGGGCATAAATTCAACCAAACAAAACTAAACCAAACCATAAAAAAATTATGTCTTGGGCTCTTGGCTATTAATTTTTTGTATTATATATAAAAAATTATAAATAAACTTAGATGTTGGTTTGGTATCCCCGGTTTTTTCAACCTAAAATTGTAAATCGAACCCGTCGCTTCAATTTCAAAACATTACAAACTAATTGAAGCGGAACCAAAAATTCTCTAATCAGCTCGACCCACTGATGAAAGGAAAACCGAGGAGCCCTATAAGTGGTCAGGATATATGACTAGGGGTGGGCAAACGGATCGGGGATCCGCGAGTCCAAATCGAACCAGCCTGTTTTGCTCTAAACGGTCCGAATTTTAATTTTGTGTTTTTAGATACGGTCCGGATCCGTTATAAAACGGTTTGGTCCCGATTCCTATTATTTAAAAAGAAACAGTCCGGGTTGGACCCGTTTCAAATCATATTTACAAGTTAAAAATTAAAATACTAAACCTAAATAGGAAGTTGAAGATTGAAGTTAGAAACTAGAGTTAGAAGAGTAGAACTAAAGAGGAGAAACAAAGCCCTCTCCTCTGTAGCCGCACGGCCCGCGCACGACCCGCATGCCGCATCCTCTCCGGTCTTCTCTTCCCATCTCGATCGAAGAAGAAGAATCTCTCCATTTCTTGAAGAACTGATCTGTAGAAGAAGAAGGATCTGTAGTGTAGAGAGCTCTTGTGATCTCAGATCTGCTGCTTGCTTGCTTGGTGATAGCTTAATTTGCTGTTTGCTAGTTATTAAATCTTGATTTTTTCTTCTTCTTTTGTGTATGCAAGATAACGAATTCCTGCACATTAAGACCCAATGCTTCTACACTTCAGGAGAATACTGTAGCCTAATAAACTGTTTCTTCCTACTTTTATTTGCTCTCACATATGTTCTTCCTCCAGTATTTGCTTAAGTGGGAGGTGTGAAGTTTTAGGGACTTAGACACTAAAGATATGTGAATTGGGTACTTTCTTTAGTTGTGGCTGTAGTACTATGTTGTATTTTCAAGAATGAGTATCGAGTTATTGTAATGTGATTTGTTCTGTTGCTCTCTACAGCGATTTGTCAATGAGATTCTGATCATATCCATAGAATTGAATTCAGTATAAGGTTGGTAGCAGTTGCTGACAATCTCACTTCAAGGATTGCCCTGTCACTGTTTGAGGAAATTGGCACTTATAAGTTTTAATTTACACGAGGAATCAGGACAACTTTAGCTTAACTTGGCACTTAAAAGGTACAACTTTGACAAATGTTCATTATAGTTCGTTTAGTTCCATGTTCTATGGTTGACATTATTGAAACTAAGGGTGTGTTTGGTTGCATCGAATCCTATGCAACCAAACACACCCTAATTGTATTGGTGGAAGTTAAGAAAGGCCACACACACACACAAAAAAAATGCAAAAGACATACAACAAAAAAAAGAATTCACTCTTACAAAATCCATATGATACGAAAAAACCACAACTCAAATAAATCCTGGCTCCTCTGAAACCACATGGTGACCATGTTTCAATAATTTTATCTTTTGGTTACCATGGATGATGGCCGTAATTGTAGTCATTTCCTTCTTGGCTATAATTTATGGATGCACCCATCGTGTTTATTTATGTTTGCCATCGTTGTGTTCAAGTCTTGATCTGTGATGAACTTGGGTGTGTGTTATGAGTACACAATAATGGTAATTAGCGTAAGGTCACCATTCTTATGCTGTTTCACTTTTAAGAAAACGATATAGTTAGCATTTCATAGGGCTTAATAAAATCAATATTAACAGAAGTCGGAGATTGGGTGTTGGCTGTGATTGGCTATTTGATGAGGAAACTAGGTAGATTGTACCATTTTTTGCAGAAATAACAAGAGAGATGTTAGAGATTGGGGACTTTGAATTCTTTGAAAAATGAGTTGTGTTGCCTATGCAGTTAAGGATGAATGTGAGTTGTTGTTGTTTTTTGGTTGAATTAGCTTAGGTGCGGAAAGTGGTCAAGTTTTTGGCTGGAAAAGTTAAAGTGGAGGTTGTCAATGTTGTGTTTGGGGGTTGGTTTTGACTCTGTTGACTATTTGATGAGGAAATGCTCTTTTTGCATAAAGAAACAAGAGAGAGATGTTAGAGATTGGGGACTTTGACTTCTTATAGAAGTATGAGTTGGGTTGGCTAGTATAGTTTGTGCTTGAGTTATATATGCAATTAGATGGGATGATTGTGAGGCTGTTGGCATAGTTGGCTTAGGTGTGTGATGTTCAAGTGTTTGGCCGAGAGATGAATAATTAAAGTAGTGACTAGTTTGAAAAAAAACCCATAGACAAAGACACTGATCAGTGTTTGTTTAAAACTTGAATGAGATCATTTGTCAAGAAAATGACTATCTTCAGTCAATGCAGACAATTCTATAACTGTTGTTATGAAAGGACACTTGTTTTGGCTGAGACTTGTTATGAAAGGAATCTAGTTTTGGCTAAGACCTTGTTGAGAAAGCTTGCTAGAGTAAAGGTGAAAATCTTACCGACATCTTTCCAGTTTCCATGAAAACTAATGCTGGTTGAAGTGGGTTACACCCATTTTACCTGATTTCAAAACCAAGAAACTATTTAAAACACTATTACATTTGTTGGTTGGAGCTAATTCTCATTGCTGGAACCTGGGATATTTGGTCGCCAACAACACAAAACTTCCCCTCCACAAAAATGCCATAACACAGAAATGTCTTTCTGTGTCATGATAGAATTGATATCCATGCAAGGACCATAGACATTGTGGGATGGGTTTGTCTGACTGTTACTTTTATGAATATAATGATTGATTGTGTCTATATATTCTGACATTTTCAGTGATTTCTTGTTTTCTGTTAACAGTATATTTTTGAATAGTGATCTTGCACTCTGGGGAAAATTAATGCATGTAAAAATATAGGCATTTTGGGATGTATTGTTTATGAATCTGTTTATTGAGAAAGTACTTGGTTTTTATGTATGTAATGATTGATTGTGTCTGCATATTCTGACATGTTGATTGATTTGATTGTGACATTTTTATTGATTTGTCGATTCTTCCTAAACATGTAATGCTCGGCGGGTTATATTTGTCAATATCAATGTTTTCCTCCCGTGCATATCGTCCAATTGCTTGATGAGTATTGTCAGTGATTTTTCCTTTGCTATCTTGCAACTTTGTAGATCTCGGTTGGTCTTCACTAGTTTGTGATATACTAGTTCTATAACACAGCAAACAAAACATGGGGGTAGAAAGAGAAACCCCATCCGTAGAAGCTCAGATTTGTCTCCGGAAAAGAATTTGCGACCCTTCTTCTTCCATCTTCCCGTTTTTCTCCGATTCACCAGATTCCAATTACAGGTATGTTCTCTTCTCCCCTATCGAAAATAAAATCCCTAACATTCTCATTCAATCTCATCGTCTACTTCATCTATCACGCTATTTGCTATGAGCTTGTGATGGATTTTTTTGGTTGAAGAATAAGGTCTTAATGATAAGGGTTGGTTTCTTTTGTCATTTCCCAGCAAGTTGAAGTTCATTTTCTCCAATTCAGTCACAGAGGCATGCAACAACTCTTTATTGCTGCTCGGTCCCCGTGGTTGTGGTCAAAAACAGGTAAAGTCGATTATTTTCCATGTTATTGCAACACTCGTAAGAAACTCATTTATAATATGGGGAAAAAAATCTACTAGTCATTCATGCTTATTTATTTATTTATTATTATTTTTTTTTATGATTTCAGGTGTTGGATCTTGTTCTCAATGATTTAAATGCTGAATTTGCAGATATGATCTCAGTGGTATGTGCTTGCCTGCGAATAAGAATTTCATGATTTTATTTAGTTTTGCTTTCAAAGCATATTTGATTTGGATATTACCATCAATGCCAACTTGGAATGCAAACCCCAATTATGTTCGACTTATGATTTTGAACCCAGATTGATGCATGTTACGAGGTCGTCTATTTTGATGTCCAGCTTGGGATATTTGACATTGGACTTTTTTTTTTAGCATATAAGGTGCACTTTTAAAAAATGTTATTCTTCCTTCTTTTACATAAAATAGACGATTCTACGAAGGCTTATGTCAATTTAGGGTCTAAACTGAATTATAAGTTAGACGCAATCAAGTTTCATATTCTATGTTGGTAGTTTGGGAGGGTCCAAATTGAAACATCCTTTTCTTTTTAATAAAAAAGTTAGTAGTTATGTGATGGGTATCTCAGCAAGTCCTTTAAATTAAGAAAAACTTACAAAACTTATGTATCTGATTCAGGTCAGACTGGATGGAATATTACACAGTGACGACAATTGTGCACTCAAGGTCAGTAGTTCACCAATTCTCAGAGTCTGAAATTTGGTTTTGCTCTTTAAAGCTATCTCTTAGTGCATATTTTGGTCTTTCTTCTCATAAATCCTTCCCTTATAAGATCTTTCACCTTGAATTTGTTTCCATTAACCTGAACATGAATTTTCCAGGAGATTGCTAAACAACTGTGCTTGGAAAATCAATTATCATTCTCAAAAATGGTACACAACCTTCTCGGATAGTTAGCATACGCTTTAGATCTTAAAGGGCAAGGATTTCTAACCGTCATACAACTTGGCTTTTGTAGGCTTCAGCTGATGAGAACTCACAGTTCATGATAGCTGTATTAAGGTGAATAGTCGGATTTGTATTCTTTCATCTTTTATGATTTCATTGCAACTTAAGTTCTGATAACTTATTTGTTTTTATTTAGTTTTGGTTTTTTGAACTGGGTCTGTTTGCTCTCCCCCCAGCCCCCACACCCCCCCTTTTGTTGTACTTTCTATTTTTCTGTTTTCTTTCAAAGGCTTTCTCGTGGATGGTGTACTTATGTGCATTTACATGCGTCAATTTTTCTTTTTTATCAGAGAGTATGGTTTAGCTCACAAAACTTTAGTCTTTGTATTGGACGAGTTTGATCTCTTTGCTCAGGTATGCCTTAATAATATCCACAGTTTTCATAATTACTATATTTTGAAAGTTTAATTAGGTGATATCACTGTATATTGCATTATTATGAACACATATCATCTACTTGAATTGCATACCATGCAGAAGTTATTAGTACAATGAAGTTAAACATATATGGTTCCTTGCAGGGAAAGCAACGCCTACTCTATAGTTTACTTGATGCAATGCAAACAATTTCGTCACAGGCTATAGTCATTGGTGTTAGTTGCCGTTTGGTACTGCACTTCAAACTCTCTTATCTATTTTTAGAGCATCATAAATGCATATGTAATAATCTATTTGTATAGTATAACTGTTATATGACCGTTGCCAGATATGATAGGAATATCAATATTTGATTTTAAGCCTGCATGAAATACGGGAAGTTTCAAGGAATGAACATCAGTTAATAATAAAAAAGAGCTTCACTAGAGAATCTAAGTTTTCTCATAAAACTCTAACAGAACTTTCTCAAATCCTCGTTCAACTAAAATAAAATAACAAAACTGTTTTGTTTTGGCTCTAAGGGCTTATTTATGGCCTAACAATTACTTGTAGCCTATATTCCGTATCTCTTGATTATGTAAAGGACTGAACGTGCATCAAAATGTGTGCTTCTTAATGAATATATCCACTTCATTCTCACTTTCTTAAGAAAGTTAACCTTCAATAAATAGGTGAAAGTGCATGATGGGTGTGGCGGATGGGGCTCTCGTGGTTCAAGCAGTGGTTATCATGGGATGTGGCATTCATAATTTTCTTTGTCAATACCTTGGTCTCGCTAGGTGGTAAATGTAACTCTTAAGGAGTTGTGGGGCCCTGTCAAGATTTTGAGGAGTTGGCTGGCTTCTTGGAAGAGTGGATTGGTGTCAAAATGGGGTAGACTTACTTTGTCCAAGAGAACTTTGTCTACACTCTCATATATCATGTCTCCGCTCCCTATTCCCATGTTCGTTGCTAAAATAATGCAGCAAATATTTAGGGATTTCTTGTGTAGACAATGTGTCACAAGTCCTTGCATGTGTCCAGGACATTTTGTTTTCAACAAACCATTACTCAAAAGCTCTTAGAATAGGAAGTTTGCTTCTTCCTAAGGACAATCATCAACCTTTGATTTGGAGAGTTTTTTTTGAATTTCCAGTTTTATCCCTAAACATGTGAATGAATAAAATCCTAACAGTTCTTTGTCCTCTTCTCCTCTCTTCTCAAGGGCTGGCCAAGCGGCATCCACCACCACCAGCCACCACTCTGTTTAGATCAGACCACAATCGCCGACCACCACCACTGTCTCCTTTCAAGATCAACCACCACCATCTCCACCACATTTCATGTTTTGGATTGAAGAAGACAAGGGCAAAAATTGTTGAAAAATTTTGAGGGGATTTTAGGTAGAACTTTTTTATTTTTTTTTGAGTAATTCAACTCTTTTTTAGGGACCTTTGGTTCAAAGGAGGCTCGGGTGTTAGAACTTCAAAACAATGAATGTCACTCTTGTGGTAAAATGTTTTTGGATATTCAAGGAGCCGAGTAGATGGAGAGAGTTATAATTTATAAGCTAAAAAGTATGATTGAGGATGGGAATTGGGGGATCCGTAACCATCTGTGTTGGCCTTATGGGTTGAGTTTGTGGAAGGGAACATCAAATGTGAAGCTTTGTTTTTCCGAGGGGCATGGACCACATTCCTGGTAGAGGGGAGAAAATATGTTTTTAGCTGACAAGTGGTGTGACACTGATAGAAAGTAGGATTAATGTTTTCGTTTAGTTGGGTCGGGCCTAAGTAAGCCCATAATTAAATAATTGGGGATTGGGCTCCAAGAGATCTAGGGTTAGCTTGCTTGATTAGCAAGGTAAGTTATTTATAAATATGGCCTATAGTTCATTGTTTGTAGGTTGTTGATTGATGAAGTGCAAACTCCGATAAGAGCATTTATCCTTGTTTGTTTTATTTGATGTTTTCTGTTTTAATTTTCAGCATGTTTATTTTGTTAGATTTGTTGTTTTATTTCCTTGAAGTCATTAGACATTTTGCTCTTAAGGGTCTATTTGGCTTCTAACCTCCATAGAGGGGGAGTGTGCCTGATTTCTTTGTGGGAGATCCTAGTGGGAGGTGGTTGGGATCTTCATTTGAGAAGGACTCCTAGGGTCTGTTTGATTGCAAGGAAAAGAAAAATTTGTAAGGAGTATTCTATTTTCCTTTTCATTGAAGGAAAAGGAAAATCATTGTTTTGTGTGATTTTGTTGTTTGATTGCCAAAAGGAAAATTCTCATTTTTCAAGGTTGGTTGTTTGATTGCCAGTAATTTTCCATGAGTTGACCTCTAAAATTGCAGATACAGATGCCCAAAACATCATCATCCTCTCCAAATCTTCCAAATTTCACACCCGAAATCCACATTATCATACATATGAAATCTTGTTTTAACCTAAACAAAGATTGGGAGATTGATTTGGTGAAGAGGACCTTCCATCTTCAACTATGAAAGCCTAAATTTATCCCTAAAATTCAATTTCATTATGCAAGCCCTTCCCTTGAAAGAAGCCTAGATCTTGAGCTTAACTGTAAGGGATTATTGCCACAATAGAGATCTTGCTACCGCGAACTCTGAAATGTCGAACGGTAACAAGACATCGTCTTCTTCACAGACTTGCTCCATCTCTAGATCTGTTTTTGCTTCAAATGTTTCAAAATTCAGAGCATTCATCAACAGTCATAACAAAAAACAGCAATACCCTCCAATCAACATATTAAAAGCCTCTATACCTTCAAAGTAGCAGATCTGTGCCCATGCTTGAAGGAGTAGATTCTCTATGGCGACAAGGATGAGGAAGGGGTGAGGCGAAGAAGAGTGGGTGAAGAAAAGGGAAATGTACCTTACTTGAGAGGAAGAAAGAGCTTGTTGCTCTTCATGGTGTGGATGCATTTTTGTGGGATGCTTGAGATAAAAGAGATGTTATCAGGTAAGTTCAATTTATCTTTTCCTTGGTTTCAATTCCTAGGGGAGAGCTAGGAATTGATATCTTGAAAAAGGGAAAAAAGTTTTTTTTTATCACGCTTTTGACATGAGCGTCGGGGCATTATGGGAATTTTTCCATCATGTATCACCCATAACACGGGTGTCGAGGCAAAATAAAATTTCCTTTTCCTAGTGAAAATGTGCAATCAAACACAACCTTAGTGAGTGAGAGGAGGAAGAGGCAAGCAATTTGGTGGCGGTCCTTGAGCTTATGATGTCGAAACATGATAAGGATGATTGGAGGTGGAGATGATCTTAAGGGTGGTCATTTATGGTTTTATCTTTCAAAAAAATCATTTGGCCACTCTTATCCATATCCCAGATTTAGGGAATATTTCCCAACTTTGTTGATGTGGGGGAGTGCATGTATCCGGAAGTTTCTTTCTTTGTATGGGAGCTCCTTTGGAATGTGTTTCACTTGAGATGCTCTTATTACAAGGGTATGGAAGTGGAGACAGAATGTACCATGTGTGATCTTGGTGTAGAGCCGCAGGGCATTTACTTTAATGAAATCTTGCTAGCTTCATTTGGCCCCATTTCCTTAATGTTTGTGGGGTGGATTGGTGAAGCTGCGGTCCGTTTGAGTATGTGTGTCATGGAAATGTAGAGCCTTTGCCAAGGATAAAAGGAGAGATGGTTTGCTCACTTATTCCTTTATCCCATATGCCGGGGTTTTTGGGTCATTTGGCAGGAAAGAAATAACATAATCTCTGTGAGCTCCTTCCTTTCTAGGGTCATAATGTTATGGGTATTATGGGTTTGCTACAGGACATGTTCTTCCCAGTATGCATTCAAAGGTATCACACTCAATTTATGCTAGAACGGGAACAAATCATGATGTTACATCAATACAATAAGATTGTATTGTTTTCATTTGTATTGCTTGTACTTATCTATAAAATTTGAATTTCGCTCTGAATAAACAAAAATAAAGGGAAATATGGGTGCAATGCCAAAAAGAACTACAGCAACTTCAACCTCTGAATTTTTCTTTATTTAGGACTGTTTGCTCCAACCTTCCTTGTCCGCTCATAGTAATTTCTACTAGTATCAGAATCTATAAGTGATCCTTTAGCTGATTGAAGCTTAGATTGTTTGGATTCAATGAAACAGTTGAAACTGAATCGCTTTTATGTATGTATTAAAAGTTTTTGAGGAGGCATGTTGCATGTGGTGCAGGATGCTGATCAGCTCTTAGAGAAGAGAGTGCGATCTCGTTTTTCACACAGAAAGCTATTGTTTCTTCCTCCCTCGAAGGGTGATATACAGAGGTGAGTTTTCTTCTAAATTCTGTCCAGGAATATTTCAGTGGCTTACACTCTATTGTTAGTCAGGTCTATCATGTTAATGCTTTTGTGTTGATGTTCCATTTATTCATTACCAGATTGCTGGACTACATATTAGCTTTGCCAGAAGACTCAAGTTTTCCACAGGACTATGTGATTGAGTATAATGCGAAGCTTCATGTATCCTTTCTCAGACTTCTTGCTTTGCTTTCTAAGTTCAAAAGTTTCATTTCATATTTGGGTAGCAATTAACCATGTTAAGAATCAAGGTTCAAAAACATGAGGGGACTATGGGTTGGTGGTTCTGTAGTTTGACATGATTTGAAAGTCTAATTGGTATATCATGTTTAGCCGCCTTGGTCTAAGAGCTAGAGCTTTAAGTTTTTGGCACACTCTTGAATGAGCATGTATGCTTTTCTCTCCGTCTGACTTCTTCCTCAAAGCTTAATGACATTGGATGTGCATAACACGCTAGGCACTAAAACCATAGACAAAGATAACAACATCAACTTGTTGTGTAACATACATTACTTTTTGGATGTGACCATGGTTTGGACTTTATTGATAAAATACTTTCAGGGTTTCTGGGATCCAATAAAAGACCTGCTCCTCCATCAGAAAAAAAAAGACGCCTCTTTCTTTAGATGATTCCTTCATTGGTCTTGTAACCCTTTTAAGCTTTCAGAGGTACTCTAATGGTTGCTTCACGAACATATTCCTTATCTGCATATGTGCTTCAGGAGAACTCTTGACTTTATTCTTTAACTTCATGTATGATTTTTTTACGTGCCTAAAAATTTACATATAAATTTCTCAAATGTTCTTCAGCTATTTTTCTATTATGAACAATGTCTCAATAAATTGTTATAAACTATTATGTCAATGAAATTCCTTTCTAAAAATCAACAATTATTCTTTTAACATTGTAGCAGCTACAGTTCTTAGAAATAATATTTTAGTTGATCCTTTCTGGAGGAAAACATTAGCATCCTTATTTTCTCACTCCTATCAAATGCTATTATAGATTTCATATATTTAGCCACTCGTTATAGAAAGGGCCATAATAGATTGTGATTCTGATGTTTGCACTTGGCAAAACAATACCATAAAAGATTAAATTATTTTAGGGATTTCATCTTGAAATCTTAGAACACAATCTTAAACATTCTTTTTCTCAACAATCTTAAACAAATCTAATAATGAACTAAATATAAAAATGACCATAGGCTTACTTCTAGCTGAGTTCTAAGTAAGAAATAGCTCAATAAACATAAAAATAGAGACAATGAAGCTGTGTGGGTCACGTATGCGGGTGCACGTGCCATATGCATCCTTGCATCAAATTTGGTGCAGGAACATCCCTTGGTGGCATAGAACAATTTGCTGAATCTTATATGCATAAGAGGGAAGAAACACAAGCGAAGAAGATGAAGTAGAAGGCCTTGGCATCTAAAGTGAATCCACAATATTTGTGAATCAAACTTGGTTACACCTGGTTAACCAAGGTTGATTTGCAAATATTTGGTTGCAACTTTGAGGATCAAGATTTTGACCAAATCAATCATCAAAATCTGGAGACCAATCTGGACAATTCCGCATGACCTTTTATGAAGTGGACACCCTTTTCCCCATTTTCTTGGTTCGGATTTATATTCTTTTCTTTTAGGATTCCTTTAGAAGTTATTTTTCATTTGTTCTTAGATTCCATACAAGTTTTCTTTTGGTTTGGACAAGTAGTTTTATTCGTTCTTGGTTGCCTTCTATTTTGCACATGGCTATGAAGTGTACAACTTCCACCTTGTAGTAGTTTGAATAACTTTTGATTGAAATAAAGTTCTGCAATTACTTCTTTATCTTCTTTGTCCTCTTTGTAGCCTCAACTAGTCCACAAATCTGAAGATGGAAATGGCTTTCATTTGTAGAGTCCAAAACATTACTTCTACAATCAAATAGTGGAATCAATTTTTTTAGCATAGTTAAAGCCACTAGTATTTGGGATGTGTCACCATTCTGTAGTATTAAGAGTATGATGGAGTTCTCTTGGTTTGGAAAATTATGATTCGTGAACACCAGAAAATGCATTTATATGTAGGAATTATAGTTCAAAAGGTGAGCAGTATCAGATTAGTAATGTAAGCGTCTCTGAGGATTTTAAACTCTGTAAACTTGTGTCACATGTCCTTCTAACCAGTTTTTCTAGACACAGCATGGATTTCCTCACTTCAGTTCGTTTAATACTTCAATAGCTCCATCTTTATGTTGAGATTTCTCAACTCTTCAAATTTCTAGAGTATAACAGACCTGTGTTCTTCTAGGCTTGTACTTATAATTGTTTTATTGTCCAACAGAACATGGGTAATAGATGCATAAGGTAAGTATCACTTTTATTTTTCAAGAGAACATGGGTAATAGATGCATAGGCAGGTAATCACTAATGTGGCTTTCCATGTCTGCATTTTTATTGAGATAGTTTATTCACACTGTATTATCTTTAAGTTGTTCCTCTTCTTGCCAAGTGACTTTCTCAGTCACGCTGGCAGTTTTATCAATCTATTGAGATAGTTTATTCACACTCTATTTATACTTGTTTGATTGGTTTTGGAATTTTCAAATTATTCTGGTGTTCTCTAAGCTTTCGATTTTCGGAGTAGGTTTGGCCGGTTCACTGCCCATAAAACCTAGTGCTCTCATGAAATCTTCCAACTTTCTATGTTGCATTACTATGTATGTACATATCTTCCCTTAATTTAGACTCCAATGTTTTTTTCCCATATTCTGCGTATTAGATAAACTGAAAGGCATGCTCTCATCTAAAATGGAAGAGATAATTTCTTGCTAGTAGCTTAGTAGTTTATCTTACAGGATCTGTTTTATCAGTAGATAGTATGCCTTGACCCTTCACAGAATTTATATGAAGATAAACAATTTCGAGAAATTGTTAGTACACTGTCAGATGCTGACTCCAGTATTGACCATCTGTTGAATTTTCTGTAAGTCTTACTACACTTGAATGTTTGTTATGTAGTGGTTTCTCATTGTACTGCTTCTTACCAAGGATATCCATTCAAATTATTTCTAAGCGAGCATTTATTGATGAATCCATTCTCCCAGGTTTTTGGCTGTTTCTGATATGAAGTTAGAGAACGGCTTCCTATCACTTGAGAACTTCAAAACTGCATTTTCACGTATCCGCAGGCCATGCAAGATTGAAAGTCTACAGGGTTTGTGAACTTTATTTTCTTATGCTGCAATTCATTCCGGTCATAGCAGATTTATGTGTGCTTATGGTGTTTATTCTCTTTGAATCTAGGAATATGCAATCTATTGGATACACAATTTCTGTTCCTTATATTCTTTCAATTGAATAAGGAGATAGTATTTTGCTTTAGTATATTGCTAACCATGCTTTTATATGTAAATGACGTCCTACCAAATTTTGATGAATTATTTATGTTGTTGTGTTTGTTCATCCATGTTTCTGTACAATAACCATGGCAGAAATTTGTTAATGACTTCCACTTTAATTGTTTTTGACAAGTTATTGACTTTTCTAAAAAGAATAATATAATACATTATCACAGTTTACGTTCTAACGAAAAAAAAGGTTATGTGAGTTGAATTTATTACTAGTGGATGCGAGTATTGTAAAATTGCAATGCTTATCCGAATTTACTCATATCTTTGAGTGCATCCAGGTTTGGATGCAGATCCTGGTTAGCATATTCAGTTTTGTTCTTAATTTAGATATACACAAGGATTTGTATATACGCAGAGTTAGTAATCTTGGATGAAGTCTGCCACAGTTTATGCCCTAATAAGAATGAAATCTTTTCTATTCGTTTTAGTTTGCATCTGTGGATGTCCATAGCACTTGAACCATGTCATCTAAACATCACGAAGCATGAACGTGGTTTGTACATAGCAGGATAATTCTAAATATTCCAAGATAGTTTGACTTGCCTCCCCACTAGAAATAACCAATTAGATAGGTCTCCTCATCTAAGATAGCTCATTTTGACTTTCCTCCCCAATGGATATAGCCAATGCAGGATTTGATTAACTTTTACATCTTTGCTCTTTAGCACAATATGCTTTCTTCTCTCGTTGTTTTCCAATGACAGGAATCTCAGAAACCAATGGGGTGTTATTTAGAGATACACAATACTCTTTGTTGATAATTTTGCTTATGAAGTTCCATTATATTCTAAATCTATGTTGGAACTCTCAAGCAGGTTGTCCTGTTCTAGAACTCTATATCCTGGTATGCATGAAGAGATTGGAAGATAAAGACCAAAACTCTTACAACTTCAACTCTGTCATTAAAGGTCAGAGTTAAGGTGTAATATGTTCTCATACCGTAAATCTACTAGTTTTGTTGCTTAGCATGATCTCTTCTTTGTATGGCAGAGTACAAAGACATCCATGATACATACAAATTCTCTGATAATTATTCACGAAGTGTTTGCTTGCGGGTGAGTAAGCTAATCTGCTATGGTGAATCTTTTAGTTGGTGTATTTGTGCCAAGATGTATTAAACTTGGATGGCTAATCTCTTGTAGGCTTTTGAACATCTCCTACAACGTGGATTAATCTGTTTTACCGACAACAGGGGGCAAAGTCAATCTATTGAATTCCGTGCAGTGAAGTTGCTGATCTCATCTCATGAGCTTCATCAGGGGTTAAAATCAAATCGTTCTTGTCCTGTAAGTTGCTCAATACTTAAAAGTACTGAAACACAGCACAAAAACATATAATCTGATAGTTCACATACATGAACAGATTTTTTCACGTTCTTAATTAATAGGATAGGAAGCTTAATAGTAAACGAGTGAGCATGCACAAGGAGTCATCCCACTAATGTGCTTTATATTTATTTATTTATTATGAGTCATCGGCATGACTGGAAAGTTGTGGGAGTCACAATGCCCTAGGTCCAGACGGTTTTTCTATGGGTTTTTGAAGAAGTGTTGGGAGGTTATTGGTGACAAAGTTATGTAGGTGATTGTAGAGCTTCAAAATTCTTTTTATTTTTATTTTTATTTTTATTTTTATTGGAGATTAAATACTACGTTTATTACCTTGATCCCCAAGAAGGTTGAAGCCGGTTCTTTTAAGGACTTTAGAACTATTCGCTTGGATGGTGGTCTATATAAAACTATTGCAAAGGCTACGGCTAGGAGATTAAAATCTTGTTTGGGTACAATCATAGATCATATGACCCACCAGGGGGGCATTTGTTGAAGATAGACAAATATTAGATGGAGTGATGATTGCTAATGTGTTGGACTTTGTCTTATGGTGTATGAACAAAATGCTTTTGGTAAGAAGTGGATTAGGTGGGTAAAAATTTGTATGTCTACAGTAAGTTTTTATTTATTGTGGGAGGAGAACCTATAGCTTTCTTCAAGATCCTACAGGGTATTCACCAAGGGGATCCAATGTCACCATCTTTGTGCACTATTGTGGTTGAAGGTTTGAGTAGGTTAGTTGCTTAAGCACAAGAGACAAGTCTTTTAGCTGGTTTTCAAGTTTCACCGACAAGGAGTATTATACATATTCAGTTCGCCGATGATACATTGTTCTTTTTGGATGATGGTAGGGATTAGATAGAGAATTGAAGTATATTCTTCTGATTTTTCAATTGTGCTCAGGTTTGAAAATTAACTTCTTTAAGAGTGTGGTGTTTGGTGTGGGAGAGAATGCTAATAGTAGTATGGGGGTAGGGGTTTTAGGGTGTCAAGTGGGGGTTTTACGGTCTTTCGGTGGCTTCGAAGAATAGATATAAGCACTTGTGGGATCCGGTGTTGGAGGGGATAGGGAAGAGGTGTGGCTATATGGAAAGCAAAGTTACTATCAAATGGAGAGAGACTTATTCTTATCCAGAGTGCATTAGCTATTGTGCCAATTATTATATGTGGTTGTTCCAGATGCCTTCATAACAGATGATTTGAAATTTCTATGGTGTGGGGATGAGGAGAAGAGAGGGTTTCATGCTCTTAATTGGAATCAGTCTTCTTACGAAAAGTAGGTCATGGTATACGTCCATAATTTTGATGAATAAAGCTCTTCTAAGTAAGTGATTATGGAGATACGGGGTGGAAAATGATTGTGGAGAAGTGATTAGATTGAAATATGAAGCGATGAGCATCAATTGGGTTCCGTGACATCCAACAAATGCATATGGTACGAGCACTTGGAAGACAATTTCTAACTATAAGATTTGAGTTTTTACAAGTAGAGGTGCCACTGGGAGAGGTGACAAGGTGAAGTTCTTGTATGATATTTGGTGTGGGGATGAGTATTTCAAAGACAAATTCCCAAGATTATTTTGTTTATGTCATAAGAAACGTGGAATGGTGGAGGAATTCGGTAGTTTTGTTGATGGTGCATTGAGCCAGATTCTACATTTTCATAGGGGATCAGTCTTTATGAGGAAATTGGATGAGTTTCTGAATCCTTTTTTTTGTTTTTGGAAGGCAAGCAGGGTTTTTATAGGATCCCAGAACCCATAAAGATGCCGCAAGCTGGGTTTGAACCCATGACCTAGTGGTACCATCCGCCAAGCTCTAACCGTTGAGTTGTTATGCCATTGGCAGTTTCTGAATCTTTCCGGGATGTTGGAAGCGGTGTTGTTGGGGAATCAAGAGGATAAATGGATTTGAAAAGAAGATAGGGACAAAGGTTTTCAGTGTGTTCGTTCTTTTGCAAATTGGTTAGGAACCAATTATCTAATCATGCTCGGTGTATTTTCCTTTGAAGCAGGTTTGGAGGAAAGGAGTTTCACCAAGAGTCTCATTTTTTATTAGGACATATTTATGGAACAAAATACATTCAAGGTGGAGTTAGCGTATCGGGGCATGGTGTTGGATTTATTTGTTCTTTTTGTGAGGTCGTAAACCACTCACACATTCTACTTCATTGTGATTGGTTGAGTGTAATATGTAGATATATTATTAGTCTTTTTGGTTTTATATTGGGTTATGCTGAGATCCGTGGAAGAATTGTTGAAGTCTTGGAAGACTCCGAATTATTTGATCCCTAAAGGAAACATTTTATGAAATTTAGTTCCATTTATAGTTTGCTGGTTATATGGTGGGAAAAAATGCCAGAATTTTTTCGAACAAGGTTTCAAATAGGGAGACGATTATCATGGAGTTGAGTATCTCATTATCCATCAAATGTACTTTGAGTTTCTATTTGCCAATTGGAATTTGTTGATTTTGGGCCTTAACGCTTTTAAGGTTGTCTTGCCCTATAAAATTTTATTTGCATTTATAAATTTTACCTTTGAAAACAAAAATCATAAATGTGTTTACTTCTGGAAAAACTTTATACAGGACTATTGCACTGGACCTACATGTTTTTAAACTGTGGTCCTGAAGTTAAAAGTACCTGAACTGTGATGTATGCTTTGGAGTTTATAGCATCTCTTTTTGAACATCTCCTACTTGTGCTTCATACAATTGGAAAGTCAGTAAGTAAATACGTTTTTCATTTCCATGACAAATCTAGTGTTCTAGAAATTCAGAAAGTTCTGTGGCAAGGAATCTAAGTGCAGGCATTTTTCTGTATCCGATACTTTGTGCTTCGCAAGTATCGGGCAATTGGTAGACATTTCATGTAAAGTGTTACGGTAGAGTATAGAATTTACCAATTAGAAAAGAAATGAGATAAGATATCAGCTAGTAATTCCAGCAGAGCAATTCTGGGATTGGTTGACAAAATAAGCTGAGGAATTTGTAATGATGAGCTGCTTGGTAATGAATTGAGCATTAGAATGTTGAGAAGTTTCATGTCCGAAACTAATAATCCTTTCATATGCGCAGTTCGATTAATTCATAAATAACGTGTTGCAATTCATAATCCACTTTACATGGCTAGGGGATGATCTGTATGACTATAGACTAGAATAAAGAAAAATGTGTTAAGTGATTGTCATTAACAACTTACAGAGGTTTTCTTGACAAACTTTTGAGTTTCTCAAGGTTCATTGAACTGCATCTAAATTTTGATTGACATGGTATAGAAATAAATAGATAAAGGAGAAGCATCAATACATGCAATATTAGGGTAAGAGTGAGAATGAGATAATCAACTTCGCAACTACTACTGTCAATGTGTCAAATCAGCACAAAATCTCCTTGTTCAACAACTAGCTTCAGTGAAAAATGTTAGGGTATTGGCAGGCTTAGACTTAGATGAGATAAATCATCTTACGAACTACTTATTGACAGTGTCTTTAATCAATATTTAGCAATTTGGCCGAATCAATGGGTGCATGGGCCCGATCCTAATGGTTCGGATCTAGCGACTCGGTTGTTGGTCGAGTCTAGTTGCTGGTGTTCATAACCAGACTCAAACTGAGAATCGAATATTTTACACAGTTGAACATAATATTGTGAAATTTTTTCCGACATTATCTAAGGGAACAAGGAAATGAGATGCTACTATTGAAAAATAGAAAGTTTTTAAATCGTTTTAGTCCCACACCGAGTACACACAAAATAAAAGAAATTTCTACTTCTATAAAAGACAAAAAACCTCCTAAAAGTTGCACATTGGTGGGCTTGGTGGTTTTAGCAAGGACGCAGATAGACCTGAACCAAACCCGCCCTGTTGCCATCACAACACTGTTAAACAACTAGCTCCACACTTTAGTTCACAAGGGCAGTAGTGTAGTTCACAAGGGAAGTAACATGCTTGGCCTGTGGATATACGTCTAAACTAACTGTTGACACTGTCTTATATCAGTACGCGAATCTGAGAGAAGTTGTCTTGAGGGAGAGACAGAGCATCAAGTGGTGGGTTGAGGAGTCTGTAACACGAATGATGGAGAGTGGGGATGGTTGATGAGTTGAGCTTTTATTGGGTTGGTAAAAGGGAAAATAATGGGAGTGGTATAGGCTAGAAGATAAAGCAGGTACGTTTGCAAGATTACCTCTGCCTTGAGAAAAGGGTGGAAGTCATATGTGCTTTAAAGAGGGGACGGGTGTTTTGGGATGGAGAACTTTGGAGATTGTGTAAAGACTTTAAGGTTCAAAGGAGCGCGTAAATATGGTAACAGGAATATGCTGATTGTTATACTTTCCTATATATGGTAACAGGAATATTTACATTCCTGCATATGGTAACAAGCCTGCATATTGATTGTTATATTTTCCTATTAAATTGGAAAGATAACAAGAATATGGTGTATAGCAGATTTTGTGGGATATTAGTTCCTAGTTTCCTTTTCTGTAGAACAAGTCTTTGTATATATATATATATGGTGTATCATTCTCAAAGGATATGGAAGAAAAGTTTATTCTTTCTCTACATTTGCTTTTATGGTATCAGAGCCATAGGCTTTTTAAAAATAAAAAATAAAATTCTTGTCTTCTCGTCTTCATCGTTTTGTCAGTGATCATCAAGACAATGAGTTCGGAGAAGGAGACAATCAGTTCTGGTAAGGATGGATCATCATCTACCACATCCAGCCCAGCCATATCATCTGTGGTTGCACAGTTTTTGGAGAGGGATCTTCGCCGCAGATCACAAATCACAAGTTGAATGGCAAGAATTTCCTCCAGTGGTCCCAATCGGTTCTGATGGTGATCCGAGGGAGAGGAAAAATGGGCTACATCACAGGCAAGGTTCAACATCCCAGTACGATGGATCCAACTTATGAAAATTGGGAACTAAATAATTCCATTGTCATGGCATAGCTGATTAACTCAATGGAGCCACATATCAGCCACACTTATTTGTTTCTTCGCACGGCCAAGGCCATATGGGCCGCTATCAAAGAGAATAAACGCAAATATATTCGGCAAGGAAAGCTGGCTATCACCGAATATTACAACATGTTGCAGACTCTATGGCTAGAACTGGATATGCACTATGAGGCGGACTGGGGTGATTTCGAAGGCAACAAAAAGTTTAAGACACATCTAGACAAGGAACGACTATATGATTTTCTAGCCGGGCTCAACAAAGAACTAGATGAGGTACGAGGACGGATTCTAGGCCGGAGACCACTACCTTCCATCGGTGAAGCTTTTGCAGAAGTACGTCGTGAAGAAAGCAGACGCCGAGTGATGCTTGGGGAAAAAGGGGACTCATCCGTGGATTCTATAAGTGAAAGACCAGCTTAAACCTCAGCTCTTATAACAAAAAATACTGTTAACCGGCCTTATGGTGATCAAAAGTCAAATCAGCGCCCACGGTGTTCTCACTGTAACAAACTTGGCCATATCCGAGAACGATGTTGGGACCTCCATGGAAGACCTGCCGATGCAAAGCCAAGGAAACAACTCAAAGCAAGGGACTTCAAGCCACTACAGAATCAGAGGAAACCAACAACAATGAGTCAGCTGGAATTTTCTTGAACAAAACTCAATTCGAACAGTTGTTCAAACTTATGAGTCAGCAAGCCATGACTAATCCCAGCACAACAACAAGCAGTTTTGCTAATCAAGGTACTGCCCTTCATGTAGAAAAACAAACTCCTTGGATATTTGACTATGGCGCATCTGACCACATGACAGGTAACTCATACCTATTTTACTCCTATACTCCATGCCATGGGAGCTCAAGAGTACAAATAGCAGATGGAACCTTTTCTACTGTTGCTGGAAAAGGATCTATCCGCCTGTCCAACACAGTTGTGCTACATCTGTACTCCATGTTTCGAAATTAACATGCAACCTGGTTTCCATTAGCAAACTCACTCGTTACTTCTTGTCACATACAAGAGCAGAGATCAGAGAAGATGATTGGCACTGCTAAGGAGGATGGCGGACTCTACTATTTTGAGAATAGTGAACATGTGAATAAACAGGCTACAATAGCTGAGAATATTTCTTCTCCTTCCAATAAGGATGTAATGATGTGGCATCGTAGGTTAGGCCACCCCAACTTTCATTATCTCAAACATTTGTTTCCAGATTTGTTCCTTAATAAAAATCCCAGCTCCTTTCAGTGTGACATTTGTCAATTGGCCAAACACACACGTGCATCATAACCAGCCAAACCATACATTGAGTCTCATTCTTTCACCTTAATTCACAGTGATATATGGGGGCTTTCTCGTGTAAAAAATATCACGGGAACTAGATGGTTTATTTCGTTTATCGATGATCATACTAGAGTATGTTGGGTCTATCTTTTTAAAGAAAAAACCAAGGTCTCCAAAATCTTTCAAAATTTCCACTCCATGATAAAAAATCAATTCCAGACCTCAATTAAAATCTTGAGGACTGACAATGGATCAGAGTATTACAAGTCCAACTTAGGTGATTATCTAGCAACCAATGGTATCATTCATCAGAGTTCATGCACCAATACACCACAACAAAATGGCGTTGCAGAACGGAAAAATCGCCATTTACTTGAAGTTGCTCGATCTCTATTGTTCACAATGCATGTTCCCAAATATCTCTGTTGACATCTTATAAACCGTATGCCATCAAAAATCCTCCAATTCCAAACTCCCATGTCTGTCCTTTTACAAACCTACCCAATGTTTCGATCTTTCTCCTCTATTCCCCTCAAAATCTTTGGTTGCACAGCTTTTGTTCATGTACACTCTCAGAATCGTTCAAAACTTGATCCAAAAGCAACCAAGTGTGTTTTCATTGGGTACTCTTCAACACAACGTGGGTATAAATGCTACTCACCCTCTCTTCGTCCTATGTATGTGTCAATGGATGTTACCTTCCATGAAACTCAACCGTATTTCCCAATATCCCATCTTCAGGGGGAGATTCTAGAAGAAGATGGATCTTCGGAAGAATTTGATCTTCAAACACCCATGCCCTTACCACTACCTACTTTACCTAGTTTAACTGAGCCCATTATGCCACAATATGACCAAGGGAAAATATTGGAAACATGAGATAATTCCCAAATACCCCAACTACTTGTTTATTCACGCAGGAAGCATTCTCAAAGTAGTAGTAAGCCTGATGCCCAGCAAGGTCAGAAGTCTGAATCAGTCCCTCTCCCAGGTCTTGAGCCTACTAGTAGTCCTATTGATACAGACTTGAGCAACAATTCAGATCTGGATCAGCCCATTGCTCTCAGGAAAGGTACAAGATCGTGCACGCAACATCCAATTTCAAAATTTATCTCATATGAGAAATTGTCTCCCAAATTTTCAGCCTTCACTACTGCTTTAACAAATATCAAGATACCAAAAGATAGTAAGGAGGCTCTCACTGACCCAAAGTGGAGATTAGCAGTTCGGGAAGAAATGGGAGCCTTGGACAAAAATGGTACGTGGGAGATTGTTGAGTTGCCTAGCGGGAAAAAAACTGTGGGATGCAAGTGGGTATTTACAGTCAAGTTTAATGCTGATGGTAGTGTCGACCGATACAAAACAAGGCTAGTTGCTAAATGCTTCACTCAGGCTTATGGTATAGACTACAAAGAAACATTTGCCCCTGTAGCCAAACTCAATTCCGTAAGGGTACTTTTATCTTTAGCTGCTAATCTTGATTGGTCACTTCAGCAGCTAGATATAAAAAATGCCTTTTTAAATGGGGATTTACATGAAGAAGTGTATATGGATCCTCCTCCAGGGCTTGAGAAGAAAGGAAAATTAGTGTGTAAGTTGAAGAAATCACTTTATGGCTTGAAGCAGTCTCCGAGGGAGTGGTTCGAGAAGTATACTCAAGCTGTGAAGGAACAGGGTTTTACACAAGCACAAACTGACCATACTATCTTCTACAAACATTCTAAGGACGACAAAAGAACAATCCTTATAGTATATGTAGATGATATAATTGTTACTGGAGACGACCAACCTGAGTTGGAATCATTAAATGGGTATCTCGCTAGCAAATTTGAATTAAAAGATCTAGGCACACTCTAGTATTTCTTGGGTATGGAAGTTGCTAGGAGCAGTCTGGAATCGTTGTTTCTCAGAGGAAGTATGTACTTGACCTTCTTCAAGAAACATGCTTGTTGGGATGCAAACCAGCAAAGACACCTATGGAGCCCAATGCCAAACTTGGACTTGAAAGCGGGAAGGAGATTGATCAAGAGCAGTAGGCAAGTACATGTACTTGCCTACTTGCCTACTTGCCTATGGAGCCCAATGCCAAACTTGGACTTGAAGGCGGGAAGGAGATTGATCAAAGACTAGTAGGCAAGCTCATGTACTTATCACATACTCGTTTAGATATAGCCTTTGCGGTAAGTGTTGTTAGCCAATTTATGCACTCACCCAAAGAAAGACACCTGGAGGCAGTCTTTAGGATTTTGAGGTATCTGAAAAATACTCCTGCAAGGGGATTGTTCTTCAAGAAGGGAGATCACAAGGCTGTGGAAGTCTATACCGATGCTGACTGGGCAGGTTCTTCAGTGGATAGAAGATTGACATAAGAATACTGCACTTATGTTTGGGGCAACCTTGTGACATAGAGAAGCAAAAAACAACCTGTGGTAGCTAGGAGTAGTGCAAAGGCGGAATTTCGGGCATTAGCACACGTTATATGTGAGGGGATTTGGCTTGGAAGACTACTGGAAGAACTAAAAATCTTTAGTAATTCTCCCATAAAGCTCTATTGTGACAACAAGGCAGCAATTAGCATTGCTCACAATCCAGTTCATCACGATCGAACGAAACATGTAGAGGTGGATCGTCACTTTATCAGAGAAAAGATTGACAATGGGAGCTTTTGCATGTCATACATTCCAACTAAGGAACAAACTGCTGACATCTTGACAAAAAGTCTTCACAAACCGACATTTGAAAACCTTGTGAACAAGCTAGGAATGAAAAATATTTATATTCCAGCTTGAGGGGGAGTGTAAATATGGTAACAAGAATATACTGATTGTTATACTTTTCTACATATGGTAACAAAAATATTTATATTCCTGCATATGGTAACAATAATATATTCCTGCATATTGATTGTTATACTTTCCTATTAACATGGAAAGATAACAAGAATATGGTGTATAGCAGATTTTGTGGGATATTAGTTCCTAGTTTCCTTTTATGTAGAACAAGTCTTTGTATATATATATATATGGTGTATCATTCTCAAAGGATAAGGATATAGAAGAAAAGTTTATTCTTTTTTCTACATTTGCTTTTAGATCGAAAACAAGAGGAGCCAAGGGAAGAACAGAGTGAGTAGAGAGTGTGTTCGTCTCAACTCAAATTTTAAGATAACGGGCGAAGAAGGTGGAGGAAGAGATTGAGGGACATTGGACGGTGCAGTCTAAGGTGGAGGTGGCTATGCCCTCTAATTTTTCATGCTAGAGGGAGTCACTAACGTGGGCCAGGATTACCATATTGGATAGCTGAAAGTGGTCGTTTGGCCAGCATGACTGACTAAGTTGAGGGTCTGTTTGTGGCATTCCCTTGTGATATTTACATCGCTATGGTGGAATGGAGTAGTAGGAGTCGGGCACATAAGTGGCTGATAATGGAACATGATGGATGCTTCTAGTGGTTGGTGAAGCTCAAGATAGCCAAACATGTTGAGGGCAAGGAGGTTAGTGACGAGGGAATTTTGGTAAGTTATGTTGGGAAAGATGGAATCTCTAGGTGTGGCGATGGAGGAGGTGCTTTGTCAGGGACCATTTGATACTGATCAAGGTAATCAATGGAGGTTGGTGCACGGGATCTTTGTCCGATACAAATTTGAAATTTGTTTAAAGAGAACAAAGCTTGGGAAGTGAGGAACACCAGACCAACCTATCGGAGGATCCAACACATTGTGGAATGCAATTGATGCGGTTGAAGCATCAGACAATAGGGATTAGCAAACGGATGTGCAAAATGGGAATCTAGAAAGATAGTTTTGAGTCGGGTTAGTGGGTGTTGGGTGGGTCGGAGTCCGATGTGATGGAATGTGGGCTCGTCTTAGAGATACACTATATGTGGTACCTAAGCGAACGACTTGATGATCACTTAATAATAAATCACAACTTATAAAATAGTAACATGCTGGTATTTTTTGAAACTAATAATAATTCATATTACACAAACTAGATAATTAAATACAAAAACATAGATTTTATAAAATTTTGGATATTGGAAAAATACGCCAATTCCACTCCTGATAATAATAACTAAAAAAACCAAGACAACTTATTATGTTCCCTAAAAAATAAGACAATTTATTAAGTTATGCTCCCTACTAGGTTAGTAGGTTAAGCGTCATATTTATGTACGAGCCATGATTCTGAGCCATAAAATTGTCTTAAATGTTCCAAAAAAAATTTATTATTATGATCTTACTACCACATAAATCATTCCCACCGTAAATTCAATGCACTTTGATCTTTGTGTCATAATTAAAAATATTGAAGATTTGATGAGCGCACATTTTAATATTGTATTTGATTTTGCTAGATATTACAAGCAGTCAATTTTGGATTCTAATACAAACAACAACAATTCTAGGGAGCTATGTTTGGTGGCCACTTTGGGTTTTTTTTACACTTCTATCCCTTTTATGGATGGTGTTTGTGGTTGTGTTTTAAAGAGAATGGGTTAAAAGTGCAAAAAAACCAAAAGTGACTACCAAACATGGCTCTCTAGACTTACTCTACAAACTAGACTTACTCTACAAACAATAACAAGGCTATCATAAAAAAAAACTAATTAACTTATTTAGAAATTCCTAGGTTGTCCTGAAATGATTTAGGCACTAGATCATAACCATCTTAAAACCTCTTTAATTTCAAATTTGAATTATGAATGACATGTAAAAGTTACTTGAAACTTTTATTTTTTATTTTTTTGTTATAATCCTGATGGGAGTTGAATCATAGTAATTCACAAAAAGTGGTCGAAGTAATTAGAACTATGAACAAGGATACTCTATTTACAAAAAAAAAAAAAAAATCGAAATATATCGTGTTAGGTATGCGTGTCGACACTCACGGATACTTCCATAGTACACTCCATTCATCAACTTTTTCACATCTTTGAAAAGTTTCAATTCTTTACAAATGTTACAAGCATATTATAGCATGATAGTAGTACATGAGTAACAAAATTGACTTACAAGTTAATGCATGACTATAATTCAAAACTTTATACTAAAAAAGTAAATAATACTAAAATCTACAGGCGTATCATGTCTTGTATTTTTTTTGCTGATGTGTTTGACACTTTGTATCCATATCGGATATCGATACTCTTATTTGTGTGGTTCCATATGTTTTATGTTGTTTGGGTTGTCATTGCGACTCAGCCAAGGCTTTAAAGGCTCTATTTTTCTTTGAAAAGCCTCGCCCTAGCTTTAGAGCGCTGCAGAGCCATACACTAGTCAAGGTAGATACTACACTACAATCTCTACCATATCAAAGCCTCGCTTCGCCAAGGCTTTAGAGGCGGAATTTGTCGCCTCATGCCTCGCTCGCCCATGACAACATACCATACGTTTAAAATTGTATTTTAAATATTTAATTTTAAAACATTTATGTATATTTAAAAATTTGCTTTAATGAAAATATGAATGAACTATATGCAAAATAATATTCACTATTAGAATATGGGTAAAACCGAGAGGTTGGAGATGGGCTCAAACTCCATGTCCTCAATAGTGGACACTAATTAATGATGTTAATCTCTTTGGGGCAAGTAAGTTGTATTAATTAAAATGTTGGATTCACAAAATGGCCCCAAAGCCTCTTATCATGCATGCCCCATGCTGCTTCATTTTACTTAAGGATGGGATGGCATTGGTAGTAAGGCTTGGTTCTTAGGAGTACCAAATTGGGACTACCAAATTCAGTAGCAAATATACATATTAGTGGATTTTTTGTAGTGGAAATGTTTTCTTTGTTATTAAATCCCTGACTAGCTAGTCACTATTACACCGGTCTGCCCAATCCATTTAGCCACTACAAGATAGTCAAACTGATTTATTCCTCGGTACCAATTAATTGACTATAAGAGTTTTTTTTTATATTTATTTATTTTTTAAATAAATAAAACGTATTTAATCTTCTCATCCCCAAACAGAACTTGTTCTCAAGCCCTAGCGAAGACAAGGCTAAAAAGAAAAGAGAAAAGGGAAGAAAGAGAAAGTAAGGCAAAAGAAAAAAATGATGGAAGAGAATCCACGTCACAAGCAATATATACATTTTATTTTTACTATTGTTATTTTTTTAATTGTCTTCCACCCTACACAGGCAATAAGTCCTTCGTTTTTTTTTTTCATATTTCATTTTCACTATTTTTTTTTTGTCCTCCCCGCGTGGGCCGCATAAGAGTTGTTCAATATTATTTCTCTTGCCCTAGTCTCATTCTAGTGAACCTTTTTATGTGTTTTTTGCTACGACGACACGTAAAAGGTACCAATATCCATCACGGATATGAGGTGTCAGCACGTCGGCCAAAAAACACAATACGAACATACTTGGGAGATGCCTGACATTTTAGTATTATTTACTTTGTAATAGAGTATGCTTGTTGCATAGGTTTCTGGAGATGTTATGTTTAAGATGTTCCATATTACTCCTATCATGGTACATGTGGTTTCAGTTATGGATCTTTTTATTTTTATTTTTTTTATTTCTTATTTTCTTAATGTATTCTTGAATATGTAGTATGCATGTTTCCTGGTATTTAATAACTTAGTATATATTTTTGGAGATCTTATGTTTAAGACGTTTCATATTACTCTTCTCATGGTCATAACATGCTTGTGGTTTCAGTTATGGATCTTATTTTTATTTCTTATTTTCTTAATGTATTCTTGAATATGTTGTATGCATAACTTTCCTGGTATTTAATAACTTAGTATACATGGTGCTTAACAATTGAATGTAATATTACAAGGGGAGGAAAAATCTTTTCTTTAATCAATAAATTAAATCCGCGACCGACTAGCCATAGTCGCTAGGCTACTAGTGACTGAGTACTGTTTTAACTGCCTTGCTTGTCAGACACCTTGTATCCATGTCCAACATCAACTCACACACTGGTCAGTTTCTACGCCATTGGAAGTCATAATCTACTTTGAGACCATAAAGGAACAAAGACAACCTAAAATTCATCACTTTGACATTTTTTGAAGTTTCAAATAAGTGATAGGATGATGATATTATTTGAAGTTTCTATGACATCAATTTTCAAAAGGTTATAGTGTTTGAGAGTGGTTTATCTCATTGTATGCTGTTAAAAGAAACCAACCAAAGAACTTTTGAAACATTTCACTCTTTGTTGTATATCTTCCTTTTACTGCTTCCCTTCTTGCTTAGTCGAACTAGGGAAGCATGACATCCATAGAAGGACAAGCCCCTGTTGTTCGACCATCATGTCATGACTCGTGAGAATGTACCTTTCCTTTTGCTAGTCTTCAGGTTCAATCATTAGAATTTGTATACTGGATTGGTTAAAAGGTTTCAGCTTTTCAGTGATACCATTATATCAGATTTGATAGAAGTGTCCATTGACTTTCAAGAGTACGTTTACTTTGCAGGCACTTCTTCAAAAATTGGTATATCTTGAAAAAGAAAAATTGAAGACATAATACTGTATTGATGTTGGAAATGGAATGAGTGGCTAGCTGCTTGAAGAGTTCAGTATTTCAAAATAAGTCGGTCGGCTTATGTTTCTGAGCAACTTCATCTGCCACAATCAATTGACGAGGACAAATCAGAGAGAAACCGCTACCACTGTTACAATGTATATTCTGGTTCCCCTCCTTTGGCATCTTTTACCTTTCTCTAACTGTTTTTATTCTTTTCTATTCTTCACATGCATGTTGTAATATTCATGAAACTATTATAATGATATTTTGCATTTTTCTGATTTGCACATTATTATGTGCACTCCTTATTATATAATTGACTCTCCCAAGTGATCCTTGTACTTTCTTATGTTTGGTACAGAATAGGCAACATATTCTATAGTTATAATTGCAATGTATTGTATAATTTGTACTGCATATGGATGTCATTTTGTAGAGAGATAAACCTAATTGTTTGTTATTGCTTTCTGTACATGGTAAGTAACACGTGCAGTTGCAGTCTTGGAGATTACCGATTCATTTGAAATGTCCTCTGCAAAAAAATTTCTGGTATAAAGACAAATTAGAGGCTTATGATTAGTATTGCCAACTCTTTCTTTACCATACACGCAATGGCACCATTTTATGATAGTTTGATAACCTGTGGTGGGTTCTAGTGGTGTCGTCAAGGTTACTCATTTCCCCTGATTATTGGTATTTCTTTCACATTTCCCCTTGTTAGCTCATACATCTGTTTCAAAGTCAACTTAACAGGTAAATGTCAGTGATATTCAGAACCTTCATTCCCTTGTTCTAGCATTGAGTAGTAGGTTTATGGTGACCTATGATTTTTCCTTGTGGGGTTCATTTTAGAATAGATTTAAACACTCAATTGTGAAGGTGACCTTCGTTGAAAACTAATCCCAACAAATAGTATTAAAGCAGATGGGGGTTCTCGAATGGGATCCCGAAGCATAAGAGTGAGCAGCCCCATTGCGTCATTCGAGTATTATGTTGTTGGTGCCATGAATGTCATAGTAGTTTATATGGAATAAGATTTCGTATTGAAAAAAATACCTACATGATATATATTGAAATTGTTCTACATGTTAAATGTATTTAGTTTTTGCCAATATTGTTAATACAAGTCAAATATTCTCATCATGTTTTGTAGTTTGAAAATAGGAAAGGAATATTTCGTTAGTCACCAATCACTATCCCACCAAACACTTTAGTTGGGAAAGAAAAGCTTTCTAAGAAGTAATATTTATGGGGGGAGAGTGGATGGCATCACTGCCAAGAGAAACAAACACAATATCTGATGATTTCTTTTACCAACCAAAAGATTGTTAGGATGCTCTGAATCTTAATGTTAAATCTTGTGAGAAAAAAATTCATCATGTTTCAAGCACCCAATTTTGTAATCTTGCCGCATTGGGTTTGCATTAAAAATTAAATTAGATGTGAGGTCTGCAGATTTGGTGAGATTTTTTCAACAATTAGAATTTCCTATGTATCCTTGCCATTGTCATTAAACTACAAGAGAGATTATCAAATTGACTTGGACTTGCCAAATGCGGAGGAGGATACATGTACCAATCACCAACAAACTTTGGGCACGCGTTTTTGTTCGTTCTCGAGGCATCAAACAACGACATCTATGGTTGAATCCCCTTCATGGTTATTTGACTGTTTTGAAATGAATGGATATACTACAAGCTTTTAACTATCTCTATTTAGATACTTTTTTGATAGATCTTATACAACTATATACATACGAATTGGTAACAGAGTTTGTAATAGTTGTTAAATGAACACAAATGATGCCCCTACAGTGGCATCAAATTACCATTTTAGAAGTGAACTTATATGATATTTGATTTTTGCCATCTCCCGTGAACTATTATAATGAAGTTCCCTAGACAAACATGAGAACAACCAGACACTAGTTGCATAATATATGTGATATTTTGAGCAATGAAATCAACGTTATGTACACTTTATTTGCCTCCTAAGCATTCTTACTAACAATCTTTTTCAATTACTTGCAAACTCACATGCCATTAGGCCAGCTTGTGGGCATCCCCAAGCATCACATGACATGGTAGCATCTAATATTTTACTTATCAAATGATAATGGCTAAAGGCTGATCCCAAGGTGCATATGCTGCACGATTCAACATCCGTGAAAGCACACTTGAAGTGGAACAAGATGTACCACTAGCTTACGATATGTAGAATTAAGAGGAAGCTGCAAGCTATCTCTCTACTATAACGAATTGTTATTGGCCTCATATGGCACAATGGTGTCTCATCAGTTAAGTTCTTATATGCTTCATCATATATTCTTATTTATATTTATATATATTTTATATATACAAAACATGATGGTTTAACCAAGAGTGCATGGATTTGATTTTCATACCTCACATTTTTTTTTTATATTTATTTATTTTTCTTCAATTGTTGATGATGGTGGTATTGAAAACTCAAAGGTTATCATATTTTGACAAGTTTTAAACTTTTATTGTGCCAACGACACGAGGAATACCCTAGTTATATATTATATATATACATAACAGGATGGTGTTTGGGGTGGAAGATAAAAGATGGCTGAGATTTAACCAAATATATGAATTTAACGGATCACATAGAACTTAAAGCACCAAGAGTGTATGGGTTCGATTCCCATACCCAACATTTTTATATTTATATATTTATTTATTTATCATCAATTGTTGATGATGGTGGTGTTGACAGCTCAAGGGTAATCATATTTTGACAAATTTTATACTTTTATCGTGCCAACGGCATAGAGAATAATCTAGTCTATATTACAAATCAGGATAGTGTTTGAAGTTGGAGATAAAAGATGATTCAGATTTATCCAAATATAAGAATTTAACGGATCACATAGAATCTATATTACAAAACAGGATGGTGTTTGGAGTGGGAGATAAAAGACGGCTAGGATTTACCCAAATATAAGAATCTAACAGATCACATAGAACTTAAAGCATCCAGAATGCATGGGTTCGATTTTCATACCC
Organism: Berberis vulgaris; assembly: GCA_963556465.1. Classification (NCBI taxonomy): domain Eukaryota; kingdom Viridiplantae; phylum Streptophyta; class Magnoliopsida; order Ranunculales; family Berberidaceae; genus Berberis; species Berberis vulgaris. The sequence goes on along the minus strand of OY747124.1, from coordinate 81,789,868 downwards.
AACATTTTGATATTTAGTTATCATGATATTTAAAGTAGAAAACTCTATTTATCCAGTTACACTTTTATTGTGCCAACGACACGAGAAATACCATAGTCTATATTACAAATTAGGATAGTGTTTGGGGTTGGAGATAAAAGACGGTTGAGATTTATCCAAATACAAGAATCTAACGAATCGTATAAAACTTAAAACACCAAGAGTGCATGAGTTCGATTCTCATACCCAATATTTTGATATTTATTTATCTTGATATTTAAAGTAAATTAAACTCTATTTATCATGTTAAACTTTTATCGTGCCAACGGCACGGGAAATACCTTAGTCTATATTATAAATCATGATGGTGTTTGAGGTTGGAGATAAAAGACGGCTGAGATTTACTCAAATGTAAGAATCTAACGGATCGTATAGAACTTAAAGCACCAAGAGTGTATGAGTTCGATCTCCATACCCAACATTTTCATATTTATTTATTTTTATTCTATTGTTGATGTTAGTGATTAGGCAAATTTTGACAAATTATAAATTTTTATCGTATCAACGACACAGGGAATACCCTAGTTATATATACAAAACAGGATGGTGTTTGGAGTGAGAGATAAAAAATGGCTGAGATTTAACCAAATATATGAATCTAACGAATCACATAGAACTTAAAGCACCAAGAGTGCATGGGTTCGATTCATATTTTATATATACAAAACAGGATGGTGTTTGGGATGAGAGATAAAAGACAGTTCAGATTTAATCGAATATATGAATCTAATGGATAACATAGAACTTAAAGCACCAAGAGTGTATGGGTTCGATTCTCATACCCAACATTTTTTATATTTATTTATTTTTCTTCAATTATTGATGATGCCGTTGTTGAAAACTCAAGGGTGATCATATTTTTACGAGTTTTAAACTTTTATCTTGCCAACGACACGGGGAATACCCTAGTATATATACAAAACATGATGGTGTTTGGGTGAGAGATAGACGGTTGAGATTTAACCAAATACAAGAATTTAACAGATCATATAGAACTGAAAGCACTGAGAGTGCATGAGCTCGATTCCCATACCCAACATTTTTTTTTATATTTATTTATTTATTTTTCTTCAATTGTTGATGGTGGTGATTAGGCGTGTAAGTATAAAGGATGAAAGCTCAAGGGTGATCATATTTTGACAAGTTTTAAACTTTTATCGTGTCAACGACACAGAGAATACCCTAGTCTATATTACAAAACATGATGGTGTTTGAGGTGAGAGATAAAAGATGGCTCAGATTTACCCAAATATAAGATTTAACGGATCACATAGAACTTAAAACACCAAGAGTGCATGGGTTCGATTCTCATACCCAACATTTTAATATTTATTTATCTTGACATTTAAAGTAGAATTAATTCTATTTATTACGGTAAACTTTTATCGTGCCAACAACATGCTAACAAGACAAAGTTCAATCTAAAAAATTATTGGGCTGCTTCAGTCATTTTCAGTGCCCAGTCTTTTGCTAAAGTGTTCATATGACCTATTAGACACCGTAAGAATGTTTAAGATTGAAAGATCAAGTGCATAGTTGTGATCATTATGGGATTTTTCAAGTAATTCAATTTCATTTCTGCTTCCATCAGCTGTATAACATAAACAATAACCAAATCCCAGGTTTACTAGCGAAGGGACATCTTTAGTAACAAAAGAGCCTAGGTTTACTAGCAACATTTGATTGAAAATTTTCAAGCTCCCTAGATCTCAAGATCAACACGTACTCCATCCAAGGCTACAAGTTATCAATCCCTTCGTTTCAGTTTTTGGCTCCAATATCCGTTCACAACTGATTATAGTCAGCTTTATGACTCCAATAAGTTATCATTCCCTTCAGTTCGATTGTTGGTTTGGTTTGGTTATGATTAGCTTTATGGTGAAATTTTGATTTTCAATTCGGTTGCGGTTAGTCTAGGTTTAAGGTTGATTCAGTTTTGCTCACAAGTTCAATTCCTTTTTGGTTGACAACATAATTAAACAAGATGAAATTTGGTTTGGTTGTAATTTTCATTGAAAAGTCAAACTGACTGATGCACACCCCTAATCACACATTGAAAGCTTCCTTTGTCAACTATCAATAGGGTACTAGTTTAGCTGGTAGGCTTGTGGCGCATGATATCACAAGTTCATGGTTCAAACCCTGTCGTTAGAGACATATGAAGTGGAAGGGGTAAGGGATAAAAAAATAAAAAGTAAAAAACTGCTGAACATGACAATAGAAGTATAGGAGTATGATTAAGTCCTCAACTACTGATGTACACAATAATTAAATCCGGTGGAGAAGAAAAAACATTGAACAAAAGGCATAGGGTTTGTTAGAACATCAAATTCAACCAACAACTCATATGGAATTAGATGCTTAACACTCACTAGATACCACCTTTGGTTTTGAATTAGTTAATTTATAACCCCAAGTGTTTGGTGAGGACTAGCTACCATACATACATATCAAGGTCAAGCCTTGTGGTTTATAAAATCATCTCTGGTTGATGAATCCCTTTCAATCTATTAAATCTAATCATACAGTGGTCGGCAGCTCATAATACTCGCTACTTACTACATGCAAACAATGAAATGAAATTGGAGTGTTGTCCCCTAAAATGTCAACTTGATCAGTTCAAACACTCTACCTATTGAGTCCATTCTCCAGGAACTTGGCTGAGTCAACTCGTTATGAATAAATAGGTTTTGATCTAAATTTAGCATTCAAGCCATCGATTGGGTTGTGAGGCATTTAAATCAGCACTAGACTTTTATGTGTATTAAATGGTAATGAACACTTAAAGTTAATTGCTTAAATGGAGATATTTTACCTCATTTTTTACTCTTGTCATTCATGATACTACATGTATGTTACAATCATCAGTTTACCAATTGCCATTATGTGGAACTCAAACTGCTTATCTTAATTGGTTTTCTTATCTGTACAACTTTAAGAAATTTATGTGCCAATTACATTATTAGGATGTAATTCATTTTCCATTTAACCAAAAATTAATAAAATTCTTGCCAACGATAAGGACCGTCTAAATCTCAACCACTAGCAACGCATTGAGATGCATGTGTAATATGATGTAAAACACTCTTCACAAACTGTAATCATTTACGATCAATAACGGCTTGCTTTGGCAGCCCAAAAATATAGAAATAACAACTGTAACATAATATATATTTTCCTTAGGCTTTTAACAAAAAAATTATATATTGAACTGAGCGATTCCTCTCCCAATTCATTGAGTCGACTCCATTGAATAAATTTGTTTCATAAGGAGTTTTGAGCTAGCATGCGGTTGATGAGTCAAACAAGAACGTCCTTTTCATCACCAATTTAATTAATTAGGCCCTCTGCTTCTCTCAGAAAAAAGAGATTTGGAAAATATAAAATCGTGGGTGCCATTATTGATATACATATTTTACATGGAATGCACCTCAACCTCGTCCATTTGTCACCGATACTATATGATCATCATTTTAATGGAGTTTCCTCTTGATAGCTCATATGAATATAAAAGATAGAGAGAGAGATAGTTTGATCATTGGAATCTCCTCTCCTCTCCTCTCCTCTCCTCTCAAGTAAGATAGAGAGGTCTGTAAATATGGAGTACAATACCATATTTGCAAAAAGTTTTAGTAGATATGAACAAAAGAAATTTAGTTATGGAGCTTTCCTTGCTGCCTTGTTTATAGTTCTAAGTTTCTTCACTGTGTTTAAGCCTTCTTTTACTCATCTGCCTATATGTAAGTCCTCCCTACTTACTTCCATTAATCTCTTCTTTCTTCTTTGGCATTCCTTTCAGTTATGTCTCACTCCAATGTTTTCAAGTTCTTCCTTCCATGCAACACCCTTGTCATTCTGGTGGATATATATGTTGTCTTGTAACGAAACGATTATAAGTGTTTTCCAGTGCATTTATCTATGGTATATAGTAAACACTGGGTGCTTCTACATAGAGAAAACACACGAAAATTTTAGTTGGGGAGGCCACAACATTTGAGCTTAGTCCCGATATATAGTGAAAAGTTTTTGGCGAGTGCTGTTGGTTCTGTCTGCATTTGTAAACCATCTTAATTTCTTAAAAGGAAGGGATAGTAATTGATGTTCCTTGTAAAACATTTTTTTTTTTTTTTTTTGTAAAACAGGGGATGCCAATTTAATACTAGCAAACAAATACACCTCTATATACCTAGTTTCATCACAGCACCACAGATCGAACATCCAATGCTTTCTTTGACTATATTTGTGTTTGCAGTGAATATACATTATTTGTCAATGCGAGCGAATATAGCTAAGGCGCTCATGATGGAAGATACAAGCATTATTCATGATTTAGGTATGGTATGCTTACTATCGTTGCTTTCAAATGGTAGGTGACTAGTGTACGTACATAGTAGAAGTTTATTCAATTAATTATGTTGATGTCACTCTTTGAATATTTTCTATAATACATGTCAAGGAGCAATAATTTGAGTGAGAGATATACAATATATATTTTATATTTGTGTTATACTGAAAAAGAAATATGGTTCTTGTTTTGCTTGATTTGCCGGACCATTACTGATTTATGTCATTTTCTTTCCCTTGTCATGTCCCAGACAACAAAATGACGCAAGATATCAATCTAACATCCTTTCAAAATTCGGCCGAGATGACTCAGTTCATTGCAAGTGATTCCTCGGAGATAACTCAACAAACAGCAAATGAGAGGTCAGAGTCAACTCAGTTCACTGGAAATGATTCCCCGCCCAAGTCTGCTCCAAATCAGTCAGCCGAGTCCAATCAAGTCAGTGTAAATCACTCGCCCGACTCTACTCAGCTCACCGTCAAGGATTCAAGTAAGATGAAAGTCAATTCTTATTTACTCTTTGTTCGCTGGTTATTCAATCTATTATTACATTCTTTAAATTTTGAAGAGAAATCCCTTCCTTTTTTTTAATGAAGCAAGTAAATGTATTCATTATTAAGGAGAAACAGTAAAAAAATTTGTATACTGGACTATGCCAATAACTGAAGGAAAAAAAACAATTTAACATAATGAGTAGTACGTAGGCGTAAAAATAGGCTCGAGAAGATATTTTAAAGGTTTAACTACTCTAATTAAACTTGATTGGAATAACAATTTCTATTTAGAAGGAATCCCATAAATTAAGTTTCCTTGGCAATGTACAAAACTTAATAATCACGGTAACGATAAAAGATACAAGCTTCTTAACACGCTAATTAATCACAGGCCATTTTTAGTTTGGTAAAAAAAAAGTGTATTGAGATAAATAGGATGAGCTTAGCGGAATAATAATAATAAAAAAACCTAATAGCAATTGAAATAGCTGCTTTCAAGTTCAAGTAGGCCAAATTTTTGGATAGATAATTCTACAGGATTTGATAAGATCTTGAAAGTTTTACTTTTTTCGTGTGAAATATAGTTTTGTAGAATGTAAAGATTTGTATCATCATTATAATTATTACTTTTTTTTTTTTTTTTTTTGCAAGAAGAAAAATGATAAACATCTCAAGATCATTTGTAGTTTTGAGATTTAATAGGGATACGATAAGATTTCATTTTTCAAATTTTTTGTTTTTGTATAATAATATATTTCTATATAATATTACAATTAATATCTTGTGTAGTCGCAGCGAGCAAAACAACACAAAATATCAAGCAAGTTCCCATTGTATGGGCTCAAAATTTGCAAGATTCACTCCAAGCAAATGTTTCAAGTAAGTTTATACTAAAACAAACCTTTTTATCTTTTACTATGGGTTTCGTTTTGAAAATGGAAAGCTATTTTACTGTAACACTGTAATAAAGGTTATACAAGCCCTTCACCCTTGAGAAATTCGAGATCATCTAAAAACTTGCTCAGGAAAATTCTCTAGCTAGTACATTTTATTTTGTGCACTGAGAATTGTGAATTATGCTCTCAAACAAAGCTAATTAGAATATTTCTGCTTCATATGCTATGTTTTCAATCATTTCATTATGTATGATTAATTTCAGTTTTTTCCATTACAAAGTTGCAGAGAACCAAACAAAGCAAGAAATCAAGCCAGTCTGCAATGCTGTGGAGCAATGTGATATGGAAGGAGATGTTAGAGTCCATGGAAAATCTTCCAACATATTTTTTGCTTCATCTCAAATGGGTGCTAATGTAAGAAATGACTCGTGGAAGGTTAAACCTTACAATCGAAAAACAGACAAAACAGCTATGAGTTACGTCACTGAATTCACATTGAAACCATTCACCCGTGGTCTTGATGAAGCTCCTCAGTGCACCCTCAGCCATAATGTTCCTGCCATTGTTTTCTCCGCAGGAGGCTATTCCGGTAATCATTTCCATGATTATACGGACATACTAGTTCCCCTGTTCCTTACTTCCTACCAATTCCATGGAGAAGTTCAGTTTCTAGTAACCAATGTAAAGCCCTTTTGGATCACCAAGTACCAAGTTATTCTAAAACATCTCTCTAATTATGAGATTATCGACATTGATAAAGAAGAGAGAAGCCATTGCTTCCCACGTGTTATCGTTGGACTAATCTTTCACAAAGATTTCACTATTGATCCTTCAAGATCTCCAAATGGATACTCCATGACAGACTTCAGACGCTTTTTAAGGAGGGCCTATTCATTGAAGAGAGAAAAGGCGATAAAGATTAGTGAGCGCAAAAGGAAGAAACCAAGAGTACTAATCATAACGCGTAAGAGAACTCGGTCATTCACAAATGAAGGAGAAATAGTTAAAATGGCTAGAAGCCTTGGATTTGAAGTCGTTGTGGCAGAGCCAGGGATTACAGATTATGCCAAGTTTGCACAAATAGTTAACTCGTGCGACATTATAATGGGAGTTCATGGAGCTGGGCTCACTAACATTGTGTTCCTACCAACAAACGCAGTATTGATTCAAATAGTTCCTTTGGGGAGCATGAACTGGTTGTCTAAGCATTACTTTGGAGAACCTGCAGGGGACATGAACATAAGGTACTTGGAGTATGGGATAAAGAAAGAAGAGAGTACTCTGATACAGCAATACCCAGCTGATCATGCAGTGTTTAAGGATCCTGTATCAATTAGTAGACAAGGATGGAATACATTTAAGGCTGTATATTTAGATAAACAAAATGTAAGGCTTGATGTAAATAGGTTTAGATCCACTTTGTTAGAAGCCATTGAGCTTCTTCGAAAATAGAAATTTAGTTTAATGATTGTATATTGATTGGTGTCTCCTTTTTACTTTAAGCTACGTGGTGCGGTTTTGTTGTATAATATTGGAGATTATTTATGGCCTTAAATTTATGTTCATTGGTTTGAGTATTGAATGAGATGATGTCGCTGTTGAGTAAGTGTCGTGGGTCGACCTTTTTAGGGTTGCGTCATAAGAGATGTGATTTTGTAAGCGACACGAAACCAGGTCCAATACCCTCCATCATTCTAGAGATGCTCATAATACCCTAATTGAACACAATTACACGCACAGAAAGCCCCCCTGGCGCTGTCCTGGCTCTCTAGATTTTTTGTAGTGTTTTTGCACTTGTGCTATGAAAAGCCAAGTTTTAATGACATTACAATATTAAAACGCTATAAAAAAAGAACTGGAGATTAAAAAGATAACAACACACGATTTTGCTCAACATTTTAAGAAAACCACTCCTCTCTCTCATCAAAAGCAAAAAAAAAAAAAAACAAAAAACAGGTATAATTGTAACCAACCATGTTAACTAGCCTCTTTTGGATTTTGTTTTGGCTTTTTTACAATTTCACCCCTTCTATAAGCGGAGTTTGTAGTTGTGTTTTAAAAAGGAGTAAAAAATGTAAAAAAGCAAAAACAAAGGCCCAAAAGAGGCCAGCAAACATGATAGGTTAGACTTACTTAAAAAAAATAGCTCATTCTCTCCCCTTCTCGCTATTTTTGTTGTTGTCATGTCTCTCTTTCTTTGTGATGCTCTTCTTGTTAGCGCGCGCTGAGCGCGTGCGTGCACCTAGGTCCATTGTACATAGCAACGATATTGTCTCCAACTTAAACACCGCAACTTGGGCCTACCATCCGGGGCACGGGTGTGAGGTTTTTATCCAAAAGGCCTTAGTCGCAATCATCGCACTAATTTCACCTCGTCCGGACTTGTAGGATACCTTATCTTGGCAAGGAAGGATCTGGAAAACCTAATCTGGATCCATTCATCTGGCGGATTGCACACATGTGACGCCTTGCACCACTTGCCAAGTTCGAGCCGAACCATCAGCTCTGATACCACTTGTTAGCTTGCGCTGAGCGCGTGCGCGCACTTAGGTCCACTATACATTGCTAAAAGGCATCGTTCCTATTAGGGAGTGGACCATCTCCTTATAAACCTCAATGACACCACCACCTTACTTGATGTAGAACTATTTAAGCCAACTCCATCCTATCACTTATCTCTCTAATTTGTCTTTCTTTTCCTTCTCTATTTATGTTTTTCTTCTAGTGTCTAGTCAATTGATTTGGGGTTATGTTACCTGAAAATCCCCAAAGTCAATTTTTCTTCTTCTTCTTCTCTTACTATTTTTTTTTTCTCTACTTCTCCCACAGCCTCCGTAAACGATCTCCTCCTCCCTTTAATGCAAAAAGTACCCAAAAGGCTTCAAAGGTGGGGGCTCTCTCAGCATTCATTAGTAGATAGAAGAGTTTAATGGATTGAGTGAGTGCTTTACTGTTCATGAACTCTGTTCTCACCACGTGATCTAAGAAAACATTTTGTTTTGCTACAATGAGTGAAGGAAAAATTGGGTTTTTAAGTCAATTGAGTAGTTTGTGAGTTTCCCATTTGCTCCATTGGTGTTTGGATTGGTGGGTTTGGTTTATCTTCTCAGCTACTTCTCCACTGGGTTAGTGCTTTGTCTCTTCACTGATTGGTTTTTGTTATTTTTCTTTGATTAATTGACACATTTTGATGTTGGAATTACAGTTTTCAAGCATTTGGTGATAATGGGGTTTGAAGAAAGTTTGGGTTCTAAACCTTGGGATGTAAAGAGATGTGATTCTTCATTGATGGAATTGAAGTCTAGGGAAGTGTTTTCAAGTCATAAACGTTCTAAGAGTTATTTAGTTTATTCAGTTTGTGTGTTTGATTGTTAGTGTCAATTGGGTGTTTGGAATGGATGGAATCTTGGAAAATGAAAATTAGTTCTTCAACACTAGTAGCTAATGCATTTGTGTTGTTATGCTCAAACATTCCATTGACCCCAATAAGTCTCCCTCAATGAGATTTTTGGAGGCATTTGTTTTTGCTTATATGATGTAGAGATACTAGGGTTTATGTAAGAATCACCAATTGTAGCTCAGTTGGTCGGACATCCACTCTCCTTGTGAGAGGTCGTGGGTTCGAGACTCACTAGTTAGGATTTTGTGAGTTTTCGCCCGATTATTAGGAGCACATTTGCTCCGCTGTTGATAAGCCTTCAGGTATTGAATGTAGCTGCTTAGATGGACTAGATCGGAGCGAAGCGAAAGCGAGTCTTCATGCAAGGTGGAGGCGATGGACCGAAGCGAAAGCAAGTCTCTATGCGAGATGGAGGCGACAAGGACATTAAGTGGCAACAATATTGTCCTTCGGGTCTGGTTTGGTTAACCCTATTGGGTCAGTCATGTAGCCTTCGGGCATGGATTAATAAATAAATAAATAAAAAGGGTCAACGACCCAATTTTTTTAAAAAAAAAAAAAAAATGTAAGAATCAACAAGTTCACTAAAAATTTTCTGAAATTTATGGAAGGTGGGGGTTATAGAATCCATGCTGGAACAGGGTGGAGAATGTGTATGTTAGTATATGAAGAGATTCATTTTTTTTAATTGCCAGAAATTACTTGATATGTTTCTACAGGTCATGATATTTATTAATGTTTGTTCTTTTTGTAAATTTTAGTGTTCCTGATAACAAAGGCCGGGAACTTAATTTGGAGAGGTCGACCGAATTTTGTTGTTCGTTTAAAGCCGGTAATTTCAGAATACTAAAAAGTAATTCTTTCTTCGCTTTTGCTAATTTTGCAATATAAGGTTTAGATTGAAAAATAGAGCCTCTAGTAGACTAAATAAAAAATAATATGTTGTACAAAGTAGTTTTTTCTTCACATTTTTTTATAAGAGAATTAACTGAAAAATAAAAAAATGAATAAAAATACAGGTGTTTAGCAATGCTATCTGTTTCTAGACACGCTTTATGAACAAAGTGTTTGTGAAGGCTCATATGAGGCAAGAATGTGGTAAAAGATTGTTCCTAAACTTAGGCAATATTGTTGATATTGTCAAGCGAGCTCCAATGTCATGAAAGTAACATGTGCCTGTTGTCACACACTTTTTGGTAATAGCTGTTATCAAAGAGTGTTCTCTGCACATGGTGTTTATACTGCACAAAAGTTTGGCTGGGTGACAGAACAAGAAAAAGATTTGAGCTCATTTCAAGTCATACTTTGAATGGGAAAATTAGCAACTTTATTATAATGTTTAGAAAATAGAAATTCCTATTCAAATTCTTATAGGTTATTTCTAGTTGCAGGGATATTTTCGCTTTCCTTTTTAACCTTTTTGTTTGTGACTAGTACCAACAGTTTTCTTCTATTGAACTTTCAATAATCTAACATAATGACAGCGGAACAAAAATTCCAATTTTTGTGGTCACTGACATAATTCTGTAGTTGTCATGGAACGGATTATGTCTATTTTCTGTGTGCTATCCTTGAGGTCCCCAAGTAATGTTGCACGTGATATTGAAGCTGAAGCTGGAGATTTTGCAATCTAGGCCATGCTTGGTAATGGTGTTGAGAATATCAGTTGGTATTTTGTTTCTTCCGTTCAGGAAGTATTAGGGTATATTGTAGAGTGAGACTTGTTCTGTCTGGAAAAACAACCCGATCAAGCACTGTGGACGCCATTGAAGAAGGAAAGATTAATATTATCATTCCTCAAAATTATGAAAAATGACTAAAATTATTCAGATTCCAAGTTTAAAAAGGGACCTTGGACGCAAGTTGAAAATGTAACATTTATGCTTCCAAGTTATGGACTTTAGTTAATTTAATAATTTTGGGTATTTATGCGTCTTATGGACTCTATTATTTTCCTTGTGTCAGATGAGTCTATGTTACCATCGTCCCATAGCCTCGTTGTTGAGTAGTATGGACTCCCTTCTATCTCATATGCTTCGATAACCTTATTCTTGAATGTTTCTTCTTCTTGAATGCTCTATTGTCCAAGGGGGAAAACATCAATCACATCAATCAGGACTTCATGTTTATACTTAGGTTTTTAGCACTATAACTTCTCTAAAAGGAGAGAGAAAAAACATACCTAAACTCCTTGCCTTTTTTTTTTTTTTTTTTTCTATCTATCAGAGCTAGCACACCTACATCCTTTATAATGCATAAATCAAGAAAACAAAATTTTGAATGAGATAACTGGGTAATCATGCGCAATAGAAAGCGATCAACTCCTCTGAAAGCTAAATCTATTATAGTTTGCCCTTTAGAATTGTGAAAACCACCATGTTTTATGAGTGACATTTCCATTCCCCTCTGTAACTTGGACAGTTTGACAAGTAAATATACTATAAATGTCTTGATTTCAAGAAGTAAGAACTGCAAAAAAAAATTCTTGATAGTGTATTTAACATATATGATTATAATCTGGTTAAGTATGATTTAGTTTTAGGATGAAAAAACCTATATTGAATTCACTTTATGTTTTAGTGTTGAATATTTGCTCGGTAGATCTTTTAAATGTTTCTTTTTAATTTGGATGATTTAGTATTAGAGTATTATTAGTTGTTCTTATTATGTAAGAAAGTCAACAAACTAGTTTAGTTGCTTTTGCTTCACTTCAATGTGCTTAGACAATATTCAATGAACATGTTGGCAGAGTGGTCACTGATAACTAGTGATTGTTAGTTCACTGAACAACTGTGCGAATCCAGAGTGGTCACAATTGGCAGTGTTGAAGATGTTGGTAGCTACACTGCAAATCCAGATTGTTTCTTGTTGAACTAACTGGTAGGGTTTTGAATTGTGGGTTGATCAGTATGTTGTGCTTAGTCTCTCTTTTCGGGGTGTCTTCGACCACAAGGCTTGCAAGTAAAAGCGATTCTTCATCCCAAGCAACCATGGCAGCCACATATGTGTTTAAATTGACACCGGCTAGATAAGATGTGTTTAAAATTTTGAATTAAGTATGTAGGTGGTCCAATACTGTCAAGTTATTAAAGAGTTTTAGAACAAGTTTCATGTCTATTTTGGATCTTGACAGGTTGGTTGAATGGCAGGTTGTGTATACGAATTGTTGTGCAAATGAGTGTAGTTCACTACACCAAAAATTTGAGGGTTTGCAACACTTGAAGATAGAGTTATACCTTTATTTTATATGGCAGGTGATGATGATATGTTTATATGGCAGGTGATGACGAGGAAGAATAAAATGACGGGATCGAAAGAGAATTCTATTTACTATGAAGAAATAAGATTATAATACCTTGTTTATATGTTATTTAAGAAATGAGATTTTCATACCTTTATTTTGTTATGCATTGTACTTATGGCGATTTATGTTTCTACTATGTATTAAACTATTATGATTATGAAGAGATAAGATTTTCATATATGAGTGGATTCTATTTACTATTGCAGTTTTAATAGAAGGTAGAACATTGCAAATGATGCCAACATACAATCGCTAAAAACAAATAGGCGAAAAAATGGCGAAGACTTTCAATAGCATTTTTAAAGTGTCATGAATAAATTTAATAGCTTTCCAAAAATGTTGTAGGAAACTATATAATAGCAATTTTTTAATGCTATGAAAATAAATACAACAACCTTTTGTAAATGTTGTTAAAAGAACACTTTTAATAGCGGTTCAAATACACTATCATAGAGCAAGACTTTTAATAACGATGACTGATACAATGTACTCTATAATGCTATCATATCCAGTTATAGCGTTTTTGGCATACTATGAATGATGATTTGTGGTGTAGTAGGCGAGGCGTTATCAATCTTTCAAGGTTAAGTATGTATATTATATACGGCACCACATCTGATATACATACTGATGATACATCAAAATAGACTGATCATCACAGTCGTACACGTGGCGTAAATATCCATCACGAGAATATAGTGCCCAATCTATTGGGTCAGCTCATAAAGCCCAAGAAGAATGAGGCCAATCATAGAGGCCACGATAAGGCCCACCACTGAGGAGACGTAAACATGGTCTGAATCCAAGCTCAAATGAATTATAGCCCAAGTCCAAGCCCGACACGAGTTATCTCATAAAGAAGATGAACATTGCACCAAAAAAGATCCGTAAAAGGAGTTACGCCTTCACAAACGCATCTCCATTAAGGAGGAGATTGTTACAAGAAACATCTCCTTTCGTTGCGCCTCACATGCTCAAGTCACACAGAGAGTAAATTGCGACCATTATAAAAGGTAAAAAAAACATTCAACAAATGTATGCAACTTTAACTCAGTTTTGTCCAGACTTACATCATTCTTCCAATAGAATTACTGACTTAAGCATCGGAGTGAGATTCTTGAAGCTATGCAGGAAGAAAAGATGTCAAATGGTCCCCGAAGATGAGAGGAGATCTGGAAAAGCCGAGTAAGAGCAGACACTGTCTCTTCCACAATGACTACGGCCACGATACTGAATATTGTCGTAGCCTAAGAGACGAAATTGAACGTCATATCAAAGAAGGACGACTAAGAGAATTCATCGAACTCGAGGACAAAACAATTATTTCAAAGGAGCAAGCAAAGGAAACAATCTACGTCTTGCATGGCACGAGCGGGGAAAAAGAACAATCCAATCGATCTAGAAAGCGTAGAGTCAGAGACTTACGCACAAAGATCAGATTCCAAGAACCATCCGCACAACGTGTAAAAACAATGCAAAAGACTCTAACCTTCTCAAATGAAGATGGTTAATTTCCCACACAATGATGTTTTAGTGATTTCGGTCATGATAGCTAAATTGGAAATCAAAAGAGTATTGATCGACACCGGTGCTCGGTCAACCTCTTGTACCTAAGAGTTTTCTGAAGGATGCAGTTCACCACTGAGATGCTTTCTTCAAGCGATCAGTTTATGGTAGGTTTCAGTGGGGAACAATGTAACCCACTGGGAATGATCCGACTACCAGTTGAAACGAGAAAACAGCGAGTATTAATGACAGACTTTCTCGTTATCGACGCTCTTGCTGGATGCAACATGCTACTCGGAAGACCATGGATACACAAGATGGGCGTAGTATCCTCCACTATGCACCAATGTGTGAAGTACCATACCGACAATGGCATTGGAAGAATAAAAGGAGACCAACCAGCAACTCGAAAGTGTCATTTTGCTGTTATAAAAACTCCCCCATAAATATCAATTACTGCAACGACTGGAAGAGTCTTCACAGCAACTTGATGAAATGAGTTCAAATTCTCCGAACGACAAATGGCTCCAACCAGTCCAAGAGGTCGACCCAACACCAGACAACAGGAAGAAGCGATTAAGGTATACTTAGATAACAAAGCAAAAAAGGTAGTCTGAATTGACACAAAGATCCAACCTAACTCGCCAAATAACAGATTCAACTGTTGAAAGATAACCAAGACATTTTCGCATGGACAATGAATGACATGGTGGGAATAGATCCATTCATCATCTTGCAAAAAAGAAGACCGGTGGCCCCAGAACGCAATCAGGCGATAAATGAAGAAGTGCACCGATTGCTCAGCGCAGGAATGCTAACAGAAACTCACTACCCGAATTGGTTGGCGAACACGGTACTAGTAAAAAAGAAGAATAAAAAATGCAAGGTGTGCCTGGATTACACCGACCAAAATAAAGCATGCCCCAAAGACAACTTTCCACTTCCAGGAATAGATCAAATAGTGGACGTAACTGTCAGACACGAAATGCTTAGCTTCATGGATGCGTGGGTATAATCAGGTACAAATGTACCCCCGACCAAGAAAAAACATCTTTCATAACGGAAAAGGGTACATACTATTATCAAGTAATGTCGTTCGGATTAAAGAACGTGAGAGCAACATATCAACGACTAGTAAACATGATGTTTAGATATCAGATTAGCAAAACAATGAAAGTTTACATCGACGATATGCTCGTCAAAAGCTCACATAGAACAGACCACGTCATGGATCTTGAACATGCTTTCTCCCAGCTTTGGAAGTACAAAATAAAGTTGAACCCAGAGAAATGCACCTTTGGAGTAGAGTTGGTGAAATTCCTCGGGTACATGGTCAACCAACAAGGAATTGAAGTCGATCCAAAGCAGATACAAACGCTTCTCAACATGCAATCACCGACAAACATTAATGGTGTTCAAAGTCTTAACAGGAGGATAACAACTCTGAAGATTTATTTCCAGATCATCAGACAAGTGTCTGCCTTTCTTCAAATTTTAAAGGGGAACAAGACATTCGAATGGAATGACGAATGCGAAAATGCCTTTCAAAGCCTTAATGACGAATTCGAATGGAAGCACAAAACTTCTAACAAAACCAAACACAGAAGAAATATTGTATATGTATCTATTTGTGTCCAAACACGTGGTGAGTTCATCACTGATACGAGAAGAAAAGGGGGTACAAACACCAGTGCACTACATTAGCAAAACACTTACAGATGCATAAATCAACTATCCGGCCCTAGAAAAACTAGCGCTCGCTCTAATCATGTCATCAAGAAATTTGTGACCATACTTCCATGCACACCCGATCACGGTTATGACCGAATAGTCGCTTCGGTCAGGATTAGACAAACTGGACCTGTAGGAAAGAATGATGAAGTGGGCGATAGAGTTCAAAAAATTTGACATCAACTATGCCCCTAGAATTGCTATCAAAACTCAGGCATTAGCGGATTTCATCGCTGAGTTCACAGGAAGCAATAAACAACACGAGGATAAGGAAAGTAGAATAAAACAGCCTGAACCAATCCTTGAAGGATGGATCATCCGCTGTGATGGGGCATCCAATGAGGTAGGAAGCGGAGCTGGATTAGTCTTGTACAACTCGGAAGGCATCGCATTAGAAAATGCGATAAAATTTAGTTTTAAAGCCTCCAATAATGAAGCTGAGTATGAAGCTGTTATAGCAGGGCTGCTGTTAGCAAAACAACTGGGAATAAAGGACATTAGTGTCTTTACTAATTTCAAGCTGGTGGTCAATCAACTAAACGGCGAGTTCCAAGTAAAATACACCCAAATGAAAGCATATACTACACCAAACATACCCATCCGCAACGGTTTGGGACCATGGGGGTAAGCTATTGCCATGGCTTAGAGGCCTGGCCATTTGAGGCGTCGCCAAATCACCTTTGACGGCTATAAACCGTGGCAACACTTATTAGGAACGGTTTTATGTTCGAGGACGTTTGATTATTTTCTGCATTTAGCCACGGTTGTAAGCCGTTGCAAGAATGAAGGCCACGGTTGTAAGCCGTTGCAAGAATGAACAACCACGATTTTAAGCCGTTGTAAGAATGAACGCCCACGGTTGTAAGCCGTTGCAAGTCAAAACAAAATTCAAAAAAAAGAAATCAGGTTTGTTGCGAGGGTTTGAAACCGTTGCAAATTAATATAATCGAAAAAAAATTACATTTTTTTTGCTGCTGCAGCAAAATCACAGCCCCACACCTGCAAAATCAGTCCTTACTAAGATCGACCAGACGCTTGCCATGTGGCGTGTACCCGTGCCTACGACACGACTACCGTGTCATGCCTCCAACACGAATAGGATTCCACAAACTACCGTGTCAATGTATGGAAAAGTTTCTAGAGCAATAAATGATTGTTGAATGACAGAAAGTGTCTCTTCATGCATAATCAGTGTCGTGTTACAGTGACAATTGCATAAACAATTTAACAATTGCAAAAAATGAGTTGTAATAGAGAACAGAAGTTGCCTACAAAAATTATAGAACGTTTATCTTTATAGTACCCATATCCAATACACTTCAAGCTATCGATTAAACTTAGAAGTTGCCTACAAAAATTTAATAAATAAATACTGATAACAAAAGTCACGATACTCTAGAGTTGCCAGGAACCTTTTTGGAAGAAAGTTGTCAACTATCTGCAATCTCACACATTATTTCCAGCTATCCAAGGGCCGCATCCCGCCTTTTGAAATTGTTGAAGATAACTGAGCATATGAAACTAAGCATAATAGTTCAAACTTGACTTCTTTTTCGCTTGTACTTGAATGATCCCTTCGTTAAAGTCCTCATGGATCACCTGGAAATAAAATAATGTTGAAATTGTTGAATTTTGACAAGAACAATATAGTAAACAGACCAATAATTTTAGAATTTAAGTTTGTACAGGAATTTACTATCCTGTGTGAAGGAGCATGGAACGTGATTGAAGAATATCCATGTAAATGGGGAAAAAAATGGAAGAAGAACATAGGTATTACAAGATTATTGCCAGTGTTGTACTGTGTAAATGATAAGGATACTTGGACATGCAGGACTGGTGATATAGGTAGGGCAGAAAGAAATCTGATACCTCAGTTGCATCTCGGCGGAGGGCTAGCATGCCAGCCTCTACACAAACAGCTTTAAGCTGGGCCCCATTGAAATCGTCGGTTGAACGAGCAAGCTCTTCAAAATTTACGTCTGGGTGCGCATTCATCTTTCTTGAATGGATCTGCAATTACAAGGAGAAGACCATCATAAATAAATTTGAACAATAACACTTGAAGAAAAACAATAAAGTGGGCATTGACAACACAACCCTCCTGTAAGATTGGAGCTCTAGCTTCTTCTGTAGGATGGGGGAACTCGATCTTACGATCTAAACGCATGAGTGCAGGATCAAGGATATCTGCTCGGTTTGTTGCTGCTATTACCTGCATATGATTAATCAAAACAAAGCTTAATCACCATTACTTCATGTCATAACACATGCAAGGCACGACTCGTTCTAATCGCTACAGATCACAAGAGGACCTCCAAACGTATCTGCATTATTTCAATTGCAGAACCAAAACCCAGTATTTCACGGATTTCAGGATTATACAATGCATAAAAAATTCGAGAATACCAACCTTGATACGATCATCACTGCTAAACCCATCAAGTTGATTGAGCAATTCCAACATAGTTCTCTGAACCTCCCTATCTCCACTCACTTCACTGCAAAGTGCAAGGTTCAGGCAATTATAGAGAAGGCTACGAACAGATAAATCATATCAGTTCATGGTAAGGTTGTTCTTCAAATAATTGTACTTAAAAGACTTTTCCAAAATCAATGAATATATTGCACAGATAATGAGGTAACCTACATATTACACATGCTCCCCACAGTGGGTTGTGAAGAACCTTAAACCTAACAAGAAAGTTTCATCTTTGCAGATTGTAAACAAAGCATTAAACAGAACAAGAAAGTTGGGTCAGCAATATACAAGATAAGCCGCACCTAGAAACCTTTCCCTTTTTTCCTTTCTTGACAAAATTCAACAACTATCTCTCATTGGGCATAAGAATGAAAAGGTAGAAACAAGGTACCTATCAAATCGCTTTGTACCAATTGCATCAATTTCGTCAATGAAAATGATGCAGGGAGATTTTTCCTTTGCAAGCTGAAATGCATCACGAACAAGCTTTGCTCCATCTCCAATGAACATCTAATTTCATATTGGGTAGATTATTATAAAAAATGTATTCTTGAACAACAATGTCAACTCACGAAACTATATAATCTTAATCTGGAAGAGAACTACATTTCCAAACAATAGAACATATGACATGCTTATGCATAATTAGGCAGGTCACACAATAAGAAAATCAATTCATCATTATCAATAACACTCATTATGAAAAAAGATCAACCAATTCGTCATTATCAATAGCACTCAATATGAAAAGTTGTAATGATTTTATTTAATTAATTAATACAAAACACAATAGATAAAAGTTGTAATCAAACATTAAGTGAATGGTTAGAGATTTTACCAAGATAAACTGTACAATGTGATTTGATTTGAATGGCATCCAGAACAAGGGAAGAACATGACAAACAAGAATCAGTGAGTACTAGTCAAAAACTTACAAGACAGAGAAAGACCAAAAAAAAAAAACATTGAAAATGAAAAAAAAAAAAAACTCCAAAGAGTTGCTGCAAATAAGGTTCTTTCTAATTTCATGAACAACCAACCTTGCCTCCCTTTCCTGGTTTGACCTTCCTTCTTGCAGCTGTTATCCCAAAGATGTGCCTCATATCTACCAGTCCATCTATGTCTGATTGTGATGAAGAAAAAATGGATCAAAACAAAGCAAAATTCAAACCAAAATTTTTAACCCAACAAGGAGACATGAAAATGGTAAGGTAAGGTAAAATCATACAACAAAACAAGACAAAAAAAAAACATCATGGAAGAATGAATGAATGAATGAAATGATGATAGGAACCCCAAAAATACAAAAAACAAAAAGGAAAATAAATTAAAGACACCAGGTTTGAACACAGACCTTGTAACACCTCTATACTGTGATGTCCTCTGACCAAATGTGTCTATGGACTTCCTGTGAACTGGTTGTTTCTGTCCCACCACCTTCCCTCCTGACCCTCTCTTCTTTGTTGTCTCCATAGCCACCACACATTCATTTCCTCCTCCTCCAGTTGGGGAAATTTGTTGGGGTGGGGGTGCTGTAATACAACTTGATTGAGATCCAGGACTCATTGACAAGCTAAGTGACTGCAAATCTCCATACCCCATTGCACAGACTGACCCAGAACCTCCTCCTTCATCACAACCCACCATGAACCCCCATCCAACTTTTGCTCCATTTCTTGACAATAATTCCTTGAAACCCAGTTCCTAAAACCTCCTACCCCATCTTCAGACACTTGAAGGAGTGAGGGATTTCAAGGTATCCACATAGTGATAGTACATACCTCAACTTTGTTACAGTACTTGTGCAAGATGTTATAAAACTGATCAGCAACCTGCAACATATACGGATGTCAGTTTCCATCTGATAAAAACTCAGATGATAAAAACTCATTTGTATCAGGAAAATTTGTGTATGGAAATTCAACCTCTAGTGTTTTATTTTAAAGGTCCTATTACATGGAAATTCAACCTCAATGTTTCTTATTCACACCACTTCAACTCCGCCATTGCTACCATCACACCACCTCAATTGAAAAACTCTCCTCCATAGAAGAAGAGCTTCTCATAGTGAAGTGAGAGGTACTGGTACAAGGAGGGAAAAGGAGGAAGAAGAGAAGAGGTCCAGCCTTGAACATACTTCTAAATTCTAACAGAAACAATGTGTCTTCCTACAAAATGTTGGGATGTTTATCTGCTAAGTACTTTAATGTCTTTGGGACAATGATTAGCAAAGTACATATGAGATCTCCTAGGATTAACTATTTCGCACAAACCTTATTAACAGTCTGACAAAGTGAAAAGAACTCTGATATTCTCACTGTTGATAACAAGGCAATTACCATTGTAATGGTCTAATACTCCATTTCTCTGTCAAGTTATTATCTGTGTATGTATAATATGCTGGAATTTCCGAAAAACAACAAAACTACCACCGTGGTTACCAGCTTCACTATTCTCTATCTGTACATACAACAGAAGAATATTGATCTTCATCAATGAAACATAATTCAACAGCTACATGGAACTTTGACTCCACCACAACAATCTATGAGTTGGCAATGATGCTGGAAGGATGTGTCTTTATCTTTACTCATTTGGATCTCCTTAACATGGTGTTGTTGAACTAAGGAGTGATTCAAACTAAGGATTGCATAAAATTTACTTAAGATGACAACAAGAAGATTTCTTTTAGATCAAATTTGGTTTTCTAATTAATCAATACCATTCTCTTCAGTCCTCATCTTTACAGGCAATTTGATTCAAATATTTGAAGAAAATATATATCCTCTAATGGGTAAATTTTTGTCAGATATGTGGATAAGGCTAACCACATGTTTACCTTCAATTTTTTGAGAAGTTGAAGCCCAGTCATGTCTGTCAAGTTGTAATCTATAAGAATTATATCCATCAGGGGTCTTCCCTGTAAACCAGAAAAGAAACAAGTTAACAGAGTGCTTCTTTGGTCCCCTTAAACAAATTTCATGTGCACATTCAAGAAACTTAGCTCTAAGTACACATAAGCTTAGCGCAAAATGATTACAAAATTTATGTGACAAACACAAGTTAGTTGTTACTAGATTGCTGAATAGGTAATGACAGTTACCAAGTTAAAAGTATGAGCTGCAACGTACATGTATTTTATCTTCTTGTGCAATATAAAATTTCATGTGAAAAACATGGAACAAAATCATGCAAATAAATTATAAAAAAATATTTAGCCTGTCCTTGTCTGTGTTAATTAGCTAAACCTGATAACTCAACCCTGAATATAATGTACCCCAGTATACACTTGGAATTGGTATATCCAACACTTCAATAAGTAAATTTGCCTTATTCCATCCTAATATTCACAACTTACATCATCACTAACCATGTTAAGACTTTCAGCACAAACAGAAATTTAACAAAAAATTTGGTTACTGATCAACAGGACTATGTCTAGCTCAATTCATTTTCTTCCCTAAACTAATTCAAACAATGCAACTCCAAAGCTGAAATATGATGCACCTCCACAAGTTGATAAAATGGGTCTAGCATGCTATAGGAAGGCTTCCTTCGAAAGATTCCAGGGGGTGAAGGTATATGAATGTAGTATCTTACTTAAAACATAAACATAATATTTTCAACATAAGTATACTGCTTACATTCTGAATTTTCCGTATCTCTGAATTCATCCACGCTTCTTCTGTCTCAATCACATCTATTGCAAATTTCATCTTCTGGGATTGCTCTTTTAGTTTTTCAATCTAACAAAATAAGAACATGCAAACATTGAATACATAATTTTACTATAACTTAATAGATCTGATACAAGTAACTCTTATCTGAATTTGAAATGATCCTTTTCTAGATTGACTTTGACACCATGTTTTAGGTAAACCAACAATAACAAAAAATTTCCAATAAAACTATCTGATCTGCAGTTTGACATGGATTGAAGATAGGTAAGTACTCACCTCTTTCATTAGATCTTCCTTAGTCATCTTCTTCATAGCTGCTCTTTTAACCTTAATTTGTTTGTCATGTGCTTCATCAGAAGTGCAGTCATTACCTATGAATTTGATTACAAGCAATGCTTATCAAAAGGCCAAGAAGAAGAATGTCGAATCAAAACCTGTGAGAGCTCAATCAGACCTTTGTTTACAGGATTTAATGGAACATCAGAAGCAGAAGACACAATAATTGCCTGCATCAAAAACAAGAAAAGAAAAATGTTCATGAACCATCAATAACTTAATGTGCATATATCACAATGTCGTCAAAAGTTGCTACATTTTTTTTTACATGGCACTGACCTCACTGACAGATGATTTGATATAGTCTTCTGAACTATGTGTTTTGCTCTTCTCCATCATCATTAACTTGTCATCTGTTTTTTGTTTCTCCATTGTAACTTCGTCAACTCCTTCACCAGTGTTGCTCTTGTTATCTATCATTTTAACTAACAAGAATGATGTTTATCCATCTTTTTAACGGTAAAGAAATACCCAATAAATTAAGACCAGAACAAGTCAAGCAGACCTTATTTTGAAGATAACGATGGAGGAAGATCAGTTGGAACAGCAGTAACCACCTGCATTGATACAAAAAAAAAGAGTTGACTCAACATGTATGATAGTGTGTGACCAGGATGATAGTGTATTTCACTATTCTATATAAAACCAATTACAGGTATTCACCTCATTGGAGGATAATCCGTCTGAGTAAGCAATTTCTTTCTCCTTTGCCAATCCCAGAAACTTCAAAGCACTTTTTGCAGTTTTCATCCTCAACACTACGCCCAAATAAAAAGATAATCGGGAAAACAACTGTTTTTTTATGCCTAAAAAAATTATCATAATGCAGCACCGCATTGATCATAACAGATATGCAGTGATCACAAAAAGAATACAATCTAGAGTGACCCATAATCAAATCTAAACACTATCACAACCGAGAACAACACAGAGAACCCCAAATTGAGAAAACCAAGATCTAATTGAATTGACTATTACTCTAAAACTACAATTTATAATCTCCTAACAATTATTTGTATGATAGGCCCCCAAAGTTCACATCCATTGTCAACAGGTATACAGAGGGCTGATTGAGCTAGTGCACAAGATTGCGAACAACCAGTTGAAAAAGTCCAGTTTCAACTTGCAACTAATTTGGCAGATCCCAAATTCAATCTCAAGCCAACTTTTGGACAAGTATCCACTTTTGACAAGAATTCAACACTACTCCCTTTAACTTGGATGAACTTGAATTTCATCAAACAATCGGAAAATTGTTAATACTGAAAATCTTGCTTAAGGTCAATCCCACATGCCCACCACATTGATATGTTATTTGATTTCAGCTTCTGAGTTATTAAGGTGAACTTCTTATTCATCATTTTACAAGAAATAACTGGATGATTGTCTAAAGAACTCATCCTAGCCAGTGATAAACCGCATATATAGCAAAGCTCTCTTTAACAAGTTCTCTGCATGAAACTGATACATACCAAAATGTTATAATTTACAAGAAACCATCTGTAACAAGATATCCAACATTGTCGTCTTACAATCAACTTCATGTCTGTTGAATTGCCACTCAACGTTATGGATGTTTTAACAAATCTTTGTTTCCCATTGCCTTGAATAAGCAAAAAAAATGGTACTATATCTCATAATCTTCCAAAAGGATCACAAAATATGACTTGGAAACAAAAATGAAGATGTTATTTTTTGTGAATTCCAAAGACATTTTAACAACCAAACCACAAAGATAACAGAGGTTCTTAGTTCAACCGAAATCGTTTTGCAGTGTTTCAAAGATGAAGATTCATTATATTTTCTTCAATTTATCAATAACTGATCAAAACCCAAATACGAATCATCATAAAAATTAAGATTAAAACACATATAGAGAAAATGTACCAATCAAGAAGTCAGTTGGTTTGTTACCTTTAAAAGAACATTCTTGAAACATCTTTCGTACGCTTTCCCAATCAGCTGGATCGCTACCATCAACAACAAGTGCAAAGAAATGGCTTCTCTTTTGAGCAGAAGAACCCATGGATGGGTCAACACCAACTTTGAAATGCCGAATGCTGTCAAGAGATCAAAGAAAAAATGACATTTGGGGCTAAAGAAGTCTATGAAAAAATGACGAATTAGACATCTAAACCTAAAAAAACTAAAAGTTGGTATTCAAAAACACAAATTTATACTGCAAATAAAAGAGAATTAACAAATGGGTATGTGGAATTAGACCTAAAAACGTAGTTTCAAGCAATGGGGTTTGAAAATTTTCTCTCCAAATAATGAAATTTTGAGAAGTTTGGTCTCATGGGCAATGAAAGATAGGATTTTATGTCAAGAAGAAGTACCTGTAATGGGTGAAGAGGGCGTTGCCAGCCATGGCGTCTCATGGAGCAGTGAGGGAGATGAAGATACAGAGAGAGCAGTGAGGGCGATGGAGAGATGAAGATACAGAGGGAGCAATGAGGGAGATGGCGAGATGGAGGGAGCAGTGAGGGAGATGAAGATATGGAGAAAGCAGGGGATGGCGAGATGAGGAAGCAGTGAGGGAGACGACGAGATTGAGGGGAGGGTGAAGGAGTTTCATCGAGCTCTACGTCGAGCGCCATGTAAAACGAGAGAGGAAAAAAGCGAGCGCCAAAAAGCCCGCCCAAGTTTTTTACAGCATTTTCATTTGCCACGGTTTTAGGATATAGCCACGGTTTTGGGCCGTGGCAAATAAACTAACGGTTTTGAGCCGTGGCCATCTCCGTGTAGCTAATCAAGCTATTTTTTGTAGTAACAGTTTTAGGCTCTAGCCATGGTTTTGGGCCGTGGCAAATAAACTAACGGTTTTGAGTCGTGGCCATCTCTGTGTAGCTAATCAAGCCTTTTGGTGTAGTACCACCAGAAAACTACAGAGCTAATGGAAGGCTTTCGAAATGTTATCGTTCAACAATGCGCACGAACATAAAACAAAATAGCAGACGAGCTAGCAAAAAAACCTCAACAACAAAGGATAATGACAACTCACTCGTCATGACACAAGGAATCTCCATACTCGAAAATCAATCAGAAGAAGCATGCGCCGTAAACTAAGGAACTAACTTGAGAACTCAAGTCTTGGCATATAATTTAAACGGAAAACTCCCAATAAATAAGATGGAAGTCAGGAAACTATGGAATCGGGCAGCAAGATACACAATGATCAGTGACAAATTATACAGGAAGTCTGCCACGAGCCCACTACTAATGTGCCTTGGACTAGGAGATGTTGAATACGTCCTGTAGAAAATACACCACGACACATGCGGGAATCACCCAGGAGGAAGAACATTGCCCCACAAAGCTCTCACATTAGGTTATTATTGGCCAACGATGCAAGTGGATGCTCAGAAGCTAGTTCATAAATGCAACAAGTGACAAAGATTCGCCCCATACACACACATCCCGGGACAAAATCTGATCCCAATGAGCAACCCATGGCCATTCACAATGGGGAATGGACATCATAGGACCACTCCCAACGTCCGATAAAAAGAAGTTTTTCCTTGTCACAATAGACTACACCAAATGGGTAGAAGTAGAACCCCTCACAAAGATAGGGGAAACACAAGTCGAGAAATTTTTCTAGAAAGACATCATATGCAGATTCGAGATCCCAAGAGTAATCGTCACGGACAATGGGAGGTTGTTTGAAGGCAAAAAGGTTAGGGAGTTGTGTGAAAACCTGAATATCCAGCAACATTTCTCTATGCCAGCTCATCCGCAAGCAAATGGGCAAGCCGAGGTCACTCACAGGACAATTTTTGAGGCAATCAAAAGAAGACTCGAGGCAGCGAAAGGACTATGGACATCCGAGTTACCTGGTGTCATTTGGGCGTACAGAACAACAAAACGAACTCTGACAGAAGAAACATCTTTCGCCCTTGCCTAAGGGTCAGAAGAAATGATACCCGTTGAGATCAGAATGCCAACATTTCAAAGCGAATAATTTCGCGCTGAAAACAACGTCGAAGCATTAAGAGTCGGGTTGGATCTTCTGGAAGAAATACCAGAATCAACCTCAATTAAAATGACATCATATCAACAACGCATGGCAGGGTATTACAACAAGAAGGTGCGAATCCAAACTTTATTAACGTCGGAGACTAGGTGTTATGAAAAGTCCTACTAAACACGAAAGAGCGTGACACGGGAAAATTGAACCCGAACTGTGAAGGACCATACCGGGTAACAAAAATCAATTAAACAGGAACATACTGGTTGGCAGACAAAGATGGCCAAATGATACCTCGACCATGGAATGTAGCGCACTTGAAATGATATTATCAATAAAGTCTTTTGCTCTCAAATTCAAAACAACAAGAATTTAAATCAGGACAAAAAGTTAGATTAAACCGACTCGAAAAAACACTCAACATGGCTAAGTATCGAGCAAACACAAATACATATGCTGGATGAACGAGTCAGACATAAAATCTTTTGGCCTGATCAAGCACGGAGTAATAAAGTACCAGGACATAAGAGTTAGACTTATATGTCGATTGTAATGTGTGACATCGTAATTCGAATGAGAAATATGATTACGTAAACTACAGCTGCTATACGACTAAAATGTCGAGTATCGAAGCCACCCATAAAAATCCGGACAACCAAAGTCGAAAATCTCCCAAAAATGTCATAAATAAAAGCTAACAAACTAGACATACGGGACACAAAAATGCGAAATAATAAATTTTCCATTTATCTTCTAAAAAGGGAGATTACAAAAAAGAAGAAAACAACAACTAAGAAGAGACTGCTGATTTGGTCTCTACAAACTCGGAATTCGGCTCAACGATGCGATTAGTAGCAGCCTTAAGCTTGGCAGAACATTCTTCAGCAAAACGAACAGCCTTATCACGTTCGGCCTTTCGGTCAGACAATTTTTTCTCAGCAACATCCAGACAGGAACGCAACCTGCCCAATTCCACCTCAGATGTCAACGCATCATGCGTAGCCTCGAGTTCCCTCAACAACACCCACGTAGAATTCATGGCCCTCTCATGCTCCGTGCACTGCGCCTTCAACGAATCCAGTCGATGGAGAACATGGAAAAAGACCAGAATGTGTCCTGAAAGCTTCCACTCGACGTGCGCAGCCTGGTCATGAGACGCCTTACAATCTGACCCCATGACGGTTGCATAAGTAAGATGCGTCATCCCCTCCATAAGATACTGGAAGCCATCATCAATATAACGATGTGGTTGACGCATGGGCATAGGAGTTTTGTTAGCCAACTGCCAATAAGATTGCGAGCTATGTCCTGCACATCATCCTCGGAAGGTTAGAAGGTCTCACCAAGGACAATAGAAGCGGGGCGAGACGCAGAAGGAACAACATGAGATCCCGAAGTCCCAACCACGACATAAGAAACAATAAGCTTGTGGTCTCGAGCGCGAGCAACAACTTGATCCTTTACTAATGGATCATACTCGAAGTCATCCAAGGTCTTAGTACCCTTCGGATTCTTCGAAAGCCAAACACCTAGCTGAAGCATTTTGTTTTTGATAATGCGCGAATCGTCAATCAAGATGCCGACAGAGTCCAGCAAGCCATAAAAAGCAACAAGTTTTTTTTCTCATGGTCGTCCAGAGGACGAGAAACTTCCTTCTTACTTATCTCGAGAACTCGGTTTACCTCTTCATCCTCGTGGGCAGAAGAATCATCCCCCGAACCATGACCTCCTTTTTGAAGAAAAACAAGATGAAAGGGGGTCCTGGCAGATTCAACGACGAGGAAGAAATCTTTTTCCTCTTCGAGAGGCGGCCAGAACTGACAGTCGACATCTTGGAGGGGCTAGGAGACCTAAGAACTTTCCTTTTCTTAACAATTGAACCAATGTTCCTAGGGCCTCGAGCAGAGACAAAAGCGGGAACTTCTACATCAGCGCGTGCAACAGTAACCTTTGAAGTGAGGCCCGCCCTACCCGGTGAAAGCAAACCATCATGGACAATGGCGTCCGTAGTAAGAAAATCTTCCACTGATACCTGGGGAAGATCATAAAACCGGCGGAATCCTGCTCTTCCAAAGATAGTGACAACTCGACCTTCTTAGGCTCCCGAAACGATTGCAAAATCTGATTCCCGCGGAACCTAAATTGGTTGAAAGAAAGAGAGGCATAGAACCAAGACCTCGACCAACCCACATACTCCTCTCACAGCTTCTCAAAGCACGAAGAAGAATGCATGCGACATGTGTGATTAGGGTCCACGCTGAACCCTACTAGAGAATGCAAAACCTTAACATTCAAAGGGATACGAGACGAGACATCCCTCGCTAAGGTTGAAATCATTATTTTCCAACCATCAGGGACCAGTTGAGTCGGAGCAATACCAACCAAATTCAAGTACTCCTAGATGATAATAGGAGTCGGAAGCCTGAAACCAGAGTGGAACATACCAGGATACAAAGCAATGTATCCATGCTTAGGACGACAAGGACTGTCACCCTCTTTGGGGAGTACACTTTCCAGATCATTTGGCAACAAGTAGTCATGACGAATGTTGTCCAGAGTCGCACGTGATGCCCTCTTTGGCGTAAATAAAATTTCGCAAGCATCAAGAACATCGCCACCCAAAACCTTGAAGTTAGACATAACTACATAACGAATGCAAGGAATCAAAAGATTAACAATCAGAAAATGAGAAAACGCAGAAGGAAGCTGAGCATACACGAAAATTCTCATTTTTATAGGTATGAAAATTGCACGAAATCTCAGAAATCGCGCCAAAATGAACAGGCAGATGGAACACTGGAGAGAAAACAGCTGTGACTGATAGCAAGAGCACTAACCAATCCCTAATGTTGCAATCAAAAAGCAAAACCGCCACACAGTTAGTGGATACATGAACATACCCACTAACTAAGGGGGTAAGTAGCTGATGATACATCAAAATAGATCGATCATCACGACCGTACACATGGCGTAAAAACCTTTCACGAGAATACAACGCCCAATCTATTGAGTCAACTCATAAAGCCCAAGAAGAATGAGGCCAATCATAGTAACCCAGACAAGCCCCACCACTAAGGAGATGTAGACAGGGCCCGAATCCAGGCCCAAATAAATCAGAGCCCGAGTCCAGGCCCGACACGAGTTCTCTTATAAAAAAGAGGAACGTTGCACCAAAAACTAGCTGTGGAGGGAGTTACGCCTCCACGAACGCATCTCCATAAGGAGGAGACTGTTACAAGAAACATCTCATTCTATTGCACCTTAGATGCTTAAGTCACGCAGATAGTTAATCGCGACCATTATAAAAGGTAAAGGGAACATTCGACAAATGTATGCAACTTTAATTGAGTTTTGTCTAGACTTGCATCATTCTTCCAGCAGAGTTATTGACTTAAGCATCGGAGTGCCTTCGGCCACCAAAAAGGTGGTCCTTGGCAATCTAACAATTGTTTAGCAGGTCAAACTCGTAGGAGGACGATTTTTGGACGCATCACATACATATTTGAAGTGGTTGTTGATGCACGTGTGGAGGTGTTCGGGGTTTGACACATTGACACATGTAGGTGTGATAGGGTATATGATGACGATATTATGAAAACACACATGAATTTTTTATTTGTGAAACTTGTTTATGTAGGGAGGTAGATCAATTACCACATCTTCTAGATGATGGTCTATCTCAAGAGACGTGCTAGTCAGTGAATAGCTTTTGCATATGTATTCAGTATCTGGTGTAACATTGACATTTACTTAACAAATTCATCCAATTTACACTAAAACAAAGGAGGACCACAAGCTCAGGGCTTGACGAAACAAAAAGTATCAGTCAACATTAAGAAACTTATTGGGGTTAGTAGTGATAGAAAGAACTCAACATTCATTTATTCATTCATATGAATAATTGAGTCTACTAAAAGAGGGACTAGCCTCATCATGGTGATTCGATGACACCTCTAATCGTTCAACCCTAATGTGACACGTTCCCTACCAATTATTTGATCAACGTGATCAGTCGGCTAGAGAGCGGGGCTATTCTTCTTCCAATTCTAGGAAGGCAAAGTCATGCCCTATACTGACCAAACCCTCAGTTCAGAGGTCTTCTTCAACATGTTGTGAGGCTCCAGTCTTCGACGGGTCACCATTACATGACTTAGAAAAGCGAACATCTGGGCAAGGGAAAACACAACGCGCCTAGTGTAATTTCTTTTTTTCTTTTTATGATGTACCAATATGAATGGAGTGTCCTACCTATGTATATGATTTAAAGAATCACTACTTGGGGGTCAATTTTTTTGCGAGAGAGGCATGCGGAAGTTTGATCTTGTGGTGTATTCGTTTGTAGATAATAGGGTTATTTATCGTGGATCAATTCACCCCCGCTCTATTGAAAGGTCGCCATTCCTATGGCGGTTTTGTCAATGAGCACGTCTCAGGTCAGATTGACTAACCTAACCCTTAGAAAGGCACTGCTATACTTGGGTGTTCAGCTTTAGTGTGATTGACGAAGGCTAGGCTAGGTTTGGTAATACCCAAAACAAATGAAAGAAATTGGGATCTATATAAGGCAAGGAACTTGATCCCCCAAAACATAAGAAGTTGTTGCGGTCGATCTAGGGAATGGAGGGGCTGAAATGTTTATGTATTGAGGTAGATATCCAATAGTGTTTTTTACCTGATCGTCTACCTCGATAATGAGTTTTATGATGAAATCATCAATGATTAGTACCATTGTAAAATATTCATTGCATGTGTTGTTGAATACTATGGTCTGTGTGTTTTGCATATCATTTGAATATTATAGCATCTATTGAGAAAAACAATGACTCATGAAGGTCATATTAGATTCATGCACAGTGGCTTGGAGTCACTTTTGTACGAAACCTGAACTCTTAAGGGAAAACTAATTCGTCGTGTTAGATATGAAGAGTTCCCGAGGAAAAGTGGAAAGTACTATGTTTTTGCTAGTTTTCATACGAGTTATTCTTTATTATTGTAGAATTTGAGATTTAGGACAAGTTATGTGTACTTCGAAAGTTGGAATGGAGGTTTAATATATTCATTCTTAGAGACATAATGTGTTATTCTGAAAGCTTAGAATGATGTTTAGAATCCTCATTCCATTTGTATTTTGCATTTAATGCCTATCGTGGGAACGTTTTACCAAAATGCATGGTGGCTTTCAATCTCAACTCCGAGAACTTTTTCCTTCTCTCTGCCATCTCTTATATTTTTTTGGTAGTTTTCTCATGATTTTTTTTCTTGAAATCAAACACAACCTTAAATAATAAATAATTAAAGGAAGAAGAAGTTGAGTTGCAGTAAATCCGAACATAATATGTTAGAAAACGAAGGAAATAAACAACAATCATGTTACAGAAAGAAAGAAATAAACAACAATTTGTCAGGGTATCTTAGCATAATATTTGACAGGATATTCTTCTACTCTAGGTTTATTTTATTTGATATGATTTGTAACTGTTTCTAAATATTCTTTTAGTTTGGGTTATATACCCATCAAGGGTCTCTTGTAAGAAATACAATAAAGTTTTCTTCTTCTTATAAACTTAACATGGTATTAAAGAAATTTCGGTGACCTAAACAGAAACCCAATTCCACCATCAGCATAAGCGAGACAAAATCATCCAAGGACGCCAAGAACAAATTAGGCGCCACCCATTTTTATAACTCCAATCATCCATACCATCTAAACCACTCAGACCAACCTGGCATGATCCTCATATCACAACCATTGGGTGAGGATAATTATGGCACATGGAAATTTTCCATGACCATGGCATTAAGCGCCAAGAACAAGCTGTGTTTCGTGGACGGATCAGTCACTGAGCTTGATGCTCAATCCCCCACCTAGCACGCACAATGGAATCGTTGCAATAACTTGGTAAAATCATGGATGCTCAATTCTATCACCAAGGAGATTGCAGGAAGCGTGATTTACTACATGGACGCATACGAGATTTGGAATGATATCAAGGAATGGTTGTCTCAAGTCAACAATGTTCAACTTGTCCTCATTGAACGTGAGATACACGATTGTGTGCAGGGAACCATGACCGTGGGTTCCTATTTCACCAAACTCAAGGGCCTATGGGATGAGCGTGATGCACTTACCTCAATCTCAACCTGCGGCTACAGAGCCATGAAAGAAATCTCTGCATATCAGCAAAACTACAAAACGATGAAATTCCTGACGGGCTCAGTGAATCTTTCTACTGCCCACGGTCAAGTCCTGTTGATGGAGCCTTCGACGTCAGCCTTTTCTGTTCATTCCTCGGATCGGAAGAAGGGTGCTAAAACAAACAATGCCCAGAAGTGCACCAAATGTGATAAACCTGGGCATTCCACTGAGACCTGCCGTGTTCACCTGAAATGCGAGTACTGTGGGTGGAAAGAGGACATGATAGATTATTGTAAAAAAATTTAAGCGGAGGAAACTTAAAGACATCGGTTATCGCAACCTTTCCCATGAACACTCACGAGGCAACCAAATTTCAGTACCTTAACCAACTGATCAACTCGTGACCAACCCACTTTCACTCATGCTCGAACAATGCCAGTAGCTCCTACAAATGTTACAAACCACTTAGAGCAAGGCGAATAACTTGGGTAATGCCTCTCTACCATCTCTCATCTCTCAGGTAAAGTTTTTTCATCAAATTTCTTAATGCATCGATGATGTGGATCCTTGACAGTGGTACCACAGACCACATGATTTCATCCCACACAACCCTTAGTTTTTGTAAGCCAGTATTTAATCGCATGATGAAGTTACCTAATGGTACTCATGCTGTTGTCACTCATATTAGCACCATGGCATTCTCACCAAATTTTATCCTTAAGAACGTCCTTTGCATTCCATCATTTTAATTGAATCTAATTTATGTCAGCAAGCTTGTTTATCAATCTCTTTGTCTCACCTTTTTCTTTGATCGTTTTTGTGTCATACAAGACCTACATTCGAGGACGACGATTGGGACGGGAACTGAGAAGAGCGACCTCTACTTCCTCAACCACCCGACTACTTCATCTTTGGTTCACTCTGTCCAAACGTTGGCCTCTCATCCTCTTTGGCACAAACGTCTCAAGCACCCCTCAAATAAAGTATTACTTCATTTATCGTTTCATGTTTCATCTCGCACTGATTTTTCTTGTGCCATATGACCTCTTGCAAAACAAACTCGATTGTCATTTCCAATTAGTTCAATAAAGCATAACTCCTTTTGCCTTATTGCATGTTACATTTAAGAAGGGTATCACGTCTCTTCTCTCACTAGTGCACGTTATTTTCTAACAATCTTTGATGATTACACACGATGCACTTAGATCTACTTGATGAAACACAAGTCTGATACACGAAATATGTTAATTTATTTTATCAATTTTGTTCACACACAATTTTCTACTTCCATCAAAACAATTCAAAGTGACAATGGCCCAGAGTTTAAACTTCATACTTTCTATTCTCAAAAGGGTATTGATCATCAAACTAGTTTTATTGCCACTCCACAACAAAATGGGGTAGCTGAAAGAAAACACTGCCATTTGTTGCAAGTGGTTCGAGCTTTCTTGTATCAAGCAAGTTCACCAAATTTTTTTCGGGTGAAGCCATCCTCACTGCTGCATACTTAATAAACCGGACAACTACCTTTAGTTCTTCAAGTAAAACCCATTTTGAAATATTTTACAAATGATTGCCAAATTACTCACATTGCGTGTGTTTGGCTGTCTTTGTTTTGCCTCTACTCATGCCCAACGACCTTCCAAATATGACTCTCGGGTCACTTGATGTATTTTTCTTGGGTACCCTTACGAGCAAAAAGGTTACAAAATTTTTGATCTTGAACTGGGCAAGGTTTTTACGTCTCATGATGTTATTTTCCACGAAAATTCTTTCCATTTCCTCACTGCTTCTGTTGTTCCTCTTACATCAACACCACCCTGTCCTACTTCTTTTCCCTCCTGACAAGTTTATTCTTGATGCACCAACAGAGACTGTCGTCGAGCCCATCAACTTACCACCCTCTGACCATCAACAAACCAACGTGTCTGAGCCTTCCACACCAATCGTTACCTCACCAACTAACTCACAAACTCCAAATTCACCTGTATCTCTTCCGTCAGCCTCTGTAAACCTCTCCCCACCGAGATCTTCTTGTCTCTCCAGGCCTACACGCGTTCCATCCCATCTGTTCAACTGCCATGTGGACGTCTCCCTGCCCTCTCGGCTCCAATGTGGTTATGCACCCAGGTACAAATCACCCCATTTCCCAATTCTTTTTTATGCTCAATTATCTAATAGCCATCGTGCTTTTACCCCTCACCTATTTACTATCAAGGATCTCACGTCATTTATGCAGGCCATGCAATTTGAGGACTAGTGGAAGGCCATGAGAGCTGAAATAGATGCCCTTGAGTCCAACCACATTTGGTCCCTCAACCGCTGCACCCTAGGAAGAAACCAATTGGTTGTAAATGGGTCTTCAAAACAAAACTCCATCCGGATGGCACTATTGAACATCACAAAGCCCGTCTCGTGGCCAAAGGCTACAGTCAAGTAGAAGGATTCAACTATGGTGAAACGTTTGCACCAGTGGCCAAGTTAGTGAGTGTTTGATTCCTGGTTGTTGTTGCTGCCATTCACCAATTGGACGCCGAAAGCGCCTTCTTGCATGGCGATCTCCATGATGACATGTACATGTCCTTACCACTCGGTTTTGGATGAAAATGAGAGACTCTTGTCTGTAAACTTCACAAGTTCCTCTACGATCTCAAGCAAACATTTTGCCAATTGTTTTTTAAGTTATCCACCACCCTAAAATCTACTAGGTACTATCAATCTAAGGCAGACTATTCCATGTTCGTTCAAAACCATGGTGATTGTTTCATGGTTGTTTTGGTATGAGTTGATAATGTTATTTTAACAAGCATCAATTTGAAACACATTGAGGCAACCAAGCAATTCTTAGCTGGAAAATTAAAACTCAAGGACATGAGCAAGCTGAAATATTTATTGGGGTTAGAAGTGGCTCGTTCATCAAAAGGGATTTCACTATTGTGGAGAAAATATGCTCTTGAATTTTGGAGGATACCAAATTTCTAGGTGCTAAGCCGGTTGATTTCCCATGGAATAAAATGCCAAGCTTACACGAGATGAATGTGAGTTACTTAGCAATCTTTCCACATGTAGAAGACTGGTTGGCCAGCTGGTTTACTTAACCACCACCGGGCCTGATTTGACCTACCCCATCCATGTTCTCAGCCAATTCATGGACAAACAAAAAACAACTCATCTTGATGCAGCTGACATGGTCTTGAGGTACATCAAACAAACACCAGGCCAATGTATTCTTTTCTCCGTCACAAGTTAACTTTAATTGCGAGCTTTTTGTGATGTTAATTGGGCAAAATGCAAAGATACAAGACGTTCAATTACTAAATATTGTGTTATGCTTGGTCAATCGCCAATCTCATGGAAAAACCAAAAAGCAAACAACATTATCACGATCATCAGCTGAGCCAGAATACTGTTACATGGCATCTACATGTTGTGAAGTTACTTGACTTAAGCATCTTCTCAAAGATTTGAACATACCATATCCTCAACCGGTTAAACTATTTTGTGATAATCAAGTAACGCTTCATATCGCCTCCAATCTGGTGTTTCACGAGCGTACAAAGCACATCGAGATCTATTGCCACCTCATCCGCGAAAAGATTCTGGATGACACAATCCAAACAACACACGTGCGAAGAAAGTCACAACCAACAAACATTTTCAAAAAGCCGTTGGGGTCATCTCAGTTCACATTCTTGCTTGGCAAGTTGGGTGTAATCAACATACACTCCAACTTGAGGGAGAGTGTTAGAGAAGGAAGGAAATAAACAACAATTATGTTAGAGAATGAAATAAATAAATAACAATTTGTTAAAGAAAAGAAAAATAAACAACAATCAGCTAGGATATCCTAACATAATATTTGCCAGGATATTCTTCTATTCTAGGTTTATTTAATTTGATATGATTTATATTTGTTTCTAAATGTACTTTTAGTTTATGTTAAATAAACCATCTTGGGTTCCTCGTGAGAAATTCAATCATGTACAAGTTTTCTTCTTTTAAACTTAACATATTCTTAGACAAGGTAATGCCCAAAAGCCTTTAGGAAAGGGCTTTCAATCGCCCCTTGGTTAAAGTTGTAAAAGTACAGCCCACTAAATACGTAAGGACTACGGCATGCAACCAATTACTATATTATCAACCTAACTGAATGACCATATGGTACAAGCGCCACCAAAATAATTTAAGATATAGTTAATCTCCATCAGATTTAACACAATATGTCTAAGGTAAACTTTAAATATTACCTTGCAACACGAGTACAAATAAAAAGAATAATGGGGAGGGGAGTTGAAGAAGAATACCATAAAACAGAAGAAAGCAGCGCATTTCGCTTTGTGAGAAGCAATAGCGCATCACACAACATAGAACTAAACGGATTCTTTGGTTTCTCTGCTGACCCTGCTTGGCTGAAATTATATATAATGAGCATTTCAAAACAAACCTGTCTTCTACTTCCTGCTCTTCATATAAAACAAAGTTTCTTCCTCCGTTTTGTTCCCTTCAAGCAAGGATACTTAATAAAATACATCATCCATCTTATTTATAATTCCATACATGTAAAACTGAAAACTGGATTTACTGAATATGATTGAAACTTCCAAAGATGGAAAGAAATCTCTTACTCAACCTTGTTCAAGGCCTACTTCAATTTCATAGTAAAAGGTTAAGAAATTAAGTTCGCACTTTCCACTCTAAGAATTCTGGAATTTCATGACAATGAAAGAATTATACAATACAAAGTCTCCATCATTGGCACAAGTACGGAAGGCAAAGTCTTAAATACAAGGGAGGGTACGTAAATACTTAGAAGAACTTTAGTCGAAATAGAATTCCATATTAGGGTGGTTGGGTACAGGTGATCTCAGCAAAATACAATATTTGTCGATAGGTATGGGTAAAAGTAACAAGTATCCATTGTGATGATGAATAACGATGCATACATGGCATTTAGTTCTTGATACGGCTAAAAAAAGTAAAAATAAAAACACGCATGTTTACTAAATGTAACAGAAGAAGCAAACAAACAAACAACAGAGCTCATAAGCAAGCAGTTTCCATGATGATAGGAAGGTCACTACAGAATTCCATGGTTCCCTTCACCAGGGAAAAGGGAGCTTAAACTGTGATTTTTTTTTGTTTTTTGGTTCAAGATGGGAACCAAAGAGTGGGAAAATATTATGTACACACTGTAATTTGACATTTATTTTACAGTTGCAACGCATCGCTATAACGGTTACTGAGGTTGTCTGTTTCTTAAGAGTCAAATCCAAGCTCCTAGGAAGGAACAAGAAGCAAAGAATTAAGGTCCCCACACACAGCTACCTCTTTGTACTTCACACAACTATAGAGCTAAAACCAAACGTTGTCCTCACATATACATCGATCGTTACCAAGATACCCCACATCATTATATATAGCTCCTCAAAAGCATCTTCTAGTTTCAAAATCTTGCCTCAAACACTCAGTCATCAACAATACAAAACCTTGAATTCATCCTCACTCCCATTACACAAACACGTAGCATGGCTTCTATATCCTGCCATGCCTTATTCTATCCTGTCAGATGTTCTTCTAATAAAGACAATGATCCACACCTGCAGAAGATGAACATAAAAATAAACGGTGTTTCTCCTATGTCCACACTTAAGGCTGAAGGTCTGAGCCAATCGGCTGGACTGTCTGCTACTTACGTCACAATTGCTTCAGTAGCTGAGACTGATTGTGACACCAAGGACCAGGCACGGCAAAACATTCCGAGCAAAAAGCAGTTAGTTGATCCATACCGTCAAGGTGTCATCATTGAAGGTGGCATAGGATACAGGCAGACTGTCGTCATACGATCCTATGAAGTAGGTGCTGATAAAACTGCAACTCTAGAAAGTCTCCTTAACCTTCTTCAGGTGCATATCTTACCTTAACAAACACAAATCTTTCAGTTGTTACCAAGAATGAATAACCTGAACTCTAGATACAGCAGCTTCTAATGCTTTTGCTACCACTATTATTAGGAAACTGCACTAAACCATGTATGGATGTCGGGACTTCTTGGAAATGGATTTGGGGCTACTCATGGCATGATGAGGAACAATCTCATATGGGTAGTGACAAAGATGCATGTCCAAGTCGAAAGCTATCCCATCTGGTGAGTCCTACAATGCCTGATTTCTTGTTTTCATACAAAGCAGAGTTGTGGAACTCTTGATGTACCTTCAATATTCAACCAAGTACCAATTCATGTTATTCCTGTTGTGTACATATATTCAAATCTATGTCAATGTCATATGCATAGTTTACGCCCCCCGCCCTGAACACATACACACACACCCAAAAACAAACCTCTTGATTTTTCCAAGTTAAAAGTAGTATCTCTCCATGAAAATAACTCTCCTTTTTCTGGATTTCAATTGCAGTTTGACCATAGGTATTATTATAGATTTAAGTTCTGCTAATACCATTTTACTAGTTTTACCTGCATATACAACTACTGTAATCAGACTTATGTGCTAGAGAATGCATGCTTATGTTTCTAGCTTTGATGGACTTCAAGACAACAATATAGCAATTCACTGACAAACTCTCAACTACAATGGTTTTCTAGGGGGGAGATAGTGGAGATTGACACTTGGGTTGGAGCATCGGGCAAGAATGGGATGAGACGAGACTGGATGATCCGTAATCACACAACCGGACACATCTTTGCACGTGCAACCAGGCACGAGTGCAAGTACTTCATGTTTTTTTCTTGATAATTTCCTATCTGATGTTTGCTCTAATAAAATTAATATGCTGCAGTACTTGGGTGATGATGAACCAAGAGACTAGACGCCTCTCAAAAATGCCAGAAGAAGTGAGAACAGAGATCTCCCCATGGTTTATCACTAAGCAGGCAATCTCAGATGATGTCTGCGAGAAGATTATCAAGTTGGATGAGAATGCTAAATACGTGCACTCTGACTTGAAGGTGAACACAATGACTTGGAAACAATTGTAAACTCTGATGAGCAATTCTTAATTCTAAGCATTGACTCGGATAATTTTCTTTTTGTAGCCGAAGAGAAATGACTTGGACATGAATCACCATGTGAACAACGTCAAATATGTACGATGGATGCTCGAGGTAAAATACATAAATCACTCTGTTCCCCCTCGAGCACTTTGATCCACCAACTAAAGATTATCCAAGACTTTTTCATATTTATAACTAAATGTTCTAAGCTATTTTTCTGCAGACTATCCCTGATCACGTTTTGGAGTCTCACCAACTATCCAGTATCATACTAGAATACCGCAGAGAATGTGGAAGTTCAGACTTGGTTCAATCGTTTTGTCAACCAGATGAAGATGATACTCTAGAAAAGGTTGGAGAAAATAATGGAATCAACATATTCAATGGGCTCTCTTCGGAGTCAAATATTCTTGAGAGCCCTAAACTCCAGAGGTTATATGGTGCAAGTTCACAAAGGTATACACATCTCCTCCAAATTGAAGGAGAAGAGAAAAATGAAGAGATTGTTAGAGGAAGAACCACATGGAAAAAAAAAAAAAGGTATACAGCCATTTGTCCAATAAGAACCCCCAAAACAAAAACAAAAATTGCATTTTAAAAAGATTTGAGGTAAGCCAAGTTGAAAGTTTGTGAAAATGGAATTACTTTCAACAATGATGAAATTGAATTCAAGTAGGTTGTATAAATGTTTTGTTTGGCTCTGATTCCTTGAAAAGGATTATGAAGGAAACTTCTAGGCATCGGACAATACAGTGGGACTTGGTATAGATCGTAATGGGATTTGATTGGGGAACATACATATCCAATTAAATACTAAACTCATCTGATTTTATCATGTTAGGTCCAATTTCAGGTTCAAAAAGACCTAAACA
This sequence comes from Berberis vulgaris, assembly GCA_963556465.1. Lineage (NCBI taxonomy): Eukaryota > Viridiplantae > Streptophyta > Magnoliopsida > Ranunculales > Berberidaceae > Berberis > Berberis vulgaris. The sequence goes on along the minus strand of OY747124.1, from coordinate 81,749,668 downwards.
AACAAGGAAAGTTACTATTAAAAGAAGATTATAACTTGTAATCGACTCCCAAAAAAATTTTAAATTATCTTTTTAACCTAATTTGTTATAGCCTACAGGACACATAAATTGTGGAGGTAGGCCTATTAGATTAGAGTTTTACAATCAATTAGATTCAAATATATATCAAACCAGATCATAATTACGATGCATCAGATCATAATTACGATGAAGATGATGATGACAATATTAATTATAATAATAAACAGTAACATATTGGAGATTGCAGTAAGAATGAGAAAGGTGAGAATTTCAACAAAATCAGAAATATAAAATGACTAATATTAAAATACATTAAAAAAAAAAAAAAAAGGATAGAATGAATGGGTGGGAGAAAAAGAAACTTGAATGAGCAGGCAGAACATGCACAAGACATATATGCCCATTTCAGGAGAAAAAAGGGGAACTCTGACGAGTTTCTGAACAAATGTTTCATAGATTAATGCAAGAAGAATTTCATGTCTCCAAATATGCGGAGGGAATAAATTGTCTACAAAACCTACTGTCGTAGGACTTTCACTGAAGCATATGAGATGAAGTCCTTGAATTGAATGTCACTACACGGTACATACTATGATACTACTATAAATAGTTGCCCGTGAAAGAAAGACATTTGATTAGGCAATAATCAAGTATTTTGATATAGCAAATAATCTCTTCACTAAATGTCATTACATGGTACATACTATTTATCATTATATGCATAAGAATGAACTCACCTGATGCCCATTGCCAGATGCATTGCATTATGACCGAATAAAGAATATATTTTCTTGGTAGCCTTGAGAACACCGCCGATTGCACATACGCTTTTTTTTGGCACATCGACTAAATGTTCCTTACTGTGTCTCTATCAATGTAGTCATGATACTACATGCTTTTGATGATTAGTAGTTTAAAACTAAGATTTCCCTAGTTGCTATAAAAGCAACGGAGAGTTTAAAAAAGTTTGCATACCACAAAATGATGAAAGAAAATATTGTTTGCATATCACAAAATTATGAATACAGAATATTCAAGAAGTAACCAACACAATCATTTATCCTGAAATGATGCAGCTTATATGGAAAATGTGAGGTGCAAAGTTTGATACAGTTGAACTGAACATATGGCGGAAACTGTAATAAAAACATTTCAGAATTACTACGCATCAATTTCTTTTTGTAGAAATGGTTCCTAATAGCAAATAGCAAAACTTCAATTGAAAGTGATGTCGTGTAATAGTAGAAAATGGTTTCTAACAGTGTGCACGGTAATACCGGTTCATAAGAAATTATTGGTGCTAATCTGGTTTCATTTTGCCACTATATCTGTGAGGGTAATACAGGATATTAATCATATGCTAAAACTAAAAAAATTAATAATTGCTAAAGCCAGGTTAAACAAAGCTGGCCAATTATGTGTCAGTGTGTAAAACTAAACACTAGAACAGAAACAGATTTCCCTCTGCCTAATAGAAAAGAATTCACGCATACTTACATGCCTTCATGCATTTATCAAAGCATAAGTAAGAGCATAGGCATTTACAAATCAGGAAGAGAAATATATGTACACTATTGATGGACGACCATTAATCTTGAAGGAATCAAATAATGATTAACCGCACATGCGAAATTATAGTCTCTTTCTCCCCATAGTTCGATGTAGTTGCCATGACCAGATCATCAGAAAGATGACAAAGGTCATCCCAACTGATCCCCACAAGATTACCAACCATACAGGCATTGGATTTGGAAATAGACCTGGTAGAAAGCAAAAAATTTCAGGTCATGCATGTCACTAGAAAAGTACCAAATGGATCATTACTACATTAGCAATTAAATAATACTAACCAAGGCCAAATTTGATACATATAAGCAGTTCAACTATGCATATAGCAAGAGAAAGCCAACAAAATGCTCCCACCTTTTTTACTGGTTTCCTGAAATTAAAACTAGTTAACTATGAGCTACAAAAAAGTCAGCTTTCAGATGTATGGAATCGATATTCAAGATTACCTGTCCTGTAGGTACGAGTTGTACTCACGGATGGTTGGAATGGCAATTAGCCACCACAAGATCAATCTATATATAATAACAGGGTTCCTTGGAGGAATCCAAAGACAAAACTTGAGGAAGAAAGTATTTAGTTCCACAGTCAAGAACACAATGCAAAGGGTGAGCACTTGAATGAATCGCCATGGACCAAGCAGTGGATGCCATTCATCTTTATCCCACCTTGCAGGTGTAAATTGACCTAGGGTCCGTTTAACCTGAAAGGAAACATTGAAACAATGTAATGTTGATATGCTCACCCATACTGACACTCATATGTGTCCATGTGAACCTTTTCACAAACCTATTTGACGAATTCATGACTTTTAGGATTAAAAATGAAGCCCGATAGGTGTTATTTCACAAATCAGTAGTAATTGTTTCACATTAGTTACTATCATATTTTAAAGATATTCTCTTTCAAGATCAAGGGCATAAATTGGGGTAGGGATTTGAATGTAACTTTGTGATTCTCTTTCTAGCGAGTGCTACACTTCTACATATTTTGAAGCATCAGAATTAAATGTACTAATTTGGAAAATTAAATCAGAGAGAAACACAGTCTGTGTGTGTGTGCATTCAGCTTTCTTATACCTAGTTCCCTACAGATGATATGCAAACTAAAGTTGACTAACTTTGTCCTGTCGATGGCGTGTGCTTTACTTTTTGGTTCGGGTAGAAACATCAAAGGCCACAAAACATACTACTCGATAATTAACAGCAAGAATTTTTTTTTTTTTTTTTTTGTTGTTGTTTACTTTCAAAAATTTTATTTTTTGACTTTCCCATCAGTTAGCATTTCAGAATTCTGTCATCCTGCTCCGGCCGTTACAATATAATGAGCTCTGCAAACTTTGGTTTCTAAGCATGGATACGGCGTGCTTCTACCTAGTCTGTAAATTAATCTGTAACACAGTAACAATATTTATTGACCTCTCCTGCTAAAGATAAACACCCCCCTCCCCTCTCACACACACATTGTTCATGAAAGTTTGCTACAAATGTAAATGTTTTTCTCAAACAAATAAATAAGATGCAAGAGGTACTTGGTAATCATTATCAAATTGGTCTGTTCTGTTCAGTTAAGATTTCAGAATTTCAGTAAATCAAATTGCCCACCAGATGTTACAGTTTTCAACACATGATGGTAGTGTTAATGGTGAAGTTAACGGTTGGTGGTAGCTGCAGTCATGTGGAGGTGGTTTATTGGTGGTTGGGGTGGGGCTGATTGTGGCGGTGGTAGTGGCAGCTTGATGGTGTTGGCTGTGGATGTCGATGTATTGTTCACATGGTGATGGTCGTGGTTGTGGATGTGTTGTTCCTCTGGTGGTGGTAGAATTATATTTATTTTCTAATTTTTTGAGAAAATCATTAGCATTAGCATTTTTCTTGAATATCAAACTAAGTGGGACTAGGGGCTTACCCACTAGGAGTCTCAGCCAAACAACTAAGCTATATAAGAAAACCAATGAAATGTGGAAAAGTTTCAAATCAAACTACTGAAATCCAAATACAAAACTCACTTTGCCAATAATATTTGGTTGGCGACTAATACCAACCCATTCATATGTTCTTCCATCAAAATAACGGACAGTGTGCATTCCAGCCCAGATACCTGAAAGTAAACCATCAGATATTTCTCATAACCAGGGAAAAAAAAAACGCTAGGAAAATCAGTTATGTTCGACAAACAAAAACATGTGTCTTAGATTTTGATATATATAGTATAGGTAAAGTTAATTTGTCCGGTAAGTAGACACAATAAAGATGACAACAGAGTAATAAGATTTCTTCAATTCAAATGTATGCCAGCGAAATCATCAGGTATCTGAGTCTGAGTGTATCAATATGTATGGACACTTAGCCTTTTTATTACTAAAAAAAAATGAAGCGTAAGTTTTACATGGTTTAATCATTAAAACACCAGAGCGCTTCTCTACAGTTAAGTAGCCAGTTGTTCACAGCAACATCATTAATAGTGTCAAGGACAAACTGTCTGATTACAAACATAAAATACAGATGAAAACCAGGTTGTTATATTGAGTGGAGGGCAATATTTTTATAATAATACAATTAATGAAACGCATATAAGTAAAAAAGAGAGACGAAAAAGAATGTGCGAGTAAAACATAAAAGTAAAAAACATGCCAATAATTGTTGTAAAGACCATGATTGTTTCAGAGAGACCTTAGTATTTTTTCCAAAAAAAACAATTCAGTAGAAATGATACTCTGCTGGTATTTAATAGCTGAATTAATTGTTATTGTTCACCATATGGATGTATTGTTTCTACAGATGAACAAATTTGTTCCAAATGATCATGCATAATCCCTTTAAAAACAAGTTTAGTGTAAATTACACCTTACAATGCAAGAGAATGTAAGACACAAAATATGCAGAAACAAATAAAACATGAATGAAACAAAAAGCTTCAGACATCTCACCAAACCAATTGCAGATTAAGATATCCAGAATAATACTGTCCCACCAACATTCATTGAAATTCGGTAACATGTGGCGAAATGTAAGCTGCAAAGGTTAATAAAATATATAAATTTGCAGTACAATCAAACGACAAAAGATGTGCATGAGCGTGCCCTCATGCAAACCACAAATTAACAGAATGTAACAAGTTAAGAAACTACCTCCATCAACTCGAATCCAATGGATAAAACCCAAAGAAGAGGCTGATTACGAATCATTATAGCTTTACCCCACCATCCAAAAATATGGGCTAATACAAACTCATCAAATAATGTGTCCTATAAAAACTAAAAACAAATTAGCATTCCATGGCACCTTGAATACCACCATGCAGTATGTTAATAAACACAAAAACTGAAGGAAGATTGAAAATGATGTTTGTGAATGAGGACATCATACATAAACATTCTTAAACCTGCTTGTGGGATTGTCTGGCAGGTAAATACGGCAATCTGTTCCATATGATCTTTCTGGGAGTTCTGACAAAGTAAGAAATTCATGAATAGTGAGATCATATTCTATATAAGATATAAATTTTCCATCAAAAGTTTGCATAAGTTAAATGCAGTACCAACACCAAGATCAGGATGGAGATATTTCATGAACTGGCGAGCATCATCCCGTTTCTGGAAAATCCGAGGAGATTATGAGAACCAGGAGAGGAATAGATACTGGAAAGAAAAATAATCAGAAGAGGGCTATAAACCATAAAAGTATGTTCAACAGGAACCTCGTGTGGGTTGCCAAAAGGGGTTCAGCTGTCGGAGATCCATCTAACCCAAATCCTTAGAAATATATTTTGTGTTCATACGAAAGATTATCCTGACAAGCAAGATTTTTCCTTGTTTTTCTCTCTAGTCTTACCCGTTACATTTATAATTTTTTACTCCATAGTTACAAAATATGAAAATCAAATTTATTGAGACACTACTAAGTGCATCAACATAAAGCAATTTGAAAATATAAGGTATTAAGCCAAGATAACTGTCGTAGAACACAAAGTATATGAATGGGAAATCCTTGAAAATAATGGCATAGAAATAGATCTTTACATCTTAAATTAATAAACAAATTCCAATATAATTTGAAGATGAATATTTCTTATACATTTAATCCAATCTAAACCTCTAATTGTTGATTCCACATACCAACTCAAGCAATTTGTCTTGTAAAAGCACCAACAAATGTTATTGTTTTAACTTTTTCCTCCCTTACATTTATTTATCATCCATTTTCATGCAAGTTCAATAGCGTACAAGAATAAATAATCCAGCTATTATATGCTGTACCACAAACAGCGATGGCAAGCCTTTAACCATAGATCCAATAAAACAGACCTGGAAAAGAAGAAATGTAAGAGCAACAAGGTAAACAACCGCCATTCCATGGACCAATCGCCAAATGGCGGGATGTGGCCGAATAAGAACCCTGACGAAAAAGGAAACAAAAAAAATCAATGTATAAAATTAATATTTGAATATCAATACTTCACAAACAATGATACACAAAATTTTGATGCAACATGGTCACAACACTATCATCATTTGTCTTTATTTTATTACATTATCATTAGAATAAAAGCTTGAGGTCAAAGAATCAAGCCAAGTATAAAGAATTTGCATATGAATTCTATGCCATAAAATGGTTCAAGAAATACAAAATTTAAAAGGAAGATAATGATGTACCTCTTTTTGAAAGAAGTAAAAAAAAGAGGAACGATGAACATCATTTTGAAAGAAATAAATTGATGGCCAACTCCAACTTTTACCCCTAGCCCCTTTATTGGAGATTATGAAAAGGATAGGTCCTAGGTAATGAGTCGCACGTTATAAGAATCATATAACCACCTTCCAAGATTTTGGAACTATAAAAATTCCATGCCTTGCATGATATAGTGAGAAGGAGCTACAAAGAATAGGTCGAACAATTTTTGTATAGTAACTCTCAAAGAGGAATAAAAACAACACAGAAAAGGCCTTCGAATCAACCAGTGGACACTGAAGTGAAAATACATCACCCAGACACATCGGTTTATGAAAAGAAAGAAGTTAAATTACAGACAAAAGCACCATACATATCAGTGTTGTAACAAACAAAAAATAAATAAAATCAAGTTATGTAACACACATCAAAAACAAATTTCAGCATGTTTCAGTGAACTCTTCATACTTCACTCATAAAACAAGACCTTTCAATGACAAGATTCATTTTCCCATTGATTTTACAATTTGATTAGTATTTGAATCATTTGGTAACCCATCCTCTGACAGAAATCCAAAATGCATATAACTTCTCTTTCAAGCTTACTTCATGTAAGTTATACTCTCTATCACTGTTTCACTTTCCATATACAAAGAGTATTTTGTTTTTGAGAGATCAGAGAGAGACAACAACGATATAATGTTTCAAAATGGCAAACTTATTCCATCACTCAAATACTGCCAAGGAAAAGGTCAAACAAATATAAGCATTTCAAAGAATGCAAGTCAAATAACATAATTTGAACTCACGTTGAAGGTGCTTGAAGTAAGCAGTAAGTGAGGAATACAGCAATCATTGCCCAAACGCCCCTATTGATTGGCAGAAGTAAGTCAACGACGGAATTCATATATCCATCTAAGATTAGGAAGGAAAAATTTAACAGCAAGCTCAAGTCCAACAACTTACCTTTTTACGGAAATAACAACGTCACCAGATGAACTAGTTTCTGGATCAAGGGCTCCACTTGCCCAACTGACAAAGTACGTGCAATAACAGAAAATTCATTACTTTTAAATGGAAGAAATATGCATGTGTTACAAGAACTTTAGATCCACCAAAGCTTCCAAAATGATAAACAAGATCGGGATAACACGCTTTATTCGTAGATACTCTCGAGATCAGCCCCCAAACCCAATGATTATTAACATTTTTCATGTATATAATCACTAAGGACCGTATTCTAGGGACGGTGTTAACCATTCAAGACAGAATTATGTCTCTACTGAAGCAAGTTTTCCATTCGTTGGTGAATATTAGATCATAAATATTCTTTATTGTAAGGTAATACTTAATTATTCCTTGGAGATAACAGATCACTAATCCTGGCTAGGCTAACACATTCAGTGCCTGAAATCACAAAATTTCTGAGCATGTGGACTCACATAAGCAGGCATGCGCCAATAAGTAGCAAGGAAACAGTGCGAGGCTTGTATGCCCATGCTGTCCACGGATCGAGTTCATCACCACCATTTGGCAAGCATATCTCACCATTTCCATGAAGAACAGACTCCCTTCTCCTTGTTTTTCTGTGACCACTAGGCTCCATAGGCCTGCTTATCAAGAATTGAAACTTAATTTCTGCTGATCACAAAATGAAAATGTTAGCTGAGACAAATAAAGTTTTTGGTATTATGCGTGAATCTATCGCTCCCAAATCCTCACAAGAAATGAGACTTCTCTCAATAGTGACAAATCACTGCAGTGCAGATACTATAAATGAGAAAACATGGATAAGATAAGAAGGAAGGAGAAAGGAAATCCAATAGGCTAGGTACGAAGGCACAGAATAGAAAATTGGTCTTTGGTGACTAAGAGAAGTGAAAATGGAGATATAAATTAATGTTAAAGTCAAGCAGAACTAATCCATATAAAAAGTTACATACTCAAATACATAAAGAAACAGAGAACGGTTTTAAATCAAAGTCAGAGTCCTGAACAATGATAGGACCCAGATGAAGATATGAACCAATGTAACAATCCTACAAGCAGTTTTGGAGCGGTGGTCCCGAAATTTTAAAACTTCCAAAACTAATCCTGAAAAGTTCATGCATAGATTCCTAAAGAAATAGAGATGTATTTAAATCAAAATCAAAGTGATTTGAAACAATAGAATCCAAAACACTCTGCCACTTGCACATCAAATCTCTAAGATACACTCCTTTAAACAAAAATAATAACAAATCCAAGGTACACTGTTTCAAACAATCAAACAAATTCTGAAGTGAAGCATTATGCAACTGCATGATAAGTGTACAAACATGTAGGATATACTAAACTTACTGTCTATCTTATAAAACAAAACAATTACATGATAGAATAAGATATAGAGCAAAAGGAAAAATATGGCTAAAGATTGGAATATACTTTAAATCAATGCCACAAACAACTCCTGTATAAAGGCATTCTCTCAAACGACAAAACCTAATCCCTCTAAGCGACAAAACCTAATCCCTCTCAAGCCTAGGTCGTCTTATCTTCTCTCCAACATTCCTTCCTTCTGTGAACCTCCTCCCCTTCCCCACCCTAAGTCTCTTTCCAATACACATAATCTCTTCTACACAAAAATTTGTTCACTAGCATCGCAACAGATGGCAGGTCTTGGTGTCCCCTTTTTCCATTTACACGCACACCTCGCTCTCACACCGCACACTACTTAATCACCAAGCACTGCTAGCAATGCCAAGCCTGTGCTCATTGAAGAAGCCATAAATCTGTCCTCTCTCACAATAATTTGATTCACTGATATTCAGCCATTGTTTGAATCTACGGACTCTATTTGACCCATTCATATTCATGAATTCCTACTCACAGCCAATGTTTCAATGCCCATCAACGAAAAAAATACAGTTTCTCAACATATACCTTGCATTAAGGATGTCATACTGACACCAACAGCCAAAATTTTTCTTGTATATTATAAGCAACTTTAAAAATCATAAAAATAAATAAATAAAAGAACCATAATGCATCACTGTTTCACTTCTTCTGGCAGAAATCAAAGCCTTCAATCCATGTCTCAGCTATGAAATCGGAATTTTATTATTTTCAAGCTTCAGATAGACCAAATTCTATCAGCTATCCTCCTTGATCATTGTAAACTTGAAACCTTTTTCTACAACCCCATATGTTCGCATGTCTCTCCTATTATTTTTGAGATAGAAAATACAAATTTACGGAAGGTGAAGTGAGAAAGAAAGAAGCCTACCATTTACAAAAGGAGAGTTTGTAACAACAAGACAACACATCTAAATGTTACTGACTATCCCATCCATACATACAAGTTATCAAGTATCGGAAGGAATGTCATTATAACAACTCCAAATAGATCCCCATAACCACAAAGTAACAGTTATGTTAGTTTCAACTGGATAGCACCTCTTCTTATCTTTTTCTTTTTTCCCCTCAAAACACCTAGTATTCCTCTCTAACCATCTGTGTCATACCACCACACAAGGAGTTCTGATCCTCACCCATTGCTGTCTAGCCAAAACAGCCCCTACAAAGTTGTCTTTGTTGTGTCACTGTTGAAGATCTTGGACCATTTGGAAAATCCTTTGAAGGCAACAAGAATAGGACCCCAATTGGGATCAATATTCTTCTTTCTTATACTAATTGGGGTGTCAAAGCTCCATTTATAGATACCAAATTCATTCTCACCAAATGGGACCCCCCACCCCCAAACTGGCTATATGCTTAAACACAGGAAGGAAGTCTGAAATACAAGAAGGCAGGGATTGGTGGCATCTTTAGAAACAATGCCGGTACAGTGAGGTTACTTTTCTATGCAGAGATAATGTCAGGAAATATTATAGGAATTGAACTGCAGGCTATTGAAACAGGCTTGAAGATGAATGACTTTTTGAAGTGTGAGAGGATAAGGATCCAAACTGATTCAAAAGGTGCAGTGGTGCGTATTATGAATAAATGCCCAGTTCCTTGGTATTGTTGGAATAGTGTAGAAAACATTAGAGAAAAATTTAACAACCTAGAAGGTGGCAAGGTGTCTCATTTGTTTGGGGAAAACATTAGAGCAGCTGATTTACTAGAAGGGTGTACCACCAAAGGCCAAACCCAAATGTGGATTCCCTCCTTAGACAAATCAATTGATGGAATAGTTAATCAAGATCCTAGAGGAGAATGGCAAGTAAGATGTAAAAACTAAGAGGCTGCACATGATTGGCTTCCCCTTGGGTGCCAACCTTGTTTGGATGCTTGGGGATTCAATCATGCAACTACAACTACCTCTTAGTGTGAGTAATTTTGTGTGTTCTTCAAGCCTTGGGTATTTCCTCCCTTATTCCTAGGTTTGTTTTCGGATTAATAGTATGGGTGGGGCCCCTCCAACCACTGCATGCCTTTTTTCAAAAAAAAAAAAAAAAATACCCAACAACAAAAACAAATGGACGTTGTGATTGTGCAGATTCTTCATCGGCTTTGCAAAGGTAACACTTGTTGCTCATTATATTTGCTCACCTAGCCAGGTTATCTATGGATAAGGCCCTTCCATAAGCAATAGTCCACAGTAAAAGGAGGTGCAACATAGCACTTTTCTCGTCCAAATGGATTTTCCAAGATTCAAGCTTGGGCCTAGAGTGTCATTAAGTCATCACTACAAAGAGGGAGAAGAACAATGGAACTAACCCAACCCATAAAGCAATCAGTTCTATAATACGAAATCATCTAACCATGATCTTTGCTATTTTTTGATCAGCAAAACAAAATGTGTTTCATTCTATAAAACTGAATCTAGCCCTTATCATCTAAGGATGGTCTTTGCTGCTTTCAGCTTCAATAACACTGACACAATGACAATCTGAAGTCAGGGTTCACCTTCTAAGGACCACCAAAAGATAGCAAGGACTATCAAGACACTGGATTATATTGAAAAAGAATGACAATTACACACTATCACATCATTCAAAAACTGTGTTCCATGCTTGTAGGACTAATTGCAGATGGAAACATATTTAGACATCCCTTACTTTTGGATATCTTCTAAACTGAAACTACATAACCTTTTTAAACAACCTCAATGTCCTTTCAAGTGTGGCAACATTATAAGCCCATCCATCAACACTTTAGTTTTCCAGTTTCATACTTCTGTGATTTCAACATTTCGTAGTTGGTGTGCTAAATAACGATTTCACATCTAAAAGGTTCAGCTCGAAAAATGCAGCATCTGCAGTGGTAAAATTCACTGATATATACTATGCTAATAAGTTTCATATATAAACAAGGTTTTTGCATGCTCGATAATGAGATAATAGCAGTCATGAGCAACATTCGCCTATAACAACCAAAATTCATAGTCATCTTGGATTGCTGTGGGCTACAACATTCATCACTAACATCCTTTGACACCAAAAGCAAATCTTGTAAGTAACTTATTCCACAATTTATCAGGAGTTCAACTCTATTAACCCACAAGGCTTTGTCTGAGATAATTGAGGTTCCACTACTTTCAGACATGTGACAACTGAATCTACAACAATATTTCTTCAATTTTTTATACCTCAATTCCCTTTAGAGCTTGCCCAGATTACAAGCCCATATATGTAAACCGGAAGAGTCCTTGATAGAGATCCCATACGTCGATCAACTTGGAGATAAATCACCCAAATGCACATGAATGGTTAACCTCAAATCATGTAGCTTGTTCAATGACAAAACTACCCTTAAAACTGACACTGAGAGGCATCATAGAACATTGTTTTTGCTACCAAAAAGAGGAACCATTGAATGACTTTGCATGAATTAAACAAGGCAGGTTTATGCATGGCAAAACTATTAACACCAAAAGAAATGTCACATAAAATAATACATCACAGATTGTACACCAATTTTGCGGCAAACCAATACTAAACAAGCAAGACCATAAACAGCTTTAAAATCTCTAATAAGCATCAAATCTCCACCAAACGTATGAGATACTTAAAACACTTATCACAGTATGTAGCCTGAACCCTCAACTCAAGAACCCATTCATCATCCCAGCTTCAAACAAATTAATTACTCTAAGATTTATCAAACATGAATCCAGAATAGTTACTGTAGAGACTAAACAAAGTATATGAACAGTTAAATCAACTAACAAAAAAAGATTTACAAGAAAATTCAGATATACCCAGACTGAGATTTCATGAGAAAAAACATTTGTGAATCAAAATCAAATACACAAAAGAGTAAGTAGTTGAGGGAATTCAGCATAGGTAAAAGAAAGCCATTGCATGAAAATCAAACAGATCACCAACAAAAAACTGAATTTTGACAATGGAAAGCACACACAACTGACAGAAAAACAAAACAAAGACAAATAATTATCCCAAAATACAGATCAATATAAAGATTATTTTAAAAGTAAGGGGGAAAGCAGAAAAGGGGGAGAGATGCCATTGCATGAAACGTGAAAAGATTGAATCTTTTTTTGGTGAGATGGGAACAAAATTGACAGACTCAAACCCATGTGAACATCTAAAAAGAGACAGCAAAGCAAGTCAGAGACCCATATGATTGAATCAAGGAGGAAAACCAAAAAAAAAAAAGGAGAATAATTTAATAAAATAAGCCAAAAAAGAAACAAATTTACGTACAGAGAGTTGATAGAAGAGAATAAAAAATGGAAAGGCAGAAGAGGAGGAGATTGATTCTACTCTCTCTCTCTGCGAGAATTCTAAAATGCACAGAAAGAAGCAAAGTAAAGAAGGAGGAGAGAAGATATTAAAGCTTGTGTGTGTGTGTGTGTGGGTATTCGATAAAAGAGAGAGTATTTACGTTGATGGCGCTGACAATGTTAACAAAGTCCTAGCCGTACGATTATGGAAACGAGAAGATCTTCACCGTTGAATTGGGGAAGCTCTTCACTTGGATCGTTGGTTCTCTCTGCTCGTTGTTCTTTCTTCAGGTAGCTGTGTTGTTTGTTGAAGACGATTTAATGGGTGATGAGAGAGTAACTCAAATCATCGAAATCTGGGAATAAAGTTGTTTCTCAATTCTGAAAGTCTGAAATCTGAGTCTGAGTCTGAGTCTGAGTCTGAGTTAAGTGAAAATTGGTGAAAGAGAAAGGAGACTGCAGCAGATGAGGCGTAAAGCAGAGAGTGCGTGTGTACGATGGTCAAACAAAGAGAGGAGAAAGGTGTTTTGTTTATAGAGAGACAGATAGATATGATGAGATGGGAGGAGATGAGAGTAGAGTAGATAGATACGCTGGAAAAAAAAAAGGACCCCTGCCTCTGCTTAAAGACCCCAATGCCATCATAACCTCTGTCCTTTCTCTTCTTTTACTTCTTCTTTTCTCCTCTCTCTTTCTACAACTTGTTGCTTAAATTTATTAGTACTTTGTTATTGGACATATCTTTTAATAGTTTTATTGAAAATAACTCACTTTTATATCTATACCCACACGTTTTAGTCTAAGAAGATTCTCCTCTCAAAAAAAAAAATTAATCATAATAATTAGAGATGCAAATAATAACCCGTAATCATACCTTTAGCATCATGCCTCCTCTGTCTCTCAACCTTTAGCATCCTTGTATCTCCGTTCTTCATCTATCATCATTCCACTCAATCAATCAAATCTCAGTCTAATGTACTTAGATTTTCAAACTCTAATTTCATTTCTTTCCTAAATATACAAAAATCAATTACCAAAATTACATTTTCAAGGTTTTTTCAAAAAAATTTGGGTTTTTTTCGAGTTTGTTTTTCCTAAAAATCAAAAAAACATTATAATTATTACTTATTCTAATTATTTATTGATTTTTGAAGCCCCTAATTTTATAATTATTATTTCTTCTAATTGTGTACTAATTTTTAAATCATCCAATGATTTTCTAATTATATATAGATTTCTTGTTTATTTCATTTCTTGGTATTTTAAGTTTTATTTAATGTGTTTAATAGATTTATTTACTTGCATTTTATTTTTTTTAACATATTTCATATACTTGAAATTCATTAATATTTTATTTATCCTCGAAATATTTATGTTTTTTTTTTCTTTACTCACCGAAATATTTCTTAAAATGAAGAAACCGAAATTAATTCAAAAATTGAAATCACAATCCGTGGTTATAGCTCTAGTTTGGTTCAAGACAAAAGTTCGTTGCCATAATTTGATTGTGAACTTGCAATTGCATTTGGTAAAATTAAGTTAAAAGAAGGGGGTGCAGTAGAATTGTTGAGAAAAAGGAAAGGAGCAGTATGATTCTTGGTTTCCCTGTAAAATAATTTCAACTAGTTGATATAAATACATTGTTCGATATGACGAATTTCTCGAATCGAAAAGGGAATCATGTTATAGAAGAGGTTGGCACGGAAAACATTAGGCCTCGAGATAGATGGGTTGTCCGTGATATACCTGAGGTTTTCGATCTTGATTGTTGGAAGATGGGCAAGGTTGCAAAGGTCCTGAATTGTGATTGGTTGTCATTGAAATCTCTGGTTCCATCCAGCTAAAATTTCAACAATCTGATCTAAGGGTTTGGCAAGCTTTGCAGAACAACAAATGGATTGTCCTTGAGAAGGTATGAGATGAATCACTTTATCATCAGTCACTAAGATCCTATTGTCTACCTTCTTGAAATTCCCATACTTGTAGATCACTCCACATTGTTTAAGTATTGTTGATTTCCACTGTTTGTGGAGATAGAAGAAGTTGAAAAATCTGTTCGGAAAGAAGGAACTAGGGTGAATAAGAAGGCTAAAAAGAAAGTAGAGAATGAAAAGGCTGAGGAAGAAGAACAAAAAGTATTAGCTAACATAATGTGAAACTATGTGAACTAACTTTAGACTATATGTGAAATTTGTTAAAAAAATATGTGAAATTTGTGATTTTAGTTGAAAATTTGAAGTATGTTCCTACTATTTGAGTTGAAGTTTTATTTTTAAATGTTGATAAACATATAATATATGCAGGTCGAAGACACCAAAGAAATTTCGAAGGAAGAAATTGATGAGGAAGAGGCAGTTGAGATGGTATTTGTTGAAATAGTATTTTAGAAGTTGCTTAATTTGCATTAGTTGAAACAGTATTTGTAGGTCACACGTTGTGTATATTTGATTTCAGTTGAGCAGATATTGCCAGTTTATATTTAGTTATTGCTTAAATAAACTAATACATGTGAAGTATGTTCATGTTGTTTGAGTTGATTTTTTTTCTTTATTTTGATAAATAATATGTGCAGGTTGCTGAAGACAACAAAGAAATTCCGGAGTAAGAGATTGTGGTTGAGGTAGAAAATAAGAAAACAGAGGAGGAAGATGAGGTATTGTTTGGTATAATAGAAGTTGCTTGAGTAAAATTTGTTGAATTTGTAGGTCAAACTTTGTTTATATTTGATTTATTTCAGAGGGGACTACTGGTTTATATTTTGTTATTGCTTAAACTGATATATGTGAAGTATGTAAAGTATGTTCATATTGTTTGAGTTTTCATTCATATTTGTTGGTATTAAGTAGTAAATTTGTTGTGCAAGTTGCAATCAAGCTTGGGGACTACATCTTGGAGCCAGATTATTGGTTTTATTGCAAGAATAACCTATATGGAAAGAGCTTGGAGGTTACAGATATTATTCTAGGCCAAATTAGACAGAACAAGAGGCAGATGTGGGAATTCAATGAGTATGTTGTTGGTCACCTGCTCAATGTTGACAGCAAGTCATTGGCTTGGTCTCCAAGCATTGTTCACCATTTGCTCCTTCTCCAAGTGGTTAACAGTAATCCCATAGGTGTGTGGTTCAAAGAAGTTGAATAATATTTTCAAGCTTTGCTTGATAACTGGGCTAAAAGGTCTGGAGGAGGAGGATGCTGAAGTGTCGGACGATGATAGGTTAATAGTGTCTTATTTCCCGGAAATGGCTACTACTAAAAAAATAGGCATTAAGAAGGGAGAACTGAGAGATGCTTCATCAATTGTAATAGACAGCAGAACAAAGTAAAGCTAGGAGTGGCCTATCTTGTTGAGTGCCTTATGCTCCAAAATATTGATAAAAAAAACTCATCGACAATGACACCCTCCGTTTAGTGATGGATGAAAATGCATTCAACAAGATTGCATGGGGAAAAGGCATTTGACTACTTATTGCAATTTATCTTTGATTTTTAGGCAGCTGACTCCGGAGAAGCTTGCATTTCAACTTGGTGGATTATTCATTGTCATTTAGGTATGTGCACTTGAGGTGTTCTAGGATAAGAAGTGGCCCGGGATACTAAATTGGAAGATGATCAAAAGACCTTACAAGCTTGGGTATTCAATTCTTTCCTCTTTAGTGTTCAATGATAGGGTAAAATTTCTGACAACTAATAATGTGTGAATTGACATTATTCCTTACCAGTATGAAGAATATTCACATACTTCACACTATGACTAACTATGTGCTTGTTTGTTAGCTTGATGTTACTCCAATGAGACCATCGAAGGATGAAAAAGCACATAATGAAGTATTTGAAACAAAATTTAAGAGTGTGAAGCGTGTGACATAGATGCATATACTTCACCACTTGTTAATCCTTACATGTTTGTTGTGTTAAATAACATTTATGTTTTCCCCAGGCTTCTGGAGCTGCAACAACTGTGAAAAAGTTGAGTTTAATATATTCTCGGAGCATGTGATTTCTTTATGTCTATACAATTTTGTCAGGTGGTGATGAAAAAATTTATGAAAGCTTATGGAGACTTTAGATTGCGAGTAGGAGTGTTGAAGTTATGGTTCTAGTTATGGGTAAATGGTGTAGTTGTAATGGTGGATGTTGTTGTTGTTCTGTATATACTTCATTTCCTAGTGTTCTTTGTAATCTCATTATATTTAAGATATGAAACTTCCCTAGGCTCATTTTTTTTATTATTGTTTTTTATTTTTTATGCGATTTTGGTTAAGGTAATAGGTAATTTTCCATGAAACAATTACAAAAACAAAAGAGAGAGGTAGAGTGGGAATTTATTTTTCAAGGTTTGAGGTTGAAGATTATGAAATTTGAGAAAATTTTCTTTGTTGGGATAATCAAGCCCAACTTGAAGGCTAAAAGACCTGAAATGAAAGCTCCATTGGCAGCCATATCAACAGAGAATATGGAGACCAAAGAAAAACTATGCGCTACCATTGATATCATATTTTAGTTCACAACGGGTAGCAAACATGTTCAAAATAATGACCCAGGAGTACAACCAAGTTACAACCGAAGAAGACCGAAAAGCAATTTATGAAGCTGTTTTTGGTATAAAAACTCTGATGATATTGGCTTTGTGGGAGAAGAGTATGATGACATATGAGCTTACTCACAGAGTAGTGTGTGACCCCAAGCCCTGTTACTCTGGTGAAGGAAACGATCCAGATGATGCAGTGCCTAAAGAAGCTGATGTTTGTACAACGGTTGTGGAGAGTTGGTTGATGAGAGCTGGTTAAGGGATGATTCAGAGCCATTAGAGTTGACCAGGTCTGAATATCTTGAAAAACACCCATACAGAAGACCTCCAAAACAAAACTGAAATGTGCTTGGTGGCCATGGATGCCAGATGGGAAGGGTAGGAAGAAAGTCATCCAAGTTTTTAGTGACTTAAAAGCTCCATTCAATGCATCTAACTTAAGCGAGTTCAAGATTTGGTATGAAAAGGGTCTAGTGTGTGGTAATCCGTAAGTATTTAATTCTTTGTGATGTGAATTCATACTTCATGTTGATTGTATCTGGTGCTAATATATAGTTTGTTTTGTTTGTGCTTAATGGATAACTGCATTCTTTAAACAGGAAGGATCCTTTCCTGATAGTGGTGATTTGGGCGAGGATGAAAGATGCGATTTGGGGCATATGGTGGTAACCAAGAAGGCATTTTTCTTCAGGATTCTTGAGCCAAATGTATGGCGAATGGATGAGGTAATAATACAAAAAAACATTTAATGTATTTTGTGGCTTTTAATTTTATTCATTTAGTCTGCTATGTTGTGGATATAAAATTTGCTCAACCTGTACAGGAGCTGAATGTCATTTGGACTACATTCAGGAAAAACAATATTATTGTCAATCTGCGATGACGACGGGGAGACCACCACAGAGATACGTACTTCCAATTGTATTTCTGTGCACATTGGGAAAAGTAGAAATTGTTAAAGAGTGAGGGACAACGGTGGGATGTTGAGCCATAGTTGCAGAGATTCGTCCTAGGATGGAAAGAAAAACCTTGGCTACAGGTGGATAGTGTCTTCTTCCCAATTAATGTAGAGAACTATCACTGGTGCATGCTTGAGTGTACTAGATCTCCCAAACTGGAACATCTTGATATTTGACACATTGAGAGAAAAATCACATGATCTGAAGATTTTACATGTTGTTAACCTGGTTGCAATGTACTTGACAGTTGTGGCTATTCTGGTTATAAAAAAGAACTGCTAGAGAAAAGGAACACGAAAACGACATTATGTCTGGTCCAGTCTCCTACACAAATTGGAAGGTAAATAATTCGTATTGACTGTCACAAATTTTTTTTTTTTTTTTCTAACATTGCGACTCAACTTCATACTGTTCACACAGTTAAAAAATAAATGCCTATATTGATTTTTATTTGCTTATTTGTTCGTATTTGCAGTAGGGACTGCGGCATGTTTTGTTGTAGATTGCGGAGTTTATGATCTCCAACAACAACCGTAAGGATTTAGTACAAAAATATATGGCCTTTTACCGTGAGAAATATGTAGTGGAACTATTTATGCATGGTCGCGTGAAAAGGGATTCATAATTGTTAATTGTACTGTTATTAACATATGTATTGTACTCTTTTGGAATAGTTATTAAATTAGGTTAATCACTTCTTTCATTTCTTCATGTTGAAATAGTTTAAATTTTGGTCAATTTTAAACAATTGTTGAAAAAACTAAAAAGGATCTACCACTTCATACTATTCATACTGTTATTAAATTTACATCAGTGAAACCACTTCATACTCTTCATACTATTTAACTTAAATCTGTGAAACCACTCCATACTCTTCATATTGTTTTTAAATTTAGATCAGTGAAATCACTTCATACGCTTCATACTCTTCATATAGTTATTAACATCAGATTAGTGAAAGGGCAAAAAAGAGAAAAGGGAATCTTCTTAAACTTATAAAAGGTGGGGGATGTAGATATGAAAATGGGTTATTTTAGTGGCATTTCTAATAAAATTATCTGATATCTTTATATTCACTAATTCAAATTTGAGATACCTGCTCAAACTAATCAAAACTAGACTTACGGCAAAATGCATTCTTCCAAATTTCATTGCTCCAACATCGATATCCATGGCGAGGAAGCAGCACAATGTTATGCATGTATTAACTGAATCTCCTCAAAATGCACTATCGAAAGTTGTTGTTCTCTTTATGTGATTATCCAACAATTCTAGCCAACCTTGTTTGTTGGTCTCTTTTGGGCATTTTCTTGGCTTTTTTTTTTTACAATTTCATCTCTTCTATAAGTGGTGCTTGTAATTGTCTTTTAAAGAGAATGGGTAAAAAGTATAAACAAAAAAGTCAAGAAAAGACTCAAAAAGGCAGCCGGCACAATGTCAATCCCAAAGTTTCTTTTTTTAGTACTCTTCGATAACATAAATTTGGCAAAATCATTTGTCGCGTGAAACCTAAAATATTTGCGACACTAAAATGAATTGTTGAGAGATATTCAAAGGTATTTCTTGATCGAAGAGATATTTTGTCTAAGCTAGCTTCCTCGATACACAATCTCACGTTATGAAAAACCATATGGGTATGTTCATACTAAATTGGAATGTCATGCTATTGTTACTCAGTAGTCTTATTCATTTTACCCGGCCAAGGCATATAGTCTTCATTACTTTCTTATGTCATTTATAACTTTACTTTTTTATTTCATTTCTAAAAAAGCTTTCTCTCAACCTCTCAACTAAGGTTAAAGATACATTGGCGCCAAGCGCGAAGGAATGCTAAGCGTTTGGTAATTTCGCTTCCGACCAGAATGAAAGATGCCATTGAAGTGGTGATTCCCATACATACTGTATTTACATCTGGCTCTCACTTGTTTCTCTCACAAATAGATGTGCACACTAAAAACACTTTGGTTCGCCTACTGAGAAAGGGATTTCATCCGAGGCTAAGTTTCAATAAAGTTGTCTGTAGTAACTATCAAAGATAAGCTTGGTCTTTTAAAGGGGCGGGCGTTGCGTTGGGTCATCTTAAGTATCGCAAGTCCATCAAGTGGTACAAAATGCAGTGTGACAACTACTGGTGGCATGGACGACATCCTCCTTGGGGAGTGTTTTATAGGCAAGTCGATGGCCATGCCCAAGTCAATACAAGGAAGTCCTACATTTATTCATTTCTATTGCTTTGAAATTGCGATCACAGGCACTAACACGACAGATAATATCTGCAATCTAAGTCGGCTTCAAAGGTCGTCTTGACTGGGTTCACAAATCTACTCAGGAAAGCCTTGTCTTTTTACTACCATTTTGTTATTTTTCTACCTTTTTAGATTCTGTACGAGTTCCAAACGATCATCCTTGTTTTATTAGTTAATGCAAATAAACACCTTGCATTTGGTTAAGATGAGTGTGCCTTGAATTTTTCCTTTCTATCTATGTTCTCTATCTACTTAGTTACAACATATGTCTCTAATTTGACTATCGATAAGCTAACTTTCGTTTAACAAATATTGATTCCTTCTCATCTCAAGGAAGGTTGACAATCGATTGCCAACTTTCTTCTCTTTGGTGTGGGGAATGAACTCCCCAACACTGGTCTCATCTCATCTCAAGGAGGTATGACAACAAATTGTCGACTTGCCCCTCTAAAATGCGAGTAACTGACTCCCCAACATTGTCATCTCAGCTCAAGCAGCGGTGCCAACACTTTTTTTTCTTTTCTTCGTTAGTATGCTTGTATCTCGAATGCAACTGGTTTTACATGCATGTACATGGGGAAACATGTTATAATATCACATATTGAACTAACCTTTACCAGATATGCAAAAGGAATCAATATTGTATCTCGAATGCAACTGGTTTTACATGCATGTACATGGGGAAACATGTTATAATAACACATACTGAACTACCTTTACCAGATAATGCAAAAGGAATCAGTATTTGTTAAAAAATTAATAGATAGAATTAATAGAGAAATTTGAAAATGAATTCCATTAAAAAATTGAATTTTCATTTTTTAGTAATTATTTTTAGCTCCAGGAAGATGTAGTGGCTAATCAATTGAAAGTTAAATTACTAGCAACAACCACTTGACCGTCTCTGATTTGCAACGGCAATTGTCGTCTCTATTTTGTCAAGTTGCGACAATCACAATCGTCTCAGATATTTGAAAAGTTGTCGCCAATAATTGCCGTCTCAAATAAACTTTCGAGTTCGAATTGGTTTAGGGACGGATTCTTTGCAACTTAGGGACGGATTCTTTGCAACTTAGAGACGGTCACATATCGTTGTCAGATAGCCACGGAAAAGTCCATCGTTGTTGTTGTACTAGAGCGACGATTCAAATAGCTACGGTATTGCAACGGTCATTGGGTTGTTGCTGACTCATTTCAACTACGCTTTTTTAATACTTAATAACGACAATATGCTGTTGCTGATTTACTTTTTTATTTTGTAGTGTGTAAGTTCAATTATCTAATAAAATATCACATTACGTGAACTTCATTTATTTTTTAGAAATATAAGCACTAATCTCAAATCATACACAAAGTGGCTCAATAAGGCTACGTTCGACAACTAAAAAGTCCGTTGGAAATTTGCACATGCATTGTCAAAGGCCAACGATTTTCAACACATGCCCAAGACCCATGATGTCAAGCCTACAAATCACCACCGTTGTAGATCTCGAGAAAATTAACATGAATATTTGGACATCCACATGGTCAAATTTCTCATAGAAAAATAATCTTTACAAACTCCAAGAGTGTTAAGTCAAACTCCACTAACCATTCTTACATCTTTACCAATTCCTTTATTTGCATCATTCATATTCAAGTCATTTTTCCTTATTTCAATCCATCACTTTTACCCTTTTCCATATTTAACTCCACCTTCCACATGCACATTTTGTTATTCTCATTCATAAACTACTCCCCATAATTTCATCAAACCCATGTGCATGCTCAAAATACAAACCATTTCTTTAGCC
The DNA here is from genome assembly GCA_963556465.1 of Berberis vulgaris. NCBI lineage: Eukaryota > Viridiplantae > Streptophyta > Magnoliopsida > Ranunculales > Berberidaceae > Berberis > Berberis vulgaris. The sequence continues at coordinate 81,727,213 of OY747124.1, read as the reverse complement.
TGACCCATATTCACATTATCCATATAATAGTCTCTCCCTTCTTCACCTATAAATACTCCATGTTTGGAGTTTAGGAGACACTTTTTTTGGATAAGAGAAAAAAAGTTAGAATTTGGATTTAGATTTTGTAAGATTTTAGCCTCTCTTAGTTGTTTTAGTCGTTATGTTTAAAACCATGAGTGACTTGGGGTGTACGATGAGTGACACCTTACTGTGTGGGTGAAACCCAAGGGGGGATGATCCCAAAGTGATCATCTTGAATGATATTTTTCCATTTCTATGTATTAGATAAACATTGTTAGTTAGATTGACTTTGTAAGTTGGTTATGTCATGAATCAATGTAGTTAAATGTTTTGTGTGTCATATTTGAATTCAATTCATGTTTTCTTTTTCTATCTTTCAAGCTCAAAGTAATATAGTTTTCTATCTATACATTTTTCTAACAAATCAGCTTTTATGTTTGTATATTATTAGTCTAAGTTTCACCATGATTTGTTAGATATTATGTGTTTCATCTAGCTATATGAAGTTCTTTTATCCTTTTAAATATTATTTGATGCTTAGCTTAGTAGTATTACTTAGGCTTGGAACAAGTTGCTCATATTGTTATATCTTTCGTCCTAAATCTACTTAGGATGTGCCAGTGAAATAGGAAAGATTGAACTCAAGAGTGGCCAAATGGAGCCATCAATCCACTGTGGTGATCCCTAAAATCTTATGATCTTCTATTAAATTCCCATCTTAGCTAGATTTACATTACTGTTCTATTTTAGGAATCTTCAAAAAAAAATATTTGTATTAACTAGATTAAGTACTATAAGTTGATTTATAAACTGGTTTAAAATATTAGCCCTCCTTGTGGGATTCAACCTGTACTTGTCGGTTTCTAACTCAATAGACAACTGTGTACTAGTGGTAAGATTTAAGATCAATCAAATTTTTTGCGCCGTTACCGTGGAGGATAATGGAAAACAAGTTTCAAAATAGACTTCTAATGCTTATCACTAGTGTAATTTAGGTTCATGTTCACCATGTATTTTTAATCATTTAGGAATTAGTTTTAAGTCTGAAAATTCATAAACATAAGCATTTACGCATTTTTTTGGTAAGCTATTTTTAGTTTTATATTCTATATGGATTTTTCTGTTGAATATACATGGCGTGGGCTTTACAGACCATCTTTCCAATGACTAATTGCAGTAGTGATTGGGGAATATGAATTTTTGAAGTTGGGTCCCTTGTACTGGAATTTGAACTGTTGTAGACGATTGATATTTGAACGCAGTTTTCTACTGATTGAGAATTTGTTTTGAGTTTTCCAAATGCTAACATGTACCTCATTGAATCTACTTTCTTAATAATTTTTTGGTTGCTCATTTGGATCACTAATTAATTCATAATTTCATTTCTTGTGATATCTATACATCCTGGAATCTGCAATGTTTTCCTGAGTTTACCTCAAAATTTCTCAAGTCTTTGGTTGTGAAATGATTTTTCAAAATTTTGTTTAGAAAACTTTGCTATGTTGAAAATCTGGTTCTAGAAAGTTTTTGCATTGAATTATTTTATCTAAAACTTGTGTGGACTTGAGTGTTGATTAGGTATTTTGTTGTACAGGCTACTAATCACTATCCAAGGTGTAACTTTCAACTTATAGTCAAGGGGACACTTGAAGAAGAGCTTTGATGGACCTAATGGACAAATGAAGGCATTTGGGCCATAGTCTGGACATTTTTTGTTTTTTGTTTTCTTTGAGAGATTGGGAGGACTTATATTTGTACTATTAAGTTGTAATAAATAAAATAAATTCCAAGATACAACCAGAAGTCGGTGGGTAAAAACTTTCAAGAATGAAATAACCAAACCCCTTGGCTTGTCGCACTGGTACACCCTGGGACGACTGAAGTGTAGGAGACACTTCGCTTGGGTCGACAACTGATTCATCCCCCGCCTCTTAGTGGGAAGTAACTTTATCAACCCACTTTAAATCCCTTGAATGCAGGAAGTGTTTCTAGATTGCTTTTGTCTGTTTTTATTTCTGCAACATATCAAACTGTGCTAAAATACATAAAGCGGACCTGGTTATTTGCAACTGAGTGGAATTTGATCACCCACCTCATCACTTCAAACTTAGCCAAATTTATTAAAATGAACTCAGATAACTAAAGCCAATTAAAACGATGTTCATAGGACCTCACAAAAGGAATAAGACCATGTTGAACTCTTTCAGAGCAAAGGTGTTGTGTTGCCAGTTGGTCTGCGCTAGTAAAGACCATTGTGACTGCACTGCCATTTCTGACCTTTTTGCAAAAAGAATGGTGATTCGACGAAGTTTCTCGCTAGTCTAATCATGTTGTGATTAGGAACATAAGGGTGCTTGAAACTGTTTAAGTCGTAGCTAAATATCGTTAAAAAAATCCTCGAATCTTAAAGACACTCATCAACGGCTTAGACCTATTCTAGTATACCAAACAAATTAAAAATCTAGCAAGGACACATCTATGCCTAGTGTGGTGGTCTAAGGAGCTTTTACGTAATGAGCTACCCCTTACTTACTTACTTACAAGACATGGAAAAATCTAACTAGGGTGAGAATTGAATTTTGAGGCACCCAAAACCATTCTCCACCTCAATTAAATTGGGTTCTAAAATCAGTTATCACTTTCACTTGACTGAAGATAATCAATTTGTTGTGTGCTAGATACCAATGACTTGCTTGTACGTCATCTTCTAAGTGAAATTGCACTTAGTTTAGGTTTTAATTTGGTTGTGATTGTTGTATGAGTGTTTCACAGGACCATACTCAACGCTTGACTCGCATTGATAGACCACGTAGTCCACTTGAGAGTGTTTCATCATTGTTTAAGTAAAAAAATCAATGACAGATCAAGATTGAATATAGGGAAAACCCAATCAATGTCGGTGGTAGAAATCTTTGAGAGGATTTTCCCCAATAAACCAAGGTCAACCCTCGACATTGTTTTGCCTCTTGCCACCGCAACTCATTCAAGTTGAAGTCACATGTGATTTCATTATTATTTGCATTTTATGGCTTGGGGTTAGAGAGATAATCCTTATTCTCACATCAAAGAATTTTTGACAATTTGTAACACCTTCAAGTTTCAAAGATTATGTTAGGTTTTGCCTGTGTTCTTTTTTCTCTTAAGGAAATGGCTAAAGACATGGTTAGACTCATTACCCTCTAGATCCATCACCCAATGGGAACAATTGAACTTAAAGTTCATTAACAAATACTTCCTAATGTCCAAAACCATTTCCTTTCATAAGGAAATTCAAGATTTTAGACAAAGAGATGATGACAATTTTATGAGGTATGGGAGAGATTCAAAAATTTCTTGTTTAGATGCCCTCGTCACACTTTTGAGACTTGTAGGTTGGTATGGTACAATACTTTTACAATGGCTTAACCCAAAGTAATTGTCACATGATTGAGTCAATGAATGTAGGAAACTTTTTGAGTTTGGGCGATGAAGAGACTTGTCAGTTCTTGGAGAAATTGTCTAGAAGCTCTCAACAATGAGATTTTTCTAGGAGGGATCACACTACTAAAAAGGGATGCCTTTACGAGGTGAAAGAAGAGTAGATGTCCAAATCCAGCTAGAAAATATGAAGAAACAAATCCAAGCTTTATCTATGGCTCAAGCAAAAATAGTTGAGGTTATTAAACCAATCATGAAGGTCTCAAGTAGTGAACCTAACACCTTCCCTTGCACCATTTGCACAGAACTAACACATACGGCCCATTCATGCCCCATATTTTATCTAGAAAATTAATTTGGGGAAGAGCACACCCAAGCCAACACCTTTAAAGAAAACAAACCTATTCAGTAAGACATTCAATTTTGGTCGAAGAAACCATCCAAATTTTGCATGGAAGAAAGAGCAACTTCAAGTTCATGGTGAACGTCCAAAGCCACCGCTTAAAGCCAAAAACCAAGTCATGACATCTCGTTTCGCCTTGGTCAAAGCCAGACCACTACCCTAAAGCCACAAAAGCCACCGCTTTTTGCGCTTTTTTTGTTGAAGCGTGAAGCCACCAAATCCATGGCTTCATTGCTTCATTAAACAAAATCGTTTTTTTTCTTCCTTTCTTCTTCTTCTCATACTTTTTTCTTTTTCTCCTTCACTTTTTACAACTTTATGGCTGAATCAGAGAGCTTCAGCAAAACATGAGTTGGAGATGTTGTTCAAGGTACGAATCTTCTTACATTCAATAGAGCTTCACTGAAATTTCCACCGTCATGACCCCGAAGAAGGAACCCATATCAATACATTGATTATTTATGCATTAATAATCTGTACATTAATAATGTTGTTATTTTTTGTTTATTTAAGCAGATTGATTATGGAAGAAAATTGTGGGGCAAGGGAAAGTAGTTCTCGGAAAGACATTGGTTGAAAGTATAATGTTGTAGTGAATGGTAACAAACATTATAATATAGGAAGCAACATGAACACTTATATTGACTTGAGCTAACACCTCTAAATCTTGTAGAAAAGCAGAATGATTATATTTATAAGCTTAGATAAAAACAAAATGTATATTTACATTTTTATATAATATTAATATCAATTTTTACAGTCGTTTTACTTGTGTAAAGCCATCGCTTCGCTTTTTGCTTAAAGCCAAGCCATGGAAAATCACTTCACATTCGCTTCACGATTTGACTATATTGATCAATCCTATAGGCCACTGAACCTATTCCACTCTTAGAAACAAAAACCTTCTAGTATCCCTCACCAGAGCAATAAGTTTGTTACTCCCAAGTCAATATTTTGTACAACAAATGTTGCATCAAATATCCAAACCCAAAACATGGCTACTCAAGCTAACAATCAAGTCATAGCCAAACCGGGGGAACAGTTGAGTTAGTTAGCAACTATTATGGGTGAAAAAGAGAGGAAAATTTCATAGCCAACTTGTACCCAATTCAGTTAGCAACTATATGTGTCACAACCACCTCAATAAAAATATCCCAAAGGTCAATTTGAAATAAAAGCTTGTTCAAACAAAGATATCCACCATGTCCAACACCTAGTTGAGGATAAATGTCGGGAGGAAGTGAACATCATAGAAAGCCTCAATGAAAAGTAGTTTTTGAGATAATGTTATCATGACCCATTGGAGGAGTGTTTGGCTCAGTTTGGACCTTGATGAGGAAAATACCCTTAGAGAAGTCAATTCATTGCTTGACTTGATACCTTTACTTGACACCAATACTTTGAAATCAAAGATGGAGTTGTTACCTACTGGTAGCAAGTCACAAATTCCTACATTAATTGAGCCACCTAACCTAGAATTCAAACCATTGCCCAACCATTTGAAATACACTTTCTTAGGAGACATCATTTCTACTCACTTAAATAAAGAACTGGAAAGTAAGTTGGTGGAAGTTCTCCAAAAGCACAAAAAGGTAATTGGTGGGTCCATTGCAGACATCAAGGGAATAAGTCTTTCAGCAGCAATACAAAAATCTCTAGAGAGCCACAAAGAAGATTGAACCCTGTGATGAAGGAAGTTGTACAAGCAGAGGTCATTAAACTTCTAGATGCAGGTATCATATACTCATTATCAGATAGTCGATGGGTTAGCCCTGTTTAGGTTGTTCCTAAGAAATTAGGTACCAATGTTGTATTGATTACCGGAAGCTAAACTCTATTACTAGGAAAGACCACTTCACCCTCTCATTCATCAATTAAATAAATTTGACTTTCTCGGAGTTCCTTCTTTCTTCTGCCTCTCCAATCAGATCTAACTGGCTGGCACTCCCGGATGTTAGAACGGTTGATTGGTCGTGAGTATTGTTGTTTCCTCCACGGTTACTCTAGCTATAACCGAATCCCAGTTACCCCAGAAGATGAAGAGAAAACCATGTTTACCTGTCCGTTTGGCATTTTTGCCTATAGGAGGATGCCCTTTGGCTTGCGCAATGCACACACAACATTTCAACGATGTATCTTGAGTATTTCTCAAACATGGTAGAGAGGTTTCTAAAAGTATTCATGGATGATTTCTCTTTTTTAGGTTCCAGGTTTGATCAATGTCTATATCTTCTAACCCATGTGCTAGAAAGGTTGTAAGGAGAAAAACCTTGTTCTCAATTAGGAAAAATGTCATTTCATGGTAAATGAGAGAATTGTACTAGGCAACATTTTTTTTGAGAGAAGTATTGAAATAGACAAGGCGAAAGTTGTTACTATAGTTAGTCTTCCACCTCCAAAAAATGTCAAGGATGTTCGATCATTCCTAGGACATGCTTGCTTTTACTGCCGTTTATTAAAGACTTCAACAAAATCTTGAGGCCCTTGTGCACACAAGGATGTCTCATTTGAGTTTAATGAAGAATGCTTGAAGGCATTTGAGCAGTTAAAGTTAGAACCTACCTCAGCACCCATCATTCGGCCTCCGGTCTAGATTGTTCCCTTAGAGATAATGTGTGATGCCTCTGATTATGCCATAGGCGCTGTCCTGGGACAGAGGATAGACAAACGTTCCATGTGATCTATTACGCTAATAAGACTCTCGATAGTATACAACTCAACTACTCTACCATGAAAAAGAGTTGTTAGCAGTCATTTTGCCCTTGATTTATTCTGATTAGACCACCTTATAGGATCCAAAATCATTATCTACCCTGATCATTCAATTATTAAGTATCTTATTCTAAGGAGGATGCCAAACCACGTTTGATCCGATGGATCTTGTAACTTAAAGAGTTTGATCTCGAGATCCGAGAAGAAAGACATAGATAATGTGGTCGTGGATCACCTATCTGGGATGATAACAGAATCTGAGAGAGAGTCACTACCTAAAACATTTCCTGATGAACAATTAATGAAGGTGTTCCACTCACATTTCAGGTTCCTTGGTCTGCAGACCTTGTGAGTTATCTTGTTACTGACCAAGTGCTCGACCATTGGTTAAAATAAGACGAACTAAAATTTTAGTTAAGGCCAAATATTACTTCTAGCTCATCATCACCTGCCATATGAACATAAAGGTATATCAAAACTCTTGCAAGACAAAAACACCACATGCAATATATATTCACAAGGCCAAATTCAAAGCTATAACCAAAATAGACATAATACTAAAAAGGCATGATAGCATTGAAGGTAGTTTTGTTTGTAACCCATCATACATCAGTGAGATATAGTCGGGTCATCATAAAGGAATGAAAAGTTGAAACCTCAAATGCCAAATTATAATTCTATCAAATATGCGTAGTCATGGTGGTATTTTCGTTAATACTGTACCACCATCACCCAAAAAGTGCTTAGCACAAGCTACAACATTGTCCCTGCATAGTATAAGAAACGTACAAATTTGAGTATTAGTACACCATAGTCATCCAATTGAAACTTGGTTCCATAAGATACATAATTGTAAACCTAACATAAGAATGGATCATAACAACAAGCTAGAAAATAAAACATAAAGACATAATGTAACTAGTTTGACATTCTATCATATAGTCACACATCACGTAAAAGATAACTACTACTCATTCTTTTTTATTATTATTATTATATTTTTTTTTATGGAAAATGAGCTGGAGTTTAGGATCCCCAAACCTAAAATATAGAAGAAGAACATAGTCACAATCTCATATATATTTTTCCTATTTTATCTTCTACTTGAGGTTGAAGGTAATCATACAGAAAAGAATCATCATCAGATAAGGACAAAAATTGTCTTCCTAGAGAGCTTCTCTATCGTTATATTATTTTGTTTTCCAAAAAACTAACACAAAGAAGAATCTAGAAAATTTGTCTTCCTAGAGAGCACCTCTATCAATATAATATTGAACGATAGTACAACTACAACAACAAACTGAAAAAAAGGGGTAAATTAGTAAAACCTTGAGCATAGAGATATCAACAGTGAAGTTTGATAGCATCATCAGCTGAAGCACGTGATTGCAGATAATACATTCCAATTTTCAGACCCTAAGCACATCCACTAAAACCTCAGCATATCGCATGCACATACATAGAATTGATAATTAACACCACAAAAATGAAAGAATCCATTAACGTAGTCAAACATATAAATTTTACCATTTGAAAAATAATGAATGTTAGATACCAAGCAGTGCATGTTTGCCATTTGGAAACAAAAGAATGAAAAGTAAATATCATAAAATAAATAAATGAAAAGTAAATATCATAAAATAAATAGCAAGAAACCTCAAAACTCGACGACTATAGATGTTGGAGGTATATGGCTAAAAGCATTCATTGTTGCCTAGAATCTTACTAATTGAAGCTGTGGCATGGGAGCGACAAGACGTGAATTTATCACTCCATTCTTGGAGCATTTCTCTTAAAGAAATCCAATCCCACCTATCGGATGGCGTTACACCCTACATGTTGGGTTCAAGAATACCCTGCAAATAAACAAGGAGCTTGAACTTTATAACCGATAAGAATGGTGATGATACACCAAAACGGTCACATCCCTGAGTCATACACGTGTCATGATGATTTCGAGGAATTACAGACCCTAGCATCAGCCTAACATTGATCCGACGCAAGCGGTTCTAAGCTCGCCCAATGCAATCTGCCAAACGGACCTGAACTCTTACAGCTTGCTAAGCCCACATGTCTCATAACTATCCTCAATACCCGTAAGCTCTATTAAGGAAAATATCTCGAGGATCGGCTTTGAACATGCGATAACAACAGTTTTCCACTTCCAACTAGGAAGCAAATACCAGAGTACATTCCACACATGGAAACCTCCTTCTACGGATTGCTCTCAGATTGAGAACTATCTCCCCCGTATCTAGGAGCACAAGGCTAACAGGGAATTTCCCTCCTACAACACGAATCCTAATTAGAAAATGATCTCCACGATTATCTCTTTCCTAAACTATGCCTTCGATGGCTTGGTAGAACCATGACTCTTGCACTATAAACAAGACAAGAGGTTGGTAAGCTAAGGTACGCTATAAATTTCATGTTTACAACATTACACCTTCCTCAGATTCCTGTCTGACTTTAGCATCGGAGTGCCATCGGGCACCACAATGGTGGTCTGTGGCTCATGTGTTTTACTTGTGCAGGTCAGCAGGACTAGGTCAAAGTAGAGACGAAAAATGACTACATTAGTTTGGTGTCGTCTGTGGGGACGATAAAGTTCCTAACCTTTCGCTAACATCATCTCCCTTCGAAATACAGCGAAATGGTGACCACTAGATCACACAACAACGGATAACAAGGGGACACATCAAACACTCAGGCTGGCACTATACCACCGCTTTTAGCGGTTCTGGTTATGCACGGGTAGTAGACTCACGTCCCCGTGCCGACAACAGCAACGATAGACCCCAGAATAGATATGATGTCATCTCAAATATAGTAGATTGCCAAAACGATGGAGGCTCTCACATAACAAAACCCTCCGCCCGCTAATAGAGACCAGAAGCAGCACGGGCCTCCATCACCGGAGAACGACATAGAGCAAACAAATAAGAGTCAAGCCCCTGATAGTTCTCATTGGACTAGAGGAGGTTGCGCGGTTAACGCAGAGCCGACCGCCAAGGCAGAGAGGCTCAGCCCTCAGAACCCGCTCCGTAGAGGGGGCACACGACCCAGACGTGTTGTACTGTCTCTCTGTCCCACCATTCGTGGATCGTATTATGAATGAGGCCCTTCCGAAGAAGTTCACTCTACCGAAGCTTGACTTCTACGACAGAACGACCGACCTATGCGACCACCTGCGTCATTACCAGCATGTAATGGCCCTCAAAGAAGGATTTGAGTCGGTGATGTGTAAGACTTTTAACACTAGCTTGAAGAAGTCAGCACTAACATGGTTCCACTGCCTCACGCTGAGGTTGATCGACTCCTTTGAGATGCTGGAAAAGGAGTTCCTAACGCATTTTGTTGGGAGTCAACATTTTTGAAAAGGCCCACATTACATACTCTCTCTAAAATAAAGATCCAATGAGACGCTCAGAGAGTATGTCATGCGCTTCAACAATGAGCTGACACTCATTGTTAATTGCAGCGACGACACAACCGTAACAACTTTCACCGCGGGCCTAAAGGAGGGAAAGCTCTACGAATACCTCACCTTGGAACCCCCTTTAGACATAAAGGAACTCCTCAAGAGCGCCCAGAAGCACATTACCTTAGAGGAGTTGAGGACTGTAAAGATGGAAACCGAATGTGAGAATAAACCCTCGCTCCGAAGGACAAGAAGGAGGGAAAAAGACGCGATGATGAAGAAATGAGGAAGAGGAAGCGTAGTGACAACAGGTCAAACCCTAGCCGGTCCAGGCCAGAGAAAACATCCAACTACATTGGATCCAGACACCCCTCAATTCTAGCCTGTCGGACGTACTAAACTCCCTGAAAAACTGAAACGATCTGAAGTGGCCCCCAAAACAGCACGAAGACCCCTCCAAGTGTGACAACAAAAAATATTGCTTGTACCACAAGGAGGGTGCCCATGTTACCAACGACTGCAAGAGTCTGAGGTATGAGATTGAGTATTGAATCCACAGGGGCAAGCTAAAAGAATTCCTAAACTCTAGAAAGCGACCATAACGATCCAGGGAGCGGGGGGAGTCAGTCAAAGAAATATAGAAGGAGACTTCGAGCATAATCTATGTCATTCATGGAGTCGGACCTAATAAAGACCAGTCGCATAGATCCCGCAAGCGGACTCTACTGGAGATGCATACACAACCTACAGATGAGGATAGACACATTTTCTACTCTAGGTCTCAAATCCCCATTCCCACCTTGACCTTTACGGACAAGGACCTCGAAGGAGTTCGAGCGCTGCACAATGACGCCCTAGTCATCTCGGTCTCCATCGCAAGGTGGGAGGTAAAGAAAGCTCTGGTGGACACAGAATATGATGAGTCATCTACCGCTGATAATCGGAATTGAACCACCATACAGTCGATCAACAGAATACACCCAGGCCCTTGGGAACTAATGATATGGCACAAATTGTTAAAGAGCAGTTGAGAAACTTGCAAGTCATGGAAAATCCAGATGATGCTCTATGCAAAGAGGTGACACTGGTGAACACTTTACCATTTACAGATAACATTGATGGGGCTCCTCCACCAGAAAGGTTACCACACCAACTTTTTCCCTTTTCAAAGGAGATTCTAATCCGGAAAGACACTCTAAACATTTCCGAAGTATCATGACTCTACACAGAAATGATGACTCGCTTATTTGCAAAGTGTTTGCTATGATTTTACAAGTAGTAGCCCAAGATTGGTTCCACACTTTGACCCCCCAATCGTTCAACATCTTTCGAGATCTCTCCATTGTCTTCATAAAAGAGTATTCATCCTACTGAACTATCAAAAAACATGTTGACCACCTCTTCAACATGAAGAAGAAATCAAATGAATCGCTCAGAGACTTCATCAAAATATTCAAGGCATAAAAAACGAGCATAATTGGGTGTGATGACCTAATTGTATCCTCAGCCTTCAGGAAGGGTCTGCCTGCAAATCGCCCATTGTATTGTGACTTGACCATGAAACAGGGTAAAACTCTTGCAGAAGTCTCCACAATGGTAGAATGCTAAACATTGTGAAAAAAATAATGTTAAGGCATCCAATACATCCAAAAAGATAGCCAACCAGTACAAAAGAATGAAGATCAAAAGGTGAGTAAAAAAAAAAGGGTGACAAGCATAGAACATGATCCCCAACAAGAGATGCCTTTGTTGGTAGAACATACACATAGTTCTCCATTCCGATCAATCAAATTTTTCATGAGATATAAAATAAACCATGGCTAAAGAGACTACCGCCTATGAAGGGAGATCTTGCAAAAACAGATCCAATATTGTGCATTCCATGGAGCCACTGGTCATTTGACAAAAGAATGTCGAGCATGGAAGGATCACCGTGGGGAATTAGTCAAAACAGAGCATTACACAGAGTATGTAGCCAAAAAATACCTTATTGAGTAGCCTTTTGAGCCTTTGAATAACTTTTTCTTTGTTAACCTCATTCACCACCACCTACTCCAATTATGCAGTAATACCCCATATTATTTTTATCCTTACTCAATTTCTCTGAGAATGTGTATGGTTAGATATATGTTTGGAATGAGCAAATAGAAAGAGCTAAAACGAGATATTCCATGAATCCTCAAGACTGAAATGTTTCATTGTGTAGAAGGGGAAAAACATGTCATTGATAAAAATAAAAAAAATAAAAAATAAAAAATTGTTGCTTCAAAAAAAGTAATATGAAGAAGAATTTTGTAAGAAGAAAAATTAATATTGGTTTATTCTTCAATGTTTTATATGTTTATTAAAGGGTGTATCTATTCTCAGAATTTTTGTATATCATTTTTCATTATTGTTAGCCATAATCCAATCCCTATTACAACGTAATAAAGACCTAATTGATCTTAAGTAAATGTTTGGCTCGTAGATGAGAATGAATAGACATGAAATATGGTATTTGATTCAACATTCTTAAAAGTAATTGATATTTTTGTTCATGAGATCATATTCATTTCATTATTTGAAAATTTTGATTTTTATGATAGTTATATGTGAGATGTTTGTGTTTTCATAATTTATTATTTTTCACACATATAAACTGAGTGATAAATATTCAATCTTTGAGTGATTTATTTCTGATTTACATGAAAGATTTTTAATCGAATCATATTTTCTAAAGGTTATTTAGTTGTGTTTCTAAAGGTTCTTTTCCATCATTTTCTTAACATAAGCCCAAGCCCAATGAAGACCTAATAGCTCCCTAATATTCTTCCTCCTTGTAAATGGCAGTTACAGAAACAAAGTTCCTCCCTCCCTCTTTCTGGCAGCCTCAAACCCTCTTCTTCCTTTTTCCTTCTCTCTCCCCAACATCAAAACTAACAACTAACAGTGCTCACGACCTCCCCTTCTTCACAGCCACCCCAACACCATCCCATTGTCCTCGTCGGGGATCTTTTTCGCTCACTAGAAATAGCCACCACACAGCCTCTCTTCCTTTTCTTCCTATTTCCATCCAGCCACCACTAATAGACATGACAGTAACAACCCAACAATCATTCTTCTTCCTCTTCTTCCACGATCACCAACCATCACCATTGCTCAACACTCTTGTCTCGCCTTCTCAGCTTGAGACAAATCTTCTTCTCTCCCACTTCATTTTCTTCCCTGATCCCTGTTCTTTTTCTCGCTCACAGTCACCTCGAGCCATCACAACGAAAAGACCCATCACGCCCTTTCTTCTTCCATCACGCTTCATAGCCTTCATCGCATTCAATCATTTCGGCCTAACCTGCAGACCCTGTTATCCGCACGGATAAATCTCACCACGACCTAACAGCCACAAAACCGCCACCCTCCTCGCCACGAAACCACCTCACCATCTTGCAGTAACCCATCTCTCCAGCCCTTCCCTTGCCCTCCTTTCTTTCTCATAGACTCGTAGCCACCTTCTCTTCTTTTTTTGACCGTTGACTTCCCTCTCTCACATGCAATCTCGTCGCCATAGCCAACGCCCAGCCACCACATCACCGACCAGCAAAAACCTTCATCCTCACTACTGATTCTTCGTCTCACTCTGCACTCTCGCCACAGACGCAGCAATAGAGAGGACTATCGCGCAAAAACAAGGAAGAAGCAGTAAGGGAGAAGGAGAATGAAGGAGGGAAAAATATTTTAAACCCTTTCCCTTTGCTATTTGAACCCAACTTTTTATTATGTACCACCATAGAGCATAACGACACCCTTTCGTGACATAGCCTTGTAGAAGAGGATATGTTCACCCAAATTGCTGCCGTGACCACCATCATGATCTTCTTAACCTTTTGCTAAGGCTTAAATGATTCATCAAGCTTAGTAGAACTTACTTTTATTTTTTTATTATTCTCTAATGCATTGTATGGTTTAACATTGGATTGATTTGTGAACAAAAACATATTACTTTCACCTTGTATGTCATGCATACGTGGTAGTTCAAATTACTCTATGTTTTTGTTTAAGCATGTCTTATTCGTAATGATATACCAAAACGGTCCCAACTCTGTGCCGTACAAGTGTCATGATGATCTCGATGAATAATAGGCCCTAGCGTTAGCCTGACACTGATCATGTCTAAGTGTTTCTAAGCATGCCCAATGCAGTCTGCCAGACGGACCCAAATTCTTACAGCCTTCTGAGCTCACATGTCTCACAACTATCTTCAATACCCGTAAGCCTTGCTAAGGCAAGTATCTCGATGATCAGTTTCGGACAGGAAATTATAACAACTCTTTGCTTCGGACGAGCGACGATGGCTGAGGAAGTGGGAGTCTAGTCAACGCTCACACGCCTGATGACGATGACTCGCCAAGGGATCATTGCTCTCCAAAAGACAATGATCGTCGAACTTACCAAGTAAGCCAAGTCAGTTCGCGACTGATGACAATGACTTCTGGTGCCCAACGCCTGGTCCGCTTGCGCAGGCGACGAAGGATGAGAAAGTAGGAGTCTAATTAGCACTCACACGCTTGATGACGACGACTGGCCAAAGGATCATTGCTCTCCAACTTACAATGATCGTTGACTTCGCAGCTGATGATGACGACTTCTAGTGCCAAACACCTAGTCTACTGCGCGCGGGGCGACGACGGATGAAGAAGTGAGAGTCTAGTCAGTGCACACACCTGATGACGATGACTCGCCAAGGGATCATTGCTCTCCAACAGATAATGATCGTCGAACTTACCAGGTAAGCTTAGTCATTTCTCGACTGATGACGACAACTTTTGGTGCCCCACTGCTAGTCCGCTGCGCACGGGGGACGACGACCGAGGAAGTGGGAGTCTAGTCAGCACTAACACGACTGATGATGACGACTCACCAAGAGATCATTGCTCTCCAAAAGACAATGATCGTCGAACTTACCAAGTAAGCCTAGTCAGTTCGTGACTGATGACAACGACTTCTGGTGCTCAAAGCCTAGTCTGCTGCACGCGGGTGACGACAACCAAGGAAGTGGGAGTCTAGTCAGCGCTCACACACATGATGATGACGACTCGCCAATGGATCATTGTTCTCCAACATACAATGATCGCCGAGCTTACCAGGTAAGCTTAGTCAGTTCATGACAACTTTTGGTGCCAAACACCTAGTATGATGCGCGTGGGCAACGACGGTCGAGGAAGTGGGAGTCTAGTCAGCACTCACACGGTTAATGACAATGACTCGCCAAAGGATCATTGCTATCCAACAGACAATGATCGCTGAACTTACCAGGTAAGCTCAGTCAGTCTACGACTGATGACGATGATTTTAGGTGCTCGACACCTAGTCCACCGCACGCGGGTGACGACGACCGACAAAGCCGATGTCTCATCGACATTCCTATGCATGACGACGATGACTCGTTGAGCAATCAATGCTCTTTGAAAGATAACAGTTTTTGGAAAATCACAGCGCACAACCTACAATATGCGGAGAACAACGACTCACCCATAAACAATAACATCCAAAAGCAGTCAGTTTCAATACAACTAAACTGACAAAAACAGACGTTCTGCCAGCAGCTGGGCTCGATAGTAATAATTTACGATCTGCGAAGATTCTAAAGAAAACATGACAGTACAAGACAAAACAATGCTTTCATTAAAATTTGGTCTGTCTCGTGAAGGACGTTACAACTATTTTAAAGATGGAAGAGAGGAAACAACTTCCTCAATAGCTTGTCTTGTGGAGCCAGAACCGTCATCTCGAGAGATGGGTCAGAAAATAGTCCTCCTATAGCGGGCAAAATCAAGGTCGATGTCGGGATGTTCTTCTCTGATAAGCTCCAAAAGTTCTAATCTGCCTCGAATGACCTCTGACAAAATTAACGACCTCCATCCCGAATTGTCAAAATCCACCACGCCTACCAAGGTAGCATAGTGCAAACGCTCCCCCGACAGTAAGTGTTCTGCCTCGCGAAAATGGCGAAGCTCTTCAGCGACTTCAGACTCAAGCTGTCATCGCACGATTAACCATTCTGTCTCCGCCCGCTTCCTCTCAGTAATTTGGGCCTGCATATCAGATGACCACTTGTCCACAACCACATCTAAGCGCTCCAACTCAGCCCGAGTTCGCCCCAGTTTAGCACGGGTTGACGCCAAATCAGACTTGGCCGACCTCAGTTGAGATCTTATGTCCACAAACTCCGCTTCGGAGGTAGACACAACGACTCGCACGGTTCCCAAGTTCGCAGCAGTACTGGAATTCTGCAGCCGACCAATCAAGGAATCCATCCGATAAAGAGCATCCGAATACAACACCCGCAGGTATGCGAAAGCCTTCTCCAAAGCAAGGAATCATTCGGAAGCTTCGAGATGCAACACAATGTAACCATGTGATTTAAGGGCGCAAATAACTGCCTCAGACCCATGGTGACCCAAAATGTCAACACGTAGTCCAATGTGCTCTCCCTATGAGTCAGCGGGAGGAATAACAACATCAAGTAAGAGACGACAACTTCCTAAAATTGACACCTAATCAGAACACAACAGCCCACAGGAGTAGAAATAGCACGGTCAGAGAACTGCCTCCTCTTCGGAACAACAACAGGAGGCACGCTCACCTCCACTTCCACTAACCTAGTCGGGCTAGGCATGACCAGACTCCTTTTCCTCGATCGATGACTAACAACCCCTTCAACCGACGAACCCGACGTAATAAGAATATTGTGAGAACACCGTAGCAACCCGCTCCATACAACATTACCTAGCATTATGACCTCCTCAACAAACGTCAGTGGGAGTTTGATAAACTCCCTTTCTACCATTTTTCCTCCTCATTGAGAGTCGGGACTACAAACTTCCCTAAAAAAATGGCATCAAATTAGCATCACATCTGGGAGCGGAAAAATAAGCCAGCAACAAAGAAACTTTGCCTTTTCTAAACGTCGAGGGAATGGGCGAGGGATGGGTGCACCCATCCTGTCACGCCCCGATTTTCGAAGGAAACGAAAATCCCAAAATCCACGTAGGATTATCCGTTTCCCCCCAAAACTCGGGACGTGAAAATTCAATAGTAACAGAAACAAATAGCAGCAACAACTAAACAACTAAAACGAATAAAAAGTCTAACCCGGAGAAGACTGGCATGGCTAGCTCACTAGCGGAACTCCAGTAATGCAGCTCAAAATCTCTAAACCTGAAAGACTACTCGGCTACATTCCAAAAGGAATGTACCCAAGAAGCAAAAGCTCACTCGGGTCAACAATAAAGCTGGTGTGAGAAATCTTCATCCCAAAAATCAATAAACACGCACATGATAAAAATAAACCAAACAATAAATAATCACACCATCAGGTAGTTCCTCAATGAGGCAATAGTGTTATTATCCTAATAAATAAATATGCATCATTTATCACTAATAAATAAAGTGTATGAGTTATCAATCCTCATAAATGCAACAACACTACAATTCATAATCATATTAGACTATTATTGAAATATTAAACAAAACACATTTTTCTACCTTTAGGAAGACGTGTAGTTCTCATTCAATGGTTGAATGAGCATTTAGTTTCTTCCCTCAAGGCTAACCTAGTATAAGCTAAATTAATCTATACACAATTTCATGGCATGCTCAATTCAATGGTTTAATTTAATTATTTAATTTGTTTTCTAATTCTTGGCTCCTTTTTCCACAATCGCACTCTCCTCCTATGCCGAACACACCTCACCCAAGTGTGCCTCCCTTGCCATCGAAGCCACTCGGAGCGTACATGACCCAAGTGGGGTGCCACCTCGAGTGTCATGTCATCTCACCCGAAGTTCGATCACTGACAAGCATTCTACACGTACAACCGAACTCACATGGAACGGTGCACTGATATGCAAGCAAGTCTGCATACCCATAATTCCATCACACGTATACAAGCAAGTTTGTATACAAAAATTTCTTTTCTTTCACATTTTTTTTTTTTTTCGGAGTTGTGGAGAAAGAACATTTACCAAGTATTTTATTTGAGCCATTTTTTTTTTCCAAAGCAATTAACATCACATCACATCCCTCTACAATTACCACGTGCATAAAACCTTACTACAATTATACTACACAATTTAATCATGTCCACTGTTGCAACATGACATCAATTCTCCTCCACATATACCCACAAATTAACACTGATTTGTAAATGTCGATTATCAAGTACCCAACATATGTTGATTTGACATGATGAAACAGTAAAAAAAAAATCAATACTCATACACACATTTATGCATATAAATATCATCTAAACTTAATAACTTATAAGGTGTATGCAGTAACCAAAATTTTCTCAAAAACCGTGCACCTAACCCATCAATAATGATGATGACTCTCCCATGTTTTTTTTTTATAAGCAAACAATGCTTTTTAACCCATTGCAGTGGCCAACAGTGAAAGAACCAATTTGCAATTCATTGTGATTGAAATACCCACCAATTGATTTCACATGTTAAAACCAAGACAAATCCAAGCCACATATCTTGAGTTTTCTATATGTTAAAATTGAAACTGTAAACTGCACGTTATTTTCAAACACGTCAATCAAACAAAAGCATGTCAGACATCATACGCACAAATTATTATTGTTATTTTTTTTTTTTTTTTTTTTTTTTGAAACCGTGTCAGGCGTCGGATGTCAATCAAATAAAATAAAAAAAATCATGTCAGATCACAGAAACGAAAACCCATACACACAAAACGAAAACTAAAAACCTAAAAGAAAATCCCTCTTTCATCCTTTCTCTCTTCCATACGCAGGGATATGCAATATATTTAATCAATGATATTACAAAAAAAGAAAACTAAACAAGAATAGAGTTGTACTCACCGATTTTTGCAAGAATCCAAAGTTCCTCTTTCCAAGCTCCTCCCACTTTCAACGTAGGATTTTTTTTTTTTTTTTTTTTTTTTTTTTTTTTGTGTGTGCAAAGAGAAGAAAGTAAACTAGGGTTGTGTCTTTAAAGGAAAATTTAGGGTTTCTTTGGCTAAACACACCCACCCTTTATCTCTTACCCACCACTAGTCTAAACCTAAGTTTGAAATCGTAAACTATTATTAATTATAATTATTATCAATTAATAATTACTACCAATAAATATTATTTACTTCTAAAATAATGCAAGTATATTAGTAAGTGAATTTGGCGGGTATTACAATATACACACCTCAAAAGAATCTCGTCCCGAGATTCGGTAGAGGAAGGTAAGTAGGAAATTAATTCTTAAACTACACATCACATTGACAAATAAATAGCTCATATGTATGCCCATAACTTAATGAAGACAATCACACAAAAATATAAATATTTTTCAGTAAGTAGAAAAATTACGGGGTGCTACACATCCCCCTCTAGATGTGTGTCATTGCTAATCTCGAGGGGATGGGTGGTTACACGCATCCCTCGCTCTCTTTACTCGCCCATTCCCTCGACGTTAAGAAGGGCTCAAGAAACTTACAAAGGTCAAACTAGAAGTATTTGGGGACTCTGCAACCCCTAGCCTGAAGTACGAAAAACTCTTCGAAGCCAGAAACCAATACCTCTCCCAGGGCTCAATGTCATCCGCTACTGAATGCAAACAAGCAGGGCAATTTAGTATGTAAAGGCCCCTAGAATCCAACCGAGTGGCGATCATATGATGGACTACCACCAAGGTCAAACGAAAGCCAGCATCATGTACCCTAAAAAGAATTGCAATCAGAATCTTGAACTCGCTCGGAACCATTTGAGCGGGAGGCATGTGAAGAAAAAGGAAGAAAACCAAACTTTGTCAGGCACTAGGAATCGGAGCCCCGACTCAATCATGCCCCGGTGCAAACTTATATACCCTTGAGGGGGTGTAGTTGGAGCCAAATCTCCGAACGCGGGAATGATTTCCTGATCCCTTAGAATAGGTTACAAACTTTGAATCTGATTAACTCGATTTCGTCAACCTATCTATCCTCAAAAAGCTTGAGATAAGTAAAGGACATCAAATCCTTAGAAGCGAGTTCAATATTATCTGCCATCAATAGAAAGAACGAATCGAACTTTATAACATCATGATCGCTTGAAGAAACAACACAGATAAGAACAAGAGATATCTTACTCGAAACAGCGAATATTTATAGCAAATCATATTTTTTTCTCCTTGAGCAGTCGTGTATCTATTAACGCTATACACCACTCGAGACAACACTTCGGGTTCAATCATCACGACGGTACAGTTGCTTTAGAGATAGTCAGTAGACCGATTAAATGCCCCACTTACTCGGGGGGAGTAGCTGATGATACACTAAAACGGTCCCAACTCTGAGCCGTACACGTGTCATGATTATCTGGAGGAATAACAGACCCTAGCATCAGCCCGACACTGATCAGGCCCAAAAAGTTCTAAGCTTGCCCAATGCAGTCCACCAGACGGACCCAGATTCATACAGCCTGCTAAGCCAACGTGTCTCACAACTATTCTTAATACCCGTAAGCCCTGCTAAGACAAGTATCTCGAGGATCAGCTTCGGATGGGCAATTACAACAACTCTTCATATTTCAGAGTATATGTCACGCGTGGAGACTTCTACCTATGGACTACTCTTGGAATGGGAATTATCTCCCGCGTATCTAGGAGCACAAGGCTAACAAGGAAACTTATCTCCACAGCACGACTCCTAATTAGATAATGATCTCCATGAAGATCTTCTTCCCTAAACTACGTCATTGATGGCTCGAACCAGGACTCCAACACTATAAATAAGACATGAGGTTAGTAATGTAAGGTACGCTACAAATTCCTTGTTTACAACATTACACCTTCTTCAGATCCCTGTCTGACTTTAGCATCGGAGTGCCATCGACCACCACAATTGTGGTATGTGGCTCACGTGCATTCCTTGTGCAGGTCAGCAAGTTTGCAGGTCAAGGTCAAAGCAGGGAGCGAAAAATGACTGCTTCAATTTGTATCAGTTAAACTTGTGATTAGTTGTGTTTGAAAGCCTATGACTATCAAACGAGTTATCTGTTAAAAGGCTAGCTATCTATTTAGATTCTTCGCTTATAACTAGTCAAACATTTGGTGAATACATGGCAAAACATCTAAGGATGTTCCTCTACTTAGACAAAGTCCAAGAGCTTTTGAAGGCTTTTCCAATTTCATAATTAAGCAGGTAACTAGAGAAAAAAAAACTCTCATGCAGATACATTAGCGAACACGGGGTCATCCTTAATTATCAATTCAGGCACTCCATTCTAGTAGAGCACCTGGAAACGCCAAGTATTGACGAAAATGAAGAAGTCGATATGATGATGATCGATGTTAGTTCTACTTGGCAAGATCCCATAATTGACTTTCTAAAACAGAAGGTTGCAAGATATTATGTGAAAAAATAAAAACTTTATAATAGATTGTATTTGGGGCATGTCCTCACCTGTATTAGTTCTCCAACACTACTTGAAGTTTTGAGTAGCATTCATGAATGATCTTGTAGAAATCATTCTAGGGGCAGATCACCAGCATAAAAACTTTAAGTGTTGATTACTATTGGCCAACCATGCATCAAGATGCAAGAGACTTTGTACAGATATGTGATCACTGCCAACGGTTCCAACTAATTCATACTCAGCCCATAGAATAATTGAATCCGCATATCAACCCATGGCCTTTCATGCAGTGGGTAATTGACCTTGTAAGGCCAATGCCAATGGCTCCAGTGCAAAAAAAATATGATGATTGTGGCAATCGACTATTTCACAAAATGGATTGAAGTTGAAGCCCTCTCTTTTACTCAGGAGGCAGATGTAAAAAAAATATTTTGTAGAATATAAGTTGCCAATTATATTGTCCATCGTTACTTACAACATAATAAAAACTGTAGAAAGAAATACTTCAATTTTTGTGTATTTGTTTTATCCCACAACAGGGGTATATATACAATGGGGTTTCTTGTCTCACAAGAAACAATCTTACAGAATAAGAAACATAATATATTCTAGATTACTTAAAAATATTAAATTAGAATATCCTAAATATATATTTGTTTCTATAATTAGAATATATACATTTTTCTATGCTCCCCCTCAAGTTGGTGCATAGATGTCTATCATGCCCAACTTGTCAACTGAGTTGTCAAACACCTTCTGAGATACCCCTTTAGTAAGAACATCAGCTAATTGCTCCTCTGAGGTCACAAATGGAAAGCGAATAACTTTCCTATCAAGATTTTCTTTAATAAAATGGCGGTCAACCTCCACATGCTTTGTTCGATCATGTTGAACTGGATTATGTGCAATCTGAATGGCAGCTGTATTATCACAATGTAAATCCATAGGCCTTTGTAGCTTGAAACCCAATTCCTTCAGGACATTACGAATCCACAATATTTCACAAACTCCATGTGCCATACCTCGAAATTCATCTTCTGCACTTGATCTAGCAACAACTTTCTATTTTTTACTACGCCAAGTTACAAGGTTCCCACCAACAAAAGTGAAGTACCCTGATGTAGAGCGATTATCAGTTTTATCACCAGCCCAATCCGCATCTGTGTATCCAACAACTTCCAATTCATTTTTTCCAAACAATAATCCCCTACCAGGCGCCATCTTCAGATATTTCAAGATACAAAAGACTGCATTCATATGCTCTTCACTAGGACAATGCATAAACTGGCTAACAACACTCACATCATAAGCAATGTCAGGTCTAGTATGAGAAAGATAAATTAACCTTCCTACAAGACGTTGATACCTCCCTTTATCAGTAGGGACTTGATTAGGAAGAATAGCAAATCCATGATTCATCTCAATGGGTCTCTCTATTGGTTTGCAGTCCAACATCCCTGTTTCAGCGAGCAAATCAAGAACATACTTCCTTTGTGAAAGTGAAATCCCTTTCTTTGACCTTGCAACTTCAATACCCAGAAAATACTTCAGTTGCCCGAGATCCTTAATTTCAAATTCCTTCTACAGATACTTTTGCAAATCATTTATTTCTTTAGGATCATCTCCTGTATCGATCATGTCATCAACATACACAATTAGAGTTGTAATCTTACCATTCTTGTGTTTGATAAACAAGGTATGGTCAGAGTTGCTTTGTTTGTACCCAAAAGCTCTCATGGACTTCGAAAATCTTCCAAACCAAGCTCGTGGAGACTGTTTCAGGCCATACAAAGACTTCTTCAATTTACACACCTTACCAGTGTCTATTGGGTTAGTCTTCACGCCTGGAGGCATATCCATGTACACTTCTTCCTCCAAATTTCCATTGAGAAATGCATTCTTCACATCAAGTTGGTGTAAGGACCAATCTTTATTTGCTGCAAGTGAAATTAAAATTCGGATAGTATTAATCTTCGCCACAGGTGTGAAAGTCTCCTCGTAATCAATTCCATGGCGTTGTGTATATCCCTTGGCAATTAATCTTGCTTTGTATCTATCAATAGTTCCATCTGCATTAAGCTTCACATTAAACACCCAACGACATCCTACAGTCTTCTTTCCAACAGGCTTGTCTACTACCTCCCATGTGACATTCTTTTGAAGAGCTTCCAATTCTTCATTCATTGCTGTTGTCCATTTTGGATCCTTCAATGCGTTCTGCACGTTACTAGGAATAGATATAGTAGATAATTGATTAATAACAAGTGCATGTGACTCAGAAAACCTATGGTTAGACATAAAGTTAGCTATAGGGTATTTAGCTTGGGCTTTGATGTCTGGTTCATATTGCTTTTTAGGAACTCCCTTAGTAACCCTTTGTGATTTCCTAGGTTCAACACTTTCTAATACAGAAGACTCATTAGAGGTTAAAGGGAGAATGTCGTGTGATTTCCTTTGTGATTTCCTAGGTTCAGTTGCTGATGTAGAAGGGAGAATGTCGTGTGTGTGAGTTTCAGATACATTTTGATCATTCTCTTTGTCTCATGAGGGAATTGATCGCTAGGAACCAAAAGGTCAATTGTCTGCCCATTGGAAGTGTCTATCTCTCGAGACAAGTCATTTGTTGCTGCTGCGGGAACAGTTTCTGTTGTTACAGAAACTTCAAATTGTTCCTCCAAGTGTTCCAATTCTTCAAAGAAATCAATAGAACGAGGATTCCCTTCACTATTTCTCTCCCCCTGAAGGGAAGACCGGGAGACTCCCCCTGAGTAATATGGCTCACATTCATGGAATGTGACCTCAAGGAATATATGCATTCTGTCAGTGAGCGGGTCATAACACCTGTACTCCTTTTGGAGCTCTGCATAACTCACAAAAATACATTTCTTCACACGAGCATCAAGCTTGCTCCGGTGTGGTTTTGGTATGTTGACATAGGTTGTGCACTCAAACACTCGGGGCTCCAAATTAGGCATAGATGGGATGGACAAAAGTGTATGAAGCTTCTGATGAGGATTCTTGAACTCAATTATTCGTGAGGGAGTACGGTTGATAAGATATGTTGCAGATTTCACTGCTTCACCCCAATAGGATCGAGGTACATTCATGCCAAACAGGGAACCACGAACAACTTCCAACAACTGCCTGTTCTTTCGTTCTGCTAAACCATTCTGTTGAGGAGTATCAGAATTGGAGGTTTGATGACGAATTCCATTTGACCGGCAAAACTCAGACATATGGCCATTGACAAACTCTCCACCATTGTCAGATTGAAACACTCTGATGGATTGTTGGTACTATGTCGCCACCATTTTGTAAAAATCAGTAAACCTTCCAAATACCTCACTTTTTCTTTTCAGTAATGACACCCAGGTCATCCAAGTGCAATCATCAATAAAAGATACATAATCTCGAGCTCCAGAAAGAGAAGGAATTTTTGCAGGACCACAAACATCAGAGTGAGTTTTCATAAAGGGACATGACATCTATGAATACTTGGCGAATATGGAATACGGTGGATCTTGGCCAATTCACAAATGTCACAATGAAATTCTGAATCACTAACAACCGAAAACAAATGAGGCTGCAACTTCTTAAGATAACGAAAAGACAGATGTTCTAAACGACGATGCCATAACCATACTACCTCCTTCGCATTATCGACCCTAATGACCTGATTAGCTTGCCCCAAAAGATTCTTGCATTTCTCTCCCATTTCTGTCAGATCCAAGTAGTATAGTTTCCCCCCTTCTAACACCATAACTAAGAATCTGCCGAGTCATAATGTCCTGAAACACACAGAAAGATGGATAGAACGTCACAATACATGCAAGTGTTCGAATAATTTGACAGACAGACAAGAGGTTATAAGCTAGTGATGGAATAATTAAGACAGATTCAAGAGTTAGGGTATCAGATAACACAATGGAACCTTCTCCGCTAACCAGAGTTGGAGTACCATCCGCAGTAGAGACAACATTAACATTTGTCATATGATCAGATGCACCTGAATCAATTATCCATGTACTATTCGAAATAACTTTATCATTCATACCTGATTGTGCTACATTAGCAAAAGAAGATTGCATGGTGTGATCGACTATTGGCTGGGTTGTGAATTGCATAAGAAGAGACACAAACCAGAAATCTGATCGTGATCGATGTATGTTGATGATGTTCAGGATTGTTGGGGTGTCGATAGCACGTGAAGGATGAAAACCCCTTCTCTAGTTCTTCTGATCTTCGATCTGCTGCTTGGGTTTAGAACTACTGTGAGAAGAGTCTGCGAGATAGAGAGGATACAATATGCAATCGTACGGTGTTAGATGGTATTGGACGATGATGGCGAGAGGTTTCAAGATAGAGGATTCAGGTTCGTTTTTGAGCTTAATCAGATAACTGTTTCAGGTTCGTTTTTGGGGGCTGAGTCAGATTGATTTCAGAGTTGTTTTCAGGTTCGATTCAGGCCTAATTTCAGGTTTGTTTCTGGGCTGAATCAGGAGGTTTTCAGGTTCGTTGGGTGTGGTTGCTTCAGGAGGTTTTCATGGCTGATTTCAGAGCTGATTGAAGGGTTGTTCAAGGGCTTAATCAGAGTGTGAAGGAGCAACTGATACTTCAATTTGTTTGTTACTACAACACTGATTGAGGTACATTCACTGATGGTGTTTGTTGCGTTTCTGTATTGCAAAGTGGAGGAAAGAAGATGATGGCTTGTGAAGGGCTGTTGTGAGAAGTGTCCAATGGTGGTGATGGATGACGACGATGTTCTATGGCTTACTGGCTGATGGAGGCGAAAAAAGGTGGAAGGTGATGTATGTGTGTGAGATGGATTCAGGGCGATGACAGCTGTGAGGTTGCGAGTTTGGTGTCCTCTAGGATTCGGGATTCAAAAGAAGAAAAAATATGCAAAATAAGTTCAAAGGATTGAACCTGCTCTGATACCATGTGGAAAGAAATACTTCATTTTTTGTGTATTTGTTTCATCCGACAACAGGGGTATATATACAATCTTACAGAATAAGAAACATATATTCTAGATTACCTAAATATTAAATTAGAATATCCTAAATATATATATGTTTCTATAATTAGAATACATACAACTTTCTATAAAAACTACCACTATTACCTTGCTTGTAGCCTGTGACTAAATGGTGAAGAAAAATATTGATTTCGATCCGTGCAAGCATGTTTCCAGCAAAAATTCTAGGTCCTGATCCAAGTACTTGGTATGTACCAGGGTTTGCAGGTTCCTGGAGACATCAAAACGTTTCTTGTTATGATGGCATTCAAAATAACACAATTCAAAAAACTCTGTTGGAATGATAGGTGTCTATGCTAACTAACATTCCACCTATCTATGTTGAACTTCATCGGATCTTCAAAGTTATTTGGATCGGTGTGAAGATAACGAATCCACAATATAACTCTCCATCCTTTTGGTATTCTATACCTGTGAAAGTTATGATCTTTTAGCAAACTACATACTGAGTGCCAAATAGTAATTATTTTGATGGGTTGAACTTCTTCCATATGATTCAGTTAGTTTCCTACCTTGGTAATCGACATCCTCTTTAATTTCTCTGAAAATAAAAGTTGTTATATTTTCCAATCTTATTGTTTCTTCAATTACCCGCACTATTGAACAACAACGATGAAGGGCGTGTTTGATTGGAAACTATAGGCTATTCGAATTGGATGGTAATTGTGGATGCAAAATTTCACCGGATCACGTGCTGATCACACGTGCATAAGATGAAGAAAGATTCTTGACATCGGTGTGGTATTTGCCAGGGAGACTCCGATGCCAAAGTTAGAATAATGTCTCTAAAAAAGTATTTATTTCTCTATATTCTTAGAGAGAATTGAGATTCGGGAAAGTGTTACCCGGAAATAACTTTGTTTTTAGCTATTTATAGAGGCAGGAGGAACAAACTGCTTGTAGATGAGTGGTTCACAAAATTCACTTTGGTAGATGACAATTTTTTTTTTGGTCTTTTTTACATGATTTTTCCTTTTGAGTCGACTGTTCGATGCCCGGGGAAGGCCCCCGAAGGGACCATTCCCAGTCCATCTACCAGTCGGCACGCAGTGACCCGCTCTCGCTGCGAAAGCAGCTCGAGCAGTCCACCAACAACCGACCTTCACTCATGTTATTATAGCTTGAATACATTACACATGATTTCCAGGTAGCTAGCTACTTTTAATGACCTTGTGCACTTGTACTGTTGTATATACTACAACCATTGAAGAGTCCAAAGATTTGGACACAATGATGGTGGATTAGCTTGTGGGTTCATTACAAGCCCACGTATAGTAAATTTTGAGAATAGCCAACTGCTCGTAGATGAGTAAAACACGCGACCAGTCGGCAGCCAACTACTCATACACGAGTGAGACACGTGACAAGTCGAGAGTCAACTGCTCGTAGAAGAGTGAGAAACACGCAATTCGAAAGCCAAGTGCTCATAGACAAGTGAGACACGTGGCAGGTTGGGATCCAACTACTCGTAGAAGAGTGAGACACGTGGCAGGTTGGGAGCCAATTGCTCGTATAAGAGTGAAATACGTGGCAGGTCAGGAGCCATTGATGGTTGTAACTTCCCATTGATAGTTGTAATCTCTTATTGATGGTTGTAACTTCTCGTAGATGGTTGTAATTTTTTTCAACGGTTATAACTTCCTGTAGATGGTTGTAACTTTTGTCGACGGTTTTAACT
The DNA here is from genome assembly GCA_963556465.1 of Berberis vulgaris. Lineage (NCBI taxonomy): Eukaryota > Viridiplantae > Streptophyta > Magnoliopsida > Ranunculales > Berberidaceae > Berberis > Berberis vulgaris. The sequence goes on along the minus strand of OY747124.1, from coordinate 81,699,128 downwards.
TCTCATCCTGCAAGTTCGTGTGCTTAGGTTTTTTTTTATCCCTTAACCCCTCCCACCCCAGATGTCGCCGACTGGGTTCAACCCTGTGACCTAATGATACCATCCACCACTGCTCAACCACTGAGCCATCACACCTTTGGCGTGTGCTCAGCTGAACATGGTAATCGGTGCCGAACACTATTCCTCTGCTGAAAAAAGAGTGTTATGCCGAGTTGCATTAGGCCCAAATTTGGGTTTTCTGTACTTGTATTCGATTTGAGTTGACTTCTTGGGAACGGTCTAGATTTTTGGGCTTTCTTATCCTGTTGTTCTAAGGATTATTTTTGGCTCCCACAAATGCCACTCATCTCATTTACTTTTGAGTTGTCCGTTTTTCTTTTCTTTTTACTTAAAAGTAGACGAGGTGTATTTTCACTAAGTAGAATGTCCCTGATGTTGTTGACTTATCCGTCTCTATTGATGAGGATTCTTCCGAGAGTTTTTTAAGGACAAAGTGGAATTCCAAGAAATCTGCTAGAGTTGAGGTCGATTCCTTTTTTGGGGAGGAAATATTTCTTGAAAAGAAAATAAAAAAAACTTCTTGGATTGACCTCCTTGGTCGTGAGGAAGCCATCCACCAGACCTAAAAGTTTTTTGCTGTTGAAATGTAGTCTGCTGAAAACAAAATGATCTACATGTAGAGTCTTCTGCTGAAGATGAGGTGATCTACTGGATGAGTCACACATAGTACTTTAAGAGACTTTTAGACTTTGTCTAAGTAGATAATCATCCTTAGGTGCTTTGCCATGCATTCAACGGATACTTGACTAGTTATAAGATGAGAATCAAAAAAGATGGCTAGCTTTTTAACTAACAATTCCTTTGCTAGGCGTAGACCAATAAACAATGCCTCATATTCTGCTTCTTTATTGGAGACTTTGGAACCAAGTGTAATGGCTTGTTCTACAATTCATAGGGTGTAAATAAAACAAGTGTTGCCCCGACACTCTTGTGATTTGATGACCCATCAACACATAAATGCCACATATATCTGGGCTGATCTGTCCATGTTTCAACACAAGTTAATGAGTACATAACACTGATATGCTGGCTGACTTTGTTTCCCCGGTTGAGGAGGGAGCGAATTCTGCTATGAAATCTGCTAAGGCTTGAGCCTTTATAGTTGTTTTTGGCTGGTAGATCAAGTCATATTGGCTCAACTCTATCGCCCATTTCATGAGTTGTTGACAAACATTCGAAAGGAAGTTGTGCCCTGCTCTTCGCTGATGAGAACTTAGCTAACTGTTACATTTGAAACTACCAAGTAGATGTACATGTCATCTCCTTAATTTGTCTGTTGATCTACTCAAGAATTGATCAAAAGTTGTAGCTCTACTAGTGAGATTTTGAATTTCTTTTGTGGTTGATGGTGACTTCATGTCAAGTAGTGGTATTCTTTGCTTTTATGATCCCCAAACTTCATGTATGTTGGCTGGTCTGCTGACCCTTTTATCGAATTTATGTTGAAGTAATATTGTATTTCATTTAACTTTGCTTTTAATCTGCTGACTTAGAATTATTTTCATTAAGGGAGCAAAATTTTGATTGAGCTTCTTCATGAGTTTCCAATATGCTAAGTCGAAACTTAAGCATAACTTGAGGATTTACAAATTAATCATGGATTAAAATCTATTTATCTTGGAAATTGCACGAAAATATTGTGTGATTTGTAGACCACTCGACAAAACTTAAACAACTTTAAGTAGTCATGAGTAAGATGTTTCTATTCTTCGTGATTGATTAATTGAATTACCCACTCATGGAGAGTATCATCCTCTACTGAGGTGTTATCCTCTAGTGAGGCATTTTGCTTGTGTGGTATATTGACCACTTGACTAAACTTCAGCGGATTTAAGTAGTCGGAATAATATACTTTTATGCATTGAATTGCTTACTTACGGAGAGTGTCATTCTCTACTGAGGCATTTTGCTTGTGTGATCTACTGACCACTTGACTAAACTAAACAGATTTAAATAATCATGAGTAAGATGCTTTTATGCTCAGTGATTGATTAACTGAATTACCCACTCATGGAGAGTGTCATCCTTACTGAGGTGTATAAAGATGTTTGTATTTCTGAATGTCTTCTACTGAAGGACATGTAAAAGGAATTCTCGTATTTCACTATTTCAATTGAAGAAAGTGTGTTCTTTGCTGAGAAGCAAAATAACATATTCTCTACTGAGGTTTATGTAAATATTTGTTCAAATCATTTTTTGCAGGATCTCCCTTAATTGGTGACAGACTCTTCAGCCAAGGTTGGTTCTTTATCTCGTGGAGAATTTGATTGACCGGAATGGAAAACTATGTGTATGATCTACACGATGAGGAGTCTCTTGTTGAAGAGATATAATATAATGAAAAGATAAAATACAATCAAGTTTTTCTTAAATGTACATTGCATTTTTTCTTCTATAAAGCTAAAAAAAAAAAAAAATCTAAGATGCCTCGGCTTCAATCTACTTTGTGAAATGGTCGATTGTCATAATCATCATATTCTTCTGCACTGTTCACATCTGTCTGGATTATGTCTTTTGAGCTGACTACTTATATCTAGCATCATCTGCAACCCCAGCCTTGAGTGCACAATTTCTTGGGAGCCCAACCTCGTTTGAGGCTCGAGCCTAGAGTGCACATTTACTTGTGGCCCTAATCTCAAATGAATGCTTCCATATGAATTATTTCCCTTTGACAGATGACTACCTCCACTCCCATGCGCATGGTCTACTAACAGATGAAAATGTATCCTCTGCCGTGACTGTTCATTCACCAATCATTTTATCACCCGAGTTCGCTTTTCCAATATTTTAGTCAAATTGGCGATCTGGCCTGAAAGAATTTCTTGTTGTTTCATCTCCATTGGGCTTGGTGTTGGGCAGAAGATTGCAATTGATGGTCTGCTGAAAGTAGCAAACCTAGTACCATTGGTTGTACGACTGGTAGCGGCTGAACCCGTGGTGACGATGGCGACCCAATATGGGCAAATGACGGTGCAACATTATTTTTGCTAGTTTGGTTTTGATTTCCCACCATTGTAATAAAAAAGAATTTCGAAAATAAAACTGTTTGTGAAAGACAATTTAAAGTAAATGAATGAAAGTTTTTATCAAAGGAAGAAAACTATCTATGATTTTGATTCAAGCTCTCATTGAAAGCACCAATTTGTGGATTGAAACTTTCACAGAATCACATGTTGATCACGTAGAGTAATCTGCATAACATGAAGAAATATTCTTAACACCGGTGTGGTGTCTGCCACAGGAATTCCGATGCCAAAGTTAGAATAATGTCTCTCAGAAAAATATTTATTTCTCTATATCCTAGAAAAAATTGAGATTAAGGAAAGTGTTACCCGAAAATAACTTTGTGTTTGGAGATTTATAAAGGCGGGTGAAGCAAACTGCTTGTTGATCAGTGGGACAGATGCGGGTTCGGAGCCAACTACTTGTAGGCGAATGAGACACGTGGCAGGTCGGGAGCCAACTGCTTGTAGAGGAGTGTGACACGCGGCAGGTCGGAAGCCAACTGCTCGTAGACGAGTAAGACACGTGGCAAGTCGAGAGCCAACTGCTCATAGAAGAGTGGGACACATGGCAAGTCGGGAGCCAACTGCTCGAAGACGAGTAAGACATGTGGCAGGTCGGGAGCCATTGATGGTTGTAACTTCCCATTGATGGCTATAACCTCTTGTTGATGGTTGTAACTTCCATTCACGGTTGTAACTTCCTGTAGATGGTTGTAACTTCTGTCGACAATTGTAACTTCCCGTAGATGGTAGTAACTTCCATCGACGGTTGTAACTTCCCGTTGATGGTTATTACTTCCCATTTGGAGAGACATTTCCTGCAGGTTCGTGTGCTCAACTGAGCATGGTGGTCGGCGCCAAACACTATTCTTTGCTGAAAAAACAGTGTTATGCCGAGTTGCATTAGGAAAGATTTGGGCTTTTTGTACTTGTATTTGATTTGGGCTAGCTTCTTGGGAATGACTCGGATTTTTGGGATTTTTCTACTTGTATTTGATTTGGGCTGGCTTCTTGGGAATGACTCAGATTTTTTGCCTTTCTTATCCTGCTGGGCTAAGGATTATTTTTGGCTCCCATAGTAATGACAAACTCCATAATATTTTGAGTTGCATCGCTAATCACAATCACAATAGAGTATATAAGTTGATAATGGTATCCAGTGGGCTTCCATATAAAGTTTTCGTAAGGTCATTTTAATGAAGTAATTAGATATAGACCTTGTTTGTGTACTTCAACTGAGCAAGTTTTTTGTAAGTAATGAATTTGCCTTTTCTATTTTGGCTTACAACCATGTTCTCATCCTGCAAGTCAAGCATGTAAAGAGATACAGCTTTGAGAACAATAACAATAGAATGCTTAAATACATGTACTAGTACTGCATTGGTTGTAACTTAATGTAGATAATTACTCGAAGCTTTTGAAGCACATCTGGATATTTGGCTAGGTAGTAAAGTGCCCACACAGATGCAAGGGAAGTTGACTTGTAGCCTGCAATGACAAGAGACACTATGTTGTCCACCACCTCGTTATCATTCAACTGTTTCCCTTCTTCGTCTTTTATATTCATCAACCCTACCATTAAATCATTTATTTTGTTAGCATTGTTTCCACTTGCTTTCCTCCTTTCCAGTTCTTTTCGAAAAATTTCCTCCAACTTACTCCTACACTGTAAAGTTTGTATAGTTTCCATCAAATGTAGCTAATGTTAGAAGGAAGAAACAAAACTCGATTGCATAAAATGCATGTATTATGTCAATGTATAAGGGTTTTGTACCTTAACAGCATGGTAATGTGTTGTTCCAGGAAAGTTGAATAGATGCGCTCTAATCCCTCCAACTAGGCCTCTAAAATACTGATGCATGAGGGTTTGTAGGGTTCCTAATTCGGGTTTCTAGAGTTCCTAATTTGGGTTTCTAAGGTTCCTGTAATCTTTCAATTTAATTAGGAGTCTTTTAGTTTCCTTTTAGGATTAGGCTTTACTTTTTCTTTTAGGAATAGACTGCTTGTAATTTTAGTATTTGTTTCTATTTTTTCTTTTAGGAATAGGCTGCTTATTATTCAAGTTATTTGAGCACTATAAATAGAGCCATTCCTCAATATTGTAGGATACTTTTTTATTTGAATAATTTTAATTGGACATTAGAGTTGTTTCTCTGTGTTTTGGGCGATTCTCTTGTGTTATTTCCTGTGAATTGTCTGTTAGAGCTAGCCTGCAGAATAATCGCTATTCTGCTTGGCGTCAGTTAGTATCAGAGCATCATCATCTTCTTGGGGTGAGATTTCATCAGTTTTCATGGCTGCTGGTCGTGGTCGTCGTCGTCGCGGACAGGTTCCGAACGAGGAAGCCCCAAACCGTGATTGTAACGTTCAGGATGTGATGATTGAGGATTTACAGAGGCAAGTTGCAGAGTTAACCCGACGTCTAACGGCGCAAGATTTTGGTAATCGTGAGATGAAAGATCACGATTCTGATTCCAGTTTCAAAAACTTGGATCACAATCGTGTTCGATTCTGAGAGCACCGTGGTCGGGAAGATCGTCATGGAGATCTCGGATTCAGAGTGGATCTGCCAGGGTTTTCTGATACGTACAGGCCGAAAGATTTGTTGATTGGTTAAATGAGGTAGAACGTATTTTTGAATATAAGGAAGTCCCAGATCGCGTCAAGGTGAAATTGGTCGCCATCAAACTCAAGGGCAGAGCATCTGCGTAGTGGGAGCAGTTGAGGCGATCACGAGACATGCAGGGCAAGGCCAAGATCACTGATTGGGAGAAGATGAAGAAAAAGTCACTTCCTTTCTTTCGGCTACACTCAACCCTTATTTCAGCAGCTTCACTCGTTGAGGACCGTTTCTGGAGCATATCAGCGTGCACTTGCTGTGGAAAAATAACAGAGCAGGAGGCCAATAATCAGCAGTGATCAAAGCGGTTGGCCAGTTCGCCCTCAAGAATTTCGTCCTACCTAGCAGCCACCACAGGGTAATTCTAACTCAAATATTAGATGTTTTAGATGTGGTGAACAGGGACATAGAGCGACTGAGTGTAGGAAGTCTGCTATTCAGAAGGGTAATAATCTTCTGATTGAAGAAGACGTGGTAGACGAAACTGAAAAGCTTGGAGAGCCTGTGTATGACACTAATGAAGAGTTGGATATTGTTGATGCAGATGGTTTACAGAATGGGGATGTTGGAGTTGTTTTTGAAGACGGTGAAGTGCACGAAAAAACTGATGGGGAAAAAGGTTGGGACCTTGAGGAGTTGGAGCTGCCACCAGAAGTTGATACACCAAGGGCTAATACGAATACCCGCTCTTCAGTATTTTTCACTCCGACTCATGGCATGCCTGTAAGCCAGATCTGGATCCAGAAATCAGCTCTTGCTGCAGAGCATGTAGAAGCTGGTAATTTTGATACAGCGATGCGGTTGCTGAACTGACAACTGGGTATAACGAACTTTGCACCTTTGAAGCCCATGCTTCTTGATATGCAGAATGGAAGTCATTCATACATACGCGTGTTTTCCCCCTTTCCAGTGATTTCATTTGCAGTGGAGTGCGTCGGCGAGCCCGAATGTGAAGAGGCCACTGGCACTTGTGTACAACTTCTCCTAGCTGGAAGACAAACTGAAGGCTGGTTACAGAGCCACTACTAATGGGAAGTTCATGGAGGTTGTACGATTGTTTCTAAGTATTTTGCACACTATACCACTTATTGTTGTTGAGTCGAGGAGGGATGTTGATGAAGTCAAGGAATTGATTATTATAGTAAAAGAGTATGTGCTAGGTTTGCAGATGGAGCTCAAGAGAAGGGAAATGAAAGACAATCCAGTACGCCAGCAAGAGCTAGCAGAGTTTTCTGACCTGGTGCCAGAGGATCTTCATCCTAGGCTGCCGCCAGAGGATTTTGGTGAAGCTGTTGTGAACTCGAGGACGAGTTTTTTCCAACCCGGGGCGACTGATGCAGGAGGGTTTCTAGGGTTCCTAATTTGGGTTTATAGAGTTCCTAATTTGGGTTTCTAAGGTTCCTAATTTGCTCTCAAAGTTATTTACTAAATAACTTTGATTAATCTTTCAATTTAATTAGGAGTCTTTTAGTTTCCTTTTAGGATTAGGCTTTACTTTTTCTTTTAAGAATATACTGCTTATTATTTTAGTATTTGTTTCTATTTTATCTTTTAGGAATAGACTGCTTATTATTCAAGTTATTTGAGCATTATAAATAGAGTTATTCCTCAATATTGTAGAATACTTTTTTATTTGAATAATTTTAATTAAACATTAGAGTTGTTTCTCTGTGTTTTGGGCAATTCTCTTGTGCTCTTTTCTGTGAATTGTCTGTTAGAGCTAGACTGCTGAATAATCGTTATTCTGCCCGACGTCAAATACCCATCCATCAAATCCAACATGGGACCTGCCAAGCTGACAAAAAATTTGCCAATGTTCTCAAAGGTCACTTATAGAAAAAAGTTAATAACTTGAAATAAGATCAAATTCCAGAAAGATGGTCATAAATTAGTTACTAGCAGACTAGCGATTACCTTCTTGGTTTCATTTATTCCTGTTACTCTTCCTTTCTCTGCCCATGAGCGGAGGGCCGAGATCCTACGGGGCTGCACCAGTAGAGCTATTTTCTTGAGAGCTTGGGGCTGGTTGATTGTATTGGTGACAAAGCTCCTCATTTTTTTGCAAGGTATGCCATTCACTACTACCAGAGAATTGAGGCCTACAGCTCTGCTTAAGGCCATTTAATAGGAAACAGATGATCAGATTGCGAAACAAACTTGTTGAAAGATGGCGTGGATGGATTCCTAAAGAGGTAACTTCAAAACATTCCCATACCCTTCCTTATATCTGATAAACCAAATAAAGAGAATGTCAAATAATATATTTAATCATTATTATCTAGTATCAAATTTATGGTTTTTGGGAAGTAAAAATACATCTACTTCATGTAGATTAAGCATGAAAAGTTGATGGATGACCTTTTTTGCTTGGTATGATGAAGTCATCGGGACGTTGGACAAATTTGAAGTCCCAAAGGAAACTGAGGATCTCTCTCCAATGAAAGGAAGACCCATGTTACCTGGAGGAACTTTGCCATTCTTACAGCTGGCTTTGAGAGGGAGTACAAACCAGATTTCGTTCCAAGACCAGAGTAGCAATACAAGCAATGGTACTATACCCAACACCAATGCCAACCACCATGACTGTGTGTACTCCATCTCTTTCACTCTCATGTAGTACTGACTTCTCTCTCACCATTAATTTATACATGTAGAATGGATTCCTTCCTAATGATTCTGAAATTATTCGAGCCATTTGACAACTTCCATCAGAGAGGCTGTTTGTTTTTTGCTTGTACAAAATCCAAAAATGGAAGTTAAAAACTTAAAATAGCAAATATATTTGGTTTTACATGGTGGAAAGAAGGGTGTGGTTGATGAACTTGCGGTGTTTGTTACCTGAGAGATTAAATGAAACTTAAGATTCCTACTACATATTGAAATTATTTTTCTACTGTGTTGTACAAAACTGGCCGTGTTAGTATTCTTAATTTACCCATGATTACTTACGACTCTGATGAAGGTGAAAAATAATTTTGATAGAGGACCACCACCTTTTAGCTAGAAATGTCGTAACATTACAGTTTCCTAGTGTTAAAAATATTGGGATATATAAAAGAAAGGATAAAAGCTATGACATACTCCTCAACATTTTGTTCATTGCAGCAGATATCACAATATTTGCACCTGATAAAAAAAATATACAAGAGGTAAATTTCCCCCTGACATTGTTAGAGATAAAAAAGTTTCCCATGAAAAAACTATAGTAACAAGTAAGAGGGGCAACAATGTTGATGTTGAGATTGAGTGCGTTGTTGAGACTTGGGACAAATAAGAAAACTTTGAAGAAACTGCACCAGAATGACACAATGTACATCTATTCAACAGTCTTGCTGTGTCCGTCACGCAAAACACTCAATATAGATGACCTCTCATTATATATGCATGTTTTTACCAGAGAACCGTGTTCACCTACCACCAAACACCTCTCCTGAGAAATTCGTCCTTAAGGTTTAAGAATGAACACCTCGCCTGAGAAAATAAGCTACTTAAATAATAACTCGGGAAGAGGACTAGGACGGACCAGTACACATCATTGCAGACTGGAGAATTTTTTGGACACGGCAATGGGTTTGCTTACCATATATATCTCCATGTTATGCAAAGAAGTATGAAGTTCTTATTGGATTGAAAAACCTTCTGGTCGCCTGCGTGTTATGATACCATGAAACCTTCCATAGAAATCAATCCCAAGGTACCTTTTAGGCCATCAGCGCTTACCAGGGATCACCGTGGTGTTGGTGTCATGAACCATCAACGAAACCTCAGGGCGGACCACCACATTGAAGACTAGCTCTTTGAAGGTTGTGTTGCAGACCACCGAGGCAACATTTTTAAAGACCGTCACACATCACAGCTTGGGTAGATTTAAGGTTGGGTTCTGCTGCATTAGCAGGCCTATACCTCTCGGGACTGACCATAAATGTATCCCTTCCCTCCCCCCTCTTTTTGATAGTTTAAGTAGATTAAATCATCCGCAGTTTCACTTTTTACAAGAAACTTTGTTTAGCACAATGTTACTCACCATATTCCCTTAGTAGTATATATATACGACAATTACCACTAACTTTTGAATATGAAACTACTGAAGATTAGTGGGTGGGTGGGCATACCAATTGATTGATTTACAGCTTCCATGCAAAGATTTTCATTAGGGCTGAAAACCGAACCGACTCAGGTTGGTTTTAAAATTTTTAAACCGAAATCGAACCGACCATTAACAAAACCGATCCGAAACCGAACCGATTCTAATTTATGCAAACCGCAACCAAACCGAACCGACTAAAATCGAACCAAAACCGAATAAAACCGAACCGACCGACTATTTTAAACATATTGTATTATTTATATATAAAATATATATTATTTATTATATATATTTGGTTGGTTCAGTTTGGTCGGTTAAAATCACATAGAAACCGAAAACCGAACCGACAACTTCGATTTTGAATTTTTTGAAACCGAACTGACAACTTCGATTTAGATCGGTTCGGTCAGTTTAATCGATTTTTTGTTCAGCCCTAATTTTCATAGTACTCTCTCCCTTCTCGCTTGCAATTTTTTAGACGCCATCTATGGTTCATTGTTGACCAAGAGCTTGGTATTCGAATCTCCCAGCCCATCAATGTGTTTTACCCTCTCCATTAACTCAACGCCAGATGGGCTATAGCACATGGAATCCCAGCCATAACTACAAATCGGCCCAAGCTTCTCTATCTGCAATGCCATCCCTAACACAGTATGCTTAATCGTCCATTGATCATGTTACACCAAATAGTTAAAATCCACAACTATTGAGGAAAAAGGAGCTCATGACACATACACACTGCACATGCAAATTTCCACCGGATCATGTGATGATCATGCGGAGCAATCTGTATAAGATGAAAACTAATTCTTGATATTGGTGTGGTGTCTCCCCCGGGGACTCTGATTCCAAAGTTAGAACAATGCGTTTAGAAAATTATTTATTTCTTTGTGTTTTAAGAGAGAGTTGTGAATCAGAAAAGTGTTACCTCAAAATGACTTTGTGTTTTGCTATTTATAGAGGCAGAACGAGCCACTACTGGCAGATGAGTGAGACACATGGCAGGTCGGGAGCCATCTACTTGCAGGTGGTTGCGACTTCCATAGATAGTTGTAACTTTCTGTTGGTGGTTGTAACTTCCCGTTCAGAGACACTTCTCTTGCAAGCTTGTGTGCTCAGCTGAGCATGGTGGTTGGCGCCGAACGTTATTGCTGAGAAAAAAGTATTCTGTCAAGTTGCATTGGGCCCAGACTAGGGCTTTCTATACTTGTATCTTCCATGGGTAATTTTTGGGCTTCTCTAGAACGACCAAAATCTTTAGAGTTCCTTATTCTGTTGGGTTACGGATTATTTTTAACTCTCATAATCTTCTTTGCTTTTGGGTTGACCTTTAAAAAAAGGAATGTATTTGAGGAGTCATGCAAAAAATGAAAGTCTTCATGTACTTAGAAACCTTCATTGAGGAGTCTTATCAAAATTAGAACTCTTCTTGTACTTTGAAACCTTCACTCAGGAGTCCTATCAAAATTAAAAGTCTTCTTGTACTTTGAAACCCTCACCTAGAAGTCGTATAAAGAATATAAGACTCCTAACTTGAGATAAACTCTCATTTTCAAATATTTGAGAGTTATATTATCTCCTATTTTCTATAATTTTATTTCCCAAAGGATTGAGAAAATAAAAGTTTGCATTACCGAACTCCTTATTATTCCCCACAAAAAAAGAAAAAACTTCTTTTTTCTTCCCTTTCCAGATCTGTGGATAGTGAAAGATAAAAATTCCCATTTATCTTTTCTTCTCGACTTGGCTAACTGCAAAAGGTGAGGGTTTTATTTATTTATTTATTTTTTTCCTCTAAAGACATTGGGGGTTGTAGGAGTATACAAATACAACAACTTACAAGAGGCCAATGAGGTATATTCATCCACTCTATTTTTCGACGATATGTGGCGAGGAAGATGGCTGCAACGATGGTCGATTGACGCGAGGGACGACATATACCAACGATCGACTGCAATAGGGAAAAAAGATAAAGGTTGGCTGACTTTCCCTTTTCTCCGACGATACGCAGTAAGGGCAAGTGGTAATCCCCGGCTAATTGTGGCAGGGAGGAAAGATAGGGGTTGACTGAGTTTCCCTGAGTTACACGCCTTCTTCTTCCACTTGGAAGGAGTTGTCTAGTTGGCTCCTTTTTTTCTTTATCAAATTGATTAGTATGAGTTCCAAATCAAAACATTCAAATTCTATAAAGCCACATTCATTGTAAGGTATACCCAATTGTGGCTATTCCTGTTGAGTTTGTGTTTATCAATTGGATAAGAAGAAGGCACAGTCGCAAAAAAAAAGGTTTTTGTGTGCAAATGCACCCACAATTTTCGCTACCGTTCCATTTTTTTTTTTATTTATTTTATTGAGTCCAAATACTTTTAGGCTACCCTTTTTTAATACCATTTCTTTGCTAATCTGCAAGTGGGTTTTTCTCTAACTTTTTTACACATTCGGATCTCATGGGTTCTAAGAAGATACTTGGTGGTGGCCATTTCTCTTATGATGAGGAACCTTAGTATCGACAAGAAAGTTCCATTTCTCATTTTAGAAGATTCGTTTCTAGCTTGTCTAACTTAGAGAACATGGAGGCTTTTTCGAAATGGATTGAGATTAACCGCTTTGCCTTTCCCAAATGAGTGCATGCGAGATTGGTTGAGCCAAGGAGTGACAAGTAACCTTGCATTGACCCTGTTAACTAGGATGAATAGTTTATCAAACATAATAGAACCATCAATTTCACCCATTCGTTATCTCTTTGCGCTTCGAGTTCCCCATGCCTAAGTTCTTCAAAGAAGTGCTCTGTGAAATGGAATGTGCCCATGCTCACTGTTCCCCAAATGTGTACAGGGCAATCATGTGTTTTTCCAATTTGAGTAACTTTTTTGGGCTTGAAAAAAATGATTTTTTTCTTCTTTTTTGAGGTGAGGAGGCATTGTGATTTTGCTCAGATTAGAGTATTGATAAGTTATACTCAAATTAACTTATAATTTATATCTGTACTATTTTGAATATCGAGTTTTATTCTAATTATTTCGTTTTCGTGTTTTTATAGGTTTGAGAGCTTAAACGGTGAAATCACATCAAAGGGGAAGCAAGTATTTGACAACCTCAAAGAGTGGTACAAAGTGATGGTAACAAGTGAAATTAGGAAGAACAATTAAACCCAAACCCATCTATACCTAAACCTAAGCCCAAACCCAACCAAAACCTATCCATTCTCCTTCCTACCATACACAAAACCTCTCATCTCCTTTGGGGGGCAGCCACAACCCATCCTCTCTGACGTCTCTATTCTTCACGCCCTTTTTTTTCTCTATTTTCCCAGCCACCAAACACCCTTCACAGCCACCCCTCCTACTCTTTCTCACTTGCTAGAAAGAGGACCATCATCACATCACAACTTCACAAACCATTTTTCTGATCTCCTTTTTTCTTGCCATCCACCTTCTTCTTCTTCATCAAACATACATCTTGTCTGGAACTAGACGTCTCCAATCACTACATCACCCTACCTCAGACACCATCTCACACACAACATCTCGCTCTTTGCTCATTCTTCATCTTTGATTTTTCACAAAGCCCATCTCACGCCACCATCTTGATCATCTTTCCTCTATCGACCTCAACCTCTATCTCATGACCTCCATCATGCCACTCTCTACCAACACAACACCACGCCAACAGAACGAATCAACTCCCCTATCCCTGCTCCCTGATTTTATTCTCCATCTCACTTCTGCTCGTAGTCAACAACACCATATCGTCCCCCCTTTCTATCCTTGATTTCACCATATCTCCATAGCAAAGAAACAACAAAATAGAGGAGATCGCACAACAACATAGGGGAGACGTAGAGACAAAATATGGAAGAAATATGAAGAAGAATGAGAAAAAAAATGAGGGAAAATGATTTTTAAAGCTTCCATTCTATTTGCCCCCTGAGATTTAGTCTATACTACCACATAGTAGCAAATTGTTGAGGAAGAGATGTTCACCTACGCCTCCGCTGCACCCATCACCACCATGATCTGCTAAACTCTCCGCTAAGGCATTGATGATTCCTTAGGCTAGACATTTAGGGGTTTGCATCTTTGCTAAAATGAATCCATTACATTGCTTTTTTTAACCTATTATTAGTTGTGCCTTAAATAAAAATTAATGCTAGGGGTTTGCATATTTGCTAAAATCAATCCCCTACATTGCTAGGAGACAATAATTAACATTAGTATAATTTGATGAACCTGATGGATGATTCGAAAGCTATAGCATCTCTCTATTTGATTCTCAAACTTAATTTTTTATTGTTTTTCTGCCTTCCATTAGTTTAGAAATTTTCAATTGTTGTACCCCCTTTCAAATTGGTTTAAATAGATCTTAGTTTTTTTATTATATATTCAATTCTCGTGGGATCGGCATGTATTTGCCATTGTCTACCAGTTAAATGACTGTGCACTTGTGGTACAACAATGAGGTTAAATTAGCCTATTAATTTAAGTTGATAAAATTTGCATCAAATTGTTGTCGCCATTGCCAGGGATTGTAATGGAATAACTAAAGTTTAGGGTTTATTTTCACTAGTTTATAGATTTGGTATAATTTTTTTTGTTTAGGAACAGTGTTAAGAGTCACTTGGTTATTTTTTTATTTTTTAGTAGTTGAGTTTTAATTTTTTGCATTTACTTTACAGACAATCATATAAAGGTATTCATAGGAGGGATCGACACAACTCGACTTTTAGTCGGCGTCGCAAGTAACTCGAAAGAGATTCACGCTAGAGGTAACTTCTGCTCCACCGCATCTACATGCAGTTTCTATTGTGATCACTTCTGTTTTGGTTTGTTTAGGTAGTATTGCATGCAAATTTGAATAGTGGTAGGATTGACTTGCAACTTTCGTTCCCTCTCCCGCGGATAGATTAACCACCGTCTATTTTAGGGTTAGGAACCTGAACCTTTCACTATTTAAATTTTGTAGCAACTTAATTGTCTAGGAGATGTTTGACGCTCATAGGGTCCCTTTTTGGAAATTTGAAAGCTTAAAGTAGTCAAGTAAAAGAACATATGCTATCTTGGAATAGTTCTTGAATTGGAAATTATCGTGCCCCTTCCACGGTTAGTTAAATTAACTTGAATTTGAGCCTTGCATTAGTAACAAAACTCTAGGGTTGTCTGCCAATCATCTTGATTGCGCACCATTTAGGTGTCGTTTAGGGTTCTGTTTTTTTTTTTTTTTGAGTTAGATCATCATCATATGGAGGTTAGGCTTGCATTTAAAAAAACAATTTCTTGAGAACAAGGAGATGGTTTAAGAGAAAACCTTTAAGGATTGTTTCTCCCCTTCTACCTCGAAGCTATAAGTAGTTGTTATGACTATGGCTCAAAAAGTAGATGCAATTTTGAATTTTACTGAACCCCTACGTCCCACGAATGTTTCATCTGAGGTTTATGCTGCATGTTCGAGTCCTAGTCATTCCACAGCTGATTGTGATTTGTAATATGATTATCCTGCACATTTTGTTGAGAAAGTTAATTCTCTTAATGTTATTTGGCGACCTGGTTATAATCCATAACCCAATTATTATAACCCAAGTTTCGCCAATCATCCAAATCTCTCCTGGGCTCATGGCCCACACCAAGGGGAACATGTTTTCTCCCAGTCTCCTCAAGCCCCTAGCCTGTTATGCCTCAATTTAACCTAGTTCCTCCATCCAACAAATCCAATTTAAAGGAAACGATTAACCATTTTACGCAGTGCACAAAACGAATGCATGAACATGATTCTCATACTATATTAGAGTTAAAAGCCACAACTCAACACCAATCTCAAGTCATCAATAAATTTGAGATAGCCGTGAGTCAGATTGCTCAGGCACTCTTTGAGAGAGAGCAAAGAAGAGTTCCTAGTCAACCTGTTGTAAACCCAAAGGGTCAATTCATAATTGGTAGCACATCGAAACCTAATTCAGATGATTTTTTGAGGATAATGTGATTGAAACTACTTTACTTCCTAACCCATCCTCCTCCTCCCCTTTTCATGTTGACTCATTTGACGAATGCTTTCCTAGTATTTTTTAGAGTCTCGTGTCGACTATTTTCATGATACGAATGACCCCATAATTCAAGAAATAGTCATGGGTTATCAGAAAACGCATCTAATGATATACTACATGCCATAGGTAGTGTTGATTCCAGGTTTAGGGGTGTTGTTGAGTTGTCTAGCTCATCATCTTGGTGTAATTCATTTTGTTATGATGAGCCTGTACCACCCGATATGACACTTGACTTAGGATGTCTCTTTTTACGAGTAGGCATTCCCCTTTGCATCCCTTTCACATCGACTAATGCCACTTGTGTGGATCCCTTATTTTTAAGGGATGATTTTAGTTTCGATCATCCTATTGTGAAATATATTCAATCTTCTGATTTGACACTTGACTTAGGATGTCTCTTTTTAGGAGTAGGCAATAATCAGTTGCTAGATATCACTGTATATGACCCCTTTATGTTGCTGGTCCCTAAGAATTTCTTAAGAATGCGAGTTCATTTGCATTTTCTCTACGATTTTACATGACCCCTTCGTAGCTTTTGGGATGTGTACTATATGTTGGGCCGCATGTGGTTGCTACTATTTGATGATCCTCAACTTTTTAGATGGTTGTTATACAATTCTTTGACACTTTTGGAGGAGGGTGTTCGCTATGTTCTTCCTATTTATTTTATGGTACATCATTCGTGAGGGAGAGTATACGTCGAGCTGACGACGTTAAACCAAGCGCTCCTGAGAGGCAACCCAACTACAGTTGTCATTATGGTTAGTCTGAATTGATTTTCGAGTCCTTTCTAGTTGCATTTCACTCATACTCTTTAGCTCCGTAACAATTTTGACTTACAACTGGTGCATGTAATTTTTTGTTTGGGCATTTTTTTTGTCATGTCTTTTATCAATTTCTCATGATAATTCTGCAGTTCTTATGTTTTTGAGCTTTTTCACTGTTGGATAATCTCTTTGAAATTGGTAAAAACTTTACCATGGTAATATCACTCTAACCTCATCTTTTAATTTTCTTTCATTTGCCATGATTCATCTTTTTATACATTGATGACATTGTTTGGTTTAGACCTATGGAGTTGATGAGGTTTTGTGCACTTTTTAAAAATTTTAGCTGAAATGTATTACACAACAATTTCGATTAATTACTGTATTCTACTTAATCTTCATTGAATACGTAGATAATTTTCGTACTTGTGAAAAATCTTTTGTATTTGATATGCGAATAATTATACCTCTATATGAGTTGACACCGACCTTTTTCTTCATGTATATGGTCTCACGATCCCGATGTGCCATAATCTTTTTAGAATTCTTGCCAATGTTCCTATGCCTTCAAGCGAGCAAGAGTCTCAAGTACGGTGTATGCTTTTAAATTTCAAAAATACATGCTATCACTTGTCACATTGATATATTAATAGGATTATAAGGTTTTTTTTGAAAGGCATAGGATTATAAGGTTTGATATTATCTTTAAGTTTAATATATTTCACGAGGTTTTTTCGAATCGATTATTCTTGTACTATAAGCCAAGTTAGCATAATTTGAAGTTTATGAGTGAGATATTTACTAGAAAGCCTTAGAATAATAATGGAGACTTAACCCTTGTTAGTATTGAGACATTCTATTTTTTAGGGTTATTTAATAAATTCTGATTTATCTTGAGTCTGCATTATCTCATTGATGATCTTGTTATTCTTGTTTCTCTTATTGATTACTTTGAAAATGAAATTAAAATTGAATAATTACACTAGAACTTCTTGGTTTATTTAGTTGAGATGTCATAATACCGACTAGTACTTAGGAAGTGATATAGGCATTTTTCTTTGAACCGTTATTTAGCCTACCGGATAATAAATATTTGTTTGCAGCCCTTTGAGCTTTTAAAATAGCCATTTTTCCAAACTACATCTTCATTACCTACTCCAATTATAGAGTAATACCCCATATTATTTTTATCCTTACCCAATTTTTCTGAGAATGTGTGTGATTGGATATATGTTTGGAATTAGTAAATGGAAAGAGCTGAAAGTAGATATTCTATGAAACAACATCATTAAACCTCCATCTTGCTTGGAACTAGATGTCTCCAATCACAACATCACCTCACCTAAGACACCATCTCACGCACAACATCTCGTTCCTTGGTCTTTCTTCATCTATGATTTTTCACAGAGCCCATCTCACGCCACCATCTTGATCGTCTTTCCTCTCTCGACCTCAACCTCTCTCCCTCACGATCTCCATCACGACACCGTCTACCTGCCACAACACCACGCCAACAGATCAAATCAACTCCTCTCTCCCTGCTCCATCTTTTTCTTCTCCCTCCCAGTTTTTCTTGCAGCCAACAACACCATCTCATCCCTCCTTCTCTCCTTAATTTCACCATACCTCCATAGCAAAAAAAAAAAAAAACAACAAAAACATAAGAGATCGCACAACAAGACAAGGGAAACACAGAGACACGGTAAGGAAGAAACAAGAAGAAGAAGGAACAAAATGAGAGACAAAATTGACTTTTAAGGCTTCCAATCTATTTGCACCCACGATACTTATTCTATACCACCACTGAGTAGCAGTTCGTTGAGGAAGAGATGTTTGCCTACACCATCGTTGCGACCACCACCACCATGATCTGCTAAACTCTCTGCTAGGGCGTAGTTGATTCATCAGGCTTAGTAGAATTTTCTCTTGATTTTTATTGTTTTCCGATACATTGTTTGATTTGAGATTAGGCTGGTTTGTGAACAAATGCATATTATTTTCACCGTGTATGTTAAACATGTGATTAGTTATGCCTTAAATAGACATATAATGCCAGGGGTTTGCATCTTTGCTAAAATCAATCTATTACATTGTTATTTAAACATGTGATTAGTTGTGCATTAAATAAGCAATTAATGCTAGGGTTTGCATATTTGCTAAAATCAATCCACTACATTGCTAAGAGACAAGAATTGACATTAGTATAATTTTATGAATCTGATGGATGGTTCAAAAGCCTTATCATCTCTCTATTTGATTCTCAAACTCAAATTTTAATTGTTTTTCTACCTTCCACTAGTTTAAAAATTTTCAATTGTCGTAATCCGCTTTCAAATTGTTTAAATAGATCTTAGTTTATTATTGTCTTCAATCTTTGTGGGATCGACCCGTATTTACCATTATCTACCAGTTAGACAATCGTGCACTTGCGGTATAACAATCAGGTTAAATTAGCCTATTAATTTAGATTGATAAAATCTACATCAATAAAAAATGTCAAACTTTTTTTTGAGCTCGGCATTGATGACCATGATTGGAAGGACACTTTGGAGATCAAGAGTGCCTGAAAAGGCGGCACGACAGATGGCTTTATTGTGCCCATTTTCTTTTGCCCATTTATGCATTTTTCGACCCTTCCACTCTACAATTGCATATATTACATACATGCATTTTTGTATTATGTTTCAGATCTCTTAATTGGTTACTTTGGTTACAGGTGAGGAGTTAGTGAAGATAATGTATGCCCAGCTCGACATGGAAAAGGTTCAAAGGGTGTTTGGCATATCATCTGAATACCGCGAATAGAGGTGGTTGTTGAGCTAATTGATAAATGAAAAGAGGTGTCTTCTTCCGACCGAAGACATAGAAAGTTGGCAAAAGAATGCCTCTGATCTTACTGACTTATCCATCTCTATTAGTGAGGCTCCTTCTGAGAGTTCTTCAAAGAGAAAAAAGAATCCACATGAATTTTCTAGGGTTGAGGTCAACTCTTCTACTGGAGCCTTTCAAAAAAAAAAAAAATAAATAAAACTCTTCTATTGGAGAAGATATATCTCTTAAATCTCTTAAAAAAAACATTTCTAGGCTATCTTCCTTGGTTGCAAGGGGACCATCTGCGAGATTTGAAGTTTAATTTGCTATTGGAAAATCCGTTTCCAAAAAGAACAGCTCGAAGAATATAGAGTCTTTTCCTTCTGGTCTTTCTCCCCTTCTGAAGATCGACGCTGTTCAACATTGTTTTGCCTCGAACAAGAAATCTGCTAGCCATATAATTTCTTCTTTTCTTCTTTAGAAGGTTGATTCTACCAAACATTATTCAGCCACGACTAAGAGAACTGCTAGTCAGTGAGATGTTCTTCATTCTACATCGATCATGAAGTTCATAACTTCCCTTGGTGCATCAAAGTCTCAAATACCTAAATATCGAGTCTCAAGTTTAACTTGCACTCCTTTTAGGGCTAGGCTCATGCTGATTTCCAGAAAGTCTAATATCTTGAAGTAGAACAAAGTCTCTCTTGATATGAAACCGAAAAGGTTTGACTCTAACAGGCTTGTAATGGACATTCCTTCTAGGCTAAATATTATTTCAAGACCCTTTCTTATACAAAGAAATCTTGCCCCATTTACCCCTATGCTAAAAACTAGTGAGCAACTCCTATCTATGCAGAACACTCCTATTAAGGCCCCTACCTTCAGGGTATTGCTAACTTTTTTTTTTGCATGTTGAATGCCTTCATTGATATGCATGTCATACCTTCATTGACTGTACCGATGTTGATTGACAGCGAAAATGAATCCAATTCCGCAGACATTGTTCCCTCAGTGGACCTGCTGAAAAAGATCTTCTAGCCGACAAATCCGAGTGTATTAACTTGGTTGAACGTCTGTGTAAATCAGCCGGCTTCAGTAAGTTTCAAATGAGTTCATCTGTCGAGCTTCGTGGAAAGGCATTATTCTATCTTTTATAAGGTTTCATTATGGATGAAAAATCTATGAGACTTTCCCAAGTTAAGAATGAAAGTTTGAAAATTTTGTCTAATGTGCCCGAGTCTTCTACAATTGCTACCCCCACTGCTGATCAGTTGAAAAAGTTGAAGGAAAAGAATAATAAGTTGAAGGTTGATTTTTGTAACCTTGGAGTTATTGAGAGGGTTTTTGAAGCAAAACATAAGTCACACCAAGAAAAGAGTATCCATATCCTTAAATTTGGAAAACCATATGCTGATCTGCAAACTTATCTGTCTAGTAAAATTTTGAACTAGTTTCGTTTAATCTCGTGTTTCATAATCTCACCCAAGAATATGATATTATGAAACTTTACATGGAGTAGTTGGAGACCTTAAAAGGAAACCCTGAGTTACTTGAAAAGGAATAAAATGAATTCAAGTTGGAGGCGATTCGATCATTTGAAGAGCGTGCAAAGGATGAAGAAGACTCCTACAAGATTGGTTACATTGAGGGTAAAAAAGGACATGCACCTTTTTTTTTATCAATAACCGATGAAGATGTTGATTTTCACATGCAATTTATGAAACTTGCCTCTACTCCCCCCTAGCAGATCACTCCTGTATCCCTTGCCGATTTGATTGATTCTTCTAGTCATGGTGCGCAAAGAGATATTGTCGCTGCTAATGATCTTGGTTGTTCAACTCTTTTTAAGAACATGTAATCCTTAGAATGTTACATGTTCTTAATTTTTAGTTTTGTTTTCCAGACATTGCCTATATTTTTAGTACTGACTTTTCTTTTGTTTGTTCATGTACTCAATTGCGGTCTGCTGATCGACTTTGGTTGTTATGGATCCAAGCTCTATTTTGGTTTTTAAATGTCGTTGTTTTATTATGTTCAACTGTCATTTGTTATACCAAAAATGTTGCATGAATTATAACTTAGCGAAACACCTTCACAAAAAATTATCATATATGCATGGATATGTCATTCACCTATTGAGAAGAGGGTGTGCCCTTCGGTTGAGGAGAGAATGCATCATTTCATCTGCCAAGGAGTGGTATTTTAGTTTTCGCCCACTGAGGATAGGTTAATCCCATGCACCTGCTGTGGAGGGGTTACCTTTCGCCTGATGAGGAGATGTACACTTTTTTGCTTGTAAGGAGAGGTGTCCTACCTTTTGCTTATACAAAAGAATAGTTGTTCCATATATTGTTGTACAAAAAGGGACTTCAATCTTGAGTCATGATCTACCATTCTCCCTTTGGCCAAATAGGTAATTTGGGTAGAATTGTGAGTAAGAACTCAGTTTGGGGTTGTATTGCCCATACTCACATATGTTGAAGAGAGGTATGTTTTCTTTGTGAAAAAGACAAGTACAACTAATTCTTTCCTTTATAGGACTTTTACATTCTCCGACTGAAGAAAGAAAAGTATAACGCTTACACATTTCCAATAGCTACGTTCCTCTACCAGAAATGGTAAATACAGTCAAGTCTTCCTTGTATGTATATTGCATTTTATTTTCTTAAAAGATGAAAATATTATAGTTTACTTGATAGGTAGTCTGCTGACGACAAAATGATCTGCTTGTAGAGTCTTTTGCTGAAGATGAGGTGTATATTGGGTGAGTTACACAGTACTTCCTGAGGTTGTTGGCGTTCCATTGTCTAGGTATTTCTTTGCCTTCAAGAGTGTTCAACATATAGTTTTCCTAACCGCAACTCTAGTCATTACATACTGTCATTCCCAATTAGGATCTAACTTTTTCTACCCTCCTGGTTGGAATTGTCTGATTTTTGACCCGCTTATTGTAATGAGACATAAGTTGTTGATGATAAGTGGCAATTCGTGTGACAATTTTTCTCGGTTTTCTTCTACCAGATCCAAGTTATTCGCCATTTGATTGGCATTTGCTGCTAAGTTGGATACTTCCTTTCGTGAGGAGGGGGATACTATGTTCAGTGGGATGAAGGCTTCGGTTCCGAAGGCCAAAGAAAATGACATTTCTTTAGTAGGTTTCCTTTTGGTTGTGTGATAAGCCCATAGTACTCCAGGTAATTCTTCAACCCATTTGACTTTGACTTTTTCTAATCTTTTCTTGATGCAATCCAGAATAGTTTTGTTGGACGCTTCAACTTGACCATTTCCTTATGGATACCTATGAGTTGAATTTTGTCGCTTGATGTCGTGCTTCTCAAAGAAGTGTAATTTTATTCCAACAATTTCATGGGAAATGAAATCCATTATCACTGTTATGCAAATTTCTTAGTTGTTTGGTTGTCTATTTATTGATAGAAAACCGATTATTTGATCAAATTTCACCGAAATGGTTTCAATTTCCATTTTTGTTTTCCATGCAATCAAACAGACCATAAATGTCCATAGGATGGAAATCTCGAGCTTCTAGATTATGGTTTAGAGAGAAAACACCATGCAGGTTGAAGAGCCAAATACAGAGACTTTGTTGGAGATGCTCGTATTCCCACTTGTATGCTATATGGACAGTTTTAGTAGAAAACTGCTTGCTACTCGATGCAACTTGAGCATGTGAAATCACAGCCTGTTAATGTATTTTTTTTTCATCACAACTGAAAATCTAAAAAGCGGTCAAAGAGATGTGAAGACAGAGAGGGTCACACAGAACAGGGATTGAGAGAGACTTTGAGAACAAATAGGGGACGAGGAGAGCAAAGCAACTGTAACAGTGAGACAGATTCACTGGAAACAGAAAGAAATTATGAAAGAGGTTGAAGGTCTCATATGGACCACATCCTCTTCCATTCCTTCTTCTTTAGGCAATGAAAAATTAGAATTACACCTTCCTTTCACTAGTAATCCAGCCAAGGACAAGTTTGGTGCTAAGAATTGCAATTGCTTTGATCTCTGCTCAGAAAGTCAATAGTGATGTTGCTGTCCTCATCAATGATACAGTGATCTCTGGTCGATTTTCTCGATCAAAAAGAAATTCAACTTCTTTTTCATGGTTATTGCTACAATGATTGTGGATTTGGCTGCAGCAAGAGCATGACTGCCACTGGGTTTGAAACCTAATCAACACAGAGAGAAAGGGAAGAGGAGAGATGGAGGATGGAGGGGATGGCTGATTGTTGAGGATTTCAGACAGGCAATGGGAGGATATCTTAAAGAAGATTGGGGAAGTTCAGTTCATGTGGAGGGACCAAAGGATTCAAATGGCATCCCAGAATGCACTAAAAAGGCATCGCAGCCAAGGTATCCCAGGAAGTTAATATCTAGCAGAATGTCCAATGCCATACAAGTGCAAGAGGTTCCATACAAAGCCTATCTTCATCCAATGACTTTCCTTTGAAAATCCTTCAGATTTGTGTGCAGTGCCTCGCAAATGCTATTACGTAATGTACACCCTTTCACCTTTCTGTCCAAACAGGGGGTTAGATATTATATGTATGCGGAGCTTGAAATAGAACAAAACACTTGCGCCAAAAGCCAAATAACCCAAAATTGAAAGAGTGAGGCTAAGAATCAGGTTTTGCAACCATGTTTTATAACCAGGATGATGTGGCATCACTAGAATAGGTTTTTTACAACCTCAAGATACACAAACACTTTGGGGATTTCATCATTCTTTCAAGATCATGCTACATCACCATGATTACAAAACCTGATTGCAAAAACATGGTTTCCTAGCATTTTCGAAATTGAAATACAAAAGGCAATTTTAAAAATTAAATGCATCATCAAAACTAAATGATATTATAGACTAAAGATAATATTGTTTTGTAAATGATGGACTCTGGCAGATGCACTTTCAAGAAACAAACCCAACATGCATACCTAATATTGAACAAGCATAGATCACAAAAGAACCATCAGCTCATTTTTTGTTGCAGTAAAGAGAATCTACTACATTAACTTCAACAGTCTAAAAGACATCAGATGGAAGAACCACTTACACAAGTCAAATGTCATTAGTTACATGCCTCCACATTCAAAAACGTTTCCAGGAAAATAAATAAGAAATAAATGGCTTTCGGGAAAACAGATCTTGTGCATGTTCAAAATTGCAACTTTGGTCAGTCTTGTTTAATCAAATAACAACAAACTGACTGCCCTTTATGACAATTTGTTGTCAAGAGTTGAAGTAATTATCTTTCAGTGCTTCTCAGCATCAGCTCTCAGCAGAACCACTAAGAAACTTGATATTGCATCTTTCTCACGTGGAGTTGATTCCGTAGCCTCCTAGAGATCTCACGAGAAACTGCTGTCTCCTGTAAATAGCCGAGGAAGCCAAACTATAATTATTTCTCCTATCAAAGAGTGAACAAAGATTCATGATATGTTTAACTAGAATACACAAACAGCAAAGCTCTCCCTTAAATAATTATTCCAGGGCACTTGAATTGACATCATTCAAACTCCAAAGTTAATCACAATATCAGTTACCAAATTTGTTATAAACAAGATCAAGCAGAAAAGAAAAGTGATCAAAATGAGTTACTATTTGACAAGGTTAGAATTAGTCAGCAACAGATTAAGAATAAAAGGTATAGTAACAAAAAAAGGAGATCTGGGAATTAATGTTATGACCAAGAGACCAACCAACCAGCCAGAACCAAACTTGATAGTGGGGATGTGGATTCCCATAGTTACTTGATAAAACCAACTTCTTAAAGAAAAGGTAAGAATGCTCAACAAGATAGGCCAAAAGGGAAGTTTCTTGAGCATGTCCCCCGGTAGCTCCTATGCAGTTAAAACAACATTATAACGCCGATATAACTTCGATATAACGCTTAATAGGGGTGAGCCGTTACGTTATAAGATTATCACTTTTTGTATCACGACTCCGATATAAAGCCGTTATTGAGATAACTTTTTTTTTCAGTAACGCCGTTTTAACTTTGTATACTAATATATAAATTCATTCTCGATCGAAGAAGGATCAGCTTGTCGTCTCCAATCAACAGAGAATCAAACCTCGCTGGTTGACAGAGAACGAAAGAAGAAAGAAGAATGGAAGAAGACAAAGAGTCGATCGCACTCTCCATTGTGATCTCACTCTAATACGAAGGGAATATTTTTTTATTATGTTTCGATGTTTTTGAATTTAATGTTATGAACACGATTTACTTTTTTGTCTCTATTCATCAATACTTTGTGGAGTATTAAGAATATATTTAATAAAATATTCCGTTATATGCCATTATATCACGTTATATCCCGCTATAACCTATAACGCTCCTGGACCGTTATGGGTGCGTTATCCGTTTTAATTGCATAGGGTAGCTCATCATATTCCTTTCCTCTAAATTCCCTGAATAACAGCCAAGAGAGGGTCTTCTTTGGGTAAAAGAAGAAATGTATCAACAAGTAAAAGATCTCTACCAAGCCTCTATGAGCAAACTATGCATCTCTAAAATAAACCAACATGGATGAATCACATCAGAATTTACGAGGAAGTGACCATGTTAACACTAGATTAGTACATGGGGAAAAATCCACAATAGCCTTTGAGTAACTGATGAAACTTTCCATAGTTAATATCAATGTTAGTGAATCGTGAATCGTATTGTAAATCGTAGCGTGTAAGCTATGCAGTTAATGCGGAAAGCGGTCGCAAAGCGGTCAGGACCGCATTACGATTTTTCATAATTATGCGGGACTAAGCGGAATTATGCGGACAAGTTTTTCAAAGTATATATTTTTAAAATTTAATCATAGTCATAGATTACAAAATAAATAATTAATCAAAAGGGTGTAAATATGTAATCATAGTCATATATTATTTTACTAATTAATCAAATAAATTTAATTTTGCAAGTTGGAACACTTATAGTTACCTGGACTTGTTTACGAACAACCAATACAACGAAAGCAACAGCAGCAACTCATAGGCATTCTGGCATAGCAATAACCCCAACTCATGTGTGCTAAAGAATTGAATTCTCTGTAATTAACAAACATTAGAAAAATTCGTCTCAGATTAGCATTATTAATTTCGACTCTGTACAAAATTCAATTCTTCTCTGTAACATTATTAAATTCGTCTATGTATCTGTAATTGAATCCCTCTTCTCAGCAGAGGGAAGAACCGAAGAAGTGAATGGAAGAAAGCGACTAGAAGGAG
The DNA here is from genome assembly GCA_963556465.1 of Berberis vulgaris. Taxonomy (NCBI): domain Eukaryota; kingdom Viridiplantae; phylum Streptophyta; class Magnoliopsida; order Ranunculales; family Berberidaceae; genus Berberis; species Berberis vulgaris. The sequence continues at coordinate 81,672,498 of OY747124.1, read as the reverse complement.
AGGGAAGAGGGACTGGGAGGAGAGGGTACCTGATTTGGGAAGTAAGCAGCAAATCTCTTCGACGTCTTCGATTGATCTCTTCAGCAGCAACAGATCTCTTCAGCAGCAGTTGATTGATCTCTTCTTCAGCAACCTATTGAAGGAAGGGAGGAAGAGAGGTTCAGATCTACTTTTTCTTCAGATTGAAGGAAGAGAGGTTGATGAAGTCGATTGAAGGAAGGGAGGAGAATCGATTAGGTTTTTTCTTCGGATCTTTTCTTTTGTCGCTCCTACGCTTCAGTCAGGTGCAAAAGGGAGCAAAATCGATTATTTTTTTTTTTCATATATAAAGACCTACAAATCGGCCGATTTTGATGGTTCCGTTTAAAGCCGGCCGAGTCAACCCTGTGCGATTCAGTCCAGCCCGCATATCGCTTTTTGGCCGATTTTCGGCCACATTAATAGCACAGCGTGTAAGATTTAGATTTAATCGTAAATTGTAAGATTTAATATATATATATATATAAATCACTAATGAGGTCAACGCTATAAAATGTAATATTAGATAGGCGGCGACTACACCACACCACCATTTCCTCTCTCACACTATCATACTTTCTCACACCACCTATATAAAAAACCATCCATTTTTTCTCCTCACCATTCAAATCGACAATGGTTCCACCCTACCCCCATTCGAAATCTCTTCCAAATCTCTCCCCACACTCAAATCTCTTGCAAATCTCCTCCCTCTCCCTCGAAGACTCTCAAAATTGAAACCCTTAAATCCAAACTCAATAAATATGCATAACTTAACATTACAAAGAAACTCAAACTCAAAACGAAAAAAAATGCAACATAAGGTAACTTTCGACCAATTTAAACTCTCAATTGAGACCGATTCTCAACCTTTTATGTTCGCAGAGTGCACTGCGAGATATCTGGGATACCCCGCATTGCACAATGCGAACAGGAAATTTTTTTTCCTGTTTGCATGATACCCCACATTGCACAATGCGAACTGGAAAAAAAAAAATTTGTTCGCATTGTGCAATGCGGGGGATCACAGATATCCCGCAGAGTACTCTGCGAAAAGAAAATTTTTCGGACAGATTGCACGACTCTAGTAAAATGACCGTAACTTGCTCATTTCAAAACATTTTCAAGTGATTCAAGTTGTGTTTATTAGATAACTTAGAGCACCTACAATTTTTGTGGTTTGATTAACTTGAGAATCGGTCTCGATCGAACACATAAGTTGGCTGAAAGTCAGGAACACTATCCCGTTTTCATTTTTTAGACGAATTTGCGCGACTTTAATAAAATGACCATAACTTGCTCATTTCAAAACATTTTCAAGTGATTCAAGTTGTGTTTATTAGATAACTCAAAGTACTACAATATTTGTGTTTTGAGTACATAAGTTGGCCGAAAGTCAGGAACACTATCCCATTTTTTTTTGGATGGATTTGTGCGACTTTAGTAAAATGATCATAACTTGCTCATTTCAAAACATTTTCAAGTGATTCAAGTTGTATTTATTAGATAACTCAAAGTACTACAACTTTTGTGTTTTGATTAACTTGAGAATCGGTCTTGATCGAGCACATAAGTTGGCCGAAAGTCAAGAACACTATCCCGTTTTTATTGCAAGACATTTGTGCGACTTCAGTAAAATGATCATTACTTGCTCATTTCAAAACATTTTCAAGTGATTCAAGTTGTGTTTATTAGATAATTCATAGTACTACAACTTTCGTGTTTTGGTGAACTTGAGAATCAGTTTAAATTAGTCAAAAGTTACCCTGTTTTGCATTTTTTTCGTTTTGAGTTTGGATTTATCTGTTATGCATATTTATTGGTGGTGTGAGAAAGTAAAAAAAAAAAAAAAAACCCTCAATGGTGGTGTGAATAAGAGAAAATAGTGGTGTGGTGTGGTGTAATCGTTGCCTATTAAATAAGGACTAAAGTTCATAGTTTGAAATAGTTGGATAATGGCCATATGAAATAAGTAAGGCAACAACAAGACAGCAAAACAGAGCAGCAACAAAACAACAGGCCAGCACAAAGCAACAGTAACTGGAGTGGACATCACAGCAACAATAAGACAGCACACAACACACAGCAACAGTAAGACAGCACACAGCACACAGCACACAGCACACAGCACACAGCATACAGCATACAGCAACAGTACAGTAACATTGCCATTGACAGCACCACAAGAGGACAGTACAGCTAACATCGACAGACAACGACACCACAACCGGGTTAGTCAACTCTACTCCCTTTTTTCCTTCTCTTTCTTCTTCCTTCTCTTTTCCTTTCTTCCCTTTTTTTTTCTAATCTCTTCACAACAGCAACGATCTGCTCTCTTCTTCTCCATGCTTTTCTTCTTTCTTCTCTTCTTTGATCAACTAAGGTATGTATTTCTTCCCTTTCTCTTGGTTTTTTTTCCCAAACTAGCACGATCCTTTTGGCAATCGCGATTTAGCGATTTAAACAGTGAATCGTTAACGATTCACACCAATTTGTGTGAAACCCGATTTGTTGGCGATTTAGATCGATTGTAGACCAAGTCGAGTTAAATCGTTGACTCGCAATTTTTGACGATTCATACAACACTAGTTAATATACAAATGGAAAGTTAGATTACACCCCATATATAGCTAATAAAGTTGAGGGAAACCACGAGATAAAGTTGCCCTCATGTGTAGTTCACCCCATATATAGCTAATATAAGTGTAAAATGTAAGCGAATTCCAAATGGGAGTGCGGGTGAAACAGGAATGTTAAGAAATTCCCACTGAAGTTACATTCCATGTGATTCCTAACGGTTTCTTGTTGATAAATTACAATGAGGAACACCGAAAAAATGGACTTATAACATCCCCCCCCCACCAAACCCCCCTAACTAGAATACACATACAGCAAAGCTCTCCCTTAAATAATTACTCCAGGGCACTTGAATTGACATCATTCAAACTCCAAAGTTAATCACAATATCAGGTACGGAATTTGTTATAAACAAGATCAAGCAGAAATGAAAAGTGATCAAAATAGTTAGAGGTCAAATGAGATTTGACAAGGTTAGAATTAGTCAGCAACAGATTAAGAATAAAAGGTATAGTAACAAAAAAAGGAGATATGGGAACCGATGTTATGACCAAGAGATCAACCAACCAGCCCAGAACCAAACTTGATAGTGGGGATGTGGATTCCCATAGTTACTTAATAAAACCAACTTCTTAAAGAAAAGGTAAGAATGCTCAACAAGTAAGACGGGCCAAAGGGAAGTTTCTTGAGCATGTCCCCCGGTAGCTCATCATATTCCTTTCCTCTAAATTCCCTGTATAACAGCCAAGAGAGGGTCTTCTTTGGGTAAAGGAAGAAATGTATCAACAAGTAAAAGATCTCTGCCAAGCCTCTATGAGCAAACTATGCATCTCTAAAATAAAACAACATGGATGAATCACATCAGAATTTATGAGGAAGTGTCCATGTTAACACTAGATTAGTACATGGGGAAAAATCCACAATAGCCTTTGAGCAACTGATGAGATTTTCCATAGTTAACTTAATATACAAATGGAAAGTTAGATTACACCCCATGTATAGCTAATAAAGTTGCCCTCATGTGTAGTTCATCCCATATATAGCTAATATAAGTGTAAAATGTAAGCGAATTCCAAATGGGAGTGCGGGTGAAACAGGAATGTTAAGAAGTTCCCACTGAAGTCACATTCCATTCCATGTGATTCTTAACGGTTTCTTGTTGATAAATTACAATGAGGAACACCGAAAAAATGGACTTATAACATCCCCCCTCCCAAAACTAGAATACACAAACATCAAAGCTCTCCCTTAAATAATTATTCCGGGGCACTTGAATTGACATAATTCTAACTACATAGTTAAATCACAATATCAGTTACAAAATTTGTTATAAACAAGATCAAGCAGAAAAGAAAAGTGATCAAAATAGTTAGAAGTCAAATGAGTTACTATTTCACAAGGTTAGAATTAGTCAGCAACAGATTAAGAATAAAAGGTATAGTAACAAAAAAAGGAGATCTGGGAACCAATGTTATGACCAAAAGACCAACCAACCAGCCCAGAACCAAACTTGATAGTGGGGATGTGGATTCCCATAGTTACTTAATAAAACCAACTTCTTAAAGAAAAGGTAAGAATGCTCAACAAGTAAGACAGGCCAAAAGAGAAGTTTCTTGAGCATGTCCCTCGGTAGCTCATCATATTCCTTTCCTCTAAATTCCCTGAATAACAGCCAAGCGAGGATCTTCTTTGGGTAAAGGAAGTAATGTATCAACAAGTAAAAGATCTCTGCCAAGCCTCTATGAGCAAACTATGCATCTCTAAAATAAACCAATGTTGATGAATCACATCAGAATTTATGACGAAGTGACCATGTTAACACTAGATTAGTACATGGGGAAAAATCCACAATAGCCTTCGAGTAACTGATGAGATTTTCCATATTTAAGATACAAATGGAAAGTTAGATTACACCCCATATATAGCTAATAAAGTTGAGGGAAACCAAGAAATAAAGTTGCCCTCATGTGTAGTTCACCCCATATATAGCTAATATAAGTGTAAAATGTAAGCGAATTCCAAATGGGAGTGCGGATGAAACAGGAATGTTAAGAAGTTCCCACTAAAGTCACATTCCATTCCATGTGATTCCTAACGGTTTCTTGTTGATAAATTATAATGAGAAACCCCAAAAAATGGACTTATAACATCCCCCCTCTCTCCCCCAATATCTAAGTTATTAATGCGGCGAAAAATTGTCGATTAATCGAAGATTAATCACATTTCGGAGTTTGACCTAACCGAATTGAGTGAAATCGGTTGGGGTTTAGCGAACACTGATTAATCCGCGAAAAATGAGTGAGTCACCTATTAATCGGCCAGCCGACTCGTCGATTATTCGCTATGTATAAAAAAAATAAAAACTTAAACTCAAGAAGAAGAGAGAAGGTGAAGATCTCTGGACGGCAATGACGATAATCTTTGTCTCTCTTTTCTTCCCTTCTTTCAAACCAAATCAGAAAGGTATGTACCACTTCAACCCTAATTTCCCTTTCCTCCCAGTCTCCATCCCACTCGACCTCCCTTCTTCTCCTCCCTCCTGTGTAGAATTCATATGGACTAAGGGAGCTTGTTGATTGAGGTTGTTTGTAGTGATATGGATTTTGGTGAAACAATTGATTGTTGTTGGAACTCCCATCTTTCTGTGTATTTGACATTTTTGGCCTTCTGACTGAGAACACTAATAACTGAACCTCACAATTTCTTTGGAAGTGTGTGATTATACGTGAAAGATCCACACAATTTTCACGCACTTCAGTCACGACTTCCTTTATTCTTTGGTCTAGAATATAGTGGCCCTTCTAGAAATATCTTCGGTGCAAAGTAATACGGTTTACCTTCATGCGTTAGTGGGATAGGTAGGTTGGTTCTTCCTGTTAAGTCTGACATCTATTTTGCTTCTGAATGTTTGTCTTGGTAGCTTGGTTGTTAAAACAATCTACAATTTTCTTTTAGTTTCTTTTTAAGTAGCTTGGCTGATAATTAGTAAAGTTATATAATTACAAATTTATACCATTTTGATAAATTATTTATTTTTGTAATCTATGACTATGATTAAATTTTAAAAATATATACTTTGAAAAAATTGACCGATTAATCTTGTTTAATCGTAATTCGGTCCTGGATCGCGCTGCGACCGCTTTCCAATTTAATAACATAGCCCGATACACATGCAAAAGGCTCAATCACTTGGTAAACAAAAAATAATAATATTAATATTATTAATAATAATGATAATAACAATTTAATATCCACAAAGAAATACACGAGTTTTTTTTTAATGGACACCCAGATTAAGAGGAAAACGTGCACAATGTTAATGCAAGATAAAAGAAGCAAGTTGAATTAAAATTAAATTACAGGGTAAACTACTCATCATCAGATTCTTGAACTCTTCCACTTTTAGAACCCCCAACTTAGCCAACTCAGAAACTGATTCACAAATTGAATTATGGATGTTTCATGGGTGACATTTCTTCCTCTCCTCCTCTCAATGGCAATAAGCTCTGTCACTTCCCCTTTAAGTTCTCCAAGGTTCTCATAACTCTCATTCCCAAAATATCAATCTAGTGTAATAATTTGCTCTCATTCCTAAGTTTCTCACTGCTCTCTACAACTTATAACTAGCACTATCAGGAAAGGATTCAGCACAACAAAAGTTGAAACACGCAACAGCTGCAACAACCCTCTAAAACACCCCAAGCCCCCACATACCCGCATGGCAACTACATGTCCACAAAATCAACATCCTCCATATCAGTATCCAAGCTGCTTTCCTTTCATCTTCAATGTCAAAACCAGAACCTCCAATAGGGAGCACAAGATATCATCCCTATTTTCATCTAAGTCAATCTTCCGTCTCAACTCTCAAAGTTGACTCCCCCAGCCCCAAAATCCAGTCGGCTGACCTCTTCTAACACCTTGACTTCAAATGATTCCTGCTAGATCAGATTCACAATGGCTCCTTTCCGTTCAGCTTAACGCAGAGCCCCTTAGCAATTATCGCCCATTGGAACCACTGTAATTAGCGATTCCAGTTAATGAACCACCTCAAGATGATCAAACTCTTTGGACCATCTACTTACCAAAAAGCCAACACGAAGAACCGTCATTCTAGTAAGATCACATGGTTGAGACAATACCATACTTGTTGGATGATCACCAAAGTCATTCACGCTCTTTGCACTACCATTGCTTGTGAAGGGGACATGTGCTTCATTGTCCCCTTTTCAAAATACCTACCATGGACTGATAAAACTTGATATCGATAACAGTTTGTTTAAGGATCCCAATAGATATAGTGCCTATCTGAGATGTTAATCTGGACTCTATTCCTTCTCGAGTCTGCCTATGTAACAAAGAACTGCTCTCTTTTACAACTTCTTTTGTGATCTGAATAACATCCGTGAGTGCATTGGCGAACTTTTTGCACCCTATAGCACCATCACCGCAAGGAATACACTCCTGTTTTATTGCCTCATCTGCCATAATAACCAATTTAAAGTAGACAGTATTGTTATTGTACCTTTCTCCACAATCACCCAATCTAAACTCTCAACGCACTTCCTTTTAAGGGCCTTTCTCTCATTATATGATCCGAACTCCAACACTCTACACACATCAGACACACTAGAAATGGAGAGGAAGGCAATCACCTGAGTCCTCAATCCAATCTCTTTAACCATCACACATCCTCGCACAAAATCTAAATGCAACGCGCATTCAATTCTTCGAACACTAGCCTACGATTAATCCTCAATTAATCTCTTCTCACTAGTAGAGCATTACGATTTTTGAATTAATTGTTTAAATAATCTTTGACTGATTAATCGGCGAGAATTAACGATTTTCTGCTGAATTACCGATTATTTGCTTTCGAAATTCACCGATTAATCGGTCTGTGACGATATGTTATAAATAAACTAGAAAGAAAATTTTAATTTTTCCCTAACCGCATCAATACTCTACCATAGGGCAATACCAAGAGTGTGAAGAGGCTACAGAGAAATAAAAAATAAAAAATATATATGTAAAAATATCTATAGAGTTATATGTAAAAAAAGATTTAAGATAAAAGATAAAAACAACCAAAAGAAAATAACAACAAAACTAAAAATTATGGAAAATAACACTTTTATCGAACACTGAATTTTTTATTTTCTTTTAATTTGCCTTAAATCATGGCATGTAATATTTACTACTTCAATATTCAATCTTTCTTTGCTTTGCAATTTTTTTTATGAACCATACGCGCACTTTTCAATTTTTTTTTTCTTTTAGTAAACATATTACTTGGAAGGATAGAAAAAATATGTTTGCAAAATACTGCATTTTAAATACATGTCGATTAATCTCATAACACTCTTGAACCTATTAGGCTCAATTAACAATTTAACTACATATTAGCCTACCCAAAAAAATTTAACACGCCCAAATCACACCAGCCCACACTCTCACTATCCTTAACAGATTCCATCGAGGCAGAAATCAAGCTCACTCTTCTTACTTTTATCACCCGTCAGATACCACAACCACCACCAAGTTCCATGCTCTAAGAACCTCTCTTTCTCCACCCTTTCCAAGCACCTCAAAAGACTATAAGATCAAGAAAATGGAGTCGTTAAGAGACTTCAAATAGAAGATCATCTGGAAGTTCCTCCCAATCTGTAGGGCCCAAGCACTCCAGCCTTCCATCACTCCGACAATAAAGATGATAACTATGACTTTGAGAGATGGAACAACCTTTGCTAGGATGAGAGCACCACCCACACCAACAGCCAGCGAAAAGAAGAAAACAAAGATCTCCAACTGCCTCTACAGACACTCCACCGCAGGCTACAGCCACACATCCCTAAACCAAATCAGATCTAAGGAACTGAGGTTTGAAGAAAGATGAGAATTTCATAGCTGGTTTTTTGCAGAAAACTTAATGGATGTAAACTATTAGTGACATATTGCATCATTTTGCTTGGTTTAGTAGCTAAGGTGGTAGTGAAGTTAAAATGCCCTTTCGTGGGTTGGGTCTCCAAAAAAAAAATAATAATAAATAAAATAAAATAAATTTTGGCAGAAGGTGAAGAAATGGAAATTCCAAAATATGTGGACGCTAAGGTTGACAACTATGCAAAATATGACAAACAAGAAGAAAGAAAAATCAGGATTGAGAAGAGTAAGAGAAAAACCTAAGAAAAAGGCTAAGAATGATGAGGACTTGTCAATTTTATCATTTCAACGATTCACTTGCACTCAAATTTAAGATGCTTTATCGTTGTCTACGCTATTGTTTTCCTAAAATGCATGTAATCCTTGTAACCCTTAAATACAACATGATTGAGGAGAGTAAGAGAAAAACTGAAGAAAAAAACTACGGAATATGAAGACTTATGTCCACTCTAATTTTATGATTTCAACAATTCACTTGCAATCAACTTATTGTTTACGTTGTTGTTTTCCTAAAATGCAAGTTATCAACTTATTGACTGAGCTATACCTCGAGTGAATGGATAATCCCTTTGGTGTGGGGTGTGGGGTGTGGGGTTCGGGGACGTTGCACAACTTGGCCTTACTCTCTAAAGAGATCCTTGTGGAAGACCATCATTATAGAAAAATATGGCAGGAATCGTTATGGGTGGTTCATTGAACCTATCAAATAGTCTTATGGATGTTCATTGTGAAAAGCAATAATGAACGTACAACACAAATCCAAGTAAAAAATTGCCTATTAATGGAGCAAGATAAGTGGATCAATGGACAACCACTTAGAAAAGAATTTCCAGGAGAGGTTTGGAATTCAAATTTTTTTAGCATGATGAAGATGGCTGGGTTCGGGAATCTGCAGTGACAGGACATGGAGAGCAACATCGAGTTGTTGCACCTTATCGAATTACAAGGGCAACCGAATACCTGGTTTTGGAATTATAAATCGGTTTGTTTTGTGCCAAGCATTGCTATGATAAGGTTCCCCTCTCCCCTTATATGCAGAGCAACCCCCTGGCGCTCCACCCCCAGCTCTCTGGATGAAACAAAGTCCACTTTGTTTGGACCTTGGCCAAACCCTTCCAGTGAACAATCTGAATCGAAGAGACCTGTTGCTGCCCAATATATGTTTCCCATGTGAAAACTAATCAGAATCTATCAATCATTTATTCTTCACCTGTCCAATGATGACCGAGATTTAGAGGCTAGTGGCCTTGACTGTGGCTCACTACAACAATGGTGGGATTAGTGGAAGACCAACGCCTTTCGACTACGGTAAATGGTTATGGGAGCGAACTTCAGTAGTAGGTCTATGGGTCCTTTGGAAACTGTCACATCTTCAAGGCTAAAAAAATCCTCTTTGCAAATTGTTACCAACATTAAATTGCTCGTTTTTTTTCTAGGGTTATTTGGAGCACTCTTAAAGGGATTCCTTTCACGAATGTATGTTCTGTTGGGCTAATGTATATATGATATTTATATACTTTGGCCTTGTGAGCTTCTCACCCACCAGACATTTTTTTATAAATGAATCTGCCTTAATTTTTGGCTGATAAAAAATAGTTTTTTTTTCAGCAACTACACTTCCAGCACTCTTAAAGTAGTAACTGTACGAGTGTTCAAAGCAGATTTTAAAAAGAGTACCAACAAAAATTTCCAATTCTTACTAACCAAATAACTTGAAAGGCGTTCTACATGATAATTCCCAAATTAAACATTAAAACATAATCTATGTGATAATACATTGAAATGAAGTAATGAAACAGCTCAAAGAAAAACTAGAGAGAAGAAAGCATAAGCGGTACTTACATACACTTGCAAGTGGATTAATGCTTCTGATCTTTACTCAGCAAATACTTCTTTAAAACATCCATAACTGACCCAAAATCAGCCTTCACCTGCACAGGTGGGTTTGCATATCGGCAAGCCATGTCGGGAATATTCTTGGAGTGGTAATCAATCTTGGATTGTGTGAACTTCAAGCCATGAGCCGTACTGACAACCACTGTGCGGTCTGTAGGAGCAATAACCCCACTGCTTCGTAGCTTAATCAGTGCTGACAAAGCAACACCAGTATGAGGACATGTAAACATCCCATAGAGATCCGCTTGAGTCATTGTATCCATTAATTCTTCTTCACTTGCTTCCTCAACAATCCCATCTGCTTTACGAAGAGCATAGACAGCTCTATCTATAGAAACAGGGTCTCCAATCTGAATTGCAGACGCAAATGTAGTTTTAGCCTTGACGGGCTCAAAGTCCGCATACCCAGACTTGTAATGGAGGTAAAGCGGATTAGCATTTGTAGCCTGAGCACAAACCAACCTAGGAATCCTATCAACAAGCCCCAACTCTTTGCACATATGAAAACCTTTATAAAAAGCATATATATTACCAAGATTTCCACCTGGAACAATAACCCAATCAGGCACTTCCCAATCAAACTGCTGCAAAATCTCGATGGCCGCAGTCTTCTGCCCTTCAAGCCTCAAACTATTCAAAGAATTCGCAAGATATATAGGGAGCTCAGCAGTGACCTCACGAATCAAATTCATGCACCCATCAAAATCAGTATCGAGACTCAAAACAAAAGCCCCATTAGCAATTGGCTGAACCAATTGTGCCATAGAAATCCTATCAGCAGGGAGAAACACAATAGCAGGAATCCCGGCAGCCGCACAATAAGCAGAAAGTGCAGCTGAAGTGTCTCCAGTAGAAGCACAACCAACCCCGACAACAGGGCGGTTCAGTTTACGCAATCGATTGACCTGACTAACTAATACAGTCATACCCAAATCCTTAAAACTACCAGTATGACTAATCCCACAATGTTTAACCCATAAATCATTCATTCCAAGAATCTCCTTACCATATTTCTCAGCCCAGAAGAGATTAGAGTTACCTTCGAAGGCGGAAACAATGTGATCATCATGGATCTCTGGAAGCACCCACTCTTTCTTGCTCCACACCCCAGAACCGTAGGGCCAGGTGGTCTTCCCGACGCGAGAATCGAAGAGGGACTTCCAGTAGTGACCATCGAACTTCTTGAGAGCGTCCATATCGTGTTGGACATCGAGGAGGCTACCAGAGCGGCTGCGGTAGACAATTTCGTCGAGGGAGTAGGATTCAGTGGAGGAAGGCTCCGCGTTGAAGGGGATGTATTTGGCGGAGAACCCATGCTTCTCGGCCGAGATGTTCTGCCGGCGAGCTTCGTCGCGGATGTTCTCCTCGGCAGGGCGGCGGTGGTGCTTTCGATCAGTGGAGGCGGTGGCGCAGCATTTGATGGTGGGGAAACGGAGGAGGGATGGTTGTGGTGGTGGAAGTGTTCTAGGTTTAGGGTTTAGACGGGTTGATTTGGGAGTGAGAGAGGACAGGGAAGCAGAAGCAGAAGCAGCAGCAGGAGTCATGCTTGAAGCTTGGAGCTGGGAACTTGGAGCTTGGAACTTGGAACTGGAAGGAGGGTTGCTTGTAAAAGTCAATCGATACGATTTTGAACCCTTATAGAATTATGAATTCGAAAATTCTAAATGTCGAGGAAGTGGGCGAGGAAAATTCTAGCTCTTATGAATTATGGTTTACGTGTACTTTTGTACACTTGGTAGTGTCTTCTCCTAGACCTTGACCACCATAGGGAATACACGTGAGTCAAAGACCACCATTACGGTGGTCGATGACACTTCGATGCTTAAGTCAGATAATACTTGAGAAATGTGTAATACTATAAATTGGGTTTTGTAGCGTACCTTTGTTCATCAACCTTGTGGCATATTTATCATGCTAGAGTCCTTGTTTGGTTAGACCTTTGGTGGCGGAGTTTAGGAAAATATATCTTGCTGGAGATCATTTCCTTATTAGAAGTCGTCCATGTAAGAGAGTTTTCTCACACGACTTGTGCTCCTAGATCTGCAGGAGATCATTCCATCATGAAGTATTGTCCATGCAGGAGAGTTTCCATGTACGACTTATATTTCGGTATTTGTTTCCTGATAGGAGTCCGTGTATTGTTGGCCTGCCCGTCGTAAGTCGATCCCCCAAATACTTACCTTATTAGGTATTGCGGGTATTGGGCTTGACCATGTGACGTATGGGCTTAATAGAGCAATGTTGTTTAGGTCTAACCTCTTGGACTCTGCCTCAGTAGGCCTCGTGTTGTTTAGGCTTTGCCAGATTGAGCGTGCAATTAGGCCTGCTTTGCTCCATTGACGAGATTGTCATGACACGTGTACGACACAGATTACTGGACGGTTTGGTGTATCATAAGCTACTCCCCCCGAGTTAGTGGGCCAGCTCGTCAGCCACTAAGTCATGTCCTGAAGGAACTGGGCGGTCATGATGATTGAGTCTAAATCATCTTATCGAGCGGCGCGCGTTATTAATTGGGTATGCAACTACTCAAAAAGGCGGGAATCCTTGCTTCTATATAAATCCCATTCTCTGCGAACTTTAGTTTCTTTAATCCTTAGATTCCAGAGACTCTGCTTTGTTATTTCGCTTTCTGCGCTTTTGGCTTTATTAAATTTTTGTAATCGAAAGCTTGTACATTCTTCCATGGCAGGCCATAATCAGTTTTTCCGATGAACTGTTTGCTAAAGGCCGTAAGTTTTTCGTGGAGAGGTCGATCTCTGAGTTGAATCTGGAGGGCCTTCGTGAGAAGTATGAGATCCCTGATAATCTAGTGCTCTTCATATTGGTGCTAGTCAGACGTCATTGTCTCATTCGAAAGGATTTATTTGCTTGCATAGAGGTATGCTTCAATCGGGCGTTTATTTTCCTGTTATCAAGAAAATTTGGAGCTTTCTGGCATACCTTGGCATCCGCCTGCTCAGCTGGTGCCAAACGGGTACAATACGGTAATCGTCGTTCTGATCAGGGCAAAGGATGCTGGAGTCCGAGTGTCTCCGAGGATGCTCCAATTGTTCACCTCTCCATGGATAAATGAGCATGTTGTGTGCGTGTTGAACTTGTCGTTTGTATTGGCAAGCTGCTCGACAATTATAAGTTCTGGCAGAAGTATTGTTTCATGGCTCCCGCAGACTCAAAGTATTTCGAGCTTGATGGTTATCCAATCGAGCGGGAGTTCAAACAATTGAGTGAGTTTAATTCTGTTATCGATCCTGCTTGTGTTGATTGCATATTGAATTGTTATCTGTGCTTTCTGTAGGGAAATTTCCAACGATGTCCCTTTCTCCTGAGGATGAAGCAGTCAGCGGACTGTGGGCTTACTAGCATGAGGCTCCCACTCTTTTTAGAGTCCCGAAACTGAAGCTTGAAGGCGAAACTTTTCGAAAAATAGGAAGCTCTCGAAGGTTAAGATCTGTAGCCCGTCAAGTAGGGCAAAATTGAATGAGGCATTTTCTTCTTATGTGTTTTCAAAGAAGCGTCGCACTGCGTCTAAACCTACTTACAAGCGGTCGGCCCCTTCAGAAGGGGCGCAAATTTGTCAGGTGAAGGCCCCTATTTTCATTCTCGACTTGGAGAAGGCAGATCATAAAATGGTGGGGGTTGAAAATGCAACTAAGTTTAGCATCGAGCAGGCAAAAGTTATGAACAACATGTTGCTGCAAGCGCGTATGGCAGCTTCATCCGATGTGAGCCAGACACATCCTTTTTCATTGGAGGATTTCGAGTATAACCCCTCATTGGATCGCACGTCTCTTCAGCCTGGTGAAGAGTCGCTTGACTGTCGTCCCTATGGTGAAAGGTCCCCTCCACGTCGCACGTACTCTCATCCGTCCCGATCTCAACCTCAGATTGAGGTGACGATGGGGCCGAGAAATAATTCACTTCGTTCTTTCTTGTCAACTGCTTTTGAATCGGCTCGTGAAAGAGAGTCGATCGTTGTGAGTAAGGGGAAAGCAGTGGAGGAGACTCCTGATGGTATGATGACAACAAGGGCAGTGCTGGTGTGATTTTGGTCTTAATGGACCTCCACCCAGATGCGCGAATCAGTCTATTCGCACCGGATGTGGTAATGATGAGCAACCAAGCCTGGCATCAGGAGGTTGATATTTCTCATGCCTCCAGAGGCATAATAGTATATGGAATGAGTTACTACAATTTATGATCCGAAGCCAGAAGGTGATACGGTAGGAAATCGTATAGACAAGGGGCAGAAACATCTCATGCTGGGGATGTCATATCTGAACCAAGTTGTCGTCGCTAGGATGGAAGTTGAGGCTGCTCGTAAAAGGGTGTATACCATGGAGTGAGTCTTTGCGAATTTGCAGAAATCGTATTTTGATACTCTTCAAGAAATCGAATCATTGAAGAAGTTGTTTGAAGGTCTGAGGCATGTTCAATCGGCTGTTGATTCAGAGGCCTGGCAGACAAAATCGAAAGCTCAGAGGGCCCTCTCGAAAACGCTTGAGTCTGATTTGGCAGAGGTGGTGTCCACGAGGGACAAGTCTGAGGAAGAACTGAACCATGTCTGTCGTGACTTAAAACTTGCTCAGGAGACTGCAACTAAGACGCGGGCTGAGATGCAAGCTCTGAGTACTGAGAAGGGCAATAAGGATTTTGAGTAGATTGTCCGATGTCAGCAGCTGGAGGCTTATGTTGATCTTAATGCCAAGAACGTGAGGACAACAGAAGAACAACTCCTGGCTCAAAATGAACTCTGATTAGTCAAGGACAACCTGAGCACTAAGCAATCCAAAGCTGACGCCCTATTAGGTAGACTGGACCAGCTGAAGCGAGAGTTTGCAGAATCAAGAGTATGCAAGGAGAAACTCCTCAAGGCCCAGAGGGCATTCGAGTTCATCAGAGTTGTACAAGGAAAACTGGAACTATTGAAGCTGATAAAAGAATAGCATGCTGATTGGGACCTCTCCTACTACAGATTGGTGTCATTTGCGGACTTTGGGAAGCCTCTTATCAATCAGAAGAAGAGGGTGACCCAGATCAAGGCGCCCGAGCAGCAGCGTGTGCGAACACATCTCCTGTTTCTTCTCCTGCTAAGTCAAGCTCCAGTGTATCTGAACCTCCTCCTGACGAGGAGTAAACTCTGTTTGTTAAGTAACACCTTTGTACTTGTATTTTCTTTGACTTTTTTTGCCGCCTCTTTTCTGCTTTGTCTTATCGTGGTGTTGGTATTTAGACAAGAGATTTTGCAGTGCCAGGAAACTGTAGGGTTGATTTGCTGATGAGAATTCTAATCGCTTGTATTGCGTAGTTCAAGCAATCCTGGTATGTACTATTTAGAGATCAAGAAGTTGTGTCGGCCAAATCCTATAAGCTGGCTAAACTCCGTGCGAGGGAATAATCTTGGCTGAAGATAAATCATTCAGACTCATCATGTTTTTGATTCCTTGAGCCATTGTAATCCGCCCTGGCAAACCAAGTTGTAGATCGGACCAGCAGTTGTCGTCGATCGCTAGTCTAAGCGAACTGACCAAACTATGAACGAGCGTGTGCATACTTGTGAGTAGTCGGACAGTGATCCTGGCGAATTGTCTAAGTTAAGCTTCATGAGCTCTGACTGGACTTCCGCATTTCAAACCATTTTTGTCCACTCCTAGTGGACTAGGTCTCAAATCAGATTAGAAGTTGTCGTAACTGACTATACTTTTGCAAGGTTCAACGATCATTGTTTGTGGCTTGACAATGATCCCTGGCAAGTCATCTTGATCAAGCGTTGTGAGCACTGGCAAAACACCCATTTTCTAAGCCATCTTCATTTGCTCTTGGTGAACTATAGTCTTAAAGCGGACCAGAAGTCATCAGTCGGAACTGACTAAACTTCAGTCGGGTTTGACGACCATTGTTGATAGTGTCAAATCTTGTTTTCCTTGACCTTGACCTGCACAAGGAGCACACGTGAGCCAAAGACCACCGTTGTGACGAGTGATGGCACTCTGATGCTTAAGTCAGACAAATATTGAGAAACGTGTAATGTTGTAAATTGGGTTCTGTTTCTATATAAATCCCTTTAAGTGAAGAGTTTAGTTTCTTTACTCCTTCGATTCCGGAGACTCTGCTTTGTTGTTTCATTTTTTGCGCTTTTGGGTTTGTTCGAAAATTTGTATATTTTTCCATGGCAAGCCAGAATCAGCTTCCCGGTGAACTGTTCGCTAAAGGCCATAAGTTTTTCGAGGAGAGGCCAATATCCTGAATGGAATCTGGAGGGCCTTCATGGGAAGTATGAAATCCCTAATGATCTACTGCTCTTCACATTGGGCGCTAGTTTGACGCCATTGTCTCCTCCGAAAGGATTTATCTGCTTACACAGAGGTATGCTTCAATCGGGAGTTTACTTTCCTGTTATCAAGGAAATTTGGAGCTTCTTAGCGTACCTCAGCATTTCGTCCGCTCAGCTGGTGCCAAATGGGTACAAAAGGTGATCGCCATTCTGATTAAGGTGAAGGACGCTGGTGTTCGAGTGTCTCCGATGGTGATCCAATTACTCACCTATCCTTGGAAAACGAGCATGTTGTGTGCGTATTGAAATCGTCGGCTTTTTTTGGCAAGCTACCTGATGATTACAAGTTCTGGCAGAAGTACTGCTTCATGGCTCCTGCAGACTCGAAGTATTTCGAGCTTGATGGTCAATTCCCACCATGTCCGGCATCGTCCAGGCGAAGACGTATTGATTCTGCTGCAACAGCTTTATCAACCGTTAAGCTAATTATTTGCTCATGCGAGAACCTATTTGGACGACTATCTGTCGAGGTAGATCGTGATAGATTCCTCCTCTGGCTGATCGACGTTGGGTCTTTCCCTTGAACTAATTGGTGTCTCATCGTCTGAGTGGGGAGACTTCTCTTCCATCCCTGGACCCGGGCTCTGAGATGTTTGAGCCGTGGGCCCGGACGTCAAGTTGTTTTATTGTTGCGTAGTGGCAGTCTTTGGCTGCTAGCTGGTCTATTCGTACGGTGCCTACTGCCTGATAGGCGAGGTACTTAATACATTGTTGCAAAGTAGAAACTACCACCTTTATCTGGTGGAGTTAAGGCATTCACAAGATGATGTTGTAGGTGGATGGGCCATCAACCACCATGAACTCCTAGAACGTGACTTTATGAAGTTGTGGCTTTTGTAAGCAGATCGAGTCCGCATTTCATGGAGTGTCCTTTTTCAGGACCTGTTGGACTGTTCAGCTTCTGAGCACACTCCATGCAGGACATATACAATGTCTGCTGATTTGTCTTTAATTTCCTTGACGACTTCTTCTCCTTCCTTCGCCCAGTCTTGTCTCACATCTGGGCTCAGGAATTCTTTGAGTTTCCCCCTCTTGATCCAGTGTTCAATCGCTTATGAGATTTTTGCAGTATTCAGTATCGTGGTCGCTGTCCTCGTGAAAAGAGCAATATTTTCCATTGTTTTGCAGGGAGGAATCTCCCCGGAGTTTGCCGGGCCATATCACTTTTCCCCAATTCTTGATGACTTTGAGGACATTAGACATGTTGGAATTGAAGGGAGTGAAGGATTGGGATTCAACATAGCTGAAGGCTTTATCTGGCCTTGTGCGGCTAGAGTCTGGCATGCTGCCATTCCACTTCTTCTTATTTCTGTCATCGTCCTTCTGTTTCTTTCCCTCTTTCTTGTTTCTAGGACCAAAGGGTTTCTTTTCAGCTTCTGCTTCCTTTTTGGCGGCCAACATCTCATTGAGAGTGATGTATTTCTGGCCGTTCTTCAGCAAGTTCGCTATGTCATTAGGGGGCTCCAGAGTGAGGAAGTTGTAAAACTGCATCTCCTAAGACTTGAGGTGAAGGCTGTGACCAAGCTGTCATCGCTGCAGTCGTCGATGAGAGTTAACTCATCATTGAAGCGTGTGACATACTCCATCAATGTTTCATCCAACTTCTGTTTGAGGGTGAGCAGGTAATGCGAGCCCTTCTTGATCCGTTGGTTGCCGATAAAGTGGGTGAGAAACGCTTCGGCCACCGTCTGAAATGAGTCAATAGATTTCGAAGGGAGACTGTGGAACTAGGTTAGCGATGCTTTCTTCAGATTAGTGGGGAATGACCGGCACACTACTGATTCAAATCCTTCTTTCAACACCATCACATGCTAGTAATGGCGTAAGTTATCAGACAAGTTTGTTGTTTCGTCATAAAACTCCAGTTTTGGCGGGTTGAACTTCTTCGGCAGTGGCTCGTTCATGATGTGACCCATGAACAAGGGGGACGGTGAGGTTGTACAACACGTCTAGATTAGTGGCCCCAAGCCGGGGGTTCAGCGAGGCGGGTTTGTCGACCTTCGATGTCAGGTCCTCGTTCGCCGCTCCTCCGCCTTTGGTCCACTAAGAGCTAACAGGGGCAAAGTGGCTCTCATGAACATGCTCTCTAGAGTCTTTTGGGGACGGGGCTCTTCCTAACTTCCTGTCTCCTTACGTGGGTGGAGGGTTCCGTTGTGTGAGTATTTACACCGCTTGTGTGATTTGTTGCACTTGGGCTAATAGTCCATCCATCCTAGGGTCCGTCACGCCTACTGCCTGTGCGGAGGTCAGAGGTTGTTCCCCGCAGGGCCGGTGTCGTTGCAGCTGGCAGCGTTTCGCCAGTTTGAGCGTTCGAGGGCTCACCAATTTATCCATTATTGCGAGATCTCGTGGTAACTTGTTTCTGGACTGTAGGGAAGGGTGCTATCACCATTTTCTTAGGAACATTGTCGTTCCCCATTGACAACGCCAAACTGATGGTGTCAAATCCTATTATCCTTTACCTTGACCTGCATAGGGAACACACGTGAGCTAATGACCACGGTTGTGACGGCCGATGACATTCTGATGCTTAAGTCGGGCTTGAGAAAGGTGTAATGTTGTAAATTGGGTTTTATAGTGTACCTTTGTTCTTCAACATTGTGGCGTATTTATCATGCGAGATTCCTTGTTCGGCTAGGGTTTTGGTAGCGTAACTTAGGAAAAAATATATCGATGGAGATCCTTTCCTTGCTAGGAGTCATTCGTGTAGGAGAGTTTCCCTACACTACTTGTATTCCTAGATCTGTGGGGGATTCTTCCCTTGTAGGGTGTTGTCCATGCAAGAAAGTTTTCATGCACGAGTTATACTCAGGTATTTGTTTTCTGATAGGAGTCAGTGTATTGTTGGCATGCCCGTCTTAGGTCAATCCCCCATATACTTGCATACTAGGTCTTATGGGTATTGGGCTTGACCATGTGATGTATGGGCTTAATAGAGTGTTGTTGTTTGGGTCCAATCTCCTGACCCTACCTTAGTGGGTTTTGTGTTATCTGAGCTTTGCCAGATTGGGCGCGCAATTAGACCCGTTTTGCTCTGTTGACGAGATCATCATGACACGTGTACGGCGCGGATTACTAGGGTTGGCAGTGGGGTGGATTTTCACGGATATCCGCCCCACCCAATCCATATGGGGCGGATTTGGATATGGCTGAATGGGTTTTCGGGTGGTTTCGAGTATTCAAACAGTATCCGTTGAATATTCGGGGCGAATACGGTTTTAGCCATATCCGCCCCACGAATATCCATTTATACTGCTCAAAATACTATAATACCCTTCGACCCTAAAGTAACTATTAACTAAACCATTTAAAAAAAAAAAAAAACTAAAACCTAAGAAACCCTGAGATCCGCTGCTCACAATTCTCCTTTCTTCACCTCGAGACACAAACTCACAGAGAATCAGATCTCCTATCTTCCACCTCTATACAAACTTACAAAGAATTAGAAGTTACAGTAACAAAAAAGGAGACACATGTGCCCCCACCTAGATCTTCCCTGCCTCCCTACTTCAGTTCACGATTAGAGCAACCCTCCTTCCCTTCTTCTTCTTCTTCTTCTTTTTCACGTCTTCAGTTCACGAACAAAGCAAACTCACGCACAACTCTGGTTCCTCGCTCAATATCGTAGCCAACCTCAAGCTTCACTTTCACAAATCAACAACAGAGCAGCGACTTCACGTACCTTTCCACTGTTCTTCTTCAATCTCTGTAACTCTCATCACGCAAATCGAAAGAGAGTCTTTGGTCGAAGGAAGGGAGTCAGATCTGGTGGGTTTTTTGTCAGTCAGATCGTCGGAGGTCAGATCTGGTGGATCGATCTGCGTCTGCGGTGGTTCGATCTGGTAATTTGATCTGCGATGGCTCGATCTAGTGGTTCAATTTGGTGAATGGTGGTGGCTTCATCTAGTTTTGGTTGTTCGATCAATCAATCTGGTGGTGTGATTTGTTGTTGGCTGAGATATGTTTTTGAGAATGAAATGGTTGTTGTTGTTGTTGATATTTGAGAATGGAAATGGTGGTGTGATTTGTTGTTGTTCGACCTGTTTGTGATAGTTGAGAATCTGGTTTTTTTTCTCTTTCTTTCTTCGGGTATTTGGGGCGGGGCGGATATCCACCAATCCGTCTGGTTCGGGGATGGATTTTACAAAATATGGTAAATGGATATTCGGGGCGGATTTGAATATCTGTCATCTCCAGCGGGGCGGGGATGGATTTGTCCAAATCCGCCCCAATCCGCCCCGTTGCCATCCCTACGGATTACTAGGTGATTTGGTATATCATCAATTGTCTGTGGTTGGACAATGATCCACGGCAAGCCATCTGGATCAGTTATCGAGAATATTGACTAGACTCCCACTTTCTAAGCCATCTTCATCCGTGCTTGGCGAACTACGGCCTTAGAGTAGACCAGAAGTTAAAGTCATCAATCGAAACTGACTAAACTTTGGTCGGGTTTGGCGACCATTGTCTGTGGTTGGACAATGATCCCTGGCAAGCCATCTTGATCAGGCATTGAGAGCACTGACTAGACTCCCACTTTCTAAGCCATCTTCATTTGCGCTTGGCGAACTACGGTCTTAGAGCAGACAAGAAGTTATCGTCATCAGTCGTCACTGACTAAACTTTTGTCTAGTTCGGCAACCATTGTCTGTAATTAGACAATGATCCCTGACAAGCCATCTTGATCAGGCGTTGTGAGCACTGACTAGACTCCCACTTTCTAAGCCATTTTCATCCCCGTTTGGCGAACTACGGTCTTAAAGCGGACCATAAGTTATCATCACCAGTCAAAACTAACTAAACTTTGAACGGGTTCGCGACCATTGTATGTAGTTGGACAATGATCCCTGGCAAGTCATCTTGATCAGACGTTGTGAGCGCTGACTAGACTCCACTTTCTAAGTCATCTTCATCCGCGTCTGGCAAACTACGATTTTAGAGCGGACCAAAAGTTATCGTCATCAGTCGGAACTGACTAAACTTTGGTTAGGTTCGACGACCATTGTCTGTAGTTGGACAATGATCCTTGGCAAACCATCTTGATCAAGTGTTGTAAGTGCTGACTAGAGTCTCACTTTCTAAGCCATCTTCATCCGCCCCTGGCGAACTACGATCTTAGAGCGGACCAAAAGTTATTGTCATCAATCAAAACTGACTAAACTTTGATCGGGTTCGGTAGGGCTGGGCAGGTACGGGTAACCGACCCAAAGTGTAAAAACCGAAAACCGGACCGAGAAAATCGAGCCTGTGTTTATGAGACCCGAAACCGGACCGAGTTAACCGGTTAACCGAGGTCCTGGTTAACCGAATTACGGGCCGGTTTCAGGCCGATCTTGGTCCTCATAAACACGAAATTTATGACAAAGTTCTATGAATATACTGCAGAATAACAGGAGTGTTGCTCACTTGCTCGATTGAATTTCAACATAAATCTTCTTACTGATGCTATATATACAGACTTGAGGATGTCTTGGTATTTAACAAGTTCTCAATTTTTGCAAATGAATTTGGCTTAGAAGTAGAACTATCTCAATTTATGGTTTTGCTTCTGGCTTTCTGTCATTGCTTAGCTTTGTTTGTTGTTTCTTGAGTACACAAACAACTTATACCCTTAGCCTTAATGAATTGCTTCAAAAGCTTGAACAGATAAGACATTGCCACTTAATCAAACTAGTACCCATAACAATTTTAGAACATAACATGGCGCATAATGTGATCAGTACATTCATAAAAAATGTAATCTTTGATGCCTAAGCTGGTGACAAAATAACTAAATATTTAAGACTCTGCCTCTCCTAGCGAATTTATTCACCGCTGAGAAACTATAAGATATATTTTACAAATAACCTAACACTTTTACAGTGGTACTTCGATCACTTCATTTCCTCTTATTTGAATATGCCTCCTACAAATCCATGCAATCTGGTCGCTGTCTCTGTATCTCACTCTCCACAGTCCAAATTTCTCTGCAATATCCTTTCCAGTTGAACATCTTCGATCCCTTAAGAAATCTACTAGCCATTAATATTTAATGGGAAACAAGCTTTATATATTAATATTTAATGCAAAGAACAAAAACTACAGTGAGTCACAATTACAATTTCGCTGAAATATTTTACAGATTCCTCTTCAACAAACTAATATCCACATTTAGAACATTATATGTTTAAATGAACTTCTCTACAGTGCATCATGACAGCTCAGGGGTACTACAAGATTGCAGTTTTGCATTAGGTGGAGGAGAACAACACAAAGTAGAGAGCATAATAACTAGTCAGTGTTCGATAGCACTTCGAACAGAAACTAGAGGGCATTGCAGATGAAAAAGATGAAACCATGTCAGGCATATTTTTGCTTCATATGTAATTGTACAGAGTCTTTGTTATTTGAGAAACCAATTAAAGAGTGTATTAGAAATGAAATGTAATGTTAATGTCATCTCTTGGTAATGCTCTGTTTTGCTGGTGACTAATAAAGCATGGTTCACATGCCATATGCACGTAGAACTCAAGTAGCACCATATTTGCATGAAAAGCACATTTGCTGACCCTTACTTAGGATCATATTAATCATAAATGTCGATCTACAGACTACAGAGTCACACAGATATACAGACTTCCTGATAGTTAATAGAAACTAGAAAGGCAGAAAAACAATCACACACAGAGTCACACACATAACAACGGAGTCGCACACACATACCTTTTGTGAAAAGAAGTGTGGAGACTGGAGACAACGTTGCACAGGGAGTCTAGGAGGAGAGATCCGAGAGGAGTAGCCAAGCCGAGGAGGAGAGGAGTAGCCAAGGAGTCGCACAAGGTCAGGGAGGGGAGGAGTCGCACACAGGAGGAGAAAGAAGTAGGGGACCAGTAAATGCAGGGTTTTACTTTTTATCTTTTTATTTATATCCGGGCCGGGCCGGTTATCCGACGGGCTTCAGAATTGGAAACCTAGACCCGGACCAGAAATTTTGGGTCAGGCCGGGCTTTTACAATCAAAATTTTTTTAATTAATTAAAACCGACCCGATCGGTCCGGTTGTCGGTTTGGTCCGGGTTTTTTGTCCTAAATGCCCACCCCTAGGGTTCGGCGACCATTGTCTATAGTTGGATAATGATCCCTGGCAAGCCATCTTGATTAGGTGTTGTGAGCGTTGACTAAACTCTCACTTTCTAAGCCATTTTCATCCGCACTTGGCGAATTACAGTCTTAGAACAGACCAGAAGTTATCATCATCAATCGGAACTGACTAAACTTTAGTGTGTAAGTCTGACTTGGGTGTCTTGACTTACTTCGCCTGATAGTCCGACACGGGGTCGGATCAGCAAGTCTGATTCTAGAGCTAGATTGCCATAGATTTACCGGATTGAATTTCAACCAGATTTGATGAACAACAGCGAAACTTTAATAGAGCTGATACCTTGGATTTATTTATAATATCACTATAGGTGTGCTCTGCATTCCATTGGCGCTTAAGGCATTTGAAGTTTGTGTCTTTGTGTGTACTGAGCCATTCTCCGTCTTTTGGGCCAGATCTGACCGAGTGTTTGCTTGGGCCTATTAGTTGGTTGGGCCCTGTCGATGCGATCATCGTGCAACGTGTACGACATAGATTGCAAGATGGCTTAGTATCGGCTACTCCCCATAGTTAATGGGGTTGCGTGCAGTGCCATTAATTCAATGAATGTGGACTCGTGTTGTTGCAATTGGAACCGTCGCCTCTCTATTTCTTGTACAGTATTTAATGCTGACGTAACTCCTGGGTGACTTTGTTTCGTGAATCGTTGCGCCTATATATAAGTTGGTCTTCACCATTTGAAGCATTGCCATGAATGTTGTAGAGCATGTTTTTCAAATGCATATTTCCATAAAATTTGTTTTTAGTTTTCCAAAGGCTAAAGGAAGATCTTTGTTGTTGGAGTCTTCAAATGTTCTGACATTTGCAATGATGAGTCTTGACAAGAACTGTTATTGGATGATGCCACCTAATTTGGGTGAGCATCCAATTGGTTCCATTGGACCTCATAATTTCTTCTTACATTGCAAAGAAGAAGTAGGGACTCCCTCTCAGGGGTCAAGTTTGACTTCCATCTTCTGGTACTCCCACGACGTCTCGCGCCATCCAGTTTGAGAGATAACACCCGCAACCAACTTTGGGTTGTTGTTTCTACTGCTACTTCCTGGGCCTCACGTGTGATGCCACATCCAAAAGGAAGATAGGCGGAGCAGAGCTCTAGGGGACGCGACCTACGATTTTGGGGTGTTAACTTTGCATCACCCCAGGCATCCCTTTTTGAGTGGTCGTTTCCTCAACCCACCTTGGCTACATCTGCTTCCACTTTCAAATCATCCTTGCAAGGCAGATTGGCGGAGCGAAGTCTTGACATGCGTTTCAATGGATCCATACTTGTGCCATATTCAAATACTTATAGTGTATAAGCTTTTGTACTAGTTAGTCGGGCAAGCTTTGTAATAACTTTCTTAGTATCAATAAAGTCCGTTTTGTATAATTCGCATTTTATTCCTTGAATGACAATGTATCATATTGGCTTGTGTGAACAATTCTTCTAGACTGAAAAATAAAATAAATCAAAACAATAAGATAGTTTGACTCTTGAGCGGGGACTAAACTAATTTGGCCCTGAAGGAGATGCGCATGGTTCTGTCTCAGACTGTATAGCTCCCTTGGTGAAGTGTCACGTTTTGCCAATGATAGTGAAGTTACTAAAAAGTGAACTTCGTACGAGCGAGTCGTTCCTCGCTGGTAGCCAGCTTTTAGAGTAGGCATCGGTTTGTCAAAGTGTTGCTACTTAACTTTGTATTGAACTGGAGTGACATATAGATGGTATTTTTAATGCTCGATTCTGACTCGTCGTATAGTTGAGTCTCGGTTGTCAGAGCTTTGTCTTTGTCCGTATGAGTTTGGTTGTGTTCGGAGGTGGTTTCATGCCCACATGCGAGGAAGTGGAGGGTTGTTTTTTGGATAAGTCTCATCTTGGTTCGTGCAATCCGCATGAACTCCCCATTTCCCGCATTTTTTTTTCGCCGAGGTGGCACTAGCCAGTCAGTCTTGCTGGTGGACATTGGGTCTTCCCTTCGGACTGACTAGAGTTTTTTCGTTCTTGTGGGGTGATTCTTCCCTCTTATTTGGGCCCAGTCTTTGATATGTCTGTGTCACGGGCCCGAGCTGTAATTGTTAACAATCCAGATGTTTCAGCGCTGCATAGTGGCAGTCCCTCGCTAAAGGTTGGTCTCTTATAATGTTCCCCTCCACTTGATTGGCCATGTTCTTGATGCACTGGTGAAGAGTGGAATCTACCGCCTCCATCTAGTGAAGCCAAGGTCTTCCCAAGATGATGTTGTAGGTGGATGGGACATCAACCACTATGAACTCATCGAAAAGAACTTTCTGCAGTTGTGGCTCTCCCGCCACTACTGTTAGCCTCATCTTCCCAATAGAAAAGTACTTCTCTCCACTAAACTCGATCATCGAGTGACTAGCGGGTGTCAAGTTTCCTTGCTTCATGCTACAAAATGCATTAAAGAACAATGCATTCAGAGAGCTCCCTCTGTCTAGCAAAAACCTTTTCACTTCCCACTTCGCTAAGAGGACCGAGATGACCAGGGCATCATTGTTTAGGAGAATAGAAGCCTTGGAGGTCCTTGTCCGTGAATGTCAGTAGTGGGATCGGGCTCTGAATGCGTGCATATTGCACTTGTCGGTCCTCGTAGGTGCACTCACATATCGAAGTGTGTCTTTTTTCCAAACCTGTTGATTGTTCACTTTCCGAGCCGACCCCATGAAGGACATATATGATGCCAGGAGCTTCTTTTTCTATCTCTTTGACGACATCTTCCCTTTCCTTTGCTCGGTCTTGTCTTATTTTATTTTTTTAGGCTAAAGAATTCTTTGAGCTTGCCCTTCTAGATCCAGTACTCAATCTCGCTTATGAGACTTTTGCAATCCTCAGTGTCATGGTCATATCCTTGTGAAAGGAGCACTATTTGTTGTTATTGTGCAAGAAGGGATCTCCTCGTTGTTTAGCGGGCCACTTCACTTCTCCCCTATTCTTAATGGTGTTGAGGATGTCGGAGAGGCTGGAATTGAGGGGAGTGAAGGATTTGGATCCAACAAAGTTGGAAGCCTTATCTTGTCTTGTGCGGCCAGAACCCGACTTGTTGTCATTCCGCTTCCTTTTATTTCTGTCATCGTCCTCCTGTTTCTTTTCCTCCTTCTGGTTTCTAGGACAAAATGGCTTCTTTTTAGCTTTTGTTTCCATTTTGGCGGCCAACATCTCATCATGAGTGATGTATTTCTAGGCGCTTTTCATCAAGTCTGCCACGTCATTAGGAGCTCCAGAGTGAGAAAGTTGTAGAACTGACCTCTCCTTAGACCTAAGGTGAAGGCTGTGGCCGAGGTGTCGTCGCTGCAGCCATCGATGAGAGTTAACTCATCATTGAAGCATGTGATGTACTCCTTTAGTGTCTCATTCAACTTCTGTTTGAGGGTGAGCAGGTAATGTGAGCCCTTACTAATTCGTTGGCTGCCGACAAAGCGGTGAGAAACATTTTGGCCAACATCCGAAATGAGTCAATAGACTTCGAATGGAGACTGTGGAACCAGATCAACGTTGCTTTCTTCACGCTAGTGGAAAATGACCAGCACGTTATTGCTTTAGATCCTTCTTTTAGCACCATCACATGCTGGTAATGGCGTAAGTGATCGGACGGGTCTGTTGTTCCGTCAAAAAACTCAAGTTTTGGCAGGCGAACTTCTTGGCAGTGGCTCGTTTATGATGTGATCCATACATGGAGAGACGGTGAGGTTGCGCAACACGCCCGGATTGGTGGCCCCAAGCCAAAAAGGGTTATGCAAGTCGGGTTTGTCGGCCTTAGACGCCGAGTCTCCGTTGGCCGTTCCTCCGCCTTTGATCAACTGAGAGCTGACGACGGTAAAGTGTCTCTCCTGAACAAGTTCTCTGGTGTCTACTGGGGATAAGTTTAATAAATGGATTTGGGTCTATCCCAAACCCACTTCTGGTTCCGTCCCATCTTTCAATACAATGGAGACAGGTCTATCCCTTCTTTAATATAATGGATTCAGGTCAATCCCTAACCCACTTCTGGCTCCGTCCAGTGTTTCAATATAATGGAGACGGGTCTATCCCATATTTTAATAATATGGATTTGGATCTATCCCGAACCCACTTCTTGTTTCGTTCCCACTTCTAGCTCCGCCCGATCATTCAATACAATTGAAACGAGTCTATTCCGTATTTTAATACAATGGATTCAAGTCTATCCCGAATTCACTTTCATTTCAGACTTGTCTTTCAATACAATGGAGACGAGTCTATCATGTCTTTTAATAAAATTGATTCGAGTCTATCCCGAATCCATTTTGGATTTCGTCATGTCTTTCAATATAATGGAGACGGGTATATCCAGTCTTATAATATAATGGATTCAGGACTATCCTTAACCCACTTATGGCTCCATCCAGTCTTTCAATACAACGGAGACAGGTATATCTTGTCTTTTAATAAAATAGATTTGGATCTATCCTGAACCCACTTCTGGCTACGTCCCGTCTTTTAATATAATGGAGACGGGTTTATCCCGTTTTTAATATAATGGATTCGAATTTATGCCGAACCCACTTTCGGTTTCTTCCCGTATTTCAATATAATGGAGATGGGTCTATCCTATCTTTTAATACAATGGATTCGGGTCTATCCCGAACCCACTTCTGGCCTCGTCCGATCTTTCAATACAATGGAGACGGGTCTATCCCGTCTTTTAAAAAAATGGATTTGGGTCTATCCCGACTTTTAATATAAGGGATTCAAGTCTATCTCGAACACACTTTCGGTTCATATCCCATCTTTTAAATACAATGGAGACGAGCTATATCCCGTCTTTTAATAAAATGTAGTCGGGTCTATCCTGAACCCACTTCTAGTTTCGTACTGTCTTTCATTACATTGGAAACGGGTCTATCCCGTCGTTTAATAATATGGATTCGAATCTATCACGAACCCACTTCTAGTTTCGTCCCGCCATTCAATATAATGAAGACGGGTCTATCCCGTCTTGTAATACATTGGATTTGGGTCTATCGCGAACCCACTTCTGGCTTCGTCTCGTCTTTCAATACAATGGAAACGGGTCAATCCCGTATTGTAATACAATGGGTTAGAGTTTATGTCGAACCCATGTTTGGTTTCTTCTTGTCTTTCAATACAATGGAGAGGGGTCAATCCCGTCTTTTAATACAATGGATTCGGGTCTATCCTGAGCCCACTTCTGGTTTCGTCCGGTCTTTCAATACAATGGAGATGGGTTTATCCAGTCTTTTAATAAAATGGATTCGGGTTTATCACGTCCTTCAATATAATGGATTCAAGTCCATCCCGAACACACTTTCGGTTCCATCCTACCTTGAAATACAACGGAAATGGCTCTATCCCCTCTTTTAATAAAATGTAGTCGGGTCTATCCCGAACCCACTTCTAGTTACGCACTATCTTTCATTACATTGGATAAGGGTCTATCCCGTCTTTTAATAAAATGTATTCGAGTTTTTCCCGAACCTACTTCTGGCTTCTTCCCGCCATTCAATACAATGGAGACGGGTCTATTCCCGTCTCTTAATAAAATGGAATCAGGTCTATCCCAAACCCACTTCTGGCTTCATCCGGTCTTTCAATACAATGGAGACGGGTATATCTCGTCTTTTAATAAAATGGATTTCGATCTATCTCGAACCCTCTTCTGGCTCCGTCCGGTCTTTCAATACAACGGAGATGGGTCTATCCCGTTTTTTAATAAAATGGATTTGGGTCTATCTCAAACCCACGTTTGGTTCTGTCATGTCTTTCAATACCATGGAGACGGTTTTATCTCGTCTTTTAATACAAAGGATTCAAGTCTATCCGGAACTCACTTTCGGTTTTGTCTTGTCTTGAAATACAATGGAGACGGCTCTTTTCCGTCTTTTAATAAAATGTAGTCGAGTCTATCACGAACCCACTTCTAGTTTCGTCTCGTCTTTCATTACATTGGAGACGAATCAATCTCGTCTTTTAATACAATGGATTCAGGTCTACCTCGATTCGGGTCTATCCTGAACACACTTCTGGCTCTGTCTGGTATTTCAATACATTAGTGACGGGCCTATCCCATCTTTTAAACAATGGATTCAGGTCGATCCGAACCCACTTCAAGCTTCGTCCGATCTTTTATACAATGGAGACGGGTCTATTCTGCCTCTTTATAACAAGGATTCGAATCTGTCCCGTACCCACGTACGGTTCCTCCTCGTCTTTCAACACAATGGAGACGAGTCTATCTTGTAATTTATTACAATGGATTAAAGTCTATCCCGAACCCACTTTCAGTTTCGTCCTACCTTTAAATACAATGGAGACGACTCTATACCATCTTTTAATAAAATGGATTCGGGTCTATCTCGAACCTATTTCTAGTTTCGTCCCCTTTTTCAATATGTTGGAGACGGGGATATCTCGCCTTTCATAAAATTGATTCGAGTCTATCCCAAACCCACTTCTGGCTCCGTCCCGTCTTTCAATACAATGGAGTCGAGTTTATCTTGTCTTTTACTACAATGGAGACGGGTCTATTCTGAACACACTTATGGTTGTTTCCCGTCTTTCAATACAATGGAGACGTGTCTATCCCAAACCTACTTATGTTTTTTTTTTAATTCTTTTAATACAATGGAGACATGTTTATCCAGTATTTTAATACATTGGATTCATGTCTATCTCGAACTCACTTATTGCTCTGCCTGGTCTTTCAATACAATAGAGACGAGCTTTTCCTGTCTTTTAATAAAATGGATTCAAGTCAATCCCGAACCCACTTCGGGCTCCTTAAGGTCTTTCAATTCAATGGAAACTAGTCTATCACGTCTTTTAATAAAATGGATTTAGGTTTATCCCTAACCCACTTCTTGTTCAGTCCGATTTTTCAATACAATGGAGACCAGTCAATCCTGTCTTTTAATAAAAATGGATTTGGGTTTGTCCGTCTCTTCTTTCAATACAACAGACATGGGTATTTTCCGTATTTTAATACAATGAATTTTGGTTTCTGTCGAACCTACTTCTGGTTCTGATCCATCTTTCAGTATAACGGAGACGGATCTACCGAGAACCCACTTCTAGTTCCTTCCCGTTTATCAATACAATGGAGACGGGTCTATCCGATTTTTTAAAACAATGGATTCGAGTCAATCCCGGACCCACTTCTGGCTCCATCCGGTCTTTCAATACAAAAGAGACAGGTCTATCTCGTTTTTGAATAAAATGGATTCGGGTCTATCCCGAACCCACTTATGGTATCTTCCCGTCTTTTAATAAAATAGAGACGGGTTATCCTGTCTTTTAATACAATGGATTCGAGTCTATCCCGAACCCACTTCTGGTTCCGTCCCGTCTTTCAATATAATGGAGATGGGTCTATCCAATCTCTTAATACAATGGATTCCGATCAATCTCGAAACCACTTCTGGCTCCGTCTAGTCTTTCAATACAATGGAGACGAGTTTGTCTTGTTTTTTAATAAAAACGAATTTAGGTGTATCCTTAACCCACTTCTAGCTCCAACCGATCTTTCAATACAATGGGGACGGGTCTATCCCGCCTTTTAATAAAATGGGTTCAGGTCTATCCCGAACCCATTTCTGGCTCCTCCCCGTCTTTCAATACAATGGAGACAGGTCTATCATGTCTTTTACTATAATGGAGACTGGTCTATTCTGAACACACTTATGGTTCCTTCTCGTCTTTCAATACAATGGAAGCTGGTCTATCCCAAACCCACTTATGGTTCCTTTCCGTATTTCAATACAATGGAGACGGGTCAATCCATTATTTTAGTACATTGAATTCATGTCTATCTCGAACCCACTTCTTGCTCCGTTTGGTCTTTCAATACAATGGAGATGAGCCTTTAATTTCTTTCAATAAAATGGATTCAGGTCTATCCCGAACCCACTTTTGGCTACGACCGGTCTATCAATTCAATGGAAACAAGTTTATCCCATTTTTAATAAAATGGACTCGGGTTTATGCCGAATTCACTTCTTGCTCAGTCCGGTCTTTCAATACAATGGAGACCGGTCAATCCTATCTTTTAATAAAATGGATTCGGGTTTATCTGTCCCGTCTTTTAATACAACGGAGATATGTATTTTTTGTCTTTTAATACAATGGATTCTGATTTCTGTCGAACCTACTCCTGGCTCCGTTCAGTCTTTCAAAACAATGGAAACGAGTCTATACCAAACCCACTTCTTAGTTCCTTCATGTTTATCAATATAATGGAGACCGAAATATCATGTCTTTTAAAATAATGGATTCGGGTCAATCTCGAACCCACTTTTGGCTCCATCCGGTCTTTCAATACAACATAGACGGGTCTATCCTGTTTTTGAATAAAATGGATTCAGGTCTATCCCGAACCCACTTTGGTTCCTTCCAGTCTTTCAATACAATGCAATCGGGCTATCCCGTCTTATAATATAATGGATTCGGGTCTATCCCGAACCCACTTCTGCTTCCGTCATGTCTTTCAATACAATGGATATGGGTCTATCCCATTTTTAAATTAAATGGATTCGGGTTTATCCTGAACCCGATTAAGGTTCCTTCCTGTCTTTCAGTACTATGGAGATCGGTCTATCCAGTCTCTTAATACAATGGATTCGTGTCTATCTTGAACCCATTTTTGGCTTCGTCAGGTATTTCAGATGGGTATATCCCGTCTTTTAATAAAATGGATTCGGATCTATCCCGAACCCAGTTCTGGTTCTGTTTCGTCTTTCAATACAATGAAAACGGGTCTATCTAGTCTTTTAATACAATGGATTCCGATCAATCTCGAACCCACTTCTAGCTCCGTCTAGTCTTTCGTTACAATGGAGACATGTCTATCCCATCTTTTAATAAAAAAAATTCAGGTCTATCCCGAACCCACTTCTAGCTCCATCCTGTCTTTCAATACAATGGGGACGGGTCTATCCATCCTTTTAATAAAATAGATTCGGGTCTATCCCGAACCTACTTCTGGCCCCTTCCCGTCTTTCAATCCAATGGAGATGGGTCTATCTTGTCTTTTAATAAAATGGAATAAAGTCTATCCCGAACCCACTTTCGGTTCCGTCCTACCTTTAAATACAATGGAGATGGCTCTATCCTGTGTTTTTATATAATGAAGTCGGGTCTATCCCGAACCCACTTCGGGTTTCGTCTCGTCTTTCAATACAATGGAAATGAGTCTATCCAGTCTTTTAATACAATGGATTCGAGTCAATATTGAACCCACTTTTTTATCCGTCCGGTCTTTCAATACAATGGAGATGGATCTATCCCATCTTTTAATAAAATGCATTCGTGTCTATCACAAACGCAATTCTAGTTTTGTCTCGTCTTTCAATACAATTGAGATGGATCTATCTCGTCTTTTAATACAATGGATTAAGGTCTATCCCGAACCCACTTCTAGCCCCGTCCAGTCTTTCAATACAATGGAGACGGGTCTATCCCGATTTTTAATCAAATGGATTTGGGTTTATCCCGAACCCACTTCTGGCTTCGTCCCATTTTTCAATACAATGGAGACGGGTATATCCTGTATTTTAATACAATGGAGACGAGTCCATCTCTCAATACAATGGAGACGGGTCTATCCCGTCTTTTAATACAATGGTTCCTCCCCATATTTCAATACAATGGAGACGGGTATATCCCGTCTTTTAATACAATGAATTCTGGTCTATTTCGAACCCACTTCTGGTTCCATCTCGTCTTTCAATATAATGAAGGCGATCTATCCTATTTTTTAATCAAATGGATTCCGGTCTATCTCGAACTCACTTCTAGCTCCATCCGGTTTTTCAATATAGGGGAGATGGGTCTATCCTGTCTTTTAATAAAATGGATTCAGGTCTATCCCGAACGCACTTATAACTTCGTCCAATTTTTCAATACAATGGAAACGAGTCTATCCCGTCTTTTAATAAAATCAATTCGGGTCTATCTTGAACCCACTCATGGTGCCTTCCAATCTTTCAAAACAATGTAGACGGGTCTATCCAATATTTTAATACAATGGATTTAGGTCTATCTCGAACCCACTTTTGGATCCGTCCGGTATTTCAATTCAACGGAGTTAGGTCTTTCCCTTCTTTAATTAAAGTTGATTTAGGTCGATCTCGAATTCAGTTTTGGTTTCGTTCGATCTTTCAATAAAATGGAAACAAGTTTATCCCGTCTTTTAATAAAAGGGATTCGCGTCTATCTTGAACCCACTTCTAGTTCCGCCTCGTCTTTGAATACAAAGGAAACGGGTCTATTCCGTTTTTTAATAAAATGGATTCGGTTCTATCCCGAACTCACTTCTGATTCAGTCATGTCTTTTAATACAATGGAAACGGGACTTTCCATTTTTTAATAAAATGGATTCTGGTCTATCCCTAACCCACTTCTGGTTTCATCTGGTCCTTCAATACAATGGAGCGGGTCTATCTCGTCTTTTAGTAAAATGGATTCTGGTCAATCTCGGACCCATTTCTTCATCCGTCCACTCCTTCAACACAATGGAGACGAGTCTATCTCGTCATTAATAAAATGGATTCAAGTTTATCCAGAACCCACTTCTTATTTTGTCCCGTCTTTCAATACAATCGAGATGTTTCTATTTATGTTTTAATAAAATGGATTTGGGTCTATCCCGAACCCACTTCTGGTTCTGTCCCGTCTTTCAATGCAACGGAGACGAGTCTATCCCGTCTTTTAATACAATGGATTACGGTCTATCCGTCTTTTAATACAATGGATTTCAGTCTATCCCGAACCCACTTCTTACTCCGCCCAGTCTTTTAATGCAATAGAGATGGGTCTATCCCGTATTTTAATACAATGGATTCAGGTCTATTTCGAACCCACATCCAGCCCTATCCGATCTTTCAATACCATGGAGACGGGTCTATCCTGCCTTTTAATAAAATGGATTTGAGTCTAACCCGTCTTTCAATACAATGGAGATGGGTCGATCCGGTATTTTAATAAAATGGAGACGGGTCTATCTCGAATTTGGCTCTTTCCCATCGTTAAATACAATGGAGACAGGTCTAGCCCATCTTTTAATACAATGGATTCGGGTCTATCCCCACTTCTGGTTCCGTCTCGTCTTTCAATACAATGGAGACAGGTATGTCCTGTCTTTTTAAAAAATGGATTTGGGTATATTCCGAACCCACTTTTGGTTTCATCCCATCTTTCAATACAATGGAGACGGGTGTATTTCGTATTTTATTACAATGTAATCACGTCTATCTAGAACTCACTTCTGGCTTCGTCCGACCCTTCAATACAATTGAGATGGATCTATCCCGTCGTTTGATAAAGTGGATTCAAGTCTATCCCAAACCCACTTATGGCTCCGTCCGATCTTTGAATACATGTGAAACGGGCCTATCCCGTCTTATAGTAAAATGGATTCGGGTCTATCCCGAACCCACTTATGGTTCCTTCCTGTCTTTCATTACAATGGAGAGTCTATCCAGTATCTTAATACAATGGATTAAGTTCTATCTCGAACCCACTTTTGGCTCCATCCAGTCTTTAATACAACGGAGACGAGTCTTTCCCGTCTTTTAATAAAATGGATTCAGGTCTATCCGAACCCACTTCAGGCTCCGTCCAGTCGTTCAATACAATGGAAACGGGTCTATCTCGTCTTTTAAAAAAATGGATTCGTGTTTTTCCCGAGCCTACTTCTATTTCCCTCCCGTTTTTTATTACAATGGAGACATGTTTATCCCATCTTTTAATACAATGGATTTTGTTCTATCCCGAACCCATTTCTGGCTTTGTCCGGTCTTTCAATACAATAGAGACGGGTCTATCCCTTCTTTTATTACAATGGATTTTGGTCTATCCCATCTTTTAATACAATGGATTCAGGTCTATCCCGAACCCACTTCTTGTTTCGTCCCGGCTTTCAATAGAATCGAAACGGGTCTATCCTGTCTTTTAATACAACGGATTTCGGTCTATCCCGAACCCACTTCTGACTCCGTCCGGTCCTTCAATACAATGGAGACGGGTTTATCCCATCTTTTAGTAAAATGGATTCGGGACTATCTCGAACCCACTTCTGGCTTCGTCCGGTCCTTCAATACAATGGATACGGGTTTATCCAGTCTTTTAATAAATTTATTCGGGTCTATCACGAACCACTTCTGATTTCATCCCGTCTTTCAATTTAATGGAGACATGTCTATCCCGTCTTTTAATAAAATATATTTAGGTCTATCCCGAACCCTTTTTTAGTACCGTCAGGTACTTCGATACAATGGAGACGGATTTATCCCATCTTTTAATTGATTCAGGTCTATCCCGAACTCACTTCAACCTCCGTACGGTCTTTCAATACAATGGAAACAGGTCTATCCCATCTTTTAATACAATGGATTCAAGTCTATCCCGAACCCACTTTTGGTTTCATCCGATCCATCAATACAATGGAGAGGGGTCTATCCCATCTTTTAATGGATTCGGGTCTATCTCGAACCCACTTCTGGCACCGTCCGGTCCTTCAATACAATGGAGAGGGGTCTATCCCATCTTTTAATGGATTCGGGTCTATCTCGAACCCACTTCTGGCACCGTCCGGTCCTTCAATACAAAGGAGACGGGTCTATCCCGTATTTTAATAAATTTGTTCGGATCTATCTCGAAACCACTTCTGGTTTCGTCTCGTCTTTCCATACAATTGACACGAGTCTATCCCGTCTTTTAATACAATGGATTTCGGTTTATCCTAACGCACTTCTGGCTCCGTATGGTCCTTCAATCCACTGGAGACTGATCTATCCTGTATTTTAATAGAATGGATTCGAGTCTATCACGAACCCACTTTTGGCTCCATTCGGTCCTTCAATACAATGGAGATGGGTCTATCCCGTCCATTAGTATAATGGATTCGGATCTATCCCGAACCCACTTCTGGTTCCGCCCCGTCTTTCAAATTAATAGAAATGAGTCTATCCCATCTTTTTATAAAATGGATTCGGGTCTATCACAAACCCAGTTCTGGCTCTGTCCATCTCTTAATACAATGGAAACGAGTCACAGGTCTATCCTGTCTTTTAATACGATGTATTTTGGTATATCCTAAACCCACTTCTAGTTTTGTCCCGTCGTTCAATACAATGGAGACTGGTTTATCTCGTCTTTTAATACGATGGATTCAGGTCTATCCCAATCCCACTTTTGATTTTGTCCCGTCTTTCAATACAATGGAGACGGGTCTAACCCGTCTTTTGATAAAATGGATTCATGTCTATCCTGAACCCACTTCTGGCTCCGTTCGGTCTTTCAATAGAACGAAGACGGGTCTATCCCGTCTTTTAATAAAATGGACTTGGGTCTATCCCGAACCAACTTCTGCTTTTGTCTCGTCTTTTAGTATAATGGAGACTGGTTTATTCCTTCTTTTAATACAATGGATTCAGGTCTATCTCAAACCCACTTCTGGCTCCGTTTGGTCTTTCAATACAATGGAGACGAGTCTATCTCTTCTTATAATAAAATGGATTTCGGTCTATCCCGAACCCACTTTTGGCTTCGTCCGGTGTTTTAGTACAATGGAGACAGGTTTATCCCGTCTTTTAATAAGAAGGATTTTTGTCTATCCTGAACAAACCTCTGGCTCCATCCGGTCTTTGTATACAATAGAGACGGGTCTATCCGGTCTTTAATAAAATGGATTTGAGTGTACCCCGAACCCGCCTCTGGCTTCGTCCCATCTTTCTATACAATGGAGATGAGTCTATCCCGTCTTTTAATACAATTGATTCGAGTCTATCCCGAACCCACCTCTGGTTCCTTCTCATCTTTCAATACAATGACGATGGGTCACTATTCTATCCCGTCTTTTAATACAATGGATTCCGGTCTATCCCAAACGCACTTTTGGTTTCGTCGTGTCGTTCAATACAATGGAGACAAATTTTCCCATCTTTTAATACAATGGATTTGGGTCTATCCCGATCCCACTTCTTGCTCGGTCCGGTATTTCAATAAAATGGAGACGGGTCAATCCCATCTTTTAGTAAAATGGAATTGGGTTTATCCCAAACTCGCTTCTAGCTTCGTCCCGCCTTTCAATACAAAAGCGACGAGTCTATCCTGTTTTTTAATACAACTTATTCAGGTCTATCACGAACTCACTTCAAGTTTCGTTTCGTCATTCAATGTAATGGAGATGGGTCTATCCCGTCTATTAATAAAATGGATTCAGGACTATCCTAAACCCACTTCTGACTCAATCAGATCTTTCAATACAATGGAGACGGGTCTATCCCATCTTTTAATAAATGGATTAGGGTCTATCTCGAACCCAGTTCAGGTTCTATCTCATCTTTCAATACAATGGAGACGAGTTTGTCCCATATTTTAATACAATCGATTTTGGTCTATCCCGAACCCTCTTCTGGCCCCGTCAGGTCTTTCAATACAATGGAGATGGGGTTATCCCGTCTTTTAATAAAATGGACTCGCGTCTATCTCGAACCTACTTTTGGTTCTGTCCCATCTTTTAATACAATGGAGATGGGTTTATCCCGTCTTTTAATACAATAGATTTAGGTCTATCCCGAACCCACTTCTAGCTCCGTCAGATCTTTCAATTCAATGGAGACGGGTCTATCCCTCTTTTTAATAAAATGGATTCCGGTCTATTCCGAACCCACTTATGGTTCCTTCCCATCTTTCAATACAATGGCGACGGGTCTATCACGTATTTGAATACAATGGATTAAAGTCTAGCCCGAACCCACTTTCAATTTTGGTCTGCTTTTAAATACAATGGAGATCCCGAGTTTTAATAAAATGGAGTCGGGTCTATCCCGAACTCACTTCTGGTTTCACCCCTTCTTTCAATACATTGTAGACATGCCTATCTGGTATTTTAATACAATGGATTCAGGTCAATCCCGAACCCAATTTTGGCTTCGTCTGGTTTTTCAATACATGCCTATCTGGTTTTTCAATACAATTGAGATGGGTCTATCCTGTTTATTTGTACTATTGATTTATGTCTATCTCTAACCCACGTTGATCCCTATCCGGTCTTTCAATACAATGGAGACAGGTTTATCCCATCTTTTAATAAAATTGAATGCGGTCTATATCGAACCTACTTCTAGCTCCATCCAGTCTTTCAATTCAATGGAGATGTTTCTATCTCGTCTTTTATTAAAATGGATTTGGGTCTATTCCAAACCCTCTTCTGGTTCAGTCCGAACATTCAATACAATGGAGACGGGTCTATCCCATATTTTAATGGATTCAAATCTATCCCGAACCCACCTCTGCCTCTGTCCGATCTTTCAATACAATGGAGACGGGCCTATCACATCTTTTAATACAATGGATTCGTGTCTATCCCGAACCCACTTCTAGCCCCGTTCGGTATTTCAATACAATAGAGTCGGGTCTATCCATTTTTTAATAAAATGAATTTGGGTCTATCCTAAACCCACTTCTAGCTCTGTCCCGTCTTTCAATACAATAGAGACAAGTCTATCCTGTCTTTTAATACAATGTATTTCGGCCTATCCCAAACCCATTTTTGCCTTCGTCCGATCCTTTGATATAATGGAATGGGTCTATCTCATCTTTTAATTGAATGGATTCTAGTCTATCTCGAACCCACTTCTGGCTTCGTCTGGTCCCTCAATACAATGGAGATGGGCCTATCCCGTCTTATAAAAAAATGCATTTGGATCTATCCTGAACCCACTTCTAGTCCCCTCCCGTCTGTCAATGCAATAAAAATGGGTCTATCATGACTTTTAATAAAGTGGATTAGGGTCTATCCTAAACCCACTTCAGACTCATTTCCGTCTTTCAATACAATGTATTAGGGTCTATCATGACTTTTAATAAAAATGGGTCTATCATGACTTTTAATAAAGTGGATTAGGGTCTATCCTAAACCCACTTCTAGCTCTGTCCCGTCTTTCAATACAATAGAGACAAGTCTATCCTGTCTTTTAATACAATGTATTTCGGCCTATCCCAAACCCATTTTTGCCTTCGTCCGATCCTTTGATATAATGGAATGGGTCTATCTCATCTTTTAATTGAATGGATTCTAGTCTATCTCGAACCCACTTCTGGCTTCGTCTGGTCCCTCAATACAATGGAGATGGGCCTATCCCGTCTTATAAAAAAATGCATTTGGATCTATCCTGAACCCACTTCTAGTCCCCTCCCGTCTGTCAATGCAATAAAAATGGGTCTATCGTGACTTTTAATAAAGTGGATTAGGGTCTATCCTAAACCCACTTCAGACTCATTTCCGTCTTTCAATACAATGGAGACGGGTCACGGGTCTATCCCATTTTTAATACAATCTATTCCGGTCTATCCCGAAACCACTTCTGATTCTGTCACGTCAATACAATGGAGACGGGTTTATTTCATCTTTTAATACTATGGATTCGGGTTTGTCCCAATCCCACTTCCAACTCCGTCCTAAAATAATGGTGACGGGTCTATTCTGTCTTTTAATAAAATGGATTCGAGTCTATCCCGAACCAACTTCTTATTCCATCCCATATTTCAATATATGGAGACGGGTCTATCTCTTCTTTAAAAAAATGGATTCGGGTGTATCCTTAACCCACTTTTGGCTCCGCCCTGTCTTTAAATAAAATGGAGATGACTCTATATCTCCTTTTAA
The DNA here is from genome assembly GCA_963556465.1 of Berberis vulgaris. Classification (NCBI taxonomy): domain Eukaryota; kingdom Viridiplantae; phylum Streptophyta; class Magnoliopsida; order Ranunculales; family Berberidaceae; genus Berberis; species Berberis vulgaris. Next base: position 81,631,950 of record OY747124.1, on the reverse strand, counting down.
TATACAATGGATTTGGGTCTATCCCGAACTCACTTCTGGCTCCATCCGGTCTTTCTATACAATATAGACGAGTCTATCCCATCTTTTAATACAATAGCAGGTCTATCCCAAACCCACTTCCGGCTCCGTCCGGTCTTTCAATACAAGGGAGACAAGTCTATCTCATATTTTAATAAAATGGTCAGATCTTCCCGAACCCAGTTCTGGTTCTGTCCCATCATTCAATATAATCCCGCCCTTTAATACAATGGATTCAGGTCTATCCTCAACCCACTTCTAGCTTCGTCTGGTTTTTCAATACAATGGAGATGGGTCATTCCCATCTTTTAGTAAAATGGATTTGGGTCCATCCAAAACCCACTTATGGCTTCGACTGGTCTTTCCATACAATGGAGACGGGTCTATCTCGTCTATTAATAAAATGGACTCGAGTCTATCCCGAACCCACTTCTGGTTCCGTCCCGTCTTTCAGTATAATGGAAATGGGTCTAACCCGACTTTTAATAAAACAAATTCCGGTCTATCCCGAACCAACTTTGGATTATCCGGTCATTCAATACAATGGAGACGGGTTTATCCCGTCTTTTAATAAAATGGATTCCGATCTTTCCCAAACCCACCTCTGTCTCTTTCCGGTCTTTCAATACAATGGAGACGGGTTTATCCCTTCTTTTAATAACATGAGTTTTGGTCTATCCAGAACTCATGTCTAGATCCGTCCGATTTTTCAATACCATGGAGACAGATCTATTCCATCTTTTAACAAAATGAATTTGGGTCTATCCCGAACCCACCTCTAGCTTTGTCTCATCTTTCTATACAACGGATACTGGTTTGTCCCATCTTTTAATACAATGGATTCGGGTCTATCCCGAACGCACCTCTGGTTCCGTCCCATCTTTCAATACAATGGAGACGAGTCTATCCCATCTTTTAGTACAATGGATTCCGGTCTATCTAGTTTTTTAATATAACAGATTCAAGTCTGTCCCGAACCCACTTCTAGCTCCGTTCGGTCCTTCAATGCAATGGAGACGAGTCTATCCCGTCTTTTAATAAAATGGATTTGGGTCTATCCCGAATGCACTCCTCGTTTTGTCCTGCCTTTCAATATAATAGAGATGGGTCTATCCCATCATTTAATAAAATGGATTCGGGTATATCCCAAACCCACCTCTGGTTCCATCCCATCTTTCAATACAATGGAGATGAGGATATCCAGACTTAAATACAATGGATTCTGGTCTATCTCAAACCACTTCTAGCTTCGTTCGGTCCTTCAATACAATTCAGACAAGTCTATCCCACCTTTTAATAAAATAATTCCGGGTCTATCCCGAACCCACTTATGATTTCGTCCCGTCTTTCAATACAATGGAGTCGGGTCTATCCCGTCTTTTAATAAAATGGATTTGGGTCTATCCCAAACCCACTTCTGGCTCCGTCCGGTCTTTCAATACCATGGAGACAGGTCATTCCCGTATTTTAATACAATGGATTTCAGTCTATCTCAAACCTACTGCTAACTACGTCCAATTTTTCAATACATCGAAGACGTGTCTGTCCCGTCTTTTAATAAAATAGATTCGGGTCTATCCCAAACCCTCTTATTGTTCTGTCTAGTCTTTCAATACAATGGAGACGAGTCTATCCAATCTTTTAATAAAATGGATTAAGGTTTATCCCGAACCCAATTCTCGCTCCATCCGATCTTTCAATACAATGGAAACGAGTCTATCCCATCTTTTAGTAAATTGGATTCGGGTCTATCGCAAACCATCTTCTAGCTCTATTTTGTATTTCAATACATTGAAGACGAATCTAACATGTCTTTTAATACAATTGATTTGGGTCTGTCCCAAACCCACTTCTGACTCCGTTCTATTTTTCAATACAATGGAGACGGGTCAAGGGTGTATCTCGTCTTTTACTACAATGAATTTTGGTCAAATCCGAACCCACTTCTGGTTCCGTCGCGTCGTTCAATACAATGGAGACGGGTCTATTCCGTCTTTTTAATACAATGGATTTTGGTCTATCCCGATCCCACTTCCAGCTTTGTCCTAATACAATGGAGATGGATCTATCCCGTTTTTTATGAAATGGACTCGGGTTTATCCCAAACTCAATTACGATTACATCCCATCGTTAGATACAATGGAGACGGGTCTATCCTGACTTTTAATAAAATGGATTCGGGTCTATCCCGAAATCACATTTGGCTCCGTCTGGTCTTTCAATACCAAGGAGATAGGTATTTCTCGTATTTTAATACAATGGATTCCGGTCTAGCTCGAACCTACTTCTAGCTACATTCGATATTTCATTACAATGGAGACGTGTCTGACCCGTCTTTTAATAAAATGATTTGGGTCTATCTTGAACCCTCTACTTGCTCTGTCCGGTCTTTCAGTACAATGGAGACGGGTTTATCCCATCTTTTGGCTTCGTTCGGTCTTTCAATATAATGCAGACGGGTGTATCCCTTCTATTAATAAAATGGATTTGGGTCGATCTCGAACCTACTTCTTGTTACGTCCGATCTTTCAATAAAATGGAGACGTGTCTGTCCCATTTTTAATAAAATGGATTAGGGTCTATCACGAACCCTCTTCTTGTTTTGTCCATTCAATACAATGGAGACGTGTCTATCCCATCTTTTAATACAATGGCTTCCGGTCTATCCCGAGCTCACCTCGGGCTCTGTCTGGTCTTTCAATACAATGGAGACGGGTCTATCCAGTCTTTTAATACAATGGATTCGGGTCTTTCCCAAATCCACTTCTGGTTTCGTCCGATCTTTAAATACAATGGGGACGAATCTATCCTGTATCTTAACTCTATCCCGAACCAGCTTTTGGTTCCGTCCTATCTTTCAATACAATGGAGACGCGTCTATCCCATTTTTTAATATAATGGATTCGGGTCTATCTCGAACTCAATCTGATCTTCTTATACAATGGAAATGGGTCTATCACATCTTTTAACACAATGGATTACGGTCTATCCCAAACCCACTTCCGGCTCCGTACGGTCTTTTAATGTAATGGAGACAGGTCTATCACATCTTGTAATCAAATGGATTTTGATCTATCATAAACCAACTTCTGGATCCGTCCAGTATTTTAATACAATGGAGATAGGTATATCCCGTCTTTTAATAAAATGGATCGGGTCTATCCGGAACCCACTTCTGGTTTTGTCCTGTCTTTCAATAGAATAGAAATGGGTTTATCCCGTCTTTTAATATAATGGATTTAGGTCTATTCGGAACCCACTTCTGGCTCTGTTCGGTCTTTCAATATAATGGAGACGGGTCTATTTCATCATTTAATTAAATGGATTTTGGTCTATCCCGAAACCACTTCTGGCTCTGTCCTGTCTTTCAATACAATGGAGACGGGTTTATCCTGTATTTTAATAAAATGGATTCGGGTCTATCCCGAACTCACCTAAAGTTTCGTTTGGTCTTTCAATACAATGGAGACCAGTCCATCTCGTCTTTATAAAATGGATTCGGGTCTATCCCGAACCAACCTACGTTTTGTCTTTCTATACAACATAGATGGGTCTATCCCTTATTGTAATACAATGGATTCGAGTCTATCTCGAACCCACTTTCGGTTTCGTCTTGTCTTTCTATACAATAAAAACGGATCTATCCCTTTTTCTTAAATGGATTCGGGTCTATCTCGAACCCATTTCTTGTTTTGTCCCATCTTTCATTATAATGGAAACGGGTATATCCCGTCATTTAAAAAAATAATTCGGGTCAATTTAGTCTGGTTCTGTTCCGTCTTCCAATACAATGGAAACGGGTCTATCCCAAACCTACATATGTTTTTGTCCCGTCTTCAATATAATGGAGATGGCTCTATCACGTCTATTATCACAATGGATTTCAGTCAATCCCAAACCCGCTTTCGACTACGTCCGGTCTTTCAATACAAGGGAGACGAGTGGATCCCATCTTTTAATAAAATGGATTTGGGTCTATCCCGAACCACTTATGGTTCTATCCTGTTTTCAATACAATGGAGATGAGTCTATCACGCCTTTTAATTCAATAGATTCCGGTCTATCACGAACCCACTTCTAGCTTTGTTAGGACTTTTAATACAGTGGATACGGGTGTATGTCGTCTTTTAATAAATAGACTTGGATCGATCCCTAACTCACTTCCGGTTTCGTACCGTCATTCTATATCATGGAGACGGGCCTATCCCGTCTTTTAATACAATTGATCCGGGACTATCCCAAACCCACTTCCGCCTCCATCCGATTTTTAAATATAATTGAGAGGGGTTTATCTCGTCTTTTAACAAAAAGGATTTGGGTTTATCCCGAACCCACTTTTGGTTCGGTCCCAACTTCCTATACAATAGAGACGGGTATATTGCGTCTTTTAATACAATGGATTCAAGTATATTTAGAACAAAGTTCTGGCTCTGTCTAGACTTTCAATACAATGGAGACGAGTCTATCCTGTCTTTTAATAAAATGATTCGGGTCTATCCCGAACCTACTTCTAGTTCATTCTCGTGTTTGAATACAATGGAGACAGGTCTATCCCATCTTTTAATACAATGGATTTAGGTCTATTCCAAACCCACTTCTTGCTCCGTTTGGTATTTCAATATGATGGAGACGGGTCTATCCCGTCTTTTAATAAAATGTATTTGGGTCGATCCCGAACCCACTTTTGGTTATGTCCCGTCTTTCAATACAATGGAGACGGGTCTACTCGTCTTTTAATACAATTGATTCGGGTCTATCCCGAACCAACTTTTGGCTCCGTTCGGTCTTTCAAAACACGGGAGACGGGTGTATACCAAATTTTAGTAAAATGGATTCGGGTCTTGATATTCACATAATTATTACATAATATACCTCCTAACTTATGTTTGTTAGTGTTTCAAATAGCGTATTTTAGTTTAATTATTTTATTTTTGTATTTTTGTAGGATTTGGAGTTTAAATGACAAAAGTGCATTAGCGTGGTGAATAATGATGATTCATAGACAAATTGACGAAGTGGAGCGAGAGACACTCAAGCCAAAGATTAAGAGAACCAAAGAAAAAAAAATAAAGAAAATTAGTTTTGAATTTTGGTGGAACAAAGAAGTAATATGGATAAAAATAGCCAAGCCCACCTTTCAATGGGTGGGACCTCTTTGTTTGCAATTTGAGTTTGGTTTCAAATAAGAAGTATGTTTCTTTTTATCACAAATACAGCAACAGGAAGAAGGAGCACGTTTTTTTTCTTGTTTCCAAATTGGATTGATTTTTCCAATTGGGACCAACCAATTCTCCCAATTAAATATGGTCCAATGAGGAGGTTGTTTCCAATTGAAATTGGTGGAGGAAGGAGCAGCCAATGAGGAAGGAGAAGTGTTTTGTTTTCTTTGAAACACAAGGACAACAACCAATAAGGAGAGTTTGGTTTCTTTTTAAACAGGAGAAATACGCAGCAGCAAGAGAAAGTTGAGTTTTGCTCTCGGCCAAAAAAATGCAGCAATACAGCAGAGGAGAGGGCGATGTCCAGGATAGCAGGGAGTGCACAGAACGAGCGGGAACGCATCAGCAGAGCAGAAACACGGTAGCAGCAGGGTGCACATCGCTGATTCGCCACGCGCTGCCATGCCGATGAAACTCCACACCATTGTTGTTGTTATCACCTTCACTATGCATCACTAAACTCCACGCAAGGTGAAGAAACGAACTCCTAGATGTAACACACTTAATTAGTATTTGATTCATTTTATACTTTCACGATGAATAATGGTGTTTATGATTCTCACTTTTATTTAATATAGGAATTTATGTTATTTTAGTGACAAAGATTTCATCAATTTCTTTGTAGATTATAATTTCGGTGGTTGTCTTTTTCTTTTCCATATAAGTTTAGTCACGCTTTTCTTATGTGTGGAATTTTTAAGGATCAATTGATTTCAGTAGGTTAGTTATATGTGATCGTCTTTTATTATGTTATTGTCTCCGGATATATCGTAAGTTTAGGATATCACATATGACCAACCTTTGTGCTTTCTAGAAAAGGTGAAATCTAAAATCCATTTACATTAGGATATATTAATGCATTAAAGACTATTTTTCCGATTATATTGTTTGGAATGTGAAACACGTAATCGAGTCATCATAGCGAATCAATACTAGTTGGTGCGTGAAATCTAGGAGGGATTCTTGGAACCTTGTGTCTTCTCCAAACTTGATTTTTATTAAACTAAATTTAATTTCATATTTTAAAATTGCTAAAATTTCTTACATTTAGTTTTGCATAGTTTTTCTTCCTTGACCTTATTTTGTAGATCGTTTTTCCACGTGGGATCAACACCCCAATCTTTACTGCAATTGACCGCATGTACTGTTTGGGCGTAATCAAATTTTGGCCCCGTTGCTGGGGAACAAGCGTCATTCTACAAGGGAGGTTTCGGGTATTATCTTTCTTGCTCACTGTTTTTTTTTTTTTTTTTAGGTTTTAGGTCCATTTTGTTTATTTATATTTTTATTTTATTTCTTAAAAAAATTTAAAATTGAAAAAAAAAACATTGAGAGTGTGAGTTGGAATAGAAACCACTTAGGGAGACTAATTAGGGTCCAAAATTTAGAACACCCACAAATTCACATTGAGACCAAATTAAGTCATATTTTTAATTCTAACACCATGAGTAATCACGAAGATTACCATGTTCAGTCGCTAAAGGACTTTCTCCACCCCATGCACATTGTTACTCCATCATGTATCATGTTTGCACCAAGTACACCAAAGCTAGATTTTAAGCCGGGTATGATACAATTATTACCCACTTTTCATGGCCTAGAGAGTGAGAATCCTTATGTTCACATTAGGGAATTCGAGGAAGTTGTGGCCACTTTCCACAACAAAGTTGAGGCTGTAGACTCGGTTAGACTAAGGTTTTTTCCTTTTTCCCTTAAGGAAAAAGCGAAGAGTTGGCTATACTCTTTGCGACCAAGGTCTATAGGTTCGTGGGAGGAGATGACCCAAGCATTTTTTAATAAATATTTTCCTCACCACAAAACCAACGGTCTAAAGAGACAGATTTCTACCTTCACCCAAAAGAATAGCGAGACATTATATCAAGCATGGGAGAGGTTCAAGGATCTCTTGAATACATGTCCACACCATGGGTATGAGAGTTGGCGCTTAGTCAGTTATTTTTATGAGGGGCTCACCAGTAGAGAGCGTCAGTTCGTTGAGATGATGTGTAATAGAGAGTTTTTGCATAAGGACCCTGACGAGGCCATTGAGTACCTAAATGACCTGGCTAAAAAGGCTCATACTTGGACTGGTCCAAGTGCTACTGAGAGCACGGATAGAACACGCCCAGCTGAAGCCTACAAACTTAGGGAAAAGGACAGCCTTAGAGCCTAATTGGATAGAGTAACTAGGGAGTTAGAGGCACTTAAGACCAAAGATGGTAGGCCCACACATACTGTTGCCAGAGTTGAGTTACAGGACGCCTGTTTTATATGCGGGGGAGTTGAACACTTCGCACAGGATTGCCCAACCTTGACTGAGATGAGAGGGGTTTATGAGGAACAATGTAACGACTTAGGGATGTACAAGAAGCCTTACTCACCATTCTCTAACACTTACAATTCTGACTGGAGAGATCACCCTAACTTAGACTGGAGGTCCGAAGCAGACCAACCTACACACTCACAGGCACAACCACCTAAGTCATACCCTGCACCTCCATACAATGCGCAATCTAATAGAAGTTCCTTATCAGACACATTACATGCATTTATAGAGGCACAAGGTAAAACTAATCAAAAATTTGAGGTTGCATTGACATAGTTGGCAGAAGAGAACAAGGAGATCAAAAGCCAGATAACCAAGCTGACAAGTTCATTAACAGTACCAGAGCGGGGCCAATTTCTTTCAAAGCCTCAAGCAAATCCAAAGGGCCAACTTATGGCACAAACCTCTACTTCAGACTCTCAGAACGTCAAAGAGGTTAATGCCATCACTACTCGAAGTGGTAAGATTTTAGTTGGATCAAGCTCGTCCACGACTATAGGCACCTCCCCAAATGCAAAGGAGAGCATCCCTGAGGATGAGCCCAACAAGAACATTCCAGTTCCAGTTCCTTTTCCTCAAGCACTACGACCTACTGGAAAGAAATTGGAAATGCATGGTGAGATGCTAGAACACTTGAAACAGGTTAAAATTAACTTACCTTTGCTACATGTGATTAAACAGGTACCAACTTATGCGAGGGTCATCAAGGATCTATGCACTATCAAGAGGAAACATCATGTCAAGAAGACTGCCTTCTTGATAGAACAGGTAAGTGCGGTGATTGAGCAGAGGACACCACCCAAGTACAAAGATCCAGGGTGTCCTACAGTCACCTGCCAGATTGGGACTCATGAGTTCAGCCAAGCCTTGTTGGATTTAGGGGCAAGTGTCAATCTGATGCCATATTCTATTTACTTGCAACTGGGTCTAGGAGAGATTAAACCCACATCCGTGGTACTACAATTGGCCGATAGATCGGTTAAGAAGCCAAGAGGAATAGTCGAGGATGTCTTGCTGCAGATTGATAAGTTTTACTATCCCGTCGACTTTCTTAATTTAGATACTCATTCTGCGGTTAATATGGAGTCTACAGTTCCGATTATTTTAGGTAGACCTTTTCTTGCCACAGCTAACGCTCTTATCAATTGTAGGAACGGTCTAATGAAGCTGTCTTTTGGGAACATGACTCTGGAGGTCAACATATTCAATATTAGCAAGCAACCACGTGATGATGATAAGTGTCATCATACCTACATGATAGACACGCTGATATCAGATGAGGCGCTCATGAGCACAGATTCTAAAACCTTAGAGTACCTCTTTTCTATTTCTGATTCTGAGAATTCACTTTATCCTGACAATGCTTTTGATATTTCTGTTGTTTCAAGGTTAAAGGATAAAGGAGTACGACAATGGCAACCATGTTTTGGGGAGTTTCCAAAGGAAAGACAGAAACCACAACCATCCACCGTGGAAACTCTGAAAGTTGACCTAGCTCCACTGCCTGAGGGACTTAAACATGCATTCCTCGGACCAGGTGATACCTTTCCTGTTATTATTTCTTCCGGGCTTGATAGCTCACAAGAAGAAGAATTGATTAATATGTTACGTGAGCCCAAATCTGCATTAGGTTGGACTATAGATGACATTAAAGGTATTAGCCCTTTAATATGTTCCCATAGGATTCACTTAGAAGAAGGAGCTAACCTCCATAGAGACCCTCAAAGACGACTTAACCCTACTATGAAAAAAGTGGTGAAAAAGGAAGTTTTAAAATTGTTAGATGCAGACATCATTGATCCCATCTCTGATAGCAAGTGGGTTAGTCCAAGGGTGGCGCATGTGCATTGATTATAGGAAACTTAATTTTTCCACCCACAAGGATCACTTCCCACTTCCATTCATAGACCAAATCTTAGAGCGAGTAGCTGGTCATTCTTTCTATTGCTTTCTAGATATGTATTCAGGATATTATCAGATTGAGATTGCATTAGAGGATCAGGATAAGACTACTTTCACATGTCCTTTTGGTATTTATGCTTTTCGGCGTATGCCATTTGGTTTGTGTAATGCACCGGCTACTTTTCAGCGATGCATGATGAGTATTTTTAGTGACATGGTTGAAAAATATATGGAAGTATTCATGGATGATTTGACTGTTTTTGGTGATTCCTTTGATTCATGTTTACTTCACTTGAAGGCTGTTTTAAGTAGATGTGAAGAGAAGGGTCTGGTGCTTAATTGGGAAAAATGTCATTTCATGGTTTCCTATGGAATAGTTCTGGGACACATAGTTTCTAATAAAGGAATCGAGGTTGATAAAGCTAAAATTGAATTGATTTCTAAATTACCTACACCTAAAAGTGTCAAGGATGTGAGATCATTTCTAGGGCACACGGGTTTTTATAGGAGGTTCATACAAAAATTTTCTGCCATCTCTAGACCATTAAGTAGCCTCCTGGTCAAAGACGCAGTGTTTCAATGGACACAAGAGTGTGAGGACGCCTTCCAAACACTCATTGATAGGCTTACCTCTGCCCCCATCATGCAGCCACCGGATTGGACTTTACCATTTGAGATAATGTGTGATGCAAGCAACTATGTTGTGGGGGCAGTCTTGGGACAACGAAGGGAAGGAAAGCCATTTGTTGTTTACTATGCTAGTCGAACACTTAATGATGCTCAAAAGAATTATTCGACTACTGAAAAAGAGTTGCTAGCTGTAGCTTTTGCTTTAGATAAATTTCGTGCTTATTTGATTGGTACACCTATCACTGTTTTTACTGACCATGCGGCTCTTAAGTTCCTTCTTTCTAAAAAGGATGCTAAGGCAAGATTGATTAGGTGGATTTTACTTCTGCAGGAATTTGATCTAACTATAAAGGATAAGAAGGGGGTCGAGAATGTTGTGGCGGATCACTTGTCTCGTCTGGAGTTCAGTGACTCTGCTAATGGTCCACCCATCCGTGATGATTTCCCTGATGAACACCTATTCGCCATCACTCAAATACCATGGTATGCACACATTGTTAATTACTTGGTTTTCGACGAAGTTCCATCATCATGGAGTGCTCAAGATAAACGCAAATTTTTGGTCGAGGTAAGAAATTTTTATTGAGATGATCCTTATCTATATAAGTATCGCCCCAACCAAATCATGAGGCGTTGTATCCCTGAAGGTGAGATTGAAGGTGTCTTACATTTTTGTCATAGTGCAGCTTGAAGAGGCCATTTTTCTATGAAAAAGACTACTGCAAATTTTTTACAGTCTGGATTATATTGGCCTACATTGTTTAAGGACACTAACAATTATTGTCGTTCTTGTGATAGATGCCAGAAGTTAGGTGCACTGTCCCAAAGACACATGATGCCCCTTAACCCCATCCTAGTCATTGAGATATTTGATTGTTGGGGGATTGATTTTATGGGACCTTTTCCACCTTCCTTTGGATATTTGTATATTTTTCTTGCAGTGGACTATGTGTCCAAATGGGTAGAGGCTGTGGCATGCCGGAACAATGACAACAACATTGTTGTCAGATTTATCAAAGAACACATTTTATCCCATTTCGGTACACCACGAGCCATTATTAGTGACAGGGGACTCATTTCTGTAATCACTCTTTTAAGGCTTTGATGCGTAGGTATGGAGTTCATCACAAGGTTGCCAATGCCTATCATCCGCATACAAATGGCTAAGCCGAGCTGGCAAACCGAGAAGTGAAACAAATCTTGGAGAAGATGGTAATCCGGATAGGAAGGATTGGTCCTTGCGACTTCCTGATGCACTTTGGGCTTACTGTACCTCTTCTAAGACAATTCTCGGGATGTCTCCGTACCGGCTTATATATAGAAAAGCCTGTCATTTACCTGTTGATTTAGAACATCGCGCTTATTGGGCTGTAAAAAGCACTAACTTTGATCTCAATGATGCAGGTATTCAGCGGAAACTTCAGTTAGCTGAAACTGAGGAGTTGCGAAATGATGCCTATGACAATTCCCTAATATACAAGGCAAAGATGAAAGTGACTCATGATAAGCAAATTCTGAGGAAACATTTTGAGCCTAATCAACGAGTCTATCTCTATGACTCACGACTTCATCTTAATCCTGGCAAGCTAAGATCGAGATGGACGGGCCCATTCATGGTAAAACAAGTTTTTCCCAATGGGTCCATAGAAATTGAAGATCCAACAGATGGGAGAGTATTTAGAGTAAATGGGCAACGTTTGAAGCACTATGTGGAGCAAGTAGAGCTGCCAGAAGAAATCTATCTGGTTGCCCCTGTCTACTTGATTTGATGTTCTCCACCCTATCTTTAGTTTAGGTTTTTATTTTTTTTATTTTTCATTTATTATTATTAATTTTTTTTATTTTTAGTGTAGTTTAGGTTTTTCCTTTTATGTTTTTCTTTTAGTGTTTAAGATTATTTTAGGTGTTGCTACTGAAGTCACTCGGAAACCCTCATCCCATGTGTTCCTTTCTCCCGTCGGTATGATTTTCTTATATTTTGGTGACTGTAAGGACATTGTCTATTTGAAATTGGTAAAGCTTCACCATGGTAATATCACTCTAACCCTCCTCTTTTCTTTTGCCTTCATTTGTCATGATTATTATTTTATACATTGAGGACAATGTTTGGTTTAGGTTTGGGGGTGTGGTTTATTAGATTTTTTTGTGCAATTTTCAAAAATCTTTGAGCTTAAAACGTATTTTACAATTAAACCGAGTCATTTTTGTGTTCTACTCAATCTTCATTGAATACTTAGATGATTACGGTAATTGTGTAAAATCTTTATGAAAATGCATTCGAAATCTGAACTCTTGGTGAATTTAAAAAAAAAAAAGTGAAAAAAGGGTTTTGAGACTTTTTTAATTTTAGAGAATATTTTTGTTGCCTTTAATTTTGAGAAAACACCTACTAACACGTGTCACATAGTTATATTAGTAGAAAACATGATATTTGATATTATCCTTATGTTAGATGTATTTCGTGAGACTTTTCAACTATAAGCCAAGTCAACATAGTTATATTAGTAGAAAACATGTATTTGATATTCGTGCACTATAAGCCAAGTCAACATGATTTGAAGTTGATTAGTGATTGAACTAGAAAACCTTAGAATAATAGTGGAGATTTAACCCTTGTGAGTTTTGAGCCATTCTTTTTTTCTTGAGGGTTATTAATTACACTATGATTTTTCTTGAGTTCGCATTATTCGTTGAGGATCTCATTATTCTTGATTTTCTTATTGATTGCTTTAAGAATGACATAAAAGTTGAATCTTTACACTAGAACTTCTTGCTTTTATTTAGTTGAGATGTCCTAGTACTAACTAGAACTTATGAAGTGATATAGGCATTTCTTTCTTTAAACCATATTTTTTAGCCTTTTAGCCTACCCACTAATAAATATCCATTTGCAGCATTTTGAGCCTTTATATAGTCTTCTCTTTGTTATCCCCATTCCCAATACCTACTCCAATCAAGGAGTAATACCTCTATTATTTTATCCTTATCCAATTTTCTGAGAATGTATACGGTGAGATATATTTATGGAATGGGCAAATAGAAAGAGTTGAAAATAGATATTTCATGCGCCCTCAAAGTAAAAGTGTTTGATTGTATAAACGGGGAAAAACATGTAAGAAAAAAAAAGCATGTAAAAAAAATTTGAAAAAAAAAAGTTGAAAAAAAAATAATGAAAAAAAAGTTAATGGTGTACAACATTGATTTGTTCTTCAATGCCCTATGTAAATTATTCAAGGGTGTAGCCATTCTCAGAAAATTCTTGTATCTTTTTTGTCCATTATTGTTTGCCATAATCCAGTCCCATTATAACCTAGTAAAGACCTAATTGATCTTAAGTGAAAGTTGGTTAAGTAGATGTGGAGATTGAATAGGCAAGAACTATGGTGTTTGATTCAACATTCTCAAAAGTAATCAATATTCATGTCCATGAGATCATATTCATTTCACTCTTTGAAAATTCCATTTTTCATGATAATTATATGTGAGACGTTTGTATTTTCCATAATTTATATCATTTTCCTCACATATAAATTGAGTGCCAAATCTCTGAGTGTTTTATTTCTAAGTGACATGAGAGATTTGTGGTCGAAGCGTACTTTCTAAAGGTTATCTCATCACATCTTTACTATGAGACGAAGAGTTATGTTGATAAGGTTCCACACACACACACTTCGAGTTGAGAATGATTATGAAATTTATTTAACCTTTAGATACTATTAAATTATTGTACTCTATTGATATACTTTTGTGACAGTTTTAGTTTGTTGTTTTTCTTGAATTCTAAGCAATTAGAAAATTACTCTAAGAAAAATAAAGGAGAATGCTCACGTTTTTGCATTATGTTTTTAGAAAATAAATTTTGTTTTATTGAGTCAGTAATGTTTGGGGGTAACATTTCTGGAAACCCTCACGAGACTATAACTAGTCCTCTAGAGGTAATCTAGAGGTTTAAAGCCTTGTTGCACGTTAAGGTAAGTGCAACCGTGATTCCTACGAAAGTGAGTTAGGATTTTATTCTTAATTTTGTTTTGCTTGAGGACTAGCAAAATATAGGTTTGGGGGTATTTGATATTCACATAATTAATACATAATATACCTTCTAACTTATGTTTGTTAGTGTTTCGAATAGCGTATTTTAGTTTAATTATTTTATTTTTGTAGGATTTGGAGTTTAAATGACAAAAGTGCATTAGCGTGGCGAATAATGGTGATTCATAGACAAATTGACGAAGTGGAGCGAGAGACACTCAAGCCAAAGATTAAGAGAACCAAAGAAAAAAAATAAAGAAAATTAGTTTTGATATTTGGTGGAACAAAGAAGTAATATGGATAAAAATAGCCAAACCCACCTTTCAAGGGGTGGGATCCCTTTGTTTGCAATTTGAGTTTGGTTTCAAATAAGAAGTATGTTTCTTTTTATCACAAATACAGCAACAGGAAGAAGGAGCACTTTTTTTTTCTTGTTTCCAAATTGGATTGATTATTCCAATTGGGACCAACCAATTCTCCCAATTAAATATGGTCCAATGAGGAGGTTGTTTCCAATTGAAATTGGTGGAGGAAGGAGCAGCCAATTGTTTTCTTTGAAACACAAGGACAGTAGCCAATAAGGAGAGTTTGGTTTCTTTTTAAACAGGAGAAATACGCAGCAGCAAGAGAAAGTTGAGTTTTGCTCTCGGCCAAAAAAATGCAGCAATATAGCAGAGGAGAGGGCACTGACCGGGACAGCAGGGAGTGCGCAGAACGAGCGGGAACGCAGCAGCATCAGTGTGCGCAGCAGCAGAGCAGAAACGCAGCAGCAACAGGGTGCGCATCGCTGATTCGCCACGCGCTGCCATGTCGATGAAACTCCACACCATTGTTGCTGTTATCACCTTCACTATGCGTCACTAAACTCCACGCAAGGTGAAGAGACGAACTCCTAGATGTAACGCACTTAATTAGTATTTGATTCATTTTATGCTTTCACGATGAATAATGGTGTTTATGATTCTCACTTTTATTTAATATAGGAATTTATGTTATTTTAGTGACAAAGATTTCATCAATTTCTTTGTAGATTATAATTTCGGTGGTTGTCTTTTTCTTCTCCATATAAGTTTAGTCACGTTTTTCTTATGTGTGGAATTTTTAAGGATCAATTGATTCCGGTAGGTTAGTTATATGTGATCGTCTTTTATTACGTTATTGTCTCCTGATATATCGTAAGTTTAGGATATCACATATGACCAACCTTTGTGCTTTCTAGAAAAAGTGAAATCTAAAATCCATTTATATTAGGATATATTAATGCATTAAATACTATTTTTCCGATTACATTGTTTGGAATGTGAAACACGTGATCGAGTCATCATAGCGAATCAATACTAGTTGGCGCGTGAAATCTAGGAGGGATTCTTGGAACCTTGTGACTTCTCCAAACTTGATTTTTATTAAACTAAATTTATTTTCATATTTTAAAATTGCTAAAATTTCTTACATTTAGTTTTGCGTAGTTTTTCTTCCTTGACCTTGTTTTGTAGATCGTTTTTCCTCGTGGGATCGACACCCCAATCTTTACTGCAATTGTTCGCGTGTACTGTTTGGGCGTAATCAGATCTATCCCAAACCCACTTATGGTTCTATCCCGTCTTTCAATACAATGGAGACGGGTCTAACACGTCTTTTGATGCAATGGATTTATGTCTATCCCGAACCCACTTCTAGCTCCGTTCGATCTTTCAATACAATGGATTTCGGTTTATCCCGTCTTTTAATACAATGGATTTGGGTCTATCCCGAACCCACCTCTGGCTCCGTTCGGTCTTTCAATTCAACGGATATAGGTATTTCTCGTATTTTAATAAAATAGATTTGTGTCTATCCCAAACCCACCTCTGGTGCCATCCCGCCTTTCTATACAATGGAAATGGGTTTATCCCATCTGTTAATAAAATAGATTCGGGTCTATCCAAAACCCACTTTCGACTCCATCCGGTCTTTAAATACAATGGAAACGGGTTTATTTCATTTTTTTTATAAAATGGATTTGGGTCTATCCCAAACCCACATCCGGTTTCGTCCCGTTTTCAATAAAACTGAGACGGGTCTATCCCCATTATTTAATAAAATGGATTCTGATTTATCCCGAACTCACATCAAATTTCGTCCCATTTTTCTATACAATGGAGACGAATCTATCACGTTTTTAATACAATTGATTCGGGTCTATCCCAAGCCCACTTCCGAGTCCATCCCGTCTTTCTATACCATGGAGACGAGTTTATTCGTCTTTACAATGGATTCGGGTCTATCCGAAACCCACTTCCGCCTCCGTCCGAACTTTAAATACAATGGAGACGGATTTATCTCGTCTTTTAACAAAATAAGTTCGGCTCTATCCTGAACCCACTTTCAGTTCCGTCTCGTCTTTCAATACAATGGAGACGGGTTTATCCCGTCTTTTAATACAATGGACTCAAGTCTATCCCGAACTCACTTCTTGCTCCGTCTAGTCTTCCTATACAATGGAGACGTGTCTATCCCATCTTTTGAAACAATCGATTTTGGTCTATCCCGAACTCACTTCTGACTTCGTCCGGTCTTTCAATACAATGGGGACGGGTCTATCCCATCTTTTAATAAAGTAGATTCTGGTCTATCCTGAACATACTCCTAGCTTCGTCCGATCATTTAATACAACGGAGACGGGTCTATCTCGTCTTTTATTAAAATGGATTTCGGTGTTTACCAAACCCACTTTTGGCTACGTCCGATCTTTCAATACAATGTAGACGGGTTTATCCCATCTTTTAATAAAATGGATTTCGGTCTATCCTGAACACACTTCTAGCCCCGTCCGATCTTTTAATATAATGGAGACGGGTTTATCCCGAACCCACTTGTGGTTCGTTCCCGTCTTTCTGTGCAATGGAGGCGAGTTTATCCCAACTTTTAATACAATGGATTTAGGCTTATCCTGAACCCACTTCTGGCCCCGGTCTTTAAATACAAAGGAAACGGGTCTATCCCATCTTTTAATAAAATGGAATCGGGTCTATCCTAAAACCACCACTTGTTTCGTCCGGTTTTTCAATTTAATGA
This sequence comes from Berberis vulgaris, assembly GCA_963556465.1. Taxonomy (NCBI): domain Eukaryota; kingdom Viridiplantae; phylum Streptophyta; class Magnoliopsida; order Ranunculales; family Berberidaceae; genus Berberis; species Berberis vulgaris. The sequence goes on along the minus strand of OY747124.1, from coordinate 81,614,772 downwards.
ATACAGGTCTATACCGTTTTCAATGAAATGGATTTGAGTTTATATCGAACCCACCATTAGTTCCGTTTCGTCTTTCTATACAATAGAGAAGGGTCTCCCATTTTTTAATACAATGGATTCGGATCTATCCCAAACCCATTTTCGGTTTCATCTTGTCTTTCTATACAATGGAGACGGGCATATCACGTCTTTTAATACAATAGATTTGAGTCTATCCTGAATCCGCTTCTGAATTCATCTGGTCTTCCAATACTATGAAGACAAGTCTATCTCGTCTTTTAAAAAAATGGATTCGGGTCTATCTCGAACCCACCTTCGGTTATGTCCCGTCTTTCAAAACAATGGAGACGGGTCTATCCCGTCATTTAATATAATGGATTCAAGTCTATCCCGAAACCACTTCTGACTATGTCCAATCTTTCAACACAATGGAGACGTGTTTTTCCCGTCTTTTAATAAAATAATTCGTGTCTATCGCGAACCTACTTCTGGTTCCGTCCCATATTTGAAAACATTGGAAACGGGTCTATCCCGAACCCAATTCTTGTTTCAATACAATGGAGACGGGTTTATCCCATCTTTTAATAAAATGGATTCGGGTCTATCCCGAACCTACTTCCAGCTCCGTCAAGTCTTTCAATACAATGTAGACGGGTCTATAACGTCTTTTAATAAAATGGATTTGAGTCTATCTTGAACCTACTTTTGATTATGTCCCATCTTTCAATACAATGTAGATGGGTCCATCCCGTCTTATAGTGCAATGAATTCAAGTTTATCCGGATCCCACTTCTGATTTTGTCTCATCTATCTATACAATGGAGACAGGTCTATTAATACAATGGATTCGGGTCTATTCCGGACCCACTTCCGGTTCCGTCCGATTTTCAATACAATGGAGACGTGTTTATCCCGTCTTTTAATAAAATGGATTAGGATCAATCCCAAACCCACTTCTGGTTCCATCCCGACTTTCAATACAATGGAGACGGGTCCATCCCGTTTTTTAATACAATGGATTCGGGTCTATCAGGATCCCATTTTTGAATCCGTCCCGTTTGTTAATACAATGGATTCAGGTCATACGAACCCACTTCCGGGTCCATCCCATCTTTCGATACAATGAAGTCGGGCCTATTCCTTTTTTAATACAATGGATTCGGGTCTATCTGAACCAACTTTTGGCTTTGTCCTTTCTTTCTATCCAATGGAGACGAGTTTATTCCGTATCTTAATACAATGTTTTCAAGTCTATCCGGCACCCACTTCCGACTTTGTCCTGTCTTTCTATATAATAAAGATGGGTCTATCTCGTCTTTTAATACAGTGGTTTCATGTCTATCCCGAACACACTTTCAGCTTCGTCTGGTCTTTCAATACAATGGAGGCAGGTCTATCCTGTCTTTTATTAAAATGGATTCCGATCTATTCGGAACTCACATCTGATTCCATCCTGTCTTTCAATAAAATGGAGACAGATCTATCTTGTCTTTTAAAACAATAGATTCAGGTCTATCCCTAACCCATTTTTGCTTTCGTCCCTTTTTCTATACATTGGAAATGTATCTAACCCGTCTTTTAATATAATGGATTTAGGTCTATCCCAAACCCACTTCCGATTTATTCCCGTCTTTCTATACAACGGAGACGGGTCTATCCCATTTTTTAATATAATGGATTCGGGTCAATCCCGAACCCAGTTTCGGCTCCGTTCGGTAATTCTATGCAATAGAGACGGGTCTATCCCGATTATTAATAAAATGGACTCGAGTCTATTCCGAACCTACTTCTAGTTCCGTCTCGTCTTTCAATACAATGGAGACTAGTCTATCCTGTCGTATAATACAATGGATTCATATCTACTTCTAGTTTTGTCCCGTCTTTCAATACAATGGGGACGAGTCTATCCCATCTTTTTATACAATGGATACGGGTCTATCCCGAACCCATTTCTGGCTTTGTCCGATCTTTCATTATAATGGAGACGGGTCTATTCCAAATTTTAATACAATAGATTCAGGACTATCCCGAACTCACTTCTTGCTCAAACCGGTCTTTGAATACAATGGAGATGGGTTTATCCCGTCTTTTAATAAAATGGATTTGGGTCTATTTCGAACCCACTTCTAGTTCTGTCCCATTTTTCAATACAATGGAGACAAGTCTATCTCATCTTTTAATATAACGGATTCTAGTATATCCCAAACTCACTGCTGGCTACGTCCAATCTTTAAATATAATGGAAACGGGTATATCCCATTTTTAATAAAATAGAGTCGGATCTATCCCGAACCCTATTCTAGTTTCGTCTCGTCTTTTGTTACAATGGATACCGGTCTATCCCGTCTTTTATTACAATGGATTCAAGTCTATCCCGAACCCACTTCTGGTACCGTCTGGTCTTTCAATACAATTGAGACGAGTTTATCCCATCTTTTAATAAAATGCATTCGGGTCTATCCCGAACCTAATTCTGGTTTCGTATCGTTTTTCAATACAATGGAGACAGGTCTATCCCGTCTTTTAATACAATGGATTATGTTCTATCCCGAACCCACTTATGGCTTCGCTCGGTACTTCAATACAATAGAGTCGGGTCTATCCCATCTTTTAATAAAATGGATTCGGGTCTATCCCGAACCCACTTCTGGTTTTGTCCCGTCTTTCAATACAATGGAGATGTGTCTATCCCGTCTTTTACTATAATGATTCAGGTCTATCCTGAACCCACTTTTGGTTTTGTCCGGTCTTTCAATACAATGGAAACGGGTTTGTCCCGTCTTTTAATAAAATGGATTTGGGTTTTTTCCGGACCCACTTCTGGTTTCTTCTTGTCTTTTAATACAATGAAGACGGGTTTATCCCGCTTTTTAATACAATGGATTCAGGTCTATCCCGAACCCACTTTTGGTTCCGCCCGGTCTTTCAGTAGAATTGAGACGGGTATATCCCGTCTTTTTATAAAATGGATTTGAGTCTATCCCGAACCCACTTCTGGTTCTGTCACTCTTTCAATACAATGGATACAGGTCTATTCTATTTTTTAATAGGATTGATTCAAGTGTACTTATGGTTTTGTCTCGTCTTTCAATACAATGGTGACGGGTCTATCCCATATTTTAATACAAAGGATTCGGTTTATCCCAAACCCACTTCTAGCTTCGTCCAATATTTCAATACAATTGAGTGGGTCTATCCAGTCTTTTAATAAAATGGACTTGGGTCTTTTCCAAACCTACTTTTGGTTCCGTCCTGTTTGTCAATACAATGGAGACGAGTATATCCAATCTTTCGATTAAATGGATTTGGGTCTATCTTGAACCCGTTTCTAGTTTCGTCCCTGTCTTTCAATACAATGGAGATGGGTTTATCTCCTATTTTAATACAACGAATTCCGGTCTTATCCCAAACCCACTTCTTGCTCCATCTAGTCTTTCAATACAATGAAAACGGGTCTATCCCGTCTTTTAGTAAAATGGAATCGGGTCTATCCCACACCCCCGTCAGGTTTCTTCTCGTCTTTTAGTACAATGGAAATCGGTCTATCCCTTCTTTTAATACAATGGATTCAGGTCTTTCGCAAACCAACTGCTAGTTTCGTCCCGTCTTTCAATACAATGGAGACGGGTCTATCCCGTATTTTAATACAACGAATTCGGGTCTATCCGGATCCCACTTCTGACTTCGTCCCATCTTTCTATACAATGGAGATGGGTCTATTAACACATTGGATTCGGGTCTACCCCGAACCCACTTGCGGCTATGTCCGATCATTCAATACAATGTAGACGTCTCTATCCCATCTTTTAATAAAATGGATTTGGGTCTTTCCTAAACCCATTTCTAGTTCCATCCCGTCTTTTTATACAATGGATATGGCTCCATCTCGTATTTTAATACAATAGATTCGGGTCTATCAAGATCCCACTTTCGGTTTCGTCCCGTCTTTCTATACAATGAAGATTGTTCTATCCTGTTTGTTAATACGATGGATTCAGGTCATCCCGAATCCACTTTCGGGTTCGTCTCATCTTTCAATACAATGGAGACAGATCTATCTGGTCTTTTAATACAGTAGATTCGGGCCTATCCTGAACCCATTTTCGACTTCGTCCTGTCTTTTATTACAATTAAAACGGGTCTATCTTGTCTTTTAATACAATGGTTTCGAGTCTATCCCGAACCCACTTCCGACTTCGTCTCGCCTTTCTTACAATGGAGACTGGTCTATCTCGTCTTTTTCTACAATGGTTTCATGTCTATCCGGAACCCACTTTCGGTTTCATCCGGTCTTTCAATAGAATGGAGATGGGTCTATTATGTCTTTTAATGAAATAGATTCAGGGCTATCCGAAACCCACATCTGACTCCATCTCGTCTTTCAATACAATGGAGATGGGTCAATCTTGTCTTTTAATACAATAGATTCAGGTCTATCCCATACTCAGTTATAGTTTTGTCCCATTTTTCTATAAAATGGAGATTGGTCTAATCCGTCTTTTAATACAATCGATTCCGGGCTATCCCAAACCCACTTTCGGCTTCGTCCGATATTTCTATATAATGGAGACGATGTTATCCCGTCTTTTAATAAAATGGATTGGGTTCATCCCAAGCCCACTTATGATTTCGTCCTGTCTTTCAATACAATGAGACGAGTCTATCGTATCTATTAATACAATGGATTCCGGTCTATCTTGAACCCATTTCTGGCTTGATTTGATCTTTTAATAAAATTGAGACAAGAGTATCCGCTCTTTAATATTATGGATTCAGGTCTATCCAAACCCACCTTTATCTTCGTTCAGTGTTTCAATACAATGGAGACTGATTTGTCTCATCTTTTAATCAAATGATTCAAGTCTATCCCGAACCTACTTTTAGTTACGTCCCGTCTTCCCATATAATGGAAATGGGTCTATCCCGAACTAACTTCTGGTTTTCCCGTCTTTCGATACATTGGAAACAAGTATATTCCATCTTTTAATACAATGGATTCAGGTCTATCCTAAACCCACTTCTGGCTCCATTCGGTCTTTCAATACAATGGAGACGGGTCTATCCCGTCTTTTAATAAAATGGATTTGGGTTGATCCCAAACCCACTTTTGGTTTCGTCATGTCTATCAATACAATGCAGATGCGTCTATCCCGTATTTTAATACAAATGATTCGGGTCCACCCGAACCCACTTCTTGCTCCCTCCGGTCTATCAATACAAGGGAGACAAGTGTATCCTGTCTTTTAATAAAAAAGATTCAGGGCTATCCCGAACCCACTTATGGATCCATCCTGTCTTTCAAGACAATGGAAACGGGTCTATCACGTTTTTTAATACAATGGATTTCGGTCTATCCCGAACCCACTTCTTGTTCCGTTTGGTATTTCAATGCATTGGAGACAGGTGTATCCCGCCATTTAATAAAATTGATTTGGGTCAATCCCGAACCCACTTCTGGTTTCGTCCCGTCTTGCAAAACAATGTAGACCAGTTTTTCACGTATTTTAATACAATTGATTTGGGTCTATCCCGAACCCACTTCTGGCTCCGTACGGGCTTTCAATACAATGGAGACAATTGTATCCCGTCTTTTAATAAAATGGATTCAAGTCTATCCTGAACCCACTTATTGTTATGTCCCGCCTTTCAATACATTGGAGACGGGTCTATCAATGTCTTTTAATACAATGGATTTCGGTCTATCCCGAACCCACTTCTGGCTTCGTCCAGTCTTTCAACGTAATGGAGATGGGTTTATCCCATCTTTTAATAAAATGATTCAGGTCTATCCCGAACCTACTTTCTGTTTCGTCTTGTCTTCCAATACAATGGAATCGGGACTATCCCGAACCTACTTCTGGTTCTGTCCCGTCTTTCAGTACAATGGAGATGGGTCTATCCTATCATTTAATACAATGGATTCAAGTTTATTTCGAACCCGCTTCTTGTTCCGTTCAGTCTTTTATTATAATGGAAACGGGGCTATCCCGTCTTTTAATAAATGGATTTGGGGTGATCCCAAAGCCACTTCTGGTTTTGTCCCGTCTTTCAACACAATGGAAACGGGTCTATCTCGTCTTTTAATACAATTGATTCGGATCTATCCCGAACCCACTTTTGTCTCTGTCCGGTCTTTCAATACAAGGAAGATGGGGGTATCCTGTGTTTTAATAAAATAGATTAGGGTCTATTCCGAACCCACTTATGGTTTTGTCCCGTCTTTCAAAGCAATTGGAACGAGTCTATCACATCTTTTAATACAATGGATTTCGGTCTATCCCGAACCTACTTTTGGCTCCGTTTGATCTTTTAATACAATGGAGACGTGTGTATCCCGTTTTTTAATAAAATGGATTTGGGTCGATCCCGAACCCACTTCTAATTACGTTCCGTCTTTCAATACAATGGTGATGGGTTTATCCCATATTTTAATACAATGAATTCGGGTCTATTCCGAAACTACCTCTGGCTACGTCCGGTCTTTCAATACAATGGAAACGAGTTTATCCCATCTTTTAATAAAATGGACTCCGGTCTATCCTGAACCCGCCTTTGGGTTCGTCCGATCTTTCAATACAATGGAGACAGGTCTATCTCGTCTTTTAATAAAATGCATTCGGGTTTATCCCAAACCTACTTCTGTTTTCGACTCATCTTTCAATACGATGGAGACGGGTCTATCCCATCTTTTAATACAATGAATTCAGGTCTTTCCCGAACCCACTTCTGGCTCCGTTCGGTCTCGTTACGAGAATGAAATTACGCCCCAGCTTGGGGCTTTTTCCAGCCTTTCAATGGCACTTCCGCTTTCAATACAATGTAGATGGGCCTATCTCGTCTTTTAATAAAATGGATTAGGATCTTTCCCAAACCCACATCTGAATCCATCCTATCTGTTTATACAATGGATTCGAGTCATCTCGAACCCATTTCCTGGTTTGTCCCATCTTTCAATACATTAGAGACGGGTCTATCCCATTTTTTAATACAATGGATTCGGGTCTATCCGAACCCACTTTCGGTTTCATCTTTTCTTTCTATCCAATGGAGACGGGTTTATCCCATCTTTTAATACAATGTTTTTGAGTCTATCCGGCACCCACTTCCGATTTCATCATGTCTTTCTATACAATGGAGACGGGTCTATCTCGTCTTTTAATACAATGGTTTCATGTCTATCCCGAACCCACTACCGACTTCGTTCGTGTCTTTCAATACAATGGAGACGGGTATATCCCATTTTTAATAAAATGATCAGATCTATCCGGAACCCACATCTGATTCCATCATATCTTTCAGTACAATGGAGATGGGTCTATCTTGTCTTTTAATACAATAGATTCAGGTCTATCTCAAACCCATTTCTGGTTTCGTCCCATTTTTTTATACAATGGAAATGTGTTTAACCCGCCTTTTAATACAATGGATTCGAGTCAATCCCAAACCCACTTCTGTTTCCGTCCCGTCCTTTTTACAATGGAGACGGGTCTATCCTGTTTTTTAATACAATGGATTCGGGTCTATCTCGAACCCACTACTGGCTTCGTTCGGTTTTTCTATTCAATGGAGTCGGGTCTATCCCGATTTTTAATAAAATGGATTCAGGTCTATTCCAATCCTACTTCTAGTTTCGTTTCGTCTTTCAATACAATGGTGACTGGTCTATCCTGTCTTATAATACAATGGATTCAGATCTACTGCTAGTTTCGTCTCGTCTTTCAATACAATGGTAATACAATGGATTCAGGTCTATCTCGAACTCACTTCCGGCTCCGTCCGGTCTTTCAATACAATGGAGACGGGTTTATCTCGCCTTTTAATTAAAATGGTTTTGGGTCTATCGCGAACCCACTTCTGGTTCCGTCCCGATTTTTAATACAATGGAGATGGGTTTATCTCATCTTTAATACAATTGATTCCGATCTATCCTAACTCACTTCTAGCTCCGTCCAATCTTTCAATACAATGGAAACGAGTATATCTCGTCTTTTAATAAAATAGATTCGCGTCTATCCCGAACCCTATTCTGATTCCGTCCCGTCTTTCAGTAAAATGGAGACCAGTCTATCCCGTTTTTTATTGCAATGGATTCAAGTCTATCCCGAACCCACTTCTGGCATCGTTTGGTATTTCAATACAATGGAGATGGTCCATCGCGTCTTTTAATAAAATGGATTCAGGTCTATCTCGAACCCAATTCTGGTTTCATCTTGTCTTTCAATACAATGGAAACATGTCTATGTCGTCTTTTAATACAATGGATTTAGTTCTATCCCGAAACCACTTTTGGCTTCGTCCAGTACTTCAACACAATAGAGACGGATCTATCTTGTCTTTTAATAAAATGGATTCGGGTCTATCCCGAACCCACTTCTGGTTCCGTCCCCTTTTTCAATACAATGAAGATGGGTCTATCCCGTCTTTTAATACAATGATTCAGGTCTATCCCGAACCCACTTCTGGCCCCGTCCGGTCTTTCAATACAATGGAGACAGGTCTATCCCGTCTTTTAATAAAATGGATTCATGTTTATCCCGAACTCAATTCTTGTTTCGTCTTGCCTTTCATTACAATGGAGACGGGTTTATCCAGTCTTTTAGTACCATGGATTCAGGTCTATCCCGAACCCACTTTTGGCTCCGTCCGGTCATTCAGTATAATTGAGATGGGAATATCCCGTCTTTTTATAAAATGGATTCGGGTCTATCCCGAACCCACTTTTAGTTCTGTCACTCTTTCGATACAATGGAGATAGGTTTATCCCGTTTTTTAATACGATGGATTCAAGTCTACTTCTGGTTCCGTCCCGTCTTTCAATACAATGATGACGGGTCTGTCCCATATTTTAATACAATGGATTCAGGTCTATCCCGAACCCACTTCTGGCTTCGTCCAGTCTTTCAATACAATGGAGAAGGTCTATCCCATCTTTTAATAAAATGGATTTCTGTCTTTCCCGAACCCACTTCTGGTTTCATCCTATCTTTAAATACAATGGAGACGGGTATATCCAATCTTTTAATACAATGGATTCAGGTTTTTTCCTAACCCACTTCTAGCCCCATCCAATCTTTCAATACAATGGAGACGGGTCTATCTTGTTATTTAATTAATTGGATTCTGGTCTATTTTGTACCCACTTCTGGTTCAGTCCCGTTTTTCAAAGCAATGAAGACGGGTCTATCTCGTCTTTTAATATAATGGATTCTGGTCTTATCCCGAACCCACTTCTGGCTCTGTCCGGTCTTTCAATACAATGGAGACGGGTTTATCTCGTCTTTTAGTAAAATGGATTCTAGTCTATCCCGCACCCACTTAAGGTTGCTTCTCGTTTTTCAATACAATGGAGACCGGTCTATCCCGTCTTTTAATACAATGGACTTATGTCTATCACGAACCCACTTTTGGTTTCGTCCAGTCTTTCAATATAATGAAGACGTGTCTATCCTGTTTTTTAATAAAATGGATTTGGGTCTTTCCTGAACCCACTTTTGGTTCCGGCCCGTCTTTCAATACAATGGATACAGGTCTTTCCTGTATTTAAAAAAATGGATTCGGGTCTATCCGGATCTCACTTTCGGTTCCATCCCGTCTTTCTATACAATGGAGACGGGTTTATCCCGTCTGTTAATACGATGGATTCGGGTAATCTCGAATCCACTTCCGGGGCCAGTCTCATCTTTTAATACAATCGAAAAGGGTTTATCCCATCTTTTAATACAGTTGATTCGGATCTATCCTGAACCCACTTCCGGCTTCGTCATGTCTTTATATACAATAGAGACGGGTCTATCCCGTCTTATAATACAATGGTTTCAAGTCTATCCCGAATCCACTTCCAACTTCGTCTCGTCTTTCTATACAATGGAGACGGGTCTATTTCATCTTTTACTATAATGGTTTCATGTCTATCCCGAACCCATTTCCAGTTTCGTCCGGTATTTCAATAGAATGGAGATGGTTTTATCCTGTCTTTTAATAAAATAAATTCGGGGCTATCCGAAACCCACAACTGATTTCATCTCGTCTTTCAATACAATGGAAACGGGTATATCTTGCTTTTAAAACAATATATTCAGGTTTATCCCAAACCCACTTCTAGTTTCGACCCATTTTTCTATAAAATGAAGAATTGTCTAATTCGTCTTTTAATACAATAGTTTCTGGACAATCCCAAACCCCTTTCAGCTTCGTCCGGTATTTCTATACAATGGAGACGGGTCTATCCTATCTTTTAATAAAATGAATTCGGGTCCATCCCGAACCCACTTATGGTTACGTCCCGTCTTTCAATACAATAAGACGGGTCTATCACGTCTATTAATACAATTGATTCCAGTCTCTTCCGAACCTACTTCTAGCTCCATTCAGTCTTTAAATAAAATGGACACGGGAGTATCCTTATTTTAATATAATAGATTCAGGTCTATCCGAACCCATCTCTGGCTCCGTTAAGTGTTTCAATACAATGGAGACGGGTTTATCCCGTCTTTTAATAAAATAATTCGGGTCTATCCCGAACCTACTTTTGATTCAGTTCCGTCTTCCAATACAATGGAAACGGGTCTATCCCAAACCTACTTCTGGTATTGTCCCGTCTTTCAATACATTAGAGACAAGTCTATCTCATCTTTTAATACAATGGATTCTGGTCTATCCTGAACCCACTTCTAGTTCCGTCCCGTCTTTCAATACAATGGTGACGGGTCTATCCCATATTTTAATACAATAGATTTGAGTCTATCCTGAACCCACTTCTGGTTTCGTCAAGTCTTTCAATACAATGGAGAGGGTTTATCCCGTTTTTTAATAAAATGGATTTGGGTCTTTCTCAAACCCATTTCTGGTTCCGTCCTGTCTTTCAATACAATGGAGACGGGTATATCCAATCTTTTAACACAATGGATTTAGGTTTTTTCCGAACCCACTTCTGGCTTCGTTCGATTTTTCAATACAAAGGAGACGGGTCTATCCTGTCTTTTAATTAAATAGATTCGAGTCTATCTCGAACCCACTTCTGGTTCTGTCCCATCTTTCAATACAATGGAGACGGATCTATCTCGTCTTTTAATACAATGGATTCCGGTCTTATCCCAAACCCAGTTCTGGCTCTGTCCGGTCTTTTAATACAATGGAGACGGGTCTATCCCGTCTTTTACTAAAAAGGATTTAGGTCTATCCCGCACCCACTTCAAGTTTCTTCTTGTTTTTCAGTACAATGGAGACTAGTCTATCCCGTCTTTTAATACAATGAATTCAAGTGTATCACAAACCCACTTCTAGTTCTGTCCCGTCTTTCAATACAATGGAAATGGGTCTATCCCATCTTTCAATACAATGAATTCGGGTCTATCCGGATCCCACTTCCAGTTTATCCCGTCTTTCTATACAATGGAGATGGGTCTATCCCGTCTGTTAATACAATGGATTCGGGTCTATCCCGAACCCAATTTCGGCTTCGTCTCGTCTTTCTATACAATGAAGACGGGTTTTCCCGTATTTAATACAATGGTTTCATGTCTATCCCGAGCCCGCTTTCGATTTCGTTCAACCTTTCAATAAAATGGAAATGGGTCTATCCTGTCTTTTAATAAAATAGATTCAAGTCTATTCAAAACCCACATCTAATTCCATCATGTCTTACCGTACAATAGAGACGGGCCTATCTTGTCTTTTAGTACAATAGATTAAGGTCTATCCCAAACCCACTTCTAGTTTCGTCCCCTTTTTTATAAAATGGAGATGGATCTAATGCGTCTTTTCATACAATGGATTACGGACTATCCCAAACCCACTTTCAGCTTCGTTCTGTCTATCTATACAATGGAGACGGGTTTATCCCGTCTTTTAATAAAATGGATTCGGGTCTACCCCGAACCCACTTATGGTTCAGTCATGTCTTTCAATACAATGACGACGAGTCTATCACGTCTTTTAATAAAATGAATTTTGGTCTATCCTGAACCCACTTCTGGCTCTTTCAGTCTTTTAATACAATGGAGACAGGTGTATCCGTCTTTTAATAAAATGGATTTGGGTCGATCATAAACTCACTTTCGATTTCATCCCGTCTTTCAATATAATGGATTCGGTCTCGAACCCACCTCTAGCTTCGTTCGATGTTTCAATACAATGGAGACCGGTTTATCACGTCTTTTAATAAAATGATTCGGGTCTATCTCGAACCTACTTTTGGTTTTGTCCTGTCTTCCAATACAATGGAAACGGGTTTATCTCGAACCTACTTCTGGTTTTTTCCTGAATACAATGTAGAAAAGTCTATCTCATATTTTAATACAAAGGATTCAGGTCTATCCCGAACCCACTTCTAGCTCCGTTCGGTCTTTTAATACAATGGAAATGGGTCTATCCTGTCTTTTAATCAAATTGATTTGGGTCGATCCTGAACCCACTTCTGGTTTTGTCCCGTCTTTCAATACAATGCAAACGGGTCTATCCTGTCTTTTAATACAAATTATTCGGGTCTATCCCTAACCCACTTCTGGCCCCGTCCGGTATATCAATACAAGGGAGACGGGTGTATCCCGTCTTTTAATAAAATAGATTCAGGTTTATTCTGAACCCACTATGGATTTGTCCCGTCTTTCAAGACAATGGAAACGGGCCTATCACGTTTTTTAATACAATGAATTCCGGTTTATCCAAAACCCACTTCTTGCTCCGTTCGTTCTTTCAATATAATGGAGATGGGTGTATCTTGCATTTTAATAAAATGGATTTTGGTCGATCTCAAACCCATTTTTGGTTTTGTCTCATCTTTCGATACATTACAGACGGGTCTATCCCGAACCCACTTATGGTTTCGTCCCGCCTTTCAATACAATGGAGACGAGTCTATCAGGTCTTTTAATACAATGGATTCCGACCTATTTTGAACCCACTTCTGGCTTCGTCCAGTCTTGCAACACAATGGAGAGGGGTCTATCCCATCTTTTAATAAAATGATTCGGGTCTATCCCGAACCTATTTCTGGTTTTGTCCCGTCTTCCAATACAATGGAGACGGGTCCATCCCGAACCAACTTCTAGTTTTGTCCCGTCTTTCGATACAATGGAGACGGGTCAATCCCATCTTTTAATACAATGGATTCAGGTCTATCTTGAACCCACTTCTTGCTCCGTTCGGTCTTTCTATACAATGGATACGAGGCTATCCCGTCTTTTAATAAAATGGATTTGGGTCAATCCCAAACCCACTTCTGGGTTCGTCCCGTCTTTCAATACAATGGAGATGGGTCTATTTTGTCTTTTAATACAATGGATTCGAGTTTATCCGAACCCACTTTGGCTTCATCATGACTTTCTATCCAATGGAAATGGGTTTATCCCGTCTTTTAATACAATATTTTTGAGTCTATTCGGCACCCACTTACGGCTTCATCCTATCTTTCTATACAATGGATACGGGTCTATCCCGTATTTCAATAAAATGGAGAAGGTCTATCAGGAACCCACATATGGTTCCATCCTGTCTTTCAATATAATGGAGATGGGAATATCCAATCTTTTAATACAATGGATTCAGTTTTATCCCGAACACACTTCTGGCTCCATCCGGTCTTTTAATATAATGGAAACGGGTTTATCCTATCTTTTAATAAAATGGATTCAAGTCTATTCCAAACCCACTTTTGGTTTCGTCCCATCTTTCAATACAATGGAAATGGGTCTATCTCGTCTTTTAATACAATGGATTCCGGTCTTATCCCGAACCCACTTCTGGCTCCATCCAGTCTTTCAATACAATAGAGATAGGTCTATCGCGTCTTTTAATAAAGAGGATTCGGGTCTATCCCACACCAACTTCTGGTTTCTTCTCGTCTTTTAGTACAATGGAGACTGGTCTATCCCATTTTTTTATACCATGGATTCAGGTCTATCCCGAACCCACTTCTGATTTCGTCTCGTCTTTCTATACAATGAAAACGGGTCTATCCTGTCTTTTAATACAATGGATTCAGGTCTATCCTGAACCCAATTCTGACTCCGTCTGGTATTTCAATATAATAGAGACGGGTCTATCCCGTCTTTTAATAAAATGGATTTGGGTCTATCCCGAACCCACTTCTGGTTTCGTCCCATCTTTCAATACAATGGAGACAGGTCTATCCTGTCTTTTAATACAATGGATTCAGATCTATCCCAAACCCACTTCTAGCTTTGTCCGGTCTTACAATACAATGGAGACGGGTTTATCTTGTCTTTTAATAAAATGGATTCAGGTCTATCCCGTACCCACTTCTGGTTTCGTCTTGTCTTTCAATATAATGGAGACGAGTCTATCCAGTCTTTTAATACAATGGAATCTGGTCTATCCCGAACTCACTTATGGCTCCGTCCGGTCTTTTGTACAATTGAGACGGGTTTATCCCGTCTTTTTATAAAATGGATTCGGGTCTATCCCGAACCCACTTCTAATTCTGTCACTCTCTCAATACAATGGAGACGGGTCTATCCCATCTTTTATTACAATGGATTCGGGTCTATCCCAAGCCCACTTTTGGTTCCGTCCAGTCTTTGAATACTATGGATACGGGTCTATCCCGTCTTTAAATAAAATGAATTTGGGTCCATCCCAAACCCACTTATGGTTTCGTCCCGTCTTTTAATACAATGGGTTCAGGTTTATCCCGAGCCTTCTTTTGGTGTTCGAAGCTACATTGACTACTTTAAAGAAAATTTAGAGTTACCAAAGGTGTGAATCTTTTTTATATATGCAAATAATATCATTGTTTTATCATTTATGCAGTATAAATGAAAAAATAAATAATAAAAATAACAGGGCAGAATATCCATTTAAGTTATGTTGGACTGTTAAACAATGAACCGAAATATGTGATACAAAGATAAGCAGTAAAAAACATTAAGTCCTCACCCTGTCCATAGCTTGGGTATCCAAAAACTCCAATGCACAGATAATCTCTCCAAGTTTTCTCTTTGCTTCCAATAGTAGTTTCTGTAAACAGCAGAAATACAATTCAATCACTTACGACGAAACAGTTATTTCTCATTCTATTTGGAATAAAAAGCATGAAAAAGCATTGGAAAGTTAATAGCACGAGGAAGTGAGGGTTGATTGGTGTTATCCAGACAAGATGTGTCAAGTTCACATCTGACAGTATACAAGAATCATATAAATATCCAAGAAAAAGAACCATGCAAATCTGCCAGCCACGTTGACCATTTTGCTCATATCCTTTTTGTTTAACTTAACAGTTTCAAGGTTCCAAAAGGTAGAGTCGCGCTTATGACAGATATATCAATCAGTCCGTTTCACCTTTCATAGTGTGACACCCAAAGGATTGAAACTTTGAAAGCAACTCCTTTTTTCTTTTTCTTTATTTTTTTTTCATCAAGTTTCTGGAACTGAAGTAGACACTATTGTTCATTCAAGAACTTAGTCATTGCCAAAGAAGTTTAAATGTCAAAAGCAGTACACAATATGATGTGGAAATCATTTATTTGATCAAAACACAAGGAAGACTCCATTGCAGAGACCTCACATTCTTATATATAGACCCCATTCACAATGATTACCTAATGAGGATAGAGTTATCATTGTGAAATAGCCTATTGACATCTCAGATTCAGAACAAGCACATAGAGAATGATAGAGACCACATGCTAAATATAGAGAGCTCATTCACATTGACAATTTAGTGGCAAATAACAAAGTTACAACTGTTAAATAGCTCAATGAAAGCTCATAGTCAAAGCACACCCATATAGAAAGAAGGTTGTACAAGGATTTCGAAGTAAGAAACATAATTACCTGACGGCTAATATCATATTTACAAGCAAGAAAAACAAGATTTGTTGAAGAAAGCCGGGGAGGGGTATGTATTGAGACTTTTGTAACAATTCCCAATGACCCTTCACTTCCTACATTAGGTAGGGAAATTTTATGAAGTTGTTTCATTTACTAAGTCATAAATTTCTGCATTTTGGATTAGTAATTGACTATAGTAGTATCTCGCCTACCTATAAATAACAGATTCAGATCATAACCTGTATTGTCTTTACGTAAAGTCCCCAGCATGTCAAGCACAGTTCCATTTGCTTGGACAACTTCAAGACCTGCAACAGTAGTCATATTAATCTCAGAGGGTGAATAGTTGGTAGAATATCCAAAACAAAAACTCTGTTAAGTTTCTCAACTTAGAAAATTAGTTCAAGTGTTCAAATATATACATATGCATGGATGTATATGGGTAATATTTCTAATTATTCATAACTACAACTATGCAAAGCATTGAAAATGAACTGATAAAACAACATGGGAAGAGGTATAATGCATAGGACACAAGAATCCTCACCAAGGATGCTTCCATGAAGTGATCCATAACATACAAACCGCAAACCACCTGCATTAACATTTCCACTAACTTGACAACTTCCCTTCGCAACCAAATCGAGTGGCATAATAAAACTACATGGGAATATAAGTTATTTTAGTAGATGTATAGATTAGCTTGCGGGTATTTCAGGGACACGTGGTCAACTATAACACAATGCCAACACCATACACATTACTGAAATTGATAATACTTCCATAAAGATACTGACATCCAACCAAGCAGTCGAGCAACATGATGACGATATATTAAGTTCATTTTTCTCATCCCATCTGTTCGGTTCATTTCATTTTTATATGTCAAAAAATAAACCAGTATGAATTAGATACATGGATCACTATTTAATTCAATTTTTAGAAATAATAACTAGGGCCCTGTGTACAGCATTCGGATAGATTTTCCATGTCAAAATAAAAAGTGGAATGAATTAGATATAAGCATTTACTATGTTTTTCATGTTTCTAACTTCATATTCAGTGAAAACGTGTTATGAGTTTCTTTCCCAGTGTCATTAATCACTACATGTCTGATGCTCCATGTATTTACTATACAATTTATTTCTTTATGTAATAATTAGTTATTATTAGTAAACTTTTCTTTGCTACTTTAGTGATTCAATATAAATTTAAAGATCATAAATAACACTAAATAACTTCAACTACTAATATATTTGCTATATCTAATCGTGTATCATATCAGTATATCCCTTTCTTCCATCAGATATTTCAAGTTGTATTGTTGTATCCATTTCAGATCAGTTACTACTTCATCTACACCATCACCTATTTTTGTTTTGTTGACACCTTTCAGATATATGTTGCCTCTTAGTCATAAAAGACCCGCGTCATCAGATTCTGAGACTCTCTCTTACCAATGCTTTCTTTGCAATAAAATGTATTCAGTCATCACAATATGTAATATGGAATTTCAAGTTAAATGATACTTTCTTGCATAATATTTCATAAAAGTTAGGCTGACGAATGTTGTTAAACAAAGGTAGGGAACAGTAAAGTAAATTTACCCTTCATTAAGCAAGAAAGAATCCAGGTTCTCTAGTACGCATCCTGTTCACATACGAGTATACCACTGACATGTAATATCAAATCCAATAGATCAGAGGACTGTGCAGCTGTCCTTGGG
Organism: Berberis vulgaris; assembly: GCA_963556465.1. NCBI lineage: Eukaryota > Viridiplantae > Streptophyta > Magnoliopsida > Ranunculales > Berberidaceae > Berberis > Berberis vulgaris. Next base: position 81,597,257 of record OY747124.1, on the reverse strand, counting down.
AGGCCATGGAAAACACTAATTTTATTCTCAATGTGTCATTCAAATATTGAGCTTAATAGATGAAAAGTTTTCAGTTTTCAATGAACTTAAAACATCAAAGCAAATTTAAAAAATAATAATATGAAAAATACAATCTAAACTTACCCCAAGGGAACTCCTTGTCACTACACCAAATTGGAATTTTTGTAACAACCCTCAAAACAGTATCACTTTTGAAGTGTAACAATCCACCTAACAATTTTACACATTTTCACAAATAAAATGATACAATAATTGTATCACCATGAAGAGTATGGTTATAAAAGAAATACTATTCATGGTGATCCAACTTATTAAATCATTTTTTTGTTCCTGTTTTTCATTTTTTTTTACTAAATTTAGTTTTGACTTGAAATTGTTTAGTGGATTGTAACATCTCAAAAGTGATACTGTTTTGAGAGTTGTTACAAAAGTGCCAAGTTGGTGTAGTGTGTTCCTGATGTGCAAATAAGGGTATGTCGGAGGCTCTTCAAAGTGAGGATGACCCTTGGACAAGTTGTAGAACGCCAAGATGGTCCAAGAAGCGATTCCCAGATATGTTATTTGTCATGAACCAACCAATTCTCCAAAAAACCCAAGCTGTCCAGGAGGGGAAGGTTAATTACATGACTTAGGATCGTGACATTAAGCTCCTCTTCGGTGGAGTGGCACAGGCGTGACTATACAACAACAAAATGGAAGAGAAATCAAGGATTAGAGTAACTTGGAGAGCAAGAGAACAGATCCTTATCAAGTTCTTACTAGAATGGGAGCCTCAAATTACTAATACTTCTCCGTTTTCATTACAAGGGAGAGGAGCCACTTATATAATGGTGCTCCATAACAGAAATACAAAATCAACCACTAAGCATACGACACGTGTGTGCTACCGGAATCTTTAACTAACTGAAAAATAGGAAATGACAAAGTAGCCCTTTCTTCAAATTTCAAATCTCGCGCTCTATTTCTGAGTGCCAATTTCTGAAATCTTTAAATTTGGTTTCCCACGTGACATTACCCTCCCTCTTTTGAAATCCTTGTCCTCAAGGATGAAAAGAGGGAAATTTGGATGTAATGGTGGCATAATCCTCCCATGTAGCTTCCTTCTTACTTGCATTTGACCATTGGACCAAAATTTGAGTAACGACTCTGTTATGGCAAGGAACGAGACGCCTAGCGAGGATGGCAACTGGCTCCACTTTGAAGTTGCCATTGTGGTCGACCAGATGAAGCTGAGGGGAAGGAACAACAGACTGTCCGAGCTTGCATTTGAGTTGAGAGATGTGGAAGACACTGTGGATGCGAGAGCCCTGTGGAAGCAACAGTATGTACGCCACTTGTCCAATCTTCTCGAGGATTTGAAAAGGCCCATAAAATTTGGCCGACTGAGGTTTGGCGATAAGGTTGCAGACGAAGATACACCCAATCACCAGTATTGAATTGTCTGTCAGTTCTATGCTTGTCAGCGTAAGCTTTCATGCGTTCTTTGGCTTTCAGTAGTTTATCTTTGATTACTTGCAACATTTGATCACGCTCGTGTAAATACTGCTGAACTGATGGAGCAGAGAGAGAGCTGATAAGAGGAAGAACTTAAAGATGAGGGGAATAGCCATAGAGAGCTTTAAAAAGGGTGGCATTTAGACTTGAATGGAATGTGGTATTAAACTAGTGCCCGGCAAGATACAACCATTTAGCCCATTGCGAAGGTATATCACTGGTCATGCAACGCAAGTATGTCTCAAGACAAGCGTTGGTACGCTCGGTTTGCCCGTTCGTTTGGGGGTGATAGGCAGTGCTAAGAGACAAGGTGGTACCTAGTGCCGAGAACAAGTCTTGCCAAAAGGCACTAATAAAGACTTTATCTTGATCTGAAACAATTGATGTGGGTAGGTCGTGAAGTTTATAAACGTGTTGGAGGAACAATTCAGCCACCATTGCAGCAGTATAAGGATGAGATAGGGCTAAGAAGTGGCTATACTTGGTCAGGCGATCAACTACTACCAGTATGACTGACTTATATTGAGAGATGGGCAACCCTTCAATGAGGTCCATTGATATGTGTTGCCAAGCCTGCTGAGGAATAGGAAGGGGTTAGAGTAAACCATCGTAGGCCGACTGATCCGCTTTGTTGCGTTGACAGACATCACAGTTAGTCACAAATTCAGTGAGTTGTTGTCTCATTCTAGGCCAGAAGAAGCATTGTTTGAGCCGAAAGAAGGTAGCATTTATCCCTGAATGGCCTCCCATGGTTGAGCTGTATAAGGTGGTGAGAATTTTTGTTCTTAAGGACCCAGTGGACCCAATATAGAGGTAGCCTTTGTGTCTGAGAAGCCCTTGTGTAATGGTGTAATTTGGCACAGCTGATTCATCAATGAGGAGTTGCTGAAGTAGTGTTTGAGCTGTCTGGTCCTCACTATAGCTATAAATAACCTTAGAGAGCCAAGTTGGTGTGACAGTGGTAAGAGTTAGACACGAACTCTCCTCAGTTCCTCGTCTTGACAAAACATCTGCGGCAGCATTGTCAACGCTTTTGTTGTATACAATCTCGTAATCATAGCCTAATAGCTTGGAAAGCCAGCGTTGTTGGAAAAGAGTAGTTACCTTTTGTGATAGGAAGTGACGAATGCTCTGGTGATCGGTGTAGAGAGTGAACTTAGAGCCAAGTAGGTAGGATCTCCACCTGTTAACTATGAGAACTATTGCTAATAACTCCTTCTCGTATGTAGAAAACACCAAATTTTTAGGCCCAAAGCTTTACTAAAGTAGGATATTGGTCTGCCCTGTTGTGAAAGCACAACCCCCACTCCACGGGTATAAGCATTTGTTTTGATATTGAAAGGTTGAGTAAAATCGGGCAAGGCCAGTACTGGTGCCTTGCACATTACTGATTTTAGTTGTTGGAAGGCCTCAGTTGTGTGAGAGTCCCATTTGAAACAGTCCTTCTTTAGCATGTCAATTAGTGGCTGAGCTAACTGTCCATAGTGGTGAATGAACTTGCGATAATACCCTGTCAAAACCAGGAACCCTCGTAGTTGTTTGATGTTAGAGGGAATAGGCCATGATTGTATAGCATCAAGCTTTTGTGGGTCAGCTTCCACACCCTCAGAACTTACTATATGTCTTAAGTACTCAAGCTTAGGTTCAAGGAACGAACACTTTTGCATAGAGTTGACGGCATCTCAATGTGGCAAATGTGAGATGAAGGTGAGATAAGTGATGCTCCAGGGAAGTACTGCATACCAGAATTTTGTAAAAAAAAACTAAGATAAACTTCCTTAAGTAAGGTTGAAATACCTGGTTCATCAAAGCTTGGAATGTGGCGGGTGCATTTGTGAGGCCAAAAGGCATGACTAAGAACTCATAGTGGCCTTGATGAGTCCTAAATGTTGTCTTATGCACATCAGGAGGGTGTACCATCAGTTGGTGATATCCGAATCTGAGATAAAATTTGGAGAATATGGTAGCACCATTGAGTTCATCTAGTAGCTCTTCAATCAAAGGAATAGGGAATTTGTTCTTTACTGTGATCTCATTCAGTTTCCTGTAATCCACACAAAAGCGCCATGACTGATCCTTCTTCTTAACCAACAAAATGGGGGCAGCAAAGGGGCTATGTGATGGTTGAATGGGCCATGCTTCAAGCATTTATGAAATTAGCCCTTCCACCACTATTTTCTGCATATATGGTATTTTATAAGGGTGTTGGGAAGTTGGGGTGCTACCTGTTTTGAGGGGAATCTTATGATCAAGTGGTCTATGGGGTGGGAGAGTATTGGGTATTTGAAATATGTCGGAGAACTCTTCTAATAAGGCTGTTAATTTAGGGTGTTCTAGTGTAAGGACAGGTGGACTTGTGATGGAAAGCAAGTGCCCAATGAATGATGGGGTGTGTTTTCTAAGAATTTTGAGAAGCTCTTTTGCTCCATGACACACAGGGAGCCTTCATTGGTGACCCCTTGTAGGGTGATGGGTTTCCCATTCACTTGTAGTGTCAATTGCAACTTTTGGAGATTAATGATGATATCACCAAATTTTCTCAACCAGTCCCCTCCAATGACCATGTCGTAGCCCCCTAATGAAAGTACCCTGACCCTTCCTTCACATTTCAAACCCTGCATTATCCACTTCAGACATTCACAAAGAGCATTATTGTGGAGTTGGTGACCGTTTGCCACTCGCAGTACCATTTGTGGTATCATCACTGGTAGCCAATTAGTTTCTCTTATGACACTGGGGTCAATGAATGAGTGTGTACTCCCAGTGTCTATGAGAATGGAGATACTCTTCTTTTTAATCATCCCCTTAAGTAAAAGGGTATTGGTTGAAAAACTACCATGTAGTGCATGAAGGGATACCACCATGTCAAAGTGAATTTCTTGGAATAAGTCTTCATCCAGTAGTCTCTCTTTAGTAGGCTCATCAAATGTGTCCTCATCAGGAATCAGCAAATACAAGTGTTGTTGCTTACATAAGTGCCAAGGTTTGTATTGTTCATCGCAGTTGTAACACAATCCTTTCTCGCGACTTAGTTTCATCTGATTGGGAGTGAGTCATTTTATTGGAGGGGTGGAGGCTGAGGGTTTCACCATAAGAGTGGTGGTATTTGCGTTTATAGGTCTGTTGCTAGTAGTTGAAAAAGCTGGTATATTAGGTGGACGTTGGAAGCCATGGTTGGGTCTAGGATTCAGGTTGGTGGTAGTGGTGTAAGCTCCATTTCTAACTGGTGTTGAACTGTTGGTATAGTGTGTCTAGGTGTTATGCTGGGTAATGGTGGATGCCTCGTGCATTCTTACCAACGAAAAAGCTTGACTCACTGTGGTTGGCTTGAATAACTGAACCAAGGACTTAATATTAGACTTGAGGCCACTTAAAAAACTAAGCACAAAGTAATTGTCATCTAGGTGGGGGTTGTGGTTTTGCTTTAGTGATTTCAGTTCTTCAAACTTATCAAAGTAGTCAGTCACTGAAAACTCTTGGTCGAGCTTATTAAACAGGTCTACATAATTTTCTAGCACTGACTCTTCAAACCTAGCACACAAGTCATGAACAAATGAGTTCCAAGGCATGTTTTCTTTCCCTACTTGGTAGTCCAAGAACCATAGATCGGCTTGTCTAGTGAGATGAATGGATGCAATGGTAACCTTGTTAGTCTCAAGGATATGATAGAGTGCAAAATACCTCTCACACTTCTTGATGAAAGCTCTAGGGTTAACACCATCAAAAGTAGGAAAATCCAATTTGGGAATACGAGGGAAGTTACCTTGAAAGTCCAGATTGGCTCCCCATTGTGGCATCTGTGTTTGATCTGGGGGGTTGCTAGCCTGGATTGTCGAAGAACTTGCAGAGCCAATAGTTCCTCGAATATCTGGTGGGTGCTGCAGCAATTCAAATATCTGCTCCAATTTCTTCCCATTGGCCTCATTGGTCTATTGCATTCCCTTGAAATCAGTTTGCATCCTTTTGAAATCAGCCTTAAGAATCTCAATCTGGTTATGGGTTTCTATCTGGTATCTCTTGGTGTCTCTCATGAATCCCTCAATCTCTTTGACCCTCGTCTCCATAGTTGTTTGCACAGGTTGGATCAAGGTGGCTCTGATACCAAATGTCACGGGCATGACTATACAACAACAAAATGGAAGAGAAATCAAGGATTAGAGTAACTTGGAGATCAAAAGAACAGATCCTTCTCAAGTTCTTACTAGAACATGAGCTTCAAATTACTAATACTTCTCCGTTTTCATTACAAGGGAGTGGAGCCACTTATATAATGGTGCTCCATAACAGAAATACAAAATCAACAACTAAGCATACGACATGTGTGTGCTACAGGAATCTTTAACTAAGTGAAAAATAGGAAATGACAAAGTAGCCCTTTATTCAAATTTCAAATCTCGCGCTCTGTTTCTAAGCACCAATTTCTGAAATCTTTAAATTTGGTTTCCCGCGTGACATGGAGCAGCAGTCCTTTCACTTCTGCGATGAGCAGGTTGCACAGATCTCACCATTGACATCACCATTTTCTTCGCCGTCCGCCCCTCTAATCACTCTTTCACCTCTTCCCCCACTTTCTAACTGAAAACCTAATAGATAAGATAAATCAAATCATTTTTTCTAACTCTAATTTCTTTCAAGAAATCTCGCAAGAAAATTATTAGAACAACAACAAATCAACAAAGCTAAACATGATTAGAAGAAAATGCAAGAAATCTGAGATGAATTCAAAAAGAAAAAAAAACTCGTAAACGAGATGAAAACGAAGAGATTCTTGAACGAAATCGATGAAACAAATTTAGAAGGAGAAGAAGTTGTGATTTTTACATGGAATCTGTGTGAGAGTTGCGTATTTCTTCGTGCATTGCTTTCCGCATGGAATCGAAAAAGCAAATCGAGAAGATGAGAAGGGAAAAGCTATGTTCTGGTTATTCTTGCAAGGTTTGACAAAAACGAGTGAGAAAGAGAGAAAATGAGAAAGAGGGGGGAGGGAATTTGAAGGGAATAGCTTCATTCAGTCTTCCCCAACCCCTCTCTCACCCTTGTCTTCCGCTTTTCCACTTGTTTTCACCTTTGCACTTTTTTTTTTGTTTAAAGAGTAATTCAAACAGGCTTTGCGTCTACCATGACTTGGTGTTTAAGACGTGCCGACTATGGAAGTCGTTATTTCATAATTTTTTTTTTTTAATTTCATATAATGAAATGGTTCATGACATGCATTACAAGTAAGTCCTTACAACAATTTACAAGGACGTGCATGTTAGATAAGTCATAAGTCCAAGTCATCAAAACCTATATTCGTTGTAGTGTGTATATATGCATGTATCCTTAATGTACTGTATGTATGTAGTCATGACTGTATAATGCAATGCACTTATAAAGCCCAAAAGTTGTGGAAGATGGATTAAAGAAAGAATTTGTAAAGTCATTTTTTACCAGGCTTGGGATTTTTTTACATTTTTACCCTTTTCTCTTTAAAACACAATCACAAACATTATCTATAGAAGGGGTAGAAGTGTAAAAAGCCCAAAATCTGACAAAAAAGTAGCTATAAAGTCTGGCTGCCTAGAATTGGGGTTAAAGAAAAATATACTAGTATTTTATAAGGTCATCTGATTAGCTAGATATAAGTTATAACAAATCTACCAAACAAATACATTAAAAACCCAACAAAGCGATGCAAGACAACAAATATACTCCTTTGATTTGCTTGATATACAAATGTAACAAGAATTAAACCTGTCATCTCTATCTTCAACCCTTACAACTAGCCTTTTCTTTTATCTTTTCCTTAAGAGATGATGGGAACCAATGCGAATATCCCTAAATAGAACTTCTTCCCCTGCAATAAAAACCTAATAAACAAAGAGTTGTTATTTTATTGTGGTTTACATGTCATCCACTTGAATTAAACTAGTACAAAACCATTCCAACTGGGTGTGTCAGATCCTTCCCATTTAATTATGCAATAGTATTATAATGTTGAGGACATGATAACACCATCTTAGGGTTTGTGTGTGTGTGTGTGTGTTGTATCATGTTAATGGCAAAATAAGCAGAATATTCACGGCGTTGTCCATGAGCACAATGAGCTAACATTGATAACGAACAGGAACAAGTCCATTACATTTATTTATTTTTTAAAATAATCATGTGCCCAACCGCAATATATAAGTGTCTACGAGATGTGGGATGTAGATGTCACAAGATCATCTTTGAATCAATAGAAAACATGCAACAAATCCATGCAAAATAAGAAAGACTAATCATATTATTTTTATATAATTATTTAATCGTGTCTCTCCAACCATTTATTTAGATCAATTAAATTATAAATACATTTTCAACAAAAAATCATATTTTATCATGAAAATAAAAAGTTTATAGGCATGCCAAACTCGGTCAAAATTTATAAACTTTTTTTGTCAAACTCGTTACAATTTGAATTTTGAACATTTGTATTGATCATTGGTTTTACTTGAAAGATCTTCAAGAATGCGTTCTGCGAAGGGTAAATTTGTCAATTTAAAATAATCATGTGCTTGTTAATGGAGTCATGACGAAAATTGTACGACTTGTGGGGCAAACTGCAAAAATTTATTAAAATTTTCAAGTGTTTTTAGCTGGCAAAGCAAGTGATTCATTTCATCATTATATAACTTTTTATGGGGCGATAAAGGTGAACCAGGATGGGAGGTTAAAGCCATGCCTTAATTATTTAGGCTAGGTGCGGCAACTTTTCTCCATCTTTCTTCATAAAACGCTCAACCCAGATCATTTTTTTTTATTAATTTTTGTTTTTTGTAAAAAAATTCAAGCTGAAACTTTTTCAGTCTCTCAAAACAACTTTAGTGACATCCAGTTTAGGAAAACTAAGAAATCGCTTAAGATATCAATTTACAAAGTACCAAAAGCGTAACAAAATAAAATTCCATACTCAATCAATTTCCTAGCAGATACATGTTATAATTTTATCTCGAAGAAATCATTACATAGATAATTATGTGGAAAACGGTCACACTTGATGAAAGTTCTGTGTACGACTTTTGAGAGAGATCTTTCAATATCCATCCTACAAACTCATATCACGTCAAGGCAAAATAGACCAAAAAAAAAATCTAATAATTTTGTTTCGCTTATTTATTAATTAATTTATTGCAAGGTTACTTAAAAATCTCTAACTTATTTAAAATATCATGAACGACTTCGTTAGGGGTTTTTTTTCCTCTCTCTCTAAATCCAAGTTTCTTTAAACTTCCAGTAACAAGAGTTACCATCCAACTTAACAAGTGTACTTAGCAAATATACATCGAATTACTAACACTTAGCAAGTGAACTTCAAGTAAAATAATGAAGTTCTCAAATACTAGGGTTGAAAACCGAATCGTCAGTTCAATTTTTCACCTAAACCATGAACCGAACCGACTTTGATCTGTTTAAAAATTTTCAAACCGAAACTGAACCGACTAAAACGAACGAACCAACTATTTTAAACATATTATATAATTTTTATATAAAAACATATTAGTTATTATATATATTCGATCGTTTCGGTTTTGTCGGTTAAAATTACATACAAACCAAAAATCGAACCGACCACTTCGATTTTGAATTTTTTAAAACCGAACCGAACTTAAACCAAACCGATCAGTTCAGTTTTGATCGGTTCAGTCGATTTAATCGGTTTGGTCGGTTTTTTGTTTAACCTTAACAAATACAAATGATTAATAGCTTTAAAACATGCAAATGAAAGGGGAAATTGTTGAAAAATACCCAAGTTATCAAATCAGTTATCCATAGTGGTTACTCACAATAAAGAAGATTTTAGAGATGACGGGCAAAATATGTTTGAATAAATGGTTAATTGCAAATAGTTCCTAACATTTATCCCAATTTCGCCTTTAAGCTCAGTTTAGAGTCCAGGTCCCTATGTCATCTTAACAACATTTTCCATCAAAAGAATATTGTTTAAAAGTCCATTTCCCATTGAACTTGTTGAGTTAGTAAAAATAAATAAAGGAATGTCCTTCTTGAAAGCAAAAGTATAGATTTAATGATAAATTTTTTATGGTTAATGGAGTTAGCGTGGTCTTGGGACCCAAACTCTAAGTTGGACAAACTCAAGACCTAAACACAAAACTGGTATAACATTTTATATTAGTAATAAAGCTTGTGTTTTGGTAAATATTGAAGTTAATAACATGGAATCCTACATGTAAATTTTCACGCATAAGACTTCTAATTTTTACCTATATTTTGATGTAGGTGAGGTATTCTATTTGGTTATTCAACGCATCTGAGCCCTTAAGACAACATTTTGGTATTTGTAGTTTATTGTTTGGTGGACTCTTTACTCGCAGCGGAAGGAAGATTATTTTGTGGTGGAACAAAGAAATCAACGAGTTTCTTTTTTGGTACTCGCAAGTCGCAACCTATCTAATGGGTAGAAACACACCAGGCTCACCCAGATTTGGTTTTTCTTTTGTTGAAATAGCTTAAAATCTCCTATAACTTCAACCAACTTCATTTTCAAAGGTTTGTAACACTTTAAAAACTCACAAAGGTTTCTTTTTCAAACTTCTAGTATTTGCTTCATCCAAAATACTTTGAATTTCAAAATTTAGAATTTGAGTACACCATGATTTCACTCAATATAAAACGTTTATTTTCCATGGATAGATTGTTTCAGTAGTTTAAGTAGGGGCATTCTTGGAGTTAGAGTAGGTAACGACTAATTTGGGGTTATTCTCTAATCATAGTATGTTATAATTTGCAATTTTTTGACAAAATTTACCTCGAGAAACATAGATACGCTAGCATATTACCAGTGCCTACAAATCTTCTTTTTTATATATAATTATTTAATTATATCTTCAAATTTCTCTATCGATTTATTTAGATCAATTAAATTCTAAAAATATTTTCAATGAAAAATTGTATTTTAGCATGCAAGCTAAAAAGTTTCAAGGCGTGTCAAAGTCGGTCAAAATTTATAGTTTATTCGTGTCAAACTCAATAAAATTTAAAATTTGAACATTTTGTATTGACCATTCGTTTATTTGAAAGATCTTCCAAAATGCATTTAACGAAGGGTAAATTCAATTATCATTTTAAAAAGAATGCATGTGCTTGTTGACTGACGAAAATTGTACAACTGGGTGAAAGCCAATTATTGATAATTTTGTGAGGCAAAGTGAAAAAATCCCTTAAAATTTGGTCAGAACCATACTAGCTGCGATTATGACAAAGAAGGCACCCATTACTGGATGCAAGGATTGTGATTTCGTTTTTCGAGTTAATTTCAATCTTCTGATTTTAAGAAATATTTCGGCGTGTAAAGAAAAAACATAAAATTTTTGTGGATACATGAAATATATATATAATTTCAAGGGTTTTTTTATGAAATGTGTGGAAAAAAAAGGTGCAAGTAAATAAATTTGTTAAACACATTAAATGAAGTCTAAATACCAAGAAATGAAACAAAAATGAAATTAATATATAATTAGAAAATCAGGGGTTGGTTTCAAAAATCAATCTATAAGTAGATGAAATGATAATTAGAAAATCGGGGGGGGGGGGGGGGGGGGTGTTCCAAATATCAATAAATAGTGAGAAGAAATGATGATTAAAAAAATATGAAATTTACGAAAAAAAACTCGATTAAAACCCAAATTCGTAGCTAGTTTTGCATTAAAACGAAAAAGCGAAATTCGTGAAAAAAAACCCAAATTTTACAAAAAAACTCGAAAACGTTCGAAAAAACCCTCGAAAAAAAATGTACTTTTTTTCTTTCGCCCTTTTTCTTTTCATAATTTCAAAAAAAAAAAAAATTCGCTAGATTTAGCAAAATCTCATTCCTTGAGTGAAGGGATCAACTTGCACATCCTTTCTATCCCTTAGAGAAATACAAACACATGTAGCCTTCAAAACTAACAACATACATATATTTTGCATCATCACTTCATGATTAGCAAATGAACAATTTATCACATTTGTTTTATAGATGATTTGTTCATTTTGAAAGAGAGATAACAAGAACATACACAGTAAATATGAGGATTTGGGTTTGAGATTGATGGAGCTAATTGTTGAAGGTCTAGGAATGGACAAATTATTTTACATATGAGCTATGCATGCATCAAATCATGTTAATCAATCATTACCCACCATGTCCAGATTCAAGTCTAACATTTGGTATGCCCAAGCACTGTGATTCTTACTTGATCACTCTTATTCGTTAAGGAAATGTGCCTGGTCTTGAAGTACTGAAAAAAGGAGAATGCCTAGCTGTCGAAACCGTTCGTAACACGTTTGTTATAAAAATTTGGGCAACTTATGACTAGTTCATTGTCATGTTAGATCTTTATAGATGAAGTTATAAGTTTTTAAACTAATCTTCATTTGATGTATGTAGATTATCAACAATAGAATGCTACTTAGCGGTGAACACCAAGTAGTCAATAATTCAAGTATCGCAAGAACAACCATTGCAACTTTCCTTCATTCTTCAATAGACAACCTGATTGAATCTGCAAAAGAACTTGTTGATGATGAGCTCAATCCACCAAAGTTCAGACCATTCAAGTACCACGATTTTGTTAGGTACCTATCAAGCCTTGAATATTGACACTGAAAATGTCATGAAGCACTTTAAGCTCCACATTTTGTTACATCGTGAAATTATAGATCAAAGATGGTCATGTGGAGAAAAGACTTTTATTTGTTGTAAGATATAATGTGTGAAATTTTTTTCAGGCAAGCAGGGTTTTTGTTGGGTCGCTAAACCATAGAACGCCTTCGACAAGATTCAAACCTTAGACTCATCATACCATCTGCTACAAATCTTACCAACTAAATACAAGCAACCCCAAGAAGTCTGATTGCCTATGCGATTAAAATTTTAATGATTTATGCATATGCACAATTAAGCACATTTTGCAAATCATGCCCCTGTCACTTGCCCTTGGAAGCAAACTTGATCAATGATAAAGATGGGGAAACTATAGTGAACCATAACGGAACTAGACTATGGTGGTTTTAGCTATTACAGGCCCAACCATATCTCCACATGGGATCATCAGCTACGATAAAAGCAATTTTTTGCATAGAGAATAACATCCTTTGAAGAGAAATCATGGAACTTACATGAATTTAAGATTTCAAGAACACTCTATCTTCCTATTGTGTTAATTCTGATATTGGTTGATCTTTAATTCATTGTACTATGCCCCTATAAGCATCTAATGTTGCCTCTCATTGGAAAAGAAGTTGTAATAAAGAAAAGCATCTAGTTCTAAGAAAATAAATAAATAAATAAATAAATAAATAAATAAATAAAAAGAAAAGAAGTAACAAATTAAAATTCAAAGCTACTACATAGTTTGGCCCTTTGAAAGCATATAAAATTGATTCCTCTCTAATAACCTATTTTTATTTATCAAGTAAAGATAGTTTAATCTTGTTGGACCAATCATTCAGAACTTTGTTTCCATTCTACAAATCAAGTTCACTTTAATAATAAAAAAATTCAAATGGTGGTTTAGTGAACCCTTAGATAGTCTAGATCATTACTAAGGCTGTAACATAGGTTTACTGGTGATGGACCGATGGCTGACTTGCAAAGTCACCCATAGCATCACAGAAAGCAAAAGACAAAAAATAAATAAATAAAAAGCTTGTTGTAGCCATTAAAAATTATTTATTCTACCTAGAATGGTTTTTGAAAAGCCATTGTCAAGATTGATTTCTCCACACAAAAACCACTAAGTCCTTCCTTTCATTTTGTTTTCTTGGTTAATTCATAACTACGAAAAACATTACCATGGCAGATTCTATTGTTCAACCACTAATTGATAGCCTCATTTCCAAAGTGCAAACACGGTCCAGTTTGATTGTGGGAGTCAAGAAAGACATGGAGAAGCTCACAAGTACATTGTCGCCCATCCACTTGCAGATTGGCTAAAAAAACTCAAGCATGCTCCTTATGACACTAACCAGCAACGAAAACTAGAGTTCATTGATGCTAATGGTAGCAAACAAGTCAATCATTCTATCTCAACTATTTAAATTTCAATGAAATTCTATTCTGCCATAAGATAACAAAACGGTTGAAGGAAATCATAAGTAGACTCGACAATATTGTTGAACAAAGATCCAAGTTCCACCTTAATGTTAGTGTCATGCCACAGACTGAAAATTATGTCAAATTCGGTCAAAATAGAGAAACTAGCTCCACTCTAAGTGAACCAAAAATTTACGGGAGAAATGAAGACCAAAATAATGTCATTGATAAATTATTAGGTAATGAAAGCCAAGAAGAGCTTTTTGTCTTTCCCTTGGTAGGTTTTGGTGGTGTTGGGAAAACTGCCCTTGCTCAGTTGGTCTACAACAATGAGAGGGTAGTTAGGAGCTTCAATGCAAGAGTATGGATTTTGGTATTTGAATCTTTTGATCTCAGAAGGATCTTGAAATCGACAATTGAGTTTTTCGAGGTCAGTCAGCTTGAAAGTTTACAATCCATTGAAAACAAGATTGTGGAAATACTAAAAGGGAATAAGTATTTACTAGTGTTGGATGATGGGTGGACTGAAAAGAATGGTGAATGGAACAAATTGATAACTTCTCTCAAGAGTGGCGCCAAAGGAAGTTCTATTATAGTAACAACATGTTTGCCAACATTATATAATACTCTCTCTTTAAATATGTTTTTTTTCATTGGATTTTCCTTTCAAGGTTTTCATGAAGTGAGTAAGGTGAACATTCATGGGGAGTATTATAGAATATGCTAGAAGCTTATAGTGGATGTCCACTAGCTACCTCATGCGATGAGGTGGCATGTACTTACCTCAAGTGAAGATATGTGTCACCCTTTTAGCAAAATCAATTTGCTATAAATAGTCTCAAATGTGTTTCATGTGAGGGATGTATGTGATATATCGAGTAAAAAGAGAGATGAATAAACTTTTGTACAATATGAGATCCAGAGAATAGAAAGAAGTAGTGAACTACTTCCTTTGTGAATTCGTCATTTTTCGTTTGTTTACAATACTTTTGTTTAAAATGAGGCATGGTTTATTAGAATATGTAGATAGCCAAGTCCAAGTCCAAGATTGATTCACATCTACAAGAAGGAAAAATACAAGAATATGAAAGTTACAATAGGAATGACAGAATAGTTAAAGAGGTAAAGTTGGAGAATAAGACTCTATTTTGTATAGGAAGTTATTTTAAGTTTTCTATTTCCACAAGGTTAGGTAGAAGTTTTTTTTTTTTTTTTTGAAAGGCAGGTAGAAGTTAACTTATATTCAGTGAAGGAATAGGAAAAACAATAATACAATTTATCCAAATATTTTCTTTACATGATATAAGAGCAACTTTCTTTAGTGACCTAAGACTTCGAGAACTCAAACTCTTCATTCTCCATCAATTACGCACTTTGACCGTAAATGCAAGAGGCGGGGAAGGGAGGACGTCAACAATAACCATACACCTCAATCAACCAATCTCTATCTCAATTCATCTATCATGGTAGCCAATGCTTCTCAACCCAATCAACAAGATCTCTCCACCATCCAAGACGAGCCATCGTCCTTCTCTCGCAACAAACAGCCACACCACAGTATCGCTCATCTCACAGTCTCGCCATCAATCACCAACTAGTACACGCTAGAGGACAACAAACGATCTTTGTTTTTTGCTCAACAGAAGCCACCTCCCGGATCCACTTAACAAATTCCAGAGCAACAAGATACAAAGAGAGAGCACCATGCCAAACATCTTTCTTTTCAACCAACTAATAGACACCGTCTTCTATGACACATACTAGCCTTCAACAGACCAGCAACCCAGCAAAAAATAAGCAATCCACAAAAAATGCAACAGGGGATCGCATAAAAAAATATTCCTCACACACCGAACCATCTCAAGCCATCGCCTTACTTCCTCTCTCCCTAACAGATTCACCATCACAACTTCCTTCGAGCTCACACAACAAATAGATTCTTCTCTGTTTCGTTCACAAACACCACAACACCAACATACAACAAACACCACAGCTCCAACATCCTGCGAACAAACAATCTCGCCACCACCTAGCAACATCTCTCCGCAACAACTAACAATCTCGCCACCACCTTGCAACATATTGCAACAGAAAACAACGTCTCTTTCTGGTGCACACTACAGCAGCACCCAGACATATGTAGACCACGCGACCTCTCTCTCCCTGTCACATGTTCGATCGCACAGCAGGGAAGAAACGAAGAAGAAACGGAAGGAAGAGAAATATATTTGAATCTTTTTCTTTCTATTATTCACACCCACCATATTTGGTCAGTACCACCACGATCCAAAAAAATAAAATACTAGCACCAATGCTGAGCAATATCAACACCAATGCTGAACAATACCAACATTTGTGCTGATCAATTTTTTCAGCCTTCGCCTTGAGGGGGATATTATGCTGACTCGAGTCGAACCATTAGTCGTTTACTCGATAGTCGTTCACTCGACAGTCATGATTTCTTGAGTCATATTTACTCGAGTCGAACCATTAACCGTTAACTCGACAGTCATGATTTTTTCATACCAGAATCATCCAAAATTATCTAGAAGCATCCAAAATTATCCAGAATTCGACAATCATGCTGAATCGAGTCAAATCGTTAGCAGCTTCACTCGACAATCATGATTTTTTCACCAAGGACTTCGAGGTTTCTTCCAAGTTGTACATTTCATCTGCATCTACATGTCCAGTTTGCGGAGGCTTGTTAGTATATGTAAGGTTTGTTTTCAACATAGCCAAGCCCAAATCCAAGATTGATTCACATAAGAAAAGTACAAAAATAGAAAAGTCAGAATAGTTAAAGAAGTAAAGTTAGAATAGGAAAAGTCAGAATAAGACTCTATTTTTATAAGAAGTTTCATTGTTTTCACAAGGTAAGGTTGGATAGAAGTTGATTTATATAAACTTGTATTTAGTTAAGGAATAAGAAAAACAATAATACAATTCTCCATATATATTTTTTTACATGGATATACCCAATTTAAATTTTAACCTCGGTGGTTGGTTCCTGATAGAATATCAGTTCACGCTCTTGCAAGTTGCAACTAAAGCCGTCAATCCTTGTTCTCCTTCTTCTTCTTCTCACTAGCACACAAGCGCAAAGCTCGTTCGATCTTTCGACAGGTATTCTGTTTTTCTTTTCAATCTTTATTTGCATTTTCTGATACTTGTGTTTCGTTGTAAGTTTAAAAAACTAGGGTTTTCGGGGTGCTTACATTTGTCTTCTTGGGGAAACTCAAAATTTGCGTTCCTGGGGGGTTGAAACTACCCGGGGTTTTTAATCATCAAGGGTACCTACCGACCGAGCGAAGCACCGTAACCCTATCTCGCCTTCTCACCTTCCTTCCATCAACTAGGAATCGATCTTCATCTCTTATTCATGTTCAGTTATTTAGGCTTTCTAAACTCTCACCGGAGGAGAGAATGTCGAAGAGATTTACTCGCTTGCAAGCGCAAAACTGGGTTCGGATTGTTTGTTAGTTGGTAGTCTTCTTCGCTTCCATTTTCATACTCTTTCTATGCATCATCTGCTTCTGCCTTCTCTTTCAAGCTTTATTTGTGCCTTTGTGGGGTTTGGATTTCGTTTTCCAAGTATTATTGGTTTTTCTTCCATGTTATTATATGAGCTTAATTGAGTAAAGTTTGTTTGTGGTCTCTTTTACTTGATTGTTGTGTCATGTGTGCGAGTGATTTCAGGGTTTTGACTCATTTGGGTATCTCTTGTTCAATTCTATTTACTTGAATAGATGTTGAAATAATACATTACTTATTTGATCTAGCTCAAGCTTTAATTATTAGAGGAATCCAATGATTGGAAGTTTTGGGCTGATGCTAAAGTTGAATCTCAAAATTGGGTTTCTCCTACGGAGTTGTCTTTCCTCAACCTCAAATCAGGACACTGTTTTGTGTTCGGGGGTCGCCCAATCGAGTTGAGAATGTTAAAAATCTGGATATATTCAAATCAGGACACTAACTGGGGAGGGATTATTGCAATTAGGATTAATTTTGCAATGCATTTGTTACCTTGAATTCCCCGAACTGAGAATATGACTACACTTTTGTTTGAGGCAAATGCACCAGATAAAATCAAACACAAACTCACCTTGAAAAACATAGTGCAAAAACAATGGCGACGGTGGCTTCTTATCCAAACCCTGAAACCAACACTGAAATCGAAAGGCTCTACTTTCTAGATGGGTATTGTGAGTGAAACAGGTCTGTCACAGGAAAATCGTTTTATTTATTTTAATTTATTTCGGTGAGAACTGGGTGCTTTGAAGTTTTGGGAATTATGCTTTTAAAGGAGTTGCATGTAGAATGTCTTATTTATTGGATGTGAATCTCGCATTCAACACCATTTAGTTGTACAGTCAGCAACTTGGACCACCATCTGTCATTTGTTCGTCCGTCCGCAGAGCTGAAATGTTTGCCCCTCTCTCTCTCACGAAAATGCTAGAGGAATCGAAGCAGGATCCATGGCTCCATTCATTCCTGCCCCATTGAAACCCCGAGTTTACTTGATTAAGCTAGTCTTGCTTCGCCGCCTCATTCACTGTCATCGATTGGCACCACTTCCAACATGGATTGTCTTTGAATGATTGTCTCTCATCCTCTGTTGTTCGCCAATTCATTTGTCACGTCATCCTCGCTCGGGTTATTCTTTGCAGTTTCATCTCGGTCAATTTTTCACTGTTTCACGATGTGTCCGTCCGCAACACTCAAATGTCTGTCCTCTCCCCCCAAACAAAAATAGTAACATATTTCATAACAATTACTGCTCCGATTTGTCTCCCCCACCCAAACGAACCCTTACTCAAACACGCTTCAAGCGAGATTCCGTTCAAAGGGTTTCCTCCTGCGATTTCGTCCAAATCAAACTCTCTCTACAATCACTGATTTATCTGCGATTTCATTGCTTTTGGCTGCCATTTAGGTGTGCAAATCATGGAACGTCTGCAATCTTTCTTACAAATCTTCATTCTCTGTAGAATTTATTTCATTTTGGGTTATGGGATTGAAAACAATGCGAAGGGGTTTCTTAATTGTTTGAGGACATCAGTGGGTTTTGATTGAATTTATGAAACAACCAATTTAATTATGTTTGTCTTAGTGAAATAATTGGTTTGCGGCGTAGAGTGATAGAAGTAGAATTGAGTATGTTTGGGTATTCTTTTTAAAAAATTGAACAAGAAATTGTGAAACACATGAATAGTTTAACATGATTTGGATGAAACACGGCACATGAATAGTTTAACAATTAACATGATTGGGATGAAACAGGGATCATATGTGTGTGTGTGTTTGGTTAATTACATGACAATTTCTCTTCTTTGTCATAGATTATGGCCTTCAAAAAAATTTGTTTTTGTTTGGATTCCTCTGTTAATCAATTGCCTTATGTTTCTTGTTGTTTTCTTGGGGTTATTGAGTGGGTTCTGAGACTGGGTTGGTTCGTTACTATAAGCTTTTCTGGTGGGTTTGTGAATTTTAGCTTAGATAGTATGAAACTTGGAGTTCAGGTTTTGTGTGTGTTGGGTGCTGTTTGCAGACCTTATTCTGAATTATTACTATTGTTTTGTAATTGAATCCATAGCTGCCCCTTGTGTATTTACTTAATTTCCATTTTGCTTCTCTTAGAAATCTAAACAGAAGCTGATTCTCTCTGTAATTCGGTTTCGCACCGACACTAAAAAGGATTTTCGGTCATTGGGTGAGTATTCTCTGTCTTTGATTTTATTGTACAATGAACATTGTTTGAGATTCGATCTTGTCTTGTTTATTTGTTATCAAGGTGACACTTTTGCTAGAAAGTCACCTAATTCAGTCTGTAACCAGCAATTGAAGGATTCTTGATAATTGGTGTTTCTTTTGCAACGATGATGAACTGATGAAGCCAATGAGTGATTGGTTCACATTTTATTTGTGAACTTTAAAATTGATTTATGTGAATTTAACATGAGAATTTTGTAATTGGCTCAAATTTCGATTAGAAATTTTGAACTTGATTTATTTGAATTTAACATAGAAATTTTTGTAATTGGTTATTCGAGTTTCACATAGAAAAATTTAAATCAGTTATGCAAGTTTTAATAGCGAACTTGGAAATTGGTTATGCATCCCTACTCTTATGTCCAAATAATTTACTGAAATTGCTTGCTTGCAATTCATGGAATTTCACTCAGAATTTTGAAATTGTGAATTCTGGAAGTGGTGGTTATTCACGTGTTGTACTCTTATGTACCCCCCACCAAAAAAAAAAAAGGCTATACACGTGACATTAGTCATTGACTATTTCTACAAAATAGATGAAGAAAAATCCAACAAAACTCTCAACACATGCTCTACATTTTTGGCATAATAAGAAACTCCGACATTATACAAAATTCTAACAATCTGTTATATTACCGATAGCCTGTCAATATGTTCTTCCATATTGTACTGGAGAGAAATATGCAGCTACACCCTCGTCACTTCGGGCCCAACTTACGTAACAAGCTAGTGGCTAAGCTTATGAAAGATGTTGAAGGCACTTGCAGGTTTGTCTCAATCTACTCATGGTTTGATTTCATGTGTGCATGAGCTGCATGATTACACTTTCCTTTTATATGTATTCAATATTAAATGAAGATATTTTATTCTATGCGAAGTGGGCGACACGGATTTGTGGTGGCGATAACGGGTGTGGATAATATTGGGAAGGGGTTGATTCGAGATGGAACTGGGTTTGTGACATTCCCAGTGAAATATCAATGTGTAGTTTTCAGGCCTTTCAAAGGAGAAATTTTGGAAGCCGTGGTTACAATGGTTAACAAGGTTTGATCTTTTATATTAGTTTTATTTATTTTAGAAAAGAGTTAAAGATGCATTTTGTGACTTGGCATTCTTTTTTTTCTTGGAACTTGTAGATGGGTTTCTTCGCAGAAGCTGGTCCCGTCCAAATTTTCGTATCGAATCATGTAAGTTACCCATGGAAATTTTTATAAGCACTAGATGGACCCAACTATTAATTAGAAGTTAATTTTTTCTCTCAAAATAGAAAAAAAAATATTATGTCCTTGTGGACTTTAAGACTCAAGTAAATGATTGATATTCTGTATATCATAATTTTTTTTTCTTGTATCTTTCAAAGTTTCCATATTTTTGTAGTTTACATCATTACATGTGATGAATATGTATGGATGTATTTGTTTTGTTGGATAACTTGGGTTCTTTAGTCTAGTCTAAATGGCAATTGAGGTCTTTTCACTCTTGAAAGATTAAATGGACTTACAGCTCCTTGTATGAAAAATCCCACCTAAAAAAATCCCAAGAAAGGAAGCAAATAACTTTAGTTTCCTCACAAAGAAAAATGTTTTCTATATAGATTTCTCTTATCCATGTTTTCGTGTGAGCATTAACAGTTTCTTTCATGCAAGGAAGCACAAACTCTTCCAAATACTTGTCGTATCCGTGTTCAACACGTTCCAAAAACTTGTCATATCGGTGTTCGACACGTATCCAACACCGACACTCGCTCGACACACCTCTGACATGCGTCGGACACGTGGTCAACGTGTTGGCAAGTGTCAGACATATGATCAATGTAGTTTATGCTTCTTCTTCATTTCTCACGTCTTCTCTAATATATTTTTTCTTTACTTAGTTTTTTCTTAAACAGAATGTCATCTTCTCCTCCTTTGCATATCTTCTTTTATACGTTTTTTCTTTTATGTTATTTTTCTACTTTTTTCTACGTGCAACAAAGATGAAGACACTCTATGAAGGCACTTTATTAGATTATTGTTTATGTTTATATGACTTATTAAAAAAATAGTATAATGTGTCGACATGTCCCTGAGTCCCAGTTTTTGGGAAATTGTCGAGTCGGTGTGTCGTGTCCATATCCGACATGACGCACGTGTCCTTGTCCATACATCCTTGCTTTCATGTGAAAGCAGAAGAAAAAAAAAACTTGTTTTTTTTTCAAATAAGTTTGTAAGCTATGACCCACTGCTTGATGCCGTATGCTTAGAATTGTGGATCTCACTTGTTTTTCCCTGTTTCCAGCTTATACCAGATGACATGGAGTTCCAATCTGGAGATATACCGAATTATACAACTTCAGATGGATCAGTAAGTCTTTCTTCCCATTTCAGTTCAGAGCAACAATGATTATTGGTGTATTTATTTTAAAAAAAAAAATTATTGCATGTTATTTTGTATACAAGGAGCTGATGTTTTAATTTTCCATGGTTGTAGGTTAAGATTCAAAAAGATAGTGAAGTACGGTTAAAGATAATTGGAACTCGAGTTGATGCTACTGAAATAGTATGTCATTTGACTTTTTGTTTCCGTATCGGACCTTGTTTAATGCTTAATCTGTCTACTTTTGCATACCATCAATTGGTTGCTCTTTTGTTGCTGCATAAACTAAGGTGTTAATCATAGTAGATAAAGTTTTCAAACGCGCATGGGTATCAACTCAACGGTAGACTTGTGGCGGATGAATCACAAGTCCAGGGTTCGAAACATGCCAACGGCATTAGGGGTGGGAGGGGTTAAGGGATATAAAAAAAATAAAGATTAAATTTTCAACTGGTGAGATATCTTCTTGGCATAAATATGTAATGCAAATAAAATCCCACATACATTGCCAATTGATTTGTGTGAATATGTTATCTTCTAGTTTCAAAATTCGCCCGCATCTAACAAGTTATAGTCCTCATCAAGGTCTATGATGCCCACCTCAACGTCCCATCACTTTTCAGATTCCTTGTCAAAGCCTTAGATGTCTTCCAAAGAAATAACCAAATTCTTTGCTTGAACCATCCTCATCCGAAGAATGCACAATTAAATTATCTCAGTCGTTGTCTCATTGCTTGACGACCTTCCTAAAACCATGTGTTCGTCTATCCCGCCTCCTACTGATTTATCTTGCTCACTTCAATTAACTTTGAAATATCTTCAATTGTTTCTAGACCTTCCGTCCTTGGACTCACAATCTTAGTACCAGGCCTTGCTTTGGGCTTCCTCCTCTTCTCGTAAGTCATACTTGTTGCCCACCAAAGATGGGAGTATGGGCTGGAGTGGCCCATTTCCATTTGAAACAAATTCAGGGTCCCACAAAAAAACCCCCCTTCATTGTCACAATTTTCAATAATAGGAAATTAATAGATTAGCATGAGAGGCCACCTTCTAAAACATAAGGCCAACAAAGTTGATATCACCCCCTTCGACTGTTCCTAGCTACCAACAAATCATATCAAGATTTAAACGCTGAAGTAGTGTCTAGAAAAATTAAGAGAATAAAAGAACTTTTTGTGGTGTGATATTGAGGAAGATAAGGGCTTCATGTGTTGAATTGGGAACTAGTTTGTATGCTCCATAATCTGGGTGATCCCGGTATTCAAACCTCTTTGAGATGAGGCACATTGATTGGTTGTGGAGTTATGGTATAAATGGGAAGGTTTGGATAGATGTTTCAAGTATGATGAGTTGGGGTCTAATTGGCTTCCTAAGAATCTGGTTTGTTCTTATGGTACAATTATGGCATGATATTTGGGGTGGAGATGTAGTTTTGTGAAGTTTTTTTTTTTTTTTTTTTTTTTTTTTCATGTATTAACAAGCGTGGTGAGTTCGGTGGTCATGTTGATGGCATCTTTTCATTGGATCTTCATCTTCGCAAGGTGGGTCTATCAATCATGGGAATTAATGAAATTGTGGAGTCCTTGAGTGTCCTAGATGGTGTGCTTCCGCGCCACACACCCTCCCCCAGGTTAGCTCTGGAACATCTTCCCTTGGACATGTTCCACACATTTCCAATGAAACTGATGTTGAATAAAGGGGTGCCTTTTAGGTTGTTCTTTCATGTGGACGGTACAACTTCAAATCAAAAGTTGATTCGTATTGATGCAGTTTGTCCTTTATGGACATCTTTCCTTGGACATGTTCCACACATTTTCTATGAAATTGGTTTGGAAGAAGGGGTGCCTTTTAGGTTGTTCTTTCACGTGGACGGTGCTATTTCAAAACAAAAATTGATTCATATTGATGTGGTTGGTCCTTTATGTTGGGAAGATCCTGAGAGCAACTTTTTATTTGCGTAGTAGATTGTGGATGCACTTCCTTGCGTTGTTGGTCTACGTTGGGCTATGACTTCATTTCTGGAGGATTTGCTTTAATCTTTAGGCCCCACCTTTTCTCTTAAAACAACATTTGGTGAAAGGTGTTTCCTTTTGCTCTAGTCGGACAACTTTTAAAGAAGGGAATAGCAAAAAAAATTGCAACAAGGGAAATCAATTTTGATGCATAGTTAAAGAAGTCTTGATTGCCTAGCATCGGACGATGAGAATTCATGCTATTTTTATCATTTTGGAACTTGGGGTTGTTTATACATTTCAGGATCCATCCTATATTTATGTTGATTAGCTTATTTGTAGAGTTATGTTGTTCGTATTATTTTTAATTATTTCTCCATACTAATCCTTGGATTCTGCAATTATGTTATCATTCTAAATTTAGATTTTTTTTGCGTTTGGATCCCATAATTTATATCAACTTTGAGTTTGAATCACAAGTTTGTCTAGCTTTGAGTCTGGGCCTCAAGACCACGTTGACCATTATCTTTGTGCGTCTACTAGTTAATGAATTTTTATTTTTTTTAAATAATATTGACTTTTGTATCGTTAAATTTAGACTTAGGTCCCACAATTTATAACAACTTTGCATTTAAGTCCGTTACTGATAATGGATAGTCGACAGTCAATGGGTCAACGTGATCTTGGGATCCATACTTAAAGCTGAACAAATATAGGGCCCAAACAAAAAAATTGTATGAATTGTTGGACCTAAAGTTTATTTTATTTTAATTACTATTTTTTTTGTTTGTTTTCTCATTTTAATTTTTTTTGCCTTTTGCAGTTCTGTATTGGAACTATTAAAGATGATTTCTTGGGTGTCATTAATGATCCTGGTGCAGCTTCGTAGTGGATTGGCTGGTGAGAAGTTTTTGTTGTAATGGAAACATATTTTCTGATCACATTGTGATTTACTGTATAATAGACCAGTTCATTATGGACGTCTCTTAAAGAGCTCCATAAAGAGCTACATCTTTCCAATCTCATCTTAGGGTGTGTTTGATACTTTAATAGCAATAAGAATTTTTCACGAGGAAAACTCAAGTAGAGTGCACATGTGAGTCTGAATGGAAGCCAATGTCCAAAAATGATTCATGAACAATACTTCTCGTCTACATGATAATATCTTTAATCATAGGTGCTTTAGAAATGAATATCTCACAAAGAGGAGAAATAAAGGTTTGGTCATTTGGCATGTATAAGTTGTTTTCACCTCATCTAGATTGGTGTGTATTCTTGTGGTTGTGGTTACGAGATCTTCACTTGATCAGAAGTAGAAGAATTATGGGCTCATCAGCAAATGTGTTATTCAATGGTGATCTTCTGGATATATATGTCTGCTATCTTTTTGGACCAGTGGAAATGCCAGTTTTATATTTTCTTTTGTAGAAGGCAAGGAATTTTTTTTTGCATAGCTACACATAACATCGATTATTCCTGTCAAGTTCCAGTCAGCTTTCTCTCGAGTGGAGCTTGAAATTGAAGTTTATTTGCACTCTCATTTTGAATATTATTATGGCGATATGATTCTATAGAATCTTTATATGTCAAGATTTCCCATTTGTTTGCAGGTTTCACTGGGCAGGAGTTCTGACATAGCCTTTCCGGAGAGGGGTAAATTAATAGGAAGCACCTTAAGCGACCTTGATAGTGGTGTTTGGGTGGGAAAAAAAGGTTTAGAGGTATTAAAGCTTGTGGAGACATGTATAAAGTGATACCATTTGCAACTCTCAGGGTTTTGTGATGCAACTTTGAATATTTACCACATTGGGTTGTTGGTAAATAGGCTTCCATTTTTTGGTTTTGTTGTTTTGCTAGCATTGCTTGAAAACTTGTTAACTCTCTGCTAATAGTTGATGACAATTATTGAAGTTACGTGCTATGGTATAACTTGTAAAAGCATCACATTTCAGATCAAATCTCCTTATCCTACTATTAAGATACATTGAAAACAATGCCAGTCCCAAGTCCTAATGATAATAAGTGCAGTTTACAATATGGTCATTGGTAAAACTTGAATTTAGCAACAGTCATCATGGGTTTATAAAGTTATCAAGAAAGTTAAATTTGACAATTTTGAGTTATGTGGGGTTAACATTGTAAAATTTCTCAAATAATATATATATATATATATATATATATATATATATATATATATATATATATATATATATATATATATATATATATATTGAAAGCTAAGCGTGCCATCGGTAGGTATGAAACCTAAGTCGTGGGGGTTAAACTACTATAGCCTTAATCATCCAAGCATCTTGCTTTATAAGTTACAGCTGCCATTGGCATCTTCCTTTATAAAGCTGCCATCACACACATGATTGGCCTTAATCATCCAAGCATCTTGCTTTATAAGTTAAAGCTGCCATTGGCATCTTGCTTTATAAAGCTGCCATCACACCCTTTCAATCATGTGTGTGATTGTGGATTCTTGAGATTCCTACGTTTAAATTTTGCTTGGTAACCAATGTTTTGATGACTAATACAATAGTTGAACTTCAAATCTCAAGGCTCAAGGGTATTTTTGTGTTTGCAATTTGTCTACTTGTATTGGGCATGGGACTCAACATTGTAAATACTGACTTTAGGATTATGATTAGTTGCTTAGTCAAAACAACATAGAATGTCATGGGACATTATATGGAATTGCTTTGGCATAACAGCACAACATAGAATTCCATGGGACAGAACGTACGGGAATGAAAAAGAAGTGGCAAGAGTAGATCGAAAAAAAGAGAGAATAAGGTTGTACATGACATTTCCCCTAAAAATATGTTTGCTTTTGTAGTGCTTGGTAATCAATAACAAATTTTCATGCCAATGGGGAACTAAGCTCAACTAGTAGACTTGTGGTGAATGATATCACAAGTCTAGGGTTTGATCCCACCGGAGGTATTTAATGGTTATGGGATCCAATAAAAATCCAGTTTGCCTTTAAAAAAAAAAAGAACAAATTTTCATTGACAGTCCAAGCGAGCGAATTGAATCCTTGTCAATTATTTCTTATTGTCATTTGTGCTTCTATTTGGGTGCCTTTGTTGGCACATTGGGTGCAAAGCGAAATTGAATTTCCCTCCATTTTCAAGACTATCATTGCTCCCACTACTAGCATAGTCAAGTGTTTCATGTTGCTAAAGACCACCTGTTTGGTGGCTGAAGGCACTCCAATGCTTAAATCAGTAAATTTGTTGGAGATGGAGATTAATTTGGATAGAACTCAGCTAAAATTGCATACCTTCGTATCGAATGTTCCCTTGACCTTATATAGTGGTCGTTATTAATTCTCCGCGTGACTTAAGCATGTGAGGCTTAACGAGAGGAGATGTTCTCTGTAACAGTCTCCTCCTTTATGAAGATACGTCCTTGGGGGAGAAACTCCTGCCACGACTCTTATTCTCTGTAATGTTCCATCTTTTTAAGGGAGAATTTCGTTTGGGCCTGAATTTGGGCATCTGACTATGATTTGTTCTGAAAAGCTTTTTTAGGCTTTAATGATTGGATCCGTCTTTTTGGGCTTTGCGAGTCAGCCCTGACTTGAAATTCTTGATTCTCACGATAAGTGATTTTTGCCACGTGATAATAGTCTTATTTGATATATCATCAGTTACTCCTCTCTTAGTTAGTGGATATGCTGACGTGACCACTAACTACATGACGATTAGACTTTCGATTTTATCATTGCAGTGCATTTGATGTCATTAACAGTTGTTGCTACGTTTGTTATTTTGATGTCTCGTCCGCCTGTTTGTTTCGCCGCGATTTTTGGTATTTTGTGCAACCATCGTATCTCGCACATCTTCCCATAAGCGGTCTTTTCGTTTCTCAACCCTATAAAAATGGGAGGTGAGGGCTGCATTTCTTTTTATATGTTTTCTTCATTCCCAGACTTTGATTTTTCTCTCCTTCATTTTCGTCTTTTCACAATGTCTGGTTTCAAGGTTCTAAGTGGTGATGCGCTTGCTACTTGCAAAGCTTTATTTTCACCTAAGTGGGTGACGCAATTGACTCTAGATAGTGTTCGCTATGACTATTCATTGTCGGCTGACCTCGAGATCATCTTGCCCAGAGATGATGACAATCCTTGTTGTCCAAGGCCTAGTACATTGCATTGTACCCTGGCATGTTTTAGTCAGGTCTTATGCTTCCGACCCCAGATATCTTCTGGAAGTATCTAGACTTCTTGGGCATCGCTCCTGCTCAAATGGGTCCTAATGGACGGAAGGTGATGGTTGCAACCTTGGCGAGGGCCGTTCTATCCGGGGTTCCTATGAATATCAGGGTTTTGCATTCTGTGGTGGGGTTTAATGTGAATAATAATCACACTTGTTATCTTTGCTCTCATTCCTATTTTAATAATCTTAAGGATGACTATAGGGGCTGGTCGAGGTCATGGTTTTACGCGTCAATCACTTTTGGCTATTTCAACTTACACAATCATATATTATGCGGTCGTTTCGAGAACCCATGAGGAATGAACTGTCCTTGACTGTGGAGGAGCAAGAGTTTCGTGATTGCTTTAATGAGCTTCCTCGGGTTGCAATAGAGTTTTTCCTTGCCACGAATGTTGTCGAACGCAATGGGTTGTAAACTATGAGTGAGGCAGAGGGTGGGGGCACTTACTGAGGCTCGAGCTTCTGAGATTACCATTGCACATGCCGAAAATGTCATCATTTCTGACAAGGGGCAGGATCATACTTCTCCGGTTAGCGTTGGTGATGTGAGCATTGATAGGGAAGTGAGCTCCGTTACGAAGCTTACGGATCTTGATGCTTTTGTTACTGCTAGGGATGCTGGTAATGCTGGCTCGAGCATTAGAAAGAGGAAACTTCCTAGGCCTGTCAGTCCATCTAAGTTATTGGCGATTAGCGATGGCCGTGTTCCAAAGAAGAAGTGACTTGCCAGTTCGGTTCATGGTGCTACTTGGATTCCTCCTCAACCAACATCTTCCGGAAAGGGTGGTGGAGAAGTTGTTGATCTTGTTGCTCGAGAAGCTGAGGAAATAAATCAAACTCTTGAGATGAGCAAAAAGGAGGCGTCTCATCCTTTCGATAATCATGGGAAGAGTCTCATTTCTTCACATGGCGTGTCTGATTTCGTTAAATTGTCAGGTGATGATCCCTTTGTTCTTGATAATAAGATGTTTCAGCTTGGGGTCGAACTATCTAATAATCTGAACAATATAGAAACCTTGGTTGATTTCGAGTTTGACCCCTCGTTGGATGACCAGGTCGTTGCTCGTGGTCGGAGTGCTAAGTCTCATGTTTCTTCCGTTGTCCCTGATACCTTGGAGTTGCTTGATTCTCGTTATTCCATTCATCCTACTACTTATGTTTTTTAGAAGAATGGTAAGAGTAATGATACTCTGTCATTAATGTCATTCCAACTGTTCATTCGGCTTCAAGGGGTGGAGCGTCAGTTCTTCTTGATCCCACCATTCTTCATCCACAAGTAGGTTGGAAGGAGCCCAACCCCGAAGATATTTGTATCAAATTGGATGGAAAGTTCAGCTGGTTTTCCGAGATTGACATGCAGAACAGCGCATGTAATCTCATTGTCGAATGGCATAGGTGGTTAGTTGAGAGAGCTCTGATGCTTGTGCATCCGCCTGGTAGTCACGTTGATGAAGGTCTCAAACAAATTATGGAAGGAATGAATCACCTCACTTATGTTGGGTTGATGGGGTCGAATTATCGGACTGCGCGTGGTTAGGTGGTCGCTCTTGAGTGGAAGATGGTGGGGCATGCTTCGGTGCTTTCTCACGTTCTTTGTAAATTTGATCCGCTGAGAGTGCAGTGTGTGGAACATAAGAAGGCAGTTGAAGCTGCTCGAGCTTCTTTGAGGGAGGTCGAGGCTGTTCGAAATAAGTTTGCATATGAACTTGAGGCTCGGAGTCGGAATGGAATAAACTTCGTGATCGGTTGACTGTTGTTGAGAAGGAACTGTCTGTAGAAAGAGCTGGTCGTGACAAGGCCATGCACTCTGCAGCTGAGTACTCCGCAAGTCTAAAGGCTTCTGAGGAACGAGTTGTCCAATTGATTGTTGAATTTGCTACTGCTAAATCGACAAATTTCGCTAGGTCGCCATTGTTGAAGGTGAACTTATGTCAACTAGGGATGAACTTGCAGCAGTTGATGATAGACTGAAGACCACAAAAGTGACAAACTGGAGAAGAGTTGTTGACGATCATCTTGACCTTATTAATTTTATGGAGTCGGAGTGTTTGAATTTTTTGAGGTATTGTTGTTTGGCTGACCATGTCTTCGAGGACGAGGAGAATCCGTCACGAATTTGTGGAATGTTCTTGTTGATGGGGAACATTCATCTCTTCCTCCACTCGAACCCGTGTCGTTAAGTGACAGTGTTGTTGATACGAATACTCGACCTCCTCCGCATGCCTCATCTTGAATGCTTCTACTAACCCCTCTCCGATCTATGTAACTCCTTTTTGTGATATGAAATAGGGAATAAATGAAAATCCCATTTTATCTACGATTTCCGTTTCTATTCAGTATGTATTTTCATCTATCTATTGATCTAGACTTGAGCTGTTTTTGCTTTTGACATTCCTGATTGAATTCTGACTTGTTTGTTTGAATTTCTTACAAGTGCGCTTCGTGGTTTGACATATTAGTCGTTTAGAAGTTTTTGAGTAAATCTGACTGTATATGTATAGATTTTCAAATGTATTTTGAGATCGTACATTTTAGTCGACCAAAAAAATTCATAGATAAGTTTGGCTTATACGTCCAGGTACTTATAATTTTACTTCATGGTTGATAAGAACAGAAGTTTTATGTGTATGTCCGACTTGTTTGTCCTGATACATATATTTTAACTTTACTCGTAGCCCCATACATTGGTCGTGCTATGTGTTTTTCGAGTAAAATTTTAGTCCAACTTTGACGTCCTGATTGAGCTTCGTTGTTTGAACATGAGATGAAGGGTATAAACTTGGAAGTTTTATTGATAATATTTTTTCAAGTGCTCCACATTCCATTGTCATAGTAGTTGTTCACCTTTCATGTCTTCCAACCAGTATGTTCCTGGTTTGTTGACCACTTTGTATGGTCCTTCCCAATTCAGATTCAGTTTTTCCGCGCCTGGTTCCTATGTGTTGAATTGACTTTTCCGGAGTACCCAGTCCCCGACATTGAACGTGCGAGGCTTTATTTTTTGTTATAGTAGCTAGCCATCCATTGTTGGTAGGCTGTTGTTTTGATCGAAGTTTTTTCTCGTTTCTCTTTGAGGAGATCTAATCCGACTCTTAGTGTTTTAATGTTATCCTCTGCTCGGAACTCTTCAGTTCTGAATGTTGGCATACCAATTTCTACTGATATCATTACTTCAGATCTGTGTGCAAGGGCAAATGGGGTTTCTCCTATTGGAATTCTTTTCCTTGTTCTGTAAGTCCAAAGGATGCCTGGTAATTCAGACACCCACAATCCTTTTGATGCTTCGAGTTTCCTTTTGATTGCTTCCAGGATTGTTTTGTTGGTGACCTTAGCTTGTTCATTTGCTTGTGGATGGGCGGGTGCTGAGAAATGTTGTTGGATGCTTAAGTTTTCGCACAACTTCTTAACCTTTTTGCCTTCGAATTGCTTCCCGTTGTTTGTGACAATTACTATTGGGACTTGCAATTGGCATATTATATCTTTCCATAGAAACTTTTAGATTTGAGCCTTTTTATCTTTGCTAACGGCTCCACTTCTACTTAGAAAAGTAATCCACCACTACGATGAGGAATTTGTTTCTGCTGGACACTGGAAGCGGTCCTCTGATGTCCATTCCCCATTGTGCGAATGTCCATAGACTGTTCATCAAGATTAGATTTTGGCCTGACATGTGGGTATCTGGGGCGAATATTTGGCATTTGTCACAACTGCGAACGAGTTTATTTGCATCCACTTGCATTGTTGGCCAATAGTATCAACATGTTAGAGCTTTGTGAGCTAATGTTCTTCCTCCTAGATGATTCTCGCATATGCCATGGTAAATCTCTCGCAGAACATAGTCGACATTGTCAGGTGAGAGGCATCTTAGCAGCGGTCCTATGGTAGACCTCCTATAGAGTCTGTCATTAATAAGTGTGTATCGTGCTGCTCGACTTCACAGTTCTTGAGCCTCCACCTTATCCGTTGGAAGTTCTCCATTTTTTATGTATGCTAGGATTGAAGTCATCCAACTGTTTTCCTGACCCGTTGCAAATGCTCCTTGCACTTGATTTTCCAGTATGGAACTTTCCTAAATCGTGACGAGTGGATTATCATTTTCTTCAACTCGTGATTTTTCCTTAGCCAATTCGTCAACTTTTTCATTCTCTACTCTTGCACATCACTGAATGGTTGTAGCTTGGAAATTTTCCATTAACTCAATAATCTTTTGGTGATAGACATTCATCCGAGCATCTTTGACTTGGAATTCGCCGTTTAGCTTAGAGTCAGTGAAGACGTTGATTTCTTTTATTCCTAAGTGCTTGGCCAACTGCAATCCAACTATCACTGCTTGGTACTCGGCTTCATAGTTTGAGGCCTTGAAAGTGAATTTTATTGTCTTTTTTGATGTTACACCTTCTAAGTTATACAAGATTATTCCAGCTTCTCTCCCCGACAAGTAGGATGCACACCGAAGGATCCATTCGTGAACAGATTGTTTGGTTTGCTCCTCTTCTGGATTGTTGTCTGGTTGACGTTCGTTGCTGCCCGTGAATTCAACAATGAACTTTGCTAATGCTTGAGATTTTATTGCAATTTTAGGAGCGTAGCTGATGTCGAATTACCCGAGTTCTATTGCCCATTTCACCATCATTCCGGATAGTTTTGATTTATGCAACACTAACAGAAGTGGTTGTTCGGTCATGGAATGATGAGGTGATCGAGGTTGGAAATATGTTTGTAGCTTTCTTGAAGATACGATCAGGGTGAGTGTCAGTTTTTCCAAAGCCGGGTAATTAATCTCGGTATCTGCAAGTGTTTTGCTGATGTAATATACTGTCTTTTGCGTGCCCTTCTCCTCTTGTATCAATGCTAAGTTGACCGCATGTTCGGACACAGACAACTATAAATACGGTGATTCTCATGTTCTTGGTTTTGACAACAGTCCAATATTTCCCATGTATGTCTTTGGGTTTTAAAAAGCTTTTTCGCATTCTTCATTCCACTTGAATGTCTTGTTTCCTTTCAAGATTTTGAAGAAAGGGAGACATTTGTCTGATGACTTGGAAATGAATTTGTTCAAAACTGCTATTCTACCATTGAGATTTTGCACACCCTTGATGTTAGTTGACGACTGCACGTTGAGAAGTGTTTTTATCTGTTTTTGATAAGCTTCGATTCCTCTTTGATTGACCATGTATCCAAAGAACTTCCCTGATTGTACTCCAAATATAAATTTCTCTGGATTCTAACTTCGTAGCTGGAAGAAGGCACGTTCGAGGTCTTTGATACGGTCTCCTATGTGTAAGCTTTTGACCAACATATCATCAATGCACACCTCCATGGACTTGCTTATCTGATCTTTGAACATTCTGTTAACAAGACGTTGGTACATAGCTCCTGCATTCTTCAGTCCGAACGACATAACTCGGTAACAGTACGTACCTCTTTCTGTTATGAAAGATGTATTTTCTTTGTCAGGTGGGTGCATCTGTATCTGGTTGTAGCTAGATTATGCATCCATGAAGCTCAAGAGTTCATGTCCGACAGTGGCATCCACTATTTGATCTATACGCAGGAGTGGAAAACTATCTTTTGGGCAGGCACTGTTCAGATCATTGTAATCTACACATACTCTCCACTTGTCGTTCTTTTTTTTTACCAAGACTGTGTTAGCTAGCTAGTCTGGTTAATGAGATCCCCTGATCATTCCTATAGTCATCAGACGATGCACCTCCTCGTTTATTGCTTGGTTGCGTTCTGGGACAACTTGCATTCTTTACTGTTGGTCTGGCTTCTTGTCCGAATTGACTTGCAATATGTGAGTAATGACGAAGGGATTGATACCCACCATATCTTTCATTGTCCAGGCAAAAACGTCATGGTTGTCTTTCATTAGTTGGATCATCTTCATGGCTAATTCTGGGTGGATTTTCCTGCCAATCTGAACTGTTTTGCCTCCCTCTCAACCATCCAAGTGGACTACTATTGTTTATTCTTTTGGTTGTCCATTATTTGGTCGATCTATTGGACTGGTTGGAGCTGTATTGTCATCCAGGAAGTCGGAGTCCGTTTGACCAGGTCATTGCAGCGGCTCTTCTGGTCGTTGTAGTGATTGTTATCTATGTGGAGCTTTCAATGCTGCATAGTGGCATTCACGTGCAGCTGGCTGGTCTCCTATGATTATCCTGATGTCGTTGTCTGTATGATATTTTAGGCATTGATGCATGATGGAGGACACTACACCCATCTCATGTATCCAAGACTGTTTGAGAAGCATTTTGTAAACGGATGGAGAGTCGAAAACAAGGAAATCCGTCAACAAGACTCGTTGTCTACCCGGTTCTCCCCTTCGACTGGTAATTGGATCATTCCGAGCAGGCGACATTGTTCTCCGCTGATACCCACCATTGGCTGATCATTGGGCGTGAGCATTTCCTCAGTGAATTGCATCTTGCGGAACACTGTTAGGTACAAAAGGTTGATCGAGCTACCCATATCAACCTGTACTCCTTTGATCTCCCACCTAGCTATTAGTACTGAAATCATCGGTAGTTATGAGGGAAATGAACTCCGTTCGCGTCCTCATTGGAGAAGGTCAGAGTTCGCTGTGTCGTTTCATTTTGGCGCGTTGTACGGAAGGCTCTGGTTATCTAATTCTTGTTTGTAAATCCCGGATTGATCACTTCTGTGATCGATTGGATAACTTCTTATCTCCAGTTACGCCATGCAAGACGTATATCAGCTCCCTTGTTCGCTCATTTGACCTGGTGGTAGCGACCGCCTTCTATCTCCCTTTGGATTGTTTATCTTTCTGCCTAACGAACTCTCCGAGTTGTCCTTTTGGATATGGTGTTCAATTTTGTCCTTCAAGTTGTAGCATTCATTGGTGTCGTGCCCGTAGTATTTGTGGAAAGAACAATACTTGTCGTGAGTGGTTTGTATGTCATGTTGACTGTATTTTTTGACCATTCATATCTAGATATTCCGAATTGCAGCCTTCCGGATTCTTGTTTGTTAAATTCGGACCTGCCAATGGTCCGATGTTTTTTCGACTGACCATTTTCCTCTCAAGGCCTATCGTTAGGGGTGGGCATGGGATCGGGACGGGACATGATCAGCAGGAAATAAAACATTTTGTTTATTTCACATTGATGTTATTCTTTATTTTCAAATGTAAAAAACTGTATTAGCTTTACTAGCACTTGTATGAAAGGATAGATACATATGATTGTATATATGAATATGTATTGCTATGCATTTTTAGCATGTGAACTTTTATAAGAAATATTAAGTAAATTGAGCTTTCTAGGAATGAACATTATTTGGTACACAACTTGTGTTTTATCTAGAATAAAATACATGTGTTATTATTTTCATGAATAAGACAACAATAGAAAATAGTTCTTACTAGAATAGAACCCATGTGTTATTATTTTCATTAATAATATTAAAATTATTAATAATAAATATTAAAAAAATCAATTCAAGACGGAATGGGATGGGCGGGATTGAAAATTTTGATCCCGATCCCGTCCCACTCTAGATCAGGATGGGATCAGGATGAAATTAATCAATCCCAATAAGACCCGAAAAAAATCAGGTCGGAACGGGATTGGGATCTCGGGATGGGATGCCCACCCCTACCTGTCGTCTCTTCATCTTTCGACTAGGTGATGAATGTCTATTTTTAGATTCCTTCTTCCTTTTAGAAGCCAACATTTCCTCGGGGGTGATGTATTTTTGGGCGGTCTTCAATAGAGTCGCCATGTTCTTTGGGGGGGGGGGGGGGGGGGTGGGGTCTAAGTTCAGAGAGTTGTAGAGTAACCACTTTTTTAATCTGGAGGTGAAGGTGGTTATGGCAGTATTGTCGCTAGATCCGTCAATCATAGTTAAGTCGCCAGTGAAACGAGTAACGTACTCCCTGATGGTTTCCTCAGGTTTTTGTCTGATGTGCAGAAAGTAGTGTGGACCCTTTCTCATCCGCTATCTGCCGATGAATCTCGTAATGCAAGCAGTGGGTAACGCTTGGAAGGATTCTATCAACTGGGCAGTAGACTATTGAACCAGCTCATTGTCGTGGACGTAAGACTAGTCGCAAATATTCGGAACAAAATGGACTTTGTGCTTTCTTTCATGGCCATCATGTGGTGGAAGTGTCGCAAATGGTTTGTTGGATCATTAGTGCCATCATATGCTTCAAACTTTGGGGGAGTGAACTTATTTGGTAGAGTCCCTCATGAGTGTGTCATAAAATGGTGGTTTGGCCAAGTCATATAACACATTAGGATCTGTGACTCCGATCCTAAATGGAACTTGTGTAGGGATTCCATCGCTCTGGAGGCCATCTTCTTGTGGTTCATTGCCTTCGAGATTCACTAGTTGAAGTTCTGCATAAACTTCATTGTTTTCTCTGACGTGGTTGACAGAGTTCTATTGCGGTGGTGTTTGGATATGGTCGGCAGATTGAGTACGCTCTTGGGTGAGTTTGTCCACAACTTTGATTAGGTGATCCATTTGGACTAGGAGTTGATCCATGCGAGGATCTGTAATAGTGTCGCCAGATGTCTGAGATGGTTGGGCCACCATTCCATGTTGCAATACCGCGTTACCTGACACAGTTAACCCGGTTGTTATTGGATTTGGAGTATGCACTATTGTTAATTCAGCATCACCATTGGAAGGGTTGTCGTGATTGTTGCTAGGTTGAGGGTTTGTAAAATGTTCCATTTGCTTTAACTTTTTATTGCTGATTTGAACTAAGGAAGTTTCCAGCTACAAACTCTCTTTAATTTTGAAAGGAAATTGTCGCTCTCCACGGACGACGCCAAACTGATGCGTCCAAATCTAGTCTCCTGGAAATCCGACATGCAAAACAAAGGTTAGATTGGCAAAGACCACCTGTTTTGTGGCCGAAAGCATTCCAATGCTTAAGTCTGTAAATCTGTTGGAGGTGGAGATTGATCTAGACAGAACTAAGTTAAAATTGCATACCTTCGTAGCGAATGTTCCCTTTAACTTTTATAGCGGTCGTTATTAATTCTCCACGTGACTTAAGCATGTGAGGCTTAACGAGGGGAGACGTTTTCTGTAACAGTCTCTTCCTTTATGAAGATACGTCCTTTGGGGAGTAACTTCCGCCACGACTCTTATTCTCTATAACCTTCCTCCTTTTTAAAGGTGAGCTTTGTTGGGCCTAGATTTGGGCCTCTAACTATGATTTGTTATGAATGGCCCATTTGGGTTTTAATGACTGGATCCGCCTTTTGGGGCTTTGTGAGTCAGCCCTGACTAGAAATATTTGGTCCTCGTGATAAGTGATCTTTGCGACATGTATGGTCGTGATAATAGTCTTATTTGATGTATCATAAACACTTATGAGCACACTAATTTTCAGACGTTGTACTCGTCCACCGTCACCTCATTGATGACGAGTTCAACTAGGATTCCTTCCTTACTGCCAAAACTCTTTAACATCACTCTGATCTGGGCTCAATTAACAATGTCCGCTATGTGTTTTTGATAAAATTCGTGAGAGAGTGGTGTATGCCTAGTATGCGGTTCTAAGAGCATTTGCAGTTGCTGGTCATCGAGAAGAGGAGATTTCCCTTGGTCGTAGAATGATTGAAAGTGGGATTGCTTTCGATAGGTTTAGTTACAATTATGTGCTTAAAGTTTGCATTGTTTTGGGATCGTTGGGGATGTGAAAGGTTGGGCAGAAAGTTTATGGACATGCATATTTTCAAACCCATGTTCATGTTGGGACTACTATGATAGATTTTTATTCAAGATTTGGAGAGGTTTTGTATTCAAAATATGTGTTTGATAAGATGCCAGAGAAAATGTGGTTACTTGGAGTGCTATGATCACTTGTTTGGTGAAAAATGGGAGACTACTTGAAGTGTTGGAATTATTTTCAGAGATGATGGTTGGGGCCAAGGCTGTTCGAATTGAGTTACAATGTTTTTTATTTTATTTTAATTGTGTCGTTGATCCTTGCTTTCGTTCTGGTCCATCGCCTCCACCTCGTATGAAGACTTGTTATTGCTTCGCCTCGGTCCAGTCCATCTAAGCAGCTACATTCAATACCTGAAGGCTTATCAACGGCGGAGCACATGTGCTCCTAATAATTGAGCGAAAACTCACAAAATCCTAACTGGTGAGTCTCGAGCCCGCTACCTCTCACAAAAAGAGTGGATGTCTGACCAACTGAGCTACAATTGGTGGACCAGTTACAATGGTTAGTGTACTCCAGGCTTGTGGGGATTTGGCTGCATTGGGATAAGGGAAATTGTTTCATGTTTATGTACTAAGAAGGGGTCTTGATAACATTCTACCAATGGTTAAGTCTCATGGTTATGTATATTAGATGTGGTAGTATAAAGATGGGTTGTCAGGTTTTCAATCGATGGATAGGAGAAATGTTGTGTCTTGGAATTCTATGATTTCTAGATACGAGATTAACGAGTTTGGTAAGGAAGCACTTTTAATTTTCCAAGAGATGATCCAAAGTGGGGTTATACCTACTTCCATAACATTTGTGTGTATGTTGGGAGCTGGTAGCTAGGGGTGGGCATCCCATCCTATGATCTCGATCTCGTCTCGGTCCCATCTCGTTTCGTCCCGATTCTTTTCGGGTCCTTTTGGGATTGATCAAACCCATCCTGATCTTGTCCCGTCCCGTCCCGATCTATAGTGGGATGAGATCGGGATGTAGATTTTTAATCCCACACATCCCGTCCGTCCCAAATTTATTTATTTAATATCTATTATGAAAAAAATAATTTTAATCAAACTACTTTTCTAAAGGAAAGTTTAGGATGTGTTAAAATTAAATCAAAACATTTATTATTTGAAAATTTACATGCTTGATTTTGGTACTATTTGTTTAGGTAGAAACTTCAATTTGGATAATTTAGATCAAATAAAACCCATGCAAATTTTATGCTTGTTCACATTTGAAATTGATTATAGGAAAATTATTCCTTTAGAAGATAAAGGCAAATGATGATTTGGGTTAGTTTTGCAGTATGCGTTATTTAGTTGGAGAACATTGCTCCTAATTATATCTTATATGAATGATATTTCAACTCTTGCGAAATATGAAAGAAGAAGCTATGGAGGGATTCCTTCCATCTTTTATCGTTCACTTGACAATTTTAATTCCATTGTAAGCCTCCACAAATTTTATATGACATTTAATATTGCTATGATGAAAGTTATATGTATATAAATTTGAAATTATTGATGTGTCAGCAATGTGAGATGAAATTCTTTTGTTATTTTTATTAGAGGATTATTTAGTACATGCTCATCATGTTCCGTCCTGAACTCGTTTGAGATGGGATGAGATCTATCCCGTTTTCATCCTGAACAAACAAGATGAGATAGGGATGAGGTGAATCCCTTCCCATGCCCACCCCTATCCATGCATGGATTATAGATGAAAGGAAGAGATTGTTCATGGTGATACAATATAAGATTTATCCTAGAGCAGAGCATTATACTTGTATGGTCAATCTTTTAGGTTATGCTGGTAGACTAGATGAAGCACCCAAGGTTATGGAAGGGATGCGAATTGAGGGGAAAAACTTAAAAGCTCCAATGGACTTTTTGCCTATTGATAAGGAATTCAAACAGACTTGCAAAGATTTAGCATAATAAAGGTGATCAAGATATATTTGGAAGTGAATTCAGGAGCAGAGTTACCTTGCCTCATCAATAACTTTTTTTTTGTTAAAAGCATATTGTATATATTACTAATTAAAATTACAATACTTTTGGGTTGCAAGAGCAGCGAGGTTATGAGTCTCATAATTAAGGTATCGACAAATAAAATTACAAAACCAGAGTTTGTAAAGAGAAAACAGTCTATGTATACTGCCAATGAGTGGTCGCCACGCTCAGTCTATGGTTGTTCTAGGCTGTTGCTGATCATCATGTAGAATATAGTAAAGCGTCCCTGAGTCTCCCAACAAAAAACTTGTTATCCACTGCTTAGCTTGGATAAGTAGAAAAGCCGCCTCAGCTTCATGGCACTCCGCCATGGTACTATCCATCACCTTCCTTGTGATCGGGTATGCAACTTGGGCAAGCACATCTCCGAGCATGTTGACTGCAAACACTTCGACCGTTCCCTATTGAGATGGGGCAAAAGAAACTAACATCGTATGTGACCAATATCATGTCCAGATCCAGGGAACGTGGAATAGGTTTGAGCTGTAAGGATCTAAGGTTAAGTTTGTGACATCTAATTGAATGGATTTGGGCTCAAATCATTGCTATCCGGGTAGTGGCTATCTCAATGTGGGGGCCAATAGGAGATGTCGAAGAGGAAACAAAATTAGACCGAATGTCAACGACAACTTTTTGAAGAACATGATGAATAGAGATCAGATTGTTAGCGTATTCAGTGGAAAAGGCACCTGAATGACTTGTGTGATTGGAGTTTGTAGAAAACTATTGGTGTTTCCAAGTAGACCAAGTACTATGGAAATACATTCTAAACTTATGAGCATTGAATTTGGTATTTTAAAAAATATAGTTGTTACAAGTCTACCTTATGGTCAGAATGAAGCTACAAACTGAAAGAACATTTCCTCCTTTAACTCGTTTTCGTAGTATCCGACATGAACTTTAGGAAGAAGGAAGTACTAGGCGCCCCAAAGTTATCATTGTGCCAGTCGATAAGAATGAGCGAGAGCAGCCAGAGTTGGTGAATGACCAAACAGCAGAAGAACAAATGAGTCACATCTTGTGTGTGACTATGGCAGAAAATACAACAATCCTCTAAAGGTGTGTACAGACAGGACAAATTGGTCATGGTAGGGAGTATATTTTGACTGAGTTTCCAGAGTAAAAAAAGGGTAGAAGGAGGCGCCTTGATTCTCCACATATCTCCTATCATTTTAGCATCAATGAGATAGGGAACGAGAGAGGTGGAGCATTCAGATTGCTCCAGAGTGAACAACTTGGTAGCGCTCTTGACTGTGAAGAAACCTTTTTTTATCCGGGAGCCAAATCAGAGTGTCATTACAATCTTAGCATCGGATAAGGATATCCTGAATGTCCCTAGCTAGAGGGGTAGAAAAGATGGAACTGATTAACCTATCATTCCATTGGGGGTGTTGAGCAATGGGAATGTTCCATAAATTCGGGATTATGTTAGCAAATTTGGGGCCAAGGGATTGAGCAATTAGTCGGTCAGAAGCAATTTTTGCTTAACCCAACAATCCCTTCAAAGGTCGATATTATTTCCCGACAACACTTGCCATTTGAGGTATCATTTCATTTTTGCTAGCGCAGTGAGATTGCTCCTCCAAGCAAAGGAAGCCAAGGATGGAGGTTTGAAAATCTGGAAGAGGCTTTTGGTGTTAAAGTAAAACGCTTTAAGTTGGGTAACCCTAGTGCCGTGGGGGAAAAAGATGGTTTGCCAAATACTTTTTGCCATTAAGGCCAAGTTTTTATTTCTCATTGAGGGATATTCAGGCCACCCAGTTGTCGAGGCTTAGTGATTCAATCTCAGGTACACATGTGCTTAGCTTTGCTATCATCAATCCCGTTCCACCAAAAATTGCGAGCAAAAACATCAATTTTAGTAGTGATCGAGGTGGGAAGAAGGTAAGTTTGCATGTTGTAAATCGGAATCGAGTTAAGGGCAACTTTGATCATAATTGTTTTGCTCGCTTGTGAAAGCACTTTGGATTTCCAGCTTGAGAGTTTGACATTGATTTGATCAATAATGAATTGGAAATCAGTGCCCTTTTTGTTTGACATGACCAAATGCGATCCGAGATATTTGTACTTAGGGTTGTAGAACTTTGATCCCAGGATCCTATTGATCATTTTTGCATGCTTCGAGTGAACATTGGAGCTGTAGTACACCGTCAAAATTAACCCCTTGACCTGAAGCTAGATAGTATTGTTGAAGAATATTTTTACCCGAATGGGCTTCAACAAGGGATGCTCACAAAAAACATGAGATCATTTGCATAAAATAGGTGACTAAACAAAGGGGAATGTCGTTGGATCTTGATGCCTTTGATGAGTCTTGCAGCTTCCGCTTGGGCAAGAAGACGGGATAAAGCTTCAACAACCACAATGAAAAGATATGGAGACAAGGAATCCCCTTGCCGAATGCCACTAGATGGCTTGATGGAAGATAGGGGTTAGCCATTAAGAAGGACTCAAAGGGAAGTTGTGGAGATGCATTACTCAATGAGTTGAATCCAACCTTCAATAAACCCCAGTTGTCGAATAACTTGTATAAGGAAAGACCATTCAATTCTATCATAGGTCTTGGCCATATCAATTTTAATGGTCATCCAACCTTGTTTTTTTTCTATGAAAAATCTTCATTTGAAAGAAAGTCTCATGAGTGAGATTGACATTATCCACAATAGACCGCCCTAGAAGAAAGGCTCCTTAGTTGGGAAAATGATGTTATCTAATAGAGGTTTCATGCGATTTGCCATGATTTTTTAGATCACCTTATAAGTAACATTACAGAGGCCAATAGGGTGAAATTTGTCTGGAGTAACTAGATTACCAACCTTTGAGATAAGAACGATAAAAGTTTCATTGAGTTTGGGATTCATCTAATGGGTAGCAAAAAATGTTTAACTACCTCGCAAACATACGACTTCACAATATCCTAATAATACTGAAAAGATAGGCATGATAACCATCAGAGTCTGGCGCTTCATGACTGCCCATATCACAAACAATCTTTTGAATCTCAGAATCAGAAGGAATAGAGAAGAGAGCCTCATTCTCAGCACTAGAGATAACCTGGGAGAACAGAGAGAGAATTTTGCGATTAGGAGAAGGACCCGAAGATTGGAAAATGTTTCCAAAGTAAGTGTTAAGAACTTGACCAACATTGTCATGGGTCGATTTCCAGACATTGGATTCATCTTTCAGGCGAAGAATGAGGTTTCGTTTCCAATGAAACAACGTAGAGAGATGGGAAAACTTAGTAGTCTTATCTCTCTCCCTGAGCCAGGAACGACCATATTTATTTTCCAAAAAAGTTCCTCTCTAACCACGAGTTTCGAGAGTTAGTCCTCTAGAGAAGCGATAGCCAAAACATTTTGAGTGAAGGGATGTTCATTTTGGAGAACATCAAGGGCTTTATGAGTCTCTTGAATGCAGAATTGAATATTTTTGAACTCATTGTGGTTCCACGTAGACAGACAAGGATATGGAAATTTTGATCTAGTTTGTGGTGACACCTTGGAGCCCAGAAAGAGTCAATCAATTTCCTACACTGTGGGTCTCTAGTCCATATTTGGAAAAACTTGAAAGGCTTTGGACCATTAGAAATATTGGAAACTAGTTGCAGA
This sequence comes from Berberis vulgaris, assembly GCA_963556465.1. Taxonomy (NCBI): domain Eukaryota; kingdom Viridiplantae; phylum Streptophyta; class Magnoliopsida; order Ranunculales; family Berberidaceae; genus Berberis; species Berberis vulgaris. Next base: position 81,554,059 of record OY747124.1, on the reverse strand, counting down.
GAAAGAACATAATGATCCAAGGTGGAAGTATGAATAGTACGGGCCATGGCTGAGAAAACAAGTTTACCTAGTCTGTGGTCACTAATATGCAGTCCATTTTAGCCTTAATCCCATTTCTATCTTTGCATTTATTATTCCAAGTGAATTGGGGGCCAGTAAGAAAAAAATCAATAAGGTTGTGGTTATCTATGAAAGTGCGAAGGTGGCTAAGGAAGGAGATAGTAGGTCGGTTACGCCTCATTTTTCCATTGGATTGAGAATGACATTAAGATCCCCAATAATGATACCCGAAAGGTTTTGGCGATTGTAAAGAACAGACATATTATCCCAAAAAGGAAACCTAAGAGATAGATTGGGTTCACCATACATGAAAATAGCAGACCAAGGAGATAAAACAAAGTAATCAAGGATAATACAATTGAAATAATATTTACAGGAAGAAATGAAGGTAAGAGAGATAACTTATTTCCAGAACAGTGCAATGCTGCCTGATTGACTTGTCGCTGCAATTGAGACTCCATGTTTGAATCCAAGTCTCTGGCGTATGCGATCTATATGTGCAGAGGTGGCTTTGGTTTCTGACAAGAACAAGATTTGCGATTGGACTGATGGAAAATGGTCTTTAGATTACAGATCGTGCAGGGAGACCCTATGCCCTTTGCTTTGCAGGAAAGTATCATGGTGACGTGGGCGATCCTTCTGCGGCGGTTGCCAGTACCTGCAAAGACTTTTCAGTAGCCTGAGCATGCTTCTGAAGATTCTGAGCTTTCTCGCTAAAAAATAATATAATCTATCGAATTTTCTTCCCAGGATTCACCATATCGTTATGCACTTTGACCTTCTCAATAAACGACCGAATGTGATGATTGTCATAATCATTGAGGTGTGAAAAATTTCTTGGTGTGCTCATCCCCATGATTAAGTTAAGGTCTGATAACCATTGATTTGAAAAAAGAATGTGCTTAGTCTGAACAAATGACTCCTGCCTTGTAAAATTGACCCAACCTATGAGATTAACGACGCTTATCCTCTTCTTGGATGTTGTGGAAACTGCTTTGTCAGCAGCCGTTAGTAATGGCGGCATGGGAACTGTTGTTAAAGATGATGTAAAGACTGACTAGACGACCGTCAACACGACCGTTAACATAACTGATGAGTTTGACTTGATGATGGCCGACAATGTTACCGTTAGCAGAATGAGAAAAGCTAACATCTTAATTGTCATAACAGCGAGTAGGTAGTTAACAAGATAACAATGGTTATAACGACCATCACCTTAACCGTAGATGTCGATATCTTTATCACAACCTGTCTTGCTATCAGAAATAAATAGGAAACAATTGACTTTTTTTTGCATTAAATTGTGGTTGGTTGGAAGCCTAGCGAATTGCACCATTAATTTCAACATGAATTCCAGGGACTAGATTCTGACCACACCATTTCTTCTTGAAACTATGAGATCCGACCATCACTCCGGTCAACAGGAAATGACAGCATGAGTTAATTGTCCATCTTAGCAGCAAGACAAATGATTTGTATATGAGTATCCTTTTGTCTCCTCAATCTATGAAGTATGCCACTGCTATCTTTGCAAGGGATTAGGTAACCCTCGTTCTCTCGGCTAGAAGGCAATACATTATCTAAGTGGTTTACACTAAAGAAGTGTATACGAACTGGCAGGAACAGTAGTATCATGTTGTTCCAAAGTAGAAAATGATATTTGAAAGTAATTCTAGGAAAATTGTATGTGGGGTAGAGTCGCAGGGATTAATGGGACAAGGAGCGGACGATATGGATCTGCTTGGCGCTTGTTTTTGGAGTGAGGTAATGCGTAAACTGAAGGAGTCCATTAGAAGGGAGAAATAACAGTGGTGGTCCTGAAAAACATTGGAACACATACCATATTTGAAAGAGGAGATGATATAAGATTGCAGTGGGCGTTGAGAAGGGGGAAGAGGTGGGTTGAAATTTAGATTGTGAAAAGTATAATTACTTGTGTGAGATGCATGATTGGAAGAGATGTTTATGATGGAATAAGATGATGAGATGTGTGTGATTGTAGAAGGGACGACAAGAAAAATGGGAAATGGATACACACAATGCTTAAGACCTGCAAAAAAAAAAATGTAACAACTGTAAAACAACAAAAAATAAATCAGAGAACTTGCATTGTGGAAGAAATGAGGGAAATAACTATGAGATTTTTTGTGATTTTGATAAAAGGTAGGAAAAATAAAGTGTAGAAAGATGAAGAGAGTTGAGTGGATATGAGGGATTTGGATGAACAATACCAAGTGGATTGATGATAACATGATAGTAAGATAAAGTTCAATTCGAGTTTGATGATAAGTGAAACTCAGACAACCGAAAAGCTCTACAAGTCATAGTTACAACACCGAAAACTCCACCAGAAAACTCTCTCACCTAATCAATCACGTCCAAAGAAAAAACTAATCACTACAAGTATGTTAAAAAACTTAAACAATACAACTAGTCAATGGGGTACTAAACAACTCTAGAAGAAAAATACTAATAAAACCTAAATGAGGTCAGCTTGCCATCTCATAAATAACTTGGAAGGTTGAATTTGGAGTCTTTAATAAGCCTCCAACAAACCAATTATATCTTTTAAAACATGGGGAGATGTTATGGTCAAAGGACCAAAACCAATCTAGGTGTTCTTTGGATGGTCCCTTTGTGAATAGTTACTTGCTATCCTTTCTTAAATGTTGCTAATTACCTCTTAAAAAATTGTATAAAAATGCAAGCTATGTTATTCACTTCTCCATCTGCATCATGCCAAGAGAAGCTATGAGGCAACGATCCTCTACTTTTGAGCACCAACTATCAAATCCAAACGCATTCAGCATATTTTGGGAACAACAATGAAAATTTAACCAAATGGGAAAATACTAACTAAACCCTTATTTAAACTTGGCCTTCTAGAACACTACATGTGCAAATAGAACATGTGAAAGTCCTGGATCAGGAAATAATCTATATCTATATTACAATTCAGAGTGGTGTTTTACTATTCATTACTGACTGGGACAAAGTCAAATCAAAAGGATTAGAGATAAAAGATGATTAAGATTGAAAGTTGGGAAATGTATTGAATTTTGAGTGTTGAGATTCATTTCCTACGATGACATATTTGTAAATTTAAAATATGTAGAAGGGCAAAAATAATGAAAAACTTTTGAAAAAAGTTGGTGGAATGTACATATGGTGGAGAGAGAAAAATTGTGTTTTCTTTTTAACAAAAGGAAAATTTATCACGACTATCTACATCGTTGTCGAATTTTGGTAAACTTAGTATCGTTGCAATGCATTTTTGAAGATATTTCCAATAAAATCATTAATTAATACAAATGCTAAATTTTTAAAAATATATATTTTATAATTAAAGAAAACGTACAATGTACTTCACGTCTTTAATATTTTTCAAAGCAATTAAATCGGTCGATCATATCAGAAAAAATGAGCCGAACATCTTAATGTACATTTAAACAAAAACACTAGACTTCATATTTTGGCGAATTCAAAGATTAGGAGAGAACTTATTCTCAACGTTTAAATTTTTGCTCCAACTGGTTCAATTTTGACTTAGTCTAACCCTAAAATTTATAAAATATATTTTTACCTTAAAATATGTTTGCACTTCAATACTTACTAAAAGCGAAAATGAAATACTAATGATCTTAAGGACAAAATATTTAGCAAAAATAAAATTATGTGGCCACTGCATGATGTGACATACTCTAATAAATATACAAATTAATTACTAGGAGTTGGGTGATGTTTAAACTAGCGACCAAACACAGTAAAAAGCAAACAAACAAACCATTGAAGACACGTCAATAACACCTGCACCAACACCAACACCAACACCAACACCTAAAGAAGAAGAAGAAGAGGAAGAGGAAGAGGAAAAGTACATACATACAACAATGGCAGCAATTACAGCAACTTCAAGTCTCTTCCCCAGAAACAGAAACACAAACCCATCAACAACAACAGCAACCCATCTTTACATCCCCCCTCCTCAACAACCCCTCTTCACCTCCCCTTCCAAAATTTCCTCCCTCACCCAATCTCATACCCCACTTCGCCACTTGTCTTCCCCATTCTGTTTCTCCCCCAAAACAGACGACTTCCGCTTGACTGCGACCGAAATCCCTGTCAATTACTCGCCCCCATTGGACAAATACCGCCCCGTGCGGTTTGCTTTCTGGGTTTTGATCTGGGCTTGTATCTCTCTCACTTTCTCTGCTGTGGTTGGAGATAAGGCTGCTCGTGCTGCTGCTTTGGATTCTTCTATTAGAGCTTCGGGTTTTGGTTTGAAATTTGCAAGTGCTCTTTGGAGGTTTCGACTGCCGGACGAAGCAGTGGTGTTTGCCTTGGCTACTCTTCCTGTTGTCGAGCTTCGTGGGGCGATTCCTGTTGGTTATTGGCTTCAGCTCAGTCCTTTGTTCCTCACTGTCTTAGCTGTTCTTGGGTTAGTTACTTACTCTTGTGCCTAAACTTTGATTCAAGCCATTATTATTTCTCTTCTTCTTATTATTTTGTTTATCTATTTATTGTATTACTTCAGATGAACCCAATTCATCAAGCTTTAGACTTCACTAGACAATCTGGATATCTTGCATTTGATGGCCAAGTTTAAATTCAACATTATATATTTATTTGATAAGGGGTCGATTAGAGGGGAAAAACAAAGGAAAAAGTTTTAAATATTTCTCAATTTAGGAATACTCGTAAAATAATGTTCGTAGACACAAGAATTATATTTGAAAATGATAAAGAAGACTAGCATAAAGGATGATGTCAAAACTTGAATAAATAGTAAGTGCTGATTGATTCTATGATTCTCTCTTTTTAACTTTGGGAAAGTTGTTGATTATGCTGCCTGTTGACTTTATAAGTTAAATGAAATTGATTTTTGATTGGTTTTGCCATCATACGGTAATTGCAGAAACATGGTCCCAGTGCCCTTTATTGTACTCTACCTTAAGAGAGTCGCATCTTTTCTTGCTCGCAGTAGTCCCTCTGCCTCACGATTTCTTGAGCTACTGTTTGAGAAGGCCAGAGAGAAAGTGGGGCCTGTTGAAGAATTTCAGTGGCTTGGTCTGATGCTCTTTGTAGCAGTGCCATTCCCTGGAACTGGAGCATGGACTGGAGCCATAATAGCTTCCATACTTGACATGCCGTTTTGGTCGGCTGTCTCTGCAAATTTCTTTGGGGTTGTGTTAGCTGGTCTTCTGGTAAACTTACTTGTGAACCTTGGGCTTAAGTATGCTATCTTAGCTGGCTTCTTTCTCTTTTTTATCTCGACATTCATGTGGTCTGCCCTCAGAAATCTTAAGAAGTCCCTCAAACTGTCGAATTGATGTTATATCTAGAATTGATGATATGCATTTTTTCTTGACTTGATGTCATTTTACACTTTATAGATTTATAGAACATGTTATTTGTGACATTCTTCCTAGAAATTCCTGTCTTATTCAACACTACACAATCTATGACAGTCAACTTCTTGTTATGAAAATTGCCAGTCTCTTTTGTGAGGTTTTGGTGATTAGTTTCTAATAGAGTATTTGATCTATTAGAAACTTTTGTTATTAAAATCTCTGATTAATCTCTTCTCACTACTAGAACGTTATGATTTTTGAATTAATTGTTTGAATAATTCCTTGACTGAGTAATCAACGATTTTGGTTGATTTACCAATTAATTACTTCCAAAATTCACCGATTAATCGGTCCATGGCAATGTGGTATAAACAAATGATAAAAAAATCAAGGGTTATTTTTTGCCTTAACCTCATCAATACCTACTTATAAGGTAATACCAAGAGTGTAGGAAGAGGCTAAAGAAAGAAAGATGAAATATAGATATATTATATTATATGTGTGTGTGTGAAGAGAAGATGGAGCGACCAAATGATTAATAAGCAAAACTAAAGAGTATGGAGTTGCATCTTTATCTGACATCGAATTTGTAGTTTTGTTATAATTTTCCTTAAATTGTGGACAAGTGATGTTTACTACATCAATACACATCAAATTTTTCTTGAAGTAAACATATTACTTAGAAAGATAAAAAAAATATGTTTATAAAATATAGGCCGATTAATTCTAATTAATCTCGATTAATCTCATATCATTCCTTAATCGATTAGGGTTAGATTAATAATTTAATTACATAGTAGAAAACAAAATAGGAAGGAAAATCTAAAGAAAAAACCGTAAGTTGAACTTTATTCTTGTTCCATTTGTTTTCTACGTGACATACCCCCAACCCAAATCTTAATAACAATAGTATCTCTATCCAAAGTTTCCTCATGAAGAGTTATGTTGTCATCATCTGGTTTGAAATAAAAATTTTGGGTTGTTATGGTCCATCATGTACAAGTTGCAAAGCTCTATCAATGTTTTTTTTTGTCATGAATCACTATGAAGTTGCACCCTTACATGCTTCAAAACATAGTCATATATCGAAAATACGCATATTGAGGCATAATGGCTTTTAGGGGTAAATTGTAATTTATAAAATTGGAGCTACGAATTGCGTTTTAGAACCGGTCAAAGTTCGGGTCAAATGAATCAATTCCTGTTCAAACAGATGATGTCAGCATATCTTGATTAAATCCCTTTCCTACGCACCTACCCAAATCCAAATGCATATCTTGATTTCTTTAAGGACCTCAGTCACCCGGTGGGTGCTATTTCCAAATAACCAAAAGGTTGCGATTGGGACTGTATCCCACATCCAGTTTCCTTTAGAAGGCTTTAGCGCGTCAATGGTCCATTCACTGCTGAAACTCATTAACTATCAATATATGCAGTCCCCTGTTGATTAGGTGGATTACTGTTATTCTTGCCAATGCATCAAAAGAGGAAGTTCACAGATGGGATGACCAAGGTCAATTGCAACTTGGTTTTGGTTGTTGATGGGGGTGTTTTGACTAAGGAAAGACTAACAAGAGTTGATCGATAACAAATCCATCTTACCATCCCATCCCCAAGTATCTTGGGAGGGCTGGAAACACCACATATTAAGTAAGTCCAGGAGCTTGATGAAGTCTGACATTTCCCAATCATAAAGCCCTATTTAGAAGGCTTAAACTCCAGGAAATAATATTTCAGTTGTGGTAAACTCTAAAAGATCATTCTTATTAGAGATCATAAATGAACTAAAGGTTTATTTAATGTAACCTAAACTATAAATTAAAATAAATCTACACAAGAGATAAATAAAACTAAATAAACATAAATAATTTTCATTGGAGTTTCTTCATTCATAAAAAACCAATCAAACAATCTAACCCTAAATGCTATGGGAGCCTAATATTCACATATTCTATTATGAGCTTACTTAGACCCGACTCAACAATTAAAAGAAATTAAATAAATAAACTAAATCTTATGTAACATTACCTTACCCAGGTTTAAGAAGCTCGTCTCCGAGCTTAAAGTTGAAGTCCGCCAAACACGAGCAATCGGTCACAGGACACAAGGCGAAATGCACACGAAGTAGATGGCCACGATATAAACTTGCGATGATAGCTCCAACTCAGAAAAGGTGCAAGGTGAGTCAAAGAACCATAATTTGCAATAACATGTTGAGAAAACTCTGGCGCATAAGCTCGTTCCACAAGAATTCCTAATATGGATCAACATAATCATCGTTACTCACTGTGTTTGCCGCTGTATAAATATCATTCTCTTGTCAAAAAATAGGGAAGAGATCGCACAAGGCAAATGACTCACTTTTTGGAAGCCGAGGACGTGTGACGGTGGGACCAGATGAGACTTTGGAAGCCAATAGATGAGGTGTGGCTAATGTCGTGTCGCATAGTACCGCTCTCATCTATTTGGAGACTCTCCTTTGCTCTTGTCTTTTCTTGTTCTCTCCAGTCATTGAAAAATGTGTCAAGGGAGGTAGTTAGTCGGTCTTCGACTTCTCTTAAATTGTTCTCCGTGGTTTCCTTAACCTACATCACAATAGAAGTGATAGTGGGATTTATGTCATTGGTCACTAGGTGGTGGTGGTGTAGGAGAAGCGAGTTCAGGTAAGAGGGGACATAGGTGTATTGTGGTGTAGGACAGTAAAAATGTGTGTAATTAGCATAGGACAACACTGGATATAGGTACTGATTTGAGCTTGGGCTAGCGATAAGGCTATAGTGGTATTGAAGAGGGATAATATGAGTATGGATATGGGTCATTTTTTCACTGCTCGGGTTCCTTATAAGATTTTGGGGTGTAAATAACTAGCTGGTTGGTGAGCAGTAACTACGATAAACAATGTTTGTGAACAATAGGCTATGATAGTGAACAATGAACACTAGGCTATGAATAGTGATTTTTTTTTGCACATTCTTTTCTAAATGGACTTTGTTTCCTTCAAATCATTTCTTCAGTACATTTTCTTTTTCTTTTTCTTCTTCAGACAATCAATCTTCTTCAATCGAACAAATCTCTTCCTTCGAATTTTTTCCAAACAATAAACCAATCAATAGAACCAGTGTTTCAAAAAGTGATTTCGACTCGTGAGTTGCCTCGACTCGTATGAAAATCGCCTCAGAACGTACGAGTCAGCCTGAAATAACAGTGGTTGTAAGTAAACCACCTTCTTTTCAGATCTTAAATGGGTTTGTTATTTGAAACCTATTCAATAGAAAAGAAGAAAAACAGTGGCCTTACGGTGCAATGGAGAATAAGATAGGCAGAAACTGAAAAGAAGACAATGTTGATACTGTTGCAGATCATTCTGCAGCCCGTATCAAGTGTGTCGATAGAAGTCACAATCTGTAGAAATTTGTTGTCGACAGAAGGAGAAGAGAAGAAAAAGAAATCAAACTGTGGAAGAACAAGAGATTTGCCGACGTGAAGAGATCTGTCGATGTAGAAGAAAAGGAAGAAGAAATCGAACTGTAGAAGAGATCTGTTGACGTAGAAGAAAAAGAAGAAGAAATCGAACTGCAGAAGAGAAGAAAAAAAAGAAAAAGAGGAAGAAAAAAAGACGATTAGAAAGGAAGAAGAAGAGTTTAAGAAAAAATCTAGACTTACTTGAAGAGAAGACAATTAGAAGAACAAGAGATTTGTCTGTTTGTACTTGAGTTGAAGTTCTGTTTCTGTAAGTATTTCTGTTTTATGTGTTTTTCTCTTCTATTTATTAACCTGAAAAGGCTGAAAAGTACTTCAATTATCATGTAAAGTGTCAATGAGTTTTTGTAGTGCTTGGCATGTTAAAAAATTGTTTTTTTCTATTCTCTCCTAATAATGTATAAGCCTCTTTAAAAATGGAAACTTCACAACGTGAAAGTATTTCATTGTTGCGGGAAAAATTACAACATTATTGGTTAGATAACATATCACGTAAAAGTATTCAATGTATAGGCATGTTTGATTTCTTTGTAATTTTTTTTATATTTTTTTATCAATTTTTTTATGAAAAATGCCTCGCTTCGCCTCACTACGCCTCGAGGCACCGCTTCACCTCGGAAAAAGCTTGACCGCCTCGAGGCTGAAAAACGCTTTTTAAAACATTGAATAGAGCCGAAAGGTTTAATATTAAATAATGTAATCTAAACTACAAATCAAAACAAATTTACATGATAAGTAACACTAAATCTCCATTGGAAATTTTCTTCCTCATCGTAAACCAATTACAACCAAATGGCCTATAGGCCCTATTTATACTAAACCTAATTTGCAAATCAAGCAACCTAACCTTAAATACTATGGAAGCCGTGATCTCCACTTATTCTATTGTGGGTTTAGTTATGCCCGACCCAACAACTAAACTAAATTAAATAAATAAACTAAATCCTACGAGACATCATTATTTCAAAGTTTCATCTTTGTTAATCCAGAAATCAGTTTAGTTCTGTCGCCAATTGAGACAGACATGCTTTTGGAAGTTGAATCAGTTCATGATTGCCTGCCACAAGGAGTAGCATATGGGCTATGGGTTTACTTTGTGAACCATTGCAAGTCTTCTATACCATATTTTCTGCTCCATTGAGCTGGCTTTTCCATTCTGAAATGCCTCGTACTTTCTAACATCTAGGCTTCGTTGAAAACCTTGATGTTTCTAATTCTGAGCCCTCATTGTTTCTAAGGTTTGCACACTTTCTTCCCATTTGAAAAGATGGAACTTTCTATTGATCTCTGACGATCCCCAAAGTGAGTCCCTCGAGTTTCGCTCAGTTTTTTTTATGGTCGAAAACAGAATTGTGGAAGTAGACATCAAATAAACCAGAATACTAGCATGGGTGCTGTTGGTTACGGCAACTTGCCACTTTTGAATAGTATTTCACATTTCCAAACCACCAGTCTATGCGAAGCCTGTCAATTTATACTTGAAACCCTAAGGGGGAGGCCTTTGAGGGAAGAACCCCTGACTTGAATCTCAAAATGGAGCTGCGCTGCTGCAGATTGCGCACCTCCTCTATAGGGAACAGATACAATTATGGAAGTTAACCACCATGCAGGAAACTGTCTCATACCGCAAAAGGGTGGAATTTCCAGTATTTAACTTGATTTTCACAAGGGTCTAAGAGAAAGAGATCATGTCGTCAACATATTATAAAACAGGGATGGAGATGCCACCATCCATAATGTGAAATCCTCAAATAGAACTGGCAGCATTGTTTCTAAGAATCATTGATGTGAGGCCTTGAGATTGCGGAGAAAAGAGAAGGGGAGATGGTGGATCTCCTTGTCATAGGACTTATGCAACCCAATGGCCAATGCTTGGAGGAGTCTAGATGGGCTTATGAATTCTCAAGTAGAAACTAGAATGAAATCAGATTAATTGGAAAGTGTACTTCCTGGTTATTTTGATGATCCTGGTTTTGATATATGACATCAGGTTCCATTTTTTGTTTTTTCTTTTTTTTCTTTTCATGTTGACCTTTTATCTTGGCTTTACCGGTTTGGTAGTTCTTGGTTAGGGTTCTTATAGTTTGAAAATCTTTAGTGTCAGTGTAATCTTTGTTTTTTGTTTAGTTTGAAATCTGGAATGTCTTCTTCCTGTGATCATATTTCCCTTCCATGGATTAGCAAGATTTCTAATGGCACAACTATCAGATTTGGGTCAAGATAATGATGTGTTTCCTCATGGGAAAAGAGGTTTGGGAAGTTGTGAGTGATCTGCCAAGGCATGTGCTTTGTGGCGTGGACAGTGCTATGATGACAAAATGGATACACAAATCAGTTGATCAAACTATCAGGATTGAGTTGTCTGAGTTTAATACTGCTTGAGTTTACTAGTTGCATCTAAGTAAAATCTTTACCAACTCTTTTTTTTAAGAGCATCGGCTCTGTGCTGCTCGTGTAGATGTGTAGTTTTTTCATAAAATGATTGCTTTATGAGACCAATTTGATTTGATTTGATGCTTTCTCCTATCTTATTTGCTCATTCTTCTTATGCTACAATGAGAAACAAACAAAAGCTTCTTCAGTTTTTGTTTACCATCTCTAAGCAATTTTAGGTTACTTTGAGGTTTTATTACATCAAACTCTGTTTCCTGATAAAACACAGTTGTCAATGAATTTTTGGCTGAGAAAAGACCATCTATTCGTGGTTCTGTTTTGTCTTCGACTAATGTTGTAGCTTCCTAGTAAATAGTGAGTGTCTACTGTCTAATTGTTTAAAGAACGTACTAGGTGTCTTGTAAACAATTGGTGTTTGCAATGCTTCTCAGTGTTCTTGTTCAATTTTGCTTGGTTCTACTGATTGGATGTTCTCTGTCTTGACTTTTTAATGTAAGAGTTTGGGGGTAGATTTTTTGATGGTAATAGGGTAGTGTGCCCAAAGCTACAGCTATATCTTTTGATGATTCTTTCTTAATGGATTTAAGAGTGTATTGATCAAAGACAAGAATAAACACAACCATGTGCAATCAAGTTCAGCGTACAGTGGTATGCATGGTTCACTCATGCCGTGAAATTGCAACTATTTGAAAGATAATGCGGAAAATCAAAGATAATGCTGTGAAATTGCAACTGATAGAATAAAACTTGTGGAATAACTGAAATTGAAGGATAATGCGGAAAATCAAATAAATTGAATAACAAAGTAAATCAATGATAAATAAACTTATTTTCATCAATCCACTAATTAACAATGAAATACCTATGCTCATATTTAAAAAAAAACCTAGACCTAATAGGAAACAATGTTGTAATTGGAAATCCTACTACAATAATAATATAATCCCTAATATTGCCTAAAATACTACTATTGCTAATATTACTTAATATCCTAATTGCATCAACATCCCTCGTTTGTAGAAGCTCATCTTCGAGCTTGAAGCCAAGAAAGTCATACGAGCACAAACAACAACAGAATGTGAAGTGTCCAAGCAAAAGTCAACCTCGAACTCTGTGCTTTATTAGTTACTAGCACCCTAAAGAACTTAGCAAAAAAAATATATTGTAATCTAAATACTGAGTCCAAAGTAGATCCACTATCCGATGTGAAATGTGTGCACAAAATGTGCCATTAAATCAACTCAAATTGGATCATCAACAATGTTCTGCGTCGGTGCATGACCCATCCTGTGGTGGTATTAAATGGTGTCTGGGGTGCAAATAACCATAAGGGAGCAAGGACTGAAATAAGATTTCTGGGGCAGGGCCTGTAGAAAAATTATTGAGCAGAGACCTTTCAAAAATAAGTCTTTTTCCTCCCCAAACCTACTGAAACATGGAAGAGGCTTCGATGCTGGCAACCAGTTGCAATGGGGTTGAGCGATTGATGGCTGCGGTGGCGGTGGTGGCGGAGGATAGGCCGGATCTAAAGGAGATCGTTGGACGGAGATGACGAACAAAGGTAGTTGGTTCGAGGGGCAACGACAATCTGACTGGGGAGGTTCGATCAAACGATGTATGTGGATCGGCTGAACGACATTGGTGGCTTACGACATTGATGGCAGTGAAGGTGTTCTTGCGACATCGCTACTGAGCAATCTGTGGAAACAACGGAAGCTGGTGAGCAGACGTGACACTGGCGATCAATATCTGATGGTCGATCGATTTCTATGCTTGGTTGTTCGTTCGATTCCAAATCGTCGTGGGGTTGTAGGGATGGTAATGGGGCGTATTGGGGCGGAATTGGGCAAATCCGTCCCCGCCCCTCCAGCGATTGTTGATCCTGAATTAGCCCAAAATAACTGTTTATTATTTTTTTCAAAACCATCCCCGCTCCACACGGATTGGCGGATATTCGCTCCGCCCCGACAAACTGTATATATATGTATAATTTTAAAAAAAAGGTAAGCAACTGTAAGCTTATCGTTTCTCGGATTCGTGTTGGAACACTGACCTCAAGTGAGGTTGTAAGATAAAGAGATTGAAACATTGATCCTCGATCACATGCTGTTAGACCAAACCCACCCCCACTTGAAAAGCACGTGTTTGTTGTGGTCTTTTCTTCAAACACACAAGCAACCAATTCTTTCCTTATTTAACCATCTTTATTTCCCCTCTCTGAAAGTGGATGCTTCCCATCTAACCATTTTTATTTCCCCTCTCTAAAAGATGGATGTTTTCATCTTTCTCCTCACCACCAACATCTCTACATCTTGTGAAGGCAGCCTTAGTTGGCGCCTCAATGGCCATATCTGCCTTCTACGTCCATAAAATAAGAATCGACGCGGAGGAAGATTGGCCATCTCCACTTTGAGCGTGATCTGGCAGAGGTGGTGTCCGAGAGAGACGGACTCAAGCAAGAGTTGAACCGGATCTATCGAGACGCGGAGGCTACAACTGAGGCGTGTTTTGAACTGCGGTATCTTGTTGAAGAGAATGCTTCGAAGGAGGCTGACTGGGCTGCTCAGAAGCAACAATTGGAATCTGACGTGGAGTTCAATGCCCGGGAGGCAAGGAAGGCCGAGGACCAGCTTGAATTATAATAGCATGAGCTCGACACTGTGAAGTGTAGTCTGGCCACAAAGCAGTCCCAGGTTGACTCGTTGACAGGCAAGTTGGAGTTGTTGGAGCGTGAACTTGCTGACGCGAAGGCGTGAGAAGAAGAGCTTCTGTATGAACAAGGCAAATGTGAGTTCCATTGGGTCGTACACGGCAGGCTGAAGCTGTTGACACTGATGAAGGAGCATCCGGAGTGGGATCTCGGCCGCTATAAGAAGATGTCGTATGTAGACTTGTCTGTTGCCTTTGCGTCATCGGACGAGGATGACAGTTTGGACCCTAATGCCCATGCCGTAATGCATGTGGACGCGACTCCTGCTCCTTTCCCCGCTAAGCTTAACTCTTCTATTTCTGTACCTTCTCTTGATAAGGAGTGAACTCTGTATTCTTGTACCCATTTTGTTCGACCGTCAATGAAAACAATTTTATTTTGTGCTCGTTGCCTCTATTATATGTTTTTTGTTTTGCCTCGTCATCTTGTTATAGGCTGGTTGAACCATTAGGACGTCGAGTGGTCTGTCTGCTGCCAGGAGCTTGACCGTTTAAGTTGCGAATGGCTCAGAGTCGTTGCATAGTCATGTCCGAAAGCGAGCATGTTGTGAATAATTTAACCTGGGGTTGGTTTGCCCGAGCTGTTGTCTTGTCCTCGAGGTAAGCTGTTGGAGGCTTGCCTCGCTTGTTTGATTGGTCAATTTCAGTTGCTACTATGGGCGAGTTGCGATAGCCGAGCGTACGCATTGAAGCGTTTGTGCCAAGTCAAGTGTCGTAAGCTCGGGTTAACACACTATGTAACATTTATTTGGGTACTGGCCGAATGATCTATGTGTTGGCGCGAGTTGTCTCTGCTGGTAATAAGATGTCAATACGTTTGAGCATGAAGACACTGACTTAGCAAGATTTGACTTTGCGACCGCTATTTCGCAGGAGAGCGGTGGTCGCGTTGCGAGTTGCTTGGGGCTCCCACCTTCTGAACCATCTATGTCCGAACAATTTGGACTACAGGTTTAGGGAGTAAGGATTTGGCGACTACGCTGAAGAGAAGTAGTCCCGTGACGATCTGTCAACATCAGTCGGGGACTAACTAGTCTCCTACCTTTCGAACAATCTATACCCGCGTGGTGGGGGCTACAAGTTTGAGTCAAAGGGGTTCGGCGACCACGCTGAAAAGCAGTGGTCTGGTGGCAAGCCGTCAGAATCAGTTCGAGATTGACTAGGCTCCCACCTTCCACCTGTGCACATCAAGCTACAAATTTGGGAGTTTTCGAAGAACATGCTGAAGAACAGTGGTCCTATGGTGAGCCGTTAGAATCAGTTCGCGTCTGAATAGGCTCTCACCTTCCAAACTATCTACACCCGCTCAGTGGGGCTACAAGTCTATGGTTGGCAATTCGACAGCCACATTGAAAAACAATGGTCCTGTAGCGAGCTGTCAGAATCAGTTCGTGACTGACTAGGCTTCCACCTTCTAAACTATCTACATCCACGCAATGAGGGCTACAAGTCCAGGATTGGTAATTCGGCGGCCACACTAAAAATCAATGGTCCCGTGGCGAGCCATCGAAATAAGTTTGGGAATGATTAGGCTCCCACTTTCCAAACCATCTACATCTGCACAGTGGGGGCTGCAGGTCTAGGCTTTAATCATAAGCTTTCATTATCAGTCGTCACTGGCTAGTCTTACCTGATCGGGTTTGGCGATCATTGACCACGAAGGGGGCAATGATCCCTAGCGAGTCGTCGTCACTAGGCGTGATAGCGCTG
Organism: Berberis vulgaris; assembly: GCA_963556465.1. NCBI lineage: Eukaryota > Viridiplantae > Streptophyta > Magnoliopsida > Ranunculales > Berberidaceae > Berberis > Berberis vulgaris. Next base: position 81,538,355 of record OY747124.1, on the reverse strand, counting down.
ATTAGACTCCCACTTCCTAAACCATCGAGATTCGCGCTGGACGAACTAGGTGTCGGGACGTACTAGAAGCCGTCGTCATCAGCCTTGGGTGACTAAGCTTGCCTAGTTGGAAATATGTTTTGCCTATTTGAGGGCGTGCGAACCCATGTCCGCTAGTGTCGCGCAATGTGTGGGCAACATTACCTTAAATTAAACAGCGATCCGTGCGTCAAAGCTGATTTGGATTTGTGCTCGTGCCAAGCATGTAGCAGAATACTGTTTGAATAGTGGGTCGAGCCTATGGGCCCGCAATGGAAGTGCTAGGGTTTTCTGTACGGTTGTGCTACATGTGCGACATAGATCGCGTGGTAACACGTGTACGACGTAAGTTGCAGAATGGTTGAGTATCAGTTACCCCTCAATTGATGGGGTTGTGTGCAACACCATTAATTGAACGAACGTGGTCTGCGTAGTTTCCTTGGGAACCGTCGCTTTCTCGTTTCCCATATGATATTCAATGCTTGACAGTTAATGCTAGGGTACCTGTTTGGTGAACCATCATATTTATATAATGGTGTTCTCCAATCGTTGTAGGCACTATATTTTGCAGAGCGTATATCTTGTAATGTTCTTGTTTGAAGAAAAAGTTTTAGGCTTTCCAAAGGCTGAAGGGAGATCTCCAACAATGGAGTCTTCGAATGTTCTGACATTTACACTGATCAAGCATGATCATAATCGTTGTTATGCGTGGTCACCTGTTCTAGGTGGGCACGCAGTTGATTTGCTGAGATCTCGAAATTTCTTTTCACATTGCGAAGTAGTACGGATTTGCTATCAAGGGAGACACCTTGGTGTTACTTCGTGCCGCTTGTGTCCGTGTGTATGAGATTCCCTCTGCTAACTCGTGGTTGACCGAAGTGTTAGTGGATGCACGGTGCTTCCGGTGTTGGTAGCTCTCAGTCACCCCGGGCATCACGCATGGGAGAAGTGTTCTCGTTTGGCAACACTGTGATACCTTGACTGCTTCGTCGCTTGTGGCCATTCTCATCCGTCTTTTTTATCCCCTTCGGGAGGGCGAAAACTGTTTGAGGAAGTCTGCAAGGGGGTATGATGCATTTCAAGGAAGTCAGTTGTCCATTGTAAGGCCTACATCGCTGTTGTAGGGGCGCTTTCCTGGGTGATTCGACGGAGCAATGGACCGCTCAGTCCTTTCAATACCCTCTGACATTTTGTCCTTTATCTTGGGAAGGGGTCGAACGAAGTCCATCGAATATCTTTGTTGTCACTTGCAAATAGCTTGCATGGCCTTCTTCAGATACCTTTATGTAGTTAGATCGTTTAAGCGAGTCTTTACTTTATGTCGCACTGATTCAAATGCTTGTAGTATGTAGTCTTTTGTATCCGCCTCAAAGCGTTTGTTGTTACATCTTTCCAGTAATCAATAGAATTTTTTTTCGTAATCTTTTTTTTACTTCTTAAATGATTGCAAATCACATAAACTTTAAGAATTAAAATTCTACATTGACTATGGAAAGGAAAATAAACAATCGAAAAAGACTAATTGTTGACTAAGAGAGATTGATCCTGGCCCTGATGTAAATCAAATGGCCCTTGTGGATCGTTAGTGTTCTCAGTAGACTGTCGAGATTTGCTGGCGTTACAGAGGTTACTAAAGAGTAAACTTTGTAGAGGGGTTAATCTCCGCGCCGACGGAAGGTCGGGGTTGTGTTCCTATTTGCATTGACCTATATCCTTCTACCTGGCACTGGTGCAGGCTGCCGCAGGATGTAGTTGGATTTGGGAGCATTCTATTTGTTTCAGTGCGGCGTAATGACTACCTCGTATCATAGGTTGGTCTCCACGTATTGCCCCTTCGAAGTGGTTAGCGGTATACTTAACACACTGGTGAAGGGTGGAGACTACTACTCCCATCTGGTGGAGCCATGGTCTTCCCAAGATAAAGTTGTAGGTTGATGGCGAGTCTACCACCATGAAGTCCAGAAACAACACCTTTCTTAGTTGCGGTTCTCCTGTCACTGTTGCTAACCTTATCTTTCCGACGGGGGAGCATTTCTCCCCGCTGAATCCAATTAGCGGGTAATTTGAGGTTGTCAGGTTTTCCTCCTCGAGGTCCATACTTCAAAACGTGTAGTAGAACAGAACGGTTGAGCGAGCTTCCTGTGTCCACTAGAGCTCTCTTTACCTCCCACCTTGCAATGGAGACCGGTATGACTAGGGCGTCATTGTGCGACGCTTGGACTCCTTCGAGGTCTTTGTTTGTAAAGGTCAAGGTGGGAATGGAATCTGAACCCTCGAGTGGCAAATGCATCTGTCCTCGTCCGCGGGTTGTGTTCGCATCTCCATTAGAGTCCGCTTACGAGACTTGTACGACTGGTCTTCACTTGGTCCGACTCCATGAAGGACATAGATTATCCCTGGAGTCTCATTTTCTATTTCTTTAACCGACTCCCCTCGATCCGTGGTTCGTTCTGGTTGTTTCTCAAAGTTAAAATTCTTTTAGTTTGCCCCTGCGAATCCAGTATTCAACTTCATACCTTAGACTCTTGCAGTCGTTGGTATCGTGGCCACCCTCCTTTTGGTACGCGCAGTACTTGCTGTTATCACGCTTGAAGATGTCTCCGTGCTGCTTTGGGGGCCACCTCAGATCTTTCTAGTTTTTCATGGCATTTAGTACGTCCGACAGGCTAGAATTGAGAGGTGTCACGGCTCCGGATCCAACGTAGTTTGAGGTTTTTTCTGGCTTGGACCGACTAGGGTTTGACCTGTTGTCACTGCGCTTTCTCTTTCTCATTCCCTCATTCTTGTCCTTTTCCCTCATTCTTGTCCTTAGGAGCGGAGGGTTTCTTCTCGCCTTCAGTTTCCCTCTTCACGGTCATCAACTTCTCCAAGGTAATGTGTTTCTGGGCACTCTTGAGGAGATCTGCAATGTCCAAAGGAGCCTCCAAGGTGAGGTCTTCGTAGAGCTTTCCCTCGTTGAAGCCCGCAGTGAAAGCTGTCACGGCTATGTTGTCGCAGCATCCATTAATGAGAGTCAGCTTGTTGTTGAAGGGCGTGACATACTCTCTGAGCGTCTCATTGGACTTCTTCTTTAGAGAGAGTATGTAGTGTGAGCCTTTTCGAAAATGATGGCTCCCAACGAAACGTGTCAGGAACTCCTTTGCCAGCGTCTTGAAGGAGTTGATCGACCTCGGCGGAAGGCTATGGAACCACGTTGACTTGCTAACCTAGTCCCGCTGACCTGCTGCACAAGTAACACGTGAGCCACGGACCACCGTTGTCTCTACCGATGACACTCCGATGCTGAATTCAGACAAGGATCTGAGGAAGGTGTAATGTTGTAAACAAGAAATTTGTAGCATACCTTAGCTTACAAACCTCATGTCTTATTTATAGTGCAGGAATCCTGGTTATACCAGGCCATCGAAGACGTAGTTTAGGAAGAAGATCTTCATGGAGGTCCTTATCTAATTAGGAATTGTGCTGTAGAAGGGAAGTTCCATGTTAGCTTTGTGCTCCTAGATACACGAGAAATAGTTCCTAATCGAAGAGCAACTCGTAGAAGGAAGTTTCCTTTCGTGGAATGTACTCTGGTATTTACTTTCTAGTTGGAAGCAAAAAGCTGTTGTAATTGCCCGTCCGAAGCTGATCCTCGAGATACTTGCCTTAGTGAGACTTATAGGTATTGAAGATAGCTGTAAGACGTGTGGGCCTAGTATGCTGTAAGAGTTCGGGTCCGTTTGGCAGATTGAATTAGGTGAGCTTGGTACTGCTTGGGCCGGATCAGTATTGGATTGATGCTGAGGCCCATAATTCTTTGAGATCATCATGATACATGTATGGCCCATGGATGTGACCGTTTTTGTGTATCATCAGATGTGACTAGAAAGAGAGAGAAAGAGGCTGAACAAAGAGATGAAATGAGGGAGCTTGAAAGTGACGGGGAGAGAAGAAGACATAGAAGGGATGTATAAGACATAAAGAATAAGAGTCTCCATCGAAGGGTTTGAAACAAGAAGACAAGCTGTCATACGTAAAATAGTAACAGTGCAAAATTTTCCGAGGGAGAGCTAAGAAAATTTCTCTTGCTTGGAGCGGAGAAAACATGGAACTTGCTGAAAATTTTCATTCTCCTCCTAGAAAAGCAAACATCGTAAAACTGTGATTTTAGTTAAAAGTTTTCATTTTCTATGAAATATATGAAAATCAAACACACCCTGAATGACAAATTTTTTTGACTATAAATAAACAAAATAAACTTTTTTTCATCAATTAACTAACAATGAACTACCTACGCTTCTATTTATAAAAAGCAAACTCTGTCATAATTGAAAATCCTATTTCAATGATACTATAACTCCTAATAGTGCCTAAAATACTATTATCGCTAATATTACTGAATCCTAATTACTTCATAATCCACTCTTAAACAATTCACGATTATAGGATTAACATCGCAATTTCAAAATCTATAACCAGCTCCATATCCATGATTAAGCATGCTTCGGGGGACCTTCATTATTATATTATCTAGCGTTGTAATTGTCAATAAATTTGCATTTGTGCCTATTAGTGAAAATGTTGCTAACTCACGAGTTAAGGTCAATTAAGGATGATATAGGTTAACAAGTCAGTAACTCACTCACTCCGAATCACTCCTCTTAACACTATTAGAAAGTGTACTTGTAAAATACATCAGAGCAATAGATGCGTCTGAAGTCGGGACTATTACACTATTATATGTTAAACCAAGCTTGTCTGTGGCCTGAGATGCCTTGAACCTAAGAGATCCTGGTAAAACAATTCATTTTATCTGCGCTGTCCCTTTCAGCATTGTGCCATCTCATTTGCAAGAGCAGGCTGGTTTGTGGAAAATACACTTTCTAAAGCAAGCTGGTTTGTGGAAAATGCAATTGTTTTGGACCTGAATGTTGATCTCCACAACACCTTACATTCCTTCTTGAACAAAAGCATAGAGATTGAGACACGAATGCATAACTATTCCAGCATCTAAAAATGGATCAGTTGTATGAATATTGACAAAATATGTTTTTGTGGAGTAGAATGTTGTCTGGTCTGGAGGCTCGCATTGCATTCAAACAAGGTCCTTGTAGTAGTAACTCTCCTTTTTAGTTGGGAAGCATAAGCTCAGTACAAGCAAAGCCCAGTTCTTTTGTTCCATAAAATAAGGGAAAACCAAATTATGCTCCATTCCTATGTTTTTCGCTACAATAGATATCTACGCAAACTTAGCTTTCATAATTACCAAGTGCATAGTTAGGCCTTCTACCTAATTAAAAACATGGAATTTAACACAACTCTTGTTTCATGCAAACCCCAACTCTTGCTCTGCTGAAGATCATTGTTTATCATCTTGTTCCTTAAGCTTCAAGGAGGGTCTTTAGATTGGGTTAGAATTTGGTCACAAATGGGTGTCCACCAGTTTGAACTTTCTAATAGAAATAATAGGTGTACAGTGTTGAGTTTAATTATACAGAATTTAAAATAAATCAATAGATAGTCGAAGCAACATGAGGAAATATAAGCACATGGACTGGTGGTATATACCAATATTTTCAACTCAATAATTTGGATATTTGTTTGACGATCTAATTTTTGAACAATTGAAATCAGGGCGGATCTACCCTTTGGTTAAGGGGGCAATCTTTTTTTAAAAAACCCATTAAGTTATTTGTATTTTCAATATTGCCCCTCTTTAAATTTGTATCTTGCCCCCCTTCATTTAGGTTGCCCTTCTCACATTAAAAAAAAGCTTTAATTCATTAAATTTATGAATTTTTTATGGGTACAATGATGCATTTTGAATCTTGTTTATCATAATTCCCTGCGGCCGCGTTTAAGAAATTTTATCTTGGCATGGACGTCTCCTGGCTCCTCTGCGTCTCTATTGCGTCCGACGGATATTTAAGACTCCCACCTATTGATGCGAATGAACATTCTGTACCTAATCTAGGAGCAAATTGCCACGCTCTACACATGATCGCTCGATGATAGGTCCGATGCGGAAGCCTCGCTCGTTTCGCTTGCTCATGACAACAATTGGTATGGGAAGCTAATAATTGAAGAAGGTAGAGTTGTGTCAATGTTGAAATTGATGTAGTTGAATAGTTGTGTACTGTTTGCCCCCCTTTGTCTGCAATTTTGGCACCGCCCCTAATTGAAATACACATGCATGGGATTGAGTAGATATATCTATTAGTAGATGACTTGAATCCGAAAGAGAACTTTGAAGGGATAGATCTTAATCTATAAAAGTTATATAATAAGGCAAGTATCTTTGTAGATTGTCTGGGGCGCAACACAGTTTTCATGACAATATATTTTACGTGAACATTTGATTTCTGTCTAGAGGGTATGATACTTGTGCAAACCACATGCATTATCGTCAACAATTTCTTTTCTTTTGTCCTTTTTCTATTATTTATTAGATTGGGGTGCCTAAAATATTGAAAGATTAGAGAAATTGGAATTGTAACTGGTTGCAAGTGCTCACCACCACCTCCTCCTCCTGACCCCACTTTTACAGATTATCAATTCTCTTATCGAGGAGTATCCAAATCTCCCAAGATATAATCATCATCAACAACAAATTAACCAAAACACTTCTTTTCTCAACCTCACAAACATTTCTTTTCTCTTTGTCCACTACTTCCACACACACCCAAATAAAATCACCATTTTTTTTCCCCGTCTCTGAAAAATCTCTACTACTGTTACTATGTCGTCTACACTCTCAACTCTGCATCTCTCTTTCTGTTTACCTATCTACATCTACCTCTCAAATTGATAGATAAAGTTTTTCTTTCTTTAAATTAAGATTCATGCACGAGTAGAGTAGAGCAGAGTAGAGTAAATCAATCAATTGATGGGTATATGTGGATACGCCATGTTCAGTCGATTTTCGGATTCCCCACTAGATATTTTGGGTTTATATTCAACAGAAACATAAATTGATGGTTTTTCTTCTTCTTCTTGCTGTTGTAATTCCCCTCTTTGATCAAAGCTCTTTCCCTCTTCTTTCAGGTAAGTATTTACTTCGATTTCCCTCGTATTCAAATTTGGAAAAATTTAATGAGATTTCAGACATACCCTTTTGATAATTATGTGTTGAAACTTAATAGGGTTCTTTCTTTTTGCTGTTTTGTTAGGGAATTTTCGATCTTGGTAAGTTGATGATTGAGTGAGTGAGTGCGCAGCAGGGGAGGTGAGGTGCATATATGGGATTAGAGATTCATCCATTCAGTGAAGAAGAGAAGAGAAGAAGAAGAATAATAATACTAAGAAGAAGAGTGAGGGAAATGGGAACTCAATTGGGTTTGATTGACCAGTCATTCAATGCTCGATACTCTTCATGGGTTCGAGAAGCTCTAGATGAGCTGCCAGATAACTTTACAATCACTGATCCTTGCATTTGTGGACACCCAATTGTGTTCGCAAGCCGGGGGTTCCTTAAGATGTCTGGGTACTCCAAGGAAGAGGTGATTGGGCAGAATGGGAGAATATTTCAAGGACCAAGAACCGATAGAAGGTCGGTAATACAGATTCGAGAAGCAATTCAGGAAGCAAGGTCAATTCAGTTGAGTTTGTTGAATTATAGGAAAGATGGCAAACCTTTTTGGATGTTGTTTCATTTGAGTCCAGTTTTCAGCAAGGAGGATGGCAAAGTCATTCACTTTGTTGCGGTTCAGGTGCCGATAACTCCTAAGTTGAGGAATAATGGGAGAAACAGAGGTAATTTGGGCCATGATGATGGTGATGGGTCTAGAAGATTTGAGGAAATTATGTTTGGGTCATGTCGAAGGGAGGTGTGCTCGGATTCTGTTCGGGAATTGAGTCGTGTTCGCATGTTGAATTTGTCAGTTGAGTTGGATAGCAGAGGTGTGTTTTGAACTTAATAGTTGATATATTTACCATGTATGCTATGCGTGTTTTGAACTTAATAGTTGATATATTTCACATTTTATGATTTGGTTATCATTGTGTTAGTTGATCATATATATTTCAACACTGAGGAGTCTGGTTGTGATGTTTCTGGTTTTCATTGTACAATTCTGGTGTCTGTTCCTTTTTTTTCTTTTTGATTTAATCTTTTCCATGATAAGAAATTTACTAAAAAAAAAAAAAAAAAAACTCAACTTACCTATTGAAAGTTGGGGCAATTGTATAAGAAGAAGAGTCATAAAATTGAATGCCAGACAAATTAGAAGTGACGAAAATAGCACACAGCGCTGGATCTTATCTACTATGACACTCCTTTGTAGGGATATCAGTTTGATTAATACTTATCAAACTATTTCCTTGTGCAGCTGATTTCCTGCTTAAATGTTTCTTATTCTCAATCCTTACAAAATGTCACATGTTTGTAGCTCCATTTGCCATTTCATTTTCAATTCAAGTAACTAATTTGGTTTCTTCATGACTTGATTCTTGCAGGATTGGATGCTGAGGAGACATGTGAGGCAGGCGACATGGAGAAACAAAAAGCTGCTGCAGCTGTTAACAATATCTTTTCCCTGCTTACCCATTATAGTGAGCTAACAGGCAGATTGGTGTGTGGGAAGAGATGCGGCTTTGGGATGGGTACTCTTGGTTCATCCTTAATTATATCTCTTGGTAGAATCAAACAGAGCTTTGTATTGTGAGTTTTTTCAGATTCCTGAATACTGCTTGATCATGGATATTGTCCAGAAAAAGGCTCTTATGAACTTTCTTTGCTCTGTGAATGTATTTGTTTTTCCTTGCAGAGCCGATGTTAGTTTGCATGATATGCCCATTGTTTATGCAAGTGATGCCTTCCTGAAGCTAACAGGTGCCAGTAATTCTGTTCATGATTTTCACTCCTCTTAACTTTTTTTATATATATATATATTGGAATGCAATAGACCATCCGGTCATGGATATTGCAACCCATTCATATATATAAATTTAGTAGTGATTTTGTCATGGGACATGGTTCTAAGTAATGATTATCTCTTCTATAGGTTACACTAGACATGAAGTGTTGGGCCACAATTGTAGATTTTTAAATGGACCTGACACAGATGTCAAGGCTATATGTCAGGTAGATTATGATCACTGATTGAAGTTTGGCTGAGCTTTTGTGTTTTATTTACTAAATTGTTTTTTGGTGTAGAATTATTTGTTCTACATACTGATAGAAAACCACATTTCTTGTTGTTCATCTTTTTCTAGATAAGGGAAAACATTCAAAAGGAGCAAGCATGTTCAGTACGCATCTTAAACTATAGGTGAATATTCTACTACATTTCTCGTTTATTTGAGAGGATGTTGATTTTGCATATTTATGAATCACTGTATTTCTTGACTGTGATATTATACTTCATTTTCCAGGAAGGATGGCTGTGCATTCTGGAATCTTCTTCATATATCACCTGTTCGAAATGCTTCTGGCAAGGTAAGGTTGCACATCTTTGACTGTTTCTTTGGTCCTTTTCTAGTGTTCCATCAATCCATCATATTGTTTTTTGCTCAATGACAAATTTTTCCCCATAGCTGTTGATCACTAAGTTCTCGGAGCAGATATCAGCCCCAATTTCATTCAGTTATATAAACATTAAATAGAACAGTAGGTTATCTTCCTTACATCAATTAGTAACCTGAGCACGCTATTTGATTTCATTTTCCTTTGAATAATGAATCTATGAAAATTTGTATTTATGCATGGATCTGGTATCTATAGGTAGGCGCAGCGGATAACATCATTTAAACAAATTAATCAAGATCTAAAATGAAAGAAAACAAAACCCTAGTTTATTCATGCTAAAAACCCTAGTTTTCTTTAAGTTAGAATCCGAACTAACCCATAATAAACCTTAATCTCTCCTTAAATATCTCTAACTATGGGGCTAAACAACACCCCCTTTATTATTAAGTACGCCTAACATACTAATATATTCTAAACACCCCCGTCATCTTCCCCGGTTGCAAAGAACTCGACTACGAGTTTGTGTGCACATATGCAGTCAATAACTTCGGATCCATAGATCCATAGAAGACAAGCTTCGAATCCACAGATCCATATAAGACAGAAGCTGATAAGAAACAAGTTGTCCCTATCATTGTACTAAAAACTTATCGGGTACATTGTCGAAAGGATTTATCATCAGAGCTCTCGAGAATATTCTGTCACATGAGGTGGAGGTAGGGAACACGCCACTGGTAAGTGGAATAGGAGGTGCAACATCTACACGGAACGGAGTGAGATCAACAATGTTAACCATACAGTCCATCCGGAAACTCTTTGAAAAACGACCTCATAAGCATTATCACCAATCCGCCACACAATAAGAAAAAGGGCCAATGCGCCTCATCATGAGTTTTGAGCCCTCCCCCGTTCGTCGCTGACTCTTTTGAAAGACCATAACTAAATTACCTAGTTCAAAAGAAATAAATCGCTTGTAGCGGTCCACAACACCCTTCTGTTTATTATACAAGTCAGTCAAACGACTACGAACCTGTTGTTGAATCAAACTCATCTGCTCAGCTTTAACAGTCGTGTCGTTAATCACCTGGTCCAAACTAGTCATAGGTAGGGATTGGCATTTTAGACCGAAAAACTGGACCAAACCGAGAAACAGACCGATCGGGCCGTTTTTAAAATTTTTCTTTGAATGTTCGATACTAAAAGCCAGACATGATCAAAATTCTCAGTCGGTTCCAATTTTTTAAAACCGTTAACCGGCTCGGTCCAACTTCAATAGCTTTTTAATGCCCAAAATCATGTCAAGCCCAATTTTATCAAAGAGAATTGCTTCTTCTCCCCCTTCTACTTTATTTTTCACTAATTTCCATCAACAACAAAATCAAACCTCTCTCTCATCACTAACTTCTGTATTGAGGGAACAAAGTGGAGAAAGAATTGACTTCGAGCATTCCTCCTTTGTTCCATGCAGGATTGAATTTCTCAACCTTCCAGCGGTCGATGCTTTCGTCGTCCCATGGCTTTGGTTTAGCGTGTTTTCCTTTGTGCCTCGGTTTCATCATCACTTCCAACTCCTCATCCTTTTCGCTTTTGTCGACTCCTTCATTGTTTTTCTTTCTGCCCATCATTGTTTCAATTGCTATTACAATGTTTTAGTTGCTCTTTGAGCTATGATAATGCTTACACGAGTGATATTGGATCAAAATCAGATTTATCCCTCTCTCTATCCCTCTCATTCATAAGTAATATTCAATTCAAACCTGGAAGTGAGGCTAAGATGGGGAAGAAGACAACTTTGCTACCATGGGGCTGAGACAAACCAGTAGCAGCCGCTGGGGAGAAAAAGAAAACAACTCACAAAAAAAATTGGGCATGGGATTGGACCGAGACTGGATAGGCTGGCTCAAAATTTTGGTTAATCGGTTTTACTTGGTCTGGGCTCGGGTTCCTGAAAATCCTACTTTTCACGGACCGGTCCAGTCCTCGGTCTCGAGTATTCGGGCCGGGTAACCAGACCGGCCTACCCTAGTCACAGGTGCCAAATCAACGAGAACAAAAGGAGAAAAACCCTGCACAACCTAGAAGGGCGTATGTCCCGTACTTCTTTTTGCTGTATTATTATATACAAAATTTGCACGAGGAAAAATGGAAAACCAAGAAATACCATTTTTAGCCACCAAACAATGCAATACCTCACCAAGTTTTATAACAACCTCTATCTATCCATCAATCTGCGGATGAAATGCAATGAAATTTTTTAAAAAACAATGCAAACACTGCCACAGTCTTCCAAAACTGTCATGAAGTCGAACCACTTCCTAAAAATATAAATTAGCAACATGCGGGGCACCATCAACTTTTCAACAAGGGATATAATGAGCCATTTTGGAAAAACAGTCAACCACCACAAAACTGAATTGAAACCATCTGATGCCGAAAACCCTGTAAGAAAATTTATGGAACATCCAACCATGACCTCTCTGGAATGGGCAAAGGAGAATAAAAATCAGCGTTCGTCAAACGTCCCTTAGCAGTCTGGCATACAACACTTTCGCACAAATGTATTAACATCAGATCGCTTATTGGGCCAAAGGTAGCGCTCTCGTAATAAAACATCTTACACAAACCCGCCATTGTGGATTTCAGCAACCATCTTTTCCCGTATAGGAGATACAAGAATACAAAGCACCTTACCAAGAAATAAGACACTATTCTGTTGAAAAAAAAAACTGATGGGGTGCAGGACAACCCGAACGACATGACTAACCACTCATTCAATCCCTATTTCATCTTAGAGGTTGTATTCAATTCATCCCCAACTTGCATACCAATATGATGATATACACTTTTATGATCCAGTTTGCTAAATACTGTGGCGCTCTGTTATCAAGCATGTCTTCCTGATTAGGAATTGAAGAGTGGTACTTGATTGTGATCTTATTAATGGCTCGTGAATCCACACACATACGAAGAGTCATCCTTCTTGGGTACTAATAAAGCATGAACCGCACTAGGTCACATACTCTCTCTAATGCAGCCCTTGGCTAAAACTTCATTCATCTGTTGTTGTAACTCTTCATGTTCCTTAGGGGCCATAAGATAATGTGGCTTGTTGTAACTCCTCATGTTCCTTAGGGGCCATAAGATAATGTGGCTGACTAGGGATAGGTGCTCCGAATTCTAACTCAGTAACATGCTGAATATTTTGTAAATGAGGCAAAGACCCGCTACCCTCATTGCAAACATTTACCCTCGCTGCAAACATCTCTGAATTTGGCAAGAAGTTTCTATATACGAGATGGAATGGGTAGATTTGGTAACTGAAATGGTGAAATGACTATACTTGGCGCATACATGTCGTCAAGGATCTTCTGGACTATAACTATAGTGGCATTCACCTGTTGTACGTTCGTATCAACCCTGTAGAGTAACGTTGTCGCAGGTGAGTGACTATAATATAAATGTGCATCCTTCAATATCACGAAAACTATAAGTGTTCATATATCTATCATGAATTGATCATCGTTGAAACAATCATGGTCTCCCTAATAGCAAATGAAAAATATTCATCGGGATAACAATCCACCAAATTTGATCCTTATACTGCCCAATAAAGAAATGAACTAAGCACTTGGTGGTCGCTCTCGCCTTCTTACTAGATTCAACCATCCCACTGCAAAAGGCACAGAAAGATTCAACCTTCTTACTAGATTCAACCAAGTTCTCATTGATCCCTCCATCAATGATCATATTATGAATCTTCCCCTTAAAAAATATTGTGTTCTCGCCAAACAATATCATCCTCCGGTGTTTTGCGAGAAGAGACATTTGAACGATACAAAAACTCAGCAAAATCAGTATTTACGAAATAACAATGCGATGGAAGTAACAAACCAACGCCCCTATCACCTCGCAACGGGGAATAAGCCCTCAAAAAGCCCCCACGAACCGCTAGACCACCTGTACAGCCGTGGTGGCTGGTCGCACAGACTGTGCGTGGTCCTGGATGCTATCTGCGCCCTACGGTTGACCTTTTTCTGTCGTCGACTGTCATCTTCATTCTGGATTGGCGAAATACAATCTTCGCATTCACCTCATTTCCTCGTATTGTTCTCCTTACATAATTATGTGTGATTTAAAGCACTCCTCAAAACCTCCCCGGAGCGTTCTTGCTCTGATACCAATTGATAGATTAGACGCAGTGGATAACTTCATGTAAAAGATTGATCAAGATCTAAAACAAAAGAAAATGAAATCTTAATTTTTTTGAAGTTACAATTCAAACTGATTGACTATAACCCTACTCCGTTCTTAAATATCTCGAACTACGGGGCTAACAACACACCCTTTATTATTAAGTATGCCTAACATACTAATATATTCTAAACACCGTCACTATAGTAATTAAAATGTTCATAATAAGCTCAAGATATGAATTAGGATGGTTTTAATTTTGTGTGTATGTTGTTATTTTGTTGGTTTGTGTGATTTGTTACTTTTTTTAGTCAAATGCACACCAAAATTATTGATTAGGAAAAGGTTGGAACAAAGTGAGTGAGGGGCTCAAGGACAACAAAACATGAAGAAAAGAAACAATTACAAGGAGAACATAAAATAGATCAAAGGCCACATTCTGAATAGTTTTGACATTCTGGATGGCTTTCTGAGTGAACCCATTCTCATATTCCTTTCCTTCCACTGAGCCCAAGGGGCAAAGTAGATGCCTCTATGCCATATCCACATTGACCCTTGAAATGTTAATATGCTTCCATCCTAGCAACCAATCTTTTATGGATCCCTGAACTAATTCAGAAAAACAATTCATATCTCTTTGGAGTACTTGTCGTTGACCAAAACATCTATCGTTTCTTCTTCTTGGTTGCAAAGAATACAATGATTAGGGATTTTCATCCCCCTTTGCTTCAAATTATCCACTGTGAGATTCATTCCTTGTATGTCAATCCAAAAGAAGTTGAATCTTGGTGGACACTGTTGATCCATATCTTCTTACTATTAGTAACCTTGAAGTCCGTGCCGTAGGATCACATGGTCATTACCTCTTTTCATGGAGGCAAACCGGGTTGGGCGTTTTACTCTCTAACTTGATATGCATTTGTTGGAATCTATGGATGGAATATAATAGAATTTTCGACAACTACTAAGGCATTGATATTGGGTTGGGCATATGTTTTGTAGGTATCTAACGAAATGGGTAATTTAGTTTGACATATTTGGGACCATTTAAACTGCGTAGGATCACATGGTCATCTCCTCTTTCCATGGAGGCAAATCAGGTTGGGCGTTTTACTCTCTAACTCGATATGCATTTGTTGGAATCCATGAATGGAGGATACTAAAATTTTCAACAACTACTAAGGGATTGATATTGGAAGTACTACATTCCTTGTGGCATTGCGATTGATGATTATGGGTAGGCATTTTCACGTTTCGGTTTGGACCGGTTTTGTACCAAAACTGTGAACTGAGCCGACACTCGATTTGAAATTTGTTGAAACTGAAATCGAACCACATTAGTCAGTTCACTTCACTTTTTGTAGGTTCGTCGGTTTTTGACCCTTTGATGGCAAGAATAGAAGAAGAGAAAAAGCAAAAAGCTTACTGTTGATGAAGAAAATGGCAAAATCAGGAAATCTCACATGGTTGCATGAATCAAATACACCTTATATCTTCTCATTTGGCGATCTTCATCTCATCTTGTAAGAACCTTCTATCGCTTATAAGAAAATGAGGAAAGCCAATCTGCAACTTGTTAACTTTAAAAGGAAGAAGGTCTAAGGACTCCCCTCAAATCTTTAAAAACATATTTCCCACTTTACTTTGGTCAACTTCTCAAGCAACCCAACATTTTTATTAATTGAGTAATAACCAGACATTTACCCAAGAATTTTGTTTGTAAATCTCAATAAATCTATATGGAATGGTGACCATTAGATTCAAATTTGCTGGCTTTAGATTAAATATTCATAGTCTAAAGAAGTTGTCATTTATGACAGGTGGGCTCGAGTGGTATAGAAAATGATGCAACCAGAGTAAAAGAATTTTCTTATTGTTTACTTTGTTGGTGAAAGTGACATTCATAAAGACTGACGTTCTCTGTGACAACCCATCTGTACTTGTGCTTTTAAACATGTTGTACCAAGTTTTGAATAAAATAAATAGTAATTGATCGGTTATGTTTATTCTCGGTTTAAAATCATCGGAAACCTTTAACCAAACTGCATTGATCGCTTTTAGTGTTTTCAAAACTGAACTGAATCGCCCAATAAAAAATAACCGAACCAAAACCGATTTTTCGGATCGATTTCTTGGTTTAATTGATTTTTTTTAACCCTAATTATGGGTCGTTAAAAGGCATGAATAGATTTAGGGGATATTAAAAGCAACACTTCATTGATTATATGTGTGTTTACATGTATAAAGAATATAACTATTTCCTTGAACTATTAGCGAGGTTGCTATCTAAACAAGTGAAATTGGTGATCCGTGTCACTTTACAACAAAATTTATGTATATCTCTAATCATATTGAAAGATAAGTTTTTAAGTCACTGAGAAAACCCTGAACAGTTGGCCCATGTTTTTTCTTCTTTTTTGGCTGTACTTCGGTCTTCTCCTCAATGCTATTTCTGCAATATTTAACAAATCTTCTATGCCTTTAAGTTCGAACCTCTCCAAATTATTTCCTTCCACTAACAGCTTGCGGCTTATAGAGCAGAAAATTATCCATAGCCTCCATGAAGAAAAATTCCCAGTTAAATATGAATTTGTGGATCCCTGTCTGTGAACCTTACAAGCTGTGCCCCAATGCCGAATGGTTGCTTTGGTTAATTGGGTTGAACATGGTATAACCTTCAGATTTCTTGTCCCTGGAACATTGGTTCCTTTCCTTCCAAATTATAAGAGGCAGTGTTTGCCACATAATTCACCTGTGAGATTCAGGGTCAGTCCTTGGTTGTCCCAGTGAAGGAGAACCTCTGTGAAGTAAGTCCAAATATTTCTATCGCTTCCAAACTCTGATCAGTCTCCTTAAAATGATCTTAGCAAAGGGACAATCAAGCAAGATTGATAGTGAGATTTTTTTGAACTCTGGCACAGTTAATGGTAATCATTTCCGACCTCTCTTTCCTAGGTTGTCAATGGTAAGGATATGGCCATGAATGACATTCCATGTGGAAGATGACCTTTCCTCATTTTAATCACATTTTATTGGAAGGCAAGGACTGAGGCTGGTAAGTGTTGTGAGGTGATTGCAAAATCTTCTTACAAAAGGCTGCGTACTATAAACTGTAAGTAAGTGTGATGTTGACGCTGACTCCTCTTCTAAAAGCAAGATCTATCCGACATGACCATTGTCTATTGTGAAGAAATCTGTGTGCCTACTTTGTCTTGGGCGATCTATGTTGATAGTGGGAATGCAGATCTGAGTGGTCTATCTCCTAATACATCATCACAGAAAATGATATTTCTCGAGTCCACACTAGGGTTGCATAACTAATGTGCTTCATGAACCATTGTTTATTGTTGAGAACGGATCCTTCAAAGACTGCACCCATAAGCTGTGGAAGTTGGGTTAGTGAACCACCATGCCCATGTTTGCAGCCAGTAGTCTTGACTCTATACCTTCAGATCAAGGATGCACTGACACGGGCATGCGTTTTGTATCGGACACGGATACGACAAGCCGATTCAACAATTTTCCAAAAACTAGGACTTGGGGACAAGGCGACATTTTTTACCTTTTTTATGTCATATGAACATAAACAATAATCTAATAAAGAAAGAATATATGTATAAAAGAACAAAAAGTATAAAGATGAAAATGTGGTACAAATTGTGCAGGAAAAGAAAAAAAATAGAACATGAAGAAAAAAACAGAAAAATGTAAAAAAAGTGGATGAGAAGATGACACTCGGTCGTAAGAAAAAAGTAAAGTAGAGTAGAAAAGAAGTAGAGGGGATAAGAAGCAAAGGGGATAAGAAGAATCATAGACTACCTCTATGCTTCGTCACCCTCATTATCTTGCAAAACAATTCAAAGTTTTTCAGTTTAGATAGATTAACAACCTTAAAATTAGGTGGTTATATGTGCCCACCTAAAAAAAAAAAAAGTTGGTTGTCGAGTCTTGAGTGTGTTCTAACCAAGTTTTGGGTGTGTTGGAGGCGTGTCCGACACGTTGACTACATTGACCATGTGTCTGACATCTGTCGACACGTTGACCATGTATCTGACACGTGTCGGGCTAGTGTCGGTGTCGGATACGTGTCAACACGGATACTGCAAGTTTTTCGAAGAGTTCGTGCTTCCTAGCTTCAGATATTGTCTGATTCTCTTGGTTAGTAGACCACCCTTTTTCTCCATCCTGTAGTTGATTCTTGATATTATGTCTAACTAGATTTTTCAAAACAAGCAAAGAATAGTTGAAGCTCCCAAAGTTATGATTTAGGATAATGAAAAAGAAGATTTGGATTTTTTCTGTTGACGCTGATAAACTGGTTCGAATATTGCTGAAAATCTTGGAAGCAAGGTTTTGGGTTTTTTTTTAGAACTTTGACATCAATTGGATTGGTAGACATTGAGTTCTTAGTGTGGTTATTGTGGCAGTAGTGGATATTACATTAATCTGCTGTTAGTAATTCAAGATTTGAAGAATCCGTAACCAGTAAACATGTAAATACAAAATAGAGATGAAATAATACAAAATAGAGATGAAATGAACAGATTCTCTGATAGTTTAAGTCCACCATTTTATGTTCGTGAAGACAGATACAGATGTATGGGAGCCCGTTTACACATCTTTAGCTCTGTTGCCAACTTGTCTATTGTGTTGGTTCAACTGGAAGAGCTGTAAAACATGATCCATTTGAAACTATTACAGGTTCTTCTGGGACTCATAAAGGAGAAGACAATATGGGATTCAATTTTAAGTGAATGAAGAAATTTTCATTAAAAGGACATGGAGTTTAGGAAAACTTGGTATTTATCCATTATTTCAGGTCGATCAATTGACAAGGAGATTTTCACGTTCATTGTAATGTAGAGGCGGTAGTACCTTTTCTTCCTTTTGCTGGTTTGTGGGAATGTTGGGCAGTTGCATGACCAAGTGAAATGAAAAGTCAGAAATTTCTTTGTGTTCTATGGTTTTCTCTTTACATCTGTGGGTGGGTTATTTAGCAATTAAACATCTTTCTCATGGGAGAGTTTGACTCAGTTGGTTTCTATATGTAGAGAGACCTAAGAGGGTAAAATTTTAACTTCCTTTACGATTTGGATAGGATGCCCTTTTGGAGAGTGAGGAGATTGGATTATGTCTGTTGGATATTGTGGAGGTGGTTGAATGGGAGGGAGGTGAAGAGTGCGCTGAACCATGGGAAAGGAGAGATCATGATTCATGACCCGAAGGGACCGAGAGGATGGTTGGGTGCAAAGATTAAGGGGTTAAATTCCCAAAGGGTGACTAGGTTTGTGGACAAGCTGCTTCTCAGCCTTTTTAGGAATTAGCATATTTTCTATGGTTTTAGGGCTATTTCCATTGTACTTTCAAACAACTAAAAACCTTAGAAAAAAATTTGAAATGGGTGCTTGTCATGCTCATCTCTTTCAAATGGGTGCTTATCATGGTCCTTTCAAACAACTAAACACCTAAGAAAAACAATAACCTTCAGAGGTTAGCTCAATAAAAAAAATCTTTCCGTTGTGCAAAGATTTATAAGTTGCCTTGAATAAAATTTGAAATGTCCTTTCAAACAACTAAAAACCTAAGAAAAAAATAACCAGCTCTTTCGAATGGGTGCTTATCATGCTCCTCTGCAGAGGCTAGCTCTTTCCAATGGGTGCTTGTCATGCTCATCTCTGCAGAGGCTAATCTCTTTCTGTTCGATGTAATAGACCACTCCCAAGTCCCAAGGACTCTAAGCAAATTTAGATAGACTTCAGATTTTTGCCAACTAAGAACCTAATACTAACTTGAATTGGCCATTAGCTCGTAGGATAAATAGACCTGCTGCTATACCCAGCGTGAATCAATTATTTGGGACTTCGACTTGTGAAATCATCATGCCAGTAATATACAAGATTTATTTTAAGTGTTCCAGTTAAATAAAAATTAATTGTCGATAAACAAGCCAATAATTCCGGTAGGTTATAGAACTCAGATATGTCGATGTCATTTTGTATGTAAAAGTTTTTCGATGAAAGGGATACATTGTTTCTATCATTTGAGTGCAGCAATGAATGAACTGATTTCTTTCATGCTTCTGCTTTGTCTTGATTTAGTGTGTTTTTTCCTCTTGCAGATAGCATTTTATGTTGGCGTTCAAATAGAAGAAGGTTGTAAGAATGAAGGCAGCCAAGGGTTGAGCCCAAAAATGAGACAACTTGGCGTTGTTGGTGCAGTGAAGATTGCAGTTAGGAGTTCCACAATGGGTGCAGGGCCATCAAAATCATAAGGCAGCCTATTCTTGGCGTTCCCTGTTTCCCTTTATGTGGAAAATGTAGAACGAAATGAACCTTAGGCTTCCAAGCGGTTTCTGTAAACGCAATTTATGTATGTGAACATATTTCAATTAGAAGTTGAAATGACATTGCTCACTTGTATAGTGTAATATCTTGGACATAAATCAAGATTTTGTAAAAGCAGTATATGAAATCCAAAATTCATTCACAAAAAAAAAAAAAAAATGGTAAAGAAAATAATCTTTGATCAAAGATTTTTTAGAAACTTTATGTATCAAGTTCCTGACAAGGATTCTTCAAGAATAGTCAGGCCAGCCCAGAAAGGCTGGGGTTCTATTGTCAAGCAGGCCGTTGCCTTCGTCTAAAGAATTACTTGGGATGTTTGGCCTTAACTGGCCTTACGGGATTTATAATTTGATCTGCCCCAATCACCTCGATGTTCAAGTAGTAAACCATCCGTTGCTGCAAAGAAACAAAAAATTCAAAAACATTTTAACTCAGAACATTTACTAAATACCTTAAATTGGCTAAATAAACACTCTTTAGTCAATTTTGAAATTTCTGAACAATGTCATTGAAAACATTGAGAAGAAAAAAAAAAAAAAACCATAGGTAAGCTAATTTCAGTCTTTTCCTTCTGCTAGGCTTTCTTGCCACATAAATTTTGAAAATGGTTCACGACAACAAATATTTTGAGCCCCTTCATATATGTTTTTCTAGTGATAATATATACCTGACTTCACTGCAATTTGTCAATCCGCTCATCTTTATCTAACGAAACCTTCATTTTTCAATTTCTTGTTGTTTGCAAAACCTTATTTCTTACATTTAGCTCACCGTACTCATGTCTCAAACTCTCGTTCTTAATCAAATGTGATTTCCCAGCCGACTTTTCTAAAGCAAGAGTGGGTCTGAGGGGGATCCATGTACAAGAGGTTTTGTAATAGATTAAAATGATCAAACTGCTCATCTGAAATAGATGTCACAGCCAACAAATTTGAACAAAACGGTTAAACATCACATTACAGAGCGAGTTATATCATAATGACCGAACTTTGATTTGAAGAATACATGGATCTCAATTGACATAAACAAAACAACATTAGAGAGTGAGTACATTTGGAGGGGGAAAAAAAGGCCTACACCCTTGATGATCATTAAAATTGATGGACTTGGGCAAAGTCTCACACCGTCCTGACATATACGAGGAACAGTATTGCCTCAAGAAACATTTTTCCATTTTGAAGTCTTCATTATTCCCCTCTCCGACATAAGATTGGGTTTGAAAGTATAAACAATTGACATTGTTGAATCTGCCATCCTGGTAACAGCTTGTATTGATAATGGTCTCCTCTGATTGTATTGGTATTTCACTGATTGTAGACCTTGTGGACACTATCAAAACTTCAAGTTGTCCTTCAAGCAGCAAACTATTTCTTGCTACAACAATTAACAATGAATTCAACCTTCGCTCAATATGAAATCAACTCAACATTACAGGTTTGATAAAAAAAAAACTTAATATTAAGAACGTAGGAACATGTTTAGAGTAGAATATCATTTAAAGCATAATACCGGAAATTGCTTCCAAACACAATCTTATTCTAATTGCTATCAAGCATGCATATGTAGCTTATGAGAAACCAGTCATGCTCTGCAGCTGTATGTGTAGTTGACTTATGGGGCTCTTTATCTTGCTTTTTATGGTTGAAGACTACAAAATGGCCAAACAATTTGTGGGATTAATCTTTTCACTGTTCTATGCATCACTTAAAAATACAGGTCTTTTTGGTAAAACTGTAACCTATGTGTCTCTGTGTTTGTAACAAGTTGAATTCATCCATGTTGATTAACTAGTGTGACTGGATCTCAGTGAGAATATTCTCCTCCACCAAATTGATCCTAAAGCTAACCATATTCCACTATGCAATTTGGGTCGGATTCATATATTTAATCTATTTAATTCGACATGGCAAATATTGCAAGATGTTCAAGAAATTCAGACCTCAACTAAACAAATTAACTGCTAAGGAACAGTGGGGTGGGCGTTGAAGAGAACTTACAAGGAGGCAAAGGATTACACATGCTGTGGCACCTGGGAAGACAGCATACCAGAGATTCAAGTGATGTAATTTGGCACCATCTATGAAGAGCAAGGGCAAGCTTGCAGCTGCAACACAACCCACACAGACCATTAATTACTAAATTTGGTGAATACTAGTAACAATTAATGTCAACAAAAGACTCAAATTTGGTGAATTAGATTATAGATCGATGTTACCAGGTGGATGTGTGGAACGAGTGTAGATCATGAAAGCAATGGATGCAGCAAGAGAGGCACTTCTAGCTAACCATCCAGGACCAAGAAGAGTGAAAGCAAGCACCCCAATTGCAGCACAACCGATTTGCGCGACGAACAAGTTATACTTTTGGGCAGCAGGGGATGAAGGGGTGGCAAACAACACTGCACAGACCGCACCCAATGGAGCAATGGTTAATGAGACTCCTTTGGGTGCTAGGAATTCATCAATTTTGCCAAGTACTGCCATGGCTACAAATGCACCTGCTGATGGCCACAGGATATCACTCAGGGATGGGGTTTTAGTAATAGTAGTGGGTGGTAATAAGGATTCCCACCAAAGTGCATTATTATTGTTACTAGATGATGATGGTGATGCTGCTGATGATGAGGCAAGAACCACCAGCCTTGATGATGATAGTTTATGTTGTTTTCTTATTGGGTTGTATTGGAGATCAATTGGGTGGGTGATCTTGGGATTGGTTTTGATTGGAATTGGAACAAGGAAAGGCCTTGTTGTTGTTGCTGGAGTTGGAATAGAATGAAATTGGAGATGCATGATTATGATGATGAAAACAGCTAGTTTAAAATTCTTTGAAGCAAGCTGCTTGCTATGCTATAATTAAAAAGAGGGAGAAAGACGGTGGTGGTATGCAGAAAGGAAGAAGAATAAGTTAAGAGCAATAATAAATTATAATTAATATTGCTGTAAAGGGCGGGGATAATAATTTAGAAAAAGCGAATAATAGATGATGGGTATGGCGACTTTTGGAGAGAGTGAAGGGGCACTGCAAGTTAGGGGAGAGGAGGGGAGGGGGTTACCACAGATTGGATGATTTTCAAATGTCAGCCTTTCCTCCTCTTTGGTGTGGTCAAGGGCTGGGATGGAGACCCACACACACACAGACAGAGACAGAGACAGAGACAGAGACATGCAGAGAAGAGAAGACAGACCTCTCTGAAATATTAACAGAAGAAAAGTGACACGCGTTGCTCGTGGTAAACTAGGGGCTACCACATTGCAAACCCGCACACATTTTTTTCCCGACTTTCGCTTCACACAAATGAGAATGCACTGGCTATGTGGACTCAAACTTTCCCTTTCCACCACCACCTGTACATCTTGTGCATTCCTTTTTAAGGAAAATTATTTTGTGCCACCACAGGAAATTTAGGAATCGTTCGACCTTCAATCAATGTCCTTTCCCTCCCCAAAATGTCATTTGTTTATTTATGCAATTTCGTCTCCCTTCGAGTCCAAGTTGAAAGTCAGGATTTCTTTGGTTGATTTCAATACCCATCATATACTCGACCAATTTTTATTTGTTTTTCATACTTTTTACAAAACTACACCTTTCTCCAACCTCTCCTGATTTACAATAAAATACACCATGATATTCGATGTAGTCGATTCTTACTCTCATTCCTCACTGGTTACCTAGACTTGCATAAGTAGCACACATGAGCCAAAGACCACCGTGTGACGGCCTAGATACTTCAGTTAGATAAGGCTTATGAGAGGCTTAAAGCTGAAAATTGGGTTTATGTAGCATACCTTAAGTTCATCAACCTTATCTCCTTTTATAGTGTAGGAGTCTTTGTTCGGCTAGGCATTTGATGGCGTAGTTTAGGAAAAAAGATCTTATTGAAACTTTTTTCTTAAATGAGAGTTGTTCATGTGGGATAGTTTCCCTACGCGACTCGTGCTCCTAGATCTACGAGAGAGATTTCGCTTTCTGAGTGTTATCCATGCAAAAAAATTTCCTTGCCCGACTTATACTCTAGTATTTGTTTATTAGTCGAATCCAATGTGTTGTTGGCCTGCCAGTCTTAGGTAGATCTCTCAGATACTTGTCTTAGAAGTCTTACGAGTATTGGATCTGACCGTGTGACGTGTGGGCTTAATGGCTCATTGCAACTCGGACTCGACTGTCTGGATCCTGCCAATAATGGGCTTAGTGTTGTTTGGGACTCGTTGGATTGAGCATCGGATTTGCTTTGTTTTGTTGACGAGATTATCATGACACGTGTACGGTACTGATCAGAGGATGGTTTGATGTATCATCAGCTACTCCCCTGAGTTGGTGGGCCGTCTTATCAGTCCACTAGGTCATTTCATGAAGCAACTGTGTAGTCATGATGATTGAGTCTGAGTTGTTTCTTCGAGCTGCGAATTTCATTAGTTGAGCGTGCATCAGCTTGAAAAAAAAAGGCGAGAGTTCAGTTTTCTATATAGATCTCCTGCCTGTGGAGTATAACCCCTTTACTCTTTCGATCTCAGAGATTCTATTTTGTCGTACTGCCTTCTGTGCTTTTGACTTTGTTTAGCCTTCGTATTCGAAAGCTTGTATTTTCTTTCATGGAAGGCCAAAATCCACTTTTTGATGAACTGTTTGCTAAGGGCCATAAGTTTTTTTTAGGAGAGGTTGCTCTTTGAATCTGGTCTAGAAGTCCTCCTTAAGACATACGCAATTTTTGATGATTTGGTGCTTTGCACGCTGGGTGTCGATCTGACGTCATTGTCCCCTCCTGAGGGGTTTATCTATCTTCACTGAGGTATGCTTCAATCTGGTGTTCGCTTTCTTGTTATCAAGGAGATCTGGGAGTTTCTGGCGTACCTTGGTATTACACCCATTCAACTTGTGTCGATCAGGTATAAGACTGTTATTGTCATTCTGATTAACGCTAAGGACGCTGGTGTCCGGGTGTCTTCGAGGGTGATGCAATTGCTTACTACTCCATGGATAAATGAGCATGTTGACGTCGTCGGACAGCTTCGATAATCTGCCTGTTGATTTTTAATCATGACAGAAGTTCTGTTTCATGGCTCCTGGGAACTCGACATACTTTGAGTTTGTTGTTCGTCCGGTCGAGCGTAAATTTAGACCACTGAGTAAGTTGACTCTTTTTCCGATCTTGCTTGTGTTAACTGCATATTAGATTGGCCCGTTGTGGTTTTTGGAAGGAGATTATCAACTTCGTCACTTTCTGCTGAAGATAAAACAACTTTGAATGCCTTCCGCGACATGCCTCATCTAGAGGTAGATGATGTCGTTAACAACAGACTGTGGGTTCATTGGCACGTGGCTCTCACTCTTTTCTGGGTAAATAAGCCAAAGCCTAAAGGTGTGTCTGCTTCAAGAAAGAAGAAACTTTTCAAGATCAGGGTTCCGAGCTCTTTGAGGAGGGCAAAAATAAATGTGGCGCTTCCTTCTCCTGTGCATCTGAAGAGGTCTCGTGCTTTATCTAGATCCGTCCGCAGGTGTTTGACTTTGTCTGAATGACGTGATGCTGTTGGGCAAGTGCCGGATGAGATAGTTGTTTCTGAGGGGCGTGATGTTCAGGTTGTGGCCCCTATCCCCCTTCCTAACTTGGAGAGAGAGTATCTACAAATGGTTGGCGTGAAGGATGTGACCAAACTAAGCACCAAGCAGGCAGAGTTTCTAAATAAAATGTTACTGCAGGTGGGCATGGAAGCTTCAAATGGTCATCCATTTTCAATAAAAGACTTTGAGCTCCGCTTTTCTCTGAATCATGAACCTATTGAAGAGTCGTATGATCCTTGATGCCATAGTGAAGGGTCTCTTTCTCATCCCCCATACTGTGTTCCATCTCGTTGTCATCCTCATATTGAGTTGACGACGGAGCGGAGTCTTGGTCCATTAGGTCAGAGGCTCGGAAGGTTCGCTGGAAGCGCTTGAGTCCGACTTGGCGGGGGCAGTGTCCGCGAGGGATTGGTTCGAGGATGAATTGAACCTTGTCCGTCGTAACTTGTAGCTTTCCCATAAGACTGTGGCTAGAGTGCAAGCTGAATTGCAGGTTCTGCATGCTGAGGGGATCAAAAAGGAGTCCAAATAGACTGTCCGATGTCAGCAGTTGGAGGCCGACATTGAGTTCAATGCCAAGAGTGCTCAGACTGCTGAAGAGTAGTTCCTTCTGGTGCAGAGTGAGCTGAATATCGTCAATGATAAGCTGGGTGTCGAGCAATCCAAGACTAACATGTTGTCGGCAAGCTGGAGCGGGAGCTCACTGAATCAAGAGGGCATGAGGAGAAGCTTCTCAAGGCCCAAGACACGTTTGAATTCAGAAGAGGCGTGCATGGAAGGTTGGAGCTGTTGCATTTGATAAAGGAGGAACATCCGGACTAGGATCTCTCCTATTATAAAGAGATTGCATATGCAGAGTTTGGAGAGACCTCTGATTCTTCTGAAGAAGAAGGCAACCCTGATGAGGTTGATCGAGAGGCAGCACCTACATATGTGTCTTTTGTTTCTTCCATTTTAAGTCTAGTTTTGTCGTACTGACTCTCCTCCTGATGAGGGGTGAATCTTTTATTTTGTTTCCAGTTTGCAAATGAATAGTACTTTGCACATGTTTGTCTTTTTTTGTTTTTTCTGCTAGTTTTTACCTGTTTTGTCTTATTTCAACATTAATTGTCAGACAAGAAACTCTGCTAGGCTAGGAAACTTTATGATTGATCCATTGTTGAGAGCTTTGACTTCTTGTGTTGCAATAGTTTGTGCAATTCTGGTCATACTCCTTTTTTAGAGATCGGGGAGTGTAATAACCCTCTATTTGGCGGTTTGGATATCTGTTGAACCAATAGTTGTTGTTGCTTTTATAAGCAAATTAGTCAGATTTGGTCCCAACGCATGCACCATTGTAGATGAACGAACAATAGTCCTTGTGAGTCGTCTGAGTCGACTTTTCAAAATTATGACCAGACTTTTGACTCGTCTTTGCTTGCTATTCATCGTCAGCTATAACTGATTAAACTGGGTCAGGTTTCAGCGATCGTGGTGGTCCCTAGCAATCCATCTTGATCAGGCGTCGAGGGCACTAACTAGACTCCCACTCCAACCCATCTTGATCCATTCATTGCGGACTACGAATTGGAACGAGCTAGAAGTTATCATCGTCAGTCATTCTGACTAAACTTTGGCGGGGTTCGACGATCATTGTCTGTAGTTGGCCAATGATCCCTGACAAGTCGTCTTTACCAGGCTACATGAGCACTGACTAAGCTCCCACTTTCAAGGCCATCATAATCCGCGCGTAGCGAACTAGGCTTCAAGCATACCAAAACCATCGTCATCAGCGGCCACTGACTAAGCTTTGGTCGGGGTTCAGCGATCATTGTTTGTGTATGAGTAATGACCCCTGGAAAGACATCTTAATAAGGCATCAAGAGCGCTGACTAGAATTCCACTTTCTAAGCCGTCATAATCCGATATTGGCGGACTAGGCTTCGAGCAGACCAAAACCATCTTCATCGGTCGTCACCAACTAAGCTTTGGTTGGGTTCGATCTCTATTGCCCATGTTTGGACAATGATCCCTGGCAAGCTATCTCGATCAGGCATTAGAACGCTGACTAAGCTGTCACTCTCTAAACCGTTGACACCCGTTTAATTTAATGGACTGGGCATTAGAGCGTACCAGAAGCTATCGTCATAGGTCGAAACCAACTAAGCTTTGGTTAGGTTCGGCGACCATTATCTATAGTTGGACAATGGTCCCTGGCAAGCCATCGCGGCCAGGTATTATAAACACCGACTATGCTTTTACTTTCAAACCCATTGTCGTCCTTTTTTGGTGGGCTAGGTGTTAGAGCGGACCAGAAGTTGTTGTAATTAGTCGAAGATGATTAAGCTTTAGTCAGGATAAGATTTTGGGCGTGTAAGTCTAACTTGGGTGTCCTGACTTACGTAGCTCACCTGGAGGTCTAATTTCAGTGTCGAATCGATTGATCGGACTAATAATAGATTGACCGACTTTAATGAATAGAAACGGAATAATTGTAGAGCTAATGCCTTGGATTTAATGATGACACTCTGTAGGTACGCTCCTTATTCTGTGGGCGCTCAAGGCCTTTGCTGTTTGTTCCTTTGTGTGTGCTGAGCCGGATCTGGGAAGGCATAAGCTTGAGCCCATTAGTTGAGGGGCTCAGCTAGAAAAAATCTTTGTAGATCAACATGCCTGAGATACGGACGATGCATTCTACGAGACAGTTCAAAATTGATTATTCCTCCAGTTAATGAGGCTGCTTGCAGGGTAATTAATTAGAAAGACGTGAACTTTTGCAGTTACAATTGGAACCGTCGTTTTCCTGATTTCCCTTACGACATTCAATACTGAAGTAACTGCATGTTGACGCTTCTTCATGAACCATTTCACCTATGTATAGGTTGGCTATTCTGCGTTCAAGCACTGCAATGAGAATAGTAGAGCATGTTAATCAAATGCATCTTACCAGAGAGTTTGCTTTGGATTTTGCAAACGCTGAAAAAAGATCTCCTTCACTGGAGTCTTATGAGTCTTGATAAGACTTGTTATTATGTGCACTGCCTGATCTAGGTGGGCATCTGATTGATCCCATGAGATCTTGTATATCTTCTTATATTTTGTAGAAGTACGGACTGTTCCTCAGGGGAGAAGTTTATCTTCCATCTTTTGTGGCTCCCAAGTTCCCATTCGCCACTGTTGTTGGGTGATAATACATGCAGTTAGTTTGTGGCATTTGTTCGCTTTGTGCGTCACGCGTGACGCCCTCGGAAGGCAGTTTGGTGTAGCGAAGTTATGATGAATGTGATCTTCTTTCCAGTGACGTTAGCTCAGCCGCATTTCAGACACTTTCGTTTTGAGGGTCATCCTTTTTTTGCCTCCTTCTGCTCCAGTTCCCGTCCTTTTTTGTAGGGTAGTCCAGCAGGTTGAAGACGTCTGCATTTCATTTCGAGGCTCATATTGCCACCTTCGAATCATCCCCGCAAGGTGATTTGACGGTGAATTGAGTGTGTTCCTTCGCCTTCTGTTGCGGATGCTTTACTTTCACCACCTTCTCTTCTTGAGGTGGATTAGCAGATCGGAGTTTCTACCCTTGTTTCAGCAGATAGATGCTTGCATCAAACTTAGATACTTGTAGTGTATAAACTGATGTGCTAGTTGGTTGGCAAGCTTTGTAATAACTCTCATTGCAATCAATAAAATTTGTTGTATAATAACTCTCATTGCAATCAATAAAATCTATTTTATTTTTTTAATGTGTCTTGTACGAACAACTTTTTTAAACTGAAATGAAAAATAGAAAATAAGAAAAAAAAATTGAAACAACAAATAATTTAACTCCGGCGAAGCCTGAGCTAATCCGGCCCTGAAGGAGACGCAAATGGTCTTGGCTCGGATTGCATGGTCCCTCTAGCGAAGTTTATTTTTAAAGCTAACGAAGTTACTGAATAGTGGACTTCGTGCTGGCAGGCAATTCCTTGTTGATTAACAACTCTTGGAGTTGGTGCCCATTTGTTGAAGTATCGTTCCTTAGCTCTTTATTAATCTGGATTGTTTTACTAGCTCTGACTTCTTGATCTCCACATAGTTGCACTTTGGTTATCTGAGCTTCGCTTTCAAAAAGTGATTATCCTCTTTTGTCTAGGCCTGATGCCTAACATGTTGGTTCTGTGGGACCGAGTTGTAACTAGCAATAATTAGTTGCTTCAGGGCTACACAATGGCAGTCTCTTGCTGCTGGTTAATCTCCTCGGATAGTTCCTTGGGCATGGTTGGTTGGCTGTATATTTCATGCATTGGTGCATGGTGGAGACCACTGCTTTCATATGATGAAGCCGCGACCTTCCTAGAATAATGTTGTAAGTTGATAGGGCGTCAACTACCATGAACTCTTGGACAAGGTACTTCTGTAACTGTGGCTCTCCAGCCACCACGATTAGATTGATCTTCCCGATGGGGAAGCACTTCACTCCACTAAATCTGACCATAGGGTGGGTGGTGAGCATTAAGTCTTTCTCCTGTAGTTGCATGTTGCGGAATGCACTAAAGAACAGGACATTCAGTGAGCTTCCATTATCCACCAAGGCTCACTTTAACTCCCACTTAGCGATAAGGACGGAGATAACCAGGGCTTCATTGTGAGGAGAATGTACCCCCTGGAGATCCATCTCCGTAAACGTCAGTAATGGGATCGGGCTGTGAACTCGTGCGTGTTGCACTTGTTGGTCCTCATACTGAGATGGTGTTCGCATATCGATTAGTGTCCTCTTGTGAGACCCGTTTGATTGCTCCCATTCAGGGATGACCTTGTGGAAAACGTAAATGACACCAGGAGCTTCCTTTTCAATATCCTTGACAACGTCTGTTCTTTCCTTTGCTCGGCCCTGCCTCCTGTCCGAGCCTAGGAACTCCTTGAGCTTGCCTTTCCTGATCCAGTACTCAACTTCTCCTATGAGGTTTCAACAATCCTCAATATCATGTTTGTATTCCTTGTGGTAGGCGCAGTATTTGTTGTTGTCGCACCGAGCGAGGTTTCCTCACTGCTTAGGCGGCCACTTCAGTTCATCCTTGATGGAATCAAGGATGTCGGACAGACTGGTATTGAGGGGTGACAGACCTGGACCCAGCGTAATTCGAGGCCTTGTCCTGCCTTGTGCAGCTCGAATCGGTCTTGTTGTCTATGAGCTTCCTTTTGTTACAGTCATTGTCCTTTTTCTTCTTCACCTTTTTCCTATGCTTTAGAACATCGGGTTTCTTCTCTGACTCCGCTTCTCTCTTGGCAGCCAACATTTCATTCAGAGTGATGTATCTCTGGGCATCTCTTAGCAAGTCTGTCGTATTGGTTAAGGGTCCAGGGTAAGAAAGTCAAAGAACTTGCCTCTTTTCAGGGTCGAAGTGAAAGCCGTGACAGCGGTGTCATCACTACAGCCGCCGATGAGGGTCAACTTGTCGTTAAAATGAGTGACGTACTTCCTCAATGTCTCATTCTATTTTTTCTTTAGGGTTAGCAAATAATGCGGGCCCTTCCTGAGCCGTTGGCTATCCACGAAGTGTGTGAGGAACACCAATGCCAACGTCTGGAATGAATCAATGGATTTTGGAGGAAGACTGTGGAACCACGTCAGCGCCGACGTCTTTAGGCTTGCAGGGAATGATCAGCACATTATCGCATCAGACCCTTCATTGAGCGCCATAACGTGTTGGAAGTGGCGCAAATGATTGGACAGGTCTCCTATCCCATCGTAAAATTCCAACTTTGGTGGTGTGTACTTAATTGGCAGTGGTTCGTCCATGATATGGTCCATGAATGGAGGGACTGTGAGACTAAATAGTAAGTCTGGGTTTGTCGCCCCGTTGCGGATGGGGTTGTACGAGACGTGATTGTCAGCTCTAGACGTTCAGTCTCTATTGGCTGCTCCTTCACCTTGTCTATTGAGAAGCTGTTGGGGTAGCGCAGCTCTCCTAAACATGCTTTCTGAAACTCTCTGGGGATCGAGCCCTTCACTGCTCATGGTCTCCCTATGCAGGTGAAGGATTCTGCTGTTTGAGAGCCTCTCGCGTTTCTGCGATTTGTTGCATCTGTGTTGAAAGTAGGTCCATCGTTGGGTATGTTGCGGCTGCCACCAATGCAGGGGTCTTAGGAGGTTCCCAAGGCGGTGGTGGAACAAGCGGCGCTCTGCCGGTTTGAGCGTTCAAGGACTCAACAACATCTCCATTGTTGCGAGACTTTGTTGTAACCATCTCGTTGATTATCTGGAAAAGGTGGTACTACTGCTTTCTTCGAGAAACTTTGTCATTCCCCATGGACGACGCCAAACTGATGTATTGATCTCTGTTATCCTTCCTCACTGCTTACCTAGACCTACACAAATAGCACAAGTGAGTCAAGGACCACCGTGTGGCTGTCGATGACACTTTGATGGTAAAGTTAGATTAGGCTTAGGAGAGGCTCGAATTTGTAAATTGGTTTTCTGTAGCATACCTCAAGTTCATTGACCTTATCTCCCATTTATAGTGTAGAAGTCCTTGATCGGCTAAGCCTTTAGTGGCGTAGTTTAGGGAAATAGATCTTGCTGGAGATCATTTTCTAATTGGGAGCTGTCCATGTGTGATAGTTTCCCCACACGACTCGTGCTCCTAGATCTGCAGAAGAGGTTTCCCTTTCTGGGTGTTGTCCATGCAAGGAAGTTTCCTTGCCCGACTTATACTCTAGTATTTGTTTCCTAGTCATGCAATGTGTTGTTGGCTCGCCAGTCTTGGGTAGATGTCTCAAATACTTGACTTAGAGGTCTTACGAGTATTGGGCTTGGCCGCGTGATGTGTGGGCTTAATGTCTCATTGCAACTCAGATCCGACTGT
Source organism: Berberis vulgaris (assembly GCA_963556465.1). Lineage (NCBI taxonomy): Eukaryota > Viridiplantae > Streptophyta > Magnoliopsida > Ranunculales > Berberidaceae > Berberis > Berberis vulgaris. The sequence goes on along the minus strand of OY747124.1, from coordinate 81,505,983 downwards.
CTGGATCCTGCCAATAATGAGCTTAGTGTTGTTTGGGCCTCGCTGGATTGAGTATGCAATCGGGTTTGTTTTGTTCTGTTAACGAGATTATCATGACACGTGTACGGTGCTGATTAGAGAATGGTTTGATGTATCATCAATACTAATTTTCATAATTTTGGCAAATTGCAAACCTACATACTTAAATAGAAATCTGGTAAGTAGGTCAGTCTGTAACTCTCCTAAAATTCGTCTTCTTTTTGTCATTTTCTTGCAAATTAGGGAAGTCAATTCTTGACTCGACTCTGTGCGGATACCATCGATTTGGGACAAATTTCCATGTCTATGCGAGATCACATTTATGCAACAACTACTAGATTAGGGTTTGAAGAATATTGAAACCCTAATAAGTACAATGAAAGTGCACTTATTATTGTTTGTAATGGTTGTCTTCTTCACCAAACTTTGTCTTCAACATTTAGAGGACATGTCAGATTTTCCTATTAATAGTAAGAGCATGCTATTTGTAATTTTGGCATCTACTATAGGTCCCCAAAGTCATTTTTCATCAACAACACATACTATGGTGTCGACGCGCTCTACGTGCACGAATATTCAGTACTCTTATTTTATTTTATTACAACCTTTCAATAATAAGTAAAAATTATTATTTAAATTCTAAACAAAATAATTATTTATAATTTTAAGGGCCTATGTATAGTTTACAAATAATTAAGGGCTTTGAATAAATTATGTTATGCGCTTAGGTATAATTAGCAGTATTTGAGAGGGGCATGTTTTGTCGTAAATAATCTGAATTTGGGAGGGTAAAATGGTACATATGCGTAATAGTTTTTCATTTAAAATTATAAAATTGCCCCTATCACTATTCACCTACCTATTGGTTTTTCTTATAAATATAATAGAATTGGGAGGGTATTTTGGGCAATTAAAAAATCATAACTAAGACACACACATTCACTGTTGAACTTGCGTTATATAGTTTAGATGAACCTGTCAAAACTGAACGCAGTTAATAGGTTTTGACATACCTCCATGAGACACCAATTATGTATCAACTTAACTTACAACACAAATTACTTGAATGAAATATCGAGTAAGTTAAGTTGTACGCAAGCAACCTATCGTGATAAGATACAAATTCTAAAAATGCAATGAGCGCTTCTACCTGGCAGCGATTGGGGCTAGCGAAGGTAGACCAAATTACAAACTTGCTCATAAAAGAAAATGAGACTTAAACTTAAAATCCCCAACACTTCCATTGAGAACAAGGATCGCGATCTTCTAAAACGACTTAAGTTAGATTCAACATTTTTTAAATAAATATTTTGTTTAAGTTTCAGATTATATATAAAAAGTGAAACAAAATTTATAGTTACAATTTCAAAATTAGTCTCATAAGTTTTGCAATTTAAATTCTTACATCAACATAAACTAGTCTCACAAGAGTCACAACATCATACACAATGTACGTGGCATAAGAATCACTCGTATAAGAAAACATTTAATTTACACTGTGACTAAATGACACCACCACCCCGTATTTAATTTTTTTTTGGATATGCTAAAGGACATCACCATTATATACACCAAAAAAAATGTTTTATAGATTTTTCTCCCAAATCTGCGACGAGACGAACCTAACTCGCATAGGGCGTCTCTTCCCCTCCCAGTCTCAGTAGAACGACCAACGTCGGCGTCTCCCCCCTCTTCTGCGTCTTCATTTTCTCTTTCATATACTTCTTTATCTTCTTTCTCCCTCTCTTTTACTTCTTTATTGGAAGGGTTTGGTTGATCTGCGAGGAAACGAATCCAACTTGCAGGACATTTCTTATTCTCCCAAGCTCGTCGGAACGACCCCAAATGCCAATGTCTCACCCTTTCTTCTACGTCTTCATCTTCTTTATCCCTTTCTTCTATTTCTTCAAATTCGTTTGAAAGGGTTTGGGTGAAGTTTGTATTTAGAAATAGATGAGTTTAGTGAAAACGATGATGGTAGCTAGGCTTGAAGGCGATAATAGTGGAGTTGAGGGTGTGCATTGTATTATATTTATAGGAATAAATGAAGAAGATGAACATTTTTAAGAAGAAGAACAACTCACTCCACTTGAGGTACACTTTCAACTTGAGATGAACTTGCATTGTTATTTTTGTTGTTGTTGTTGTGATTATTGTAGTATCATGCTTAATATTTTTTTTTTTATATTTGAAGCAACGTTGTTATTGTTAGGGTTAGTTGTTAATATTTGACACCTTAACTTGTTTATTTTTTTTTAAGATTTGTTTGATCGTTGGTGTTCTTGTTGTTGTTCCTGCTCTTGTTGTTATTGTTATTGTTTGTCAATGTGGCTAAGTTTCTGGCCAACATTGAGGAAATAGCACTGGAAGAGGTAGTTGATGATGGCGACTTATTTATTACAAAAAAGATAAGGTTAATTCTTGTATAGTCTTGTTTCACAAGTTCATTGATTTTAGTAACAAGTTCATTAATGTTCCTAATGTGAGTATGCGTTCTTTTTTTTGTAGGTAATCCTATTGAGGTCATCCTTAATGGCTTGGTGCCAAGGTGTTGGTAAGGATAATAACACGGTACTGATTATCACTAAATCGGAACCCGCTGATCATAAACATAAAGGAAGGATCTAATTGGGATGTGAGGGGAAGGAAGCTCAAGAAAAATCAAAGGCAAAAATTGGAAGTTGGTCAATCAACCAGTACAAAGAAGTGTGGGTGCCCATTTTAGTTGAGAGGGGTGTCACAAGGTAATGATCATTGGAAGCTGCAAGTGACCTATATAACCCACAATCATCCACGATCAATATCTCTTCTTGGCCATTCCTTTGCTGGCAGACTCAATAAAACAGAGATTAGATATTTGCATAACATGTTAACATCGGGTGTCGCCCTTGCTTCATATTGTCGGGTTTGAAAGAGATGTTTCCCAAAAATGTATCATACTTGAAGACTGTTTATAATGTCATTCATCAGCCAAGGACACTCTAACTGAAAGACAAGAAAACTTTGCAACACACTATGCCCTTTTTGAGCAAGAATGATTATATTGAATATCATATCGTCGACGATAAGAATAGAGCCACAAATATTTTCTAGTATCATCGCGAGTCAATTCAACTAGCAAAATGTTTCCCATCGGTGATGCTTATGGACTGCACCTACAAAACTAATTGCTATCTGATGTAGTTGATTTTTGCTCTCCTTGTTGCTTACCTAGACCTGCAGAAGTAGCACACGCGAGCTAAAGACCACCGTGTGGCGGCCGATGACACTCCGATGCTTAAGTTAGAAAAGGCTTAGGAGAGGCTTAAAGATATAAACTGGGTCCTGTAGCATACCTTAAGTTCATCGACTTTATTTCCCTTTTATAGTGTGATGGTCCTTGTTCAGCTAGGCCTTTGGTGGCGTAGTTTATGGAAATAGATCTTGCTGGAGATCCTTTCCTAGTTGGGACTTGTCCATGTGAGATAGTTTCTCTATATGACTTGTGCTCCTAGATCTGCAAGAGAGGTTTCTTTTTTCTCAGTGTTTTCCATGCAAGGAAGTTTCCTTGCCTGACTTATACTCTAGTATTTGTTTCCTAGTCGGAACCAATGTACTGCTGGTCAACCTGTCTTGGGTCGATTCCTCAGATACTTGCCTTATCAGGGCTTGTTCTTGCTTTATCGGGGCTTATGAGTATTGGGCTTGATCGCGTGACATGTGGGCTTAGTGGCACATTGCAATTCGGGTCCAACGTTCTGGAATCTGCTAATAGTGGGCTTAATGTTGTCCGGTCCTCGTTGGATTGAGTGTGCGACCAGGTATGTTTTGTTTTGTTGATGAGATAATCATGACACGTATACGGTGTCGATCAGATGATGGTTTGATGTATCATCAACTACTCCCCCCGAGTTGGTAGGCCGTCTCATCGGTCTACTAGATCATTTCATAAAGCAACTGTGCAGTCATGATTGTTTAGTCTTTGTTGTTTCCTCGAGCGACGAGTTTCATTAGTTGGACATGCGTCAGCTCAAAAGAAGAAAGACGGTAGTTCTGTTTTCTAAATAGATCTCTTGCTTGTGGAGTGTAGCCTCTTTACTCTTTCGATCTCAGAGATTATGTTTTTCCGTATCGCCTTCTGTGCTTTTGACTTCGCTTAACCTACGTATTCGAAAGCTTGTATTATCTTTCATGGCGGGCCAGAATCAGCTTTCTAAAGAGTTATTTGCTGATGACAACAAGTTTTTTTAGGAGCAGTTGTTATCTGAATCGGATCTGGAAGTCCTCCGTAACACATACGGGATTCTTGACGATCTGGTGCTCTACACTCTGTTCATCGATCTTACGCCTTTGTCCCCTCCTGAGGGGTTTATCTATTTTTACCGAGGTATGCTTTAATCGGGTGTCCGTTTTCTTGCTATCATGGAGATTTGGGAGTTCCAAGCGTACCTCGGCATCGCACCCGTTCAACTTATGTCGAACGGATATAGGACTGTGATTGCCATTCTGAATAGCGCTAAGGACGCTAGCATCCGACTATCTTCGAAGGCGATGCAATTGCTTACTTCTTCTCAGATATACGAACACGCTGTGTGTGTATGCTTACGTCGCCAGACTACTTCGGCAACCCGCCTGATGATTTTAAATTCTGGTAAAAGTTCTGTTTCATGGGTCCGACAGACTCATCATACTTTGAGCTCGCTGGTCGTCCGGTCGAGCATGAATTCAGACTACTGAGTAAGTTCTACTCTTTTTTTGGTATTGTTTGTGTTAACTGCACATTAGATTGACCTGCGTAGTTTTCGTAGGGAAATTTCCAACTTCACCACTTTCTGCTGAGGATAAAGCAACTTTGGATGCATTTCGAGACATATCTCATCTACCAGTAGAGGATGTCATTGAGTCATTTAATGTAGAGCATAACAGACTGTGGGCTCGTTGGCATGTGGCTCCTACTTTTTTTTCGAGTAAAGAAGCCAAAGCTCGAAGGTGCGTTTGCTTTGAGAAAGAGGAAACTTCCCAAGATTAAGGTTCCAAGCCCTTCAAGGATAGCATAAATAAATGAAGTGCTTCCTTCTTATGTGTATCTGAAAAGGTCTTGTGTTTTGCCTAGACCTATCCGCAAGTGCTTGGCCTTGTCCGAGGGATGTGATGTTGTCAAGCATGTGCCGGATGAGACTAATGTTTCCAAGGGGCGTGATGCTCGGTCCAAGGCCCATATTTCCCTTCTTGACTTGGAAATGGACTATATGCAAATGGTGGGCGTGGAGGATGTAACCAAACTGAGTACCAAGCATGCAGAGTTTCTGAATAAAATGCTATTTCAGGCGGGTGTGGAAGCTTTGTTTGGTTGTCCTTTTTCAATAAAGAACTCCGAGCTCCGCCTTTATCTGGATCATGAACCCGTTGAAGAGTCGTTCGATCGTCAATGCCATGGTGAAGGGTCCTTTCCTCATCGCCCGTACTGTGCTCCATCTTGTTCCTGTCCTTATATTGATTTGACGGCGGGTAAAAGGAATAACTCGCTTCCTTCTTCCTCGTCCATCGTTTATGAGTCGACGCGTAAAAGAGAGCCGATTGTTGCGGGCAAAGGGAAAGCTGTTGATGAGGGCCCTAGTGTAATGAAGACGACCAAGGGCGGTGCTGGGGTGATTTCGGTTTCGAAGGATCTCCATCCGGATGCTCGGATCAGTCTGTTTGCTCCAGACGTAGTAAGAATGAATAACCAAGCTTGGAATCAGGAGGTTGACATTTTTTATGCTTCGAGGAAGCATATTAGCAGGTGGAATGACTGGCTTGTAAACTGCGCTCCTGAGTCAGTGGGAGAGACGCTGCAAGAACGTATGGATAAATGGCAGAAACATCTCGGGCTGGGGATGTCGTACATGAATCTAGTGGCCCTAGCTGGAACTGAAGTTGAGGTCGCTCGTGAGAAAGTGTACACTATGGAGCGAGTATTTGCAAACTTGCAGAAGTCATACTCTGAAGCTCTCTATGAGATTGGGTTCTGTAGAAACAACTTGAGCTTACTCTGATACTCAAGCGGTGTCCTAGTGCATTAGGTAGGAGGCTCAAAAGGTTCGCTTGGAAACACTTGAGTTCGACTTGGCAGGGGCAGTGTCCCAAGGGATCGGTCCGAAAATGAATTGAACCTTGCCTGTAAGACTGTGGCCGGACACGGGCTGAACTACAGCTCTGCACGCTGAGAGGGTCAAGAAGGAGTTCGAATGGACTATCCAATGTTGATTTTAATGCTAAGAGTGCATGGACCACTGAAAAGAAGCTCCTTCTAGCGCAGAATGAGCTGAGTACTGTTAATGATAAACTGGGTGCTGAGCAATCCAAGACTGACATGCTGTCGGGCAAATTGGAGCGGCTGGAGCAGGAGCTTACTAAATCAAGAGGGCGTGCGGAGAAACTTCTTAAGGCCCAAGGCACGTTTGAGTTCATTAGAGTCGTTCATGGAAGTATGGAGTTGTTGCATCTGATGAAAGATGAGCATTTCGACTGGGATTCCTTCTATTATAAAGAGATTGCATATGCATGATTTGGAGTGGCCTCTGACTCGTCTGAAGAAGAAGGCGATCCTGATGAGGGTGATCGATAGGCAGTACGAACAGATGTGTTTCTTGCTTCTTCCCTTGCTAAGTTTGGTTATGTTGTTATGACTCTCATCCTGATGAGAGGTAAGCCTTGTATTTTCTTTTTTTGCTTGGAAATGAATAGTACTTGGTACATGTTTGTTCTTCCTTTGCTTTTTCTACTAGCTTTTATCTGCTTTGTCTTATTTCGACATTAATCGTCAGATAGAAGACTCTGCTAAGCTAGGAAGCTTCATGATTGATCCATTGGTGAGAGTTTTGACTTCTTGTGGTGGAATAGTTCGTGCAATTCTGGTCAGACTCCTTTTAGAGATCGGGGAGTGTAATACACCCTTTGTCTAGCGGCTTGGCTATCTGTTGAACCAACCGTTGTTGCTGTTATAAGCAAATTAGTCAGACTGTGGTCCCAGCACATGCACCGTTGTAGATGATTGGACTATAGTCCTCACGAGTTATCTGAGTCGAGTTTCTAGAGTTCTGACTGAACTTTTGATTCGTCATTACCTACTATTCATAGAATAGGCTTAATTGGATCAGGGGTTGTTATCACTAGTTATAACTGACTAAATTGGGGTCAGGTTTCAGCGACCATGGTGGTCCCCAGCAAGCTATCTTGATCAGGCGTCGAGGATACTGACTAGACTCCCATTTTCCAACCCATCTTGATCCGTTCGTGGCGGACTAGGAATTGGAGCGAGCCAAAAGTTATCATCGTCAGTCGTTTTGACTAAACTTTGGCGGGGTTCGACGATCATTGCCTGTAGTTGGCCAATGATCCTTGGCAAACTATCTTCACTAGGCTACACGAGCACTGACTAAGTTCCCACTTTCTAGGCCGTCGTAATCCGTGTGGAGTGAACTAGGCTTTCAGCAGGCCAAAACCATCATCATCAGCGGCCACTGACTAAGCTTTGGTCGGGGTTCGACAATCAATGTTTGTGTATGACTAGATCTAACCAAATGCCCATCCTACCTCCTCTACGTTCTTGACAGCTCATCTTTGTCTCAATAGAGTCTTTCAATGGCATGTTTTGGTCCTCTTTCCCATTACTTAGAAAAAGTGAGCGCCGGTTCAAGTACAAGATACTATCATTACCGCCTAGACAATTAGACATCCAACCCGTAATCGCAATGACCCAATTGCAATAGCGAAACTCTACCAACTGAGCTATATCCCCTCGAGCCAAGTGGGGCATGCATGTGAGTAGTGACTCCTGGCAAGCCATCTTAATCACACGTCGAGAGCGCTGATTAGACTCCCACTTTCCAAGCCATCGAAATCCGTTATTTGCAGACTAGGTTTCGAGCAGACCAGAAGCCATCGTCGTCGGACGTCACCGATTAAGATTTGTTTGGATTTGGTTACTATTGCCCATGTTTGGACAATAATCCCTAGCAAGCCGTCTCGATCAGGAATCAGAGCGTTGACTAAGTTGCCACTCTCTAAACTGTTGACACCTGTTTAGTTTAAAGAACTTGGCGTTAGAGCATACCAGAAGCTATAGTGATAGGTTGAAACTGACTAAGCTTTGGTTATGTTCGGTGACCAATATATGTAGTTGGAAAATGGTCTCTAGCAAGCCATCACGGTCAAGTATTACAAATGCTGACTAAGCTCCCATTTTCTAACCCATCGTCGTTCGCTTTTGGCGGGCTAGGTGTTAGATCGAACCGGAAGCTATTGTAATCAATTGGAGCTGACTAAACTTTGGTCAGAATAAGATTTTGGGCGTGTAAGTCTGACTTGGGTGTCCTGACTTACTTAGTTTTCCTGGCGGTTTGATTCCAAAGTCGGATCGATTGATCGAACTGATAATAGATTGACCAGCTTTAATGAATAACAACGGAATAATAATAGAGATGACGCCTTGGATTTAAGGCAGTGTTCTAAAAAGCAATAGGCGGTGGGCGGGCGGCGAGCAGGTGCCTAGCGCCCAGGGGGCCTAGGCGGTCTTAGGTTTTGTATTATAACTTTAATAATTTACAAAAGTTAAGCATAATACCTTATCAATTACATCTAATTTAATGCTAATATACATATGCAAAATTTAAAAACATGAAAAATTAACAATTATGAACAAAATTTATTAAAACTCAAATGACTGAAGTTGGTCATGATGGGTACTTTATACAAAGTTGAATTTGTGGACAAATACCCAAACCTACTCTTTTATTTTTCTTCAAATTGCATGAATAACCTCAGTCATGTTTGATAAAATCAGAAATCTACATTACTAAAATTGGTACCGGCAGATCCTTTGAGAATTCCATTAAGTAATCATCCTTTGCTACATTTAGACATATACTGAATAAAACATAATTAAATTGTTTATTTCTAAAAAAGAGGAAAGAAAAATAAAATAGAAACACAATCAGCCTTATTAAAAAAAAAAAAAAACTCGCCCAGACAGCCTAGACCCCGCCTAGGCCGCCCAGACCTCGCCTAGGCCGCCCAGACCCCGCCTAGGCCGCCCAGAACCCGCCCAGCCAATAATCCGGGCGTTTTTCTACCTTCTAGCGCTTAGGCCAATTTTTAGAACACTGATTAAATGATAATACTCTGTAGGCACACTCCTTATTTTTTTGGGCGTTTAGGGCCTTTGATGTTTGTTTCTTTGCATGTGCTGGGCCTGATCTGGCAGGGCATAAGCTTGGGCCCATTAGTAAAGGGCCCCAATTAGAAAAAATCATCGTAGATCAGTGTGCCAGGGATACAGCGCATATTGCGAGACGGTTTAGTATCAATTATTCCCCGCAGTTAATGGGGCTGCTTGCTGGGTCATTAGTCAAAATATGTGGACTTGTGCAGTTGTAATTGGAACCGTCGTTTTCCCAATTTCCCGTACGACATTTAATGTTGAAGTAATTTTTGGCTAACGCTACTTCGTAAACCATTACGCCTATAGATAGGTTGGCTATTCTGCATTCAAGCACTACAATGAGTAGTAGAGCATGTTAATCAAATGCATTTTACCAGATAATTTGCTTTGGGTTTTCCAAAGGGTGAAGGAAGATCTCCCTCACTGGAGTCTTCAAATGTTTTGAAATTTGCACTGATGAGTCTTAATAGACTTGCTATTAAGCGGTGCTGCCTGATCTGGGTGGGCATCTGATTGATCCCATGAGATCTTGTAATATCTTCTTATATTTCGAATAAGAAGTACGGATTGTTCCTCAGGGGACAAGTTTCTCTTCCATCTTCTATGTCCTTCGATTTCCCATTTGCCACTGTTGTTGGGTGATAATACCTGCAATTAGTTTGTGGTAGTTGTTCCCTCTGTATCTGCTGAGCTTCACGCGTGACGCCACGTCCGAAAGGTAGGTTGGTGGAGCGGAGTTCTGATGAATGCGACTTTCTTTCCAGAGACGTTAGCTCAGCCACATCCTAGACAGTTCCGACTTGAGGGTCATTCTTTGGTCTGCCTCATTCTGTTCCAGTTACAGTTCCTCTTCATAGGGAAAGTCGTCCGATTGAAGACGTTTGCACTTCGTTTCGAGGTTCATGTTCCCACCTTCAAATCATCCCTGTAAGGTGATTCGATGGAGCATTGAATTAAGTGTGTTCCTTCGCCTTCTATTTCAGACACTTTACTTTCACCACCTTATCTTCTGGAGGCGAATTAGCATATCAAAATCTCTACGCTTGTTTCAGCGCATAGATACTTGCATCGGACTTAGATACTTGTAGTATGTAAATTGATGTACTAGTTGGTCCGCAAGCTTTGTAATAACTCTCATTACAATCAATAAAATTTGTTTTATTTCTGGAATGTGTCTAGTACGGACAATTCTTCTAAACTGAAATAAAAAAACAATAAACAAAAAAATGAAACAAAGCAACAAATAATTTAACTTCGAGCGGGGACTAAGCTAACCCGGCCTTGAAGGAGACGCAAATGGTCCTGGCTCAGATTGCATGGTTCCACTAGCAATTTTTTTTAAAAGCTAGTGAAGTTACTGAATAGTGGATTTCGTGTTGGCGGACAGTTCCTTACTGATTAACATCTCTTGGAGTAGCTGTCTGTTTGTTGAAGTATCGTTACTTAGCTCTTTATTAGTCTGGATTGCATTGCTAGCTCTGATTTCTGGCTCTCCGTGTAGTTGCACTTTGGTTATCAGAGCTCATCCACCCTCATAGAGTTATTCTTCTCTTTTATCTAGGTATGGTGCCTGACATGTTGGTTTTATGGGCCCAAGCTACAATTGGCAACAATTCAGCTATTTTGAGGCTGCATAATGGCAGTCTTTTGCTATAAGTTGATCTCCTTGGATAGTTCCTTGGGCCTGGTTGGCTGTATATTTTATGCATTGGTGCAGAGTGGAAACCACTGCCTCCATATGATGAAGCACCAACCTTCCCAGAATAATGTTGTAGGTGGACAGAGCATCAACTACCATGGACTCTTGGACAAGGTACTTCCGTAATTGTGGTTCTCCCGCTACCACCATTAGATTGATCTTCCCAATGGGGAAGTACTTCCGTAATTTGTTTTTAGGTCTGAATGAGAACTGTTTGACAGTTTTTTCCCACTGAGGAGACACATACAGGAATGGAGAGATGGTCGGTTGGAAATCCAACATTATACGGTGGTGATCAATTTGTCAAAGCTTTCAAAACTACTTGCTACTTAATGAAAACTTGAAAATATACATGAGATGGGGAGTTGGAGAGATGAAGAAAAGATGAAGGAGATAAATGAGATAAGTTTCTTACCATTGAAGAGTCCTTGTGAAGGTAGGTAGAATGATAATGCTTGGTGAAGAGAATGAAGGTGTGTCGTCAAAATTTAGCCCTACTTGTATTTAAGAAGATGGGGGGCAACAATTTTCATTACAAAATTATTTTTAGGTTACTATTGGAATAATTGTTGAGTCAACACTCAGTGCTAAGTGATCAACAACACCTCCCTGTTGCTTACTCCAATCAGAAGTTGAACTTCTGATCAGAGCTAAAAACAAACACTCTAAACAAGGTGGTCCACTTCTTATTAAGACTTTTGACTCTATTCAGAAATAAAAACAAACACCCTCTAAGTCTTTCTTCTTTAGTTGCATGTTGCGGAATGCGTTGAGGAACATGACTGCTTCCCATGTCCACCAAGGCCCTCTTTACCTCCCACTTAGCGATGAGGATGGAGATTACCAGGGCATCATTGTGAGGAAAATGTACCTCCCACTTGCAGAATGTTGTACTTGTCGGTCCTCATATTGAGATGGTGTCTGTATCTCAGTCAGTGTTAGATTGTTCTCTTTCGGGACCGACCTTGTGGAGGACATAAATGACATCAGGAGCTTATTTTTCAATCTCCTTGACAACGTGTGTTCTTTCCTTTGCTCGGCCTTTCCTCCTATCCGACCCTAGGAATTCTTTGAGCTTTCCTTTCTTGATCCAGTACTCGACTTCTCCTCTGAAGTTTCTGCAATCTTCGGAATCATGCTGCCTTCCTTATGGTAGGCAAAATATTTGTTGTTGTCAAGCCGAGTGGGCTCTCCTTGTTGCTTAGGTGGCCACTTCAAATCTCCTTGATGGAATCAAGGATGTCAGACAGATTGGTATTGAAAGAAGTAACAGACTTTGACCCGACATAATTAGAGGCCTTGTCTTGCTTTGTGTGGCCAGAGTCGGTCTTTTCGTCTGTGCGTTTCCTTTGTTCCTTTCATCCTCCTCTTTCGTCTTCTCATCTTTCATGTCCTTGGGGACAAAGGGTTTCTTATCTAACTCCACTTCCCTCTTGGCGGCTAGCATCTTGTTTAGAGTGATGTATCTATGAGCATCCCTAAGCAAGTCTGTCATATTGGTTGGGGGTCCAGGGTAAGGAAGTCGTAGAACTTGCCTCTTTTTAGACTCGAAGTGAAAGTCGTGACAGCGGTGTAATCACTATAGTCATCGATGAGGGTAACTCATTGTTGAAATGAGTGGCGTACTCCCTCAACGTCTCATTCTATTTTTGCTTTAGGGTCAGTAGATAATGCAGGAACTTCCCGAGTCATTGGCTGCCTCCGAAGCGTGTCAGGAACGCCATCGCTAACATCCAAAATGAATCGATCGATTTTGGAGGGAGGCTGTGAAACCACGTCAATACTAACATTTTAAGGCTAGCAGGGAATGATCTACACATTATCGCAAGTGATCGGACAGGTCTCCTGTCCCGTCATAAAACTCCAACTTCGGTGGTGTGTATTCTTTGGAAAGGGTTCATCCATGATATAATCCATGAACAGAGGGACCGTGAGATTAAACAACACGTCTGGGTTCATGGAACCGTTACAAATGTGGTTATGCGAGACGTGCCTGTCGGCTCTCGACGATGGGTTTCTATTGGTCGCTCATCCACCTTTGGTCCATTGAGAAGTTGTTGGGGCAGCGCGGCTCTCCTGAACATGTTATCTGAAACTCTTTGGGGATTGGGCTCTTCGCTGCTCGCGGTCTCCTTCTACAGGTGGAGGATTTCGTTGTTTGAGTGCCTCCAACGCTTTTTCGATTTGCTGCATCTGGGTTGAAAATAGATCCACCCTTGGGTCTTCTGCGGCTGCCACCTGTGCGGGGTCCGAAGGGATTCCTCCCGTGGCGGATGTGGACTGGGCGATGCTCTGCCGGTTTAAAAGTTCAAGGGTTCCACAACATCTCCATTGTTGCAAGACCTTGTTATCACCATCTTTCTGATTATCTGGAAAGGGGGTACTACTACTTTTTCTGATAAACATTTGTCGTTCCCCACAGACGACACCAAATTGATGTTGTCGATTTATGATCTCCTTCATTGCTGCTTACCTCGACCTGCACAAATAGCACACGTGAGCCAAGGACCACCGTGTGGCGACCGATGGCACTCCGATGCTTAAGTTAGATAAGGCTTAAAAGAGACTTAAAGCTGTAAATTGGGTTCTGTAGCATACCTTTAGTTCATCGACCTTATTTTCCTTTTATAGTATGAGAGTCCTTGTTCAGCTAGGCCTTTGGTGGCGTAGTTTAGGGAAATAGATCGTGTTGGACATCATTTCCTAGTTGGGAGTTGTCCATGTGGGATAGTTTTCCTACACGACTTGTGCTCCTAGATCTGCAGGAGAGGTTTCCCTTTCTAAGAGTTGTCCATGCAAGGAAGTTTCCTTGTTCGACTTATACTCTATTATTTGTTTCCTAGTCCAAACCGATGTACTGCTAGCCTGCATGTCTTGGGTTGATCCCCCAAATACTTACCTTATTAGGGCTTACTCTTGCCTTATCAGAGCTTACGAGTATTGGACTTGGTCGCTTGTCGTGTGGGCTTAGTGGCACATTGCAATTCAGGTCCAACTTTCTGGAATCTGCCAATAGTGGGCTTAATGTTGTTTGTGCCTCACTGGATTGAGTATGCAATCGGGCATGCTTTGTTTTGTTGACGAGATTATCATGACACGTGTATGGTTCTTATCAGAGGATGGTTTGATGTATCATCACTGTCGAGTCCCACTCTTTGAGGTTGTGGGTGTCACGTCGGCCGATAAAACTTTCAATGTTGGTTCTTGTTTTTTGTCTTTTGAAAATTAAGAGTCGTACACATGGGCATTGGAAAAACTATTGGGGATGTTTGAGCCAGACAACTTGCTAACCTTTTCGTGTGTGACATAGATTGGATTTAATCAAAATCATTCAACGAGTTTTCCCTAAAGCAAAGAGATTGTTGTGCAGGTGGCACGATAATACAAATGTTGAGAAGAATTGCAAAAACATTTTGAAGATAATGCGGGGAAGTAACTAAAGGCACTGTTGAGTTCGAGAAAATATGGAATTACACCTGAAGTATTTGGATTATTTGCGAAAGGTTTGGTATTTGCATAAGGAGTACTCTGTGAATGCATGGACTGACACTTTCATGCATTTTGGACAACAGACAACCGGTCGCATTGAAGGCGCACACTCCACATTAAAGAAAATGTTGAAAAATTCCCTAGACACATTTTTGTAATTTATGGGCAATAATGCATGACATGATCCATGTCCAACTAACAGAGATTGAAGCGTCCTTTAGAAAAAGTCTGACGAAGGTCAAGAAAAAGTAGTTGTCACATTTATTTGGAAAACTTCATGGGTCCGTATTGCACAAGGTTCTTGATTTGATGCTATAAAAATATGTAGGTCTAAAGCCGAATTTGTGAGGAACGACTCAGTCAAGGGTAGATATGTGATTTGAACCACTCATGGGTTGCCTTGTACTAATGAAATAACACAATATCTTACTTCTACTTGACAACTTCCATTGTCTATCTTAGACAAGTATTGGATACAACTTGGCAAAACACATATTCATGAACTTGGCAAAACACATATTCATGCAAGTGTAGATGTGATTATAGACCCAGTGGTCGACGTCGTTAAGCAAAAGGTTTTGGAATCTATTCCTGATTAGCAGCTGATGTTGAAGAGAAAACTTCTAGAGTTTGGTTGCTTTTTTTCAAGTGTCATGATCGAACCATTGAAACCTTTAACGACCAAGGGGAGACCTAAAAAGAAGAAATTGTCCACGCATGAGAAGTCCACTAAAAAGGACCCGTCTGGTCATGAGTATGCTAAGACATAAGATGAGCTTAGAAGTCAAGAAAGTGTTTCTAAGCCAAAACAGAAAGCGGAAAAGTGGAAAAAGTACGATTATGAAGCAAATTTCATTGTGGATTCGTGATTATGTTCACAACATTCAGAATTATTCATCAATGGGAATTGTGGATTCAGATAAATAGGCAACTTTCTAAGTTACGACGAGAATAGTGGTTGGAAGCAAGTAAGAAATGAACTACTAAAACTAACCATGAGTTGTGGCTTCATCGAGGGTGGGGTGAAGATGGTGAATGGCGCTTTGACAATTTAAGAAGGCATTGTACGTATTACAGACCGAAACTGGTTGATTCAACTAGATATGCTAGAGCTCGTGTCGAACTGTTATGGTTGTGTGTTATGGGAACCAAAGCACTACATGTTTTTTTACATATGTTTAGCATCGTCAAAGTTGAATGACATATGAATATGTTTCATGGAACACCTTGCCTATAGTTCTCATTTTGTCTTGCTTCATATGACACCAAAACCACCATTGCCTTGGACAATACCTTATTGGCCCTCTCACATGTTTCTAAAAGGAGTATCATGGAAAAATTCATTTGATGTCTAACTCCATATTGGTGACGTGATAGTGAAAAAGTACAATGTGAAGAGTTCTAAGTATATGAAAACCTCAGAGGAAGTCTTTCACATAATGGATTGATCCGCATTTTGTAAGATTTTGAACATTTTGTAAGTGACATGTATACATACGATGATCTAGCTATAAAAGAAATCACCATTTTTGTATTTATGGTTGACTTGTACCTTGTGATCATGAAATGTCAACAAATTTGATTTTATATTTCATGATAACTTTTATCACTATAACTTTTTTAATGATCTAGTTATATTTATGGATGACATATATTATGGTAATGGTTACAAAGTTAACTGAAAATCAATTAAACACGATAGCTTTTATCAATAAACCCAAAAAATTAGACACAAAAGTCAAAAGTCAATGATAACAACTAATTTTGACTATAAACGCATGAACCACTGTTAGCCTAAATAAAATAATCGCAAACCGCTGCGATTTGGAAAATAGAATTCGCACATACCGCTGTGTTAATGACTTGACACAACAATCGCAATGGCTCCTGCAAAGGTGACACCAATAACCACAAAATATTATGTGATCGAATATTTTGTTTTCTGTCCATTTGCAGAGGACTTTGTGAATATCTCTTGCCCATTCACAGGAATCTCTGCGATTGGATAGAAAACCGACTTCGTTCATTTTTTGTATTTTTGTGTTTGACATTTTTTTTTAAAGTTTTCTTCAATTTTTATGGTTTAGATATATTCTTAACATATTTGATCAATTGCAAAACCCACATTTCTATGGATGCATGAAGACAATGTCAAAATGGTGGTTTTGCAATAAATCAAATATGTTAAGATTGTCTCTAAACCATAGAAATAAAATTTGTCAATCTCAAAAATGAACAAAGTCTGTTTTCTGTCCATTGGGAGAGGACCTTGCGAATATCTCTTGCCCATTCGCAAGAACCTCTGCGATTGGACATAAAACAGACTATGTCCATTTTTGGGATTTTTTGTGTTTGACACTTTTTTTTTAAAAGTTTTTTCAATTTCTATGGTTTAGATACACTCTTAACATATTTGATTTATTGCAACTCTCATCTCTATGGATGCATGAAGGCAATGTCCAAAATAATGGTTTTGCAATAGATCAAATATGTTAAGAGGGTATCTGAACCATAGAAATTGAAAAACTTAAAAAAGTGTCAAACACAAAAATCCTAAAAATGGACAGAAAACATATTGTTTAACCGACGAAGCCTTGCGAATCTGGTTATCCCATTCACACTAATATTTGCGATTACAAGTGGTTCTTACGTATATCTTGCGTTTACTGTCAGTATCAGGTCATGTCATATGTATTTTCTCATTTTATATCCCTTGTTATAATTGTGTTTGAAATTTTTTATGTCGTTACTGTCATGTTAACCATTGTATCTCCTTATATCCGGATCTGACTTTTGACTTTGTGTCCATTCTAGAAATAATTCATGTATTGGGAAATCATAATTCACTTCATCAACTATAAATCATTACATTTCATTAACTATAAAGTTTACACTAAGACCAAAGTTTAACAACTACAAGAATCAAAATTGAACATCACATCCTTATAGTCTTTTTTGAGGTTGAGTTGAAGTTATATTGTCATGCCTCTTCTTGGTTTTGTACTCACTTCCTCCACCAATTAGGATTTCTTCCATGTCACCACCGCCAGTACCCCTTCTAGTACCATCACCACAATCACCACCACCACCACCACCCAGAGCACCACCGCCACTTGGAGCACCACTACCATCACCCCTTCTTCTACTACCACCTAGAGCACCACCACCATCACTTGGAGCACCACAACCATCACCCCTTCCTCTACCACCGCTTGGAGCCCCACCACCATCACTACCTGGACCATTCTTTTGTTTTTCGTCTCTGAAAGTTATAGGCGCAGACATTTGTCTTAGTAGGTCACCTACTTTCTTTTGCGTCATGAGCAACACAACCTTGTCGAAATTCCTGTTTTGTTAAATAGAGACGTACATCAACTTAGAAGCCTCATCAACCAGCTTGTTCTGCAAAGAAAGCATTGATCTTAGTAAAAATCATTAAAATTTGTATTTCAAATGTATGCAAAATTGTTAAAGTATAGATCAATTACCTGATTGTGCGGTATGAACAATTGTTTTCATAAGGGATGTGTCCTCCTAGTCCTCGATGGTTGGATGAAAAGATGATTAATGTCATGAAATCACTCAAAGTAGTGCTTGCTACAATCACATGGAAGCTTTAATGGCGCACCTTGGTTGTTAATTGACACGTGATGATTATGCCAAGTTGCAGCTAACAACGAAATATCCCGTATTTCACTGAGTATTTATGGCAATATCCACCTCTATTCTTCATTTTGGCTTGAATGAAAGGATTTGGAATAATCTATACCCTTCCCATCTATCTCATCACTCTATCTGGGTCATAGGTTTTCAACGTTGGGGCATAACAAGCAACCTTAGAACCACCTGATGCTATGAAATGAAGTTCTTTGCTTGGATTTCACATGAGGGTCCCTTAACTTGACAATAAAAACATGAAGTTATTAAATTATGGAAGAAAAATGAAAACAATTACCTGAGATGAAACATGAACTTAAATGATTAAATTTTACCTATTCAGGATACATGTCATCAAGATGCTCCCTAAGAGTAAGGATTTCTTTAGTCACGACCTCGCTAAGTTGGGGGAAATCTCACTTAGCCATGACGGGGAAACAATCATTCCACGAGGCTCGGATGGTACCGGAAAGCCTAAAGTGATCGTATATCCAATACTAAAAACAAAAATATCAAATTAATTAGTTCAATATTCTGAAACACTAAAAGTATAATTAACTGAATAACAAAGTCAAATAATACCTCAAAAAGTGGCAAATATCCAGATATTTGCTTGGTACCCATTCCTTCAGGATCGGGACGGGATAAACGTCATCCGAACCTCATCCCATTCCATACAGGTTTGGGACGAGACGAGATGAGATTAGCATATTTTAATTTAAAATTACAGAAAAGTATAAAATACTATTCAAAACTAATGTGTGGGAGGAAAGTGATACAGGTTTGGGACGAGACGAGATGAGATTAACATATGAACAACGACAAATTTCTTTGGTTGATGCCAAATCTGTAATATAAGTTTAACAAATTTGATGTAAGTATTTATAAACATCAATTTTACGAAATTAGTACCATACTAGGATGAATAATTAACTATGTTTAGAACAGTTTCAATGGTTAGACATTGAGCACACATGAAGAAACCATGGGATCAAATGATGAACAAATTTAAAATGTTTTCAAAGCCTTGATAAACCCTTTTGTTTGGGTTCGTAGTATAAGACTAAATTCTAACGAAATTCCAAATGTTTTAGTAGTATGTATGTATATATGTTTTGCACACATAAAAGATACACACACTAGAAAGTTGCACATTACAAAAAGGAAAAAATACCACCCACCTCCAACTACAAGAGCATTCATAATTGATGATACACCGAAACAATCTCTCTTCTACACCATACACGTGTCACGATAATCTCAAGGAATATTAGACCCAAGCGTCATCCCTACATTGATCTGGCCCAAGCAATTCCAAGCCCGCTAAGTGCAGTTCGTCAGACTAACCCGAAATCATTATAGCTTGCTAAACCCACGCGTCTCACAACTATCCTCAATACCCGTAAGCCCTGCTAAGGCAAATATCTCGAGGATCAGTTTTGGACAGGCAAGACAACAACAC
Source organism: Berberis vulgaris (assembly GCA_963556465.1). Taxonomy (NCBI): domain Eukaryota; kingdom Viridiplantae; phylum Streptophyta; class Magnoliopsida; order Ranunculales; family Berberidaceae; genus Berberis; species Berberis vulgaris. The sequence continues at coordinate 81,486,477 of OY747124.1, read as the reverse complement.
ATTGCTTCCGACTAGAAAACAAATATCAGAGTATATGTCTCACATGGAGACTTCTATCTATGGACAACTTTCAGAACGGGAACTATCTTCCGCGTATCTAGGAGCACAAGGTTAACAGGGAAACTCCCCTTCACAACACAACTCATAATTAGATAATGATCTCCACGAAAATCTTCTTCCCTAAAACTACGCCAATGATGGCCTGGTTGAACCAGGACTCCAACACTATAAATAAGACATGAGGTTGGCAAGCAAAGGTACACTACAAATTTCCTATTTACAACATTACGCCTTCCTCAGATCCCTGTCTGACTTTAGCATCGGAGTGTCATCGGCCACCACAACGGTGGTCTGTGGCTCATGTGCGTTCCTTGTGCAGGTCAGTCGGTTTGCAGTTCAAGGTCAAAGCAGGGAGCAAAAATTGACTGCATCAATTTGGCGCCATCTATGGGGATGAAAAAGTTCCTAACCTTTCACTAGCATCATCTCTCTTTCGAATACAAAGAGATGGCGATCACCAGATCACACAACAATGAAAAATAAGGGGACACGTCAAATGCTCAGCCTGGTGCTACTTTACCGCTCTCGACGGTGCAAGCTCAAGCTCCCAGAACAACAGCAAAAATGACAGACCGTGAAACAGATCCAAGATCACTTTTTATACAGCAAATCCTGCTGACGATGAAGACGCTCAAGTCGATGAAACAAAAGCCTGATGAGACGCTAAAAGCGTACTGATGATACATAAAAATGGTCACACCCCTGAGCCGTACACATGTCATGATAATCTCGAGGAACTACAGGCCCCAGCATCAGCCCAATGTTGATTCGGCCAAGGCAGTTCTAAGCCCACTCACTTCAGTCCACTAGGCGACCCAGACTCTCACAGTACGCTAGGCCCACATGTCTCATAACTATCCTACCCGTAAGCCCTTCTTAGGAAACTATATCGAGGATTAGCTTCGGACAGGCAACTACAGCTGCTATCCGCTTCCAACTAGGAAGCAAACACCAAAGTATCTTCCACACAAAGAAACTCCCTTCTACGAATTGGTTTTGGATTGGAAACTATCTCTCGCGTATCTAAGAGCACAGAGCTAACATGGAACTTCCCTCCTACAGCACAACTCCTACTTAAAAAGGGATATCCACGAAGATTTCCTCCCTAAACTATGCTTACGATGGCCTGGTTAAATCAAGACTCCTTGCACTATAAATCAGACATGAGTTTGGTAAGCTAAGGTATGCTACAAATCCCCTATTACAGCATTACACCTTCTGCGGAGCCCTGTCTGACTTTAGCATCGTAGTGCCATCGGCCACCACAACGGTGGTCTGTGGCTCACGTGTGCTATTTGTGCAAGTCAGCAGGTCAGCAGGAAGCGAAAAACGACTGCATCAGTTTGGCGCCGTCCGTGGGGACGACATAGTTCATAACTTTACACTAAGCATCGTCTCCTTTCAAAAACACAGAAAGATTGTGACCACCAGGTCACGCAAGAACGAAGAACAAGGGGATGCGTCCAACGCTCAGGCCATCCCTGTACCGCCCCTTTCAGTAGTTCCTGTCATGCGTGGGCATTCAACTCACGGTCCTACACTGACGCCAACACCATTGAACCCTAAATCGGATGAACTATTTTTTTCATTCACCAGGCTCTGTCTATAATTAAGGATGTAACGATCCGATTCGCATGGTATGATATTGCCCTCTTTGTGCTTAACCACCCTCACATCGTCATACTAAGAGGATCCAACATCGCATATATATAGCACATACCCTTCCCTCACCCAGGCGATGTGAGACTATAACACCTACGTAGTCTGCCAGCTTCTGAGCCCGCCCACACATCGTAGCCAGTTAGCCTTACTGCCAGCCCACACATGGTAGCTCATCAGCCTCAGAGCCCGCCCACACAAGTTTGTCAGAATCCACCCCCTCTTAGGAGCCAAATGTCCTCGTTGGCACACTTTCGGTTGGGTCCGGCTCTGATACCATTCTGTAACGATCCAATCCACATGGTATGACGCGTTTTAAAGCCATAAGGGTGGTTAAGCCCAAAGCGGACAATATCATACCATGTGGATTGGGTCGTTAAAGAATGGTATCAGAGTCGGACCCAGTCGGAAGTGTGTCAATGAGGATGTTGGGCTCCTGAGGGGGGTGGATTGTGACAGCTTTGTGTGGGCGGTCTCTGAGGCTGACGAGCTCCCATGTGTGGGCTAGCTTTGAGGCTACGATGTGTGGGCGAGCTCAGAAGCTAGTAGGCTACCTAGGTATTATAGTCCCGGCCACATCGCCTGGGTGAGGGAAGGGTTGATGCAGATTTTACTAACCTAAATTAATAAGCTAATAAACCCTACTTGTAATACCGAAAGTGTACGACTGTCTAACTAGTAGACAGTGGAAAATATGGGTCGATCCCACGAGGATTTAGGAGACAATCAAATTCTAAAACCTATTTAAATTAATTTAGAGTGGGAGTTACAGCAGATTAAAATTACTAAATTAAAAGAATTAAATTGAACAACTAAAAATTAAATTGATAAGATGATGAAGAAGTGGACCGAGACATCGAATCCACCATAGGTTCTTCGAGATTTGTCTAACCTAAATTACTGTTTTCGAGATTCACTATGACTAATCTAAGGATTAATCCACATTCACAATTCATTTCAACAAATGCATAAACCTCTAGCATTGCTTGTCTTTCTACGACACACAATCACAAGTTTAACTTAATTAATTCTAAACCCCTTGCATTGCATGTCTTTCTACGGCACACACAATCACAGATTTAAATTAATTACTTAAAACAGGCTTTGAATATCAATAAAGATAACTTCTAACTACCGATTAGTCTAGATTCTTATACCAAATATAATCGGTAAAAGCAAGTTATTGAAATTCAGAAATCAATTGTATTTAACATTCAAGCATATAGAAAACAAAAATTCGGATTCAACAAACTCTAGGAAACCTTGTGGTTTCATCTTCACCTCGGTGTGGGGTCTAGAATATCATGGTAGATGAGGTCACAACACTGGCATAGGTGAAGTCCATCTGTTCCCACACGAACATGCAACGCGAAGGGCTGCAAGTGTACTGTGATGGTACAAAGTAAGTAACCGGGATGCAAATAACCAGATTGAAAAATCAGTTATTTCCCTCCTTAACTGGTCGTCCCCTACCTCGCGAGAGAAATTCCTTGCTTCTCTGCTTCTTCTTATCCTTGTTGTTTCTTCTTTGAACCTACGAGAAAGACAATCAAATAGAGGAGGTGAAAGGAGAAAACAAGCGAGATGGAGGGGAGGAGGCAAGGCGATGGTGAATGCGTTACTGCTTTGTGTCTTCTCTGTTTCTTCATGGCTCATGTGACTCGGCTGCAAAACAGAGTGAGGGGAGAGGGAGGTGACGAATGTAAGAAGGAGAAGAAGATGTCATGAAAATGAGGTGGCGTGAAGTCTGTTGGTTGTGAGCTCTGTCTCGTGATGGTGAACACTGATAGGGAGAGAAATAGGGACGCTGGTGTGGTGTCTGTTTGGACAATGTGGTGTGGTGAAGAAAACAGGGAAGTGGTGGGAGAAAGGAATGGTGAAGGATTGTGGTGATGGTGAGGTGTGTTGTCAGTCCTCCTATTGAGCGAGGATCGCCGGCAAGGTGGATGTGGCGTGGTGGCTAGAAAAACACAAAGGGAAAAAGAAAAGTGACATGGAAGATAGATGAGCAGGGCATCCAAAAGGGGGAGAAGAAGATGTGATTCCTGTTTGCCAATTATATGGGGAAGGATTAGGGTAAATTTGGGCTTGGGTTTAGGTTAAAACGAATGGATTTGGGTTTGCTTGGGTTGAGTTTTGGCATTTGATTGTCGACTTGTCACCTGTTACTTTGTACTACCATTTGAGCCAACCAATTGATCATTTTTCAAATTGTTGCCTTAACGCGATTTCTTCGTTTACGCTTAAATTCCTATAAAAACATGAAAACAAAATAATTAAAATAAAATATAATGTCCAAAGCACTATATAATTTCCAAAGCGGACAATATCATACCATGTGGATCAGGTCGTTATAGAAAGATTGTGACAGCCTTGTGTAGGCAGGATCTGAGGATGACGAGCTACCATGTGTGGACGGTCTTTGAGGCTGGCAGACTACGATGTGTGGGCAGGCTCAGAAGCGGGTACGCTACCTAGGTGTTGTAGTCCCACATCGCCTGGGTGAGGGAAGCGTATGTGTTATATATGTGCGAGGTTGGATTCCCTTGGTATGACGCATTTTAAAGCCGTGAGGGTGGTTAAGCCCAAATCGGACAATATCATACCATGTAGATCTGGTCGTTACAAAGGCGCTCACATCAGTGAAGCAAAGGGTTGACGAGACACTAGAAACATATCTAACAAGCTTTAACAGTGAAATAACCACCGTCCACACGTGCAATGATACAACGGTTGTTTCAACCTTCATTAACGAATTGCAGGGAGGAAAGTTTTACAACTTTCTGACGCTAGACCCTCTGGCAAACATGACAGACCTGACGAAGCAAACACAAAACTTCATCGCCTTGAGAGCGGAACAGACAAGAACCGAACCCAAGGAGCCATCGGTCAACAGAATACATGTGCTTCACGGAGCACATTCCGAGTCCGAGCTATCCAATAGGTTAAAAAAAAGGGTTTTACGAGATATGAGGATCTACGTGGCGAACAGTCGATGCAACATGGTCGGAAGCAAGGCCCATCCATGCCTCTGGTATTTACAGAGGAGGATCTCCATAGCATACAACTCCCGCACGATGACGCCCTGGTTGTGGCAGTTTCCATGGCACGTTGGGAGGTAAGAAGATCCATGGTCAATACCGAAAGCTCGATGAACGTCCTTTTCCTCCGTATGCTCCGCAACATGCAACTAGACAAATAAGCATTAAGTCCTGATGGTCATCCAGTGACCGACTTCAGTTGCAAAAAATGGTTCCCTGTGGGAAAGATACAGCTGACAATAACAACGGGAGAACATCCAACTCATAAAACCCTGTTTCAGGAGTTCGTAGTGATTGACATGCCTTCGGCGTACAATGCAGTTTTGGGAAGACCCTGGATACACCAGATGGGAGCGGTGGTTTCCACCCTGCACCACTGCGTCAAGTACCCAACGAATGAAATGGTCTGTACATTGAGAGGAGATCAGCTGGCGGCCATGGAATGCCAATACATGGCGACTTTGCCACCCGACAATCCTCAACAGGAAGCCAATCCAACGGCCAAGACTACCCTCTGTTCAACCTAAAGAATCGAGGAAGAATGACCGACACCAGGTAACGAGGCACCGGTAAGCCCTCGAGGCTGGCCCAATGCTGGACAACCAAAGGTAGAAACCGTTACAACCCTTCACCGACCCGGCTATGACCAAATTCGAATATCACCCCAAAGCCTAATCCATTTCGCGCAGATCACGATGGCGGAGGAAGTGGGAGTCTAGTCAGCACTGGTCCGCTGATGACAACGACTAGCCAAGGGATCATTACTCTCAATGCAGACAATGATTGTCGAACTTGCCAGGTAAGTCCAGTCTGTTTTGCGACTGACGACGAACGGCTTCTGGTGCCCAAAGTTTAATCTGCTTTGCGCGGATCACGATGGCGGAGGAAGTGGGAGTCTAGTCAGCGCTGGTTCGCTGATGATGATGACTCGCCAAGGGATCATTACTCTCAATGCAGACAGTGATCACTGAACTTGCCAGGTAAGCCCAGTCAGTCCGCGACTAATGACGATAGCTTTTAGTGCCCAAAGCCTAATCCGCTTCACATGGATCACGATTGTGGAGGAAGTGGGAGTCTAGTAAGCGTTGGTCTGGTGATGGCAAAGACTTGCCAAGGGATCATTGCCCCCTTTGAGGCCAATGATCGTCGAACCTAATCAGGTAAGTCTAGCTGGTGACGACTAGCAAGGAAAACTTCTGATCAAAACCTGGACTTGTAGCCCCCACTGCGAGGGTGTAGATAGTCTGTAAGGTGGGAGCCTAGTCAATTCCAATGGCTCGCCACGGGACCACTGCTTTTCAACGTGGCGGCCAAATCACAAAACCTGGACTTGTAGCCCCCACTGTGAGGGTGTAGATAGTCTGGAAGATGGGAGCCTAGTCAGTCCCGAACTTATTCCGATTGCTCGCCATGAGACTACTGCTTTTTAGCGTGGCCGCCAAATGACAAAACATGGACTTGTAGCCCCCACTGTGAGGGTGTAGATAGTCTGAAAGGTGGGAGCCTAGTCAATCCCGAACTGATTCCGATGGCTAGCCACGGGACCATTTTTTTTCAGCGTGGCCGCCAAATAACCAAAACCTGAACTTGTAGTCCGAGCTGCAAGGGTGTAGATAGTCTAGAAGGTGGGAAACCCAGTCAGCCACGACTTGATTCCGACGGTTTGCCACGGGGCCACTGCTTTTCAGCGTGGCCGCCGAACTCTCCCAAATTTATAGCCGGATGTGCACAGGTGTAGATAATTTGGAAGGTGGGAGACTAGTATGTCCCGAACTGATTCCGATGGTTTGCCACAGGACCACTTCTTTTCAGCCTGGTCGCCAAACTCCTCTCGAATTCATAGCCCCTATCGTGCGGGGAGGGTGTAGATGGTTTGAAAGGTGGGAGCCTAGTCGGTCTTGAATTGATTCTGAGGGCTTGCCACGGGACCAATGCTCTTCAACCTAATCGCCAAACTTTTACTCCTCGAACTATTCGGAAGGTGGGAGCCTCGTCAGTCCTGAACTGATTCTGACAGCTTGCCACTAGACCACTACTTTTAAGCCTAGTCACCAAAATCTTACTCCCTGAATCAGTAGCCTAGTTTACTTGGACATAAATGATTCAGAAGGTGGTAGCCTAGTAAGTTCTGAACTGATTCCGACGGCTTGACACGGGACCACTACACTTCAGCCCGGTCGCCAAACATGAATCTAGCTGAATCAGCGTCTTCATGCTCAAACGGACTGACATCCTAATATTAGCGAAGGCCATTTGCGCCGATACAAAGTTAGTACGGCCAGTGCCAAGATAAAATCTATTTAGGATGCCAACCTGAGCATACGGCGCCTGACTCGGCACGAATGCTCTGACACATACACTCGATCATTGCAACTCGCCCATAGCAGTAACTGCAGCCGACCGGTCAGACAAACAGGGTAAGCCTCAAGCAACTTACCTCTGGGACAAGACACAGCTCGGGCAACTCAACCCCCAGCTTAACTGTCTGCAACATGCCCACTATAGGACATGACTACGCAACAACGACCTCGAGTCGTTTACAATACATAGCGGTCAAGCTCTCTATCGCAGACAGACCGGTCAACGTCCTATTGATTTGACCAGCCTGTGCCAAAGCAAGACGACAATACAAAATGAAAAACATACAATAGAGACAACAAGCATAAAACTGATAAAACTACTTTCATTAACGGTCAAAACGAAAAGGAGTACAATCACACCAAGTTTACTCCCTATCAGGAGAAGGTACAAAAACATAATAGCTAAGCCTAGTAGAAGTTGGAACAGGGATAGCGTCCGCATGCACCACGATTTGGGAATCAGGGCCCACATTGTCTTCTTCGTCCGACGATGCAGAGGTAATAGACAAATCTACATATGACATCTTATGTTGGCCAAGATCCCACTCCGGATGCTCCTATTTCATCAGCGCCAACAGCTCCAGCCGGCCATGTACAACCTAACGAAACGCACATTTGCCTTGCTCATGAAAAAGCTCTTCCTCTCGCACTTTCTCGTCAACAAGTTCACGCTCCAGCAGCTCCAACTTGCCAGTCAGCATGTCGACCTGAGATTGCTCTGTGGCCAGACTGTTATCCACAGCATTAAGCTCATCCAACCCAATTCAAGCTGGTTCCCAGCCTTTCTCGCCTCGCAGGCACAAAACTCCACATTGGATTCCAATTGTTGCTTCTCAGCAGCCCAATCAGCTTCCTTCGAAGCGCTATCTTCAGCAAAAGACTACAGCTCAGAACACGCCTTAGCATCGGCAGATCCGGCTCAACTCCTACCTAAGTTCGTCTCTTTCGAACACCGCCTCTGACAGGTTACGCTCAAGATCCTCCAAGGGATCACTCTGAGTCTCAACGGCCATAGTTGAAAACCTTGACTTGCGCGTCACTAAGGTTTGACCTGTCTACAACTCCTGCCATCCGTAAGTAATCCTTCTCCAAACTAGGAACATCAGTATCCGCCTCAACAGCCCAGCAGACTCACGTTCCTCTCTCACCGGAGCAGGTCATGTCGAAGACAGCCCAACTCTAACGTGAGACCTCTTCCTCACAAAGGAAGCAAGCGTCACAAATGGCTCCAACACATCGGATAGAACATGAACTTTGGCCCCATCTTCCAACTTAACGTGTGATTCTCGATACAGAGTGGGGGAAACGTACCAGTTGTCTCACAACCCACTACGGATGAAGTTGGAAACTCTTATGACATCGACCGCCTTCCTTTTCGGCAAGACACGGAACGTCTCCGTGGTGTTTTGCTCCTCTAAGATAAAAGGAGTAGTAGGAAACCTTCCTGCAAGAAAACACAAGTAATTAGCAGTCAGCCCGCTATCAAGCATACCAAAGTCGCAAGAAAACGGTGGACTTACGGAGCCGCTTGAACTGTCGCTCGAGTGAACAACCCCTGCACCAGAAATATTTTGAATCTGCGGGAGCCAAGAAGCAATACTTCTACCAGAACTTGAAATCGTCAGGAAGTTTATCGAAGTAATTTGGAGACTTCTTACAGACAACATTACTCTTCAACCGATGAGAGGTCAGCAACTGGATCACCCGCGGATACACACTAACACCGGCCTCCTTAGCACTGAGCACTGAGCAAAATCATGAGGACGATCCTATATCCATTGGGCTCCAACTGAGCCGGAGGAATCCCTAAGAGATCCAAGAACTCCCAAATCACGACCAGAACCGGAAAGTGCACTCCAGTTTGAAGCATCCCACGATGTAAGCAAATGAAATCGCAAGAGGTGACACTGGCGTTTGGTCGCCCGTTAGAAGATACAACGACAGGTCCTCAGGGACTCCAAACTTCGTACGGATTTCGACAGGACCAAGCTCGGACAACAAACCTGTCTTCAAAAAACTCCAAGGCCTCGGCAAAAACAACATCATCGAAAAGGTTTTCTCGAACCATGAAAAAGACGAACAATTTTTTCAGAATAATATCTTCGAAAACAAATAAAGCAAAAGAATCAGATTCTGCATTGTGGATGACCTAAATAGAGTTTGGGTTCCCACCTCTTTTCCGCCAAACCAACGCAGTTCAATTAATGTAGCGTGGCTCAAGCAACGATTCGGACTCAATCATCATGAGCGACACATCCCTTCAAGAGATGACTTAGGGAAACGATGTGACGACCCACTAACTCGGGGGGAGTAGTTGATGATACATAAAAACGGTCACACCCCTGAGCCGTACATGTGTCATGATGATCTTGAGGAACTACAGGCCCCAACATCAGCCCAATGATGATTCGACCCAAGTGGTTCTAAGTTCGCTTACTTCAGTTCGCTAGGCGGACCCGAACTCTCACAGCACGCTAGGCCCACACGTCTCACAACTATCCTCAATACCCGTAAGCCATCCTTAGGCAAGTATCTCGAGGATCAGCTTCAGACGAGCAACTACAGTTGCTTTTTGCTTTCAACTAGGAAACAAACACCAAAGTATCTTCCACACAGGGAAACTCCCTTCTACGTATTGCTCTTGGATTGGGAACTATCTTATGCATATCTAGGAGCACGGAGCTAACATGGAACTTCCCTCCTACAGCACGACTCCTAATTAGAAAGGGATCTCCACGAAGATCTCGTCCTTAAACTACACTTACGATGGCCTGGTTAAACCAGGACTCCATGCACTATAAATAAGACATGAGGTTGGTAAACTAAGTACGCTACAAATTCCCTGTTACAGCATTACACCTTCCTCATAACCCTGTCTGACTTTAGCATTGGATTGCCATCGACCACCATAACGGTGGTCTGTGGCTCACGTGTGCTACTTGTGCAGGTCAATCGGTCAGCGGGAACCAGGTTAAAGCAGGGAGCAAAAAATGACTGCATCATGTACCTAACGCGCTTCAACAGCGATCTAACTTTCGTCAACGTGTGCAACGGCACAACGGTCGTCTCAACCTTCATTGATGGTCTGAGGAAAGGAAAGTTCTACAATTTCCTAACGCTGGAGCCACCAGCAAATATGGCGGACCTGGCAAAGGAAGCATAGAGTTACATCTCCTTTGAGGAAGAATGGAAAATTAGGAGTAAAGTTGGACCTAAGGAGGAATCCCTCAACAAAAGGGAAAAAGGAGAATCGGCGGCTGCAATATATGTGCATCATGGGGCCACTCCGAGTCCGAACTATCAAACATGTCCAGGAAAAGGGCTCTCAGAGATATGAGGGTCCAAGCAATACGCGACGAACAACTAACACTGCACTCCCAAAGGCATGACCATCCCATGCCACTAGCCTTTACAGACAAAGACCTCCAGGACATCCAACAACCACATAATGACGCCCTGGTAATAACGAACTCCCAGGCAAGCTGGGGAGTAAGGAGATCCTTGGTGTACACAGGAAGCTCATCGAACGTCCTATTTCTGCGCATGTTCTACAGCATGCAACTAAAGGAAAAAACACTGACCCTTGATAACCGTCCGATGATCGATTTCAGCAGCGAAAAGCACTTTCCAGTGGGAAAAATACAATTGACAGTGGTAGCAAGAGAGAAGCCGACTAAAAAAACTTTGTTTCAAGAGTTCATAGTGATCGACGCACCTTCATCATATAATGCAGTTTTGATGAGACCCTGGATACACCAAACGGGAATGGCAGTCTCCACTCTACACCAATGCATAAAGTATCCGATAAACCAAACACTCGGTACGTTAAGAACCAGGCGATCGCCAAAGAGTGTCAGTGCATAATGACACTACTACCAAGAAATTCTCAGTTAACAGCTATCCCCGTGACCAAGATGTCTTTCAATTTTGCTCGAGAAGCTGAGGGAGAACAGCGTATCCTAGACGACAAAGCTCCTATAAGCCCCCGAAACAAGCCCAACGCCAGCCAACTGGAGGAAGAAACCATCACGGTCTACATCGACAGCCCGATCAACAGCAGGGCTATCTAGATAGGTTCCCACTTGAGCAAAGATTTGGCGAAATAGCTCACGAAGCTGCTACAACAAAACCAGGACGTCTTTGCCTAGCATGCGAGACATGGTGGGAATCGACCTGTCAATAATCACTCATCGCCTAGAGGTGGACCCCACGAGGAAAACCATACGACTGAAGAAGAGAACCATGGCACCCGAGAGAAACGCGATCATAAATGAGGAGGTGCAGCGATTACTCAACGCGGACATCATCAAGAAAACATGATACCCAGACTGGCTGGCAAACACCGTTTCGATAAAAAAGAAAAACAGTAAATGGAAAGTGTGAGTAGACTACACGGACCTGAACAAAGCCTGCCCAAAGGATTGCTTGCCGCTCCCCCGCATTGATCCGATCATAGACGCCACATATGGGCACAACTTACTAAGTTTCATGGACTCCTACCCAGGCTACAATCAAATATTAATACACCCCTGGATAAAAAAAAGACTTCTTTCGTAACTAAGAGAGGGATATACTGTTACAGGGTGACGTCGTTTGGCTTAAAGAACGCATGTGCTACATACCAACGACTGGTAAACTGAATGTTTAAAGACCAAATCGGCAGGAATATGAAGGTATACATTAACGATATGTTAGTCAAGAGCCTCCGCAACCCCAACCACATAGGGACCTCACTAAAGCATTCATCCAGCTCAGGAAATACCAGATGAAATTCAACCCACAGAAGTGTATGTTCGGAGTTGAGTCTGGAAACTTCTTAGGCTACATAGTGAACAAGAGGGGAATCGAAGCTGACCTAAAATAGATTCAGGTTCTTTTCGACATAAAAGCCCCCACCAACATCAAAGAATTTCAAAGCCTGACTGGGAGAGTAGCAACACTCAATAGGCTTATATCTAAATTTTTCGACAAATGCCTTCCTTTCTTTAAAATACTAAGAGGAAGCAAAAGATTCGCGTGGGACGAAGAGTGCGAACAAGCCTTTTAGAGCTTGAAAGCATACATGGGTAGTCCAGGGCTACTCTCAAAATTGGCGTCTGGAGAAAAACTCTACTTATACTTGTCTGTTTCTAAGCACGTTGTCAGCTCATCCCTCGTACGGGATGACTGGGAACCCAAAAACCAGTGTATTACATCAGCAAAATCGTCATGGAGGCGGAGGCACACTACCATCACCTAGACAAATTAGCCCTAACACTGGTTGTATCCTAGAGGAAACTGAGGCCCTATTTTTAGGCCCACTCTATAACAGTTCTAACCAAGCACCCGATCCGCTCGATACTGCATAAACCAGAGTTATTCGGCAGGATGGTGAAATGGTCAGTGGAACTCGAGCAGTTTGACATAAGCTACGCGCCAAGAACCACCATCAAAGCCCAGGCACTGGCAGACTTCATCGCCGAGTTCACCGGTGGGGAAGAACCAAAGACATATCTTCAAACCTTGGATTCAAGCATCCAGGAACGTACCTTGTGCTACGACGGATCATCGACGAGAAAAACAAACGAATCTGGGATCACACTCCACTCTCCAAGAGGCTTCACCCTCGAAAAACTGTCAGATTCGACTTTCCCGCTTCGAACAACGTGGTCGAATACAAGGCCCTCCTATCCGGCCTGAAGCTAGCCTTAGGGATCAGGATAGATCGTCTTATAGCATACATCGACTCAAGCTAGTAGACAACCAGGTCAAAGAAGATTTCAACAGCAAGAATCCCTGCATGATAGCCTACCGCGAAAAGGTACTCCAGGCAATGAGTGGGTTCAAAAGGTGCGAGCTTGTACAATGCCCTCAAGACGACAATAAAAGAGCTGACGCGCTAGCTAAGTAAGCCCCAGCCTTTGACGAAGTCTCAAGCAGTCTCATTGAATGACTTTGATCCTCGACATTACAACCAGAGCCCTACCGACCGAGAAAGTTGAAGCCAGAAGACTGAAAAATAGAGCAGCAAGGTGCATTCTCCTAATCGACAAGTTATAATGGAGATCAGTGAGAGGACCCCTACTCCGATGTCTGTCACCTCTAGAGGCAAGTCAGGTCCTGAGAATGATCCACGACAGTATATGCAAAAATCATTCGGGTGGGAGAACCCTCGCCTACAAAGCTTTAACCCAAGGATACTATTGGCCGACAATGCAATGAGAAGCCATAAATATTGTCCACAAGTGCTACAAATGTCAGAGGTTCGCCATACATACACATGCCTTCCCAGCCACTGACGCCGATGACAAGTCCATGCCATTCGCGTAGTGGGGTATGGACATTGTCGGACTAATCCCAGCTTCAGCAGGTAAAAGGTTCCTTCTAGTGGTCATTGACTACTTCACCAAGTGGGTCAAGGCCGAGCTCCTATCCAAGATAGGGAAGATCCAGATAGAAAAATTCATATGGAAAACCATCGTCTGCAGATTTGGCATCCCTGGAGTATTGGTCAGTGACAACGAAACTCAATTCAAGGGTATCAAGGTTAAAAAAAACTATGCAACAGTTTGACCATCAATCACCATTTCTCCTCGCCAAGGCACCCACAAGCCAACAGCCAAGTGGAGGTTACCAATCGAACAATCCTCGAGACGATCAAAAGGAAGCTTGATGCGGCCTGAGGGAAATGGGTTCCAAAAATACCGAGAATACTCTGAGCATATCGGACAACCAAAAGAATCCCTACCGGAGAAACACCCTTCGCCCTGGCATATGGGTCAGAAGCCACAGTTTCGGTAGAACTCGAAGCCCCAACATTTCGAACATAACAGTTCAAACTAGACGGTAACGATGAAGCCTTGCGCATTGGACTAGAACTCCTCGAAGAAAAGTGGGATTTAGCCTTTACCAAGATAGTTGCCTACCGACAACCAATAGCGCAATACTACAACAAGAAAGGTCAAGCCACTTGAATTCAAATTGAGAGACTGGGTACTCAAAAAGACCCAGCAAAACACTAAAGAAGCTGACGCGGGAAAGCTGAACATGAATTGGGAAGGACCCTACAGAGTAACCAAGGTCAACAGGTCGAGGACGTATTGGTTGGAAGACATAAACGACGATAGACTTAAACGACTATGGAATGTAAAGCATCTCAAAAAATATTATCAATAAAAATATTTTCTTTTACTAAACTTCCACTACTGTTAGTTACGACAAACTCAACCTCCGATCATCCCCGCTATGACCAGACTCAAGGGATTACACCCAACGCCTAGTCCACTATGCGCGGATGACGATGGTCGTGAAAGTGGGAGTCTAGTCAGTGCTCATACGCCTGATGATGACGACTAGCCAAGGGATCATTGCTCTCAAACAAACAATGTCGTCGAACTTACCAGGTAAGCTTAGTCAAATCTTGGCTGATGATGATGGCTTCTGATGCCCAACGCCTAGTCCGTTGCATGCAAATAATGACAACCGAGGAAGTGGGAGTCTAGTTAGCGTTCATACGCCTAATGATGATGACTCACCAAGGGATCATTGCTCTCCAACAGACAATGATCGCCGAACTTATCAGGTGAGCTTAGTTAGTTCGCGGCTGATGACAATGTCTTCTGGTGCCTAATGCCTAGTCCACTAAGCGCGGACGATGGCGGCCGAGGAAGTGGGAGTTTAATCAGCGCTCATATGCTTGAGTATGACGACTTGCCAAGGGATCATTGCTCTCCAACAGACAATGATCGCCAAACTTACCAGGTAAGCTTAGTCAATTCGTGGCTAATGACGACGACTTCTGGTGCCCAACTTCTAGTCCGCTGCGCGCGAATGGCGACGGCTGAGGATGTGGGAGTCTAGTAAGTGCTTATACGCCTGATGACAATGACTCGCCAAAGGATCATTGTTCTCTGATAGACAATGATTGTCGAACTTATCAGGTAAGCTTAGTCAGTTCGCGATTGATGACGACGATTTTCGGTTCCCCATATCTGGTGCCCAACTTCTAGTCAGCATTCATACGCCCGATGACAACGACTCACCCACGGATCACAGCTCTAAGACAATGATCGCCGAACTTACCATGTAAGCTTAGTCAGTTCGCTACTAACAACAACGGCTTCCGGTACCGACGCCTAGTCCACCACGCGCGGATAATAAAGGGTGAAAGGAGAGTCTAGTCAACACTCTCACGCCTAATAAAGGCGACTCGACAATGATCCCTGAAATGCAATGACCTTTGGAGCAAACCAATGCCAAGTCTGCGATACTCGGACAACGGCCATTAAATGCGTATTTGGTAGTACCACAGCTTGTAGTGGCAGCTCGCCCATGAGCGAGAGCAGCTAAAAGCAGTTAGTTACACCGCGATTCAGCTGGCGCACACGAACGATCAGCCAAAAACTTTCTTGGCTCGAAAGTACGAATTCTACAGCATACAAAACTTCTAAAGAAGGCACAACGAAACGACAATATAAGACAAAAGGCAAAGTTATAAACCACGACTTCCATTAAAAACTTATGTTCGTCTTTGTTTTTAGGAGAACGTTACAACTTATTCAAAGTAGCATGATGCAAAACAGTTTCCTCAACAGCCTGTCCCACAAGGCCAGAGTTTTCCTCTTGCACGATGGTTCCAAAAGCAGCCCTTCTATAATGGGCGAAGTCAAGGTTGATGTCAGGTGTTCTTTTCTAATGAGCTCTAGAAGCTCCAATCTGCCCTGAATAACCTTTGATGAGATCTGTGGCCTCCGTCCCGAAGCGCCAAAACCCACCATGCCTACCAAAGGGGCATATTGCGAACGCTCTTCTAACAACAAGCGTTCAGCCTCGCGGACACAACGAAGCCCCTCAGTGACCTCGGACTCAAACTGCCTTCTATAAAGGCCGACTCCATTTTTGCCCGCTTCCTCTCAGCAACCTGGGCTTGCAGATCGGATGATCACTTGTCCACGACAACGACTAAGTGTTCCAACTTAGCACGAGCCCATCCCAGCTCGGCACGGGTTGAAGCTAAGTCATATTTAGCCGACTGTAGTTGAGCCCTTATGATTGCGAACTCTACTTCAGACACGGACACCGCAGCTCCCACGACCCCAAGTTCGCGGCAGCACCAGAATTCTGCAGCTGATCAGTCAAAGAATCTACCCAGTGAAAAGCCTCCGAGTATGACACCTGCAAGTTGGTGAAAGTCTTCTCCAAAGCAAGAACTTTTCCACGAGCAACCGGATGCAGCCCAGTGGGACCATGTGACTCAAAAGCATGATATTCCGCCGCGGACCCATGGTAACTCACAACGTCTACACCTGGTTCAGTGTGTTCTCCCTCCACTTCAACAAGGGAGACAACAATGTCAAGCGAGAGCCGATGATCCCCTAAAATGGCTTCTAGGTCAGAGGAGGGCAATCTGTGTTTCACTACAGCCATCGCGTTCTCTGGCAAGGACAAAGGCTCAGAAAAAGAAACAACATGGGTAGAGGGTTACCTCTGTTTTGGAACAACAACATGAGGATCGCTTGCCTCCAATTCCACCAACCTAGTCGGACTAGGCATGGCCAAGTTCCTTTTTCCTCAAATGATGGCCGACGGCCTCTTCAGGCGGTGAACCTAGCGCGGTAAGAACGTCATGAGAGCACCATAGCAGTCCGTTCCACACTACATTACCCGACATTATGACCTCCTCAACAGACATCAATGGGAGTTTGATGAACTCCCTTTCTACCCGTTTTTCCTCCTCAAAGAGAATCGAAACCGCGAACTTCCTTGAAAAAATAACCAACGTATCAAATCAGCATTGCATCCGAGAATGAGAAAATGAGATAACAACGAAGAAACTTACTGAGGTTGAACTGGAATTATCTGTGGACTCGACGAACTCCAAACTTGAAATATAGGGAATTCACTGAAGCCAAAAACCAATACTTCGTCCAAGGCTCGGTATCATCCGCTACCAGACTCAAGCAAGAATGGTTATTCAATATGCAAAGGCCCTTAGAATCCAATCGAATGGCGGTCAGATGATGAACTATCGTCGGGTTATACAAAGGCCAACATCGTGCGCCCGGAGAAGGATCATAATCAAAATCTTGAACCCGCTCGAGACCAAATGAGCGGGAGGCAAACAAAGAGAAAAGAAGAAGCGCCAAACGTCATCTGACACTGATAATCAGAGCCCAGATTCGAACATGCCTCAATGCAACCCTATGTACCCCTGAGGGGGTGAAGACAAAGCTCTATCCACGAGCACATGAATGATTTTCCCAGATCCCTGGAATATGATATAGGCTCCGAAGCCCGATTAACTCGGTTTCATCAACCAAACTATTTTTAAAAGCTTGAGATAGGTGAAAGACAGTAACTGCTTGGACGTAAGTTCAACATTATTATCCATTGATAGAAAGTGCAAAACGAACTCTACAAAAGCACAATCGCACAAAAGAACAATGCAAAAAGTAACATGAGAGATCCTCCTCAAAGCAACGACTATTTATAGGAAATACAAACCGTACTTCTTCTCCTCGAACAATCACGTATTCATTAATGATATGCGCCACTCAAGACAACGCTTTGGGTTCAATCACCACGACGGTATAGTTAATTTTCAAAGATTCAATGGACCGACTAGGCGCCCCACTAACTCGGGGGGAGTAGCTGATGATACACCAAAACGGTCTTTCGTTTGCACCATACACGTGTCATAATGATCTTGAGGAATATTAGGCCCAAGCGTCAGCCCTACAATGATCCGGCCCAAGCAATTCCAAGCTCGCACAATGCAGTCCGCCAGACAAACCCGAAATCATTACAGCCTGCTAAGCCCACGCATCTCGCAGCTATCCTCAATACTCGTAAGCCCTACTAAGGTAAGTATCTCGAGGATTAGCTACGAACAGGAAAGATAGCAGCACTTTGCTTCCAACTAGGAAGTAAATATCAGAGTATATGTCTCACATGGAGACTTCTATCTATGGACAACTCTCGGAACATGAACTATCTCCCACATATCTAGGAGCACAAGGTTAATAGGGAAACTCCCCTTCACAAAACTCCTAATTAGATAAGGATCTCCACGAAGATCTTCTTCCCTAAAACTATGTCATCGATGGCTTGGTCGAACCAGGACTCCAACACCATAAATAAGACATGAGGTTGGTAAACTAAGGTACGCTACAAATTCCTTGTTTACAACATTACGCCTTCCTCAGATCCATATCTGACTTTAGCATCAGAGTGCCATCGGCCACCACAACGGTGGTCCGTGGCTCACATGTGTTCCTTGGGTAGGTCAGCAGGTTTGCACGTCAAGGTCAAAACAGGGAACGAAAATCGACTGCATCAATAATAAATATATTATAATTATTAATAATAAATATTAAAAAATTCAATTCAGGCCAGATTGGATGGGCGGGATTGAAAATCTTCATCCTGGTCCCATCCCACTCTAGATCGGGACGAGATGGGATTGCTAAATCCCAATAAGACCCATAAAAATCATGGCAGGATCAGGATGGGATTGGGATTGCGGAATGGGATGCCCACCCTTAATAGACGTCATCAATGGTGATGGTCATCTCTCCAAAAGGGAAGTGAAATGTGTTGGTCTCGGGTTGTCAATGCTTGACGAAAGCACAAATAGTCACTCTATGGACATGATCCTTACAATAGTCGATCAAAGGACGTAGACCTCTCTTATGGACCATTGAAATTACTTCTTTCGGCTCCTCACTCAACTTCCAAACTAAAAAAATTCTTATATTGATGCCGACACCTCAACTCACCTCATTCCTAAATACAACAAGTGATAAGAAAAACTATTCAATGTCCAAATAGTATAAAAATATTAAGTACTGTATATTTTAAGATCTTAAAAATATTATAATTACCTTCTCACCAGCCAAATGGACCGGGAAACATGACCATCATAATCCTCTAATATGGAGCCATCTTTGGGACTGCAAGAATAGGAAACTTTTTCATGTTCTTCATCTTCATCGGCACTAGGTTCGACATAAATAACTAGTTCCTCTTCTTTTTGAACCTCTTCATTACCCCATTCTTTTTCGCTTCATCAACCTCATGTGCAACACCCTCACCAACCACACCATGTTGACTTTGCGATAACATTAGGAGTGTCGCCGCTTCATCCACGTCAATAAATTTACTCCCCATTTCATCTCCTCTTCTTTCTCCCCCAGTTTCTGCATTTTATTTCTCTATTCCATTTTTTTCTTTACTTTTTATTGCAATGACATTTCTAATAGATACCATCATTGGTCGTCTTTGAGCTATTTGAGATAGATGATCCCCACTACTACCATCATGACCATACCAACCAAAGAAGACACACCGTCTTTATTTGTCTTTGTCATGTTAAACACTTAAAAATAAAATGACACGGTTAAAACAAAAATGAGGCATGACATTCCTTGCTTAGCTCAATGGAGATTTAGAGTTTTGTAATTACCTTAGTTTGTGAGTTTGGTTGGATGTACACAATTGATGAAGATCCCCCACAACAACAATTAAATAGAAAGAAGCAAAGAAGATGAGGACACAACAAATCACACACCGAAACGACCCCAAGTTGCACACCAAAACCCTAGTTTTGTATTGCACAATGAGAGAAAATGGGAGGGAAAGGAGAGAGTGGAAGGAAAAAGCAGAGAGTAATGGTGGGAAGATAGTGGGTAGGAAGATTCAAATTTTGGTAGAGTGAAGGAGAAACATTCGTGGGAGAGTAAATGAGAAAAAAATTGGATTATGGAGGTTTAAGGTTTATATTGGTGGTGTCCTTCAGTAAGTGATGGTGTTATTCAGAAAGGTGATGGTATCCTTTAGAAAGTAGGGTAATGGTGATGTTCTTGAGCATAATTGGGGTGTCATTTAGTCGCTACATTTAATTTAACATGTTAAAACTTTTGGAAATTGAGAGTACAATACCTTTTTTTTGTTAAAAGATAGCATTAAACAACTAATAACTATCACAATACTGTTGTCCAACATAAGTAGCCAAGTCATGTGCATCTCTATTGAGATCGCGGGGGATAAAGTTACAATACCAATTAGAAAGGTTTAACATAAGAGTCTTAATACTGCTAATTCCATCTAAGGTCGGTCTGGCTATCCTTCATAGCAGGAGCGGGGCCAGGATTGCAGACAAAGGGGGACAAACAATAAAAAACTATTTAACTACACCAATTTCAGCAGTGGCACAACCCCACCATCTTCAATTATTAGCTTCCCATACCGATTGTTGTCACGAGCAAGCGAAATGAGTGAGGCTTCCACATCAGACCTATCAACGAGTGATCCAGTGTAGAGCGTGGCAATTTGCTCCCATATAGGCACAAAATTGGTTCATTCGCAGCAATAGGTGGGGGTCCTAAATATCCGTCGGACGCGGGGGAGACGTGGAAGAGCTAGGATACGTCCATGGAATTTCTTGAATGCGGCCACAGGGAATTATAATAAATAAGATTGTTTTTTTTTATAAAAGACTTAGCATATATTAATATTAAATAGAGCTACATAGAGTATGTCCAGCATTGGAAGCTAACAAGTGAGCTTCGCAATTTAAATCCCTCGAATTAAAATTACATGACCAGTGCGGCAAATTAAGCAAAAGAGACTTAATACCATAGATAATGGGTCGCCATGTCCATTGTAGGTATGCATGTCCGTTCCCCAAGTCAGTGCGCAAAAGTGAGTGAAGAGTGCCAGAATCCCCTAGAATCAGCCCAGTCGGCCAATTTTGTGCTTCGATTAGTAGCATAGCAGCTTCAGTGGCAAATCACTCAGCCATAGTGCTATCAAAAACTCGTCCTGGTATCCTATCAGCAAGGGTGGCATGTATCCTACCAAAAGTGTCCATAGCGACCACTTCAAAAGCTTCTGCTGTGTAGAGGCAAAGAAACAAACGTCGTAAGTCAACATAATCATCTCAAATTGAAGCTCATTGGGGAAAGTCCAATCAGTCCTATAAAGCACATTAATATGGTGATTTCTAACTGCCATGATTTGTTCGCGGATTAACTTAAAATGGGCTAGTTGGTCGAGTGACATCAAGGAAACTTGCACGGGAGGATGCTGACCTGGGTGAAACATATTGAGGTATGTATCCAAGGTAGTCGTTTCAAGCACATGGTGCAGAAAGGAAGGGGTGGTGGATTGACAAGGATCCATGAGGGGCATGGCGAACAACTATTTATACCAAGCCATCCAGATGTGGTTTACTGTCTTGGCAAACATGGGGACAAAGAGTTTTCCTTTTCGGAAGATGATATTGTTTCTGGACTGCCAAATTGAAAGTATGAAAACCATGAACTGGGAGAGTATCTCATCCCGAGTCTGAGGTCTGGCATAAGCAGAAGCACAAATGTAATTTAGAGCAGTATGGGTAGCGTTGTTGTGAATATCGACACTGCTCCAGTTGATTGGAAAGGGGGGATATAAGCCATAATCTCTGGACCATGGGGCAGAGAAAAAAAAGATGTGAAGTGTCCTCTTTCTGATGTTGACAGAAGACACACAGATCTTCAATGGGCATGTGAAGTCTTGTGAGATTGGACATGGTGGGTAAAAGGTTCTGAGAAACTTTCCAAAGCAGTAGTACAACATTTGTTCGGGCATTGATGCGCCATAACCCCCATAGGATTTTAGGCTGGAGTAGACCCGCAAATTGAGTTGAGGAGGATGAGTCCAACTCCTTAGATAAGAAGGCTTTAGTCGCACTTTTGATCGAGAAAAATCCTCTTCTGTCAAAAGTTCAGATGAGCTTGTCAGGTGCCTCTGAAGGTCTTATTGTAATGTCTAGGATCTCTTTGATGACCGGTGAAGGAAAAAGACCGTTGAGAAGGTTTATATTCCAATGAATGCCCATTTTTGTGACATTGTGGTCATGCCAAAGATCCCAGTACTAAATGTAGGGAGGCACTATCAGCCTGTGGGAGGCAGTAATCGGCAAGAAATAGGTCTGGTTTCACCCAACACTCATTCCAAAGGGGGGGGTCTGTCTCCTTGAATGGATTTGCCAAACCAAATACTCACGCATCCTATCAAGAGCTGCGACATTGCCTTTCCAAGCAAAGGAGGCTACAACGCATGTCTTGGTGAGAAGAAATATACTTTTATGACGAAAGTGTATGGCTTTAAGTTGCTCATTACCCAGAGTATTGGGTTCTTCAATCAGGTTCCATACACATTTAGCTTTCAACGCAAGATTCCTATTCCTTGCTTTAGGAATATTTAACCCGCCCAACTCACGTGGGAGTGTAATACAATCCCAAGTACATAGATGTTTCATTTTACTGTTCGTCTAGCTTGGGACGATACTTTGGCTTTCTGGGAGGAGAGCTTAGCGTTTATTTTGTCAATCAAGAACTGGAAATCAAATGTTTTTTAATGGAAAGTAACAATGGAGTGCCAAAATATTTATCTTTTGGATTGTACAGCCTAGACCCCAAAATTCTATTAATCATCTTCGTATGTCGAGGGTGGACATTTGAGCTATAATAGACTAAGAACTTATCATATTAACTGTTTGACCATGCATTGTATAACACTTTGCTAAGACATTTGTGATGGCATGAGCTTTTGTAAGGGAGGCTCTGAAGAAGATCATAAGATCATCCGCATAAGCCAATGGCATGACAGCTAGGTCATGGGTTCAAACCCAACTTGCGGCATCTTTATGAGTTCTGGGATCCTATAAAAACCCTGCTTGCCTTTCAAAAAAAAGATCATCCGCATAAAGGAGATGACTGATGGAGGGTGTGTGTCGGCGAAATGATCAGACCTTTAATTTTATCCTGAGATTCGGTCAGGGCTATCATTTGGGAGAGAGCCTCGGCAACTAAGACGAAAAGGTAAGGCGAGAGCGAATCTCCCTGCCGAAGCCCCTGTGAAGGTTGTACTGAGGGTTGGGGAACACCATTGAGCAGGACTTGAAGAGATGTAGTCGAGATACATTGGTCGATTAGAGTAATCCATTATTGGGAGAAACCCAATCGTTGAAGTATTTGAAGCAAAAAGCTCCACTCGACCTGATCATAAGCTTTGCCCATATCTATCTTGGTAACCATCCAACCCTGTTTCTTCATACGAGAGTGCTTCATCTGAAAAAGTGCCTCATGGGCAAGGTTGACATTGTCCGAGATAGACCTGCCTTTGAGGAAAGCACCCTGGTTGGGAGAGATGATATGCTCTAGCAAGGGTTTCATGGGATTAGCCAAAATTTTGGAAATGGACTTGTAGATGACATTACAAAGTCCCATAGGATGGAATTTTTCAGGAGTGGTGGGATTTGAGACCTTCGGGATCAGGGTCAGGAATGTCTCATTAAGCTTAGGATTTAAAGTTTTGGTAGCAAAGAAGTTTGTAATCACGTTCATCACGTCTTGTTTGATAATGTCCTAGTAGTGTTGGAAGAAAAAAACATGGTAACCGTCCGGGCCGGGAGCTTTGTGACTCCCAAAACCAAAAATAACGGAACAAATTTCATCTTCATCGGGGATTTTCAAAAGATCCTCATTTTTTTAGTCGAATATGACAGGGGCGAAGAAAGACAAGATTTCTAGATTAGGGAGCAGATGAGAGGATTGAAAGATGTGGCAAAATATTCATTAAGAAGTTGTCCCATCGATCTATGAGTGGAGTGCCAATTATTATCCGCATCTCAAAGTCATGAAATAGTATTACATTTTCGACAGAGTAAGGATGAAAGATGAAAGAATTTTGTATTTCAATTGCCATCCTTAAGTCATGATTGGCCCGACTTGTTTTTCCAAAAAAAACTCTTCCCTAATAAGAAGTTTTGTCATTCTACCCTCCAAAATAGTGATGGTCGTGGCGTTATCACTAGAGGGGTGAGCATTTTGAAGGTTGTCAAGCTCCAGCTGGGCATCCTTAATATTCTGAGTGATGTTTCAAAAAACCTCTTTGTTCCACTGGGAAAGTTTGTAGCTTAATCTCTTGGTTTTCATAGTGAATTTAAGCGCTGGATCTGGCGGGGTAGAAGAATTCCAAAAGGATTGAACAAGTTGTCGACACCGAAGATCACAAGTCAACATGTGGAAGAACCGGGAAGGTTTTGGACCCGAATGAGGATTCGAAACGATTTTTATCGAAATGGCCCTATGATCCGAGGTGGAGGTATGAGTGGATCTAGCAAGGGCAGATGGGGATTGTTCAAGCCAATCTATGGATACCATAATCCTCTCGAGTTTAGATTTGATACCATGGGAATCCTTTTTCCTATTGTTCCAAGTGAATTTGGAACCATTAAAAGTCATATCGATCAAATTATAGTAGTTTATGAAACTATTAAGGTGCTTAACATTTGATGCGGATACTTTCCTACCACCTAACTTATCATTATGTGAAGCAATAGCATTTAGATCGCCTATTATCATAACTGGGGTAGTAACAAGAGCAGTGATGTGTGAGAGTGTGTCCCAAAAAGACAGTGTTCTAAAAAGCGCTAGGCGGTGGGCAGGCGGCGAGCAGGTGCCTAGCGCCTAGGCGGCCCCTAGACGGTCTTAGGTTTTGTATTATAACTTTAATAATTTACAAAAGTTATGCATTATACCTTATCAATTACATCCAATTTAATGCCAAGATACATATGCAAAATTTTAAAACATGAAAAATTAACAATCATGAACAAAATTTATTAAAACTCAAATGACTGAAGTTGGTCATGATGGGTACTTTATACAAAGTTTAATTTGTGGACAAATATCCAAACCTACTCTTTTAATTTTCTTCAAATGGCATGAATAACCTCAGTCATGTTTCATAAAATCTACATTACTAAAATTGGTACCGGCAGATCCTTTGAGAATTCCATTAAGTAATCATCATTTGCTATATTTAGACATATATTGAATAAAAAACAATTAAATTGTTTATTTCTAAAAAAGTGGAAAGAAAAATAAAATAAAAACACAATCAGCCTTATTAAAAAAAAAAACTCTCCCAGACCCCGCCCAGCCATTAATCTGGGCGTTTTTCTACCTTCTAGCGCCTAGGCCGATTTTTAGAACACTGCAATAAACAAAAATAATAGTGATCGACATTGTAGTAGAAGAAATATTTACGTAAAAATAATATTTAAGTGCGTACCTTCTCTGCAATACAAAGCAAGGCCACCTGACAGACCACAAGTCGGTACTGAAGCTCCATGTCTGTAGCCCAGTCTCCTGCGTATATGATCTACTTTGGAAGATGATGTTTTTATCTCAAAAAGGAAGATGATGTCAGGATTGGACTGCTGGGAAAGGGCCTGCGAGGTTTTGAATGCGCAAGGTGACCTGATGCCCCTTGCATTCCAACTGAGAATCATGGAACCTTGGGCGACCCTTTAGAGGCGATCGCTTCATCCTAAAGAGTGTTATCCAGATTGATTGAAGAGTGTTTTGAACAAACTGGCTGGCTAGAAAGTGAAATGTCCACAGTGGTTTGAAGCATAATATCTGCCCCAATAAGCATTGGTAGACCCCGTGGAGCTTGGTGGAACAGTTCCTCAATGGGTTTCGAAAGTTGAGTGTCAAAACCAATCATTTCCATATTGCCTGACCCATGTGAGAATTGTGTATCTGCTCTGTTTCTATTCCTTTGCACTGCGTCAGTATCTCTGAAAGAGATACCCAAGGACTGTCTCTTGCCCAAAAACAGGAATCCACCTTCCTGGATTGGGTTTAGCACAACATCGATATTTCTTTTCCCTTTCCATTTGGTTCTTTTCTTTGTCGGAGTAGTATGGTGAGAGGAGGAGGTATGCAACAAGGGTGTCCCTGTATCAGCCTCAGGATTCGAGACAATTGCAGACCATATATTAGCCGGTCTTATCATCGCCCTGCGAAGACATCGTGCTCTCATTTGTAGAATTGCTCGACGTCTATTCGCTTTGACTTAGTCGACAACTGTAATCATGGGTGATAACTAAGTATTCCGGTTACTACTAAAAAGACATGGAGAGTGAACTCCTTCTGTGTTTGTAACAAAACCAGGACAAAAATTGTGGAACTCAGCTAGTCCTGCCAGTACCAAAGCTGCCGGAGTGTCAGAGACTGGAGTAGCAACCTGTTGCAGAGAAGGGGGTTCTGAAGTAAAATCATTCAAAATCGCCGTCACAATTGGCAAAGAATGTCCGAAAATTTTTTTGGCAACCGAGGTGCTTGCATTGATATGAAAAAAAGAACCGAACTTATAACATGTGTCCCATCGGTCAACCGGATGAACTGTAGGCGCCGGAAACGATGGACGTCGAGAGCCAGGGGGCTTTGGGGTGGCTCATTGACATTTGGGTTTGCACCATTGCTAGTAACTGTTTCTCCATAGATAATGGCATTGGGCTCAGCCTTATCAAAAACTTCATTTGCAATCCTATTAGGTTTAGGCCCGTTAACAATGATCACGGGCTCCTGAGTTGTCAAGTGAGTAAGCTCATGGGCAACATGATTTGCATCTTCCAGGCCCATAGTCCTCGGCCCAATAGAAGTTGAAAACCCTTCTTGTGGATTCACCACACCAACCGACCCAAAGTTTTGCGGCCCAACAACATTTGTAAACTGTGGTGTGGGCAGATAGTGATTCGGAGAGGAGGTCTGCATGAGGTTGTCAAGGGTAGCAGTGTTTCTTTGATTGCCATTGGGAGATCTCTCCGTCATCATGGGGTCCAAATGGTCAGCATCCACCAAAGCATTGAGATCAAAGGGATAGTCTATGTGTTCATGAGTAGGGACAACTTGATTGTCTGATAATTGGTGTGGGTTACCTTGAGTTTCAAAGTTATGAGGGGATTCATGTGCATGGTTCCCATACGACGAGACCGCTTTAGAAATAAAAGAGAACTGATTAGCTTGTTGTCTGCTAATTGAATGTGCCATGCTTGAGCGTAGTGTTTGCCTATGGAAAATCTTTGAATGAGAGCCAAACATAAGCAGTTTATTAAGCATCACTTGGGTCGGTTTTGCGCCATTAAGAAAATCCAAGAACTGAGCATAGATCGGGCAGTGCCTTCCTGCTTTGTGACCCACTTCCCACAACAAAAGCAAAAGTTCGGCATGTCCTCATATGCAAACTTTACCAAATAAACTCTCCTATTTGTGATACCAAAAGAGGTGTGCACTTTGCTAGGAAGGGGACGTGCAACATCGAGCCATACTTTGAACCATATATATGAAACAGAGGCTTGAGAAAGAACTCGATATCAGTTTCCATGAGAGGGCCTATGCAATTTGCTAACAGTTCGACATTTGGAAGAGGAAGTTTTTGTATAGGAAATTCATGGAACCTTAGCCAACAGGGAATGATATCAAAATTCGTGCGTGTGTATTGTGCGGACCAATCTTTGACTGAGACTAGCTACCCAAAAAGTGACCATGGACCTGTAGTAAACACTTTTTCTTTATCCGCACTACACGTGAATTGTACCAGATAATAGGTACTTTGATTGTCATCGTGGTCCTCCAAAGCTTCAAAGTGCGCAACATGGGTGGGTTCCTATTGTGGTAAAAGGTGTCAGGCGAAAGTCACTGGACTAATTGTTGGGAGTTATAGTATTTGGCTATTGTGCGGAGTACAGGGTCGTCCATGCCCTCAACTGATTGTATAGTATAATGAGGTTCGAGTAGGACAAGTTGAGCAGCTAGCTAGGCACTAAGACGACTGACAATGGTCTCGGTGAGCGCTTCATCTCCAGAGTGGGAATGATTAAAAGTGTCGTGTCCATTGGGGTTGGAGTGATCAGTGGTGGGGTGGGACGCATGAGCGGAAGTGTCCCCATGGCCCGAGAGATGGTCGTGATGTTGGTTTGAGTGGTCGTGCATGGTGTGTTGAGAAAAATCAGAAGGTCGAGATATATAAAGTTGATGAAGTTGAGATGAGAGTGGGGATGTAAGATGTGTTGAAGACGGAGGGTGTGTAAGTGATGGTGACTGTGGCTGTGTATGAGATAGTGGTGATGGCGGTGGTGTCATTCATATGAACTGGTAGAGGAAGGTGGGGGGAGAAGATGTCGTGGTGAATGATGTGGTGGAGAGGGGTGTTGTGTTAGAGGTAATTGGGTATCTTGAAGATTGGATGTGATCGCCATCACCAATGCCCTGAAGCAATAATGAAGTTGGAAACTAAACTCACAGCGAAACCACAATTAGTGTGTGTTTAAAAGCAAGATACATAGAGAGGGTATAATGCAAACTAAACTCATAGCGAAACCACAATTTTGAGATAATTAATAGCATATCTAATTAACGGCAGGCAAATGGAGAGTGATGATTGCGCATTTAAAATTGTGTGCAGATGGAAAATTTGAAGGGAGCAGATTGGATGGTAGAGTAATGAGGAGAAGGGTAATATAAGGGGATACAATAACCATAAATGTTGAAGAAGACAAGAAACAGGGGAGTAGTGGAATCACAAGATAGATAGGAGTTGAGAGACAAAAGCATCATCCCATGAATACCTATACGAAGGAGACCTGCAAGACAAACAACACAAGGAACAAATCAGTATAAACAAGTAGCACATCAGGGTAGCGAAACCTAGTAAGGAGAGAAGATGGCATATAGTTGGTGTGAGAAAGAACTGAGTGGATGAAAAAATCGGAAACAGAGTGGTTGAAAATGATGGAAATGGGAAGCAAATGAGATCAAAGAATCAAGACCGCAGGAGAATGGAGGCGCGACTAGCAAAAAAAAGGATAAAAAACCTGATAGAGAAAGCTAAAGCAAGACATAGAGGGTGACTAGTACGAGGGGGAGTAGAATGAGAGAAATGGGTACATGCAAGGGAGCAACTAATCAAAGGAGATAGGAGAATGGGAGAGCTTAGATCGGAGAGAGACATCAAACATGTATGGGACATAATGAGTCTGGGTTTGTTGTGTAAGTGAAACCCAGAAACTCAAGTGTGTCTCTACCTGATTGGTTTTTTGGACTAGCAAAGAGTTACCTCCATTATAATAAACAAAATTCAAAATGCATCATTGTGCCCATCAAAAGTTCAGAAATTTAATGAAAGAATTTTTATTTTTAACGTGAGGGGGGCAACGTACAAATTTAAAAGGGGCAATATGAAAAATACGAATACCTTAGTGGGTTGGTTTTTTTAAAAAGATAAGGGGAGCAATTGATCCCCTTAGCCAAAGGGTAGATCCGCCCCTGCTTCTTCGTCTCCTGAAGAATAAAATACAGCATCCCACAGTTTCCTAAAACAAAGCCTGTTTTCCACTGTCTAACCTAAATAAGTAACAGTGCTGCTTAAGTGGCAAAGCATTCTGCCATGGTACTATCAAAAACTTGGTCAGGTATAAAACACGCTATCTGAACACATCCTACCCAATGCATCCATTGCATAAACCCCATAAGCTCCCAGAGAGTTCAGTACCTAAAAAATAAATACTGTCGGAAAATTTGAAAGATGCTACACTTTGTAACCTGACATATAAATCAGATTCACTTGATTGTGAAATGCTGAACAAGAAACGAAGTATTGGTAAACAACACTGAACAATATTTTCCCAGATAATCACATCTTAGTGTGTGGGCCATAACCATGGCCGTTTTCTCCAAGAGGGGCAGGTTTGACTTGGTCTTCTTGGGTAGATAAAATCAGATACCCAAGTTGAATTTTAAGTCTCCTGACTATCTCCAAGGCGCTGTGTATTATTTCTAGCTGAGCCTCTTCGTATATCTTAATGTTTAAACACAGTTTGTGATCTGGGATTGTCGTGGTGCTAAACTAAACTAAACTAAACTGTGATTGATTCTGACTCAAGTTTGTTGTATTCGAAGGGCGGTTTTTGGATATTTATGTTTTGTTTGCTCCAGGTCACTTTGGATTTTCTCATCTTTGCACCTTACATGGAATATTTTTGGGAAGTTTTTTGAAGGTATTTTATCTGGAATTACTGTTGGAAGAGGGTCTTTTGGCAAACTCTTGATTTTCAAGCAGGGTCCATTTCATTTGTAGCTATGCAACAGGTACAAGGATTGTGAACCAAATCAAAAAGTGTTTCTTTGATTTGGTTTTGATTTTGGGAAAATTTGAAGATTAGGATTTGATTTTGAGAAAATTTGAAGATTGGGTTTTGATTCTGGGAAAGTATGAAGATGGGCTGTGGTCCTGAAGCTGTTGTGGTGGTGGAGGAATGGGATATGAAGAAACACAAGGGGTGGAGGAAGAAGAAGAAGAAAAAGCAGCAGAAAGAGAGTACAGCGGTGGAAGAGGATACTGGTTGCTGGTTTAGGGTAAGGTTGATGAGAAGTAGTTGTATCTTCTCAAGATCCAAAGTCAATAGCTCGATGAGCAGTGCTATCACCTCTTATGGTAATTTATCAACTGGTAAACTTGTTCTTTTGGTTTGTGATTTCTGACTATTGGCTATTGCTGCATGTTTCTATCATGTTCACGATCTTCCTTAATTTCCTATATGTCACCATGGTTATGTTATTGTAAGTGTGTTTATATGTAGTCCTCATATCTTGTAGTCATCATGGTTGAGCTTGCTACCACTTACCAATGTTGCACGGCTACAGATACAAATGTTGCCCTGGCTAATATCAAAGGAAAAAACGAACAAACAAGGAGATGGTTCTGACTAGAACTAGACAACTACTAGTAAAATAAAATTGTATTTTTGTTTTATTGTTGGACATAAACATTAAATAAGATTCCCACTCTTTCGATGCATATCACACTAAAAGGAATGCAAATAATTGCCAATGTTGATGACCAAGCCATTCGGTCAATCTTTATAAACTACTTCAACTTCATGAGCATAAAAGAGTGTGAGGAGTATCTCGGTTTATGGATTTATGGTGGAAATGATTAAGGGAAGTGTCAAAGGCGTGCCAAGCCCATGGCATGTGAGGCCTCATTCGACATGTGTGTGAGGAATGTCGAAAGAGTGTTCGGTGACCTAAACAGACTGTCGTGTTTCCTAGCTACATTCAATGTGCTCTTCAAGTGGGAAAGGAATTGAGCATCACATTAGATATTCAATAGATTACATTGTTTTATGTTAACTTTAGAAGTTATTAAGTTAAGAGTTATTTGCAGGATACTTGGCTTATATGTCATCAAGAAAAATATTAGTGGAATCTTATAGACATCATATGGCATTTTTAGATTTTTGTAGAAGTCCTCCCAGCGGGCTTTTGAATAAATATGCATTGCATATATTTCTGTGGCAAATATTTGTAATTTTTAGATATTCTATTATACACAATTCTTATAATGTAAGATGTAGGATGCAGAAGGATAAATAGTTGAATTAACTATCAAATACGTAGTAATCTTCATAAGAACACTCAAGTGGATTATACTCGTCAACTAACTAAAATAAAACCTTATTTATAACGAGTTTTAACTTGAGGCCAAAACAACCTGATTACATGATAACCTGTTTTAGTGGCAGTTATATGGAAATAATAACGGATTAAAAACACATGGTAGCCTCGAAATAAGGTACACGTGTCCCTTTTATTAATAGTGTCACATCACTTTAAGTTTGCTCACAGGCATTGGTAAATACTTGGTATATAATATTCCTTTTCAGTCACCAACATCTAGTTAGCAACCCTACTGTATTTAGTGTGACCATAGACAACTTGGGTTTTCATCACAAAGTCTTAGACCATTATCTTTAAACTAAATATCTTGAGATGACAAATGCAGACTATTATGTGTTGGTTTTATGACCAGGGGGAAGCAAGTCTGCAACCGATACAAGCAGAGATCAGCCTCTGACTACAGTAGCATCTTCAACAAACACCAGCTATGGAGAAAGCAGTACATCTACTCCTACAATAGTGGGGGAACTTAAAATTGCTTCTCAGCTTCGAAAGTTCACTTTTAACGAGCTTAAGTTAGCAACAAGGAATTTCAGACCTGAGAGTCTTCTTGGTGAAGGTGGGTTTGGTTGTGTTTTCAAGGGATGGATTGAAGAGAATGGAACTGCTCCAGTAAAACCTGGCACCGGTCTCACTGTTGCAGTTAAAACCCTCAACCATGATGGGCTTCAGGGTCACAGAGAGTGGCTGGTATGGGATACTTATTTATTTGTTTATTTTGTTGATTTTACTTTCTTGTTAAAGATTTAGTCTTCTTTATGGTTATGTTTCAATTTCATATCATGTGCATGGATGTTCTAATACCTTCACATCTGGCAGTCTGAAGTGAACTTTCTTAGTGATCTCCTCAATCCTAATTTGGTTAAATTGATTGGTTACTGCATTGAAGACGATCAAAGGCTGTTGGTATATGAGTTTATGCCGCGAGGAAGCTTGGAAAACCATTTATTTAGAAGTATGTTGTTTCTGATATTTCAATTGCCTGTAATTTCCCTTTGGTTCTTTCTTCTTCTTTTTCTTACCTTTAAAAGTTTATGATCTTGAGGATTCTATTACTTTCTCATTAAGATTGAGGAAGGACAACTTTTGTCTCGAACACTAGCATGCATGCTATGCTTATGAAGATAATTACATCTTTTCTCAACTTATAGTAGAAGATACTTTTACTTACCTTCCAAATAGTTTACATGGTTAGGAGTTTTGACATTGATCTAAATTATTGTTAGAGGGGTCTCGTAACAGCCAGAAAATCAGCCCACTATGGAATTCCTAGTGTCAGGGATTTGATCTTAAAGTTAACTGTTATGTTATAGGTTCTAGAATTCACAAACTTATTTCTTGGTTTGGTTGATTGAAAAAGAGTTGAATGTTAGGATTAGTATTGTGAAGCTGGAATAAAACCCATAAGGGCTGTGTTGCTAGATTTAGATTGTGCAGTTGAGCATTTTCTGTCAGCTTATCAATGTTTAATGTTTTTTTGACAATGACCATTTCTATATTGAAGGGTCCTTGCCTCTTCCATGGTCCACCAGAATCAAAATTGCGTTTGGTGCTGCGAAGGGCCTTGCTTTCCTGCACGAGGAAGCAGAACGGCCAGTGATTTATCGTGATTTTAAAACATCCAACATCCTATTAGATGCGGTATGGATCAATCTTTTCCCTCATTTCCATAATATCAGTTAATTTTGATGACTTTCTTTTTAGGACTAATCTCAGACTTTGGATTCGTAAAAGATGGTTATGTCCCTAGCATCAGTCAGTTTTCTGATGACTTTCTTTATTTAGGACTACAATGCTAAACTCTCTGACTTTGGACTTGCAAAAGATGCTCCTGAGGGTGATAAAACTCATGTATCTACTAGAGTGATGGGAACTTACGGCTATGCAGCTCCAGAATATGTTATGACAGGTGATCATGGTGTATTTTTCCTGTCTAGACTAGCATGTGCTGTGGACCTTTCATTTTTTTTATTTTTTTATTTATTAATTGTTTTTTGCATCACTTTCATGCATTTTTCTGTATTTAAAAAAAAATAGATTTTATTATTAAAAACAGAATAAGAAAACAGGAAGTCATTTAGTTATGAATGAGCTTAGCTAGGTGTGGGTTTGAGATTATCTATTTACAGCTTTTACTATAATAGGCTCATGGCTACATTCTTAATTCCCAATCTTAGTCTTCCAGTTGTGTTTCATCAAATTCTTTTAGGAACTTTTCTTCTTTTTTTGAAGGAGAAGCCGGCTTTTTATTGGATCCCAAAACCGTTGCCTTTGGTAGGGTTCAATCCCTGGACTTGTAATACTATCTGCCACGCAGTTGGCAAATATTAAATATTTTGTGTTTGGCATGTATATTTCTATTTTATGAATCCATAAGCTCTCTATAAGGATAATCCTACTTATCATTGACAGATTATGGCTCCGCTTGGTTTACGGTAAAGTGATAGTTTGCAAACGAATGCATTTGCATTTGTTTGCATGTGCATTACTTTAGAATGCATTACTTTGCAGTTGCTTGGTATTAGTTTAGAACATCACCGCAACGTTTAGAGAGTGGGAGTTAACAATTATGTTTTGAGTATTATAAAAAATAAAAACACTTATGTTTTTGAAGTGTGAGGATGATTTCTTTCAAAAAAAAAAAAACTTGAAGAAAGTTTGATGAATTCCAATTCGCATTACTGACTTACAGTAATTGACCATAGGTGCCCAGCTTTACCTGCAGGAGAATAATTGACAATATATATAAAATATAATGGCATGCATTGCATGACAACAAAAAAGTCTATTTGTTTGTTGGTATTTTTTCTTTTAACAAAATCTATTGGTATTTTGGATACATTGGAAATTAATTGAATACCATCCTTATGACTTATAAGGATACAGATAGAGTTTGAGTGACGTGGCAGCAAAACTAGTAAGCTTCTTGGGAGGGGTTGATCTGCAAAATAATTCAACACATTTTTTGCTGCATTATAATGTAGAATCTTATTGAAGAAAATAAGCAGTTGTGGAAAACAAATGCAATAACGGTGGACCCCACCGTAAACCAATGCA
Source organism: Berberis vulgaris (assembly GCA_963556465.1). Lineage (NCBI taxonomy): Eukaryota > Viridiplantae > Streptophyta > Magnoliopsida > Ranunculales > Berberidaceae > Berberis > Berberis vulgaris. The sequence goes on along the minus strand of OY747124.1, from coordinate 81,451,968 downwards.
AATGCATGGCTTACGCCATACCAAGCGGAGCCTATGCGTTGTGCTGATTGAATACAAAAAAAAAAAAAAAAAAGTGACGCATGATGTGTTATCAAAGTGATTATCAACTGTTCACCTTGTTTCAAAACTTCCAATTTGTAAGTCTCCTCTCCAGTGCTCCACCAAAAGCGTGGTTTGGTATTTTAGTTGCAGTATCCTCTGCTCATAAAATAGTTAGATGCCTATATAGATATTTCAACACATAAATTATGGGGTATCTTACTATCCTTTACATGTTTGTCCATTATGTGACAAACATTGAATGCAGTTGTGCCTGGTTCCTTTATATCATGTACCACCTTAGAAAGGATATTTGATTTATCCTAAAGGGCTTTTAAATGTCAATCAAAAAGCAGTTCTCTACTGAAAGCATAAAATTGCTCAAACTATTTGAACCATATATATATATGTAATATGTTCGAAGATATTCCCGGCAATTAATGGTGTGTGACCACTTATAAACTCATTTATTGACACCAAGGTAGTGAATCAAGTCTGAAATTGGGTGGTTTGAATCAATTACTTAGAATGTTGTGTCATTTCGCTTCGTAGAAGTGTCAAATATGCTTTAACTTTGAATTGCTTTCGACCTATGTAACAATGACATGGACACGGGTATTGATATCCAACATAAATAGGAGACAGGTATCAATCTCAGACATGTATGCAAAAAAAAAGAAAAAAAGACAATATGATATACGTTGTGGACATGCCTAAACATTTCAGTATTATTTACTTTTTCAGTTAGAATTTATGATTTTTTTGTCATATTCATTCACTATAGTTCAATATTGCTACACATGTACCACTACCTTGCCATGATATGCTTGTAACATATGTGAAAAAATTGAAATTTTAAATGATATGTGAAAAAAGTTGATTATCTAAGCATTGTGTATCCGATGAGAGTCTCCATGAGTGTCGACACTACTTTTTTTTTTTTTTTTCTTTCAGAAATTAGTATCTTTGTTCGATACTTTTATCCAATGTTTGACCGTGCTTTCAATTTTATATTTAGTATTTTACCAGAAAAGGTGCATGGATTTGGTTAATGGTACGGTGCTCTGAGCTTCAATCATTATTTACTTGTTGAAATATGAAAGAAAATCTAACAATTACAAAAACATTTTTATCAGTTACATTGTTGGGTTTTGAAACTTGTGATATTCATTGCTTGAAAAGAGTGGAACCTTGCTTATTGATTTGTGTAGATATTGTCACAAGTGCAGAAGCAGAAATGACAATGAAAAGCCTGGTAACAAGCAAGTTCTATCTTTTCGGCGAATCTACTCTAATCACAGAATTTTTGTTCCAGGTCACCTGACTTCCAGGAGTGATGTCTACAGTTTTGGGGTGGTCTTACTTGAGATGCTAACTGGGCGTAGGTCCATGGACAAAAACCGACCAAACGGGGAGCGCAACCTGGTGGAATGGGCGCGACCACATCTTGTTGAGAAGCGGCATTTTTATCGGCTATTAGACCCTCGTCTTGAAGGTCATTTTTCCATCAAAGGCGCACAGAAGGCTGCACAGCTAGCTCACCACTGTCTTAGTAGGGATCCAAAATCCAGACCCCTGATGAGTGAAGTTGTTGAAACCTTGAAGCCTCTTCTGAACCTCAAGGACATGGCAAGCTCATCTTACTATTTCCAGTCAATGCAAACAGATCGAGCTAACAGCCGCAGTGCTAGAAATGGCATAAGAGCACCTGCAGCATCTCTGTCAAGAAATGGACACTCCATGAGGAGCCCTTCATTGTCAAATAGTTCGCGTGCTTCTCCATTTCACCATCAGCAGTCTCCAATGAGTAATGGTAAAAGATCCTAGCAACGGGTTCTTAATCCATTTATATTCCATCTTCCCTTTAACCTTTTTTTAATCTCTTGTATAAGTGTATACAATGAGTTGAGTTCAGCCACTCTTGAAACATGCGGTAAATGTTATACTACAAAAAGCTGCTGTTAAAGGGAAATATCATGGTGCTGGTCCTTGTAATCAGTCTTAGTGCATGCAGCACCCTGTGCCTGAGGTTCTGGTCTAATGTATTTATATGTTTGAACAAGTTAAGGAAATTAATTTGATTTACCCAGAATGCCAAGGAACATAAGAATTGCTTATTCTTAGCCAGGTAGAGCCCGTTGCAATTTATTTGAAGCCAAGGAACATGAAAAAATTCTTAATCGGGTATAGCCCTTTGCAGACTGCTAATCTTTTAATGGTTTACCAGACCCTTGGTGCCGCTCAATTTTTTTTCAAGCGGATAGTGGAGCTTAGGGTGTGTTTGGTTGCATGGAATCCTATGTCATGAGAATCCATGAGGGGGCCTCTACATTTTAGGCTAAATTGATGTATCATTCCACATCCACCATTTGATTTTGTGATCAATGGTGGGAATGGAAGTCCCATAAACATCGTTCTTCACTCTACGATCCATCGTCTCTACCTTACATGAAGACTCGCTTTCGCTTTGATTTTGTGATCAATGGTGGGAATGGAAATCTCATGAACATCGCTTCACTTTACGATCCATCGCCTCTACTTTACATGAAGACTCGCTTTCTCTCTCCCTCCCTCGCTGATTTCCTCGCCCGCTTCGTCGCTGTGTAGAACAGCTCTTTTTTAAATTACCATTCTTCATACCGTTTCCTTGTTTTCTTCTCATTTCTTTTTCAAAACATTCATTCTTATTATGACAATTTTCTAGTGACATTTTCTATTAAATTAGGAAGAGATTAAATAGATCACAAAGGTATTCTCTTCCCTCAAGTCAGGAGGAGATCAATGACGTGGCTTTTGTGAAGAATATGAACAAGAAACCATGACTTTACAACTTGGATTCAGAGTTGGATCAATTTGCATAGACACAAAAAAAAACCCAAACCTTTTTGGAGATAAAAACAATATTCTCACTATTTGAACTCTAAGCTTATCCAAAATAATTAAGTAAATAAAAAAATATGATTTATTTTGGAAAAAAAAACAATATTCTCATTAGTTGAGGCCCATACTTTAGCTACTATTGCCCGCAGTTATGTAATCATATTATTTAATAGTATTGATAGTGATGCAGTCGTTTTCGCTCCCTGCTGACCTGCACAAGGAACGCACGTGAGCCACAGACCACCGTTGTGGTGGTCGATGACACTCCGATGTTAAAGTCAGACAAGGATTTGAGGAAGGTGCAATGTTGTAAACATGAAATTTGTAACGTACATTAACTACCAACCTCGTGTCTTATTTATAGTGCAGGAGTCCTGGTTCGACCAGGCCATCGATGACGTAGTTTAAGAAGGAGATCTTCGTGGAGATCCTTATCTAATTAGGAGTCATGCTGTAGAAGGGAATTTCCATATTAGTCTTATGCTCCTAGATACGCGAAAGATAATTATCAATCTTAGGGTAATTCGTAAGAGGAAGTTTCCCTGTGCGATATGTACTCTGATATTTACATCCTAGTTGGAAGCGAAGAGTTGTTGTACTTGCCTATCCGAAGCTGATCCTCGAGATACTTGTCTTACCAGAGCTTACGAGTATTGAGGATAGTTGTGAGATGTGTGGGCTTTAGCAAGCTGTAAGAGTTCGGGTCCGTTTGGCAGACTGCATTGGGCAGGCTTAGAACCGTTTGGGCTGGATCAGTGTTGAGTTGACACTGGGGCTGTAATTCCTCGAGATCATCATGACACGTGTATGCCTTAGGGTAGGGGTGGGCACGGTTCAGATCGGTTCCAAATTTTGAGGAACCTAACTCAAACCGTTTAAATTTTATCGGTTCTGATCCGGATCGGTTCCTCCATTTTGAACGTTGGAACTGAACCTAACTCGAATCGTTTACAACGGTTCGGTTCCTACGGTTCCAAACGATTCCTGTATTATATATCTCAAATTTAATATTAATGCTTTCACTACACAACCTTTGTTTAAGCAAGATCTAAACTGAATAGAGGTTTAATATCTGAAAATTTTGTGCAAGTTCACTTGTCACATTCAGATCGAGATAACAACTTGGATCTGCCTGTAGAAATAAAAAAAAAATACAAAGATTGTGTTTTGAACTATGAAGTAATTGTTAAATAACATTGCAGGCAATAACACAACTGAAGTATGACATTGGAGAGACAGTGCTCAGTGTAGACAAGAAGTGTTGAAGTGCAGAGAAGAAGTGCTGAAGTATGACAGCTCATGACCATACTTATAATGCTTTCTGAAAAATACCCTTCCTACTACAAACTCTCAAATAAAACCAACATCCAATGTTTCATTTCATTTTAATTTAGATCGGTCTGCACAACATATCCAGAATCAGTATATTCTCAACATATGAGAACTCTGGTGATCATCATCAAAGAAACACCTAAAGCAGGGGCTTGGGCTATTCACACTAAAGAACTTTGATATTGGAACAGGACCAAAGCAACCATCAGGATACATTGTGCAACTTTTTCCTTTTTTCATTCATAAACTATTTTGAACTGTTGAGCACTTTGTATACATAGTTTATACATAATTGCAACAAACTAGCTATGACCACTCACCATAGAGAGCTTGACATGAATTGGCAAGCAAGACCATGTCAACTGACTCAACACCATGAATATGTCATAACAGACTTGCAAATGCACAACAAGATATCAAATCGAGATCTCTAGTGAAGCTCTGGCTAAACACCGTGACTCAACACCATTAATGGGGTGCAGAAGAGATCTCTAGCGGAGCTCTGGCTAAATACAAATAACCCTGTGATGAAGAAGAAGACGTCAGTCTCTGAGGTGCTTTAGATTTCAGATTCCTCAACTACGTACCATGACTTGTCGAAACCAACTTGTTTGCTTGTCACCTCAACTTCATCTCCTTCATTGAAGCAGCCTAACTCCATTTTTGGTTTTTGGTCTCTCTTGTTGCTTTGAGAGAGAAATAGAAAGGGGAGAAGCAGAGTTTCAATGTTTGTAATAATGAGAGATTGGGTCTTTTAAGTACGAGAAATGGGTCTTAAACAAAATGTTGGATCAGTAGAAAGTGCATCTCCTTCGTTGAAGCCGCCTGACTCCATTTTTGGTTTATGGTCTTCTCTTTTTTCAGATAGAAACAAATAGAGGTGAAGAGGGGACGAAGAAAATCAGAGTTTCTGTACTTGGTGTAATAATGAGAGATAGGGAAGTGGGTCTATGAGTATGGGAAATGGGGGGTCTCGAGTTGAGTGTCGTGCATTGCCAGCAGAAAGGGTAGGGGTTTTATAACGGATTGGAACCGAACCGTTTGAAACTGTAATTTAAGAACCGAAACCGAACCGTTTTAGAACTATTCCAGAGCTGAACCGAATTGTTTCATAATTTATAAAATAAAAACTGAACCATTTTGGGTAAAACAGTCCGGTTCGGTTTGGAACCGTGGTTCCTCAACCCGTTTGCCCACCCCTACCTTAGGGTCACGGTCGTTTTGGTGTATCATCAGCTACTCCCCCCGAGTAAGTCAGGCACTTAGTCGGTCCACTGACTCTTTGAAAAAGCAATTGTACCGTCGTGATGATTGAACTCGAAGCGCTTGTCTCGAGTGACGCATAATATTAATGGTACATGACTGCTCAAAGAGGAAGGTACGATTTGTCTTCCCTATAAATATTTGCTGCTTCGAGGAGGATTTTCTCATCCTTATCTTTGTTGTTCCTTCGAGCAACAGTGCTGCTGTAAAGTTTGATTTGTTCTTTCTATCAATGGAAGATAATGTGGAACTTTCTTCCAAGGATCTGTTGTCCTTCACTTGCCTTAAGCTCTTCAAGGATAGCCTGGTCGATTAATCGAGTTAATCAAGCTTCAGAGTTTATACTGTATTCCAGAGGATTTCGAAATCAATCCCGCGTTTGGAGATTTGGCTCCGACTACATCCCCTCAGGGGTACATAAGTTTGCATCACGGTATGTTTGAGTCAGGGCTGCGATTTCCAGTGCCAGATGATGTCTAGCATTTCTTTCTTTCTTTTCGCATGCCTCCTGCTCAAATGGTTCCGAGCGGATTCAAGATTATGTTTGTGATTCTTATGCGGGCACATGACGTTGGCTTTTGTTTAATCACGACAGTGATTCATCACATGACCACTGCTCGGTTAGACCCCAGGGGTCTCTGCATATTGAACTGCCCTGTTTGTCTGCGTTTGGTGGCGGATGGCGCTAAGCCTTGGGAGAAGCATTGGTTCTTGGCTTTGGTGAATTCTTTGTACTTCAAGCTTGAGAGTCGTAGAGTTTCTTGATACTTTTAGTTTGATATCTGTGAGTTTCTTTATTGCTGGCTTATTTTTTTATATCCCTGACGCGACGCTGTTGTTTCAGGGAAGTTTGTTGTTTTTTCTCTTACTAAGGAGGAGAGGCAGATAGAGAGGGAGTTCCTCAAGCTTCCTTTGACGTCCGTTGAGGAGGTCATAATGCCAGGCAACTTTGTGAGCAGCGGGTTGATGCGGTGTTTTTTTGGTGTCCACGCCGTGTTGGGTTCACCGGCTGTCGTTCGAAGAAGATAAGCCTGCCCCTGCGCAGCCCGACTAGGCTTGCAGAATTGGAGGTGAATGTGCCTCTTGTTGTTGTTCCGAGGAGAAGACAACCCTCTGACCACACGACTTCTGCCCTTGGGCTGTCGCAGTCTGCACAGGTGGCGACCTTAGGGGTTCATCGCTTGCCTCTTGATGCTGCCAGTCCCCATGTTGACTTAAAGGGGGTGGGGGCATTTCACCACACGTTGACGCTTCGTGTCACTATGGTCCCAAGACAGTCGTTCGTGCCCTTGAGCCATACAATCCCGTAGCGCTGCATCCCGAACTCCGCGGGCGAGTTTTTTATTTGGAGAGGGCCTTCGTGGACATGCGAATGTCGTATTCAGATGCTCTCTACCTAGTGGACTCTTTGACTGGTCAGCTGTAGAGTTGTGGTACTGCCGCGAACTTGGGGGCAGTGAGGGCACAGTTTTTGCTATTAAAGCGGAGTTTGTGGGCGTAAGATCTCAACTGAGGGCGGCCAAGTCATATTTGGCGTCAACTCGTGCTGAACTGGAACGGATTAGGACGGAACTGGAGGCCTAGATGCAGCTATGGATAGATGGTCGTCCGATCTGGAGGCCCAAGAAAAACTGAAAGAAGGCGGACAAAGACGGAATGGGTCGTTAAGCGACGACAGTTGGAGTCTGCAGTTGAAGAGGGGCTCCAACGCGTTCGTGAGGCGAAGTGCTTGTTGTCGAAGGAGCATTCACACTACGCTACCTTGGTAGGTGCGGTGGACTTCGACATGTCGAGACAGAGGCCGTTGATCTCGTCAGAGGTTATTAGGGGTAGATTGGAGCTTTTGGAGCTAATCAAAGAAGAGCATCCTGGTGTCGACCATGATTTTTTCCGTTATCGGAGGGCTGCTTTTGGACCAATTTCTCGAGGGGAGGGTTCTGGCTCTGCAGGGATAGCTGCTGAGGAGACTGTCTCTCCTTGAAATAGTTGTAACGTCCTTCCCAGGGCAGAAAATTAATTTTTTGAATGAAAGTATTGTTTTTCCTTGAATTGTTGAGTTTTCTTTAGATGCTTTTTAGATCATAGAATTTGTACTACCAGGGATAACACCTGTTTTTGTATGTCAAATTGTATTGACTACCTTTGGCTGCTTTCATTTGTTGATGAGTCGTTATTGTCTGCGCGTTGTAGACTGTGTTGAGATGCTCCAAAGACTGTTATATTTTGGGGAGTGCCGATCATTTGGCGAGTTGTTGTTATCAGCGGGCAAGCGCTGACTAGTCTCCCGTTCTTTTAGCAATCGTAGTTCGCGCATAGCGGACTAGGCGTTGGGCAACAGAAGCCATTGTCATCAGTCACGAACTGACCAAGCTTACTTGTTAAGTTTGGCTATCGTTGTTGTTGGAGAGCGATGATCCCCTGGCGAGGCGCCGTCATGAGTGGACAAGCGCTGACTAGATTTCCACTTCCTCAGCCATCGTGGTCCGCGCACAGCGGACTAGGTGTCGGACACCGAACTGACTAAGCTTACCTGATAAGTTCGGTGATCATTCTCTATTGGAGAGCAATGATCCCTTGGCGAGTCGTCGTCATCACCGGAGAAGCGCTGACTAGACTCTCACTTCCTAAGTTGTCGTGGTCCGTGCACAGCGGACTAGGCGTCGGGCACAAGAAGCCATTGTCATTAGTCGCGAACTGACTAAACTTACCTGTTAAGTTCGGTGATAATTGTCTGTTGGATAACGATGATCCCTTGGCGAGTCGTCGTCATCAACGGACAAGCGCTAACTAGACTCCCACTTCCTCATCCGTCGTGGTCCGCGCATAGGTTTTCTTTTTAGTTGGTGGATAAAGAAGAATTAACCATCCAACCAGACTACCATTGAAAAAACTCACTTGGTGGATAAAGAAGAAAAGACTATAAAATGTGGTAAAAAAATTAAAAATATATATCAGATACAGTTTCACTTAGGCTGCACTTTACTAAACACATACACACATATGTCAACATATGTTTATATTTCCAAGCTACTTGGTGCTATTAGAGAGAGAATCCACATAGGCGATGTGGTATTAATGCAGATCAACACACCACACAGACATCCCCCAAATCTAACACGTGCATCATGGGAGACACTGGTTTTATGGATGCATGGGTTATAACACACTAACTTTATTCTTCCACATTGTCAGATTGAAGACGTGTTCATGTAGTTTCAATCACGTGCAGGCAATTGATACAGCGGTTAGAATGCTGAAGGAAGGTGGTATGGATGCAATTAAACTGGAGGTAGGGGCTCTTTCTAGAATTACAGCAGCAAAGGCAATTGCAGTTATGGGGCATGTTGGGCTTACCCCTCAGGCTATTATTGTTTTAGGAGGCTTTAGGCCTCAAGGAAAGAACGCCACCAATGCTGTCAAGGTCTAACAATATTTATTCTGTATTTTTTTTTTTATTTCTTTGCTAAAGCAGTTTGTAATGTTTTGCAGGTAGTTGAGACAGCCATGGCTTTGCAGGAGGCAGGATGCTTTTCCGTGGTGTTGGAATGTGTCCCTGCAGCTACCACTGCTGCCCTTAAAATTCCAACTATTGGCATTGGAGCGGGACCATTTTGTAGTGGACAGGTTATCTCATTTCTGATTTTACATTATCCCTAAGCTTATAGTACATACTTATTTATTGTCATCATATAAGAAATAATATTTATAAGAATTGATTTTCATAACCATGAAACAGTTGCATTTCGTTTCTGAGTTATATGGTAATGTGAGAGACTTTGTAACTAAAGAACTAAGATGTGCAAGCAAGATACTGGTCTGAACTATTTCCCAAATTGAAGACAATTGGGTCAATGATTCCTCTAAAAGCTGAAGTTTTTTGTTACTATTGCTGGCCCTTGTCGCTGTACCATGGATGTTGTTGCCAAAGCCTTTTCTTTTGAAGAAACAACATCAAGAGGTACATCCTTGAACCAACATCAACAAATGAAGGAAGGGAGAACCAAAGCAATGAAGTTGGAAATTGGAAAGGATTGTAACTCGATGTAATACATTATCTTTATCATTCAGCTGAAATAAATGTAGTTTGATCTTGCCTTTCAAAAAAAAAAATGTAGTCTGATCTTTATTATTTGATAGATTTTGTGACTCAATTAATACATTATCTTATTAATTACAATATTACTTTGCCTCCATTCATGGAAATGTTTAAGTTTGGCACATTTAAAATTTTATTTTCTAGAAATAAAACTTATAAGATGTAATGAAAAGTCATTTGATAGCACTAAAAAAAAATAAAAAAAATTCTATGTATACTTACCATAGCGTTTTTAAAACGCTATAAAAAGCCAACTTACTATAGCGTTTTAAAAATGCTATAATAGACCCTGGGTCTATTATAGCTTGGGCAGACACAGCGTTTTTGACACGCTATTAATGGGCTATTTTCTTGTAGTGGATTGAACGAAGTGACAAAGGCTTATTCCTTTGTCAACAAAAGTATGTTAGAGATCTTTTGAAGAAGTACGAGATGCTCGAGTGCAAGCCGATCTCAACACCTATGGAGGCAGATGCTAAGCAATGTGCTGAAAAAGGGAAAGATTTGGAAGATACAACAATGTATCGCCAGCTTGTCGGGAGTCTAATCTACCTGACGCTCACACGGCCAGACACAGCCTATGCAGTTGGAGTAACAAGTCGATTCATGCAGAAGCCAAAGAAGCCTCATTTCGAAGCAGTCCGAACAATATTAAGGTATGTGAAAGGAACCACTGATCTTGGTATCTTATACAAGAAGGGTAAGGAATTTAAAATAGTTGGCTATTGTGATGCTGACTATGCTGGAGATCATGATACGCAAAGATCAACTACCGGGTACGTGTTCAGTCTTGGTTCAGAAGCAATCACGTGGTGTAGCAAGAGACAACCAATTGTATCTCTCTCGACTACAGAAGCAGAGTATAGAGCAGCAGCCATGGCAGCACAAGAAAGTACTTGGCTAGTGCAATTAATGAAGGATTTGCACCAGCCAGTGGAGCATGCAATACCATTGCATTGTGATAATCAATTTACAATACGCCTAGCTGAACATCCAGTGTTTCACGCAAGGACAAAGCATGTAGAGGTCCACTACCACTTCGTAAGAGATAAGGCACTTCAAGGAGAGATAGAGATGCAAGCAATCAAGACAAACACTCAATGGCAGATATATTCACTAGAGGACTCGGTGCAGTAAAGTTCGAAGAATTTTGAAGACAACTTGGCATGACATTCAAAGGAGTCAGTGATGAGGGGGAGTGTTGAGAGTCATACAGACTCTTGTGCTTTCTAGAGACTTCAAGTCTCTCTCCCACTTCCCTCAAGATCTATCTAGAAGATAAGGTATCTAGAAACAACTAATGCCTAAGTTTTTGTTTTAAAATGTTAATCTATTTGGTTCTCTAGAGAATTTCATAAGAAAATCTAAGGTTCTACACACTTCCTCCACCTCCTTAGAACTAGTATAAATAAGGGTGAATGTTGAGTTGTGAAGGTATATGAGCAAATAAGTTCAATTGTGAGTTGTGAGTTCAATCGAGAGTGGATGTGAGTTTGTAGCATCTTTGAGAAATAAATAAAATTCAATGTTTTGTAAGTCCAAGTTCTCCTTCAAATATCAACATCTCTTTCTCAAGATTTGTATGCAGAGAGAAGAAGAAAGATAAAGAGAGAATTTGATTTGGTTTTAGAGAGAGAAAGTAAGAGGGATTTTAGAGAGAGGTAATTTAGAACAACGTTTTAAAATAGGCATTTCTAACAGTTCTTTGCCATTTATTTGTACAATAATATTTAGATCTATTGGGTTGGAGTAATTCTTCCTAGCCTGGGAAACCAGCGAGGTTGCTACCTGGGGGGTGGAGATTTTACACTTTTGCCCCCCCTTTTTAAACGCCTTTTTCAAAAAGGTTGTTAAAGAGGGGGGCAAAAGTGTAAATACGCCCCCCAGTCAGCAACCTCGCTGGTTTTTCCCAGGCCAGCTAGAATTTCGGATTGGGTTGACTTCACAAAGCAAAATTATGCTTTATCATAGAGTTTGCTATTTAGTTACACTTTTTTTTTTTTTTTTTTTTTGAGCTGATGGGGTGTGAGAATTATAGTTGTTCAATTATTCCTTATGTTATATAGATTACCTAGTTTGCCAACTTTAATAATAAGCAAATCATATATCCTGATTGTTTTATTGTGCTTGTTGATAAATTATTTTGTATTATTTCAAGGTTTTCTGTGTAAGTCCAATAGCAGGATTTGATATGATCAAGTCTGCATATATGAGGAAGCTGAGAGGAGGGGTGATGAAGTAACCCCTATATCTGTTTTCAAGATTTCTCCCCTTCTTCTTACTCTGTTGTTGAAATCTGTTGATTTGTTTGTGATGTGGACTTAAAGAGAAAGAAACTGAAGTGTTGAGTTGTTATTTAGAAGAACAGAAAAAGACATTTTTTTAGGGTTTTTTTAGTTTGACACTTATTATTTTATATCTATTAAAGTTTGGTATTCGTTTTGAAAGTTATTTGAGTATAGTCTTCGTTTTCTGGCGGAATCGTTAGGTTTACGTCATTGACCGATTAAAATTAATTTCTGGACATTTTTTCCCTTACCTTAGGTTAAACCATAATTAATGAAATTTTGCCTAAATCACAAAATCTCCTCAAACTCACATAGCCCCAACCTCGCCTTCATCTCTTCCACCTCGCCTCCTTCTCTTCTTCCACAACATCACGCCACCAACCCATTATAGCTTTATCTCCGTCTCGCCGTCACGCTTGCACATCACAGAGGGCATTGGAATAGATTGAGAAAATAAGAAGATTTCGAGGGACGACAAAGACACTTACCAGCGGTTTCACCTCCAAGAGAATTTACATCAGGTTTTGCTTTGGTACGATTCCTCCTTTGTGGTGCTTTCCCATTTGGACAAACCTGACCACTTTCCTTTGCTTTGTGGGCTGCTTCTTCAGCTTCCTGCTTCTTTTTCTGCTCCAGGAATCCATCTAGCTCAGACGCTGTACGACAGCCAGCTTCCCGAGCTTCCTGCATAATTTGATGTGGCTTGATAGGAATTAGTATACTAAATGAGAAGAGAAAGAACAGGTGCAAGTATTGCACTTGAGCAAATCTACATTATCTGGAAAATATTAGGTCTTTGAGATGGCTTATCATTATGAATTCCTATCAGTGACGGAGCCAGGATTTTTGTTGAGGGGGGCGGAGTGATGTCATAATTAATTAAATATGATAAATATAATATAAAAATTAGTTACTTTAATATAAATATATATATAGTTTTTTTTTTATAACTTGAACAAGACATAAATGACTATACAAAACTTCATCTAATCTAATAAAATATTTTCATTCAAAAAAAGGATGAAAACCACTTTGGATATACAAAAATAGAGTTCTATAATTTGAACTTTTACATATCACATCCATGAATACCAAAAAACTCTATCTCCCCCCTCCCCCTCCCCAGTTAGAATAAAAAAATATTACAACTGGCTTCGACGCGTTTTCATACCCTGAAATCATTTCATGATTGCTTCGTTGTCAATGCCATCAAAAACTTCCTTTTCAATATACGTAACTAAACAATCATTCATCCAATCATCTCCCATTTGATTTCTAAAACGACTCTTCACTATATTCATAGCAGAAAATGCTCTCTCAACTGAAGTGGTGGCAACTGGTAGGATGAGTGACAATGTTATGAGTAAATAAACCATGGGATAGACAAATTCCTTCTTGGTCTCAACCATCTTCTTAGCTAAACCGCTGAGTCCATTGACATTTGAAAATTCATTGTTGGAACGTATATCAATAACATAAGTTTCCAATTGATCATGAAGTACCATAAGATCTACATTTGAAAAATCAGCTGGATAAAATTGAGCGAGCCGAATCAACCGCTGACTATCAAAAGCTGAAAAAGAATCACTTGGATTTAAGCATGCCATACAAAGAAGCAATTCGGTGTTCACCTCATCAAAGCGGCTATTTAGCTCTTGGAGTTGCATATCTATGCTGGTATAGAATAATTCAACTCGATAATGATATAGGTTGGTTAATTTTTCAGTATTGCGTCGTGATCTTCCTCGTTGTATAAATGTATCATCCATCTCAAGAACAACAATATCGTGTTTTGCACAAAATGAAGCAACATTGTCCACAAGTATATTCCATCCATCTTCCTTCATCATTTGCAATCGTTGTTTGGAGATTTTAACTAAGGTCATCGCATTGACAATATCTTGATCTTTTCTTTGTAATGCTATTGACAAATCCCAGGTTATCGCCAATATATCCTTCATTAAGTGCAAATTGAAGTTGAACTCAAAAGATTGCATAGAATTTAATAAAGCATATGCTTCTCCCTTTTGGTCTGAGTTTAAACCATGTTTCACAACAATTTGGAGCACATCAATCACTGAAGAAAAATTAAAAAGCAAACTTATCAAGGTTTTATAGTAAGACCCCCAACGTGTATCACCACGTCGTTTGAGATTGGTTTCTTGATTCAACCCTTGACCACTAGATAGTTCGCCACTATTGAGCTTTTCAAGAATTTTAACAGCTTGTTTGTCTCGAATTTCCTGACGCTTGCATGAGGGTGCATTAATGTTCACCGCACTTGAAACCAAGTTGAAGAGTAAAGCAATCTGAGGATGATTCCTTGCAACATGTACAAGCGCTAACTGAAGCTGACGCGCAAAACAATGTACATAAAATGCAGACTTATTTTCCTTGAGAATCAAAGATTTAAGTCCGTTAAATTCGCCTTGCATATTGCTCGCCCCATCATAACCTTATTATATTCAACTTATGATCAGAAAACATTTTTACAAGTGATGTCTTGAGTGAAATTGCCTTTGTTTCAGTAACGTGCATAATTCCAAGGAAACGTTCAACTATACATCCCTGATCCCTTCTTGTTCACATAGCGCAAGACAACAGCCATTTGCTCTTTAACTGATACATCACGAGACTCATCAATAAAAACGGCAAATAATGCATCTCCAAGATCTTTGAGTATAGCAAGAGTGGTCTCACATGCAGCTGCACGTGTAATATCTTTTTGAATATCAGGTGCAGTGAGTTTGTGGTTCTCTGGAGCATTTTTTAGAACCACGCTCTTGATCTCTTCATTGTGATTAGATGTATATTGTAAAAGCTCCAAAAATTTTCCATGGTTAATTGAATTTATTGATTCATCATCACCACGAAAAGCCAATCCTTGTCGCAGAAGAAACCGAATGCAATCAACTGAAGCTGATAAACGAACCCGATATTCCGTTTTCTCTGCATCGGATTGCTTAGATAAAAATGATTGGATATGATGTTTTTGATTCATTAAACTTTGACTCTTCATATAAGCTTGGGCATGCAAACTATTAGGCTTTCCTACATGAGTTGTAAGTCTTTTTTTTTTTTTTTCCAATTACTGAATCCTTCACCAACAAAACAATCACCACCCCCTTGTTCAGTGACACTTCTAAAAAGATAGCAATGGAGACAAAAGGCAGCATCCTTTGTTATGCTATACTCCAGCCAACTCTTATACTCCGTAAACCAAGCTACATTAAAACGACGTAGCGTACCTCCTATTTTTTTTGTGGGAATGTGTAGTTTATTGGCTGACAAGGACCCCCTTGCAAATAAGCTCTTCTAACAACCTCTTGATCATTCGGATGGTAATCAGAAATACGAATTCTTAAACCAGGATAAGTTGGAAGATTTGATAGGTCAACCTCTAAATGACTTTTCTTTGAGATTGGTTCTGATAAATTATGATCATCTTTATTTTGTGCTGGAGGTGGTAAATCACTTACTGACTTTCTTTTTAAAAACTTATCCATAACTGAAATAAAACAAAGATTATATAAGAATGCATTCTATATATTTATATATTCTAAAACTTTAAATGAATAAACTAAAACCATGTTTCCATGTAATAAACCATGTAATAAATCATACATATTTCCAAAATAACAATCAATATACCTCTATTAATGAAGCACCACAATAGAAGTATCGCCACCAATAATAAAACGCGCAAAATTGAAGATTTTCAAAGCTGCAATTGACACACAAGCAGTTCAATCAATTATTATAATAATGCTTCTTGGCGAAAACACTAATGTTAAAACATGTCTTTCAATAAGAAATTAAACAACTAGGTAGGATGGGGTATAAAAGATTGGAAAAAAGAAAAGAACAAAAAGGGAGTTTAAAATTCAATCTATTTTTAAAGTCTGAAACTTCAGCTAGGTCAGGCTGCACCTACCACAATGATCATTGGGTTCGAAATTTTGACATGGACATGGATACATTTCATTTAGCTAACACATTTTATATGCAAATTAAGTACTATATGTCAATATCCTATTATTTCAGTTTCTTCTTGTCGAAAACACTAATGTTAAAACATGTCTTTCAATAAGAAATTAAACAACTAGGTAAGATTATTTTATACATTCCATAAGTCCATT